>CM065923.1:12234000-13559000 GCA_033439105.1 Magallana nippona
TAGCAAGTTCACCATAGATCATAAAATTTGGTGTGGTTGTCTTTTGACTAAGTACAAGTTTACAAAAGGACTATATATGATATTAGTCAAATTTGGCCCTCATTATTCGCCATTTTTTAAAGTGTTTCAGGTACATTAAATTGTTGTCTTATTTTTTAGAATAGTCGAAAATACTTTGTTTGTTCAAGCAATCGCTCAAAGTTTTCTAAAAGAAAAACTGCTTGAAAACAAGTCGTTTTGTGTTCAAAATGCGAAATTGGCGGGAAAAGGTAAGCTTCATGATGTCATATTCTTAAATTATGGACATTTAAATCAAAGTAAAAATTATGCAAAAAACTGCACATGTATATCTGTACAAAGAATACAAAGAATTATACAGTAAAATTACGATGTTCATTTAAGGGGCCATTTTCGGCTCAAACGTATATAGTCCTTTATTCTGCACAAATAAAATTTGGGACTGTCAATATTTCAATCATGATACACATAAAAGGACTATATACGTTTGAGCCGAAAATGGATCATCTTCAGTTTCGGACATCAACACAGTGTCGTCCGCATACAGCATATAATCATGATTCTTAGATAACAATTTAGTTTTTGTTCAATTTCTTCAGACAGGCATCTTCATGTGATAAAAAATCTTCTAGATCGTTAAGATATAATGCAAAAAGAAACGGAGATAAGTTTTCTCCCTGACGGACAGCATTGAAACAAAGAAAACATTCGGCAAAATCATTATTATGAAATATTCTTGATCTACAACCCTTAAACACTTTCCTTTGATTTGATATCTAATTAGTTTTTTCCATAACCTTACTATCCACGCTTTGTCGAATGCAGCTTTAAAATCAATAAAGGCACAGGAGAGTATAAACATTGTAAATAAAATTTCATATTCGCAAGTAGCTTATAAGTGCTTGATGTATAACATTACAAATCAGGTTAAAGAATCAATTTTTCAAATGTGTGCAAAACGGGAATACACGGAATTAATATCAACTATTAATATATAATACTAATATAATTAATATTAACACTAAAAGAAACATCACATTGGTCTCCATAATCATATAATTGCATGCATAAGTACATGTATTTTTATTAAAAACTATCAATCTAAATCAAAAGAGATATTGGATACCAATATTCATGTATACGCATCAGTAGTCATCTTTTCGTAAGTTCTATGGTCGATACAACGACCTTGTCAGCAAATACAATCATCCACTGGGTCGCATGCTGACTGACGTTTTTCATACTAATTGTTAGACCATAATTTATCACCTAATTGTCTACGGACTTTTCCGTTTTTTCCCAATTACGACAAAGAGCAAACGGCGGGTGTGACCGGTCAGCAGAGGATGCTCACTCTGATCCTACCTCTATCTTTTTGGAGGTCCGTGTTGCTCTGCTTTGAATTTGTATTTCGTTTTATGGATTTTTGAGATGGTTGACGGTTTGTTATTGTCATTTTTCATACATCAAGGGCACCAATGGAAAAACTGCATGTAACTTCATGATCAAAAAGAAAAAGAAAAAAGAAGAAAAGCTTTTGCTTTCATTCGTAGCCAAAAAACTGACGCGTTAAGGAAAAATAAGATATACATTATTATGTATTAAGATTCATTTAATTTATAACGAGTACTTTAGTCGATAATCGTAATGACCGACCGAGCAATAGTCGAGTACACGAATACTCGTTCCTAATTTTTATCTATCAGTGACTACGGAAAGCTCCATAATCTCTATTTTAAAAATAAACAGATGATAGATTGGATTAAAGAATTGAATAGCATTTTCATTCTATTGTCACCATTACAAGTTCTATCCAAGGGCTCAGTTTGGTTATTTTGATGTTACATTAAGCCGTTCGATAAATATATATAGGATCTCTCATGATTTGCGATGGTATATGATTTTTATCCAACGAGTTGTGCGTTTTCTATCCCCGAGCCTTGGCGAGGGGATAGAAAACACACAACGAGTTGGATAAAAATCATATACCATCACAAATCATGAGAGATTCTGTTTATCACATGTTTTACCATGTATTTTGTTAAACCTCAATCTTTTCTATAAAAATTATAATTGTAAACCGCACAACACATAAACTACAAGACGTCAACAACTTTACGCACGGAAATAGAGTTCCTTAAAGATTAACAAACAAACATTTCATTTCGAGCATATTTTTATCAATTCATGAAAGAAAAAATTAAAACAGAATTAAATGCTTCACATTTACAACTCTACACTTTTCAACTGAATTGTTTTGTTACTTTTTCATTCTAAGTCAATCATCCGCCTGAAGCTACGTAATGTTTAATTATGACGTCACGTGGCGTAAGAACACACAGTGGAATATCAAAAATTTATCCCATGAGTGATATCCACCGCAAATTGAGATAAACATGTGATAAAAACATTTATTTAACTACATGTACTAGTACCACATCACGACTGGCTTGGGGGTCCTTCACAGAATTAAAGAAAAGTTTATAAATAAAATATCTTACATGCATTATTATTTTTATTAGGAGAATGTTGTTTGTTTTTGGAGAGGGGGGGGGGGGGGGGGGGGGGGGGGATAGAGGCCTACGTATTGTATCATATATGCATGTGTTTCTTAGTTACACGGGATTTTATAAAAAAAAAAAAACAAAGGGGGCTGCCATATACTAGCATGCGATTTATAAAAAGAAGAAGAAATCAATAAAATTTTGTATAAAATAAAACTTTTCATTTGCTTATAGAAATAGCTAAATGTACATTTTGTAAATTAAACTAAAATTGCAGGCAATATGTGCAAGGCCTAGGGGTTTGGTTTAGATTTCTAAACGAATGTAGCCGTGGGGCTCTAGATAATCATACACATTTTAAAGAGTTTAGGATCCAATCGTGAGCACGTCTCATACTAGCTGCAGGTATGTAGCTTCCAGTCCGAAAAAATTCGGATAGACGACCTGGGAGCTACAGTTCTGTACTTTTTAAGAAGTTGTACTTTACTGTACTTAACTTTGCGTGCAGATCGAGAGTCGCCATTTTTACCTGTAAACAAACTGCACCACTTCACTTTACGGGGGCGGTGATGGTGATTAAAAGATTATCGGAGGCAAGTTAAGTGACGATATATGTGATATGTCCGAGAAAAGTTTTGGAATCAAATTTGTGTTTGAAAATAAAATCAATCGGTCCAAAACTAGGCTAGAGCAACTTTTTGTGCGCCGTTAATTGTAACTTTTTAACACGTACAGAATAGAACTGTTGGTTCCAGGTCGTCCATCCAATTTTTTTCAGACCAGTAGCTACAGACCTGCAGCTAATCTCATACATATTTATGACGTCTGCATAAAATCTAAACAGATACATAATTAGATTATTAAAACAATATTTCAAGAGGGTGTGCAGTTATTACCTTAATATTATGAAAATATGTCCACTTTTTAAAAATTTATCATTTGGTTTAATATTCCACTTACATGTATATATTCATTATAGGTACGTGTGTCTATCGAACATGTGTTTTAGTTTATTCATATCTATACTGGAAACCAAATTTGATTGGTTTCTATATCAAGTATTTAACCTGTTATACAGGTATTTAAATTACAGAAATGCGGCTTCTCGTGTTAAGTGAGTAAAGAATTTAGCGCCATTCGAATGCTCTCTCTCTCTCTCTCTCTCTCTCTCTCTCTCTCTCTCTCTCTCTCTCTTTGTGCAGTAAGACATAGTCCCCTCCCACCCATACTCATTTTTATGTATAATTTTATTAATTGTTATTAACATTTTTTTCTCATCATTGTGGAGAACTGAAGATTTATCTGAATACATTTGTGTATTAACTATTAATGAACTGCACTCTTGAAAGCGCTTCTGTACCTACATACTGTTTTTTATTTATTTTATAAATTATCTATGTTCGGTTGAGTGTAACGAATTAGAACATGAAACATCTTTTCAATTTCTTTATTTGTATATATTTACATTCAGAGTATTTTTTCCTCTATTCATTAAGAAAATCCATTGTACTTCACAGCTGTATAGATACAGACATGGTTAATTTACATAATGATGTCACGATCTAATTCTAACCAGTTTGAAACGATCCAATATACACATTCCTTGGACTACTTTTTAAAACCCATCGAAGTTTTATTTAGCAATGTTCAAAGTATTTAGAGACACGCACAACAACTTTTAATAAAACTTGAGAAACAACTATTCATTTTCGTTTTAGTTTCTCACTTGTAAATAATATACATGTTCACACAATCGTCTGCATATTGGCTGTATATTTCACAAAAATGGCAGATGAGACTTAGTCGGGAAATTTTAAGTCGGATACGGATTTTCTCTTAATTGATACAATTGATGATGAGTTTTTAGCCCAACTTGTATGTAGTGAAATTACAGAGGATATTTCACAAAATCTATTAAAGCCTGCCATAACTGATCTCCCCCACCTGAAACAGCATCAGCCCCTAGCAGATTCAAACAAAGCACAGAAGAAAAGATCAACAAGTACTTTGATGCTCGCTAAACGGAGTGACTGAGTCAACAAAGAAAAGCACCAAATGGGGATGCAAAATATTTCAAGGTAAAACTCTACAATATGCTACTGCAAAAAACTATTACATTCTACTTTAAAAGAAAAAATTGGTGTAATTCCATATGTAAATAAATAAATAGGGAATTTTGGACATAGCAATTCATTACAATTATTCCATGGGCACCATCTTTTGTCAACAACAGGAATTGAACCTGTTCCTCTCTTTAAAAAGTCTGCATTGCGTGTTGGTGCACACTTTCTTTTAAAAAAGAAAGTGTGCACCAACACACAATGCAGACTTTTAAGATGGAATAATATTGTGGAATTAATATGTATGTCTACAGAATATGTATGCCTACAGAAAAAACAAAAAAAAACTTAATGGAAAGTTTAAAATCATTTGATAACATTCCAAATCAGAATTATACAATTTAGGAGCACCAATGAAAATTATGAAACCATATATTTGAAAACAGAAAAAATCATTGGTATTTCATTACCTAAGTATTCAAAATAAATGATGAAAATTTAAAATACACATTTCTTTTCAATACAGATTGGAGCCTAGAAAAAAGGGGCAAAGTTATTGACTTTGAGACGATTTCACCTAAAGAATTAAATAAACTTTTGGAGCAATTTTACTGTAAAGCTATACCTGTGAAATCTGGTGAACTCTACCATAAAAATACCCTGATAAATTTGAGAGGGGCAATCAATCGAAAATTTGCAGATATGATGAGAAATATTGATGTTGTCAAAGATAAGGAATTTAAGTCATCCAATGGAGTTTTAAATGGCTTGTTGAAATAACGTGTTATGGAATGCATATCAAAACCAACTCAACACAAACATCTGATTAAAAAAGTGACCTGGAAAAAATATCAACTTACTTTCAAGATGCACTGAATGACCTAATCATTTTGCGATGGAGTGTTTATGTCAATCTGGCGATCCATTTCCTTTCTCTGGGCCAATAATTTCACCACCATCTGAAATTGGATTTATTTACATTTCATACTGATGAAAATGGTGAATATGCAATGATCAGCCATGAAGTTCAACATAAAAAAACCCATCAGGGCGGTCTCATTATATGAACGTAGATTAACTCATGTACGCAACGGATATAGATACAAGCTCAGTGAAAACGTTAAAATTACTAATTGAAAAACCTGATGAATCCACTACCTCCCTCTTCAACGAATATACAAATGATGTAGTGTCGCTTCCAAATAGTACATCGAAATGGTTCATAAATGCCCCTCTACAAAAAAAAAAGAACCTTTTCAAATTTCATGAAAGATATCAGCAAGGCAGCTGGTCTATGAAGGTGGTGACATTGCAGAATAAATACATAACCCGCCCCATCTTGTATGCAGTGCTGCATGAACTGGATGGGTTTATCATTTTCGATAATGAACTACTTAGATATCTTTTCTGCGTTGATACTTTTCGGTTGTAAGATCGCAGAGACCCCTCGTTTTTTTATGATCCGACATGTACATCATGTGTCTGACCTCGTATCCTTCATCCTGATCATAAAAATGTTGTATGACAGTCGCCCTTTGACAATGCCCTGTATATATTTGTGATATCCCGAATGAATCCCCAAAGAAGGCATTTTATTGTTTAGATGACATATGTGAGATAGTGAAATAAACAAAACTTAGAAATTTTCAATTGGAATTTTTTTTTTCAAAACTTAGACGAAACTATTCTGATTTCTATCACAATTGCTTTTATTTATTATGCCCCCTTCGAAGAAGGGAAGGCATATTGCTTTGCCGCTGTCTGTCTGTCGGTCGGTCGGTCGGTCGGTCGGTCGGTCTACCAATGGTTTCCGTTCATTTTCACAAGATGAATCTCTGCCATTCAGTCAACTTGTGACTGAAATGTCCTTTCTGATATATTTCATTTTATCAAATCAAATATACAATATGACTACTATATTGTATATTTGATTTGATAAAATGAAATATATCAGAAAGGACAGAAAGGTAACTGAAAGGTGGCTGAATGTCACCTTTCCAGACCTTTCAGTTAACATTCAGTTGACTGAATGGTAGAGCATCATTCTGTGTTTCTTAGCATAGATTGCACATACTTAAATGAAATTTGGTATACAGATTTATCATAAGAATATCTCAATTCTTATGTCAAGTTAAATTTTGGGTACGATCGAACAATTTTTGACAGGTTTATGCCCCTTGGACTTAAAAAATTCCAATTAATTTCAGTTTCCGTTCATTTTCTGCGCAGAGGTTGCACATACTGTAATGATATTTGGTATACAGATTTATCATAAGAATATCTATGTCAAGTTACATACTGTAATGATATTTGGTATACAGATTTATCATCAGAATATCTATGTCAAGTTCGATTTTGGGTATGATTGAGCAATTTTTGATAGAGTTATGCCACCTGGACCTAGAAAAAATCTTTTTTTTGTTGTTGCAATTTCCGTTCAATTTCTTCACAGACTGAGAGGTTGCCCATACTAAAATGAAATTTGGTATACAGATTTATCATAAGTATATCTAGGTCAACTTTGATTTTGAGTACGATCAAGCAATTTTTGACAGGGTTAAGCCCCTTGGACTTAAAATTCCAATTTTTTGCAGTTTCCGTTCTTTTTCTTTGCAGAGGTCTAAGGGAGGGGGCATATTAAGTGTTTCACAAACATCTCTTGTTGCCAATTATTAGTACAATGCATTCTGGGACATTGCTTTCGTCAATGGAATTCAGTTGCAATACAGAACGATTGCACGTCAAAATGGCAACGGACGTGCATGTCTTAAAATACGACTCAAAACGATTGAACTCACTTACATGTGTATAAATGCTTGCTTCATTAACAAAGTTCACAAATTCGTGTTAAAGTGACGTAGTAAAATTCTTTATAGAAATGAAGTCTTACGCTTGAGATAATTGAAAAGCATTATATAATCTGGTATTTTAATTCTAAACAAGAAACAAAAACAAACCTTTGGGACAAATGCTCACGGACATCTTTGTGTACAAAATTAGTCCATCCCAAACCAGACCTTATATATATGAAATCAGGCCTTGGGTTTAGACCAGGTATGTGTTCTCTATCCTGTAATTAAGAAAAACTTTTGTTGTATACGTTTAATATTTTAAAAGTTAACGTCTGTTCGTTTATGGAAAACCACTGTTGAACTTAAATTGACCACTGACAGATGATACTTATAATGTATAGGTACATATGCACATTATCGTGTGCAAATGAAGCTTTCCCATGTTCCAGTAAATTCCAAATGACCTCACATTTTGGAGATTAGAATTTTTTTTCAAGATACAACTAGATACATACTTTGCAATCGTTAAATGCATGAAAAGAGTCGAAGGCTTCATTTAATAACCCCCTTTGTAACTGAAGAAATTTAAAAACACTGATCTATTGCAAAGGTTTTCAACACTGCTATGAAGTAGTTTCATTTAGTTAGCGACCCGTGTTCTTCAACCTGGAAAATGGAACAACTTTATTCATGTACATTTTTATGCGCCGTTAATTGCAAGTATTTTTCTACGGCACTGCAACTCGAATTTTCTCGTAGAGCTACATATTTTTTTTTATCGGGAAAAGATAACTTTCTTGCATATGGATTCTTTTTAAAATCGGTGTAATCATCCTCTGGCTAAATTAATATTTGATGATAATCAGGTGATATTTGATTTATAACAAAAACTCATACGATGCATCTTTGTGTGGCATTCGAATTAATAACTGAAAAAAATGATAACAATCACTTTCAACCATTCACCGATTTTTGAATGATTATCACTTTCCGATTTGACATGTAATTTTATGGATACTTCTGGTTTCTGTTAGCGATTTATCCGGTAGATCAACAGTATCATAATTGCTATTATGTAATAAGTATTCAAAACTTAAAAAGTAAATTGTTTGTCAAACCATCAAAAAAAAAAAAAAAAAAATCAGGCTTAAGATTCTAAAACACTATCATATTTAGGTGTTTTACAATGCCACAACACTTTTGTAATGAAATTTACTTGTATCATGAAAAGTAGATTTGTTTGTTAAAATCTAGAAAGGCGAATCGAGGGTAACCCTCTAAGTATAAACACCGCTCTTTCATAACGTCCATAGATATAGATCCAAGGGATAAGTAAATTGCAATAACGATAAGGCATAAGCGCCATCTTAATCGCCAATTTTGTTTACCTTAAATGTGAAAAAACCGTAAATACAGAGACGCTGCCTGTAAGGAGGACTTGCTTTTAAAAAAACAAAATCTCGGATCGTTGAGGTGTAAACACCATGGTAATAAACTCAATCATCCAGAGAAACACGGTTTTAAATTTCTCCTGAGCATTGTCACAGTTGTGCAATATTTTACATTGATTTGTTTTGTTTAGGACACCTTTAAATGTGTTGTTATTGCAATAAAGGACATTTCACATCACAGAAGGTTTCAAGGTAAGTTGAGAAAAAAATATTTTAATATTGCATATCGGAGACTAACTTTAAACGATATTCTTTGAATGACCTTTAAACAAATCTATGTCAAGGAGATTGCTCTTTGCATCCTTGCTGCCGAATGAACAGCCCCGATTTTATCTCTCCATGCCGAAAGCTTCATCTAGTGCACTACTTGGATCTTTTGCTGTCATTCAATATTAACAGCAAAAATATAAATTAAAAAATAAATTAAGTATAAGTAAAAAAAAAATCAAGATGTGCATCAGTAACAACCATATATCTTCTCTCTAGAGTCCATTTCTTTTTACCATCATTTCGGCACTGTTTAGTTTTAACGGAATTGTCATTTTCTTTTTAAAATACATCAACTCGATAAACCTCAGGCTAACTCAATGGGATTTTACAAAGTGTGTGGGTTTTTTTCAATCTAACTTTTGTCTGAGGGCGTCACTGAACTTTAAAATCTTGACACAAATTATAAAAAAAAAATGGATTTACTTATTTTATTTAAAAGACTCGAACCCATTTCAAAGGGAGGTTTTCAAGATAATTGATTATAGTATAGAGTTTGATGTTTTAAAAATTAAAAACTCTTTCTTATAAGAACCGAATTGGCAATGTATAAAACGGAACTGTTAGACTAGCTTCCTGATCTATAGTAGAAAGTATGACTGCTAGTGGTCAGTGAACAGCCTAATTCGGTATCTAATGATTATCGTCACCCTATGTTTAAGCGCATATTAAGCGAAAACATCTTCAATCCAGCTTATACTCCTATAACTATAAAAATCTGACTTCCGTTTGTTCGTCAGTACATGTAACTATTATATGGGGTTTTTTAAAAAATTATATTTTTATGTAATCATCACACAATTATACATATCGATAAGACTAATTCACTTGCCAGATAACTTTCCTCTGACTTTTCCGAGACAGTCTTTATTGTGGGTCCATGATTAAAAATAAACTCTCGATCTATTCTATTCTATTCCATACGCAGATCCAGAATTTTTTTTCCGGAAGTGGGGGGAGGGAGGTCCGAGGGATATTTTCTGTAATGTTACTATGTAAATTTAAGAAATTTGAATTTTCCAGGAGGGGTGGGGTGGGTGGGGAATCCCTCCCCCCCCATCCCGACCCCCTTTTGATCCGCGCATGTATTCTATACTCCTTTATGTAATATCGAATCTCAAAGAAACTGTTTTGTATACTTTTTCAAATTTCATCAACATGTACAAAGTTAAATATTGGTGAATCGGTTCAACTATGTCAAATTTTGTGACCTTGCTGTTCCGTTAAACGTTTAGTTTGAATTAAAAAATTCATTCCATCGTTAATACTGAATGAAGTAAATGGTTTGCAGTGGCAATCATGCACTTGTTTGGAGAGGATATTAAAACTGATAGGTAGATAGTCACGATATGGTGATGCATGGCGAATTCGAGATTGTTTCGAAATTGGCCAAACTTATTTTGGCTTGGTGACACAGGGCATGAGGCCTTTAGATGTCCTTAGACATTGGATGAATACAACAGTGAAAATACCCCTTAGTGGCTTTTACAACACACTTTCAAACATTTGATTGCAAATTTTATTACCCGATGGTGTCTACTTTAACTAGTAAGCATATTTTTCCTTACAAAATACAGCAAGCAAGGTACTTTTAAATCTGGACTGAGTGAAGAGGGAGCCCTGCGTCCTGAGGAAATCAGGCCTCTCCCCACCCCTCCTGGCAGATGCAGTAGTTGAATAATAAGTTGTAATTGAATAATATTTCTTGATTGCAATAAAAGCAATACTGCATCCGCCAAGTGTGGTGGGTCCATGGTTGTTTCCTTTATGTCGTATAGATTGGGCAAGTTCTGCTGAGTTTCATTTCAATTCTATCGTTTTCAGTTGCAGCTGTCGTACCACTTTTAAAACTTGATTTAATGAATGTGCACAGGTTGTGCTTGCGAACACTTTTTGCAGATATCTTGTTCCACAACATCGACTCTATTTCTTAAATACACACACACACACACACACACACACACACACACACACACACACACACACATTTATATATATATATATATATATATATATATATATAGAATTTAGGTAGTGGCACTTTTGATACACCGTTTATATATATATATATATATATATATATATATATATATATATATATATATATATATATATATATATATATATATATATATATATATATACACACACACACAGTATATATAAGGGGAGGGGGTCATGATTTTTCTTGTAACAGATGACATTAATGTATAAATGGAAAGAAAACTATTGATGCGATATCATTTTAGCTAGCAATAAACAATGCATCACTTATTAGTATGATAAAATTCAATAACACAAAAGTAAAAAAAAATTCTGTGTTATTTGTTTTATTGTATTCGTGTATTTATAACAAGAAAGTAAAATCACGGATAGTGTTAGCATTTGCAGGTAAGTGGTAAGAAATATTTAATTTTATTTAAAGTTCAAATTTATTCTATCTTAAATCATGAGAGAGAGAGAGAGAGAGAGAGAGAGAGAGAGAGAGAGAGAGAGAGAGAGAGAGAGAGCAGGACCTAGAGAGGACAAACATTTATTAATCAAATACTTATCCGGTATTGGTTAAATTACATTTATTTAGCTTACATTATACATTTTCGTTACGGAAGTCACCGGATTAAAAAGGACACTCTAAAGCGCTGATGACTTACATACGGATCTGGTTCATCACACACAAATACAGGACCCTGGATAAGTTTTCATTCACTATAAGTAGTTCAGTTATTTTTGAAAATGACCACCTACGAAATCAAAGTCAAGACAGGAGACCGATTTGGTGCCGGCACGGACGCTAATGTAGAGATTGTCCTCTTAGATGGCTCTGGAGATCAAACCAAACCTGCCAATCTAGACAACTGGTTTAGAAATGATTTTGAGCGCAACCAGTTGGATGTCTTTACGATCAAAGATGATACAAATATACCCGAAGTCACAGAGATCAAATTAAGAAGAGATCAGGCAGGGCTGTTCAGCGATTGGTTTGTTGACAATATCGAAGTTATTAACAGAAAGAGTGGAGTTACGTCAGTTTTTCCAATTCTACGATGGATTCGTCCCGATGTTGACTTGTACTTTGCGAGATATGATACTTTTCTGCCTCAGTATGATCCAAGACCAGAGCAGAGGAATGCTGAACTTCAAGAGAAACGAAAACTTTATGAATACGAGGAAAAGTTCTCAGGCCTACCTGTGCAGGTAATATTGACACTTTATCTACATGGAAACTTGTATTGTAATTGAAACCATAGAAACCCAAGTTAGTAAATCATGATTTATATTCTATACCTTCTACTCAAATTAGGTGAAGAATGTACCGGAAGATGAGAATTTCTCGACTTATGCAAAAGTAAGTTTAAACCTTTTTTTTGTCCTCTAAGAAATCATTTTAAAAACGATTGTCCTCTAAGAAATCATTTTAAAAACGAATTTGGCAGGAACATCTTTAAAGTAAAAATTAGCAAAGTTTTTGTACCACATGACAGCAAAAATAATTTTAATGCAAAACAGCAAATTGGCCGCTCAGTTATCATTTTACAAAGTGTTTGTATTTAATAAATTTAAATACCTTATGTTTCAAAGGAGATTTATTTTTTTTTTCGATAAGATATGCAAACTTTTCCCCTCAAGTTACAAAATAATATCGCGAGGTAAAAAGAACACTTTGCTGCCACAAAAAGAAATAATCTGTTATTCTCAATGTGAAGATTTGTTTACTAGAAAGGGTAATATGAAGCACGTGGACCATATGTGTAAAAGTGCAATGAAGTATACATATAGAATCGATGAAATCTAACTTTCAGTTGAATAATTTTAATAAAACTACAGGTTACAATATAGACCTATACCGGTCAATGCTAAATTCAAACATAATATGATCAACATGTTAACACGCTTTTTTTCATCCTTTAAGTTGCATGAAGGCCTTCTATTGGAGAAAAAAAATATTTATACCAATGACAAAAGATATGGACTTAGGTAGAAAATATTCTTCCGCTATTAAATGTATCGTAATATAGCTAAAATGGCGACATGGTCTTGTTGAAGTCATGACTAAAGGGAGATAAGCTACTTGATATTAATCATCATGCCCAGAATAAACGTATTGAATAATTTGTTCGGAAAATCGTATTCATAGCAGCTAGCTTTTCAAGCTTATAAACTCCTCTCAAGGGGAGTATTTGTTGTTAAAAAATAGAGTTTTAAATAAACTTTAATGAATGTCTTATAAAAATTAAGAAAAATGTATTCTCAAATCCATTTAAAATATGAATAAAAAGAAATGGAAAGTATTTTATTTTTGCGTTTTACAAACAATATATATAAAAACAGTATTCAAAAAAAGAAAAAGTAGGTTTCCTTTTCCAGTGCGCACTTTCTTACATGGGGCCGATAATGATCTTTAAAAAAAATTAAAAATGGAAACATAGACACACAGTTTTGTCAATTACTTCATTGATTTCAAAGTACAATGAATTCAATGACCGAAAACACATTACAATACAGTCGTAAATATAACAGTTACTGTTATTGTTTTCGTACTCCCAAGCTAGCTAAATAACGTAAAAAGGTTTTGACCCTATCGAAGTTGATGATCTTTTCGACAATTTTAAAATCGGGGGATTTGCAGGATATCTAAAAATATATTAATTAGATATTCTCACTAATTATTCATGTGTTCAATAAACAAACATGCGGAGCAGCTGCAGGTGTGACACATGTCGAAAAAAAATGCGCATGCTTTCTCCTTTTATTTTAGTAATAGGAAAATAGAGATTTGGTAAAAATAAAATATAGTTATTATTAGAATTTGGAAACAGGCTAACCCTGTTGGTTTTAAATCCTCGTATGTGTTTTTTTGTTGTTCAGAAGAAAATGTGGCCGTTCTTTTTGCGCCTGCGTCAATTTGATTCTTGTAAATACTTTAAAGCTTGTGCGTATAGCTAGATATAAAAATCCCATCTCTACATCGGATAACATCAATAGCTATATATAGTTTAGAAAGCACGATGCTAAAGCAACCATTGAATGAATGATGTACTTTAATTGTATTTTTTAAAATTAAAAATCATACCATATGGTATTTGTATCTAGTTGGATATTGCAAAGAGGAAATACACTCTACTTGCCGGAAAAGCCGTGGAACTGATATTTGGGAGTGGAAATTGGAAAACTTTGGAAGATTTGAAGGGAGTTTATTCAAAAATATTTGGATACCCTAAGGTAAAAGTCTAAAACCATACGATTTTTCTCTGGATCGTATTTTTAATCTTTCAAAAGTAAAAGATGGAACCAAACTAACATCATTATTGATGATTTCATTATTCATTCTTTATAACTATTACAGAAACATATACTTGTATGTAATAACTGAATTGTTTAACTGTTTATTGAGTAGGGTATGGCCGATTGGAGAAGCGATGAGAGTTTTGGTTGGCAACGACTAAACAGCGTCAATCCAAATCTAATTTGTCTCTGTACAGAAATACCCAACAAGTAAAAAATAATTAACAAAATCAAACGTTTACATTCATAAATCTTACTTTTGTGTGTTTGTCTACTTTTAAAACAAATGTGGTTAATGTGTTAACAAAGGTGTGAATCACTATTTTTGATAATATTTTAACTAAAGTTTAACTTTTCAAAACTAAAAACATTCAAATAAAAGTCAATATGAATGACCAAGAAGAACCTAGCATCCAAAAGCGCTTGAAAAGATATATAGGACCAACTACACAGTAAAATACAAATTATACATGATTATTCTTAATTGCCAGACTGGGAGTGACAGACGAAACATTAAACCCGTTTCTCGAAGGAATGACAATGTCCGAAGCCATCTCAAAGAAACGATTGTTTATCATTGATCTAGAAATCCTCGAGGGAATAACATGTGTGGAAGGACATATTGTAAGTGGAAATTATTTGATTGAATTGGGTTAACATAACTTCTCAGTTGTATTGCTTCAGAAATATGGCAAAGTGTTCTCAAAAACATTATTTAATAGACATCCATTTCAAAAGGAGGCATTTATGATGATTCTGTTTTTACCATCACCTTAATATTAACTCCATAAATTAACGTAAACGAAGAGAAATGTTTTGGGGGGTGAATAAAATTGGTTGCAGTTGTAGTTAAATATAGGTATATTCCGATAATTCCGTAAGTTTATATGTTTGACCATTATACATGTATTTAAGACAGAGGGACAATCATAAAACAAGTACTGAATTTTGTTTTTTTTACTACAGTGTCCTGTTCCGATTGCTCTGTTCTTTGTTAACGGTAAAGGACAACTCATGCCAGTAGCAATCCAACTGTTTCAACAAAAAGGTCCCGACAATCCAGTAAGTTGTACATTGTTTTTGTAATCGGGTGTCTGATATAACTCTCCATAGGATAAATTGTTTTGAGAAATAAAATGCAATTTCCTTCAAATATTGTTCCATAAGACAATCTGAAATGTTGGAATGGCAATACTATTAGGACATTTTCATCGCATATGCAAATATTTATTAAAGTACATAAGTATGATGTGCATATGATATTTTTGTTGATTATAATTTTATCCGAAAATACCCTTATTTCAGGTTTTTCTTCCCAGTGACCCACATAACACCTGGCTGATAGCGAAAATGTGGTACAACGTGGCTGATTCCAACTATCATCAAGCTATAACCCACTTAGGTAGAAAAAAAATGTGAACTGATAGAAATCACACCACCATGCTGTCAAAACTCCACACAACAAAAGCAAAAATAAAATTTAATTCTCAAAACATACACAGGCCGAGAATATTGATCATATGGCAAATAATTATGATGCTTTTTAAAAAAAAAAAAAAAAACATGATATGTATAGAATAATCATGCCTCACACTATGTGAAACACTCTAAAATATTATTCATCATTCATTATTCAATCATGATATTATTTTATTTTATTTGACCTTACATAAGAGAAATTAATTTGTACGTAAAGAATGATGTCAATTTTTTTTTCGAAATATTTAAACCTCTTTAAGATCACTTAGGTAACCAGTCGTAATATATTGAAATTTTACTGCAGCTGTTTAATCATATATCTTATTACTTTTTATATTAAAGGGTATACTCACTTACTCATGGAAGGAATCTGTGTAGCGGCCAATAGATGTCTTTCTCCTTCGCACCCAATGTTTAAACTCTTGGCTCCGCATTTTCTTTACATCATTGCCATAAATGAGTGAGTTTTTATTAATGATGTATTAATAATTCTTTTAGAACATGTACTGATTTATGTGCATTCAGTACAGAATTTATGATTGAGCATTTTCAATAAACAAATAATGTAATATCAGTGGAAAAAAGTTTGGAATACAAAATTGTTTTCAGCCTTATGATATTTTTGCCAATCACGCTAGCTCTTTTTTTCGAACCGTGTTATAATCGCTCCAACACAAATTTTATTAACAAGTAGTTACTTGAATTTTCAATCAGCTCTATTTTTAAGTTCAAATGCAACCAGTGTAGTTAGCTAATTTTGAATTCGAACAATGTCAATGAGGGTGAATGGGACAATTTCATGTATACTGCAGTTTTATCATCAGTCTGTCTTATTGTTAAACAGAGCTTTAACAATTCAAACAACAATCTTCTGGATATATGTACTTCTCAATATTGAGTTTTCTTATTTGATTCTTCTACGAAAATCTCAATTCTTATCAACTGTCAAACTCAGCATTACGTTTTAAAAAGTCACATCCTGTCAAAAAACCCTTGTGTTACTTGCTCAAAGAATTAGCCTTATTAAACGTTTGATACAGTTTACAGTTTTACAGTTCCTACATGTCCCGCAACGTTATTTTGTTACAAGATAAACGATAGGATAGGATTCACGCACAATACTAAGGATAGGATTAACGCACGATATAACAGTATACACGCACGATACGATATGATTGATACACGATAGGAAAGGATAAACGATGTTCATGATAAACGATTAATCTCGTTAAACGATCTATACGATTAACCTGATAATGGCAGAATTTGAGAAAGAACACGTACGGATCAAGATATACGCGGGATTTCTTGTTATAATTATCAAATTATCAAATGAGTTGTTTATCATCGCTGCATCATTTATATAATGTATAAGAATGAGCAGGTAAAATGTATCATCAAAAACTATGAGCTTAAATGATCAATAAATTATCTGTATTGTTAACATTGTTTTCCTTACCGAACGTCCTAGCTGATCTCCGCGAACATTTAGCCAGAGATCAAATCACCTGGAAAATGGCGGGTTCAATTAAAATACAACTCTTGTTCTCAATAAATATAAAATCTATCATAAGTACATTTCTTTCTGTATTTAAAATGATGCATTTAAAATGAATTATATTTTATATAAGTTAAATAAATGTTTAACAGATATACACTCCGAATACGATTTGTTTACATTGTTTTCATGACCACACACCCTAGCCCATCGCCGAAAACATTTTAGCCCGAGATCAAATCACACGGAAAAAAGCGAGTTCAATTAAAATATAACTCTTGTTCTTAATAAATATGAAATATATCATAAATACTTTTGTTTCTGTACAAAAAAATGACGCATAAAAAACGAATTATATTACATAAAAGTTTATGTTTACGCAGGTATAGACTCCACGTACAATTTAATATAATCAATATACAGGTAAATATGCAACTTTGCTAAGAACTTCGATAGTTTATATTCTTATTTCTACTGCTTACATATATGATTTACATGTAATATTGTTTAATGTTGATCTAAAGAATTAAGAAATTAGTGTGATGATAGAATGCTGGATAGGATTTTACATTTCTTGTTCGATAAAATATCGTATACGGGGCTCTGAACGACTTGTAACTATGAAATAAATTTACTTGCTTATGAAAATGCATGAACGATTAACACGATAGGATAAACCGAAAAACTGTTAAAATTGAACGATAAACCTGATAGGATTACCGCACGATAAGATAGGATTAACGCACGATAGAACAGTACACACGCACAATACGATAGGATTGATACACGATACGATAGGATAGGATTGTAAAAAATAACGTTGCGGGTACTGTATCAATTCTATATCAATATGTATCAATGAAGTATCCGATCGGTGCCCTCATATTGGAGTCTTCCCCTGCTTTATATAGACGAAACATAGTAACTGTTAGAAGTATGATAATATAAAATCTAAGTGATATTTGTAAGATATGTGTATCATGATTGAAATATTGAACGTCCCAAATCTTATTTGTGCAGTCGTGCGCTCAACTTTTTGGTTTCACCCGGGGGATGGATCGATAAAACAATGGCGGTCGGAAGTGCTGGTGTACTAGAGCTTGCGAAAGAGGGGTAGGTACCATTTTCTACATTCATTTTGGTACCTGTATCAGAATTTAAAAAAAAAACAGTGATGATTTTACCTTTTAAAGATATTAAGAGTTACAAAGGGTTATATTAAAAGCCAATTTGTTTTATTGTTTGAAGAACTTAGTTAGCTACGACTTTATACATTGAAACAGTTCCAAATAAATAGATTGAAAAAACAAATTGAAAAATATACACTGTACATACTTAATGTACTAAATACATTAAATATCCAATGTTTAAATTTTGATTTTTTCTACAGTGCTCGCACCTGGAGGATGGATTTAGAAGGAAATTATCCAGAATTTCTGAAGAGTAGAGGGGTTCGATTCTTTAATTTATTTCTGGATATTAGTAATGAGACAAAAATTGAAATATTTTAATAAATCTATCCACCTTTTTGTCATGTTTATATTTCGACAGCTATATTGCAAGGATGGATCGATTCTTCCAACGTTTTACCAGCGAGATGACACTTTGGCATTATATGAGGCCATCTTTGGTTACGTAAGCAAATACACCGATCTTTATTATGGTGAGTATTAAGTTAATACCGTAATACATTTCATATTATAACGCAATCGAACAAAACAACCGCAAACAAGAATTTTTTTTTTAATATCTTATAAGAGAAACAGGAATTGAAACTAATATGCATATACATAACAAATAAAATCATTAAGGTTAGATTAATATTGTTAACTTTCACTTTAATTTATGACTGCAACGCAAACTGCGTTGACATTGCTTGGAAATACGTAAAATGAAAGTCCTAAATGACCTAAAAACGTTGTGCTTTGTTTCATTCATTGTGAAATCTTACTTTTTGTTTGTAGATACAAGTGACAAAATTCTTAACGATGTTGAAATTCAGACATTTGGACAAGAACTGACAAAGTCCAAATCCGAAGGGGGATGTGGGTTTACAGTAAGTTTTGTTGATGTAAATGAAGCACTGTTTTTTGAAAATTACGTTTTGTCAGCTTTGATCATTCATTTTCAATTTGGTACAGGGTGTCCCTCTTGAAAACGGGAAGTTCACTTCAGTTGACCAGCTTACAGCCGTTTTCACCTGTGTGATATTCTCAAGCAGTGTTGTACATGCGGCGGCCAACTTTCCTCAATATGACGCTTATGGATTCCCCCCAAGCTATCCTACAAAAATAAAAGGAGTGCCGCCAAAAAATAAAGTAAGAAAGTTAAAATTAGAAAATTAGAAAATTTACATATTTTATTTCATCGTCGGTATAAATACGATCAATTTCTTTCACATTTAAACATTTTATCTTCCAGTAGGATTTTATAGTTTTCTTTAACTTGATAATTATTGTAGAACTCACTGGATGAGGAAAACCTTGTGCAATTGTTGATAGATAAGTCCACGACTCTTGATACCATGGTCATTACTAGAATTCTCAGTGAGAGAAGTACTAATGCCTTGGGAGATTTTGAAGTTAACTACACGTTTGACCCAGCCGCTGTCCAAGTTGTAGAAGAGTAAGACATCAGAGTTTCATAATCGGTTTTGTATTGCTGTGCCCTGGTTACACATTTTAATGATATGGTTTTCAATATTTTAATTATAAAATATTTGACTTTTACCTAAAAGGTTTTTGTAAATGTGAATCATAAGAATTTGACCAGGAATTTTTGAAATATTATTATTCCAACTTGTATATTTACGATATATTCGAGAAAACAACGCGTTTTCTTCTCGCACAGAATTCAACATGACAAGACGATTTTTACTCACTGACAGGTTAAGTTTTGGGCCAATGAAAATAATGTGTAATTCAATATCTAAAGTCGACAAATGTTCTTAAGATGGAACGCTACACCAAAATTTTGATGAAACGAAATCATGTTTCAGTAATGATACTTTAACGATCAATAAAATAAAAGTTTGGTGTAGCATTCCACCTCAACACAAACAACATTATTATTGATAACTAGTGACTTAACCTAGATAGTCCAGTGCATTGTTTGCGATAACAAATTCAAAGTTAAAACTTTATAATCCAAATTGGTTAACAAGAATCTAATAAGTTTTTAAGAAAATTCGAAATGTGTGAATGGAATATTGACACACGTGTCAAGTTATTGTAGATGTACATGTGTAATAACATGTAGATCATGATTATAACAACAAATAGTAATACTTGCTTGAAAACGCATTTCCCTCTCGAATTTAAGTTTTGTTTGTTTGTGACATATTCAGAGCTAAAAAACATATCGCACATTGTATGGTTTTAAAGGATTTTTTTTTAACAAATATTATTACAAATCAAAACAAGTAAAAAGAGATAATTCAGATCTTAAACGTTTATTCTTAGGACAAACAATTTCACTAAAATGAATAAACCCTTGTAACCATACAATAGTGGTACTGTTATATACTTCCAGATAATTAAGTCAATGACCTACTTTTCATGCATGCTAGTGACCCCTAAAGCCCTCCAAATTTTGTATCATCACCAATATTCTTTATTTTGAAATCTTTACAAATAATAAAACGTTTTGGAGAGCGTAAAACAGTGAAACAAAAACAGTTTACTTATTACGTATATACATGTACTACAATAAAAATTCTGAAAATCAAAATTATAGATCGATTAAGTTTTTCCGAAATCACTTCTTTTTTCTAATAGTATGTGTTTTGAATCAATATCACTGAAAGGAACTCAAATTACTGATTGTCTTTATTGTCCGTTTTCTGTAGGACTTGATATTATTAATATAATATGTTTGAGATTGATTTCGGGAATTATTATAATTTTATATTGCATTGATATTGTAGAAAAAATGCCTAAGATATTGAAAAAAAGAAACTAATTCATCATAACAAGGCCAAGTCTAATTATTTCTACCCTTCATATTTTGATGTTTTATTTTTTTGCATGTAGTTTCATAAGTACTGATATATCAACTTTTTCTAGATTAAGAATAGTTTATTTACTATTCCGATTTTCTAGTGTTCGTCTCGAAAGTTATCAATATTTGGTATTGAACCCTATGGGATTTTTTGAAATTTGCAGCATTTTTACATTTTTTTCATATATTTTGTACTGTCCGAATGGTTTCTTTTTCTTTCAAATATGCAAAAATTATTGTAATAAGTCACCAATGGTGAAATTCAAAGGGTCAATTGAACTAGTACTTAACTGCAATTTGCTTAAAAATCAAATACATGTAATGTCTCCTAGCTTATTAAAGGGATTGAGGTAACAATCTTTAAATCTAGTTTACATTCTTTTGTTTGTTTTTAGGTTTAGGAAGGAATTGAAGGATATCAGTTTAAAAATTCGAGAGAGAAACGAAAAGCTGGAACGAAAATACGAATATCTCTTGCCAGAAGAAATCCCGAATTCCATCAGCATCTAACTCGTGAAGAAAAACACCTGATGAACTGCATCAAAAAACGAACCGATATCTACAGTTACGATTAAATGTGATGTTTTAGCTGTCGTATTGTTTAAAAAGCACATGTGTATATACGATATAGTGGGAAACATTGTGTGTTTTATTATTACATAATGGTTTTATTATTGTTATCAAATTGGGAAAAGATTGACACATGAGTAAATATAAATGTACACGCTATATCAATAGTGATTGTCTGTAGCTAATGCGTTTCCTGAATGCCATTTTTACGATAGCCGAGAAGGCTCGTTTCAATTTAAAAACAGAGTGAAGGAAGAAACACCTATTGCAGAAATGATAAAGCTATATAAGCTGTAAAATTTACGAGTGTTTTATAGACATAAATTTTGTGCTTTAACATCAAGCCCAACTCTGGTATTAAAGCTTTCGATAATTTCCAATACGGTTTTAAATGCTTGATTCGGACTTTGGAATATCCATTATTACATGTGTACATGATGCCGCAAGCTTTTCAAAGTATGTACACAAAATGTTGCAAATGTATCTGCATGTTGATAATGAGCTATTGCATTTGTAAACGAAAGATATATACCCAGAGATATATTTCTTGAGTCGTAATATTGACGTTATATTTGTTTATTCTCTGATCAGGTGTGCAAATGTTGGTCTATTTATTTTTATTGATATTTTAAACATTTAAGGACTTGCTAGGACAGATCTGAAAGATTATATTATTTTTTAATGTCATAAAGATTTTTTTTCATACAACTGGATTTTGTAAACAAATCATGCATCTTTCCCTCGCACATGCGCAAATCTGCATAAACTTGAAATTTTTAAGAATAAATTTACATATGAAAATATCCCATTTTTCTTATATTAAATAACGTTGATTCTCAATTAATACTATTAATGAATGAATAATCTGTCGCATTTGTCGGAAGCTTTTCGTTTATCCAGCTCTCGGTAGTGACAAACTGTTGGTCTCAGACTGCTTTCCAACATCGCAAGAATATCGTTAAATACGGCAAATATAGCTTTAACTTATGATTGTAGTAGGGAAAATAAATCGAATATGTGTTCGTTATGAATCGATTGGCTAGAAGGTTTGTAAATAATTCGAGAGTGCTTAACTTTCTTTAAAGTTATGATTTGGGAACAAAATGTTTTTAAATTGCACAAGTAAATAATTGGAGTGGGCTTAACTTTCTTTAAAGTTATGATTTGGGAACAAAATGTTTTTAAATTGCTTTGTGCATCTTTTTTATGTATCTTACAAATTTCAACTAAAAATGTTTTGTATCTTTAAAGTAAGTCAACCAACTCATTGTTCCTTATCTGAGAAAGGGAAGGCGGATGAGATTTTCTTCGTAACAAATGATTTTAAAATGAACTGAGGTTTCAAGCAGGACATTGCATGGTTTGTTATAACCCACCACTTGTCAGTAAAAATGAGAATCCTGTTTTACTCATTGTGTACTTTTAACTCTCTTTCGAAACGCATTTGTGTAATTATCACGAGAACGAGCATGTACAATGTTGTCGTGAACTGTAGGCATCCCCCGGAAATACATGGAATTTAACGTTTATAACTATGTAAGGGGGAAGGGGGGGGGGGGGTCGGTATATATATGCAACATGTTAGTCCATAATGTACAACATGGTGGTCATAAGTAAGATACGAAACGAATGATTTTTAAAGTAATACATGCTGCCTTTGAATGCATTTATCTTTTCTCTCTTTTGTCTACGAAAGCGTTACCCTAATACAAATATGCCAATCAAGCTTTCGCAGTGACTTCTTTTTTTACATGCCACAAAAGCTGGCGAGACCAAGTGATAATGAATATTTCAAACAGAGACTTTTACCCTCCGGACCAGAAAGTAGAAAAATGCGTATGAACTAAAATGTGTCATTTTCAGAAAGTTAATTGTTTTTTATCTTGAAGAAAAAGCACAAATTTTCCTTTATTCAAAACATTCATTAAAATACGGCATATATATAGCTTTATCTATTGTGCTGGTTTTATTAATGAAAACTGCTGTGTACATGTTGGAAGTATATGTTCCGAAACTTAGGTGACCGGAGATAAGATTCTGTTTTGTCGTGTAAAAGTGCGACATTCATGCAGTCTGCATTGTCGTAATGACCTTGGACATAACGTTTCGAATTATCTTTAGCTAAAAATAGCTAACGGCGAGTATGTCAGGTTGGGGCTTTTAGTCGATCGTACTAATGAATCTGATCCTGATGACGATACAGAGTGCCTCTCCATGCAAGGTGGCAACATTACCTTGTCATCCAAATACAAACCCAAGGTTATTACAGATATTCAGGTATGGACTGATGTATTTTTGGTTTATGCCTCTATATATGTCTTAGCATACCCCGACTGCAGTACAGCTTAATTCAAGTATATGCATACTATCAGGCTAGGGCCTAGTCGTGCAAAAGCTCTTGACTGGAGAGATTATAACATACAATTACGTTTGAAAAAAGAATGTAATCCAAATATGTCATTTGCTGTTGTTGACCAAGAGTTGTGGCTTTTGTATATATACAGCCCTCTGGGTGTTCAAGGGTCTGTGACACAAACCATCCCCCTTAGATGTTATGAATTCAATTATAAAGGTCAATGCAACAAAAGTGTATGTCAGTACAAGCATGAGTGCATTTTGTGTTCTTTAAATCACCCCTATATCAAATGCAGACGTGGTTCAGGTTTTGATTCAACTTGAAGGCCAAACAGTGTTTCAACATCCTGGCACCCTCACTTACCTAGAATGCAGTCAACCGCGTCCACCTTTGCTAGACATGCCCTACTTCAGCGTCCCAGACCCCCCCCCCCCCCCCAGACAACCCACCAATTTAGACCTTAGCAGCATTGCTCACTCTCCAGTTAATGTTCTAAACTTTAGTAAATATCTCGCTCACTATCCAGATCGACTAGCTGCTTTTGAACTATGACAGGTTTTTACATATGGATTTAAGCTTGGTTACCAGGATCCACGGGTTGCATCAGATGCTAAAAACCTTAAATCCTTGTACTGTTTGCAGCAGGAAGCTATGCAGGCTGTCAACAAGGAACTAATTTTGGGGAGGGTTGCGGGCCCCTTTGTTTTTTCACGACGTCCTAATCTAAGGTTGTCACCGGTGGGCATGGTACCTAAAAAAGATGGACCATTTCTACTCATTCACCACCTATCATACCCATCTGGATCTAGCGTTAATGACTTTATTGACAAAAGTTTGTGTTCAGTCAAATATTCCTCTTTTGATGAAGCCCTTTGTATGTTAGCTAATCTGGGTCCCGAGGCACAAATAGCTCGCCTTGATATTAAAAGTGCCTTTAGATTGCTACCGATTCACAAGTCTGATTTTGAGTTGTTAGGTTCTAAGATACAGGACATGATTTTTATTGACAAGTGTTTACCATTTGGCTGCTCTGATAGCTGTGCTAAGTTCGAGAAATTTTCTACATTTTTAGAGTGGATATTTAGGGACAGGTCAAGCTGTGCATTATTTAGATGATGTTTTACTAGCTGGAAAAGCTGGATCACAAGGACTGTGTCTATCTGATGGGTGATTTTAGGGAAATTTGTGCACAGTTAGGAGTCCCATTAGCTGACAACAAAACTCTCGGTCTCACAAACTGTTTAGTGTACCTTGGCTTAGAAATTAACACAACTCTAGTATGACTGTTAAGATCCTCTTAGACAAGATTCAGCAGTTGAAGTTCAAGTTGTTACATATTTTACAAAAACGCAAAGTTACTTTACTAGAGCTTCAAGAATTAACTGTGTTGCTGAACTTCTGTATTCGTGCTATCCCAGCTGGTAGGGCATTTGTTAGAAGGTTGTATGATGCATCCTGTGGGCTTTCGCGTCCTTATCACAGGCGTAGAGTTACTGAGGAAATGAGAAAGGATATTGACACTTGGTTAATGTTTTTGTAAAATTTCAATTTAGTTACATCATATAGATTGGTCAATTGATCTAATGATTTTGATCTCCAGTTATATACAGATAGTGGAGGTAATGCTGATTTAGGATGTGGAGCTGTTTTCGGTCATCATTGGGCATACTTAGGTTGGCCTGACCATTGAAAGGCATCTGATATTTTTTCAGACATAACATTTTTGGAGCTTGTTCCTATAACTATGGCTTTTGCAATTTGGGGCAGCAATTTGTCTGGTAAGCGGCTAATAATTCATACTAATAATGAAGCCTTAGTTTCAATTCTCAATTTTAATACCTCCAAGTCAAAAAGAGTCATGTATTTGCTTAAGCAATACGTTTTGCAAGGTCTGATGCTTAATATTCAGTTCAAAGCTAAGCATATAACAGGGGTATACAATGTTAAAGCAGATTCTCTTTACCAACAGAAATGGAATCGATTCAGGGCAAGTTTTCCAGAAGCAAACAGCCAGCCAATAGCAATTCCCGCATCATTTCTGCACATGAATTACAGCTTAGATCCCAGGAGCTTCTGAGTTATGCTTTGTCAAACAATACCTGCAAACTCTATGATACTGCAGTAAATGCATTTCATTTGTTTTGTCGAGTCTATCAAAGTCGGACAGTCTGGTCCCAATCTTAGTCAGATTTAGTCAACTTTGTGTCATATCTATCACTACAGAAATTTTCAGCCAACAAATTTAAAACATATATTTCAGGCATTTCTTACTACTGTAAATTACATGGCTCCTCAGACAAAACACAAGATTCTTTACTTAATAAAGTTTTACTGGGCCTGAGCCGCAGCAATCCCCATCTAGAAAACCAATTACCTTGCAGATTTTAACCACCATGGTCCAGACCCTCCCAAGCATCTGCAATTCATATGATGAATCTACACTTTTTACAACTATATTTGTTAAAGCATTCTTTGAGTTTTTCAGAATGGGCGAGTTAGTACAAAACACAAAGCAGGATGTGGGGCATGCTATCCAAGTGCAAAATGTGTCATACTCACCACTCGATAACACAGTTAAACTTGTCCTTCAGCATTCGAAGACTGATCAGGCGGGTAGGGGGCTGCTATTCAACTTAAGTCTACACATAAGCTTGTTCGTCCTGTGTCCTGTATTATATGTACAGTTGAGGCCGAAGTTTAGGGGTTCATTTTTTTGTCATATTTCAGGAAGTCCCGTGACTAGATACCAGGTAGTATCAGTTTTCAATATGCTACTAGAGAAGTTAGGTTTAGACACTAGGGTGTACAAGACACATTCATTTCGTATTGGTGCAGCATCTAGTGATTGGGCGTCGGGAGCAAGTCATCAGCCTATTGCAATTGAGGGTAGATGGAAATCCTCTTGCTTGCTTAATTATATAAGACAATAGCTCCTCTCAAAAATGTTACATGTAAGGTATTGAAGGTGACAATCTTATCTAATGTTTTATTTACATGTATGTCAACATTGTTTTAGATCATACAAGAATCTGGATTGTTGAGTCATCCATCATTAAACATGCTTTTTGTCATGCAAGAAAGTCTTGCCGCGGCACTGATTTTCAAGGCATCCATTTTCTTGCAGGGTAAAGGGGGCATGAGGTGGGGTCAACTTTACTCTAAGATTAAAACATCGCTTAAGGTAAAAGATCCACCTCAGATTTTGGTCATACATTGCGGGGGCAATAATATCCCTTTGCAAAACGGGGCTAAATCAATTTAACTGCGATTTAGTATTATCAAAACCTTGGAAAAAATTCCTAGACTGATGCCGTCCACCACTTTAGTTCGGTCCCAGATTCTGCCCAGGGGTGTATGGAGGGGTGGGAGGAATCCAGTTGCTTTAGAAGAGGTTTAGGAAGCGAACAAATAGGGCTGTTGCGTCTGCACTAAAAAGGTTGGGTGCAAAATATATATAATATCCAGAGCTGCGCATCGATAGCCCTGGTTTGTTTGCCGCAGACAAGGTACATCTTTCTACCCTGGGCAATGATTTATTTCTGTACCGCTTGCAACAAGCACTACAAACATTTTTGTTCGACCCCACTTTGTTTGCGTCGCCTAGAGTAGGGGAAGAGGGGCCATGGCTGCGCTATGACTAATTGGGTCATAGTTAGTCACACTTGACGGTGACTTCATGTTGTTGTTATTTTACTTAGTCCACTTGGTCTCAGTCATGTTGACTTGAGAAAATTTTGTGTGTGTGTTTTTCTTTCTTGGTCTATATACAGACCATACAACTATTGATGAACAGCATTATTGTTTTACTTTATCATTTCAATCAAGGGCACTAATTCACTTCTACAACAACTAGTTGTCTTTATACTATTATGCCCTTGGGAATTAATCTTGCCTATCCTCATGCTTTGGTCTCACTTTTTAATTTGTAGTTATAGATTAATGGTATATAAATTCAACCTATAGCCCTCGTTCATGGGTGTAGTTCTATTGGTGGCGCAGACTATACTGTGCATAGTCTCGTGGCGGCATTATGGTTTACCAGTAGTGCTTATGTTAACAATATCAATTGACAGTTATTTGCATTTGTATATATATTATGGACTAGGTGAGCAAGCAGTTTAGCATTTGTTACCAGGGCTCAAGCTTTTGCTTTGCTTGTTTGATAGGGATGGCCTATAAGGCAAGAATTGATGCCTGGCTCCCATATTTTCAAGCAGCCATGGCCAATCATCGCCAAATAAAACTTAAAATACTGTGTAGTAATTTTTCACTGGGCGATTCCTTAAATTTATTTTGTTTTCTGTATTTCATCTTTTATAAATGCGTTTATCTTTTCTCTCTTTTGTCTACGAAAGCGTTACCTCAATACAAATATGCCAATCAAGCTTTCGCAGTGACTTCTTTTTTACACGCCACAGAAGCTGGCGAGACCACGTGAGAATGAATATTTCGAACAGGGACTTTTACCCTCCGGACCGGAAAGTAGAAAAATGCGTATGAACTAAATTGTGTCATTTTCAGAAAGTTAATTGTTTTTTATCTTGACGAAAAAGCACAAATTTTCCTTTCTTCAAAACATTCATTAAAATACGGCACATATATAGCTTTATCCATTGTGCTGGTTTTATCAATGAAAACTGTTGTTGTGTACATGTTGGAAGTATATGTTCAAAACTTAGGTGAACGGAAATAAGATTCTGTTTTGTCGTGTAAAAGTGCGACATTCATGCAGTCTGCAATGTCGGCTGTCTGAGGATATAAGTAGAATGATAGGATGAGAGTTGAAAAGTCATAACAAATGTTAAGTGGTGAAAAGGTCAAAATCTCTGAAAAACCATTGAATAAATATTTAATAATAAAGTTTTGTATCTTTAAAGTAAGTCAACCAATCTATTGTTCTATATCGAAGAAAGAAAAGGCGGACGAGATTTTCTTCGCAACAAATACCCAGGTAGCACATAACGTTTTCATAACATTATATTCTAGTTGTAGAAAGGTTTTCAGAAAATGTCTCTATATAAATGTTTTTATAGCGTAATGATAACATTTTTTAAATGTTTTATAACGTTGTAAAATAGATTACTTAGAGCCAAACTAAAACATGTTTGAAAAACGTTTTAAAAACATTTTTAAAACGATATTATTAACATTTTAAACTTCCTATAACGTTACTAAAACATTGTTATCATCATTAGATAAGACTAATCAGAAACATTTTCAAAATTGTTTTATAACGTTACAAAAAGGATTATAATTAATATAACATTATTAATTTTGTTCTTTATTTCTTTTGATATGACAATAATCTTTTACAAAGTGTCTGTCTGTGGACTCTTATATAATACATTTTCGTAAATGATTTGTTAGAACATAACATGTTTGAAACATTTTTCAGAAATGTTAATAAAACGTTTGGATAACATTTTTATAAATACATGTATATTTTTTCTATGAAAATTTTTTTTTTACAAAGAACAATACAAATTGTTGTTGATTTAGAAATGATTATGCTGACCGAGTTTCCGATTTCCTACTTATAATTCGAATCGAGTATTTAAGTTGATGAATGTTTATAGCGGAATGTCATATGGCTAAATCCGCGTTGTGCTTTATTTCCGCCGTAACATTTCAATACAGTTATTGGGTTATCAAGAGTTTTAAAATTCACAAATCGTGAACAAAGGCTAAGAGAGGCAGGCAGCAGTTTAAAGTGAGTATAGATTTTTGTTGCATTAAAATAAAATTGTCTCAGAGATATGTCTATATATGCGATTTTCGGAGGGTTTTCTCTGTGCCACTTCTCATTCCGGAAATTTAAAGTTTATTAGGATTTGGTTTTATTGGAAAGCGGTAGACAACTTCCTTTCTCGAACAATCAAAAGAGAGTGCTAACGTGGTCTATATTCAAACAGTTTTATTTTATTATTTGCGGTAAGATTCCATTTTGTGTCTATTTTATGTATTTTTGTTGATTATCAGGCGGCAGCCCTCAGATAGCCCCTGAATATGAATCACCAGATATGCCAAACAAAATTTTAAAAACACTCGGAGATCCATGATTGTATACAGTCGTTTGACCAGTTCCGAATTTTGACCAGTTCCGAATAGTTCAGAAGTTAAATAGCAAATAATTAATGAAATAAAAATAGAGAAAAAAATCAATATTTTTAATATAAACACTTATTAATGCTTGTTTGAATTCTGCAGTAGTTTCATTTTTTGCGGTCATATATGTATTTGATATCGGTCTTAGATTAATCGACCTACTTTCGCTTTGTAATAAATCCAGGTCATTGCAACGCTAATATGCGCATAAAATCGTCTGTCGGTGCCTTAAATTTTCACTTGTAACAAGATTTCTTTTATTAAACATAGGTTTGGTATGTATTCTAACATGCCCAAAAGCATACAGGATAAAAAATAAAATGAAAATGCAAGTTGATGCCGAATTTTATGGAGCCGTCATTTTACGAGTTCCGAATACCCAATTTGTTTCCCTCTGTTTTAGGATTGAATGAAGGGATGGATTAAAACAAATACTTCAGAATTCATTAAATGTCTTTCTCAGTCTTAGATAAATCATATTGTACCACAATAATGATAAGTGGAGGTGCTGCAACTGTATTATTACAAGATGTTAGAATTCAGTCAAAATTATTGTTACGGTGATTTTGTCTGTCATTTCTGTGCAAATCAAACTGTATAGATTAAATAAATACCAATAACTGAGTAGTTTGCATTAAACCTGTTATTCAACTGGTTCAATCGATGGTTTTAGGGCCAAAACTTTTTTATCTACATTTGATATGTAAAGAAACAGTTATGCTATTCGGAACTCATTGGCTTATTCGCAACTGGTAAAATGGTTTCCCGCGTAATTTGTTAGAATAGAATTTTATTTCAAAAAATTTAAATGCAGCAATATTGCATTAATATCAGCAGGGATATGGTGTATATCGGCCAAAAAATCAGATCTAAAAATAACACCTGGGAACATTTACAGCACCGCCCAATCTGTTCCCTATTCGGAACTGGTCAAACGACTGTACATAACATTAGGTCCCCTAATAAGTCGCTTAAATAAATTTTTGATACATAATCATGATGATTAAATTTATTATAACATACCTATAAAGGACTTCTATTACATTGTAAGATTTTACATTACATTCCTTATTTTCCGACGATAATGCACATCGAGGCATGCCGCATGCATGGATCTGGAGAGGGCAGCGGTGGAGGTCCGGTCACCCCCTCCCCTCTCCTCCTGAAGCTTATATTCACATTGAAAGATTAGTGAGTTTATTTTATTGAATAAGTTATGACCAAAAATAAGCATTAGAACCCTCATGACAAACAAATTATCCTTTGGACATCCCCTCTTCCCCTCTTGGGTTACATTACGATCATGATCTGCGCATGCATTAAGGTGTTCATATTTGGCAAATCACTAAATCAAAGATAACTACCAGTACATTATAACAATAAAAGTTCAGCTAACCAGGATACCATCTATTAATGTGAAAATTTTCCAATTAATAACATCATTAGATCATTTCTGGTAAACTGACAAATTTGCTTACGTCCAGTGATCCGGAGCAACCCCAAACTCATCGCAACATCATTTTAACGCGTTTCCTGTACGACTTACAAACAAACAGAAAATATGAATAGTTATTCTTCATTTCTCATCTTCTTTTTTTTTTTCATTTTACCCTGACTACCGACTTGTTTATGTACCGTCGTAAATAAAATATTAAATAATTTTTAATATTACTTTGTTTAATTATTTGTTTAGGTTTCTTCAATGTTTACGCCAATTTTTCTTAGAAAGGAAATTATTTGTGTTGTCTCATTGATTTCCAATAACTCTCATATATCTTAAATTATGTTTTGTAAATGTATTACAGTACTTACCAGTAAAAATGTATATTTGTTAAAAATTTCAACTTCAATAGCTAACAGGTTACAGATATTATCCTTAAGTACATTTAAGACTTTATATTCAAAGTTATTGTTAAAAGGAATGGCTGTGCCTCTGGCATTTGAAGCACTTGGGGAGATATAAACATCATGCCCCCAACAAGATCTAATATGTGCATAGTCATCAGCAGTAAAATGTGTATCTTGAAGAAAGTAAATAAAACAATTTTTTGTTTAATGTAGTTTAGAACGTCCCTTCTTTTTTCCATTCCTGCAAATCCCCTGCAGTTCAAAGACAGAATCTTAATACTCATTGTAAGCTAGGACACACAGTGCATAAAAACACAAATATATGTAGTTGTAAGAGTAGTGTACATGTTTTATACAATCATAAAAAATCAAGGGACATGTTGGGTTTATAACATTCAAATACTCCACGTCTACAGTAAAACTATATCATAACGTATCCATTGATCGCTGCTTAGTCTTGAAATGAGGGTCTCATTATTTTGGTGACGTCATCGGTAATTTTGACTCCTCTGATTGTTGTCTTAATATCGGACCTCTTTCGCATTATGGTTGTCTTAGCATCCATGTTCCGCATTTTGATAAGAATTGGTCTGGGTCCTTCTTTTCCTCCAGGAATTCTGTGAACAGCTACATGTATGACGTTCAGTGGGTCTATGGCAATGCTCATGCTCTTTTATAAAGTGTCGTTATTGGAATCCAGGCAGTTTTCTCCTTTATTTTCTGCGATTTCGTGAAATTTTATGTTATTCTTCCTAGAATATTGTTCGTTGTAGTTTGCTTTTGAGAGCTCGTTTTTACCATGGTCTCATTTTCTTTTACCTGTACATGAGTTTTGTTCAAAGCCTCGCTTTGTTCTTCTAATTCTTTTCTAAGATCTCTATTTTCTTTTTCTAATTCTAAAATTCTGTCCTCGTATTTCTGTTCTATTTTTTCTTGATCTTTTTGAAATAGCTCTTTAACAATGCCTTTTATTAGTTTTTCACGTCATCTCCTTTAATAGTTTTTTTTTAGTTCTTCCTTTATTTTGCCTAGTTGAGCGTGTACCGTTGCCCATTCGCCATCACCCGTTCTGGCAGCAGTTGCAGGTTTTGTAGTTTTTGGTGTTTGAGGTGTTGTGGGTGTTGTGGGTGTTTTTTCTACTGTTATCTTCGTGTTTAGACGGCGAGTTGTGACAACTTCTTTCGGCATGTTGAAATATTGTTTGATGTTATTTGACCTACTCATGTAAACATGTAAACACTGTGGATCTATTTTTAGATAGTGCGTGAACAATACCCGGTGATATAAGAGGTACTCACTGCGTCAGAGAAATTTTTCTAAATCCATCTTTTCATGAAATTTTATGAATTTCAATTTAAGATAACTAATTCCCGACTCACTATACACAGAATTGGAAAATTTCGAGGGTCTTGCAAGTCTCTAGTTCCCTAATTTTGGCCACAGTTGCACCGCTGTTATTGACCGTGATCTACCTGGTCAAGCGCCATATTTGGAATCCTGGTTTGACACAAATTTCTAAAAGGCTTGGTATACCTTAAATGCGGGAATGAAGTCATAAGTGCCGTTTTATTAGTACTGGCATTGTTTTTTGAATACGTCATGCAAAATACCAGCGCTGCATTCGATCAAAATCACTCGATCACAAAAAGGAACATCGACTTATGCAGGCTTGTGAGGTCAGTAAGACCCAATAAAGCTATGTTGTGAATACAAATATCCATATCATTTTGCAGTTAGGTTGGTTAGAATAACTATAATGTCCAAATTTGCTTGAAATGTGTAGACCCCTCTTAAAGCTGGGGAGATATTATCTCTAAGCTTTTGCTGTGTAACATGTAATTGGCAACTAAAGTCCAACTATCGTAGGTATTTAAAATGATATGCCTTCAATTATAAAAGTCTTTGTCAAAAACAATATTACAAATATTTGCATCTGTGCATCATATGTAATGCATATCATTTCTCCATCAACTGCTTCATGAACAATTAATCTTCTCAAGACAAATTCCCAAAAATGCCATGGTTTGTTTGAATATATCTTATTCCAACAACAAACTTTTCAAAAAGCAATATGTAACTGCATGTAAATGTACATCAATCTTGTTGCATAGATTATGAGATATTGGGAGCACTCTAATCAATACAACAAACGATGATTCTTTACTTGAAAAATTACCACAACAAAAAAATAGCAACAATTCTATCAAATGAGTTTGGTTTTTTCTTCAATATACAGGCATGAGAAAAAAGATAATATATATAAGGACATGAGTAGTCTCTGCAGTGAAACATGCTTTTGAGTTACCCAAAAATTGAAAAAGGAAGTTTAATTAGGTAGAATGTAAGGCCCCTCCCCTGGTTCACCTATTACAAATTTGCGTTGTAATCCTATTGATATCATCCAGAAAAAGCAGGGTTGGTGGCACATATATAATATTTTTAATAATCATACTTAATGAGCAAAAGTATCATAAATCACATTGATCAGCAATATCGTTGAGTGAATTACACTATATTTGATTGACCAACACATATAATTGATTCAAGAGATTGCAGTGGGTGCATTTATGGCCGAAATGGATATTTTGAGTGCATTAAAATTATTGCCAGTCTGTGCTGCAGATTCCTGTGTATTAGGTTTCAAGATCTTCATGTTCATAATTTGAGATGTAGTCTTTTTTCCTTCATATGGAGCTGAAAATAAGGTCTGATGATTTTTTATTTAAAGATAGAGCAATCACATATGATTGTAGGATGTTAATGGCACAACAAGTTGCGATGTCTGACTTTTTAGAAATCCCTTTAGCTCCAGGAAAAATAATCAAGGCTCATGTACATATATTTGTTTTTTAGTATTGGGTATATGTCCTTAAGCACATGTGGAAGAAAGATAATGCTTTTTGTTATTAAGAAAAACACTGTTTATGAATTACAGTCTTTAGCAGTTAAAGCTTAGCCCTCGGGAAGATCATTTTGTAATCGTGTATATGCTGTACTAAGGAAAGGGTTAAATACCTACTAAGGAAGGGGTTAACTACCTTGACGTTTCGTTCGAATATCAGACGAAATAATATTTGCTTTAGAAATGTGTGTATATTTTTTATCGAAGTTTAATGGATTGCCTCCTTGTCCATCTTCGACATGGCAGGATGATGAAACACTTGAGTGTCATACGGATAGCTCTGGTTCGAAAGGGTGTTTGGCAATACAAATCAAGCAAAATATAGTTCATATGCCTTTCAATTATAATAGTATATTAGACAATGTTAATTTATATTTCTATTGTTAAATTTCATGGATGATTTTGCAATGATCACAAATCAATTATACCTTGAATTAAAGTCAAAATGTAGTTAATGAATTTAGAGTGTTTTTGGTGTTAGATCCATTCTGATATCATAAATAATTTGATGCGTCTTATTTCCCGTCCTTTACAGCTTTAAGAAATTATGAGGAACATGAAACATTTTCTTGACATTCAATTTTAAATAACATAAAAAGTGACCCGGGAACCTATGTTCAAATTCATATTAGTTTAGAGAGGGGTAAAAGAACATAATTAATACCGCTTTTTTTTTTAAAACTGTAGGAATTCAGAATGTGTATCAGACAGGGAAAAACTCCTAGACTCGTTTGCGATTGATTGTAATGAAGCATCAATAAAAGAATTCAAACATCGTATTTCATAAATCTGTAGACTCTTTTTATGCACCAAATCATGGCCTTAAACCAGTTTACTATTACATGAAATAGAAAAGACAAGGTTTCGTGCACTTTTCTCCACTCTATGAAGTATGTTGATAGCTTATAATCCACCAGCTATTTTGATAATACATTGTGCTGGTAATAATATAGATGATCCTTAAAATAACATAGGATGTAAAAATTTTGAAACTAACTTTATTTCAAAACGTAGAACGTCAACCTTAAATCCTCTTTGTGTGGTCACATATATTTCCCAAATCAATTAGAGGCAGTCTCTATCAACCTCTGAAGAGAAATCGCAGGGCGTAAAATGAATAGTGCCATTGCAACATTTAGTTTAAAGAAATCAGCGGTGCTTCCATCATATACCCCCATTCATTTACACAGCTCACAAGAACTTAGCAGAACACAGGATATGCCCAAATCATATCTAGGCAATAATCTATGCATTAATACTCTGAATAGCAGTTGAGCAGTTCGTGACTACTACCACTCAAACTTGTCAAAGGTTTTACAAATTTAATAAGACGACCATGACAAATAGGCCAAAAAAACCAAAAGACAGTAATTCGTTCTGTTTATAACCAAATATTTGTATTACGATTTTCTGTTATTTTGATATCTGTACTAGCTAGAAAATATTAAAAGTATTTTTGGTAAGGTTGGAGTCACGAAATAAACCCATTTTATTTGCTGATTTATTATCTGTCGGCTGGCAGCAAACTTTATTTACTTTTCATTTATATGCTCAATCAATATTCTTTTAAAAACAACTAATGTCTAAACCTGTTTCAACGCATTATGTAATAGTTAGAAAAGGTAATCGAATCAACAAGGACGTCTTTTAAAGCTTACAAAGAACATAATTAATACCGCTTTTTTTAGAAACTGTAGGAATTCAGAATGTATATCAGACACGGAAAAACTTCTAGACCTGTTTGCGATTGTCTTCGTGTTTTGTTGAAAATAATAAAAGTTCAAAACACGATTTAAAGTTTGTTTGGATGAAATAATTTTAGAAACACATATTATAGCCAAGCTATTGTAATGAAGCGTCAATAAAAGAATTCAAATATCGTATTTCAGAAATCTGTAGACTCTTTTTATTACCAAATCATGGCCTTAAACCAGTTTACCATTACATGAAATGGTAGAAAAGACAAGGTTTCGTGTACTTTTTTCTATGCATTAATACTCTCAATATCAGTTGAGCAGTTCGTGACTTCTACCACTCAAACTTGTCAACAGTTTTACAAATTTAATTAGACGACCATGACAAATAGGCCAAAAAAACCAAAAGACAGTAATTGGTTCTGTTAAAAACCAAATATCTGTATTACGATTTTCTGTTGTTTTGATATCTGTACTAGCTAGAAAATATTAAAAGTATTTTTGGTAAGGTTGGAGTCATGAAATAAACCCATTTTATTTGCTGATTTATTATCTGTCGGCTGGCAGCAAACTTTATTTACTTTTCATTTATATGCTAAATCAATATTCTTTTTAAAAAACTCATGTCTAAACCTGTTTCAATGCATTATGTCATAGTTAGAAAATGTAATCGAAACTTCAAGGACGTCTTTCAAAGCTTCCCCTGTGTACATAGACACGATAATGTAAAATACATTGAATGTTGCACTACCTTTGAAATGGCATGGTGAGTATGTTAACATGTATTTAATTGTAGTCAAATACTTCTATCGTACCATATTGCAATGCATCAAATACTATCAGCTGACATTATAATTTTTTTACTTTTTACATTTTTATTTGTTAGAAGTAATCACAAATAAAAAAAAAAAGTTTGATAACAGAATAAATCAAGGGTACTGCATCTTTATAGCCGACAAGTTCTGTACTTTATTTTCAATAGCAAAGATATGTATGAAAAATTTCGTGCATTTTTTCAGGTTAAAGTTTCTACTTTGTCTTCTTTTTGTGACAAATTGTACACCACAAGGCTGGTGGCCTAGTCCAGAAAATGGGCCTACCTGCAGACCTGGGACATGTGGAGAAACCGATACAACATGTGAATGTTCACTCACAATTGAACACAGACTTACCATGATGACGGCAAACCCTCCCTTACTTGTTCGACCTTCTAATGGACAACTATATCTGTACAATGATACAAGTTACAGATTTCCATTATCCGAAGAAAAGATGTCAGAGGTAATAACGTGTGATGGATATGGGTCTCGCGTTGTTATAGCCATAAATGGAAAGTTTCCTGGTCCAACAATTGAAGCATATGAAGATCAGACAATGATCATCCATGTTCGGAATTTAATGCACACTGATTCCACCACAGTACATTGGCATGGCATGCATCAAAAAGGAACTCCAGGATCTGACGGAGTAGCCTTTATCAGCCAGAGTCCAATTCTACCTGGACTGACATTTACCTACAGATTTACCGCTCAACCACATGGAACTAGTTTTTACCATGCACATATTGGCGATCAGCGAAGCATGGGATTATACGGAGGACTCATAATATATCCGAGGTACAAGTTCTTTTCTCAGCCTCAAGTGGGATTCACAGTTCTTCTACAGGACTGGAATCATGATGATGAGCCAGAAACCTTGTATCAGCGAATGATTAATGGTGTGTATGACCTTAGCAAATTTACACTTATTGAACCAACACAGTCAATTGATGGTGCCAATTTTAGTAGATTTCATATTCATTCCGCCTTGATCAATGGAAAGGGACGATTTTACACTGGACAGTACAATTTTAACAGAAAAATATTCACACACAATGGAGCTCCTTTAGAAACATTTAAAGTACAGTTTGGAAAGTCATATAGATTTCGTGTTATAAGCGCTTCAACCTTATATCCTTTTCGTGTTTACGTGCAAGGTCATCGTGAATTGAATATCCGAGCATCAGACGGCTTTGAAATTGTTCGTGGCACTGGAAACAGTATTAGGGATTTGACTGTGGAATCCTTTATCATCCATCCTGGTGAAAGGTATGACTTTACAATAAATGCTAATCAAAATCGAGGAACTTACCTCCTTATAGCCGAAAGCATTGAAGACCTCTCTAAGAAAACCCCACCTGAGTATCATGCAGCAGAAGCAATTATTCAGTATGAAGGAACGACCGTAACGTATCCGAATAAGGACAGTAGCGAACAAAGCCAATGCACATCCCTTACACCATGTTTAACATTTAATTGTCCATACCTTTATTATCCAACAAATGATTACCGCCCGTGTTTAACGTTTGACACAGCGAATAGCAATGAAAGTTCGTCGAAATTCAAGGAAATACAAAATGTTGACGAGACACTCTTCTTTAACTTTGCGTTTCCCGGAGAACCAAGAAACACACCAGGCTCTGTCAATGGACATCAATTTGTTTCTCCTACTTCTCCTATATTAACAAATGAAAAAGATCTTACAACATATTGTAGAAATAACGAGTGTGGTGAGGACAAAATATGTAGCTGCACCTACAATGTTGAGCTCTCATCGGATAGAGTATACCAGTTTGTCTTAACGAATTTGGGAAATGGTAGAGGGTGGTCACATCCTATTCATTTACATGGTCATTATTTTTATGTTGTGAAAATGGGATTTGGAAGCTACAATACGGTGTCGGGCAAATTTTTGACTTCAACTCCTGATATTGAATGCATCGGTTCCAGAAACTACTGTAATTCCGCTCGGTGGGCTAACAGCAATTGGACAAATGCAGGTAATTCTATTCCAGGTCTCCAGTTGGATTATCCTCCCGAAAAAGACACAATTATTATTCCAACGGGTGGGTATGTCATTATTAGATTTAAAGCCAATAATCCTGGCGCCTGGTTTTTCCATTGCCACATTGACCTTCACAATACAAATGGAATGGGAATGGTATTGCTAGAATCCAAAGACAAATGGCCTTATGGTAAGTCCTGTTTTAATTATATGTAAATAATCTGTGTTTCATTGATTAAAAGTTAATTATTATATATATCTAATTGCATCTCCTTTGTAACTTGTAAACAAGTACCCAAATGAAGGTACATGAATACTTAAACACAAAATGAAATTTGTCACTATTTTTTCATTATCTAAACAGATATCAGCAGCAAAGGAGATTCCACTAGGAATGGAAGCCATCAGATACTTGTGTTATTTACAGTTCTTGGAATGATTTTCTCAATGTGATGAAAGAAAGGTCCAAGTAAAAGCGGAATGAGAACATTGATTGACTCATATGATTATTAATATCTCATCTTCATTGAATATTATATTATACAATTATGGACTTCATTGTAGGTCGATATTTTGTTATATGGACCCATGTCAAGTGATGTCGACCGAAGACACAGAAAGTGATATCGACCGAGCTTGCGAGGTCGATATCACTTAATGTGTCAATATTATATTATATAATTACTCGCAGCACAGTAATGGCTGTCAAGAATTTCGTTTAGAAAAAAAAGCCAGGAAATTGTACATTATGACGTCAAAATAGTCTGATATCCTTTAAAATACTAAACGCATCAATTGCCAATTCAAGCTATCCCTATTTTATTAATCACTACTAACAGATGACATTATTTACAACGCCGTCATCATTTTAAAAAAAGCATATACCAGTACAGTACATACTGTATAGAAGCGAGAGGCCGATTTCGCTTCACAGCTTACTGTGACGTCATCTGCCTTTTAATGACGCACAAGGCGAACGAAGAGTGGGCTAACAACATCAGTTTTAAAACAACGAAAATCAAAGATTATAGATAATGGGAATAATTTAGTTATTTTTAGTATTCTGTATTTAAAGATTCCTGTTGGTACAATGTCTTTACAATACCTATTTTTGTTGATACTGCCGAGTCGTGCGATATCATATTCCGCGGACGCGCTTTCGCGTCGATATTGGAAAAGGACGAATGTCACGTGATGTACTTTCAGCCAACGAAAATGACAAAAATTATTGTCATATATTATAATTTGTTATATTCATTAGTATCTTCTCACTATATAACTCTATACAGACGAATAGTCAATAATTGTAATATTAGCTCGTCCGAAAAATATTGACCGGTCAATATTTTTTTAATATTGACCGGCTAGGAATAATATCTAGAGAATATTTCCTCTATAGCAAATAATCGATTCTGATTCGTGGATTCGTAGACAGTGACGTAAATAAGTCTTTGCGACTCCAAAACAAGGTGACGTCATAATAGGCAATCAGTCAAGGCAAGTAAACAACTGCAATGCGACGGTTTGCTATCATGACAGATATAAGGATCTACGAATTACTGTGAAGTAAAATCAGGTAGAACATCTGTAACTTAATTCCTACGGGCGCCGGAATATTACCAGTGACCGTTTAATGCCGACGATATTTTGGAAATGAACCTTGCGCAAAATTTAATTCGTGAATTCTATGTTGAGCTGAGAAAAATACTACGATCTATTTTCAAATCATTTCTTGAATTTTGGTTTGTTTCTTCATATAACAAAACAAATGTTGACTGGGGTTGAGGGCAACATTGATTATATGAGCCCCCTTGGGACGAATATATTGCCCTCCGCTTCGCGTCGGGCAATATTTCGTCCCTCAGGGGCTCATATAATCAATGTTGCCCTCAACCCCAGTCAACATTTGTATAATATCATAAATACTTAATACAATAACACGTTTGTTAACGTAAATAGCACTTCGCGACTGCAAATTAAGGTGACGTCAAAACAGGTAATCAGTCAATAAAAATAAAAAAACGGACGCGAAATGCGGCAGTTTGCTATAATAATAGATACAAGTTTCTTAGTCTTTTGGAATTATTGAGAAGTAAAAACAGATTTAACATCTATAGTATAATTCTTACGGGATTTCTGAGGAATATTACTAGTTAATTTTCATGTAATGGATATTTTGAAAATGGACATTGCGTAAAATTGAACTCGAGAATACTATGTTGAGCTGAGAAAATTAGAGCGATTTGTTTTTAATTCCTTTCTTGATTTTGGGTTTTTTTATAGAACAAAACAAATATTATTAATATTCTAACTGTATCAAATTTATATCATGCATTTAATACATAATACAATAACACGTTAATGACTTTGAATAACTTTGAGTGAAAGTAGATATATACATGTAGAAGTGATATTGTAGCATCTATTAATTTATAATATATATCCTTGATTTTATTATGCTGTATTTTTTAACACAACTTAATTTTTATTTTTTAAACTTATTGGTTGATCAGACTTGAAGAATGCAGTAAGGTTTTTTTTCTTATCATATACTGTAGGTAGTTGCTTCAACTTTTACTTCCTTTATCCTTCTTTGTATTTCACATATTTGCTGTTTTTGTTAGTCGTCTACAATAGCGCATGTGATGTGCATAAATTATGTTTCCAAAACTTTGAGAAACCTTTCCAAAAAGGCAAAAGGTTTGATTATGAACAAACCGACAAGCCAAATCGTATGGTAAGGGAAAAAATTGAACAACGTGCTACGTACTATTGATTTTGTTATGTTTCTCAACAACTACGTCATAGTAATTATTATAAGATAATGATTTTGCATTAAAATATAAGTAAGTCAGTTTTAACAGAGCTTAATTCTGGAAAAGATTGCTGTAAAAAATTTCATATATGGCAAATTTTTTCGCATGTAAAACTATGCGTGATATTCGAAACTAATTTAACATACCTTATGAAGATGTGATGTATTTTTAAGTAGTTCTGTCTATTGAGCCAGCAGGCAAGAAAATACAACAATGGTCCTAAATATTATCCAAATAAGAATAATTAAGGAAGAGGCCAGACTGAGATTAGGTTTTGGATCATATAAATCTTAGGTTTTCAAGTTTTCTAAGGATGTTTGAACTTACACATTCTTCTATTTGTGTGAAGTCTGTTAAATATTGTCATTTTAATGAGCAGTTTCTATGTTATTTTCTATTTCATGACCAAACTTATTTTTCTAGATCTGTAATCAAATATTCATATCTAATTGTAAATAGTGTATCTTTCATAATCAGAAACATTTTTCTAGTTTTAAGATCATAAAGAATTACAATTGTGTGTGAAATTTTGCTTGTTTCAAACAAAGATCTATTGTTAGAAATTAAACAAAATTTGTACTTGTTCAAGCTTTGCATAGATTTAGAGTATTTTTTAATCTGCTAGGTTGTAAATTTGTACTTGTGTGATGGAAGTAATTAATAATAACTCACCATATTTTTGTTGACTTTAAATTTCTTGCTTTTTATTAATGCAGTAAAAAAAATGCATAGAAATTAGTGAAATCAATGTCGTTGAACCGTGTCATCTGTTTCTAAAAGTACTGATATTATTTTTGCAGTATTCATAGTTCATGTATGTGAAATTCGAACCGTTCTAGTGGATGTTAAATTAAGTTGTTGTATACATGAACAAAGTTGTTTTCTGATTAAAAATACTAAATTGTAAAATTCATACTAACAGTTCAAACACATACACTTTAATCTGAGCAATGTATGCATTCATAAAATAAAATTTATATGTTTTGAAACGAAATTGAACGCACCCATAAAAATGGAATGACCTGACACCCCTTAGAATAAACGGCCCCAAGGGTATTTTAGTCAGCGCAGCCAGCATCTTAGGCAGACTGGCTGAGCAGCTCAAAGGACACATCAGAGAAGCCTGGACAGAAGAAAAGTGTAAAAGGGTAAACGTCAGAAAAGTTAAGGCTAGGGTAGGAAGAAGAAAAAGTTTCACCAGCAGTATTGGTATCTGGGGAATTAATTTGGGAATCAGAACGTAGTAAATCTGCCTATGACTTAGGCACCTTATTTCCAATAATAATAGGGACCAAGTACCAGGAAGTCTGCGGTGACACTAAAGTGGTAAAAAGGTTTTAATTTAAAAACAGTTAATGTAAAACATTATTGCTTTACAGCTTTACGATACAAATGAACCACCCACTTCGTGATATGAATGGTCATACGTGTACCATGGGTATTTTATGCGGCTAAAATTTGTTTGCGGTTTGAATCTTAAAAGTTGTTAATTTATATTCTGCTTTTTTAGTTTTTGCTATTACGTCAGACTCCCCCCCCCCCCCACAAAAAAAATAATATGTTAATAAATAAAAACAAAAAAATTAATATTATACATTTGTGTTAAAAAAAAGAATTGTTTTTTATAATCTTTTTTCAGAAAGCGTTTTCAAATTCAAGTTATTCCGTTATTCCGTATAACGTAATTAACCGCATTACTAATCGTGTGGTTAATATGTATTTACAAATTTTCGGTTATGAATGCGCTGGTCTCATGTCGGACATCACCGTTTTAAATAAAAAAAAAAGTGAGAAAAAAAAATCCAATTGTTAGTGATTAATTAAAAACGTTTCCAATAAATCTTGTGGTCAGCAATCAAATATGAAACAGGACCGATATTTATGTAATTATTGTAATATTAATTTCACAATCATCAAATGGTCAGGCTAAACTCAATTAGGACATGCAATCTGTAATTGACTTGGATGAGATTTGCTTAGAGACCTATGGAATGAGTTATCAGCATATGCACGCAATAAATTGAAAAATAAATCTTTTAAAGATATAAAAAGTTATTCTTTTTTTTAAAAAACACAAAGTGGTAACTTTTTAAAGATCACGACCATTTGGAGTGTTTCAGGGATTGTATCAAAGTCAATGTTACAAATACCAATCTCTCAAAATTTGTTATACATAATCGTTTAATAAGAAAGATATGTATAAAAGAAATAAAACGGTATCTGATATTTTTTTTGATGCGCTGTCGATAAAGTGTAAGTAAAATGTATATACTAACCTCAAATATGAGAGTGAGTCTTACTTCGTTTTTCAGTTTTATGAATCTTTTACTATACCGATATGATGGCGTACAATGTAAGATGTTTTTTTTTAGCAGTTTACCCCATTCATACCTATAACTAAGGTATCTAAATGGATGAGCATGACGTATAACGTAAACTTTGTACCAAAACACAACGTTTAATAAGTCATTAGCCTTTCCAAACAAATGAGTAAAAATAAAAACCTAGCATTATCGTGCACACTAGAATAATGACTAGTTAGAGGCTTTATTTCAGACACAGTGTGTTGCTATTTTAAGCTACCAAAAGTACTTCAGAAAATTAAACAATCAATTCATTAACGTATTCTGTCATAGATTCGACCATGACATTTCATGTTGTGTAACGACTTAAGCAAAATATTTTACTCAGACAGGAAACAATAAAGAGCGCAATACCATTTAAGTTGTAAATATCATTTTAGAACGAAATTCATGGGAGGACGGAGCTCCATGTAATTTTGGGTGAGATCATTGTGCTATTCAGGTAAACTTATATTCAAAAACAGGTACTTGAATCATACTGCAAGACCAGTGCATCTTACAGAAGTAAAACTTCAAAGGATTGCAAAGTCAAACTAAAGTATTTTAAGTAGCATAGTTTGATCACATTATCAGAGTCAGACACTAAGACCAACAGCTCAACATTACATAAAAAAGGTAAAGCAATTATACAGGCAATGATAATACTGTTTATGCAGTACATGGTATACCATTCACAATGATATATTTACGAAAATTTATTTTAATTTACAGCTGAATAGAAACTGACAGGACTGAAATCTAAACGATCGAGTTCTAACCAGTTTATTAATCGGTCGAAAACTTCAGCCTCCTAATAAAAATCACAGACAGCACAAAATAACAATGATGTTGTCAAACTCAAACTCCCATTTAAGACGATTTGGCAATTTCTATTAGTTAACACACTTGTGAACATTAACAATAATTTAGTTACTCTCCTTACTTTTTACGATCAATTCATTAACTTGTTAAAATAAAGATGAAACGCAGGTTGTATAGGTTGTATGTATTTTTGTGCACTGCCGCTACCTTTATATCCCGCATGAATCACAAAAGAAAGTAGATTTAGGTTTTAAGATTACAGTATAACGTATTGTAATTTATACATGCATGAAAAGACTGAAGTTAACGCGATCCACTGAAACGACCTACAACCCGTCGGCGTAAGAAAATATCAATTTTTTTAAAGTGTTCACAAACTGGTTTTTTGTGCTTTGTTTCAACAAAAGCTCAAATGCTAGTAGATCGTGTTATTAATTTTTTAATCATTCATTGATGTCTTCTTTGGACTTTTGTTGTTGCTATGGATGATTTCTTGACTGCGGGTAAACCAAATCTATATTTTGAGCACGGACTCTACGAACTTGCATTGAAAAACCTCGGACTTCAAGTAGCTGTAGTTACCATATGGTAACCGTCACATATGATGAAAATTGTTTGTTCCTTATTCTATGCTTAAGGTAGCTAGCATTGGAGAAAAAAAATTGTTTTATTGTTTAAATATAAGTGTGAAAAATTCAATTAAAACAACTTTTTTGGCTATGTTTGAGTTGATATTAAGAGTCGTTTGCAGACAGAATTCACAAAAGACGTAATATATTAAAATACTTACAATATGTTAATTTTTTGTCAATATACGCAATTTATTTCTATAGTTATTTATCTTATTAAAAGACAACTTTTTATGGAACATGTCCTTTGTTGAAATAAGATTTAAAAACATTGATTCGTGCTGAGAACTTCAAACATATATAAATGTCATCAAATAATAAAGATCAATAGAAAAACAAGTCAGATCACATATATATGTTACCTAAGTTTCAACTCAAAGTATGATAACGTATCCAGAAAATATCGAACAAAACGCATGTACATTTAATAGGTCACCGACCGAGCTGTCATAGCATTTGTGGAAACACTCTAGCATATTTGATTTCTACACCTTAAAATCTGGCCGACTTGATTATCTTTAAAAAACATTTCAACGTTCTATTTCGTAAAAATATGTATAGTGTAATATTAACAAATTTTAGAGCTTTGCAATTTCAAACTCCTTTTTACGTTTACTTTTAAGCATACATTAATGACGGAGTAATGAAAAGGTGCAGTTCATAGAAAATGCAATTTTACAAAAACTGTGATAATTAATTCATAAAAGATCAATTCAGCTGGTTGTTCTTTGGGTGTCTCTGGCAAATATGCTCAAGTGTTTCCATGAAATGTGACAACTTTATTCGGTCGGTGACCTATACATGTATGTGTGCTGTTTGCTTCTTGATATGTTATCATACCAAATTTTGAACCTATCAAGTAACGGACATATGCATTGCATACCTTACTTTATAGTCATTTAGGTGACCTATTGCAATTGGCTTTTGTCAGTCATCGTCCGTTTTCGTGCGTCGTGCGTTAGCAAGTGAACTATAATATTGAACATGTATAATTTTGATCCTTAGTATCTTATTTTCTCAACATGCTGACACCTGGCGGTGCCTTAGCCAAGGTGTTTTACTCATCCTCTACATGGGAAGTAGCCCGTGTCCCAAACTGTATAAAAAGAAGAGGCAGAAAGGCAGCTTCTTGATGACTGTTCCTTTCTTAAATTTATTAGAATATAATTTTATTAAAATACCATTAAGCACTATAAAACACTCTACCAAAATTGTAATTTTCCTGAACCTCAGGGTAGGAGATAATGTCGGGGCCAAGGTCTTATATTGTTAATGTATATAATGTTTGAAAATGTTCGTCTTTACTTGTACTGACAATGAATAGAAACTGAATGAATATTAATTAGAAAGACCATAACGTCCTCTTCTAAAAGTATTCGAGTTTCTACTGCATGGTACTTGAGCAACCATGCGCTATATACTTCCAAATGCCGCTTATGAAGAAACAAGACCCATTTTACTCCTCTTTCGGTGACACCGGAGAGTACTTTAGTCTTTATTGCAGTCTTTCCGTCTACCGTCAGTCATATTGTCCCAACTTGGTTTTATAGACTTAATTCCGTTATGGTTCGGTGAATTGATTTGAAAGTATCTGTGAAGCTTCATAATAATAAGCTATAGATCAGGTTTGACTTTCGTTAATGTTCATGAATAGGTATTTCAGTTATTAATTTTAATATGTGACTTGTATATACGCTCGGGTTAGTGCTACGCTCAATCAGTGTGCCATTGCGTCGACGTGGGAGAAAAGTGGAGACGTTAGGTAATGCTTTAGATCAAATTCAAGCATTCTATCCCTGATACGTTTATTCTTGGTGTTCTTTGACAAAATAAGCTGAAGAATACGACCTCGTTAGATTCACGTCTCAACTTAAAATTAATTCCAAATAATCTGTGTCCAATTCAGTAAGATTGTTATTGGTGACGGACAATTTTGCAGAGGGTTTTCAACACCATGTACAATTTGCCAGAGGAGAAAATATTCATAACTATCTTTACAAGAGCTAAACTGTGATAAAAATTGTCTTCCTAAGATTTAATAAGATATCTTTACGGCAATTTTGGTTACATTCACAGATTTGAGAGGTTGCTGAAATCAATTTCAACTTTCAAGCTTTTTTTAATTGTAAACAAAGATTGTCAAATTTTTAATTATATGAAATAACTTCTCTCTAACCTCTCTCATGTTGAAGCAATTAGTAGCAAATCTAGAATTTATTAAGTTAAAAAAATAATATCAAAAATCAAAAGTGCTTTAATTATGAAAATCCAACGTTTATTTTAATATAACAAATCGTAAATGTTTCACAAATTTTAAATCTACAAAGCTGAAATATCTCCATCACCATATATCTATCAGTGCTCGCCTTATTTTCTGTGTTTTTGAGGTGTTGAATTAGTTTTTCTTTCAAAATAAACATTCATGCAACACCGCAAAAGTTCAAAACAAAAGAAAATCAGCTATCCACAATGTAGAACAACAGACATAAATTCAATGTTCATTTAAATTGCAAACGCTACTAAGTACTTATTAAGAAGTACAAATTGTAATTTTAAAAAAATCATTACATCCAATTAGTATTTTCGTCTTATTTTAATATTTCAATTCTCATGAAATACGTTTTTTTTTTAATTTTAGGAAAAAGCCTCACGTTAAACCACTGACTTCAAGTTATGAAATTTAAAATGTTTGTAATGGTCACTTGCTCATCACCTATAAACTTACCACCAATGAGAAAAGAAGACATTGAAAATATTCATTTTCACTACATGTTCTTTTATGTACAAGAACTCTGACTCTGGAATCATGAAATACACACTAGCTTTTGCAAATCCTTATATAACACTTGATTGGTTATTTTTTCCTTTTTTTTTGGGGGGGGGGGGGGGCGGGGTGTAATTTTTTTTGGTAAAGTTTAAAATGTCAAATAAATTTTACCAACAAACCGCTCAGTTTCTATATTTAGTCTTTGACAATTATCCTGCTTTCTTAGAGAACAATTTATTCTTTCATTAAAAAAAAGCCTTTTAGATAAAAATAGTATGTTGCAGAAAGTGGTTGCAACTTCCTAGTGGTTCATACAAATATCATACAGTGATAAGAAAAAAACGAATTTAAACATTTAACTCATATCAACTTAAAAGGTTAAACAATAAAATACATTTCTAAATTTAGTTGAGGACAATAAAACAGCAAACAATAGCCAAAATATTCCATAACCCTATGGATACATGTACTACAATATATTCACTCAAAGTCATTTACTTGCTATTACATTGTTCATTATGTACAAAATATAAATTTAAAACTATAAAATAAGATTCATATCAATAATCATAATAACAGTCAGTGTTCATATTCTTTCCTTTTTACCTGGAGTTTGTTTTTTTTCATTAAACCAGCGAGAAAGCAAATCCAAGGAATGTAAACAAAACAAGTATGTGATGGCTCCCCTTCCTAATGGTATCCCCTATGCTGCTGAGATCTGTTTAAAAAATGAAACACAAAAATGCATTATCAACATATATCGTATACATGTGATTTTTTATGTTTTGCCTATAAGAAGTAATGACCCTCTGATACAAGAGATAACTTCTGCAGAAATTATAAAATCTAAATTTTCAGAAATCGGTTTTTTCAGGTTTCAGTTATAAAGACCAGTAAGTGATCTTTTGAGAATAAAGGTATCCATACCGTTGTAAAGGTATTCATTCTTAATTGATGTAAAAAAAAATGAAGTGACCGGAATAACATAATAAAATTACCATGTTCATTAATAGTAAACAAGTACCACATTTTTCAGTGGAACATGCATTATCTTAGTTTCAGATTTTTCTTGAAAGGTTCAATAAACAGAGTCTGCTTCTACTTATAATTATTAACAGACATTGACAGTGTTATAATAATTTACCACTCTATGCAAAATACAAACATACTCGGTAGTAAAGAGTTTTCTCAATTTATTTGAGATTCTTGACACGATAACATCATAATGAAATCAATTTGCCTCTTCAGAAACGATACTCTCTGGAAGTAGTTCTTTGGAGAATGATTTATATTCATAAATACATTTTTGATGTTTAAAGACCACCATTTATCGGGTCTTGTCTTGAATATAGAATGTCTCTCTAATATAACTAATTAACAAAGGTAAATGTATTACAAATGTAAAAACAAAGCTAAGGAAACATTTTGTCTTTTTATGCATCATTTGAAAGTAATAACATTACCTTTAGATTCCAAAAGTGAAATAAGGATTGACTATTTTTAGGTCGTAGATGGTAAATTAAATTATTTAAAAATTCAATAGTTCTTGTCATTAAGTACCAGCTCATTATCTTGCCAATTACTGTTAATTAAAAATGATGAAAATATTGCTCTCCCTTTTTGTCATTCCAATATCTTCTAAATTTACATTTACAACATTTTCAAATTTAAAAACAACAACCACAAAAACAGGCCAATTAGAAAATCGTTTATTTATCATGAGCGAAGAGCGAAAAAAGATTACTTCAAGGTCAGACGACATGTTCCTCAATTATATATAACTTTTTTTCCATTTCACTGCGACTTTTTACATAAACAAATTATTAAGTTTTCTCCAATCGTAGAAGAGCACAGAAAGGGATGAAAGCCCGGATTATTTTTAACTGAACCCTTAATTACGAGGAGATACAAAAAAGATGTTTGAGGAACGTGTCGTCTGACCTTAAATGTTTCTTAAACAATAAGCACTTCTAATACTTTCATTTTTTTTAAATCAATGTTTTAAATGTATTACAATTGTAAACATATAGTTAAAAACATTTTAATGCATCATTTGAAAGTGATAGCATTTGATAAAGATTTTAAAATTGAGATAAGGATTTTCTATTCTGAGGGCGTAGACGATATATAATAAAAATATGGATATCTCCATTCCTTAAGTACCAAGTTTTTTTTAAATAAAACTTTTCCTGTTAAAGAAAACATACAAAATTGTTCATTTATCATGTGTGAAGAAACTATAACAGGTTTAAAAACATTAAGAAGCGCTTTATATTTTCAATTCTTTTTATCAATTTGATATTGATGTTTTTTTTATAACAAAATATATAGTGAAATTGATAGCAGAGTGGCAACGCACTTTGAAAACATTACGCACTTTGATTTTTTTTTCAAAGTGCGTTAAATTTGGGACCAAATCAACACATTTTGAAAAAAAATTGTCTAAGTGCGTTAAATTTGGGACCAAGTTAACCAACTTTGAATTTGTTTTTCAAAGTGCGTTATGAAGGTACATCAACATTTTTTAGTATCGAGACACTTAACGCCTTTCGACAAAATATGTACAAGTCACAAATTCTGGAACTGAATTTCTAATTTGTTGATAGTATGATGATTTGATAACATTGGTAAATCTAATTATCTGTCTTTGAGAAACAGGGATGTGGATGGGGGTTAACCAAAGATGCAGGTCAATTACCAGTACATCAATTAATTGATTACAGGAAGAAGGTCATCTGCCCCTCATTTTTCCTTCCAAAACATGATATTCAGCAACTTGAATAAACATTTAAGATCAGAACAAGAAATACGCTTTGTTGTAATTTAAGTACACTGATATTGAAAAAAACAAGCTGTCCAAACAATATTTTCTCCATTAGTATGTTAAAGCTATACACGCTATCATAATTTGCGTCAATTTTGAATGACGGTGAAAACATGTTTTAGTAACTGATAAAAGTTATCTTTATTCTGTACAATCATTGTGGTGAATTCCATCTAGTTACAAAGATATAGGATTTTAGTTGTTTATTTTCCTGCCAGAAAAGTGATGCCTTTTCATGAATATTGATGAATGAAGAGCGAAACTAACCTTACTGCGCATGTCCGGGAGAAATCAGGTGGCTGTTATTGTTTGCGAAATTACACATCCATCTCAATTTTGTATATGCTTAATAGTTATTGACTTGAAACATATCCATGTTTTATGATTGTAATACGATTGTCATTCATGATACCCTTGCTATTGCATATTTTTTGCATTCGTTAACCGGATCAATTTATGCTTGACTGAAAATAATATATAATTTCCATCATGAAACTATAACAAAAATGATGGTGTTGACCCTACATCCATTTTTGTATGATAGTCTAAAATTAGTCTAAAATTAGCTGTCGTCGATATCACGTGATAGACTGATATTCGAAAGGAAGCAGTACTTTCCAGGCAAGAAAACATATCTTATTTATTGTTTAAGTGTTGATATTTACGTGTTTGAAGTGAGCCTTATAATTTACAGCATAAAGGTATCTTTTAGAAGTAATCAAACACATTCATTTTCCCTGTTACTTAAAATTCACGCAATTATAGTGTGTATAGCTTTAAAAATCTTTAAGTGTTTCAACATAAACCCTCTTTTCAAATTATAATCAAATAAATCACTTCATTACACAAAAAAGTTACATTGATTAATTAAATTATAATAAACTTAAAAATAAGCATTAGGGTGAGGTTTTTTTCTCGCACTGATCTTTTTAAAGATCATATTGTTTTTTGATAAACATAAACATATTTTTTTTCAGATCATGTTTGTTTATAAGTAAATGCAATTGAAGCCAGTTGAAATATGTTATACATTGATCTTCATTATCAATATATATAAATCAGTTTCGTTTCTGGCATAGCCGAATGTACCAGATAGGAAATAAATTTGATGCATACGCAAAAAAGGAAAATGCAGTTGCTAAGCGATGCAGTTTATGTCATATTTGAATAATTCGAATCTCCTAAGTTGTTCTTTAGGTGTAAATTGTCAAACTACATAAGCTTATGAGACAAGAAAATAATTCTAATCGAGTTTATCAAGTTAGCTGATCATGCATATATACCATTGAGCTAAGTTTAATACAATCGTTTATTGTACACTGTATATAAAAGTATCAATTATTTCGACTTAACCCTGAGCATTTTTTCGAAGTGCTTCAATATCGACGATATCAAGGCCCATTGAAAAATATTTTTTGTTCAAAGTGCGTTGACTTGGTCCCAAAATTAACACACACAAAAATGAGAGTGCGTTGTAATAGAGCAGTAGGTCATTTCCCTTTGAAACAAAATTTCTTAAATACCTTTATTTGGGTACTTGTCTTTAGATTCTAACAGAACCATTCCCATTCCGTTTGTGTTGTGAAGGTCGATGTGGCAATGGAAAAACCAGGCGCCAGGATTGTTAGCTTTAAATCTAATAATGACATATCCCCCCGTCGGAATAATAATTGTGTCTTTTTCGGGAGGATAATTCAACTGGAGATCTGGAATAGAATCACCTGCATTTGTCCAGTTGGTGTTGGACCATCGAGCGGAATTACAGTAGTTTTTGGAACCGATACATTCAATGTCAGTCGTTGAAGTCAAAAATTTTCCCGAGACCGTATTGTACCTTCCAAATCCCATTTTCATGACAAAAAAATAATGACCATGTAAATGAACAGGATGTGACCACCCTCTCCCATTTCCCAAATTAGTTAGGACAAACTGGTAGACCCTGTCCGATGAGAGCTCAACACTGTAGGTGCATGTACATATTTTGTCCTCACCGCAATCGCTATTTCTACAATGTGTCGTAAGATCTTTTTCATTTGTTAATATAGGGGAAATAGGAGAAACAAATTGATGTCCATTGACCGATCCTGGTGTGTTTCCTGGTTCTCCTGGAAACGCAAAATTAAAAAAGAGTGTCTCATCGACATTTTGTATTTCTTTAAATTTCGACCCATGTTCATTGCTATTTGCTTCGTCAAACGTAATGCACAGGCGGTTATTATGTACTGGATAATAAAGATATGGACAATTAAATGTTACACATGGTGTTTGTGATGTGCAATGATTTTGTTCGCTACTGTCCTTATTTGGATAGGTTGCAGATGTTCCTTTATATCGAATGATTGCCTCTGCTGCATGATATTCAGGTGGGTTTTTCTTAGAAAGGTCTTCAATACTTTCGGCAACCAGAAGGTAAGTTCCTTGGTTTTTATTAGCATTTAATGTAAAGTCATATCTTTCGCCAGGATGGATGATAAAGGATTCCACAATCAAATCCCTGCTATTGTTACCTGTGCCACGAACAATTTCAAAGCCGTCAGATGCCCGAATATTTAATTCACGATGACTTTGAACGTATACACGAAATGGGTATAAGGTGGCAGCACTTATAACACGGAACCGATGCGAGTACGAATATTGTATTTCAAAAGTTTCTAACGGAGCACCATTGTGTGTGAATATCTTTCTATTATATCTGTCATATTTCCCAGTGTAATAACGCCCTTTTCCATTGATCAATGCGGAATGCATATGAAATCTACTAAAATTGGCTCCGTCAATAGACTGTGTTGGTTCAATTAATGTGTTTTTACTAAGGTCATACACGCCGTTAATCATCCGCCGATATAATGTTTCTGGCTCATCGTCATGATTCCAGTCCTGTAGAAGAACTGTGAATCCCACTTGGGGCTGTGAGTAGAACTTATCCCTTGGATATATTATAAGCCCTCCATATAGTCCCATGCTTCGCTGGTCGCCAATGTGTGCGTGGTAAAAACTTGTTCCGTGTGGCTGAGCAGTAAATTTGTATGTAAATGTCTGTCCAGGAAGGATAGGATTCTGGCTGATGAAGGCCACTCCATCAGATCCTGGAGTTCCTTTTTGATGCATGCCATGCCAATGGATAGTTGTTGAATCTGTGTGCATTAAATTACGAACATGGATGACCATTGTCTGATCTTCATATGCTTCAATTGTAGGGCCAGGAAACTTTCCATTTAAGGCTATGACAAGACGAGATCCATATCCATCACCAGTAATGACGTTTGACATTTTTTCATCGGATAATGGAAATCCGTAACTTGTATCATTGTACAGATATAGTCGCCCATTATAAGGTCGAACAAGTAAGGGAGGGTTTGTAGTCATCATGGTAAGCCTGTGTTCAATTGTGAGTGAACATTCACACGTTGTATCGGTTTCTCCACATGACCCAGGTTTGCAGGTAGTCCCATTTTCTGGACTAAGCCACCATCCTTGTGCTGCACAGTTTTTCACAAAAAGAAGACAAAACAGAATCTTTAACCTGAAAAAGATACGCCAAATCTATCTTATCTACATCTGCTATTTAATTACTTTTCACAGACTGTTGACTAAACAAATGCAGTAAACCCTTTTTTTACTGCTATCACTATTTTTTCGGCAATTGTCATATACATTTTTAATAAGCATCGGTAACGTTACATAATAGTTATTAAAGGTATATGAATTGCAAAAAGGAATGGTAGAGATGTTTTACTACAATCTATACATTGACGGTATACTCACAGTGCCATTTTAAAGGTAGTGCAACATTCAATGTATTCCATTACCATGTATATTGCATACAGAACAGGTTCATAAGGAGCCTCCTTGAAAATTCAATATTGATTTTGACATAATGCATTGAATTGAAAACAGGTTTAGACAAGAATGTTTTAAGAATATCGGCATATATTCAATACAAAGCAGGCGTAATTTTTAAATACCAAACAAATGGTTCCGTTAATTGAATTGTTTTTTTGATTTTGGTGACAGTGACTACCATTGTTTCCAAAACAATAGCAATTACGTTGTTATATAAGGATGTCGGTAATTACAAATTAAGTCTAGTTTATCAAAACATTGAGTCCTCTTTAAGATAAAAGTTCTTGCTGATAAATGTGCCAGTGTGTTCTAAAATTGCAATAAATGTTTAATGTCTTTTTTAATGCTACCTCTTCCAACATTGGTTCATTTTTATGACATTATTTTGTAGAGTTATGTATATTAATGTGATAACAGTTTTTTATTAACTTATTCTATTATAATCAACATAAATATTCTGTATTGAAATGTATGTGAAAAATGTCAAGAAAACACAATGAACAAATAAATAAAAAATGTTTGTCCTTTAACCTTAGTTATCAATGATATTAAATAGGGAGTATTTCATACGTGAATATTCTACTCGTACTGAACTACTGTTCTATACCTCTGATGAGAACACTTTTAGTGTTTTTGAACAGTGTTAAAAATATCCTGTTTAATCTTTCATTTTTAATGCATTGGTTTTCCATTTTTAATCTTTAGACGCTTCACTAGCGTAGTTTTAATGTACGATCAAATATTTATTGCATTTTGTGAAGTTATAGGCCCGATACATAGCTCACAATTCTTTGTAATGTAAGCATGTTCCCACTATGTTTTTGTTCATGTTGCTTTACTAATCTGGTAAAAGTTCCGTTTCAAGTAGATTTTGTGTATATGCTGATTGTTGTGAAAACAAGAGAGCAGTTTGTACAGTTTGTCAGAATAAATTGTGTAAACTTGCTTATTTTTTTTTATTTAGCAATTAGATTGGTTTTATATTTGTTTTAGTAACAAAAAGTTGTGAGGTTTATATCTCGATCTTAACTCAATGACGGACACTTATATTTAAAACTTGTTGATAATTAGAAATACCGTAATGTTGCACTGAATAAATTAGAAATGAAATAAACAATTCTCAGATCAAATCATTGAAATACCCCCTTGAAAGATGATGGTAAACTTGATTAAATAATAAATGATTTACAGTGCGCTCAATTTTACATAATATTACATTCATATATTTAAAAATACATAATGATTACCATAGTTGAGCCGTTTAAAAGATCATGTTGATAACAAGAATTGTCTTTTAAAATATCGAATTGCGGATTTTTTTTAATACAAATTGAATGTCTTTGTTGTTTTGCACGCCATAACGTGCAGTGTTAAATTATGAGAAAATTTGCGTACTAAACCTCGGTATATCAGACACAGGAAAGGTGACTTGTTGTAAACCCGCATAAGGAATGTCCATTTAAATCAGAATTTTTTTATTGGCTAATAGCTTGTTTATGTCAGTAGTATGCTGCTTGGATTTGGTAGACGCCTATCCGTGATTCTTTAATTTTCTGAAAGGGGAATCGGAATTGTTATAAATGCATAAATGGAATAGATGGAAGGGAAAATGAAGAGTGCTGATAGTGTAACAGCAAAATCAGACATTTTAAATAACTTTTTTTTCATTCAGCATGACTTGCAGACCTACACTTAACACAAAATATTGCCAAATTTTTACTGGCACATTTTAGGACTTTCCCACTGAAGTTGTTGTTACAAGAGCTCTACTGTTTGAAATAGATATTTTAAGAAGTTATTTTTTCTGAACATGTAATGTACACTGTAAATGTTATAGAAATGGATGTGAAAACTGTGGATGATGTTAAAGCAATAGTTTGCAGCGTGAACAATTTGTTTTAAGCACTGCAAGTCTTGCAGACTTACATATTTTGTTTGAATGACACATTAAAGAAAATTCTTTATGGAGTTGGGGCTTTATGAGCATCACGATTAATGTAATTTGATTCTCAAAAAAAAAAAAAAGAAAAGAAAAAGAAAGCGATAGGAAATTGCTCAGTAACAGCTGGTTGAGAAATCATTTGTAGTATTATCTATGTATGTTGAAGTAAATTTGTAATTCAAAATACTTCTTGCAATCCAGCATTAACACGCTTTGTGATACAAAAAAATAAATAAATAAGTGGCTTCACTGTTACTGTCATATTGTGATTAGACAGAAAGTTGCTCTAGCAATGAAAAAGATTATTTGGGGAGGGGGGGGGGTGATATATAACGAAGCGACAAAATAAATATCAAACCTTTAACATATTTGATAGCGTATGTATTAGGAAAATTAATATCTATCGCTCTTATCATCAAAACAACAAATGTCATTATTTACAACAAATTATCAAGTTAAATTAAATAAGAAGGATACCGTGCAATAAAACCTATATGTCATGCCTTGAAGGAATATTATTGATGAGCATGTATTTCGTCATAATATGTACTATAAGTGCGACGCCTTATAAATAATGTTGTTACAAATGTAGCATGTCGCCTTCAAATTGTATTGAAAAACTGCCTTATTTTGTACAAAGATGTTGCATATTTTACGGTGAAGTATTCCAATGAATTGATTTGTTGCAAAGGGTATACAAGCAAGAGTTAAAAATAACGTTGACAAAAGGCATAACTGTCATTCAGAACTGTTACAACACAGATGTTTTTCAATACATGTCTACCTATATAAGTCCGTAGGAAACATTTGAGAATTTGAAGAGCATATAACAACATACCCACCTTGCCATTTCATAGGTGGTTCTACATTCAATGCATTTTATTGTACATGTAATTTCCAATGCATTCAGGGCAGGCTCATAAATATCATTCTTCGAAATTAAATATATTCATTATACATAACAATGCACTGAGATGAAAATTTAACAGGTTTAGACAAGGGAACTTTAAAAATACCGGCATATGTTCAATAAGTAGTAAGTGAGACGACTGACAATAAATTGCATATATTACTAATCCATTGGTTTTGTAAAAATGGAATGTTTGCTACTCATAAACGCCTAAATTGATTTATGTTTCTTTGACAAAGACTACATTTTTATTCCAATCAATGTTATTTGCTCTGACAATGTCTTATGTAAGACGTCTGAGAACGCAGCATCAGGGAAGTTGATCGAATTATTAAATTATGAGAGCTAAAAGTGCAATATACAATAATTTGTGTTTTTAAATGCTTCGGCTTTTTAAAATTTATATTCATTTGGTAAATTATACAGTTTCATAATTATCTCTTTCTTATTTAAATTTCATTTATTATCAACAAAGAAAATGTTTCGGCATTGCAAGTGTGTATAAAGAATTAAATGAAAATAGATAAAACTAGTAAATCTTGAACAAATGTTTTCCATGAATTTGATTGAGAGTAAGATTTGTAAAAGCGTCATCCCAGAACTACAATCGTGTTAACTGTATCTCCAATCAGTTCCTACATTGTTTTGCAACAAAGTTTGATGGTAAAACTTAACAAAATGAAACAATACGTAAGTGTATTACGGTGTGCTCAATGTTTGTGTTAGTAACAAAGAGTTGTGAGGTTTATATCTCGATCTTAATTCAATGACGAACACTTATATTTAAAACTTGTTGATAATTAGAAATACCGCACTGAATAAATTAGAAATGAAATAAACAATTCTCAGTTCAAATCATTGAAATACCCCCTTGAAAGATGATGGTAAACTTGATTAAATAATAAATGATTTACAGTGCGCTCAATTTTACATAATATTACATTCATATATTTAAAAATACATAATGATAACCATAGTCAAGTCGTTTAAAAGATCATGTTGATAACAAGAATTGTCTTTTAAAATATCGAATTGCGGAATTTTTTTTAGATAAAACAATGTTTGAATTGAATGTCTTTGTTGTTTTGCATGCCATAACGTGCAGTGTTAAATTATGAGAACATTGGCGTACTAAACCTCGGAATATCAGACACAGAAAAGGTGACTTGTTGTAAACCCGCATAAGGAATGTCCATTGAAATCAGAATTTTTTATTGGCTAAAAGCTTGTTTATGTCAGTAGTCAGACAGACACTATATGCTGCATAGATTTGGTAGACGCCTATCCATGACTCTTTAATTTTCTGAAAGGGGAATCGGAATTGTTTTAAATGCATGAATGGAATAGATGGAAGGGAAAATGAAGAGTGCTGATAGTGTAACAGCAAAATCAGACATTTTAAATAACTTTTTTTTTCATTCAGCATGACTTGCAGACCTACACTTAACACAAAATATTTCCAAATTTTTACTGGCACATTTTAGGACTTTCCCACTGAAGTTGTTGTTACAAGAGCTCTACTGTTTGAAATAGATATTTTAAGAAGTTATTTTTTCTGAACATGTAATGTACACTGTAAATGTTATAGAAATGGATGTGAAAACTGTTGATGATGTTAAAGCAATAGTTTGCAGCGTGAACAATTTGTTTTAAGCACTGCAAGTCTTGCAGACTTACATATTTTGTTTGAATGACACATTAAAGAAAATTCTTTATGGAGTTGGGGCTTTATGAGCATCACGATTAATGTAATTTGATTCTCAAAAAAAAAAAAAAGAAAAAGAAAGCGATAGGAAATTGCTCAGTAACAGCTGGTTGAGAAATCATTTGTAGTATTATCTATGTATGTTGAAGTAAATTTGTAATTCAAAATACTTCTTGCAATCCAGCATTAACACGCTTTGTGATACAAAAAAATAAATAAATAAGTGGCTTCACTGTTACTGTCATATTGTGATTAGACAGAAAGTTGCTCTAGCAATGAAAAAGATTATTTGGGGAGGATGGGGGGTGATATATAACGAAGCGACAAAATAAATATCAAACCTTTAACATATTTGATAGCGTATGTATTAGGAAAATTAATATTTATCGCTCTTATCATCAAAACAACAAATGTCATTATTTACAACAAATTATCAAGTTAAATTAAATAAGAAGGATACCGTGCAATAAAACCTATATGTCATGCCTTGAAGGAATATTATTGATGAGCATGTATTTCGTCATAATATGTACTATAAGTGCGACGCCTTATAAATAATGTTGTTACAAATGTAGCATGTCGCCTTCAAATTGTATTGAAAAACTGCCTTATTTTGTACAAAGATGTTGCATATTTTACGGTGAAGTGTTCCAATGAATTGATTTGTTGCAAAGGGTATACAAGCAAGAGTTAAAAATAACGTTGACAAAAGGCATAACTGCCATTCAGAACTGTTACAACACAGATGTTTTTCAATACATGTCTACCTATTTAAGTCCGTAGGAAACATTTGAGAATTTGAAGAGCATATAACAACATACCCACCTTGCCATTTCATAGGTGGTTCTACATTCAATGCATTTTATTGTACATGTAATTTCCAATGCATTCAGGGCAGGCTCATAAATATCATTCTTCGAAATTAAATATATTCATTATACATAACAATGCACTGAGATGAAAATTTAACAGGTTTAGACAAGGGAACTTTAAAAATACCGGCATATGTTCAATAAGTAGTAAGTGAGACGACTGACAATAAATTGCATATATTACTAATCCATTGGTTTTGTAAAAATGGAATGTTTGCTACTCATAAACGCCTACATTGATTTATGTTTCTTTGACAAAGACTACATTTTTATTCCAATCAATGTTATTTGCTCTGACAATGTCTTATGTAAGACGTCTGAGAACGCAGCATCAGGGAAGTTGATCGAATTATTAAATTATGAGAGCTAAAAGTGCAATATACAATAATTTGTGTTTTTAAATGCTTCGGCTTTTTAAAATTTATATTCATTTGGTAAATTATACAGTTTCATAATTATCTCTTTCTTATTTAAATTTCATTTATTATCAACAAAGAAAATGTTTCGGCATTGCAAGTGTGTATAAAGAATTAAATGAAAATAGATAAAACTAGTAAATCTTGAACAAATGTTTTCCATGAATTTGATTGAGAGTAAGATTTGTAAAAGCGTCATCCCAGAACTACAATCGTGTTAACTGTATCTCCAATCAGTTCCTACATTGTTTTGCAACAAAGTTTGATGGTAAAACTTAACAAAATGAAACAATACGTAAGTGTATTACGGTGTGCTCAATGTTTGTGTTAGTAACAAAGAGTTGTGAGGTTTATATCTCGATCTTAATTCAATGACGAACACTTATATTTAAAACTTGTTGATAATTAGAAATACCGCACTGAATAAATTAGAAATGAAATAAACAATTCTCAGTTCAAATCATTGAAATACCCCCTTGAAAGATGATGGTAAACTTGATTAAATAATAAATGATTTACAGTGCGCTCAATTTTACATAATATTACATTCATATATTTAAAAATACATAATGATAACCATAGTCAAGTCGTTTAAAAGATCATGTTGATAACAAGAATTGTCTTTTAAAATATCGAATTGCGGAATTTTTTTTAGATAAAACAATGTTTGAATTGAATGTCTTTGTTGTTTTGCATGCCATAACGTGCAGTGTTAAATTATGAGAACATTGGCGTACTAAACCTCGGAATATCAGACACAGAAAAGGTGACTTGTTGTAAACCCGCATAAGGAATGTCCATTGAAATCAGAATTTTTTATTGGCTAAAAGCTTGTTTATGTCAGTAGTCAGACAGACACTATATGCTGCATAGATTTGGTAGACGCCTATCCATGACTCTTTAATTTTCTGAAAGGGGAATCGGAATTGTTTTAAATGCATGAATGGAATAGATGGAAGGGAAAATGAAGAGTGCTGATAGTGTAACAGCAAAATCAGACATTTTAAATAACTTTTTTTTTCATTCAGCATGACTTGCAGACCTACACTTAACACAAAATATTTCCAAATTTTTACTGGCACATTTTAGGACTTTCCCACTGAAGTTGTTGTTACAAGAGCTCTACTGTTTGAAATAGATATTTTAAGAAGTTATTTTTTCTGAACATGTAATGTACACTGTAAATGTTATAGAAATGGATGTGAAAACTGTTGATGATGTTAAAGCAATAGTTTGCAGCGTGAACAATTTGTTTTAAGCACTGCAAGTCTTGCAGACTTACATATTTTGTTTGAATGACACATTAAAGAAAATTCTTTATGGAGTTGGGGCTTTATGAGCATCACGATTAATGTAATTTGATTCTCAAAAAAAAAAAAAAAGAAAAAGAAAGCGATAGGAAATTGCTCAGTAACAGCTGGTTGAGAAATCATTTGTAGTATTATCTATGTATGTTGAAGTAAATTTGTAATTCAAAATACTTCTTGCAATCCAGCATTAACACGCTTTGTGATACAAAAAAATAAATAAATAAGTGGCTTCACTGTTACTGTCATATTGTGATTAGACAGAAAGTTGCTCTAGCAATGAAAAAGATTATTTGGGGAGGATGGGGGGTGATATATAACGAAGCGACAAAATAAATATCAAACCTTTAACATATTTGATAGCGTATGTATTAGGAAAATTAATATTTATCGCTCTTATCATCAAAACAACAAATGTCATTATTTACAACAAATTATCAAGTTAAATTAAATAAGAAGGATACCGTGCAATAAAACCTATATGTCATGCCTTGAAGGAATATTATTGATGAGCATGTATTTCGTCATAATATGTACTATAAGTGCGACGCCTTATAAATAATGTTGTTACAAATGTAGCATGTCGCCTTCAAATTGTATTGAAAAACTGCCTTATTTTGTACAAAGATGTTGCATATTTTACGGTGAAGTGTTCCAATGAATTGATTTGTTGCAAAGGGTATACAAGCAAGAGTTAAAAATAACGTTGACAAAAGGCATAACTGCCATTCAGAACTGTTACAACACAGATGTTTTTCAATACATGTCTACCTATTTAAGTCCGTAGGAAACATTTGAGAATTTGAAGAGCATATAACAACATACCCACCTTGCCATTTCATAGGTGGTTCTACATTCAATGCATTTTATTGTACATGTAATTTCCAATGCATTCAGGGCAGGCTCATAAATATCATTCTTCGAAATTAAATATATTCATTATACATAACAATGCACTGAGATGAAAATTTAACAGGTTTAGACAAGGGAACTTTAAAAATACCGGCATATGTTCAATAAGTAGTAAGTGAGACGACTGACAATAAATTGCATATATTACTAATCCATTGGTTTTGTAAAAATGGAATGTTTGCTACTCATAAACGCCTACATTGATTTATGTTTCTTTGACAAAGACTACATTTTTATTCCAATCAATGTTATTTGCTCTGACAATGTCTTATGTAAGACGTCTGAGAACGCAGCATCAGGGAAGTTGATCGAATTATTAAATTATGAGAGCTAAAAGTGCAATATACAATAATTTGTGTTTTTAAATGCTTCGGCTTTTTAAAATTTATATTCATTTGGTAAATTATACAGTTTCATAATTATCTCTTTCTTATTTAAATTTCATTTATTATCAACAAAGAAAATGTTTCGGCATTGCAAGTGTGTATAAAGAATTAAATGAAAATAGATAAAACTAGTAAATCTTGAACAAATGTTTTCCATGAATTTGATTGAGAGTAAGATTTGTAAAAGCGTCATCCCAGAACTACAATCGTGTTAACTGTATCTCCAATCAGTTCCTACATTGTTTTGCAACAAAGTTTGATGGTAAAACTTAACAAAATGAAACAATACGTAAGTGTATTACGGTGTGCTCAATGTTTGTGTTAGTAACAAAGAGTTGTGAGGTTTATATCTCGATCTTAATTCAATGACGAACACTTATATTTAAAACTTGTTGATAATTAGAAATACCGCACTGAATAAATTAGAAATGAAATAAACAATTCTCAGTTCAAATCATTGAAATACCCCCTTGAAAGATGATGGTAAACTTGATTAAATAATAAATGATTTACAGTGCGCTCAATTTTACATAATATTACATTCATATATTTAAAAATACATAATGATAACCATAGTCAAGTCGTTTAAAAGATCATGTTGATAACAAGAATTGTCTTTTAAAATATCGAATTGCGGAATTTTTTTTAGATAAAACAATGTTTGAATTGAATGTCTTTGTTGTTTTGCATGCCATAACGTGCAGTGTTAAATTATGAGAACATTGGCGTACTAAACCTCGGAATATCAGACACAGAAAAGGTGACTTGTTGTAAACCCGCATAAGGAATGTCCATTGAAATCAGAATTTTTTATTGGCTAAAAGCTTGTTTATGTCAGTAGTCAGACAGACACTATATGCTGCATAGATTTGGTAGACGCCTATCCATGACTCTTTAATTTTCTGAAAGGGGAATCGGAATTGTTTTAAATGCATGAATGGAATAGATGGAAGGGAAAATGAAGAGTGCTGATAGTGTAACAGCAAAATCAGACATTTTAAATAACTTTTTTTTTCATTCAGCATGACTTGCAGACCTACACTTAACACAAAATATTTCCAAATTTTTACTGGCACATTTTAGGACTTTCCCACTGAAGTTGTTGTTACAAGAGCTCTACTGTTTGAAATAGATATTTTAAGAAGTTATTTTTTCTGAACATGTAATGTACACTGTAAATGTTATAGAAATGGATGTGAAAACTGTTGATGATGTTAAAGCAATAGTTTGCAGCGTGAACAATTTGTTTTAAGCACTGCAAGTCTTGCAGACTTACATATTTTGTTTGAATGACACATTAAAGAAAATTCTTTATGGAGTTGGGGCTTTATGAGCATCACGATTAATGTAATTTGATTCTCAAAAAAAAAAAAAAGAAAAAGAAAGCGATAGGAAATTGCTCAGTAACAGCTGGTTGAGAAATCATTTGTAGTATTATCTATGTATGTTGAAGTAAATTTGTAATTCAAAATACTTCTTGCAATCCAGCATTAACACGCTTTGTGATACAAAAAAATAAATAAATAAGTGGCTTCACTGTTACTGTCATATTGTGATTAGACAGAAAGTTGCTCTAGCAATGAAAAAGATTATTTGGGGAGGATGGGGGGTGATATATAACGAAGCGACAAAATAAATATCAAACCTTTAACATATTTGATAGCGTATGTATTAGGAAAATTAATATTTATCGCTCTTATCATCAAAACAACAAATGTCATTATTTACAACAAATTATCAAGTTAAATTAAATAAGAAGGATACCGTGCAATAAAACCTATATGTCATGCCTTGAAGGAATATTATTGATGAGCATGTATTTCGTCATAATATGTACTATAAGTGCGACGCCTTATAAATAATGTTGTTACAAATGTAGCATGTCGCCTTCAAATTGTATTGAAAAACTGCCTTATTTTGTACAAAGATGTTGCATATTTTACGGTGAAGTGTTCCAATGAATTGATTTGTTGCAAAGGGTATACAAGCAAGAGTTAAAAATAACGTTGACAAAAGGCATAACTGCCATTCAGAACTGTTACAACACAGATGTTTTTCAATACATGTCTACCTATTTAAGTCCGTAGGAAACATTTGAGAATTTGAAGAGCATATAACAACATACCCACCTTGCCATTTCATAGGTGGTTCTACATTCAATGCATTTTATTGTACATGTAATTTCCAATGCATTCAGGGCAGGCTCATAAATATCATTCTTCGAAATTAAATATATTCATTATACATAACAATGCACTGAGATGAAAATTTAACAGGTTTAGACAAGGGAACTTTAAAAATACCGGCATATGTTCAATAAGTAGTAAGTGAGACGACTGACAATAAATTGCATATATTACTAATCCATTGGTTTTGTAAAAATGGAATGTTTGCTACTCATAAACGCCTACATTGATTTATGTTTCTTTGACAAAGACTACATTTTTATTCCAATCAATGTTATTTGCTCTGACAATGTCTTATGTAAGACGTCTGAGAACGCAGCATCAGGGAAGTTGATCGAATTATTAAATTATGAGAGCTAAAAGTGCAATATACAATAATTTGTGTTTTTAAATGCTTCGGCTTTTTAAAATTTATATTCATTTGGTAAATTATACAGTTTCATAATTATCTCTTTCTTATTTAAATTTCATTTATTATCAACAAAGAAAATGTTTCGGCATTGCAAGTGTGTATAAAGAATTAAATGAAAATAGATAAAACTAGTAAATCTTGAACAAATGTTTTCCATGAATTTGATTGAGAGTAAGATTTGTAAAAGCGTCATCCCAGAACTACAATCGTGTTAACTGTATCTCCAATCAGTTCCTACATTGTTTTGCAACAAAGTTTGATGGTAAAACTTAACAAAATGAAACAATACGTAAGTGTATTACGGTGTGCTCAATGTTTGTGTTAGTAACAAAGAGTTGTGAGGTTTATATCTCGATCTTAATTCAATGACGAACACTTATATTTAAAACTTGTTGATAATTAGAAATACCGCACTGAATAAATTAGAAATGAAATAAACAATTCTCAGTTCAAATCATTGAAATACCCCCTTGAAAGATGATGGTAAACTTGATTAAATAATAAATGATTTACAGTGCGCTCAATTTTACATAATATTACATTCATATATTTAAATATGCAGTGTTAAATTATGAGAACATTGGCGTACTAAACCTCGGAATATCAGACACAGAAAAGGTGACTTGTTGTAAACCCGCATAAGGAATGTCCACTGAAATCAGAATTTTTTATTGGCTAAAAGCTTGTTTATGTCAGTAGTCAGACAGACACTATATGCTGCATAGATTTGGTAGACGCCTATCCATGACTCTTTAATTTTCTGAAAGGGGAATCGGAATTGTTTTAAATGCATGAATGGAATAGATGGAAGGGAAAATGAAGAGTGCTGATAGTGTAACAGCAAAATCAGACATTTTAAATAACTTTTTTTTTCATTCAGCATGACTTGCAGACCTACACTTAACACAAAATATTTCCAAATTTTTACTGGCACATTTTAGGACTTTCCCACTGAAGTTGTTGTTACAAGAGCTCTACTGTTTGAAATAGATATTTTAAGAAGTTATTTTTTCTGAACATGTAATGTACACTGTAAATGTTATAGAAATGGATGTGAAAACTGTTGATGATGTTAAAGCAATAGTTTGCAGCGTGAACCGTGAACAACTTATTTTCAGCACTGCAAGTCTTGCAGACTTACATATTTTGTTTGAATGACACATTAAAGAAAATTCTTTATGGAGTTGGGGCTTTAAGAGCATCACGATTAATGTAATTTGATTCTCAAAAAAAAAAAGAAAAAGAAAGTAATAGGAAATTGCTCAGTAACAGCTGGTTGAGAAATCATTTGTAGTATTATCTATGTATGTTGAAGTAAATTTGTACTTGAAAATACTTCCTGCAATACAGCATTAACACGCTCTGTGATACAAAAAAATAAATAAACAAACAAGTGGCTTCACTGTTACTGTCATATTGTGATTAGACAGACGGTTGCTCTAGCAATGAAAAAGATTATTCGGGGGGTGGGGGGGGGGATGATATATAACAAAGCGACAAAATAATTATCAAACCTTTAACATATTTTATATCGTATTTATTAGGAAAATTAATATTTATCGCTCTTATCATCAAAACAACAAATGTCATTATTTACAACAAATTATTAAGTTAAATTAAATACATATATGTCATGCCTTGAAGGAATATTATTGATGAGCATGTATTTCGTCATAATATGTACTATAAATGCGACGCCTTATAAATAATTTTATTACAAATGTAGCATGTCGCCTTCAAATTGTATTGAAAAACTGCCTTATTTTGTACAAAGATGTTGCATATTTTACGGTGAAGTGTTCCAATGAATTGATTTGTTGCAAAGGGTATACAAGCAAGAGTTAAAAATAACGTTGACAAAAGGCATAACTGCCATTCAGAACTGTTACAACACAGATGTTTTTCAATACATGTCTACCTATTTAAGTCCGTAGGAAACATTTGAGAATTTGAAGAGCATATAACAACATGCCCACCTTGCCATTTCATAGGTGGTTCTACATTCAATGCATTTAATTGTTCATGTAATCTCCAATGCATTCAGGGCAGGCTCATAAATATCATTCTTCGAAATTAAATATATTCATTATACATAACAATGCACTGAGATGAAAATTTAACAGGTTTAGACAAGGGAACTTTAAAAATACCGACATATGTTCAATAAGTAGTAAGTGAGACGACTGACAATAAATTGCATATATTACTAATCCATTGGTTTTGTAAAAATGGAATGTTTGCTACTCATAAACGCCTAAATTGATTTATGTTTCTTTGACAAAGACTACACTTTTATTCCAATCAATGTTATTTGCTTCGACAGTTTATAAGACGTCTGAGAACGCAGCATCAGGGAAGTTGATCGAATAATTAAATAATGAGAGCTTAAAGTGCAATATACAATAATTTGTGTTTTTAAATGCTTCGGCTTTTTAAAATTAATATTCATTTGGTAAATTATACAGTTTCATAATTATCACTTTCTTATTTAAATTTCATTTATTATCAACAAAGAAAATGTTTCGGTATTGCAAGTGTGTATAAAAAATTAAATGAAAATAGAAAAAAAACTAGTAAATCTTGAACGAATGTTTTCCATGAATTTAACTGAGAGTAAGATTTGCAAAAACGTCATCCCAGAACCGCAATCGTTAACTGTATCTTCAATCAGCTCCAACATTATTTTGCAACAAAGTTTGATGGTAAAACTTAACAAAATGAAACAATACGTAAGTGTATTACTGTGTGCTAAATGTTTGACTGCATTCACGTTTAAGTTCAAAATAATGTTGTATTCAACGCAAAATGCATAACTCTGAAGAACATGTCGATAAGGAGTATTATCTTTTACGAAACCATTTTATCATAAATATGTTTGTATTGAATGCCTTTGATACCTTGCCAGTCGATTAAACGGTGTGAAATCGAAAACTTTCATACTCAACAGTGTTGGAATCTCAGAGACCCTTCAAAGGAAGATAATTATGTAGCATATGAAACTTACTTGAAATCAGATTGACTAACTTGCTAATCAGTGTTCTTTATAGACTTTTGAAACAATGGATCTATGCGTCTTGATCTACTAAAGAAATCCAGAAATCAGTAATTAGTAAATAATTGGGTAAGTGTTTGGTTAGAAATTTGAGAACTGTTGCAGAGGATACGCTTGGGTATATAAGATATCGTTTCCCAATGCTAGGTATAAGATATCGTTTCCCAATGCTAGGGTGATATGGTCATATATTTTCCTCCGTCTTCATTGGCGCTATTCTTCAAACCTACGTGCCATGGGAAAACCCCGCAAACGTAATAATTTTCATATAATTACCAAGGTTTTGCAATATGGGGGAAGGGGTTGAAATTATCCGTCACATACACTTAAACCTTGATCCCGCTCTGTTTCAATCAGATTGGGTACATCTCTCGTCATTAGGAAATTACATTTTTCTTATCTCTCTACTTGAGGCTATCGTTGTACGAGGGTCAATCAAAAAATACGAAGACTTTTGCCATAGCTATGTTATTTAACGTCATATTATTACTAAATTTAGTAGACATAATTTAGCAATTGTTTCAAACAATTTGAAATCAGAAAGGTTCATGTATTCCTTTATTTCTAAGAATTATTAAGAATCTAACCCTGCAAAAATGAGGTCACGGCGCACGGTCAAACTTTGTATTCTGTTAATAATAAACCATATTATATTGAAAGCAATATCTCCATAAATTGGGCTTAAAACCAAATAATATTGAAACCTAAAATTAAGAATTGTCATGATATTCTATGTACCAAATAATGACGGGATATATAGATTTGTTGAACAGATATCAGTAACTAAGGACATATAGTCCTCTTTAAAATTGACTGAAAATATTGACGTCGCCGGGCGTCATGGCGAACGAAAAGTATAAAGAGTATGGATTTAACTCGGGAAAAGCCGATAAAAACTGTGAAAATGCTCAATGGCGGAAAATATAAGTCAAAATTTTTTTGCATATTTGTGTTTAACTCTAACACATTTTGTGGGGGTTGTGGTAAATGTAGTTTCAACATCAAACAATCCGAAAGAGAGTAAAATATCTGTAAATATTTGATGAAAAGAATAAACAACGTCATCTGACATTCATGGATTTTCTTACTGTAAACGAAGAGACATGCGGTAAAAAATAAGAAGACTTCGAGGAACTATAACTCATGATTTTCGAACAAATGTGAACAAATTAGATGTCAAGTGATATAGTGCCGATTTATTATTTAAATTGTATGGTGAAAAGCACAAAAGACTCAGGGGGATATAAATATTGGATATTTCTATTAACTGTGCGTGCGTTATCTTGACGTCATGTATTCAACGTTACCGTGCGCCGTGGTGACAAAACATGTTGATTTAAAATCGGGTAACAAAAATACATTTTCATCAAATGGAATGAGACTTCGTATATCATTAAAATAAGTGTTGTTGCATAAATTAATCTGCTAGTTATGACTTTAATGAAAAAAATATATGACAGACAGGCACAATGTCTTCGTATTTTTTTGACCCTCGTACATGTATATGTCAATTCTACCATTCCAAATTAGAATATTGCATGGGTTAATTCGGCCCCTTTGTTTGCCTCTCTAGCCTCACTTTGGTGGCAGAGTTCCCTGGTCCGATTTTTCAGTTATGAATTTCGACCCAGAGAACTCTTAGCATAAAAACGGAAATTAGCTGTGGATGCTCACTCCTCCTAGGCACTTGATCCTACCTCTATCTTTTTAGAGGTCCGTGTTGCTCTGCTTTGAATTTGAATTTCGTTTTATGAATTTTTGGGATGGTTGACAGTTTGTTATTGTCATTTTCCACTTTAATCTCTGCACCTCCCATAATCAATGCTTCCTGCATATTGAATTTGTTGTGTGCTAAACGTGAACTTTGAACTTTTATGCTGTTTGAACTTTAAATATGAGCCAAATGTTGTAATGTTGTAAATTCATATGTTTGCGGGGCATGCTCTTTGTTTGGCGGCCCATATACATGTATAGATATATTTGTTTTGACATCATATTTGATTTTAAGTATACTTAAAATTTAAAAAAGTCGTGCCCACAATATTGCCACGTTATCAAAATAAAATATCGCATCAAGCCTTTGTCTTTGTCACACTTTAAAGAGATAAACTATGTCTAAAAATTTTAATACAATCGTTCAATTCATAAAATTTAAGTTTGTGTGTGTGGGTATAACGCATCAAACCTTTGTCTTTGTCACAGTTTAATGAGATATACTTTGTATAAAACTTTTAATACAATCGTTCAATTCATAAAATTTAAGTTTGTGTGTGTGTGTGTGTGTGTGTGTGTGTGTGTGTGTGTGTGTGTGTGTGTGTGTGTAAAAGCCAGGAGATAAATGTTTGAATATAATTTTGCTGGTCCTTACATGTAAGCATAAAAAATTATTTATTCACCAAATAAAATACAACTTGTTCGTGAAAAAAAAAGTTTATTAAGGAAAGGAGTTAAAAGGTGGTAAATGATATGCCTCAAACTTGTGAAGGTTTTCGGTTCACTGGACTTCCCTGTTTCCATCACATTCGAGGAGTTTTAGGACGCCAAGAGGAAGAAAATCCCTTTACTTACAAAAATGTTAACAATTAATGCATTTTTCTATTATTCATAAAAACCCTACCTTTGAAAATAAACCTTATTATTGAGGCCATTGATTCAAAGTAATGATGGCTTTCAAGGTTAGCGACCTTGACTTGAATTCGACAATTTATATCATTCCTTATTCTTTTATTTTTTATTTCATTTTTAATCAGTGTGAATACTTGTTATTTATATTTGTTATTTCCTATTTCTGAAAAACATTATGTATAGTCAGGAATAATCAGAGGCGGCTGCAGCGATATGGAAAGGGGGTGCCAGATAGATTATCTAGCAACGGAACCATAGATTATATCCAATCAATCGATTAAAACCAATGTGTGTAAAATTCAGCGCTAGTTAATCTTTTTTTTCGTTATAAACAAAACACTTTTTAAACATGTTTTTTTTTGTAAAATTCTAAAAACATTTTTAACACCTTGTCAATATCTACCGATATATCACCATTACAGTAAACATGCAGTTAGGTAAGTCCTGCCAATCTTTTCTCACCCATTGTTGAATTAACGAAGGTATGTTTTGGAAGGATGGTTTGCAGCAGCTAGACATTTAGAAAACAAAGATTTAATCAGATCAATTATAATCAAAAGGTTTTTTAGAATGGAAATTTTTGGTATTTTATTATTACTTTGAAATTTCAATTCTGAAACTATTTTTTTCATTATTGATATTATATCGCTTGTCCTCTAAAATACAGGTCTAATGATCATCTGATATGACAGAAAGTGGGTATAGTTCACCTGCTAAATACATGAGATAGAAATACAATTGTACAATCAGTTATTATTATGCTTCCTGTCAGTTTGTCTCTATGTATTCAATACTCATCTATTTTCGCATAATATTCAAAGGTTTTATATAGAGCACTTTATGTGTTTTGACAGATCATCTTATAGAGCGGCGGCGAGAATCGAACTCACGAACCTGAGGTCGGCAGTCGAACCCGTTACTACTCACGCCATGGCAGACTCGAATTATAATGGGAGGTTTTAAAGGGGCATGATCACGATTTTGGACCAAATTCATTTTTACGTTTTTAATGTTCACAATGCTCCAGTAAGGAATTTCTAATAGTCAGCTAAAATTTGAGCGTCATTCGTTGAGTTATAAGCGAGTTACAGAGCTTACAATTCTTTGCAATGTAAACAAAACTTTTGTTTACATTTTGAATGTTAAAGTGAAAATTCCAGTTTTAGACCTAAAATCAAGGTGTTAAACGTTAGGAACTGTTTATTTATGCTTAAAATAAATAAGAAGATAGACAAATCAGTTTGAAAAAGATTTTTTTACTGGTATATTGAACCTATGTAAACAAAAATAGGGCACGAGCCTTGTTTACATGACAAAGAATTGTGAGCCTTGTATCTTGCTTATAACTCTGCGGCTGACTCTCAAATTTCATTTGATCATTAGAAATGCATTCCTAAAGCATTGTGAATAATAAAAACAGAAAAACCGAGTTTGACCAAAATCGTGACCATACCCCTTTAAGATATATAATACGTTGTTACCAACATTTGACATCAAACAATAAATAAATGAATAAACAAAAATAGTGTAAATGTTGACAAGAATATTAGAATTAGAGTTTCTCATCATATTTTAGACTTATCGTTTAAAACAATTGTAATATACTGATACCGCGGAGTCATCAAAGCACTATATATTACGGTGCTTAATAAAACAAAATCACAAGAAAAAAGATGACTATCGTCTGCTAAATAACAACGAACAATGAGTCGATTTGGAAACAATAACCTGGTCACATTCAGGGATAAAAACCTGTCCAAAACAACAAAACATGCTACAAATTTCAGTATCATTTTGAACGATTTCTTGCAAGAACGTGCAGTGAACAGCGACATTCTTTCATACTCGAAAGATCTATCGAGAGTTCTGGAGGATTTCTACAGTTATGTAAATGTGATAATGTGTTATTTTACTAGTTATAAACTGTAAATAATATTAAGCAATAAAATATTTTAATATCGGGTAAATAGTTGGAAATAAATAAAATAATTTAAAAGTTAAACTAAACACTATACATGTAGTACATTTACATACTATTAATTTCATTAAGCATGAAGTTACTAATTATACCCGCACTTTCTAAAGAAAGTTCGGGTATATTGTTGTTACCCTGTTCCGTCTGTCCGTCCGTCTGTCCGTCCGTCCGTCCGTCCGTCCGTCTATCACGTTTTACTTTCTCAAACTGCTCTTACATCTTATAAACCAGCAAACTGAACTCTTGAAGTATGATTTGGGGTGTCATGTTCTTTTGTAAACAGGTTTCAAAAATTCTCTGGTAGTCCTGGGGGTCAAATAATGGGTAAAAAATGACGTTTTTTGACAAAAACCCTTCTTCCTCGAACTCCTTTTACATTTTCAACAATAGACAAATCATATCTTGGAATATGTTTTTGGGTGTCCTATAGATGCGCAATAAGGTTTTAGGAAATTCATGGGGTTCATTAAATGGCTGAAAAATGACGGTTTTTTTTTTACAAAAAGTCTGGTTTCAAAAAACGTCAATTTCTTTTTGCAGTAGCCTAATGATCTAATAGGATATGCTTCGGGATGTCATGTTGACGTGTAATCATGTTTCAGAATTTTTGTTTTTATCACGGGGGTCTGTGGGCATCAAAAAAAAGATGTGCAATAAGGTTTTAAAAATTTAAATTTCATTCAGGGAGTCAAATAGTAGCAGAAAATTGACGTTTATCACTCCTAAAAAAAACTACTTCCCAGAACTCCTCTCATGATTTAATGAATAGCCACATCATATCTTGGGATATGATAGGGGCTGTCATATAGTCATGCAATAAGGTTTTAAAAATTTAAATTTCATCCAGGGAGTCAAATAATAGCAGAAAATTGACGTTTATCACTCCTGAAAAAACCTACTTCCCAGAACTCCTCTCATGATTTAATGAATAGCCACATCATATCTTGGGATATGATAGGGGCTGTCATATAGTCATGCAATAAGGTTTTAAAAATTTAAATTTCATCCAGGGAGTCAAATAATAGCAGAAAATTGACGTTTATCACTCCTGAAAAAACCTACTTCCCAGAACTCCTCTCATGATTTAATGAATAGCCACATCATATCTTGGGATATGATAGGGGCTGTCATATAGTCATGCAATAAGGTTTTAGAAATATATATTTGATTCTGAGGGTCAATGCTATCTGCAAAATGATCTTCCGTCCCATAAAAAACCTAATTCCTGGACCTCCTCTTATCTCTTTTGATTGAAATAAGGAGGAAAAATATATATGCTATAGGGGTGGGGATCACAAGCATTTTTTTCAAGTTATTTGATCATTTCTGATTTTGGGAGGGTAGGATGGGGTTAAGGTGACCCCCAGAGGCCATGAACTACTTATACCACAAAAAGATTTGCCTTGACATGGTCATGGTTGAAAAAACAAAAATATATATGGTTTAGGAGTGGGGATTTTGATGATTTTGAGGATATTTTAAAAATATTTAACTATTCATGTTTTCGGGGATGGGGAGATTCAGAGTCTCTTCTCACATTTTTACAGTAGCAAAATCATTTCTTGATTGGTATTTTTCTGTATGATGTCAGATGTACATAAAGAGATTTTGGAAATTGCTTTTTAATCTTAAAGATAAACAAAATGTTATATGTAATTGTAGAAATTGTAAAGTCAGTCCAAAAAAAACTAGAGCTTGCTGTAAAAAACAAAGCAGGGTCAACATTGGTCTAGGGCTAGGAATTACACTACATATGAATAAGATAGATTAATACTTGATTAGTTCCAACTCTGGAAAGTCACTGGGCATCTCAAAGGGGGCATAACCTATATACATGTACCAATTGATGTGCAGTGACACAAGGATGAAGAATAAATATGGTCTAGGGTAAGGATCTCAACAGTTATTAAAATGTATTATAATTTCCTATTTGAGAGGAGGGGTGGTTGTTTAAAAACAACTCCAGGGGGTGGGGGGAATAACCCAAGGGGCAGGGGACAATTTGTCTTAAACGTATCTAATGTATCTTGACATGATCAATAGAATTTGACAGAATGATCACTATAGGGCATCTGCAGAGTGGGGCCCTAAATAGTTACAACATCAATCTATTGATAATATGTTATACATGTATTTAGAAATGTCTTTATTTTCAAAATGATTAACAAATTAATCAGTCAAAATGAGTTATAAATAACCAATTGGCAATTCTGCAATTTATTGCATGATCCCTAGTAAAATATCACATGTATTTTTTTTTATATATAATGATACATGTATGTTAACAATCAGGATTTAAATGCACAAATTTTCATGAGTCATAAATCTTGACATTACCACATATCTCTTGACAAAAAAGAATAAGCAATTTAAAATAAAAGAAAATTAGTCATTAACTCTTTTTCTATTACTGGTGTATGATGATGGGGTAGGGGGTATAATGGGGGAAAAAAGCTGCAGCATGCCTTCATTCTCACTAGAAATGTATATCTAATCCACATATCCTGGGGATGGGAAAAGGTTAAGGCCCCTTCCCTTTCCTCCCTATTATAACTCATATAAACATGATATTTAATACCCAAATTTAATACAAAATAGGGTCAATATGGAGTAAACTCAATAGTGTAAGTCTGACAAATGAAAAAATTAAAAAAAATTCTGCAATTAAAATGACAGAAACTGTAGATAAGCTTTTTTAAATAAAGATGATGATATAGTATGCTGGCAAAGGGAGATCACATTTTAGAAAGTGAAAGTAAAACTTAACTGTTTTGTATACCGGTGTCTCATAATATTGCGCTACTACATGTATTATACTTACCTATATTGGTCAACATCATAATGATAATCCAATTAGCACAATATGAATTCCTTTAGCTGATCACCACAAAAGAAACGTTTATTCGTGTTAATTAATCCTATTCTGCATATCGAAAACACACATGCATGTACACCATGTGATACTCATCAAACCAAAGAGCTGGGTAAAACTAGTACCCGCTATTGCAACCTGTAGACCTGTGTTGTGTACGTAAATTCAGACAAAGATCATTTAATTGTAACATATTGCATGTATTTTCATAACTTTATTCTTTAAAACCCCTTGCTCAATTTTATTAGGTAATTCACCATGTAAAGCACAATTTTCAGCTTTAAGGTGGTATGGGACACCCACATATTGTGATATACTCCTTATTGAACGAAACATTAAATAAAGTGTATAAAGTATAATATTTTCCACCAAAATAATGTTACCTAACAGTTAGGCCTAAGAAAAAATTTGTGTGTTTAGGGTAACAATGATGGAAAAATTAGGTTAGGTAGGTAGGGTTTTTTTTTTTTATTTTATCATATTTTTTTCTGCATGAGGGCACAAATACAAATATAAAATCCTAAGAATGTTTGTTTGTGTCATTATCTAAAAACGGGTTTTTAATGGAAATAATATGAAGATCACAAACAGATGCAAACAGTTCAACCCCAAATTGTACATAAAGGCAATGTGTGTATTATTGGATGTGAACTCATCATTTATGAAAATTATAATTTTTAAAAAGTAACGGGAATTGCATGTGGCCTTTTTGACTAAAACTGGTACAAGAGAGTGTTATTTAGAGGCTAACACTTGGTGCGGGTATTACTGTCTAATGACAGCAACTAGTTGATTATTAGAGTTATCTTTCTTAGCTTATTTTAATATTCATTATTAGGACCACTTTAAGATAAGAACTAGTTTAGAGGTCACTGACATTCTATTGGTCATAACAAGTATTCTTGATTTCTATTGGTAATTCTAGGGTCAAATTCCTAGAGAGTTCAGTCTGTATTTTTATATAGTTAAACTCAACTCTAGCATTCAGAGAGTGAAGGTCTTGGTTTGATATATTTGAATTTATTTCATTGGGTACTATGATGACCTTGGAAAGTAAGTTCTTTTGTTAATATTTCCATTAACAGTTGCTAGTGAGAGAATGAAAGGTTGTGTGCAAGTGATTGATTTATCATTTATGAAGTATAGATATTTAAAAGTATGTGAGAAGTAAATAAGCAAATGATGATATAAAGAATATCAAGTTGTTTTAATAATATATAATTACACTGAGCTATAGCAATTAATAATTTAGTGTTATATAGATTTAATATAAATCTGACCGATATATATTTATATATATAATTGTACACTTAGAATGAACAAGTGCCTTATTGTATATACATGTCAGAGCCAATGCTATATAGATTGCTGATTATCTAAATAGATATTAATCGACACTTGAATCCACAATTTGGTAACTATTGTATATTTTGTGTTTATAGAGAATTAGATATATATTCAACTATTTATAATTTGGGTAATAAGAGTTATTTCCCTTTTAAGAGTAAATTCATGTATGTTGGCTATCAGTGTAATATTTTAGATTTTATGCTTGATAATAAATACGTCCGTATATATTAATTGCAAATGTGTTTAAGTATGTCCTATTGTTATTTGATATTGATTATGTTGTATATAGTTTGCAGGATATATAAATAAATAAATATATAATATCACAAACTGAACCCACAACGACTGTATTTTATTTATTGGAACAAACAAACCAACTGTTACATAAATATGAATAATGGAGAACTTTACAAGAAAAATTTATGATTCAATATTCGTCAAGGTATATGCAGATACTTAATGGAGAAGGATTCAGACATTGATATTATGAGCGATTCACATTTCGCAAAAGCAAATAGCTGTTTTTCTTCAATATCGAGGAAGACGCGAGCGGAAAGGAAAAGGCGATGTTGTCCATTACCCTACTCTCACTGTAGAGGACCTGAAGAAATTGTACAGTCATCACATTATTTTCAATATCAATACCTCACAAGGTCTACTAAATAAAGTTGTTTTTGAAATAATGTTCTATTTCTGTAAAAGAGGACCAGAAAACCTTCGTGTGCAGAACTTTGAAATTATCATTTCGCCTATAGTACATGCACGTCATTTGCGTCATTGATTGAACTATACGCTACAAATTTGATTCGTAGTGTTGTCACAAAGAAATTAAAAACTGTAAGTACATGTATATTCAAATAACACCGGGTGCTGAAGGGAGGTACTTAATTCTGATGAAATGCCGTCCCTGCTAGCCAAAGGTTTTCGGTCCAAAATATTATTGGTGTGTAACTGGAACCAGTACGACAAGGGCAATAACCGTCGAAGTTCTTTATAATTCTGGAGACTATTCTCACGTCGCGCCTGGACGCATCCTCACATTCCTGGTGGAAAGGAGAACACTTGACGTTCCTGAGGAGAATCTAACCTAGATCCCTCCGAATAACCGTCGAAGTTCTTTATAGGTGTCTTGTTATTCCAAAATGAATTATACTTCATTCAAAATTCTTACTAATAAGCTATTTTTTAAAACATTAACTTAAGTTACTTGATTTAATTTAACTATAGGTGGATAATAATGGCCTATTAATTATCATAACATTTTTTCAGGTAAGGCCCCAGGATCATGAAGCAAACTTAGACTTAAGTCAAAACTTGTACACTGTCTTAATGTATCTTGATTGAAAACACGAACAAAATTAAAATGCTATTACAAGTGTTTTGATATAATATTGTTAATTACAAATTTCAATTGTTATTTTATGATAAACAATTATTTTGTAACTTTTAAATTTGACTTCAGTCTGAAATTCCTTCATGATCCTGAGGCCTGGTTTGCAGCTTGCATTTGTTAGGAATTGTGCCAACGTTACATACCATTCTGTTCACTATACTAAAGTCTTTTTTCTCATGAATTTCAAATGATTTTGCCGGACCCGTTTTATATTTACAAAAGTTCAAAGTTCATGATTTCTAGTTTTCATATTGATGAAATGTAAATAATTTCGTGAAAATATGTACATTTTATATGTGACTATTATGCCTAAAATATTCGAAAATAATAATCTTTTTAATTTCTAATGAACTATTTAAAATAGATTCAAATGCAACAAAAGTCTTAATTTTGGACTACTATTATATAAACGAAACCATCTTATTTGAAACCTTTCCAAGTCCAGCGATTTCAGGAAAAACATATGTTAGTATATGTTTAATCTAGTGTTTTAAAAACATTATTCAAAACCATATGATGCGGACTTGTTAATATTAAAACGTTTGTGTCCTGTTATTTTTTCAATGAAACTACAAAACCCCGCGAAATAAAAAAAAAAATCCTGAAATCAATTATGATGTCACATAAATTTTGACCTCATAGCAGAAATAAAGGGTATTTGGTGTTACGTCACAATGAAAATCTGTGAGTTATCTCCCTGTAACCGCAAATCTTACCTTAAGTTATATATTTCAAGAAATCCCATTGGATTGGCCAATGCCGAATCGTCAACTTCAGAGATAGAATGATTAATGCATGATCGAGCATCAACCATATCTTCAGACCTTTTTATTATTGTCACTTCCGGTGAACGAAGCTGGTAAGAAATCCAGGTGAAGTTCCTACTATCCCTCTTTTGCCTTAGCACCTTCGCGCTCTCGCCTTCGCATCTTTTTTAGTTTGTGGATCTCTTTATCGTCTTATGATTATTTTACCTGTATAAATTGACATTTGCAAGAGAGGACGATTTTTTTGAAAATTTATTTCCAACAGCCTGCGCAGATATATATATTTTTTATGGGGAGGGTCCGAGTGATAACTGTATTTGCCAGTGGGGGGTGGGGGTGTCCGAGGCATATTTTTGGACATTTTACGATGGGAAATTTTTCCGGGGGGGGGGGGGGTGGGGGGAAGGACCCCCTCTCCCCCTTTATTGACCGAACACATTAATAGTAAGCATGACAGACTAGCTCATGCGTACCAATAACATCTAAGATTTATCTGATGACCTTGAGCGAATAAGGTGCCTGCATCAAATTTTATGTAATCGACCGAAACTTACTGAATGCATTTAAAAAAAGGCGAAAGTGCGAAGTTGTGAAGGCCGGAGTGTGAAGTTGCAAAGGCGAAGGAGCGGTAGTAGGATCGCCCTTTCGCCTTTGTACTTTCGTCTTCGCACTTTCGCCTTCGCATCTTCGCCTTCGCAACGTCGCACTTTCGCGCGCCTTCGCATCTTTGCACTCTCGCATCTTCGCCCTAGAGGAACACCATAGATCAAGCCTTTCAAAATAAAATATGCGGCGTTCAGCGTCTGGTGTACGAATGTAGAGTGAAATAATTTAAATTGATAGGCTCTGATACATTACCGGGGTTGAGCTCAGACATAGCATGATTTTGATATCTTAGTATCATTTTTCTCACAGTTATTAGTCCCCTTCCGGTGAAATTCGTTTTACAGACTTTTTTCCCGTTAAGATTTGAAGAATAGATTTTGAAATTTGCTGTGTGGCTTTTATAATGAAAAAAAAGTATAGAGTTCAAGTTCTAGTTGTGTCTAGATTGGTAAACAGATGTAAAGAAATTATATTTAACTACTCGTTGTACTTTTTCACGACAATCGGGTTCATTTTTTAAAAATATCTTTCACTGAATTTTCTCGAAATCTGTTAAGCACATATAACGACGCAACTTTTTTAAAAAGTGGGATTAACGGTATGGGACATATATTTACTGTTTATGCAATGCTCTCAGAATTATTGTAAACTAATGAAATTGTTACAAATGTTCATTGCTCGCAATTTTATAATATTTTTGGGATTTTAAACAAAATGGCTAAAATGCAGAATTGAATACCCGCGTGGAATCTGCAGTAAAATTAACACGTTGAAAGTTTGATATAATTAGATGTGTAATTTTGGTCATTCAGTTATATTCACAACCGCTAAGTATGATTCTCACTTTTTCTACAGGAATTTAATTGAAATTCACGACTAAACAGAAACTGACAGGACTGAAATCTACACGATCCAGTTCTAACCATTTTATCGATCGGTCGAAACCTTCAGTAACCTGGAAAAAAAAATCATGGACTGCACGAAATAATCATGATGATGTCAGACTCCAATTCCCATAGAAGACAATTTGGATGTTTCTTTTATCTAGCGTACTGATGTACATTAACAATAAGTTAGTTAATTTTACTTACTTTTCACGATCAATGTTTTAATTTGCTAAAGGAAGATGTAAATATAAACAATAAAATGCTTTCTTTGATAATTCATGCGGATTATGAATGTAGCTACCTTTATATTCCGTATGACACCAAAGAGCGTTTTATTGTTTAACTAATCACCCAAACTTATTTGGAATTGAATTGTTCGTACCCAAGGCTAACGTTGAGTCAGACTATTATTCTTAATTTTCGCAAAAATTGAAAATTGCATCGCAGGTTTTGCGCCATGGCTGGGGCAATGTAGCACATCGATAAGTTCTGTTAGCAAAACAACTGTTCGAACAAACTGATCACATAAGTTTTTAGGACATCAAAGTGAATGGCACATTACAAGCATTGGCTTATTAACATTGGACCAAATCAGAATTTAAGCTGCCTTTACAATGAAAGCAAACAGGATTTGCTTGATGTTGGACCGACGGTTGGCAAACTGAAGAATCTGAAAAAGGTTAGTACTAACAAAGTTAGGTCAACAATCAACTAACTAATCAATCATGCATCATGCTGGCTAAACGTAGTCCTATTTTTATAGACAATGGTTTGGGAGCTTTAAAACTTAAATAAACTCACGTTTGATCTTTGTCTCACTTACACAAAATTAAAGGAATGTAGATAGTCAAAAAGTGATACTATTGTGATAAAAGGTGAGCTCGTCTAAGTTATATTGGCCCCCATTGCAAAGACTTTAACCTTGTTCCAAATGACCATATGTCACAATTGAATATTGTCTCTTGCTTTATTTCATTTTTGTATTCTTATTTTCTTTCGATTTTAGAGAATAATCAGATGAATGATAAAACACTATTTTGACATATATGTGCCTCTAACATTAAACACTGTGCCGGATAATTATGCCAGTGCCAGGATGCCAGTTTTGAACCCGCTCAAGATACAGTTTCCTAAAAATCCATATATACCATATGATAGACCATTGTCTAGAGAATTTATCACCACTTTTGTTTTTAGTGTGGCTCACCTGTCAGGTAAGATATTTACCTTAAAAAAGTAATATCCCATAGAAAAATAATAAATTCCATAGGAGATATAATTTTCCTACAGGAAGTATTGAAAATCCTATAGGATTTTCTAAAAAGCCTGCAGGAATTATATTTCCTGTAGGAGAAAAGTATTTCCTGCAGGAATTTGATTCAGGTAGGTAGTTGTCCTATAGGAAATTATAATTTTTTATCGGATTTTAAAATCGTATGGGAGTTTTCTTCAAATCCTCTCGGAGTTAAAATTCCTATAGGAAAATCTTTCATTCCGGTAGGAATTGCCAAATATCCTATAAGAAAATTGTATGTCATTTCAATCCTATGGAAAAAATATTTTCCTGTAGCATTTATTGTATGCATTGTTGTATAAATTCCTAAGCTTTACTTATATTACAAACTAACAATTCTGTTTATTTACCTTGAACACATCAATCTGTCCTTTTTCAAAGTTATTTTTCTCATCATCCAGTGGGAGTCTGGGTGTTTCTTGGTCCTTTCTTACGTATGCATATGCTGGCATATGTTTCCGCATTGCTTTTGTTGCCATTTGTAACAATGATTTGATACGTTATGCTGTGTTCCCCTACATACCACCAAGCATGACATTCATTGCACTATCAAATGAGAAAGAATTTTTGCATGCTTATTCACAAGGTAGCTACATGTAGGTGCTAGAGAAACAATTATATTGATATCTAGTCTATAACATGTAAATACGAGTATGGAGTTATATATCATGAAATAAAGATAAAGGAAACTAAAATCTTTTAAAAAGTAAAAATATACGTATGCCATATTTCCAATATATATCACAAAAATGGTACTTGTTTTTAAGTTTATCAAAGTAAATTAACGTGAATGTTTATACTACAGTATATAAAAACTTACCTTGATTAACTACTCCTTCATAATGAAGCTGCTTCCTCTTACACTTCAGGGTCCGTTTAGTTTCCCCATCTCCTTCTTTAGTATCCAAACGTTTATTACAAGGGAAGTGGAACTCTTCATAATTAGGAATCCTGATTGGTACCTCATCATCCTCATCCTCATCCTCAGTCTCAGTATTAGATTCTTGTGGGGTTTTTTTCTGTGTTAGTTTTTCCTTCGTCTGATCTTTAATTTGTTTCTTGTCTTTTTGTTTGTACGCTTGATTTCTTCCTGGCTCAGGTGCTTTCTGATTATCACCTAAAAATATCTTTTAATCTTTATTATTAAACCTAACCTTCAATAGTTATAGTGTTGATCAAACTCCATAAACTTTAAACATTTTCAACAAAATCAGTATGATTTTCATAAAATAACCGTACCAACTATCACTCATGTTTGCTGATAGATATACAATATTATATCGAGGTGTTTTTTTATTTGTCAAGAAGATTTAATAAATTGCTTAAATATCCTATCTGCATCATCTGCATCAGTCATTTTGTCTGATTTAAAAACTTTCAAAAAGTAAATACTGGGTATAATTTCTGCACTTTTTATCGTTTTGCAATGTAATATTGATATCATAAAAAGCGAGAAAAATAGTTGCAAAACTATCCGTACATGGTACATGTATATTCAAGTATTGTTCTGTTATTACCAATAAACAAGGCAACACTGCAAATAAGTTATATCCATTCATGAATGTATAGAATACTGCATAACTGCTGTTTTTTCACCCCCCCCCCCCCCACAACACTCCCATTTTATTCTATAAATTAAGCATTAATTGACCACAGAAGGTGCTGAAACGAATTAACACATACATGACTTCTTAATTACATGTAGGTTTTTTTGTAGTTGTTTGAAACTGGCATTTATTTTTTGTAAACAAATAATGCATTGAACTTCAAAAGCTACGAAGCAGGGTTGGTCGGGAAATACTGGTGCTGGGAATTACCAGTGGTAAATACCGTTATCTCCGCCCCGGGAAATACAACTGATTTTCACTAAACTGGGAAACACTGGGAAGTTCATATTTAAATTCTTTATTTGTTTGATTTATTCAATGTAAAACATTTGTGTAGGAAATAAGATAAAAACAGAAAGCATAAAAACACAATTCTACATGTTGCCGTGTTACTCGGTCGCGATGAAATTATCAAAGTTTACGCACTTTATTAAGTCAGGAGAATACTATCATCAAATAAACAGGTCAATGCATTATTTATAAACAAAATATGCCCATAAAATAATAAATAAACGCATAAAATCCAAAGACCACGAAAGGAATACTACACGTCGGCCACGAGTTTCAGGTGTGCAATCGGGTGTGACGAAATCGAAGGGTTTATATACCTGTGTGACGGTGCCTATTTACGAGCAGTGTTCAGCTTTAAGATCCTCTATTCCCTATCGCATTCTATAGCAAAATACAAGGTTCAGTCCATGCTGCTTTTTTCCACCCCAAGAGATTTATAATCATTCAAAGCACAAAATAAACCAAATCCTGTTTTAATTACTGTAGCTGTTAAAATCAACAGTCAAGCAATCACACATGTTGTTTTAACAAGTTGACTCTTGACAGTTATGTGTTATTGTTCTTGGGAGATATTTACTTTGAGTGGGGCTAATTGGCTTCCTCTTACGTGTGTTGCATACTGAGATGGTGACACAGTCACTCTTTATTTTTCACAATTTTCTTGGCCCTTTTTCCCCATATATAAAAAACAAAAAACAAAAACAGAAACTTTTGGTTTAATGCTTATGATAACTGTATAGGTTGCACTTATACCAGACTCGTCTTAAAACGAATGAGGCAGGTGAATGAATGAAACATGTTTTGATTATTTATAAGTAGATCCTCAATGCATTGCTGGGTATCCAAAATATGTTAAAATCAAAGACAATGATTAAATGTCATAGTTTACAAGATATACTACTCTCTACATCCCAACATATATGATAACAGTATGAAGTATATAGTTTTACTTTATTTCCCTGTATTTCCCGGGAAATACCAGTAATTCCCGGGAATTACAAGTATTTTTCACCGTCCTGGGAAATGTGAGTATTCCCCGCTTTTTGCCAACCCTGTTACAAAGTACCACTTACTAATCATTGTTTTTAAATAGAAAATATATTTATATTCATAGCAAACTATAATGGTTTTCAATTTATTTAAGCAGTGTAAAAAAGTTATAAAACTATACATACCCCATACAAACTGAACAACCAAAGTTATACCAAACAAATGAAAATTAAAATAATAAGTGTACATGCAATTAAAAATCTCAAACATTCAATTAGACATTCAAAAAATACATTGTTTTCTTCATTAGATTCATAAAACATTCTGAAATGTGTTTTTCAAAATTAAAAAATCATGGTTTTTTGTTGTTTTATTGCCACACATCATAGTTTTTTTTCTACTTGTGACACAATTCAATCGACTACAGCTTCAAATGTTTGTTTATTCATATTTTTACTTCCATTTTTATGCTTACAAATACTCTTTCGGAAAAAAGTGTCATACTGTACTGAAACATTGAATAAAAATAGTCTAGAAATGCTAAAAATAGGATAAACATACCTCATTATTTTTCACTCAATTTGCCCCATATGATTTGCTGGTTGACAGGAGTACATATTAATTTTATTAATGTGTTCAGTTCCTTTTCTTTAGTTTTTTTTTATTCCTTTATTTCACCAATGTCTTGGAAAGATTACTAAAGCTACCAGATGATTGGCCAGTTTTACTTTGCTTAATAGCATATTGTTCATTATCTAACATTTATAAAAAAAAAAATTATTGTTCCCAAAGATCATACTAAATGTTGACGATTACAATAAAAGAGCTTTGTTTACATCATTCAAAATCCTGAACTATCTTAATATATGTTACATGTTTACTCCTCCTAGGCACCTGATCCCCCCTCTATCTTTTTTGAGGTTCGAGTTGCTCTGCTTTAAATTTGTATTTCGCTTTATTGATTTTTGAGAGGGTTGACAGTTTGTTATTGTCATTTTCCTTTGGACTTTTGAATTTGAACACTGTTCGTTATCACCACATGTCATGTATTTGACTAAGCATTTGGAAATATTAAACCATCATATAATTTTAAATTTTAAAATGAAGATTTTTGATTAATTGTTCAAGAAAATACCATAACACTAATTATACATGTACATTGTAACTTACTTGAAGATTATATGACATACACATAGGATATATTATTTTCATTCTATGTAAGGAAAAAATAAGCTTGAAGTCACAGATTAATATTCGTCATGTATATTAACTGATAACAAGAAAGTTTTTAAAAGTTTGTATAATTTACTTGTTGTGTACAGTGACTGTATTGCTAGTTTTGATAACAGGTTGATTTTATTTGGATTTATTTACATTGTAAACCCGATTTTCTTTTCATTCATCAAAACATTACAAGGCATAAGTGAAATAGTTAAGAATGTTGGAATATAACAACAATTACAATATTTATTCCTATCATAAGTTAATTGAAATAGTTAAATTGTGAAACTTGATGACACCCATAACAAACCAGAGTTTCGTCACAAATGACATTATTAATTCCCTTGTTTAATGCATTAAATGTCAAAAGAGATTAGTTATAATGTTCGAAGGTTCCATATGAAAATTAGTTAATATTGAAATAATTCGATGTCTGGGACCATTTCCTAAAAAAAATCTGCATAATGCATTAATGTAACAGTCAGTAGATTTTATATCATTCAGATGTACAATTTCATGATATGAATATATAACCCCATTTTAACTAATTAATGGCATACAAAGCTGTGTCAATTAATATTGACCAGCAATAATGTATTTAATATTTTATCAACATTATGTACACTGAGTATAAAAATAGTAATTAATAATTTATGAAATGATAAAATAAAATAATTCAATATATAATTCATTAATTACTTAATCCTTTAATCAGCCACTGATACTCTAGGTACACCTGTAAGTGGGCACCTGAGTACCATTTGGGCTTAATTAAATTCCTTAATTTTCATTGCTTCAAACTTTTAATACCAAAACTTTGGCCTAAGACAAATACATTGTCCAGCTACTGGTCCCTCCATGCTGAGATGAATTTTCCATAAGAATATAGATTTGACCTTGATATGCTGTTACATGTATACCGAGCAAAAGTATGTAAATACTAACTTTTTTAAATTAACAAGTTGTTTCGATTGATAATTTGAAATATTCATTCTGAGTTAACAAACTTAATTTAATGTACAGAGTGTGAAAGATGTTAGACTGAATGTACTTATTCTATTACAGTCATAGACTCATATGACTGTATAAAAGGCTTGTGCCATAGCTTGTACCATGCCCTGTTCTAAAACAGGTCTATATTTGATTTTTAAATCACAAATACAATAGAGAATAAATTATATACAACAACGAACCAGCAGGTGTCCTTCATCATTTACCACAAGGACCCCTGTTACATTACCTTTTTGAAAAATATGTACAATGGCGTCAAGTCAAAGGTAAGATTGAATGACGAAATCTCACTTTTTTCTATTGTAGCCTTGGCGTACATCAAGGGTTAAACTTGTCACATTTCTTATTTTCCATATAGATTAACGACGTTGAAAGTTTTATAATTGATAGAAATATCAGTGGGGTCTTAGTATTACAAATGATCAGAGGACGATCTGCTTGTATACTTTAATCTCTTTATTTTATTATTTTACACAGACACTGTAGTTTTCAGAGTCAACTCCAGATTTACAGCAAACACTTGATTATTGTTTTATATATGGTAAAAAACAGAAACTTACAGTAAATTTGAAAAAATTAACATAATGATATGCTCTTTAGGACCTGCTTTTAAATATACTCTTATGTACAATGCTGATACATTAGAAATAGTAATAGAGTACAATTACCTGAAACCTTAAAAGGGTTCCAATGTTATGTTTAGAATAGTAATGCGTCTCAAAGGCTAATTCGCATAATTAGCAATTTGCATGCATTCCTAATTTTAATTTTTGGCAGCAATCTTCTTCAAAGATTTCATTCCAATATTAAACTGATAGTTTTACACTTATTATTTCGTCAATCTCAACCAGTATTCCTCTTTATATTTGGATTGAATTTTCATTATTTATCAAAAGTCAAAACATTCTCTATTCAACACACACTGTAAAATCATTTCATTTCTATTAATGATAAACACATATTCTGTGAAACTTTAAAATTTTGAATTGGACTAAAATATTGTTTTTTCTTCTTTGAATAAGTATTAATGTATGATATGTATTATTGTATATGTGAATATCTAATTTTATAAAATAAATTTTAAATAAAGAGCAAGTTCTTGGCGAATGGACATTGACGGAAGATATCCAGAATTTTTAAAGAGCAGAGGGGTATGTCTTTTATTTCGGTTTTTTTTTCTTATTGTTGTACTATATGGCGGAAAAATTTGTTTATCTTTCCTGAGATTTTCTGGTCAGATTTTGTTTTGCATCGTTCTCAATTTTAAGGTTTAAACATTCATTGTTTATTGACGTAGAGTGACAAAATCCTTTGACGTCCACTGAGGACAAAGAGGCTACAATGGTTATGAAGATACCGTTGAAGCAGCAAGTAAATAGAAAATTCATTCTTGTTTTGCTTGTTTAGATGCAATCTATGATACAGAATTTTTAGATCAAAGTAAATCTATAAAATATCTATTTTGTCAACTTCAAATAAAGTAATTGAATATATACTGACGAAAACGGAGGCTTCAAATCGTGAAATTTAATGAAACAGAAGGGGACTATAATTCTTAGGAAATGCAGAACAATATCTATTTAGCTACAATAAAATCAATCTAGTATGACGAATGTTAAACGTTACAGAAGTAAATTCTTAAAAATTGAATCAATCATCAAAGATCCGTTGGCCTTCCGTTTTGAATTTAATCCTAAGCTAGTTAGTTTGTATTTTTAAGAATTTATTTATAAAGTATACGTTTGAGATCAGAATGGGGATCATTAAGCGTTGGGTCCATTTTTACACATCAAATTGGGTTTTTATGATCATGATCTTACAATGTAATAATTTCATACCTTCATTTACATGTTGCCAAATACAGGTTGAAATTTTAATAGAAAAATATAGATGTACGTTTCAAAATTATCTTGCATAAAACATTAAATCAAATATGAAAATTATAAGAACTATTTTAAGTTTAGAAATATATATTTTCTTTGAATAATAATCAGCCTTCCATTGGGTATTTTATACATATATGTATATGACATAGCTTGCTTGTTTCTTGGCTGTGTTGCCAAAATATACTGGTATACATATATGGCATAGGTATACATATATGGTATACCGGTATATATCCCATCAATATCTTTGTGTTTCCATGGTTTTTCACCAAATATGAATTTTGTTTTTATTCTTCTTTGCAAGCTTTACTGCAAAGATGGATCCACTCTCCCGATGTTTTACCAACGAGACGATACGATGACCTTGTACGACGCCATTTACAAATATGTTACAAAATACGTAAATTTCTACTATGGTAAGAATATAAATTCACAGAAGTTCTAACTTCAAACGTTTTTACACTTTACACTGTTCAATTTGTCCGGTTTTTTCCCGAATCTAAATGAAATGAAAAATAAATAAAATCACAGTACAATACTGCTATGCTATTTATCTGTCCTTTCGTTCAATGTGTATGATTTCAATTTATTCTAATATCTTATTTTTGAATGATTATGCTTATTCTTACACGTACGACATTGCTTAAATCAAACAATTATATCATCATGTATCATATGATATGTCCTGCCAATGACAACTTAAAAAAGTAATTAAATGACGTGGAGAACAAAATTATGTTTTTGAATCGTATTAGACTCTAGTCAGAAAATTGAAACCGATGTGGAAATTCAGAATTTTGGACAAGAACTTATCAAGAAAAAATCGGAAGAAAGATGTGGGCTAGTATTAAGTTTTGTTGCCAAAATATTCAGTTTCCCAATGTAAGTAAGTGGTTTCTCTAGTTAAGTTTTTAGCCCATGTTATCTTTAACTTTTCACAGGTTGTACCTTTTGAGGACGCGAAATTCAGCACACCTGATCAGCTAATCTTAGCCTTCACGTGTGTAATTTTCAACAGCAGCGTAGTCTAGGCAGCGGCAAACTTCCCGCAATATGATGCTTATGGATTTCCTCCAAACTATCCTCTGAATAGAATCCAAAGAATAAAGTAAGTAGAAATCTCATAAAAAAGTAAGTTTTATCCAGTAAATTCAATATAATGCTTAAAGCACTACAGTATTTATAATTTAATTTCATTACAGCGATGCCGCTTTCTGTTATCAAGTTATAAATCAAAGGAAATTAAAAAAAATCAAAGATAATAACTTTATGTACAAAAAAATCAGCAATTCAAAATACTCTAAATATCATTAGAGCAAAATCAATTCATTACTTCCTAAACACAAATCTTAATTATAATAGAAACCAAAGAAAGAAGAAGACATCCTTCATTGCTTAGCAGATAAATCCTCAATTCTAGACACCATGGTCATTACAACAATTCTTAGTGAAAGAACTACTAATGCATTGGGAGACCTTGAAGTAACCTACACGTATGATCCAGCTGCTGAGGATATTGTAGATGAGTATGAATATTTATAAATCCATACATCCACTATATGACCGAACCTGTATCTCTCATTAAATTGAAATATAAACGAAAGTTGGATTACAGACCTATGACATAACCTTTTCGTTAACTTTCTGTTTACTGAATGGCAGAGTTTTGTCAAGTGTTTAACCAAAATAAAATTGTCGTTACGCTGCTAAAATGTTACAATAAAATTAAATTACTCGAAACAAATCGAAATTAGTTCAAAATAATGCGCTAATAAACACAAGCTACCTAGTGTCGTATGCCAATGTTGATATTGTTTTTGTATGTTTTCGTAACATTAATTGTATCGTCGCAATGCATTTCAACTTAATGCACATTTAAGCTTTTTGTCTAACGTTGTTTTGAAAACTTTTTAATTTTTCAAAAAATCTTCTTCTTTAAAACCATCTGAGGCAATTTCTTGTTCAAATTTTAACTTTCCGTTAGATTAAATAACAAGTGAATATACCGTTTGTACTGTGAACATTATCAAATTACATATTCAATGTAATGATCATACACAAATGTGAACTGTATGATTTCCAAGGACACAAAGAAGGACTAGAGTGTGCACTAATGCAATTGCACTTTTAGAACAATAGTAGGAAGACGCTCGAAATTAATTCAGGAATTTTCAAACCAAATTCAAGAAATATTTTTTTGGTTTACACAACTCCTCCAGTTTAAGAAATATATAGAAGTGAACATTTGATAATAGAAAAGTTTGTCAATCTTATATCTTTTATATGTGTCTTTTTCATAATCTTCGAATCCTTTTTCAGCTTTAAAAAGAAATTGCGAGACAGTGGTTCCAAATTTCAACAAAGAAATGAGAAGTTAGAACGAGGATATGAATACTTAATGCCGACAGAAATCCCAAATTCAATCAGTATTTAGTGGAAAAGAAATGCACCAGCAAATCAAGTAGATACCAATAGATCCTGATATTAAACCCTTGCATATCCTTAGTCTTTTCCCACTATAAGCCCACACATAGAAACTGCTTTTTTCTATAATCGGAATTGCTTTGTCTGTTTCCGAAATTGCCTCAGACTTTCAGATAGCAAATTCTCAACAAATATAAACTGATTTTTATTTGTATATATAGTGAATATTTTTAACAACAAAAATGTGTAGTATTCGTATAAATTATCTAAACTTTAAAATACAATACAAAGTATTTTAGTTTTATTCATATTTATTTTTAATCAACTACAATTGTTGTTTATTATTGTTTAATAAAAATACACCCAAATAAAACCAAAGTATTTGATTTTAATATTTATTTGTACAAAATTCAATGTACAAGGAAATATAACTCTTCCTAACTAGAAAGGTACCATTATTTATATACATTACTTTTGCCGTACTATGACGTCATAAAGGTGTGATGTCATAGACTCTTCCATGACGTTATATATCATAACATAAGTCAGAGTTTAAATAAACCACTATACGTATATATTTAAGCATTGAATCATTATTTTTTAAAAGATACAGTCTCATAACTGCAGTGGTGTGTGCATACAAACTGAGTAACGCGCGTTACTCAATTTGTATGCACACATCACTGCAGTTATGAGACTGTATCTTTTAAAAAATAATGATTTAATGCTTATATTTACATTTTTTTAACTTCCTGCCTTGACTGCAAATGAAATTTATACATTAAAATTCTTATTTTATCCTAAGGGTAAGTTCATATTAATGGAAGAGCTACTGTAACAGCCACAAGAGTTAACTTTGAGTTTTGCTTTTGACGTTGCAGTTTATAGCGTTCAACGTTTGTGACGTCATAATAGAACTCGTCATTTTAACCTACGAGTACCTTGCGTGTGTTACAGTGTTATAACTGCCGTGGCTTTCAACACACTTTACAAGCAAAAAATATGTGGAATGTAAATATGTTATGATATATAACGTCATGGAGAAATCACTTTGTCATAGTAACACATATCTATTATAACGGAAATTTAAACATTTTTTGACGACATCTTTTGTTAAACAGAGTCCAAAAAATCTCTTATTGTCCAGCAACATTCCATTAAGGTACCTGTACCTACCCAATAAGTTAATTTTAATTAGACAGCTACAGATGACACACTCGGCTGCTGCAAATAATTGGGGTAAACACTAACTCATACAAACACAATAGGAAAGAAAAAACACAAGTGAGTCTCCAATTTCACGGAAATTTATCAGCTTTCACATGAAAACTGCCTAGAATATCCGTGAGAATTGAAATTTACCGATCCTAGCACGAAGTGAAATTCTGGCAAAATCAAAACAACCTATTGAACGAGTTTTAAAAACATAACTTCTCTCAGTTGGAAGTGCTCGATTAACCTTGTTCTATTCTACGAAATTGGATCGGAAACGATTTCTAAATCAGATCGATTATTCTTTAATCCATGTAGTAACATTTTAATCCTACAGAATCACTCCATCCTCTACTGTTTTTTTTTGTACAAAAATAATCAATGTGCAAGGCGTTCGAACTATGCTTACCTTTGCGTATGCTTTTTCATGACGCAATGCAGACTATGCCATTATGTAAGAATTTGTACATTAACTGTTCTTGGTGCTTTCATGCCTCGGACTGTACAATATCTGATAGAATGGACAGTTTGAGGCATATAACCATTACAGATAGTACATTTTCTAGGTTGTTTCAAGTAATTTTTTTTAAACTAAAATTCATGTAAACTTTTTGTTAAGTAGTGCGTATAGACAATTATATATTTTTCAAAAGGATTTGCGGCATACAACATTAAAAGCAAATGCCTTTTTTTAATGATAGGACACATCACATCATTCTGTTTTTTAAATGTATTTTTCCTTCTTTTTTCTGAATTGAACATAATTATGATGCCTTATTTTCATAATAGCATAAAAATGTTCTTATGTATCAAATGGTTTATAAAACAGAATATATTGATGGGCATTTCTTCTATGATACCTACATTGGTTTGTACCAGCGTGATAGGGAAACTAACTTTTAAAACACATAACTCCTTGTATTTGGGCGCATTTTCACACAAGTTTATATTCAGTTAAGTATATATTAGGCTTCTACGTGTAAGACATGTCCAAACATCGTATGAATAAAGAATATAAATAAACAAAAAACGATAAGTCAACTGAATCATCGGACAAGTGTTTGAAATTTTTATTTCTTTAATAAATGATAATAATTATGATTAATGTGTGTTGTATCATTATAAAAAGGCATTTGCTCTCTTTTTTTTAATTTGTTGTTTGCTTAAAATCATTGTTTACCATTACTAGTATATTGTTAAAGCTGATTGGTCCGATTTTAATATGTTTTGATTTTTAAATACGCTTTACACTGTTGGTTTTGTTTAGTATGATATAGACATTGCAGTAGTTTTCCCTGTCAATTAAGCCATGTTTCGATGGGAAAATGATATACAAAATTTGTTTAAAAAACACCTTTACATTAGAAAGTGCCACGTTTTTTCTCCCTGTTTATTACGATTTGCCCCCCCCCCCCCCCGACACCGAGGCGCGGAGGGTTGTATAACGACTTTGACATTCGCTATAATTAAATAAAATAAAATTTAATAATGTTTTCGCAAATCAAAAATAAACTTATTTTTTAAAAGTTTGTTTTGTTTACAATGAACTGATCGATGCATACTAGGGGGTTTAAATAACCTAATCAATCGGGGGCGAAACCAAATTTTTCCTTTTCTTAACACGCCCATGATGCATTTATTTTTAATTTTTAATTTTTTTTTTGTTCTTTTTTTTCAAGGTTTTCAAAGTAAGTTTCAAAATATTAAGTTTGCATTGCATTTTTGTCGCTTCTTTACGGCTACAGTGTTATTATATATTCTTAGTATCCAATGATGGGCAATTGTAAACCTAATTTATATATTCCAGTGATTCAGTATTTGTATATGAAAGAAGCCCAGTTTGAGCAGAGCAGTGATAAGCAACATCATTGATTTTGTTTAATCTATTGAATCATTCAACTTAGCATCTATCACATACGATATCATACCTTATGTTTGTATATATCTATTTATCTATCCAACATCCAATGTTTTTATTAAAAATTTTGATAATGTTATAAAAATGTAAAAAAAATTGTCAGTAATTTTTCTTGCAATTTTTTTTCTTGCTAATGACAACCATACAAGAACGAAAATAATGGATTTTTCTTCAAACTCTTCCGAAATTTAGAGACCCATGGATTTCAAATATAAACAGAAACGGCTTTCTCAACTTGATGGAAACAAAGATATAAACATTGTTTGAATATGTTCAGTGATATTTGGTTTTGTAATTTGGACAAAAAAACAAGCGTATCATTTAGTATCAAATGGTTAAGGTTTAAAAAATATGAGAGGTTAAAGTGGAATCGTGACGTGTTACCTTCGTTTCTACAGTGCTTGACGTTCACATTCATGACAATTCGAAACCATTCACTAACGTTTATGAACTTTATTTATTTTTCTGGCACACAGGCAATGCATGAAAATATTTTGTTTTACGTATAAAACATAGCTTCCCCAAAATCTCAACATAAGGCATATCGTAATGATTTCCAATTTACATTGCTATTATGAGTAACTAAAGTTAATTATCCTCTTTCTTCTAGGAGATATTTCACAGATTTAACTAACACATTATTGCATTGTATCGAATAGATCGAGTGGTTTTAGGTGTTCCTCAAGTAACAATATGTGACTTTTTTATGTACGCATAACATGATAAGTTTCGAAGTAAATTAGGAGGATTTTGTAAAAAAAAAATGTAGGACTAAGTTCATAGGCAATGGTGATATTACCAAAGAGAACGGTGCAATGAACATACCCCCAGATTTATTTTGAGATGCATTGGAAATTGGAAATTTGCTTGGTAAGTTTGCTAGTATTGCACATGCTTAGAATCCGAAAAAATATGCACTCGTGCTCTGTCATATTTAACTGAAACGCTTGTTTCAACTTTACGCCACCACCTGACATATGTGAAGTGGGAATAACTAATACAGCAATAGATTTATTTGTGCATACACTGTATTTGTCTTAAACGTACCACACGATTGACACCATAGCATCCTCTCGAACTTTTCCGGCAGACTTAGGATTTCATTTTATTATTTTGTTTTGTCAGAATACCAAGACATAAATTTATATAGCGACAGCCTTCTTTTAATGTGTTGACATTAGAAAATATCCTGGTGACTGTGTCTTATTATACCCGCACTTTCTAAAGAAAGTTCGGGTATATTGTTGTTACCCTGTTCCGTCTGTCTGTCCGTCCGTCCGTCCGTCTGTCACGTTTTACTTTCTCAAACTGCTCTTACATCTTATAAACCAGCAAACTGAACTCTTGGAGTATGATTTGGGGTGTCATGTTGTTTTGTAAACAGGTTTCAAAAATTCTCTGGTAGTTCTGGGGGTCAAATAATTGGTAAAAAATGACGTTCTTTGACAAAAAACCTTCTTCCTCGAACTCATTTTACATTTTCAACAGTAGACAAATCATCTCTTGGAATATGTTTTTGGATGTCTTATAGATGCGCAATAGGGTTTCGGAAATTTCAATTTTGTCCTGGGGGTAATTAAATGGCTGAAAAATGACGTTTTTTTTTTTTACAAAAAGTCTGGTTTCAAAAAACGTCAATTTCTTTTTGCAGTAGCCTAATGATCTAATAGGATATGCTTCGAGATGTCTTGTTGACATGTAATCATGTTTTAGAATTTTTGTTTTTATCACGGGGGTCTGTGGGCATCAAAAAATGACGTTTTATTTGCAAAAACAATATGGTTCCCAGAACTTCTCTTACAATTTATGCAGTAGCTATATCATCTCTTGAGATGTTATAGGGACTGTCCTATAGATGTGCAATAAGGTTTTAAAAATTTAAATTTCATTCAGGGAGTCAAATAGTAGCTGAAAATTGACGTTTATCACTCCTAAAAAAAACCTACTTCCCAGAACTCCTCTCATGGTTTAATGAATAGCCACATCATATCTTGGGGTATGATAGGGGCTGCATGTCATATAGTCATGCAATAAGGTTTTAAAAATTTAAATTTCATCAAGGGAGTCAAATAGTAGCTGAAAATTGACGTTTATCACTCCTGAAAAAACCTACTTCCCAGAACTCCTCTCATGATTTAATGAATAGCCACATCATTTATAGGGATATAACAGGGGCTGAGCTATAGATATGCAATAAGGTTTTAGAAATATAAATTTGATTCTGAGAGTCAATACTATCTGCAAAATGATGTTCCATCCCATAAAAAAACCTTATTCCTGGACCTCCTCTTATATCTTGTGATTGAAATAACGTACCATAAGATGCATAAGGAGGAAGAATATATAAAATTATGCTTTAGGGGTGGGGATCACAAGCATTTTTTTCAAGTTATTTGATCATTTCTGATTTTGAGAGGGTGGGGTGGGGTTAAGGTGACCCCAAGAGGCCATGATCTACTAATACCACAAAAAGATTTGCATTGACATGGTCATGGTTGAAGAAACAAAAATATACATGTATATGGTTTAGGAGTGGGGATTTTGATGATTTTGGGGATATTTTTAAAATATTTAACTATTCATGTTTTCGGGGGTTGGGGAGATTCAGAGTCTCTTCTCACATTTTTACAGTAGCAAAATCATTTCTTGATTGGTATTTTTCTGTATGATATCAGATGTACATAAAGAGATTTTGGAAATTGCTTTTCAATCTTAATGATAAACAAAATGTTATATGTAATTGTAGAAATTGTAAAGTCAGTCAACAAAAATCTAGAGCTTGCTGTAAAAAACAAAGCAGGGTCATCATTGGGCTAGGGCTAGGAATTACACTAAATATGAATGATAGATTAATACTTGATTAGTTCCAACTCCGGAAAGTCACTGGGCATCTCAAAGGGGGCATTACCCATATACATGTACCAATTGATGTGCAATGACACAAGGAGGAAGAATAAATATGGTCTAGGGTGGGGATCTCAATCAACAGTTATTAAAATGTATTATAATTTCCTATTTCAGAGGAGGGGGGGGGGGTGGTTGTTTAAAAACAATTCCAGGGGGTGTGGGGAATAACCCAAGGGGCAGGGGCCAATTTGTCTTAAATGTATCTAATGTATCTTGACATGATCAGCAGAATTGGACAGAATGATCACTATAGGGCATCTGCAGAGTGGGACCCTAAATAGTTACAAAATCAATCTACTAATAATATGTTATACATGTATTTAGAAATGTCTTTATTTTCAAAATGGTTAACAAATTAATCAGTCAAAATGAGTTATAAATAACCGATTGACAATTCTGCAATTGATTGCATGATCCCTAGTATAATATCACATGTATTTTTTTTTTTTATACATAATTATACATGTATGTTAACAATCAGGATTTTAATGCACAAATTTTCATGAGTCATAAATCTTGACATACCACATATCTCTTGACAAAAAAGAATAAGCAATTTAAAATGAAAGAAAATTAGTCATTAACTCTTTTTCTATTACTGGTGTATGATGATTGGGTAGGGGGTATAATGAAAAAAAAGCTGCAGCATGCCTTCATTCTCACTAGAAATGTATATCTAATCCACACATCCTGGGGATTGGGAACGGTTAAGGCCCCTTCCCCTTCCTCCCTATTATAACTCATATAAACATGATATTTAATACCCAAATTTAATACAAAATAGGGTCAATATGGAGTCAACTCAATAGTGTAAGTCTGACAAATGAAAAAATAAAAAAAATTCTGCAATTAAAATGACAGAAACTGTAGATAAGCTTTTTTAAATAAAGATGATGATACAGTATGCTGGCAAAGGGAGATCACATTTTAGAAAGTGAAAGTAAAACTTAACTGTTTTGTATACCGGTGTCTCATAATATTGCGCTATTACATGTATTATACTTACCTATATTGGTCAACATCATAATGATAATCCAATTAGCACAATATGAATTCCTTTAGCTGATCACCACAAAAGAAACGTTTATTCGTGTTAATTAATCCTATTCTGCATATCGAAAACACACATGCATGTACACCATGTGATACTCATCAAACCAAAGAGCTGTGTAAAACTAGTACCCGCTAATGCAACCTGTAGACCTGTGTTGTGTACATAACTTCAGACAAAGATCATTTAATTGTAACATATTGCATGTATTTTCATAACTTTATTCTTTAAAACCCCTTGCACAATTTTATTAGGTAATTAAGCATGTAAAGCACAATTTTCAGCTTTAAGGTGGTATGGGACACCCACATTGTGATGTACTCCTTATTGAACGAAACATTAAATAAAGTGTATAAAATATAATATTTTCCCCCAAAATAATGTTACCTAACAGTTAGGTCTAAGAAAAAATATTGTGTGTTTAGGGTAACACTGATGAAAAAATTAGGTTAGGTAGGAAGGGATTGTTTTTAATTTTATCATATTTTTTTCTGCATGAGGGCACAAATGCAAATATAAAATCCTAAGAATGTTTGTTTGTGTCATATTTAAAAACGGATTTTTAATGGAAATAATATGAAGATCACAAACAGATGCAAACAGATCAACCCCAAATTGTACATAAAGGCAATATGTGTATTATTGCATGTGAACTCATCATTTATGAAAATTATAATTTTTAAAAAGTACCGGAAATTGCATGTGGCCTTCTTTTTGACTAAAACTGGTACAAAAGAGTGTTATTTAGAGGCTAACACTTGGTGCGGGTATTACTGTCTAATGACAGCATCTAGTTGAATTTGTTTTTATATACTGAAGTAAGGTTTTGGTCCGCGACGAAGTTTGATAACTTTATTTTGCCTCACCTTATATGGACTTTAACAGCTAGACAACCATGTAGAAACCTGTTATCTTAAAGCTTGTATTGTATTATAAAATATAATTGTCTTAAACACATACTTTTATATTACTTTCTTTCATGATTTCGTAAAGTTAAAAAAAAGTCAGGAAAGCAAAGGTAAAAAATAATCAAGAATATTTAACAAAAACTTCTAAATCAATTGTGGTTATTTAGTCAACTGTGCTAGCTTCCTAGTCTTTTTAAAAACGATAACTTTTATCAGTTTACAATGAAAAAGCAAACAAAAAAATAATTTAATTGTTGATATTTAGATTTAATTATGAGCGATCCTTCTACATTTAATAATTTAGAAGTGAAAAAAGAAATAGTGGTGACAAAGCAGGTAACAACATTGTCTTAGTTTGTAAGGCTCATTATATAAATTGTATTTTTGAAGAACTTGGATTTAATCCAACTTAAACTCTTAGTTTGCTTTCTAAGCAGGAAATTCTTCAAAATCATATGTCAGTTTTAAATATTTTCAATATTTCCAACAACCAAATTGAATTTGAATTACCTTACCTATATTGGATACCTAACCTTCATAAAAATCCTTACAAACAAAGATATATAGCGGGTTTCAGTAAATGTTCTACCAAGCTTCTTTCTTTACTCCTTACTAAAATATCAAGAGCAGTAAAGGAGGAACGTCAAGAGTACTGTGCAACAGTATATACAAGAAGAGGTGTAAATCAGATGTGGATACTTAAAAATTCCAAGATACTTTTAGAAAATTTGAAATCATAAAATTTTACAAAAATCAATAGCTTCAAAACTTACTACATTTTTTTTTTTAGACTTTATACAACCATTCCCAACAATGAATTTAAGCCCAGGCTTTTTGACATCATTAGAGTTGCTTTTTTTAATAAAAATGAATTTCGTAAATTTATTTACCCTGTCATCGGTCATTTCCAAAACTATTTGGATTGCGTTCACAAGTACTCTGAAGATGATACAAAGACGATGCTTGCTTTATTGATTGACAACATCTATGTAGTTTTTGAAATCAGGTCTTCAAACAATCTGTAGAAATTGGACGGGAACCAATTGCGCTCCACTGTTAGCAGACATATTTCTATATTTATATGAAGCAGAATTTATTCAATGACTTGTACATGAAAAAAAGAAACCACTTGCTTCGGCTTTCTATTCGACATTTAGGTATATCGACGACGTATTATTAATTAACAATTGTTACTTCCATTCTAACGTCGACTCGATATATCCCAGTGAACATGAAATAAAAGATACATTGTAACACAGAGTCTGAGTCATCTGTTTAACATTTAGATATTTTACTAGACAAAGACATCAATGGTGACCTAAAAATAAAACTTTATGATAAACATGATCACTTCAATGTTTCTATCGTCAAATATCCTTACTTACGAAGCAATATTCTTTCATCACCTGCATATAGATTTTTTGTCTCTCAGTTGATTCGATATGCAATGACATGCTCTACGTATGAACAATTTCTTAAACGAGTCAAGCTACTGACAAACAAGTTGATAAAACAAGATCATCAACAGTCTCGATTGAAGTCATCATTTCGTAAGTTCTATGGTCGATACAACGACCTTGTCATCAAATACAATCTTTCGGTAGGTCAAATGCTTACTGACGTTTTTCATACTTATTGTTTGGCCATTGTCAATCACCGAGTTGTTTACGGATTTTTCCGTTTTCCCGATTACGACAAAGAGCACACGGCGAGTAAAACCATTCGTTTCTGCATCGCCTTTCCTTTCCTTGTTTAGCTTATTACTTTTAATCACCAATCCAGGAGCAAAACCACCAAAACAAAATATCAAGTAAGTTACAATGCTGCAATTGGGCACATTTGTTTTGCTGACTATTACAAAGAAAAAAAACCCAATTATTTTAATAAACATGTAGCAATAAAACAAAGAGATATTGCTTTCCTTCGGACTGAAATGTTACACTTTCATTGGTTTAAACATAGCACGTGACTGCCTCATATATCTCTTTGTCCGTTCGGTGAGAATTAATATTCGGCAATATGGCCGTCATTTGCCGACGCTTCGCCTACTCATTTCGACATTTTGTATTATTTAATACAGAAACCACATGCCTTAAATTCTTAACATTTTTTGAGTAGTTGCCCTTAAAAATTCTTTAAAATTAGAGTAGTTGCCCTTTAAATATTGACGGCACATTGTTGTGTCTGGAGCAGAACAAAATGGCAGCGTCGAGATTTGCTCAAATCTCTTCATAGGAAATGGAGAAAAACGTATAAAATTGAATGGCAACAAAACATTATAAGTAAACATGGTTGAAGTTAAGTTTTATGGAGTCAAATGGGGCGAAATGTTAGGCAATATGTACTGTACATGGGTTTGCGTAGATCATCGCTTTGTGTGAACAAATATGTCACTTGATAGTCCTCAGGAACACAAAACACTTAATAGGTTACTGTCTGACAGAAATATATCGGATTGATCAATCTCATAGATGGCGAGGCGAACCTACTGACTGACTACAGAAATATATCGGGTTGATCAATCTCATGTACGGCTCGGCTTCGCCCCGCCATCTATGAAATTGATCAAACCGATATGTTTCTGTAGTCAGTCAGTAAGAAACCTAAGAAGTAATAATAGATACTCGAACTATAATATATTTTAAAACAGCAGTTACCATATGGCCATTTTTTGGGGATTTCAACAGAACCATTCCCGTTGCATTTGTGTGATGAAGGTCGACGTGGCAATGAAAAAAATAGGCACCAGGATCGTGAGCTTTAAATCGAATAATGAAATTCCCATCCGTTGGAGCAATAATTGTGTCCTTTTCAGGTGGATATGCTAATTGGAGACAAGGTATATTGTTTTCAGTCTGAGATCATAAACACCATTAAATTTAATCATGCGCTGATACAAAGTCATTTTCTCATTGGCTTGATTCCATTCTTGCAGTAAGACGGTGAAACAAGCCCCAGATTGTGAGTGGAACTTTTATCTCTATTAAATAATAATAGACCTATACTGTGTTGGTTTCTTATATACATGTACATGTATATGGGCGTGGTAAAAATGGTTAACTTTCAACTGAAAAATATTGAGGTTCACAAACAGATACAAATGTAATTACAAATGACTCTCTTTCAATAATAAACCTACATATGTAACTACTAGTTTCTTTCGTTTTGGGCACACCATTGCTATTTGTTCTTGCAAACATGAAAGTCCTCGACCGAAAATACTAAAAATCTAAAGAAGGCGTTAATAAAAACGATAATGAAATTTGTTTTGTGCATTTTTTTGCTTGTTTTCTAAATCTTATGGTCCCACTCTTAGAGCCATAGTGATTAATCTGTTTGTCCGTCTTTATGTTTACCTGTCCAACAACGCTTGTTTGGAGCACATTTTGTTTATCCCTGACCAGATCAAACAGATAAGTTACTTCTATTAGAAGATTACATTAAAAATATGTACAGTGACATCAAATAAAGTTACAGATATAAGTCATATTGGACCCCTGTAATAATAAAATCAATGTCCGGGTATAATTCTTTCCCCTTTGTCCAGTTTGGCTCATTCATCAACAACAGAGAGCCTTTGAGAAAAAAGTGGGTACTGGCCTTAACACAAAGTTTCTTGGTCAGTTGTCAATGTTATAACATATCTCTGTATTTTTTTTCTCATTTGCCCTATCAAGCTCTTATTTACACGAATACTGATTGTAGATTATACATAATAACGGGTGTGCGAAAATCTTGAACCACGTTTCGAGGTCAAATTTGAATGGCACATTATATCTTGTTCATATCAACTTTAGACCATAAATTGTCTTCTTTTTCGTTTGGTTTAATCTGCCTCAAAAGAAACACGCAGCAGTGGGGTAACTAGGAATTTTTTTAGTGTATTCAAAACCGGCAGGGAGTGCAGGGGGCGAACCCCCCGGAAGCCCCAGGAATTTTGGTTTTAGCTTTTGGATCTTCAGATATTTTGATGATGAGATATTGTTTCAAAATGTTACAATTTTACATACTGTATATGTAAGGGAAATGTTGAAATTTAAAAGAATGTGTATATGAAACACGATTGCCCCAGCGGAAACCAACTGCATATGACTTTTGAAATAAGGCGCTTTGAAATAGCTCTATTTTTTTAAAAAACAAAACATATGAACCTTAGATGACAAACGTTTGATCAAGTTTATTATTGTGACTTTGTTCAAATTTGAATCATCCGCCGACTTGAAATTAAATATAGACAGAGTACAGAAATCAAACAGGCAGGCATACATTCAAAATTTACTAAATTTTAGTATGAATATATAAACTGAAAAGGAGTTAAAAGTCGTTCATTTTATTTTAATAATTTTATTGTAGATCATAATTCAACAATATCTTAATCAATGAAAATAAAATTCACATGTGCTTGCCTCTGAGGAAATATGTAGTGGAACCTATTGTTCTACTTTCCCTCAATCAACTTTCGCCGAATGGCATCATGACACAGTTCAGCTTGTTTTAAACATCCAATATCAGGATATTCAGGCAAGCAGCTACCAGTGCTGGCCCCGGGGCCTGGATATTGTCAATTTCTTAAAGTTTCCTTCCTTAGTGCATGAAGGACTGCATGTTCTATGGTCTCGCTTCCTTTGCTGTGATCGTCTTTGCCTTCAATGTATGTGTTTTCAATTGCTTTCAAAAGCGAATTTAGATTGCTTTGTATTGACATACTTTTTAGATTGTTTTGTATGACATACGTACGTAGTAAACTCAAAATCGGATATAGAAAAAAGTATGAATTAATGTAATGTATGGAAAGACGCTATTTTCCGGAATTGTAGTAATTGAAAGGTTTACGATGCAAGTTGGGTACTTAAATATGCATATTATTCCGTGGAGCCTCAGACACCATTTGATGTGTTTACGTACATGTACAAACTATAGGAAAGTCTTAAGACCTGTGCTTTGCAAAATTCTGTGTATTCATTTGCGTTTTTGCGTAAAGGGCGCTACGACACTGCACAGGACATGTGTTTTTTTTTCCAGTGAATTGATGCATTTATCAAATATGCTTCAATTTATTTAGAAAAATGTTTTTACTACAAGCCATTTGAATCATGATCTATATGTAATGGGAATTTGCCGGCAATAAACGAAGATAATCACATGTCCACTTTAATCAAATTTCTTTAATGATGTAAATTTTTTTAGACTCTGCAATATAATATAATAAAATAAATATATCATAATTAGATAATATCAAGTCATAAAATACATTTATATATTATTACGATATAGTTATCTTTGAATACATTTCAAGTGAAATATACACATTTCACTATTCCCTTATACATGATATAATTTACATTCTGTCCAAAATCATAAAGACACAATTAAGGGAAATAACTCTTACCAATTTTAACATACAAGAGTTATCTTTCTTTTACAATAAAATTATTAAAATATACAATTATTAATCATACCAATTTATGGAATCGAGTCCGGTTCCAAACACTGTTCAATTTTCTTCTACTTATGATGTTAATTCATCTGAATATTAAATATACACTTAAATACATGTTCGTTACATATATTTCCTATTCACAATATAAAACACTTAAACATTTCCTAAGAAATATTTACTACTATATATTCAGCTGTATTTCTTAACCTTGTCCATCAGATTTATCTACATCTGATATAATGAAAAATACACTTTTAATTATCAGATTTATCTACATCTGATATATACAATATTTACAAAGTATTTCCTTCTAAATTCTTAATGCTGATGGTTCATATTATAAACTCATCTTTCTATAATGTTAGTAAATGGTTAAAATAGAAACTTACATTGTCTGGATGTCTTCAGGTCTTCAGAATGAAATATTAAGCAAAATCATGAAACAAACTTCTCTGTTCAATTTCTAAGAGTGGTCTACCTGAATACTATTCACAAGACAATAAAAAATTCTTGACCAATAAAACCCGAGAATTTTCAATATCAACCAATGAATGTAAAATGTTTGAATGTGTGTGTGTGGATCTAAAGGGGTGGAAAGCTCTAACTAAATACCTTGTTAGTAGAAGAAAGAATTAGAATTTATTTTATTAATTTGATAAAAACTTTTATTATTTACCATATATTTTAGTTTTATTTATTACTTTTTAATTAAAAACACATCTACTACAAACTCCCCCCCCCCCCCATTAGAAAATGACGCCCCTGTCATTTAACTAATGGGAACTTACACACATATATACAGGAACGGTTAATCTGCATTTCATGACTGCAACATAAACTGAAATACAAATCATAAAAAACAAGTTAATTATTTTTTTAAAACATCAAGCATTGTTTTTACAATTTCGCTCTCATACTTTTTCATCTCCTGACATTCTTTCAGATTGTGAAGAAATTCACACTTTTTCACCCAATCTTTTGTACTTGTATGTTGTTGTGTTAGCACATATTCCTTCATCCAATTCGGCTTTCTCTTCTCCCTTGTACTTCTCCTGGGTAATGGTCTTTCTTCTTCCTCTATAAGACTATTATCTCCCTCTGCCGCAGCATCCTGCGGTTGTTGCTGCTGTTGAGGAATCTGTGCAAGTTCCTCTGCTCTGTCATCTACTCTCTCTGCTCCATCTACTCTCTCTGCTTCATCTACTCTCTCTGCTCCATCTACTCTCTCGCTGCCCTATCATTTACTCTCTCTGCTCTATCATCTGCATCATGATGCTGTCTTATCTCCATATTCTCATTATCTCTGTGTACATCTACATTTTCCTTCTCTAATACATCATGTGTGATGTATCGTCTTGGAACTCTCTGTACTGGTACCATTTCTATTTCCTCATCTGAACTACTATCTTCTTCTGAATCAATACTCCGGAGTGTGTCATTTTGTGTATCTTTGATATTCCTAACCCTATTTCTAGTCCTTGGTTTGGGCTTAGGTTTTGGAATCTCTGTCTCTAATTCTTCTACAGTTTTGTATGATTCTAGGTGTCCTATTGGGAGAAGTAAATTTCTGTGTAAAGTTCTTATCTTTCCTTTAGATGTTTCTTTTTGGATTTGGAATACTGGGATTGATGGATCTGGTTGATCAAGTACTAAATATGGTTCCTCTTCCCATTTATCTGAGAATTTTTGTTTCCCATCAAATGATACAATCTTTACCAATACTCTATCGCCTGTTCTTATTTCTGCTCCTCTAACTCTCTGATCATACCCTTCTTTCTGTTTCTCTTGAGATTTCTTCATGTTTCTGGTCACCAACTCATAAGCTGACTTCATGTTCTCTTTCAGGTCATTGATGTATTTTGATGTTGATTTCCACTCTGTCTTTTGTAAACCAAATTCTTCATCAATAGCCAATCTAGGGTTTCTCCCAAACATCAAGAAGTAAGGTGATACACCCGTTCTTTCTCGTCCTGGATGACCAAATTTATCATGAAGTTCTAACAATACTTTGTCCTTGTATTTCCTTGGAATGACTAATTGGTTGATAATTTTTTCTGAAATTGTTGTCTCCCTGTAAAGAACATTCTTAACTAGATGAAGTTTGCTGAAATTTCTAACTAATGTTAGTGAATCATACCCAAATGCTAAATCTTCAAGTCTAGGTTTTTGTTTGCATTTTACATAATGAATCCATGTTTTTAGAGTTGGATCTGCATTCTGTTCTTGTTGCCAATCAATATCTTGATTAATGATTTTCAGGTCAGGTAAATTATGGTCTATGATTCTGGAATCTAAAGATAAAGATGTGATCAGTGATTCTGCATGTACTGCTTGGCATACAGCCTGAAATGAATCCCTGCAAATAGATTGAAAATCATTATTAATTTCAGGTATCCTTGATAAACTATCTGCATCCTGATTCTGCTTACCTGGCCTGTAAATAATATTGAAATCATAAGCAGATAATGCTGCCAGCCATCTATGTCCTGCAGCGTCAAGCCGTGCTGTTGTCAAAACATATGTTAGTGGGTTATTGTCAGTTAGAACTGTAAATTTATGTCCATACAGATAATCATTAAATTTTTCAGTAATTGCCCACTTTAAACCTAAAAATTCTAACTTATGCGCTGGATAGTTTTTCTCAGTAGGACTTAATGTGCGGCTTGCATAACTGATAACTCTTTTGTATCCATCCTGTTCTTGATACAATACTGCTCCTAGAGCTAGCTTACTAGCATCTGTATGCAGTTCAAAAGGTAGTTCGTAGTTGGCAAATCCTAGAATAGGTGGTGTAGTTAGAAGTTTCTTTAAGTTTTCAAAGGCGTCTTGTTGTTCTTTATCCTATCTGAATTCTTTCTTTTTCTGTTTGTTTTTCCTTTCTTTAGTGCTGCTCACTTTGGGCATCATTTCTGTAAGTGGTTTGGAAATTTTGCTGAAATTAGGAATAAATCTCCTGTAATACCCAATGAATCCTACAAATTTTCTAATTTCTTCTGGTGTAGTAGGTGTAGGCCAATCTATAACTTTCTGCACCTTATCTGGGTCTGTCTCAATACCAGCTTCCGAAACAATATGACCCACATATTTGACCTTTTTCATAAATAAGTTGCATTTCTTTGGAGAAAGTTTCAGCCCTGATTCTCTTAGTTTGTCAAACACAAGTTGCAATCTATGCATATGTTCATCATAAGATTTGGAAGATATGATCAAATCATCTAGGAATATGAAGCAAATATTGAGATGTAAGTCTCCTAGACAACTCTCCATCAATCTTTGATAGGTGGCTGGGCTGTTTGATAATCCAAAGGGAAGTCGTAAAAGCCTAAAGGGCTAACAGTAAATGCTGTACGCTCCTTATGTTCTTCCAACAGTTCAACTTGGTGATAACCTGATTTCATGTCCAGTATGGAGAAATATTTGTTGCCAGATAATGCGTTGAGAATCTCTTCTATGCGTGGTAAGGCATAAGCATCCTTCTTTGTTCTCTGATTTACTTGTCTATAATCTGTGCACATTCTTAACTTGTTGTCCTTTTTCCTTACTATAACCACGTTGCTTGAAAATGGTGAACTCGACTTCCTTATAATGTTTGCATCTAATAACATCTGTAAATGATTTCTGATTTCTTCAAACATTGCAGGGGGAATTCTTCTAGTTCTCTGTTTAAATGGTGTTTCATCTATTAATTCAATTCTGTGTTTCACCGAGTCATTAAATCCAATGTCTGTTTCTCCTTTGGAAAATATATCCTGATACTCTTTCAATAAGGTCATAACTTCTTGATGTTGTACAAAATTCAGTTCATCATGAGGAATTTTGACATCTTGTAAGTGTGCAATCTCTTCTGATTGTATGCTACATGTCCGAGGAGTATCAATAATTGACACTGGATGAAGCTCACAAAGTATTGCCCTTGGACTGACTATAACTGTTCTTGTTGTTAAATTGCTGATGTTAACAGGTATTTCCTGCTTCTCTTTGTATTGAAACATGACAACAGATGGTTCAATGTCCAAATCACTGGGAATTCTTGAGAACTTAGTTGATTGTAGAAGTGCACATGTTGATTGATATGGAATTTCTCTGTCTGCATATCCTCTGATTACTACCTGACAATTTGGAGGAATAATGACTTTTCTTTGTTCTGCTGATTTAACTATGGCTAATCTGTAATTCTGTTTGATTAGTTCTTTCTCCCTCAGCTGCAAACTCCTAAATGCTAGAAACCATGGTGTTTGTAATGCTGTTTGTTGTAAAAATTTCTCTCCATTCTGTTGATGTGCATTACTGAGAAACAGGTTTATAATATTTGTTCCCAATAATATTGGAACTATTTTGCTGTAGCTTGAATCTGGTACTATCAGGAATAAGCATGGTAAAGCTTCACAGTTTGGTATTCCAACTGGCTGAATATCTATTTCAATGTAGCCCAAATAAGTGAGTGAATTTCCATCTGCACATTCTATGTTGATGAAATCCTTGATTGGTTGAATTGGTTTGTCCTGTAGAAAGTTGTCATAGAATGATTTTGATATTGTGGAAATAGTAGATCCTGTATCAATTAAGGCTTTGGTCTTTATTTGTGAAATCATCACTTCTGTTTCTGCTGATTCGCCAATTATTTCGATTGATACTTGAGGCTCTGCATTCCTCGACCTATCGCCTGCCTCTTGCCGATGGTCGACGTCCGTTTAAATTTCCTCTCAGATGATCAACTCTAACTCTACAGCCTATCTGCAAGTGACCTTTCTGTCCGCATCTCCAACATACAACATCATCAGTTCTTGTTTGGCTAGGATCATGGAATCTTGTACCCTGTGGATTGGAATTATAGAAACTAGTACTCTCAGGTGCTTGGAATCTATAACTGCTTGATTGTCCTCGAAATCTAGTTGGGGCTCTGTATCTTTGACTGTAGTTTCCTCTTGTCATTGTTCTTCCTCAATATTGACCATATTCTCTTTCTTTTCTCATTTCCTCCAATTCAGTGGATAATCTGTTTACAATTGTCCTTAAGTCTTCAGTTTCCTCTTTCTTCTTTTCTACTGTGGTTCTTTTTGCAGGAACTGGTTTATCAGAATCTGATTTTCTTTTTTCCTTATCTTCCTCTAATATTCTCATTGCTCATCTCAATCCATCAAAATCTGTGTACTTGTCATACAGATGACCTGCAATATATTTTAAACTAGATTTCATTCCACTCCAAAACATATTCCGAATCATGTCATTTTCATCATCTGGATTTACCAATCCTTGTATTGATGCCTTACTCAATAAATCCTCTAATCTACAACCCCATGCTTTCCTGTTGTTTTGCACTATAAAAATTTGCCATTAATGTCTCTTTCTCCTCCACTGTACCATAAATACTGTCTAATTTATACATGATTTCATCTACAGTTGCATTTGGTCCAAGTCTCATTAAAACTCTCCCTGCTGGACCTCTTAAAGACCTACATGTACGAATAGCTAAACAGATAACATTCTCTGAATAACCATCCGTTTGGAGACATTCTACCTCATATCTCCACTGATCAAACAAAATATCACCCTTTCTATCACCTGAAAACAATACAAGTTTTGGGACACCACTAAGGGGAATAGGGTTTGGAGAATTGTGAGTAGAATCATGAGTGGATAGACCAGGATTGGATGGGGGTTGGCCATGGGATGGGACTGTGGGATTGGCTGGAGGATTGGAATGGGCTGGGTGTTGGACCATTTGTTCTGTATTGGAGTCTTGAGACTCCCTGTTTGACTCTCTATTTAATGACTCTGCATAAGTCAAAACCCACTTTTTAAATTCTTCTGGGTCGCCACTATCAGGCTTAATATCTAATGCCTCTAGTGTATTTGCCAAGGCATTTAATTCATTCTGAGTAAGTGCAGCCATAGTGACAAATAATATCAAACATAAGATCATGAAATGAATAAATAATTTGTCACTCACTCAACACAAGCATAAGACAATTAATACAAAAATAACCCAAATCGAAAATTGTCGCGTAACACTGCAATGAAACCGACGCGTTGTTCGACACCTCTGTAACTGAAACTACTTGATTATTTATTTACATTTTCAAATTTTAGAAGTGGTTTTTTTTTTTTTTTTTTAAGGTTGTTTTTAGTCTTTGTTTAGTATGCTTAATTTAACTTAAGACAAATTAACTGTCAACAATAAACTAATTAAGATTATATATATTATTATTATTATTATTATTAAGGTCTTCCGTTTCCAACGGAAGACCTTATTGTTTTCGTACTGTTTCTTATTATTAAGGTCTTCCGTTTCCAACGGAAGACCTTATTGTTTTCGTACTGTTTCTTATTAAGGTCTTCCGTTTCCAACGGAAGACCTTATTGTTTTCGTACTGTTTCTTATTATTATTATTAAGGTCTTCCGTTTCCAACGGAAGACCTTATTGTTATTGCTTTGTTTCTTTTCCTCTATTATTATTATTATTATTTTTTTTCTCTCCAACGTTTTCTCAAAAACGCTTAAGCAGATTTAAATGAAATTTTTAGATCTTATTCATGACAAAATTTGTAAGAAAATTACACGAGTTTTTTTTGGTCGTCACTTCCGGTCCTGAGATATTAAAAATTTTATGTTTTTGCTTGTTCACGATTTTTCTCCAAAAGTATTTGAGATAGAACTTTCAAATTTTCAGGGATGGTAGAAAGTGTCCTGCCGCAGTGCCCTTCGCATATCCGAACGTCCGCCGTCACTTCCGGTCGGCACCGGAAGGAAACAAAAAACAGTCAATTTTCAACTTTTTTGTTTTGAAATTTTTTAATATCATTGTTCGATAGAGACGCTTTAATAACTTCAGAATATGAAATTTGTTTTAAAATCGATCCACGCATTCTCGAGATTTTGGGCTCCAAAGTCCTGAAGCGAGAGTCTGCGTAGCTCAGTCATTAGAGTGGTGGACTTTGGCCCAGGCGACCCGAGTTCAGTCCCCGAGTGCCGAATATTTTTTCTTCCTTAATTGTGTTAAGGTTTATAATTTTATATTTGAAATGATAGATTTTACTTATTTCCAATATAATTTTATCAAAAATCACAATAATAGCGACTTTTTAAAGATTAATTTAGGTATAATTATATGTCTATTGAAATTCTTATAGAGGGTTAAATGGAATTTAATGACGTGTTAAGAATTGAAAAAAAAGAACAACTATCCCTCTAGTCGACTTTATGGTGCACTCAAACGGAAGACCTCTTGTTGCTCGCAACAAGCGTCTAGTTATTATTATTATTTTTTTTTTCTCCCACGTTTTCTCAAAAACGCTTCAGCCGATTTTGATGAAATTTTTAGATCTTATTCATGACAAAATTTGTAAGAAAATTACACGAGTTTTTTTTGGTCGTCACTTCCGGTCCCGAGATATTAAAGATTTTATGGTTTTGCTTGTTCACAATTTTTTTCCAAAAGTATTTAAGATAGAACTTTCAAATTTTCAGGGATGGTAGAAAGTGTCCTGCCGCAGTGCCCTTCGCATATCCGAACGTCCGCCGTCACTTCCGGTTGGCACCGGAAGGAAACAAAAAACAGTCAATTTTCAACTTTTTTGTTTTGAAATTTTTTAATATTATTGTTCGATAGAGACGCTTTAATAACTTCAGAATATGAAATTTGTTTTAAAATCGATCCACGCATTCTCGAGATTTTGGGCTCCAAAGTCCTGAAGCGAGAGTCCGCGTAGCTCAGTCGTTAGAGTGGTGGACTTTGGTCCAGGCGACCCGGGTTCAGTCCCCGAGTGCCGAATATTTTTTCATCCTTAATTGTGTTAAGGTTTATAATTTTATATTTGAAATGATAGATTTTACTTATTTCCAATATAATTTTATCAAAAATCACAATAATAGCGACTTTTTAAAGATTAATTTAAGTATAATTATATGTCTATTGAAATTCTTATAGAGGGTTTAATGGAATTTAATGACATGTTTAGAAATGATAAAAAAAAGAACAACTATCCCTCTAGGCTATTTTATGGTGCACTCAAACGGAAGACCTCTTGTTGCTCGCAACAAGCGTCTAGTTATTATTATTATTTTTTTTTTTTTTTCCAAATTTTGTGCACGCGATTTCTCGAAAACTATTCGACCGATTTCAACCATTTTTTCACAGATGATGGAACGTGACCTGAATTTTATATGTTTTTGAAACTATTTCCGTCGTCACTTCCGGTCCCGATTTACGGCCGATTTTTCAATTTTTTACGACCCATTTTGTGCACAGGTGATCTAAAAAACTATCAGAGATATGACTGTGAAATTTTCAGGATAGGTAGTCTATAGTTTGAAGTTGTGCCCTATTATGTCGTTTTATGGCAGTGGCGCCTTATCTTGGAGCTCGCCTAGGCTCGAAAATCGGGAACCAATTTTCATTCAAAATTTTCATACGTTTTGATCTGTATCTTTTTATCAAATGACATTTTGTTAAGACATATATAACAAAAGTGGTAGAGAATTAACAGTTCTTTCCAACAAAATCAAGAAAAAGGGGCTGGCCCCTTTGTTTAGGGGCCAAGACACTCGTAAACTCTAATACAAATAACTGAAAAATGATAAAGATTTTGTAATGCATTACAGAAGCAAAATTGTTGATCGTAACAATATATATCAGGAAAAATCATTGCCACGCCCATTTATTACGTAATTAGGGATTATTAGGGGCCAACGTTCTCAAACTTTGATGCAATATATCTCGAGAACGAAACATATTTCGTGAAGCATTGTAGAAGAGAAAATACTTATTTTGATGATGTAAATCGATTCCAATAATCAAAACACCAATTCATGTCCCCATTAAGGATCTAGAGGGCTGGCCCCTAAAATATTCAATCATTTGTATCTCAAAAATGAATAACAATTTCAGATAATTGTAAGAACAAAAAATATTAGTATTCGTGAGACCTTTTCAGGGAAATCAAGAAAAAGGGGCTGGTCCCTTTAATTAGGGGCCAAGACACTCGTAAAGTCTATTACAAATAACATAAAAACGATAAAGATTTTGTAATGCATTATAGAAGCAAAGTTGTTGATCATAACAATATCTATCAGAAAAAATGATTGCCACGCCCATTTATTACGTAACTAGGGATTTTTTGGGGCCAAAATCCTGAAATTTTGACGCAATATATCTAGAGAAGGAGACATATTTTGTTAAGCATTGTAGAAGAGAAAATATCTGCATTGATGATACTAATCGATTGCACTTATCAAAACACCAATATCTGTCCCCATTAAGGATTTACAGGGTTGACCCCTAAAAGATTCAATCATTTATATCTCAAAAATGAACAACAATTTTAGATAGGTGTAAGAACAAAAATTGTTAGTATTCATTAGACCTTTCCAACAAAATCAAGAAAAAAGGGCTGACCCCTTTAATTAGGGGCCAATACAGTCGCAAACTCTATTACAAATAACTTAAAAACGATCAAGATTTTGTAATGCATTATAGAAGCAAAGTTGTTGATCATAACAATATCTATCAGAAAAAATGATTGCCACGCCCATTTATTACGTAATTAGGGATTTTTAGGAGCAAAAGTTCTCAAACTTTGATAGAATATATCTAGAGAACAAAACATATTTTGTTAAGCATTGTAGAATAGAAAATAATTGTATTTATGATTTAAATCGATTCCACTAATCAAAACACCAATGTCTGTCCCCATTAAGGATCTACAGGACTGGCCCCTAAAATATTTAATCATTTGTATTTAAAAAATGAACAACAATTTTAGATAGGTGTAAGAACAAAAAATGTTTGTATTTGTGAGACCTTTTCAAGGAAATCAAGAAAAAGGGGCTGGCCCCTTAAATTAGGGGCCAAGACACTCGTAAAGTATATTACAAATAACTTAAAAACGATAAAGATTCTGTAATGCATTTTCGAAGCAAAGTTGTTGATCGTAACAATATATATCAGGAAAAATCATTGCCACGCCCATTTATTACGTAATGAGGGATTTTTAGGGGCCAAAGTTCTCAAACTTTGATACAATATATCTAGAGAACGAGACATATTTTGTTAATCATTGTAGAAGAGAAAATACTTGTATTGATGATTTAAATCGATTTCACTAATCACAACACCAATGTCTGTCCCAATTAAGGATCTACAGGGCTGGCCCCTTAAATATTCAATCATTTGTATCTCAAAAATGAACAACAATTTAAGATAGGTGTAAGAACAAAAAAATTTAGTAATCGGGAGACCTTTCGAATGAAATAACGAAAAAGGGGCTGGCCCCTTAAATTAGGGTCCAAGGCACTCGTAAAGTCTCTTACACATAACTTAAAAACGATCAAGAGTTTGTAATGCATTATAGATTCAAGTTGTTGATCGTAACAATATCAGTTTCTAAAACTCATTGCCACACCCATTGATAACGTAAATAGGGATTTTAGGGGACTAAAATCTTAAATCTTTAATGTACTGTATGTGAAAAAGCAAAACACTTTGTTAAGCATTGTAAAGGATATTGACAATCGTATCCATTATCTCAAAGGGGGGAGTTTAGGGGGAATTCTAAAATTTCATTGATATTTTAATCATATTGTTTAAAAAATTGAACGGAAGACCTACTCGTTACTCGTAACGAGATCGTATCTAGTTATTATTATTATTATTATTATTATTTTTTTCCAAATTTTGTGCACGCGATTTCTCGAAAACTCTTCGACCGATTTCAACCATTTTTTCACAGATGATGGAACGTGACCTGAATTTTATATGTTTTTCAAATTATTTCCGTCGTCATTTCCGGTCCTGATTTACGGCCTATTTTTCAATTTTTTACGACCCATTTTGTGCACGGGTGATCTAAAAAACTATCAGAGATATGACTGTGAAATTTTCAGGATAGGTAGTCTATAGTTTGAAGTTGTGCCCTATTATGTCGTTTTATGGCAGTGGCGCCTTATCTTGGAGGTCGCCTAGGCTCGGAAATTGGGCACCAATTTTCATTCAAAATTTTTATACGTTTTGATCTGTATCTTTTTATCAAATGATATTTTGTTAAGACATATATAAGAAAAGTGGTAGAGAATCAACAGTTCTTTCAAACAAAAGCAAAAAAAAGGGGCTGGCCCCTTTGTTTAGGGGCCAAGACACTCGTAAACTCTATTACAAATAACTGAAAAATGATAAAGATTTTGTAATGCATTATAGAAGCAAAGTTGTTGATTGTAACAATATATATCAGGAAAAATCATTGCCACGCCCATTTATTACGTAATTAGGGATTATTAGGGGCCAACGTTCTCAAACTTTGATACAATATATCTAGAGAACGAAACATATTTTGTGAAGCATTGTAGAAGAGAAAATACTTGTATTGATGATGTTAATCGATTGCACTAATGAAAACACCAATTCCAGTCCCCATTAAGGATCTACAGGGCTGGCCCCTAAAATATTCAATCATTTGTATCTCAAAAATGAACAACAATTTTAGATGGATGTAAGAACAAAAAATATTAGTATTCGTGAGACCTTTTCAGGGAAATCAAGAAAAAGGGGCTGGCCCCTTTAATGAGGGGCCAAGAGACTCGTAAACTCTATTACAAATAACTTAAAAACGATCAAGATTTTGTAATGCATTATAGAAGCAAAGTTGTTGATCATAACAATATCTATCTGAAAAAATCATTGCCATGCCCATTTATTACGTAACTAAGAATTATTAGGGGCCAAAGTCCTTAAACTTTGACGCAATATATCTGGAGAAGGAGACATATTTTGTTAAGCATTGTAGAAGAGAAAATGTCTGCATTGATGGTTCTAATCGATTCCACTTATCAAAATACCAATGTCTGTCCCCATTAAGGATCTACAGGGCTGTCCCCTAAAATACTCAATCGTTTGTATCTCAAAAATGAACAACAATTTAAGATAGGTTTAAGAAACAAAATAATAGTATTCTTAAGACCTTTTGAATGAAATCTAGAAAAAGGCTTTGGCCCTTTAAATTAGGGGCCAAAATACTCCTAAACTCCATGACAAATAACTTAAAAACGATAAAGATTGTGTAATGCATTATAGAAGCAAAGTTGTTGATCGTAACAATTAATGTCTGCTTGAAAAACTTTTTGGCACACCCATTTATTACTTAATTAGTGATTTATAGTAGCCAAAGTCATTGAACTTTTCAAAACATTGAATGGAAGACCTACTCGTTACTCGTAACGAGATCTAGTTATTATTATTAAGGTCTTCCGTTTCCAACGGAAGACCTTACTGTTATTGCTTTGTTTCTTTTCCTCTATTATTAAGGTCTTCCGTTTCCAACGGAAGACCTTACTGTTATTGCTTTGTTTCTTTTCCTCTATTATTAAGGTCTTCCGTTTCCAACGGAAGACCTTACTGTTATTGCTTTGTTTCTTTTCCTCTATTATTATTATTATTATTATTTTTTTCTCCCACGTTTTCTCTAAAACGCTTAAGCAGATTTTTATGAAATTTTTAGATCTTATTCATGACAAAATTTGTAAGAAAATTACACGAGTTTTTTTTGGTCGTCACTTCCGGTCCCGAGATATTAAAGATTTTATGTTTTTGCTTGTTCACGATTTTTCTCCAAAAGTATTTGAGATAGAACTTTCAAATTTTCAGGGATGGTAGAAAGTGTCCTGCCGCAATGCCCTTCGCATATCCGAATGTCCGCCGTCACTTCCGGTCGGCACCGGAAGGAAACAAAAAACAGTCAATTTTCAACTTTTTTGTTTTGAAATTTTTTAATGTCATTGTTCAATAGAGACGCTTTAATAACTTCAGAATATGAAATTTGTTTTAAAATCGATCCACGCATTCTCGAGATTTTGGGCTCCAAAGTCCTGAAGCGAGAGTCCGCGTAGCTCAGTCATTTGAGTGGTGGACTTTGGCCCAGGCGACCCGGGTTCAGTCCCCGAGTGCCGAATATTTTTTCTTCCTTAATTGTGTTAAGGTTTATAATTTTATATTTGAAATGATATATTTTACTTATTTCCAATATAATTTTATCAAAAATCACAATGATAGCGACTTTTTAAAGATTAATTTAGGTATAATTATATGTCTATTGAAATTCTTATAGAGGGTTAAATGGAATTTAATGACGTGTTTAGAATTGAAAAAAAAGAAAAACTATCCCTCTAGTCGACTTTATGGTGCACTCAAACGGAAGACCTCTTGTTGCTCGCAACAAGCGTCTAGTTATTATTATTTTTTTTTTTTCTCCCACGTTTTCTCAAACACACTTCAGCCGATTTTGATAAAACTTTCAGGTCTTATTCATGACAAAATTTGTAAGAAAATTACTTGAGTTTTTTTTGGTCGTCACTTCCGGTCCCGAGATATTAATGATTTTATGTTTTTGCTTGTTCACGATTTTTCTCCAAAAGTATTTAAGATAGAACTTTCAAATTTTCAGGGATGGTAGAAAGTGTCCTGCCGCAGTGCCCTTCGCATATCCGAACGTCCGCCGTCACTTCCGGTCGGCACCGGAAGGAAACAAAAAACAGTCAATTTTCAACTATTTTGTTTTGAAATTTTTTAATATTATTGTTCGATAGAGACGCTTTAATAAATTCAGAATATGAAATTTGTTTTAAAATCGATCCATGCATTCTCGAGAATTTGGGCTCCAAAGTCCTGAAGCGAGAGTCCGCGTAGCTCAGTCGTTAGAGTTGTGGACTTTGGCCCAGGCGACCCGGGTTCAGTCCCCGAGTGCCGAATATTTTTTCTTATTTAATTTTGTTAAATTTATGATTTTATATTTGAAATGATAGATTTTACTTATTTCCAATATAATTTTATCAAGAATCACAATAATAGCTAATTTTTAAAGATTAATTTAAGTATAATTATATGACTATTGAAAATCTTATAGAGGGTTAAACGAAATTTAATGACGTGTTTAGAAATGATAGAAAAGAACAACTATCCCTCAAGTCTACTTTATGGTGCACTCAAACGGAAGACCTCTTGTTGCTCGCAACGAGCATCTAGTTAAGGTCTTCCGTTTCCAACGGAAGACCTTATTGTTTTCGTACTGTTTATTATTAAGGTCTTCCGTTTCCAACGGAAGACCTTATTGTTTTCGTACTGTTTATTATTATTATTATTATTATTTTTTTCCAAATTTTGTGCACGCGATTTCTCGAAAACTATTCGACCGATCTGAACCATTTTTTCACAGATGATTGGATGTGATCTGAATTTTATATGTTTTTGAAATTTTTGACGGCGTCACTTCCGGTACCGATTTATCGGTGATTTTGTCGTTTTTGACGACCATTTTTGTGCACGCATAAACTCAGAGACTATCAGAGATATGATTATGAAATTTTCAGGGTAAGTAGACTATAGTTTGAAGTTGTGTCTATTGTTTTTGTTTTACGTCAGTGGCGCCTTATTTTGGAGCTCGCCTAGGCTCGAAAATTGGGTACGGATTTTCATTCAAAATTTTCAGACGTTTTGATCTGTATCTTTTTATCAGTTAATATTTTGTTAAGACATATATTACAAAAGTGGTAGAGAATTAATAGTTCTTTCCAACAAAATCAAGAAAAAGGGGCTAGCCCCTATTTTTAGGGGCCAAGACACTCGTAAACTCTATTACAAATAACTTTAAAATGATAAAGATTTTGTAAAGCATTATAGAAGCAAAGTTGTTGACCGTAACAATAGATATCAGGAAAAAATCATTGCCACGCCCATTTATTACGTAATCAGGGATTTATAGGGGCCAACGTTCTCAAACTTTGATACAAATTATCTAAAGAACGAAACATATTTTGTTAAGCATTGTAGAAGAGAAAATATTTGTATTGATGATTTAAATCGATTCCACTAATCAAAACACCAATGTCTGTCCCCATTAAGGATCTACAGGGCTGACCCCTAAAAGATTCAATCATTTATATCTCAAATGTGAACAACAATTTTAGATAGGTGTGAGAACAAATAATGTTAGTATTCTTAAGACCTTTCCAAACAAATCAAGAAAAAGGGGCTGGCCCCTTTAATTAGGGGCCAAGAGACTCATAAACTCTATTACAAATAACTTTAAAACGATCAAGATTTTGTAATGCATTATAGAAGAAAAGTTGTTGATCATCATAATATCTATCTGAAAAAATCATTGCCACGCCCATTTATTACGTAACTAGGGAATTTTAGGGGCCAAAATCCTTAAATTTTGACGCAATATATCTAGAGAAGGTGACATATTTTGTTAAGCATTGTAGAAGAGAAAATGTCTGCATTGATGATTTTAATCGATTCCACTTATCAAAACACCAATATCTGTCCCCATTAAGGATCTACAGGGCTGACCCCTAAAAGATTCAATCATTTATATCTCAAATGTGAACAACAATTTGAGATAGGTGTAAGAACAAAAATTGTTAGTATTCTTAAGACCTTTCCAACAAAATCAGGAAAAAGGGGGTGGCCCCTTTAATTAGGGGCCAAGACACTCGTAAACTCTATTACAAATAACTTAAAAACGATCAAGATTACGTAATGCAGTATAGAAGCAAAGTTGTTGATCATAACAATATCTATCTGAAAAAATCATTGCCACGCCCATTTATTACGTAACTAAGAATTATTAGGGGCCAAAGTACTTAAATTTTGACGCAATATATCTGGAGAAGGAGACATATTTTGTTAAGCATTGTAGAAGAGAAAATGTCTGCATTAATGGTTTTAATCGATTCCACTTATCAAAGCACCAATGTCTGTCTCCATTAAGGATCTACAGGGCTGGCCCCTAAAATACTCAATCGTTTGTATCTCAAAAATGAACAACAATTTAAGATAGGTATAAGAAACAAAAATAATAGTATTCTTAAGACCTTTTCAATGAAATCTAGAAAAAGGCTTTGGCCCTTTAAATAAGGGGCCAAAATACTCCTAAACTCCATGACAAATAACTTAAAAACGATAAAGATTTTGTAATGCATTATAGAAGCAAAGTTGTTGATCGTAACAATTAATGTCTGCTTGAAAAACTTTTTGGCACACCCATTTATTTTTTAATTAGGAATTTATAGTAGCCAAAGTCATTGAACTTTTCAAAACATTGAACGGAAGACCTACTCGTTACTCGTAACGAGATCTAGTTATTATTATTATTATTTTTTTTTTTTCCAAATTTTGTGCACGCGATTTCTCAGAAACTATTCAACCAATTTCGACCATTTTTTCACAGATGATGAGACGTGATCTGAATTTTATATGTTTTTGAAATTTGCGTTGTCGTCACTTCCGGTACCGAGTTACGGCCGATTTTGTAATTTTTGACGACCCATTTTGTGCAGAGCTGATCTCAGAAACTATTAGATACATGACAACGAAATTTTCAGGATAGGTAGACTATAGTTTGAAGTTGTGCACCATGTAATTTTTATACGCCAGCGGCGCCATTTCTTGGAGCTCGCTATGGCTCGAAAATTGGGTACGGATTTTTAATCAAAATTTTCACACGTTTTGATCTGTATCTTTTTATCAGTTGATATTTTGTTAAAACATATATAACAAAAGTGGTAGAATTTTAAAAGTTCTTTTCACCGATATCAAGGAAAAGGGGCTGGCCCCTTTAATTAGGGGCCAATACACTCGTAAACTCTATTACAAATAACTTAAAAACGATCAAGATTTTGTAATGCATGATAGAAGAAAAGTTGTTGATCATAACAATATCTATCAGAAAAAATCATCGCCACGCCCATTTATAACGTAACTATGGATTTTTAGGGGCCAAAATCCTTAAATTTTGATGCAATATATCTAGAGAAGGAGACATATTTTGTTAAGCATTGTAGAAGAGTAAATGTCTGCATTGATGATTTTAATCGATTGCACTTATCAAAACACCAATATCTGTCCCCATTAAGGATTTACAGGGCTGACCCCTAAAAGATTCAATCATTTATATCTCAAAAATGAACAACAATTTAAGATAGGTGTAAGAACAAAAATTGTTAGTATTTTTAAGACATTTCCAACAAAATCAAAAAAAAAGGGGCTGGCCCCTTTACTTAGGGGCCAAGACACTCGTAAACTCTATTACAAATAACTTAAAAACGATCAAGATTTTGTAATGCATTATAGAAGCAAAGTTGTTGATCATAACAATATCTATCAGAAAAAATCATTGCCACGCCCATTTATTACGTAACTAGGGATTTTTAGGGGCCAAAATCCTTAAATTTGGACGCAATATATCTAGAGAAGGAGACATATTTTGTTAAGCATTGTAGAAGAGAAAATGTCTGCATTGATGATTTTAATCGATTGCACTTATCAAAATACCAATATCTGTCCCCATTAAGGATTTACAGGGCTGACCCCTAAAAGATTCAATCATTTATATCTCAAAAATGAACAACAATTTAAGATAGGTGTAAGAACAAAAATTGTTAGTATTTTTAAGACATTTCCAACAAAATCAAAAAAAAGGAGCTGGCCCCTTTACTTAGGGGCCAAGACACTCGTAAACTCTATTACAAATAACTTAAAAACGATCAAGATTTTGTAATGCATTATAGAAGCAAAGTTGTTGATCATAACAATATCTATCAGAAAAAATCATTGCCACGCCCATTTATTACGTAACTAGGGATTTTTAGGGGCCAAAATCCTTAAATTTGGACGCAATATATCTAGAGAAGGAGACATATTTTGTTAAGCATTGTAGAAGAGAAAATGTCTGCATTGATGATTTTAATCGATTGAACTTATCAAAATACCAATATCTTTCCCCATTAAGGATTTACAGGGCTGACCCCTAAAATATTCAATCATTTATATCTCAAAAATGAACAACAATTTTAGATAGGTGTAAGACCAAAAATTGTTACTCTTCCTAAGACATTTCCAACTAAATCAGGAAAAAGGGGCTGGCCCCTTTAATTAGGGGCCAATACACTCGTAAACTCTCTTACAAATAACTTTAAAACGATCAAGATTTTGTAATGCATTATAGAAGCAAAGTTGTTGATCATAACAATATCTATCAGAAAAAATGATTGCCACGCCCATTTATTGCGTAACTAGGGACTTTTAGGGGCCAACGTCCTTAAACTTTGACGCAATATACCTAGAGAAGAAGACTTTTTTTGTTAAGCAATGTAGAAGAGAAAATGTCTGCATTGATGATTCTTATCGATTCCACTAATCAAAACACCAATGTATGTCCCCATTAAGGATTTTCAGGGCTGGCCCCTAAAATATTCAATCGTTTGTATCTCAAAAGCGAACAACAATTTTAGATAGGTTTAAGAACAAAAAATGTTAGTATTCTTAAGACCTGTTCAAGGAAATCAAGAAAAAGGGGCTGGCCCTTTAAATTAGGGGCCACGATACTCGCAAACTCTATTACAAATAACTTAAAAACGATCAAGATTTTGTAATGCATTATAGAAGCAAAGCTCTTGATCGTAACAATGTCTGTTTGAAAAAACTCTTTGCCATACCCATTTATTACTTAATAAGAGATTTATAGGAGGCAAAGTCCTTTAACTTTTTAAAAAATTGAACGGAAGACCTACTCGTTACTCGTAACGAGATCTTATCTAGTTATTATTATTATTATTTTTTTCCAAATTTTGTGCACGCGATTTCTCGAAAACTATTCGACCGATCTAAACCATTTTTTCACAGATAATTGTATGTGATCTGAATTTTATATGTTTTTGAAATTTTTGACGTCGTCACTTCCGGTACCGATTTATCGGTGATTTTGTCGTTTTTGACGACCATTTTTGTGCACGCATAAACTCAGAGACTATCAGAGATATGATTATGAAATTTTCAGGGTAGGTAGACTATAGTTTGAAGTTGTGTCTATTGTTTTTGTTTTACGTCAGTGGCGCCTTATTGTGGAGCTCGCCTAGGCTCGAAAATTCGGTACGAATTTTCATTCAAAATTTTTAGACGTTTTGATTTGTATCTTTTTATCAGTTAATATTTTGTTAAGACATATATAACAAAAGTGGTAGAGAATTATTAGTTCTTTCTCAAAAAATGAAGTAAAAGGGGCTAGCCCCTATATTTAGGGGCCAAGACACTCGTAAACTTTATTACAAATAACTTTAAAATGATAAAGATTTTGTAATGCATTATAGAAGCAAAGTTGTTCATCGTAACAATATATATCAGGAAAAATCATTGCCACGCCCATTTATTACGTAATTAGGGATTTATAGGGGCCAAAGTTCTCAAACTTTGATACAATTTATCTAAAGAACGAGACATATTTTGTTAAGCATTGTAAAAGAGAAAATATTTGTATTGATGATTTAAATCGATTCCACTAATCAAAACACCAATGTGTGTCCCCATTAAGGATCTACAGGACTGGCCCCTAAAATATTCAATCATTTGTATCTCAAATGTGAAAAACAATTTTAGATAGGTGTAAGAACAAAAATTGTTAGTATTCTTAAGACCTTTCCAACAAAATCAAGAAAAAGGGCTGGCCCCTTTAATTAAGGGCCAACACACTCGTAAACTCTATTTCAAATAACTTAGAAATGATCAAGATTTTATAATGCATTATAGAAGCAAAGTTGTTGATCATAACAATATCTATCTGAAAAAATCATTGCCACGCCCATTTATTACGTAACTAGGGATTTTTAGGGGCCAAAATCCTTAAATTTTGACGCAATATATCTAGAGAAGGAGACTTATTTTGTTAAGCATTGTAGAAGAGAAAATGTCTGCATTGATGATTTTAATCGATTGCACTTATCAAAACACCAATATCTGTCCCCAATAAGGATTTACAGGGCTGACCCCTAAAAGATTCAATTATTTATATCTCAAATGTGAACAACAATTTTAGATAGGTGTAAGAACAAAAATTGTTAGTATTTTTAAGACCTTTCCAACAAAATCAAGAAAAAGGGCTCGCCCATTTAATTAGGGGCCAAGAGACTCGTAAACTCTATTACAAATAACTTAAAAATGATCAAGATTTTGTAATGCATTATAGAAGCAAAGTTGTTGATCATAACAATATCTATCTGAAAAAATCACTGCCACGCCCATTTATTACGTAACTATGAATTATTAGGGGCCAAAGTCCTTAAACTTTGACGCAATATATCTGGAGAAGGTGACATATTTTGTTAAGCATTGTAGAAGAGAAAATGTCTGCATTGATGGTTCTAATCGATTCCACTAATCAAAACACCAATGTATGTCCCCATTAAGGATCTACAGGGTTGGCCCCTAAAATACTCAATCGTTTGTATCTCAAAAATGAATAACAATTTAAGATAGGTTTAAGAAACAAAAATAATAATATTCTTAAGACCTTTTCAATGAAATCTAGAAAAAGGCTTTGGCCCTTTAAGTTAGGGGCCAAAATACTCCTAAACTCCATGACAAATAACTTTAAAACGATAAAGATTTTGTAATGCATTATAGAAGCAAAGTTGTTGATCGTAACAATTAATGTCTGCTTGAAAAACTTTTTGGCACACCCATTTATTACTTAATTAGTGATTTATAGTAGCCAAAGTCATTGAACTTTTCAAAACATTGAACGGAAGACCTACTCGTTACTCGTAACGAGATCTAGTTATTATTATTTTTCTTTTCCACAAATTTTGTGCACGCGATTTCTCAAAAACTATTCGACATATTTCCACAATTTTTCCACAGATGATTGGACTTAATATGATCTTCAAACATTTTTGATAATTTTCCTGTCGTCACTTCCGGTACCGATTTATCGGCCATTTTGTTCATTTTTACGACCTATTTTGTGCACACAAAAACTCAAAAACTATCAGAGATATAAATATGAAATTTTCAGGATAGTTAGACCATAGTTTGAAGATGTGCCCATTGGTTTTGTTTTACTCCTGTGGCGCCATTTCTTAGAGCTCGGTATGGCTCGAAAATTGGGTCCGAATTTTGAATCAAAATTTTCACACGTTTTGATCTGTATCTTTTTATCAGTTGATATTTTGTTGAGACATATATAACAAAAGTGGTAGATTATTAAAAGTTCTTTTCATCGATATCAAGGAAAAGGGGCTGGCCCCTTGAACTAGGGGCCAAGAGACTCGTAAAGTATATTATAAATAACTTAAAAACTTTAAATATTTTGTAATGCATTATAGAAGCAAAGTTGTTGATTGTAACAAGATCAATCTGAAAACCTCAATGCCACACCCATTTATGACGTAATTAGGGATTTTTAGGGGCCAAATATCTCAAACTTTGATACAATATATCTAGAGAAGGATACATATTTTGTTAAGCATTAGAGAAGATAAAATGTCTGCATTGATGATTGTAATCGCTTGCACTTATCAAAACACCAATATCTGTCCCCATTAAGGATTTACAGGGCTGACCCCTAAAAGATTCAATCATTTATATCTCAAAATTGAACAACAATTTTAGATAGGTGTAAGAACAAAAATTGTTAGTATCCTTAAGACCTATCCAACAAAATCAAGAAAAAGGGGCTGGCCCCTTTAATAAGGGGCAAATGCACTCCTAAACTCTATTACAAATAACTTAAAAACGATCAAGATTTTGTAATGCATTATAGAAGCAAAGTTGTTGATCATAACAATATCTATCAGAAAAAAATCATTGCCACGCCCATTTCTTACGTAACTAGGGATTTTTAGGGCCAAAGTCCTTAAACTTTGACACAATATATCTTGGGAAGGAGACATATTTTGTTAAGCATTGTAGAAGAGAAAATGTCTGCATTGATGGTTCTTATCAATTCCTCAATTCCACCTATCAAAACACCAATGTATGTCCCCATTAAGGATCTACAGGGCTGGCCCCTAAAATATTCAATCGTTTGTATCTCAAAAATGAACAACAATTTTAGATAGGTGTAAGAACAAAAAATGTTAGTATTCTTAGAGCTTTTCACGGAAATCAAGAAAAAGGGGCTGGCCCAAATAACTTAAAAATGATAAAGATTTTGCTATGCATTATAGAAGCAAATTTGTTGATCGTAACAATATCTATCAGAAAAAATCATTGCCACACCCATTGATGACGTAACAAGGGACTTTTAGGGGCCAAAGTACTTAAACTTTGACGCAATATATCTAGAGAAGGAGACATATTTTGTTAAGCTTTGTAGAAGAGAAAATGTCTGCATTGATGATACTAATCGATTCCATAAATCAAAATACCAATGTATGTCCCCATTAAGGATCTAAATGGCTGGCCTCTTAAATATTCAATCATTTGTATCTAAAACATGAACAACGATTTAAGATAGGTGTAAGAACAAAAAAATGTTAGTATTCGTGAGACCTATCGAATTAAATCAAGAAAAAGGAGCTTGGCCCATAAATTAGGGTCCAAGGCACTCGTAAAGTCTCTTACACATAACTTAAAAATGATCAAGATTTTCTAATGCATTATAAAAGCAAGTTATAAAACTAATTGCCACACTCATTGATGACGTAATTAGGGATCTTAGGGGACTAAAATCTTAAATCTTTAATGTGCTGTATGTGAAAAAGCAAAACACTTTGTTAAGCATTGTAAAAGATACTGACAATCGTATACATTATCTGAAAGGGCGGAGTTGAGGGGTAATTCTGAAATTTCATTTATTTTTTAATCATATCGTTTAAAAAATTGAACGGAAGACCTACTCGTTACTCGTAACGAGATCGTATCTAGTTATTATTATTATTATTATTTTTTTAAAGAAACAGACTTTGTTAGTAATACACAATATACTACTTGGGATACCACAGACAGACAAAGGTTTGATCAGACACTGTGTACTTGTTGTTTCTTTTTTGTAATGAGTGCTTTAAATGATAAATAAACACTAAATGTTCACTTGATGTACCACTGAATAATACACCAATGTAAATCAAACACAAACTAATTTAACTTGAATTTCCTCAAATCAGAGTGTACAACTATACAGGTCTCACAACACTATTTTTCCTTCACGTCAAAACATGGCTGAAGCAAAATAATTCCCGAATTCTTCTTCGTTTTTAGGGGTTTTCCGCCAGCGACAGGGACTGTATTTTTTTTATGAGATGAAAAACAACGTGTAAAATGCCTGAATTTCCCACTTTTGTAAAAATACGAGGTCACTTGAATTTTTGATGCCAGTTGTTTTGGCAGGGGTGTGAAAAGGCTCGGACTCGATTCACAAGCACATGTGTAACTTTGATGTAAACAAACTCTCGTGCCTTTGTGGATGGCTGTGTGTTTTTTGCTACTAAATTGTTTAGGAACTATTGCTCTAAAAGTTGTAAAGAGGGATTTTCCCAGAAGTTTGTTTTAAACTCGCTACCCGTGTCTAAATTTGCGTAATTTTGGTAAGAATATATAGTAAAAATTAATAGTGTTGTGCAACCTATAAACCAAGTCTTCTAAGTCAAAGTCTGTAGAGTCAATGAAAGAAATTAAATATTAGTGAATTAGAAAAATAAATAAATATGACACTGATGCTGATACTACAAACACTAACTAATCGTGATAATTGTCTATAAAGAAAATAAATGATACCAAAGCAAAAAATAAATGGATCAGCTGATCGGTATTTACAATTTGTTTTCAACTTCAATTGTTTCCGTACGTACGTCACTATCTTAACTAAATGATAAATAAATACAGAAGAAGTCAATAAAGTTTACTATATATCCAACGATGTTTGTCCAAAGAATATAGAGGGCCTGTGGTCGGTACCGATAGTTTGTTTGTGCACAAAAAAAAAAATTAACAAATTCGAGCTGATTACTCACTGTCAGTGTCACTGAAGCGCTTTACTGGATATGGAATTCAAACTTAGGCTTCGGATATTTCCGGATATATGGTAGAGGAGCTGGGGTTCTTTACGTTGGGCGCCATTTTTGTAATGGGAATTTGCCGGCAATAAACGAAGATAATCACATGTCCACTTTAATCAAATTTCTTTAATGATGTAAATTTTTTAGACTCTGCAATATAATATAATAAAATAAATATATCATAATTAGATAATATCAAGTCATAAAATACATTTATATATTATTACGATATAGTTATCTTTGAATACATTTCAGGTGAAATATACACATTTCACTATTCCCATATACATGATATAATTTACATTCTGTCCAAAATCATAAAGACACAATTAAGGGAAATAACTCTTACCAATTTTAACATACAAGAGTTATCTTTCTTTTACAATAAAATTAAAATATACAATTATTAATCATACCAATTTATGGAATCGAGCCCGGTTCCAAACACTGTTCAATTTTCTTCTACGTATGATGTTAATTCATCTGAATATTAAATATACACTTAAATACATGTTCGTTACATATATTTCCTATTCACAATATAAAACACTTAAACATTTCCTTAGAAATATTTACTACTATATATTCAGCTGTATTTCTTAACCTTGTCCATCAGATTTATCTACATCTGATATAATGAAAAATACACTTTTAATTATCAGATTTATCTACATCTGATATATACAATATTTACAAAGTATTTCCTTCTAAATTCTTAATCCTGATGGTTCATATTATAAACTCATCTTTCTATAATGTTAGTAAATGGTTAAAATAGAAACTTACATTGTCTGGATGTCTTCAGGTCTTCAGAATGAAATATTAAGCAAAATCATGAAACAAACTTCTCTGTTCAATATCTAAGAGTGGTCTACCTGAATACTATTCACAAGACAATAAAAAATTCTTGACCAATAAAACCCGAGAATTTTCAATACCAACCAATGAATGTAAAATGTTTGAATGTGTGTGTGTGGATCTAAAGGGGTGGAAAGCTCTAACTAAATACCTTGTTAGTAGAAGAAAGAATTAGAATTTATTTTATTTATTTGATAAAAACTTTTATTATTTACTAGTTTATTAATCATATATTTTAGTTTTTTTTATTACTTTTTAATTAAAAACACATCTACTACATATATATTAAAACCAAGAAAGAGAATGCTAGCAATAATTCAGATTGGTCAGACGAAATATAATGTCCAAATTTGCTTAAAGAAGTGTGTAGACTCCTCTGTTGGGATATATTATTGCTAAACTGTCGTTACATTGTGTTACATGCAATTACCAAAAAAAGTCCAACTATCGTAGGTATTTAAAATAATATGCCTTTAATTAAAAAAGTGTTTGTGAAAAATAATATTGTAATTTTTTGCATCAGTACATCATATCTAATGCATATCATTTCTACATCAACTGCTTCAAAAACAATCAATCTTCTCAAATTCCCGGAAATGCCATGGTTCGTGTAAAGATATCTAATGCTAACGACAAACTTTTAACAAAACAATATGCAACCTCATGTTCATGTATCGTGTTGCATTTAATTTGGGATATTGGGAGCACTCTAATCAATACAATAAACTATGATTCTTTAATTGTAAAATTACCCCAACTAAGAATTTCTGGCCCTTTCCGTTGGTCACCTTTTTTTTTAAATTTGCGGTATAATCCTAAAAATGCAGGGTTAATACCAGATATATATATATATATGATTTTAATAATCATACCCATTGGGCAAAAGTACTATATAAATCAGATGGATCAGTAATATCGTTCAGCGATTATCTCTACATTTGATTGATCAACCGTTATTACTGATTTAAGAGGTTGGACCATTTATGGCCAAAATGGTTATTTCTAGTGCATTAAGATTGTTGCCAAACTTTCCTGAAGATTTGTGCGTGCTGGGTTTCAAGATCTGAATTGCTTATTTCATGTTCATAATTTGAAATGTTGTCTTCCTTCCTTCACTTGGAGCTGCAACAAAAGTGTAATGCCCAGGGAATATAATATATTATTTAGATTTTATTTACAAGTAGAGTAACCGCATATAATTGTAGGATGTTAATAGCACAGGTAGAGTTGTCTTACTTTTTCCTATTAGCCCCGGAAAAAAATCAAGGCTAATGTACATTTATTTGTTTCGTAGGTTAGGTCATAGAAACAGTGTCAGTAACCTGCAGTTAAAAAGAAGGTGTGCCACTCCACTTGGTAACTGCGACAGAAGTAAACATCTCTCGCACACTATAGTACGATAACATCCGAGAAAATGTAATGGCGCGCAAAAAACTCCTCAGATTTTGTCCCGCAGAGTGTACATTACGTCTCTGAAAGATATTGACTTCATTCTTATTTACTTATCTGTCTCCGAAAGTTAGACATGGTATAGTACGATTACAGAATAATGCATATTCATTTTAAAAGAATTATGAGACTGCAATATATTAACTGCAATCGACCCGTGCTAATTGAATATATAAAGCGAATAAATGTTTGATAGTCAAAAAATGACAAAGGGGTAGTAACGTAAACAAACTTGACTTTCATACATTTCCTCTTTTTATATGCAGGCTGGGGGAGTTTTTACATAAATCGATTATTCTCCGTTAATTTTCAGATGTTTGGACAAGGAATGTTGTTTACATAACTTTAAAGAAATTTCTATCAAAAGGAGAGTCAATTACCCCTGGGGTCTAAACTAGGGGGAGTAGGGGTCCATTCCTAAAGCACCTGTGAAAAAAAGATGATGCTTTATGTTATTAAAAAGTCTTTAATGTAAACAGAGAACCATTTCTCACCTTAGGGATATGTTTCTACAGTATGGGTCAACCTATGACCTTCAAAGGTCAGGCCGACCAATGGTCACCAATGCTGCTCTAGACCGCTACATCAGGTTACAGCATTTGCGTGAACAATTCAGAATAGCAACCTCAACTGCTTCATCCATTCCCTGAGAGCGTAGGATCTCCGATCAAACAGTCAGAAACCTACTACGAGAGTCTGGTATCCGAGCAAGACGTCTTGTAGGAGCTGTTGTTTTGTAGGGATGAAACGATTCACCGAAATATCGATACTGTTCAATACTTACGTCCGATTCCATTTTCGATTCACTTCTTCGATTTTCGGTTCGATACATTTTTTTTAAAATCGGGTTTGGTTTATTACATCGGGTTCGGCCTCCTTACATGTGTAATTAGTATTATTGCCCGAAGGAAAAAAACATGGCGACAATTTCGACAGATACAAATGAAGGGGGCGATCGCAAATGTATCTGTTGTGACAGATACAAACAATAATGGCTCGTAGAAACCTTCCAAACTGAAGAATCCACCTGCCTTCTATCGTTCAGCGATATCTGGGTGATATGCTTACTTCCTTCCTAATAAAATGATTTGTATTTAAGATTTGCAAATAAACTCCCGATAAAGGTGGATTTGCAGCTATGAATCTATCAATTAACCTCGTAAACATAACACCGCCGAAACACTAAATAAGTGTCGAGTCAAGTGATCTGAGGTATGTGTCTGATGAGAGCCATTCCTTTTTGAAATTTGAAACTTATAAGAATGTGTGACCGTTCAAATATTACATAAAAGCAGTTTGACTAGAAGTCATTTATTTAAAAGACTAATCGATAAAAGTAAGCTTTGTTGTATTCTATGTATTCATTGTATTCATCATTATTTATAGCCTCATCATATAGTGCATAGCAAATTATCCGTTTACATTTTTTTCATTAAAATTGCTAGTGTGACTTGCCTAAAATGTTTCCTTTCAATTGTTTGATTTGTTTCTTCTTCAAAATCTATCGTATTGAAAATATTGAATCGGAGTACAAGTATTGCAATACGTATTGTATCGTGAGGGGCGTATCGTTTCAGCCCTATTGTTTTTAATCGTAAACATCGGCAAAACAGGCTTAAGTTATTTTGCACGCATAGAGTCTGGCCACAGCAGCGCTGGAATACCGTTTGGTTCAGTGACGGATCAAGGTTCTTATTGCGCCGTGCAGATGGTCGAGCAACGGTCTACAGACGACGACATGAGCGTTTTGCGACTACTTGCGTCCAGGAAGTCGACAAATTTGGAGGCGGAAGTGTCATGATGTGAGCTGCAATATCCCATACAGGAAGGACAGATCTGGTACACGTAAACGGTAATTTGACGGCTAAGCGGTACTGTGACGCAACACTGCAACCACACATTGTTTCAATAATGCAAAATAATTGCAGAACTACTTTTCAACAGACCGCATACAGCAAGACCTACTACAGCTTTCCCACAGACAAACGACATAGCCTCTTTGGCCCTCCAAATCACCAGTTCTGAATCCAATAGAGCATCTTTACGATGAAATAGACAGACGCGTCAGACAGCGGCAACCTGCACTTCAATTACTGCAACAACTTGTGCAATCGTTACAAGCAGAGTGGACGAACATTCCCCAGCAACTGATTAGAAACTTGACGTCATCAATAAGAAGACGCTGCCATGCCGTTATTGATGCGGACGCTGGGCATACAAGATATTAAACATTTGTGACCTTGAACTTTTGATGTTCAGGAAACTCTTATTAAAACGATCATTTAAAACTTTATGTGATGTTTAAATAATTTATTTAATATAAATTATCTTATATATCTCGTTTGCCTTATTATCTACCAAAATCAACTCATGCGTTTCTTTTTTTGAAGAGTATATCTTCAATTAATACATTATTATGCAGTTGAGCAGCTTGTGACTTCAACCACTCAAACGTATCAAACGTTTTACAAATTTAATTAAACGAACATTTTTTAATATCAGTACTAGCTAGAAAAGATAAAAAAAAAAAAAAAAGATTTTTTTGTAAGGCTGAGGTCAGGAAATAAACCCATTTTATTTGCTGATATATTATCCGTCGTCTGAGAGCAATCTTTATTTACTTTTCAATGATATGCAATATTTAAAAAAAAAACCTCATGTCTAAACCTGTTTATATGCATTATATCATATTTAGATAAGGTAACCGAATTTACAAGGACGTCTTTATAAGCATTTCCTGTGTACATAGACACGATAATGTAAAACACATTGAATGTTGCACTACCTTTGAAATGGCATGGTGAGTATATTTGACATGTACGAATATGTAGTCAAATATTGTATCATATCATTTTGCAATGTATATATGAATAACGTTCATGTTATATATCCAATGTTTTACTTATTACAATAATTATTTACTTATTTACTTACGTAGTTACAAAAAATACAAAAAATCTAAAAACAAAAACAAAAAACAAAAAACAAAACAAAAACAAAACAAAAAAAACCAAAAAAAAAACCCAACGTTTAATAGCAGAAGAAATGAAGGTCACTGCACCTTTAAAGCCGACAAGTTCTGTACTTTCTTTTCAATACCAAAGATATGTATGATAATTTGGTGCTTTTTCAGGTTAAGGTTTGTACTTTGTCTTCTTTTTGTGAGACATTGTACGACACAAGGATGGTGGCTTAGCCCAGAAAATGGGCCTACCTGCAAACCTGGGTCATGTGGAGAAAACGATACAACGTGTGAATGTTCACTGACAATTGAACACAGACTTACCATGATGACAACAAACCCTCCGTTTCTTGTTCGACCTTTTAACGGGCGTCTATATTTCTACAATGATACAAATTATAGATCTCCACTTTCCGAAGAAAAGATGGCAGAGGTTATAACAGGTGATGGATATGGGTCTCGCCTTACCATAGCCATAAATGGAAAGTTTCCGGGTCCAACAATTGAAGCATATGAAGATCAGACAATGATCATCCATGTTCGGAATTTAATGCACACTGATTCCACCACAGTACATTGGCATGGCATGCATCAAAAAGGAACTCCAGAATCTGACGGAGTAGCCTTTATCAGCCAGATTCCAATTCTACCTGGACTGACATTTACCTACAAATTTACTGCTCAACCACATGGAACTAGTTTTTACCATGCACATATCGGCGATCAGCGAAGCATGGGGTTATATGGAGGACTCATAATATACCCTAGGTATAAGTTCTTTTCTCAGCCCCAAGTGGGATTCACAGTTCTTCTACAGGACTGGAATCATGATGACGAGCCAGAAACCTTGTATCAGCGCATGATTAATGGTGTATATGATCTTAGTAAATTCACACTAATTGAACCAACACAGTCGATTGATGGTGCCAATTTTAGTAGATTTCATATTCATTCCGCCTTGATCAATGGAAAGGGGCGCTTTTACTCGGGCCAGTACGACAGGTATTACAGTAAAATATTTACACAAAATGGAGCTCCTTTAGAAACATTTGAAGTACAGTATGGAAGGTCATATAGATTTCGTGTTATAAGCGCTTCAACCTTATACCCTTTTCGCGTATACGTTCAAGGACATCGCGAATTGAATATTCGCGCATCAGACGGCTTTGAAATAGTTCGTGGCACTGGAAACAATAGCAGGGATTTGATTGTGGAATCTTTTATCATCCATCCTGGTGAAAGGTATGACTTTACAATAAATGCTGATCAAAACCAAGGAACTTACCTCCTTGTTGCCGAAAGCATTGAAGACCTGTCTAAGAAAAACCCACCTGAGTATCATGCAGCAGAGGCAATAATTCATTATGAAGGAACAACTACAACGTATCCGAATAAGGACAATAGCGAACAAAGCCACTGCACATCCCTTACACCATGTTTAACATTTAATTGTCCATACCTTTATTATCCGACAAATAATTACCGCCCTTGTTTAACGTTTGACGCTGCGAAGAGCAATGAAAGTTTGTCGAAATTCAAAGACGTACAAAATGTTGACGAGACACTTTTTTTTAATTTTGCATTTCCTGGAGAACCAAGAAACACACCAGGCTCAGTCAATGGACATCAGTTTATATCTCCTACCTATCCAGTCTTGACAAACGAAGCGGCACTATCTACGCCCTGTAAAGCTAGTGAATGTGGAGAAGACAAAATATGTAGCTGCACCTACAATGTTGAGCTCTCATCGGACAGGGTCTACCAGTTTGTCTTAACTAATTTGGGAAATGGTAGAGGGTGGTCACATCCTATTCATTTACATGGTCATTATTTTTATGTCATGAAAATGGGATTTGGAAGCTACGATACGGCCTCGGGCAAATTTTTGACTTCAACTACTGACATCGAATGCATCGGTTCCCGAAACTATTGTAATTCCGCTCAATGGTCTAACAGCAATTGGACAAATGCAGGTAATTCTATTCCAGGTCTCCAGTTGGATTATCCTCCCGAAAAAGACACAATTATTATACCGACTGGTGGTTACGTCATTATTCGATTTAAAGCTAACAATCCTGGCGCCTGGTTTTTCCATTGCCACATCGACCTTCACAACACGAATGGGATGGGAATGGTATTGCTAGAATCCAAAGACAAATACCAATCCAAAAGTAATAATTTTTGTTATGTTTTATCATGTAATACAATTTCATAAAATTACAAGGTTACTGATATCGTTTTTGTTTGAATTTGTTCAATTTTTTTTTTACTTAAACAGGCGAATGGCCTTATGGTAAGTCTTATTTCTATTACATGTATATATTTTGTTTTATTGATTGTTCCTTTCAATATTTAATTGTATCTTCTTTGTAACATGTTAACAAGTGCCCCTAAAAAAGTTCATGATATACTGAAGCTGCCAAAACACAAACCTATATGAATACGATATATATTAATAAATGCTTTTTCATGTGTCACTATATTTGATTGTCTGAACAGATATCAGCAGCAAAGGATATTCCACTAGGAATGGAAGCCATCAGATGCTTGTGTTGTTTACAATACTTGGATTGGTTTTCTCAATCTAATAAAAGATAGATTCAGGTAAAAGGGGAATAAGAAGAACATTGATTATCATGATAATTCATATTTCAACTATATTGAATTTTATATTACGCATACACACATGTAATGAATAATACAATAACATGCCAAAAACTTTGAATGAATATTTTGTAACTGTTATATTCATTAGAATATGCTTACTATATAACTCTACAATGATAATAGTGAATAAATGAGATATTCGCTTGTTCGAAAAATATTAATCAGTCACTATTTGTTAATATTGACGGGTCAATAACACTTTATTTTGACCGGCTATGAAAATCAAGGGGATATTCTTATTTTTCAATGAATCGCTTCTGATTCATTGATTTGTAGACTGTGACGTAAATAATTCTTCGCGACTGCAAATTAAGGTGACGTCATAATAGGCAATAAGTCAAGCGAAATAAACAACATACGCGAAATGAGGCGATTAGCTAGCATAATAGATAAGAGTATTTGCAATATTTGAAAAGTAAAAACAGGGTTAATATCTATAACATAATTATACGGGATTCCTGCGGAATATCACCAATGACCGTTTGGAAATGGACTTTGCGTAAAATTGAACTTTAGAATTCTATGTTGAGCTGAGAAAATTAGGGCGATTGTTTCCAAATTCCGTCTTGATTTTTGGTTATTTTTATATAACAAAATAAATAATATTAATTTTTTCAACTAATTAATAAAATGTGCATATTATTGATAATACAAAAACCACGTTAATTACTTTTAGTGAATGTATTGTAGTATCTATTTGGTTATACAATTTAGTATATATCCTTGATTTTATTATCCTGTATTATTGAGCCCAACTTAATGTTTTATTTTTTAAACTTATTGCTTAATCAGAGATGAAGGAGACAGTACATTTTTTTCCTGATCATATGCTGAAGGTAGATGCCCCAACCTGTTCTTCTTTTATCCTTCCTTGTATTTCACAAATTTGCTGTTGCGTAAGTCGTCTATAATAGCTCATATGATGTGCATTAAATTCCAGATCTTTGATAAACCTTTTTAAATAGGCAATGGATTTGGTGATGAACTAAGTGATGAGCCAAATCGAGTGGGAGGGAAAAAATAATCAACGTGCTCGGTACATGTAAAACACGAGAAATTAAGCTATGGCTTTTCTTACGTTTGTCAACAGCTATTCTCTGATAATGATTTTTAGATAATGACGTTTGCATTTAAATCCTAGTTGGTCGGTTTATAACAGAGCTTAATTCTGGAAAAGGTGGCTGTTAATATTTACACTTCTGGTAATTTTTTACTACATCAAAAACTGCATGTGGTACTCGAAACTAAGTTAAAATACCATGTGAAGATGTGATTATTTTCTTTTAATGAAGATATGTTTATTTTGTCAGCAGGTTAGAAAATACATCAATCGTTCTAAAACAATTATTCAGTTTTGGGATCTCTAAATGTACCCATATAATTCTTAGGTTTTCAAGTTTTCTCAGGATGTTTGAAATTACACATTCTTCTATTTGTGTATGATCTGTTAATTATTGTCATTTTAAGGGGCGGTTTCTAAGTTGTTTTCTATTTCATGACCAAGCGTTTTTTTTCTGTTATTTAATATTTATAATTAGTTGTATATAGTGTATCTTTCATAATCAGAATTATTTTTTTAGGGATAAGAATATAAAGAATTACAATTGTGTGTAGAATATTAATTGTTTTAAACAAAGATCTATTATTAGAAATTAAACAAAATTTGTACTTGTTCAAACTTTTTATTGATTTGGAGTATTCTTTTAATCTGCTGGGTCGTAATTTTGTAATTGTGTGATGGAATTATATCAATAATAATCAACCAAATTTTTGTTGCTTGTATACCAATATCTATTGTAGTGTTGATTTGTTATTAATTCAGTCAATAAATGCTTGGAAATTAGTGAAATCAATTTCGTTTGAATTATGTCATTTGTTTCTAAAAATAATATTATTTTGCAGTATTCATAATTCATGTATGACATGTGGTGATAACGAACAGTGTTCAAATTCAAAAGTAAAGAAGAAATATTATTTCTTTCAAGCTTTACAATACAAATGAGCCACACACGAATGGTCAAATCGTGGGTATTTTATGTGGCTAAAATAAGTTTACAGTTTGCATTTGGTTTGAATTTTTATTCTGCCTTTTAAGTTTCTGCAGTTACGTCAGAACCCCCCCCCCCCCGAAAAAAATGTTAAATAAATAAATAAAAACAATAAAATCAATATAATGTATTTTTGTTAACAAAATATATTTTTTTAATCTTTCTTCAGAATGCGTTTTTAAATTAAAGCTATTCCGCACTTTTTTAAAAAATTTAATTGAAAATTAAATCTTTGAAATATATTAAAGTTATTTTTTTAAACCACCAAGTGGTAAATTTCTAAAGATTATGACCTTTTGCAGTGTTTCAGGGACAGTCAAATTATTACAAATGTATATTGTTTAATAAGAAATGATATGTTTAAAAGAAATAAAGCGGTTGCCGATATTTTGTTTGATGTGCTAACGTTAAAGTGTAAGTAAAATGTCTTTAGTAGCCCAAAAAATGAGAGTGAGTCTTACTTCGTTTTTTTTTTTTCAGTTTTATGCATTATTTACTATACCGAAATGATGGCGTACAATGTAAGATCTTTTTAGCTGTTTACTCCATACATACCTATAAAGTATCTAAATGGATGAGCATAACGAATAATGTAAAAAGATTTCTTAAACATAATGTTTAATAAGGCATTAACCAATAAACAGCTAGCATTATCATGCACACTCAATAGTGACTGGATATACATATAGGCTTTATTTCAGACACAGTTTGCTGCTATTTTAAGCTACCAAAAGTACCTTAGCGAATCAGACAATCAATGTATTACCGTATTCTGCTCTACATTCGAACATCACGTACATTTCATGTTGTGGCACGACTTAATTAAAGGGGCATAGTCACGATTTTGGTCAAAATCCATTTTTCTGCTTTTATTATTTACAAAGCTTTTTGAATGCATTTCTAGTGATCAATCAAATTTTGAGAGTCAGTCGTAAGGTTATACATGTAAGCAAGATACAGGGCTCACAATTCTTTTTCATATAAACAAGACTCGTACCCTGTTTTTGTTTACATAGGTTCAATACACCAGTAGAAAATCTTTTTCAAGCTGATTTGTTCATCTTTTAATTTATTTCAAGCTTAAATTAACAGTTCCTAATGTTTAACACATTCATTTTAGGTCTATAACTTGAATTTTTACCTCAACATTCTAAATGTAAACAAAAGCTTTGTTTACATAGCAAAGAACTGTAAGCTCTGTAACTCGCTTTTAACTCAACGAATGACACTCACATTTTGGTTGCCTATTAAAAATGCCTTACTGACGAATTGTAAATATTAAAAATCGGGAAAACAATTTTTAACCAAAATCGTGACATGCCCCTTTAAGCATTTTTTTTTACTCAGAGAGGAAACAATAAAGACAGCAACACAATTTAAATTGTATATCTTTTTAGAAGGAAATGCTAGCAAAGAAATGCTTTAATCTAAAGCTATTTATTACAATTCACGGAAGGACAGAGCTCCATGTAATTTTGGGTTTGATCATTCCGTTATATATGTGCAATTCAGTTAAAATATATTTAAAAACAACTTGAATCATACTGCAAAACCAGTGCATCTTACAAAAGTAACATTATCAGAGTCATATACACTGTGACCCCCAACTTATCATTGGGCGTCTGGACTTTAAACACAATAACTTTTCATACATTTGAATGATTTTTTAAAAAAATGTACAACATTTATAAAGGCAATGATGAATGCAGTACAAGGTGTAGACATTTACAATAATGTATTTACATCAACTAATTTAAGTATGATTCCCTCTATTTCTTAGGGAAATTGAATGTAATTCACAGCTGAATAGAAACTGACAGGACTGAAATCTAAATCCATAGATCTAGTTATTACCAATTTATTGTTCGGTCTAAATCTTCAGCAACCTAAGAAAAATAACGGACTGCACAAAATAATCATGGTGGCGTCAAAGTCAAACCTTCATTTAAGATGACAATTTCTTAATCTAATGTACTGAGGTACATTAACAATAATTTAGTTACTTTCCTTACTTTTTATGATCAATTCATTAACTTGTTAAAATAAATATGGAACGCAGCTTATGTATTTTTTCTGCAATTCCCTGCCTTAATATCCCGTATGAATCACAAAAGAGAGTAGTCTATGGTTTTAAGATAACAGTATTTCATTATATTTTCTCTATTTCTTACGATAATCGATTGTAAATCATACATGCATGACAAGACTGAAATTAATGCGATCCACTGAAACGACCTAGCTGTCGGCGTAAGAAAATACCAAATTTTTTTTTATAGAGTTTACAAACTAGTTTTAGGTGTATTGTTTAGCTTTTAAAACAAAAACTTAAATGTTAGTAATTCTAATTATTAATTTTTACATCATTTATTGATGTCTTCTTCTGCTGTACTTTTGCTGTTGCTGTGGATGATTTCTTGACTGCGCGTAAACCGGGCGTAACATTTAGAGCATGGACTTTACGAACTTGCATTGAATAACCTCGGACTTCTAAATAGCTGTAGCTATCATGGCAATCTTCACATGTAAAGGAAATTGCATTTTCCTTATGCGTAACGTTCTAATTGACAATATAAACATTACGAGCATTTACTCACTTTTTATGGATTAATGATTAAAATTTAAAGACCGATGTAAATATAAAAAGTAAAATGCTTTTTATGGTACTTTATTTAGGCTACATGTATGAAGGTAGCTAGTATTGGAGAAAGAAATGATTTAATAATTTAAATATAAGTATGAAAAATTTTATTAAAACAACTTTTTGTGGCTGTTTGAGCTGATATAAAGAGTCGATTTCCGACAGAAATTACAAAAGACGTAGTATATTTTGTTTGTAATATACTTACAATATGTTACTTTCTTGTCTTTTTTGCAATTTATTTCTGTGGTTTTTAGCTCACCTGAGCGGAAAGCTCAAGTGAGCTATTCTGATCACATTTTGTCCGTCGTCCGTCTGTCCGTCTGTTCGTCTGTATACTTTTCACATTTTGAACTTCTTCTCTTAAACTACTTGGCCAATTTCAACCAAATTTGGCACAATGCATCCCTATGGAAAGATAAATACAAATTGAAAAAATGAAAGGCCAGTTCTCATTCAAAGCGGAAAAAAACTTGAAAATGTAAAAAAAAAAAAAAAAAAAAAAGGGGGGGTGCATTTTTAAAAATCTTCCTCTCAAGAACTACTGAGTCAAATTCAACGTAATTTAGCATAAATCATCCTTAAGGAAATAAAAATATAAATTGCAAACATTAAGTGCCAATTCTGTTCCAAATTTGAGTTAATTACGAAAATAATAATAAAGGAATGGGGGATTCAATCAGTTTATAACTTCGGGTTCGGTATTCCATATATCGAAAACGAAAGTTCTTTGTTTGAAGCAGCCATATTGGACGCATGATAAACGGGTCAATCTGACAAAGATTAATTTCTTTGTTGTGCAACAGTTCGCGTGCGAAGGGAATTTTTGAAACATGCAAGATATATATTAAATGCCGAATTTGTGAAGTAAATTGAGGTTAGATATGTGTTGACATTTTCATTACTGACGATGGTTTTAGCTTGTTTTGATTTTCGTTTCATTTTCATTAATTATGCTTTTTAACTTGGGGAACTATCGCCTGTATTTTGGAATTTTTACGTATCAAATCAAACATAGAATTCGGTAAATCAGACAGCTGATTGTTTACCTGCGCAAAATGAGCAAAATTGAAAATCTGATGCAATATAAACAACACTAAAATTCGGAATGATCATGATAAGATAATGATGATCTCTGCGTAATGGTTGATTAATGCAATGTGTTTTGTTAAGATGCTCAGCATTTCCAGTCTAAACAGAGAGTATATTTTCGCTGATGGAAATATGTAGGTATATAAATGATTCATTTTGAAAAATAAATTGTGCTCTTTCTTTATTTTAGTGCATTTTTCCTCTGTTTTAAATGTTTACAATTTTTTAGTTACTAACCATATTTGAGTGTCAAGCTTCGAGTTATAAGCAAGATGCAGATGTTCGTACACAGAGCTAAGACCATGCTTTAGTTCGTTTACATTTTAAATGCTGAATAGGAAATACCAAGTTTAAAAATCTGAATTGAATGTAATAAATTCACGTGAACAAAAACATGACTCCAATCTAGCAGAATTGTGAGCTCTGTATCCTGCTTATAAGTTTACGATTGATGCTGAAATTTTGGTTGATAATTATAAATGTCTCGCTAAACATTAAATACTTGTACAGAAAAATTAAAAGGATGATATGCTATAACTACATGTACTTTCTTGGGCCCCTTCTTATACGATGAATTATATGAAATCTACACCAATTTTGATAGTTTTTCAAACACGATTAAACAAAAACGACATCTTTTAAACAGTTTCCATAATTCTGACACATTATTATTAAGAGGATAAATGCATTATTGTTGTTTTTAAGAAAATATTACAGTGAAAAATCATCTTTGTAGCCATTTGTTGTTTTTGATTAAAGATGAAAATAATGGGTGGGCCTTAGTAATGTAATAGTAAAGGAGGAAATGAGCATATAAATACATTGAAAACACATGGCTGGACCGGGAATCGAACCCGGGACCCTTGCAACTCCAGGCTACCACTGAGCCATCCAGGCCGATATCAACGGTCCATGATATAGCCCCAACTACTACATTCATCCTTCCTTAAATGATCTTTGCCTTCGAAGATCACTCGTGGGTCTTTCCTTTGACAGACGTTTACCTGTTATTTCCAGGGGTTGGATTTGGCACAAATGTAATATGAAAAGAGGAATGAGCATATAAATACATTGAAAACATATGACTGGACCGGGAATCAAACCTGGGACCCCTGCAACTCCAGTCAGGAGCTCTACCACTGAGCGATCCACTCATCCAGGCAGATATCCACGGTCCATTTAGCCCCAACTACTACAGTACATTAGAGTGATATGCCTGTCAATACATTGATTAGAATAGTTCTTTAACATATCACGTGACAACATTTTCAGTCGAGTGTATTCATCGATCAAGTGAGTTATAAAACGTCACACAAGTTACGCCAGGTAAACAACAATCGTTTATAATGGGGAAGACCAATTAAATTTTTGAATGTTTTTAATGTACCTACATGTATATGCTCTCCTAATATATTGATCGCTTTATAAAGTGTGTGGGGGGGGGGGGGCTAAATAAAGGGAATTGGAAGTTAACAGTGAACCCCTACCCAAAATTTAGTCACATATCTTGCAAAGGATATTTTTATTTTCGGTAAAAATGGTATTCCATAAAGGTGCATATGTCAAAGACTAACTATATGGCCATATGGCCCAATACGCAGCTAGGTTAAGGACGCCCATGGTTTCCCGTATGAAATAAATGCTCTAAAAACAGACTTAATACAAACTCATCCCAATATGGTAATGATAATGTTTATACATCATTATGTTACTATCGATCTCCCTTACATTTTGTACCGGAAAACAGCCACCGAATCAGCTGTGTATCACGTGACACGCTAAAAATAGAATAGCTACATATGACTTCATTTATCGCAAAAGTTCAGCGATATACGAATGAAAGATTCAATTGTTGTTTATATCACTTAAAAGAAAATTAATTGCTTAATCTAAAAAGTGCTGGGAGCAACTATAGCAATACCAGCAACATACTTAATTTTTGCATGAATCGTTCAAGGTTTAGAAATTTTGTCGATGACCGAGTTAATTCACGTGTCAAAAAACTATTTCCTTAATTCACGTGTCAAAAAACTATTTCCTTTCAAGCCACAACTTGCTCCCAGCATTTTTTACAATCACTGGTATTCAATGAAAATGAAAAAGTCAAACACAATCCTTAAAATTGACGGGGTATCGTTGAACTTTTGCAATTTTAAACAGGTATACATGATTTTATGCAAACGAGCCGATTTTCAAACGCACTAATGATCAGGATCAAGGGCAGATAATCTTACGTTGTGAAGCGCGGAAAATTTAAAGATTGACATCGTTTATCGTTGGTTATTCCTTATCTGCATATTTCATTAACCTTTTGAACCTTTCAATTCGTAAACTAAAAAGGGATATTACCCATTCATTATTTTTTTTGTTCAGTTTAAACAGAATAGAGTGATGAATTCCTCAATGCACAGATAACCACATGCGCGGATCTAAGATTTGGGGTGGGGCTGGTTTTTTAAATGTCTTCTCTCTCCATATAGCTTCAGACCAATTTAAGTGTCTAGATAACAGGCTTAGAACTCTTATGAAAAGGAAATAAAAAGCCAGATCCACCTTTAGAAATTTTTAAAATCCTTTAACCCCCCCCCCTTCCACCCCTCTGTTTATTAAATATGTAATTTAATATTGTCACATGTTATGAAGTCAGTGTGCCTCTCCCTCGATCAATATAACATTATCTTGCTTATAAGTGCATCTCTACCATAAAGTCAGGATAATTTTTATCATTATAATTTTAAGATACACAATTCTGTAATATGTCCTTTTAAAGATACCAAGAACCTCATATTTGTCTAGATTTTCATAACTAATTGAATAAAATTGTCATCAAAAAGGTGCATTTGATCTCAAATGAATACAAAATAAATGAAACATGATATATTTTTATTGGAAAACAAAACTCATAATTGTAAATTTCTTTAAGCAGCTTTAATTTTCTTTTTTAAAATGTCTTAACACATTGAAAATACACCAATGCATAATAATGAGCACTTTCTTATTGTTCCATCTCATTTATGCATCATCAGATTTAATTTGAATTAAATAGTCTGTAGAACACAGGGAATATGTGGGATGGGGTGACAGGGTACATGTAACCTCAAGAGCTGAAACTACAAGAGTCGATTCGTAAAACCCATGTCGCCAGGTGGTAGCAGAAGTCCATGTTTGGCTGAAATTAAAATTTAAAAAAAATCAATTAGCTGTGTTAACATATGCATAGCAAATACATGAATATTTGTTGAATACACTGACCAATGACGATGCAGTGTTATAAGTATGACCTAACAATATGTGACATGTAAATGGCAGTACAGAAACTAAATTTGCATATCAGGTCATACTATCTTAAACACATATCAAATTGAGAGAGAGAGAGAGAGAGAGAGAGAGAGAGAGAGAGAGAGAGAGAGAGAGAGAGAGAGAGAGATTTTGCTTTATTCATATTAATATTTAATTTCTTTTGATATACTGTATATCTCTTCTCGAGTAATCTTTTACTAAATTATAATTCTATGAGTTTCATATTTTTTTTTTATAATAATGTCAAATATAAGCTGAGGTATCTGAGCTCAGTAAGAATTAAACCACATATACATGTATTTGTCTTATCTCAAAATTGTTTGTATACAATGAATTTGTGCTTTGCATAAGAACTTTACCTATAGAAATGAATCAATATGTATATTTACATAAAATAAAAAACTGACTCAAACAAATAACAATGATTCTGCAGAAAAATTAAATCCTGAGAAGACTGCTTTATGAGTATCAGTGAACATTCTATTACCCTAAAATTCTGACCTTGATGTAATATGAAGTTCTTTTCAATTATAAGCTTAAAATCTTCTTTTAACATGTTTAAGAAATTAAAAAAAATGAATTGTAGAATAGCATATAAGTTTCACATTGGTTAATCAAAAAATAATAATCTGCTATTGAGAAAATGAATATGTTATTGTATGCATGTACATGTGGATTAAGTAGTGAATACAGTGTAATAATAACAAATCAGGTAGTGAATAATAACTACAAACCATTGCCCCCCTGAATATTATCTAGCCACTAAGCTATATGGTCTCAAGCGACTGAGTCTGACCACCACATATGTAATATTTTATTGGTTGGGGTTTATTAATATGAAGCCTGACTGCAGAATACTTAACAGATCAAATATATTAATCATATAATTTCAATGCACATACAAACATGTACAAATCTTTCTGAATTTTTGAATTTATAAATAAAGTGAAAGGTAATGTGGTACAAAATTGTTTTATTCAAATTAGGTAAAGAAATCATGATGCAAACATTACTTTGATTACATCATTCTACACTTGTGTACCTTGGGACTCAACCCACCCCTTTCAAATGCAATGTTTACAGTGTTTGCCATATAATTATATGTTAGTTCAATAGTAAAATAAGAATTCAAAACGGTGTTATAGATATCTATTGTAAGTACAGATCCAGCAAAATGAATTATATCATCTTAGCTCCAACAATTTATTGTTTAATGTGCAAAACACAATGTTGCACGTGTAATCATCATACATGTACAAACATGCATGCACTTTGATTACAACATTCTACAATTGTGTACCCTGGGAACCCCACCTATTTTAAATGCACTGTTTACAGTGTATGGTGTGTAGTTCAATACACTAAAAGAAATACATGCACAGCAAAATAAGAACAGCGGTGATGTGCAAAACAAACATGGGCCTCTTGTTATCTTATCAAAAGACAGTTTATGACTTATATGGAACACGTCATTTGTTGAAATAAGATTAAAAACATTGATTCATGCTGAGAACTTCAAACAAAAATAATAATGATCAAAAGAAAAACAAGTCAGGTCGCATATATCTGTTACCGGATAGTTTCAACTCAATGTATGATAACGTATCCACAAAATATCGAACAATGCATGTACATTTAATAGGTCACTGACCGATTTAATTGATAGCATTTGTGGAAAAACTGTTAAAATATGACCGATTTGATTATCTATAAATTAGTTGTTCTGTACAATTGGTTAATGTATAAACTGCAACTTTTCTGATGTTATTTTATCATTATTATGGTAGAACGTAGAAAGGATTTACAATAAAATGAACGTAGTAAAAGAGTGTGAAATATGGCATTCATTGCAAACTCGGATGTAGATTTTGGTTATTTTGCCTTTAAACTTTAAATATGATATCTATAAACGACAGCTTTCATTTAATTGAAGGAACAAAAAAGGGAAAATAGGAGGAAGATATGTCATAATGATTTGTTTTCTCCATCTTGTTTTACATGGTAGGTTAAGAATTGTATTTGTTTTACATAAAAATATAATGTAAACCAACTTTTATTCGCAACAACTTTATTTCGCTATTTATTTCCGATAAACTGGTTCGCAACGACTAACATTTGCGACCAAGCTTATCCAGACCAAGGTTGTTAATTAAAAATAACTATACGACAAGGGTTGGTTCGCGGCGAGAAATATTCGTGACGACGAGGCTCTTGCGTACCTCCCGAAAATTTCTCGCGCGCGAATGAAAGTTGGTTTACAGTACTACATTTAAATTCAAGTTCAAAACTAGCCAGTGTAAAGTCAAACAAGGAAAAGAATTGTAGAGAGTTGAGATAAGCAGTTAATTGACTTTTTTTATATTGTCTTCTTATCAAATTACGAAAAAACTTTAAAGTGACTGTACTACTACAAAGTATGCTATAATAAACAAAATTTAGATCCAAACTCTGCAATTTAATTCAATTTTTGCACAACATTTCAATGTTCTATTTCGTAAAAATATGTATATTGTAATATAAACAAATTTTAAAGTTTAGTAATTCAGTTCAATTTCAAACTCCTTTCTACTTTCTACTTATAAGCATACATGTACTTAAGTTGGAATAATAAAAAAGGTGCAGTTCATAGAAACCGCAATTTTACAAAGACTGTCGTAATGAATTCATAAAAAATAAAATCGGCTGGTCGTTTTTTGGGTGTCTCGGGCAAATATGCTCAAGTGTTTCCACGAAATGTGATAACTTTATTTGGTCGATGACCTATTAAACGTACATTTGTGCTGTTTGCTTCTTGATATGTTATCATACCAAAATTTGAACCTTTCAAGTAACGGACATATGCATTGCATACCTTGCTTTACAGTCACTCAGGTGACCTATGGTAATGGGCTACTGTCTGTCATCGTCTGTTTTCTTCGTGCGTCGTGCGTTAGCGAGTTCACTATAATATTAAACTTGTATGATATTATAATTTTGATCCTCAGGATCTTATGTTTCTCAACAAGCCGACACCTAGCGGTGCCTTAGCCAAGATGTTTTACTTATCCTCTACATGAGGAGTAGCCCGTGTCCCAAACTGTATAAAAAGAAGAGGCAGAAAGGCAGCTTCTTGATGACTACTCCTTTATTCAATGTATTAGAATAGAATTTTAAAATACCATAAAGCACTATAAAACACTCTACAAAATTGTAATTTTCCTGAACCCCAGGGTAGAGGATAATATCGGGGTCAAGGTCTTATATTGTTAATGTATATAATGTTTGAAAATTTTCGTCTTTACTTCTACTGACAATGAATAGAAACTGAATGAATATGAATTAAAAAGACCATAACGTTCTCTACTAAAATTATTCGGGTTTCTACTGCATGGTACTTGAGCAAACATGCGCTATATACTTCCAAATGCTGCATATGAAGAAACAAGACCCGTTTTACTCCTCTTTCGGTGACACCGGAGAGTACTTTAGTCTTTATTGGAGTCTCTCCGTCTACCGTCAGTCATGTTGTCCTAACTTGGTTTTCTAGACTTAATTATGTTATGGTTCGGTGAATTGATTTGAAAGTATCTGTGAAGCTTCATAATAATAAGGTATAGATCAGGTTTGACTTTCGTTAATTTCATTCAGAAAGATTTGTATTGGTGACGCATAATTTTGCAGAGGATTTTCCACTCCATCTATTTGCCAGAGGAGAAAATATGCATAACCATCTTTGCAAGAGCTAAACTGTTATGAAAATTGTCTTCCTAAGATTTTAATAAGATATCTTTACGGCAATTTTGGTCACATTCACACATTTGAGAGGTTGCTGAAACCAATTTCAACTTTCAAGCATTTTTTATTGTATTCAACAAATATTGGCAAAAATTTTATTATATGAAATAACTTCTCTCTAACCTCTCTCAAGTTGAAGCAATTAATAACAAATCTAGAATTTATTAAGTTAAAAAACAATATCAAAAATCAAAAGTGCTTTAATTATGAAAATCCACACTTTTTTATATAACAAATTGTAAATGTTTCACAAATTTTAAATCTACAACAAAGCTGAAAAATCTCCATCACAATATATCTATCCGTGCTCGCCTTATATTCTGTGTTTTTGAGGTGTTGAATTAGTTTTCCTTTCAAAATAAACATTCATGCAACACCGCAAAAGTTCAACACAACAGAAAAGCAGCTATCCACAATGTAGAACAATAGACATAAATTCAATCTTCATTAAAATTGCAAACGCTATTAAATACTTATTAAGAAACCCAAATTGTAATAAAAAAAATCATTACATCCAATTAGTATTTTCGTCTTTTTTTAATATTTCAATTCTCATTAAATATGTTTGTTTTTTAATTTTAGGACAAGGCATTCGGTTAAACCACTGACCTCAAGTTATAAAATTTAAAATGTTTGTAATGGTCACCTGCTCATCACCTATAAACTTACCACCAATGAGAAAAGAAGACATTGAAAATTTTCATTTTCACTTCATGTTCTTTTATGCACAAGAACTCTGACTCTGGAATCATGAAATACACACTAGGTTTTGCAAATCCTTATATAACACTTGTTTGGGTTTTCCTCCCTTTTTGGGGGGGGGGGGGGTGAATTTTTTTGGGGTTAAAATGTCAAATAAATTTTACCAACAAACCGCTCAGTTTCTTTATTTAATCTTTGACAATCTTCCTGCTTTTTAGAGATAATTTAATCTTTCATTTCAAAAAAAGCCTTTCACTTAAAAATAGTATGTTGCAAAAAGTGGTTTCATCTTCCTAGTGATCCATACAAAGATCATACAGTGATAAGAAAAAACGTACTTAAGCCTTTAACTCCGATCAACTTAAAAGGTTAAACAATAAAACACATTTCTAAATTTAGTTGAGGACAATAAAACAGCAAAAAATAGCCAAAATATTCCATACCCTATGTATACTATAATATATTCACTCAAAGTCATTTACGTGCCATTACATTGTTAATTATGTATAAAATATAAATCTTTAACAAAGATGAATATCAAAAATCATAATAATCAGTCACTGTTCATATTATTTCCTTTTTACGTGGAATTTGATTTTTTTTAAACCAGAGAGGCAGCAAATCCAAAGAACGTAAACAAAACAAGTATGTGGTGGCTCCCCTTCCTAATGGAATCCCCTATGCTCCTGAGATCTGTTTAAGAAATGAAAAACAAAAATGCATTATCAACATATATCGTATCATGTGACTTTTTTGGTTTTACCTTTAAGAAGTAATGACCCTCTGATACAAGAGATAACTTCTGCAGAAAATATAAAACCAAACTTTTCAGATATCTGTTTTTATCAGTTCACTTATAAAGACCAGTAAGTAATCTTTTGTTAATAAAGGTATTCATACCGTTGTTGATGTAAAAGAAAAAAATCAAGTGACCGGAATAACATAATAAAACTACCATGTTCATTAAAATTAAACCGGTATCATATTATTCACTGGAACATACATTATCTTAGTTTCAGGTTTTCCTTCAAAGGTTCAATAAACATTGTCTGATTATACTTATAATTATTAACATACTTTGACACTGTTATAAAAATTTACCATTCAATGCAAAATACAACGTACCCGGTAGTTAAAGGATTTCTCAATTTATATGAGATTCTTGATAAAATCATAATAAAATCAATTTTTTCTTTTCAGAAATAATAATCTCAGGAGGTAGTTATTGATGTCATTTTTAATGAAAAACATACATGTAGAAAGTTGCTTTTGAAAACTGTCGACTTTTTCAAAAATAAAGAAGTTCTTTGGAGAATAATTTTGACGCCAATTATATTCATATCCTTCAGTACATAAATACGTTTTCGATGATTAAAGCCCAAATAGTCTACGATTAATCGAGCTTTGTCTTGAAAATATGTCTCTCTAATAACTAATTAATAAAGGTAAATGTATTACAAATGTAAAAACAAAGCTAGGAAAACTTTTTGTATTTTTATGCATCATTTCAAAATACTTTACATTTAGATTCCAAAATTGAAATAAGGATTTTCTATTCTGAGGGCGTAGACGGTATATCATAAAAATATGAATATCTCCCTTCATTAAGTACCAGTTCTGTATCAAACCAATAACTGTTTATTTAAATTATGCAAATATTGTTCTCCCTTTCTGTTATTCAAATATTTTCTAATTTACATACAACACTTTTTGTAAAACTAAAACCTATCCTGTTAAAGAAAATATACAAAATTGTTAATTTATCGTTTGTGAAGAAAGATAACTAACAGTTTTAAAAACATTAAGAAGCGTTTTATATTTTCAGTTCTTTTTATCAATTTGATATTGATGTTGATGAAAATAAGCGTATATTTTTTCATAACAAAATATATAGTAAAATTGATGGCAGTAGGTCATTACCCTTTGAAACAAAATATCTTAAATACCTTTATTTGGGTAATTGTCTTTAGATTCTAACAGAGCCATTCCCATTCCATTTGTGTTGTGAGGGTCGATATGGCAATGGAAAACCCAGCCGCCAGGATTGCTAGCTTTAAATCGAATAATGACGTAACCACCCGTCGGAATAATAATTGTGTCTTTTTCAGGAGGATATTCCAACTGGAGACCTGGAATAGAATTACCTGCATTTGTCCAATTGCTGTTAGCCCACCGAGCGGAATTACAGTAGTTTTTGGAACCGATGCATTCAATGTCTTTCGTTGAAGTCAAAAATTTTCCCCAGACTGGATCGTAGCTTCCAAATCCCATAATGACCATGTAAATGAACTGGATGAGACCACCCTCTCCCATTTCCCAAGTTAGTTAAGACTGGTATACTCTATCCGATGAGAGCTAAACATTGTAGGTACATGTACATATTTTGTCCTCACCACAATCGCTATTTCTACAATGTGTCGTAAGATCTTCTTCGTTTGTTAATATAGGAGAAGTGGGAGAAATAAACTGATGTCCATTGACTGAGCCTGGTGTGTTTCCTGGTTTTCCGGGAAACGCAAAATTAAAAAAGAGTGTCTCATCGACAGTTTGTATTTCCTTGTATTTCGACAAACGTTCATTGTATTTGCTTCGTCAAACGTGATACACATAGGGTAATTATCTCTTGGATAATAATGGTATGGACAATTAAATGCTACACATGCTGTTTGGTATTTGCAGTGACTTTGTTTGCTACTGTCTTTATCCGGATAGGTTACAGATGTTCCTTTATACCGAATAATTGCCTCAGCTGCATGATATTCAGGTGGGGATTTTTTAGAGAGGTCTTCAATTCTTTCTGCTACCAGGAGATAAGTTCCCGGATTTTGATTTGCAATTACTGTAAAATCATACATTTCACCAGGATGGATGATAAAGGATTCCACAATCAAATCCCTGTTGTTGTTTCCAGTACCTCGAACAATTTCAAAGCCGTCTGATGCCCGAATATTTAATTCATTATATAATATTTACATTCCCCTATTGATAAAATCAATTATTTTATTACATAAATCGGTATAAATTGCAGATCACAGAGGGAGTAAGTTAGTAACAGCAAGAACAGCTGTTCTCTAAAACTGGTTTAAACTGGTTATTACATAGACTGTTGAGATGAGCCTGAAAATATAATCCATGAAAATAACTCTTAAAATTTTGCTTTTAACAATAGCATTAACTTTAGTGTTGAGTAATTGTAAAATATAAAGTTTTAACAACATGTTTGTTATATATTGAATTTCTTAAACCGATAACAGAGAAATCAATGTTTGGGAACTACTTATGTAAATTACATGTAACTTCATACGCAGTGATTCGGTTGTTTCATTTAGAGGCATTTAAAGATCACATAAGTTAAATAATGGAAAAACACAGTAGAATGTAAATATTCCATTGTTTACCTTACGACGCCTCACTATAGTTGTTCTAATGGTCAAAGAAATTTTATTGCATTTGTGAAGTAATAAGCCCGATACAGAACTCATAATTCTTTGTAATGTAAACATGGACTCTGACATGTTATTGTTCACATTGCTTTAATAAACTGGAAAAAGTTCCCTTCAAACATATTTTGTGTATTTTATAGTTTGTTTACATGAACACAAAAATAAAACAGTTTGTAAAGTATGTCAGATTTAATTTTGTAAACCTGTTTATTTTCTATGAAGGATTAAATTGGCTTGATATTTGTTTCTGTAACAAAGAGTTGTGAAGTCTGTATCTCGCTCTTAACTCGAAGACTAACACTCATATTTTTGTTGACCATTAGAAAGACCATAATGTACCATTGTATGAATCACAAATTAGATAAACAATTCTTGAAGATTAAATCATTATACATGACATTCGAATGATCGAAATACATAATGATTATCCTAATTAGGTCTTTTGAACGATCATGTTGATAACATAAATGTTTAATTGTGTGAAAATTGGCGTACTAAACATCCTCGGAATCTCAGACACAGAAAATGTGACCTGACTGCAAACATGCATAAAAAGAATTGGAATGTCAATTGCAATCAATATTTTTTATCGGCTAATAGCTTATCAACTTGATTCTCGATCAACTCTAAAATCAAATTTAGTTATTGATATATTGCCAATGTGTTAAGTGTTATATGGAATTGGAATTAAAAACAAAAATTGCTAGACATCAGTAAGATGGTGGTAATCTGATAGGGCCCTGTTCATATAAAGTGCATAAAAATGATGAGCCTTTCAGAAAGACTTGCTTTGATCTTAGCCCACGGCTTATATATTTAGTCCAAGAGCATTTCACGTCTTTATCTAACAAGTACCTCAGGGTCTTTTTACGAGGCAGATAGGACAAAGAGGAAAAAAAAGTAGGAGTACAGACAAGGGTTTTACACAGAGGGGTCTGCTATGAACTTGACAATTGGCATATAAAATATTAATTCAAAATAACTGCAAAGCTGTTAACAACAGATGGTCTTCCGGAAAAGTCTGAACACGGGTTGGCCAAGGATAGAAAAAAATATTAATTATAGAATTCACCAAGCCGACCCAGCACCATACATATTCAGGACCTATGAAATAGAACTTGACCATAAATAGTATGTAAAATATTTATTACTCCGCTATTACAAGTAATTGGTGGATGTTGGCCGCATAATAATTTTTGTGGGGTCACTGGGGAGCCGACCAGTGCGCCAGTTAAACTACCCATGTAGGGACACACTGTTGGCCTGAGTATAAAGCATTAGTGCCCGAACCTGAACGATCCCCAGCGTGTTAAGGAGGGTAGTGAGACCTGCCCTTCTCACCCTGTCTCTTGCAATGCTACCTGGTTTAGAACTTTTGCATGACAAAGGCTTCTTTATAAGCCTAATTATTACATGCAACAGCCTGTAGCATCCCCTCACTGGAGTAAGGTGCATGTGGCCCCACCTATATCCAGTGTAGGCCCCACTATACAAAAAACCTAATTTTACATTGTGACAACATGTCACAGTTAACTGTCATAACTTTGCCTCATATAACCTTATTGAATTATTTACTTTATATACTAGCCCCTTGCTTTGAAAGCAAGTGGGAGGAGACACCCCCTACAATACATATAATATTTAGTGTTGATGCTTGGATAAATAAATTGAATTTGCAGAACCGAGCTCCTGCCTGTTTGGTCGGTCTTTGATGAGCTGATTGTAATGAGAAACTGGCCCAATTGATTTTGAGAGATGTGATTTGCATGCAATGCAAGAACTTCTTAATAAGCCAAAAAAGGTTACAGTGTATGTTGCCTCAAAAAGGAATGACTCATAGGGTGAGCGGCATACTGATTTGAGCGAATGGATAATTTTTGTAAACAACTGGATTGAAATGGGGAGTCGAATGTCCTTCATGACACCGACTGACCGCCGAACGCCCTCGAGAGACTTTGTAACTATGAAATGCCTAGTGTTGTCTAAAGCACCCAGAATTTTATGATGGTAGGACATTGCACTTATATACAAACTTATAATTCTGTATGATAGGTTGTTGATGGATAAGCAAGCAATGAAATGTGTGATTTGGTTTGCAGGTACATGCCAGATTTGAGCCAAGCCATACTGTGCCCTAAAATGCTGGAACTTTGCTAATGCGGTGTTATAAGCGTGGTGGGTGTTTGGGGCCAAAGATCTGTACAGAAGTCTTGATACTTCTTGCTCCAAATGTTCCAAATGTGAGGAGGTAGTGGTGTGGGCCAATGGTCCGCCTCCGGTGCAATACTTCGGAATCTGGCCCACTGTGAACGAGATAAGGCATTTGCAATACAATTTGCTTTTGTGTGGATATAGGTTGCTTTGATTTGAATATTGTGTTTGAGTAACAGAAAAACTTTCTAACCACATACATGACCCTGTCGGACTTGGAAGTTAGTGTATTGAGCACCTGGACTACTGCAGTATTGTCATTGTGAAAAAGGATTCTTGTGTTTTGTAGATTCTGATGCCATAGAGTAATTGTTACCATGACTGGAAAGACATCAAGAAGAGTCATTTCCCTGGTAAGGCCATGTGAAAACCAAGAATGAGGCCATGCTGCACGTGCCCACTTACCACCGAAATAGATACCTACGCCCTGCACTGTCTGTGAAGAGCTGTATGGTTTGACTATTCTTATAACAGAAACACCGTTGTAGGACTGAAGAAAAATTTGCCAAATGCGCAAGTCTTGCGTGATATTGTTGTTAAGTCTGATTCTATGATGGGGTTTTGAAATTACAATGGCTGCATTTATGAGGCGTCTACAGAAGGCACGTCCGGGAGCTACCATGAGGCATCTGCAGAAGGCACGTCCAGGAGCTACCACCTCACAAGCGAAGTTAAGTAGTCCAATGAGTGACTGTAGTTCCTGAAGGAGTAACCTTTTTTGCTGATAGAAATGAAATGATAATTGACCTTAGCTTGTCTAATTTGTCTGTTGGCAGATACATGGACATGTCGTTGGTGTTAAAAGTAATGCCGAGAAAAATAAGATTTGTAGTTGTTTCTACAGTTTTTTTCTAAAGCAATTGGAACCCCCAGTTCTAAAGCAATTGGAACCTTAATTTCTTAGCAGAGCAACTTAAACTTGTCAAGTATATTTTGACATACCACATCCTGCTTTGGGCCGGAGAAGAGAAAATCATCTAGGTAATGTAAAATGTGGTGGTTGCCTGTGTGTTGTTTAGTGAGCCAATGCAAGAAAAGAGCCATTTTTTCCCACAGTGTTGAGGAACCAAATGGAACTATTTTGTCAAAATAAAAATAACCCTCTAACTGAAAACCTAACAAGTCGAAATCACCTGGAGAGAAAGGTAAAAGCCTAAATGCGGACTTACATGTAATATCTGACTTGGCAAGAAGAGAACCTCCCCTAACGTTGAATGGGATATTCGACAGAGCATACAGAGGGATCAATGCCAAAATTTTAAAGAATCCAGGTTTGGATATGATAAATGATGTATGAGGTGCATGTCCCCATCCTTCTTTGGAACTAACCCAAGGGGGGGGGGGGGGGTACTTGAAGATTTACAAAAGGGGGTTGTGGACAGGGGCCAGCTACTCTGTTGAGTTGTAACTCCTTGTTGATTTTTTCATGTGCTACATGTTTAGGCATATGTTTATACAGACTTGGTAGATTTTTACTTATTCGAGCATTCCTACGACCCAGATATTGAAGCCTGAAACCAAATTTGAAACCATTCTGCAAGAATTTTGCGTGTCTGTAACCCTGTGAGTGTTTTTGTAGTGCCTGAATTTTTATGGGAATGTGTCCTAATGTATACAAATGTTAATTTTCGAGCACCAGCAAGTCTGGGATGTTTTCCTCCGCACTGACTGCAAGCATGGTAGGAAAAAAGGACATAATTTACCCTTATTGTATGTATTGCGGGTTTGTTTAACACCAGCTTGTTTTTTGCGATTTGATAAAACCCCGGTGTTATATGTTTGTTTTGTTGTTGAAAATGAGAATCTAAACCTTGCTGTCACATGAAATTAGTTGATTGGTTGGTGATATAAAGCAGCCAGAATTCAATATGTATATCCCCCATGACATAGCTGGGTTGGACGCCCTGAGCAGACGGAATTGTTCATCATATGTGTACCAGTGATGTGAACGACTGGCAGCTATTCTGATATCGCGCATATATTTAAGCATTTGTTGTGCTAAAGCATGGTTGTGTTCAAACATAATGCTCATATATGTCATGAAAGCGGATGTCCACTTTTCTATACTCAACTTGTAGTTATGTTTACGTTTCACTACACAGAGCCGGTGTAAAGCAGAATAGTGACCCCTGTAGAATAATGACCCGGGTCATTATTCTACGTAGAAAAATGACCCTTTTGCCTTAAGATTAAGTGTCATTTTCATAAAAATGAGCACACTCTACGTGAAGAAAAGTGACCCCTGTAGAATAATAACCCCTTTATAAATTTAGGTTTTTCAGAATCATTCTGTACAATATTGTCACAAGTAACTTGAAATTATAATTGATATTCAAATAAACTTACAGTAAAAGAAGGGGTATGTTTTAGAAAATAAAAGTCCTTTTGTAATATAACAAGATACTAACATATCGTATCGAGATATAGTTCTCATTACAACGAGTTGCAAGTATCTCATTATTTCGAGTGAATACACATTAAAATTATTTAGAGAAACAAGTCACTAATATACATAACGAAAGTCTGGTTACTGGCAATGAAAGAGTAGACTCTATATCGGTCATGAAGTATACTTGCATTGACGTTTATAATTTCCCCATACAACTAACCATTGGGAATGCAGCACCCAGAATAAGTGATTAACTAAAATTATGAAAAGTTTACTCCACTGTTAAAAATTATTACTCGAATGATCTATCTATCAAATTTTAAGCTCTAAAATACCTTATGTGCAGTCAAAACAATTTTTTTCCGTTTCACTAAAAAAATAAATTAAAGTTCACAAAAATAAATCAAAGCCGATATTGGTATTGGTTTTGTGAAATCCTATTTCAAAAAGATTCTTCATCGATCCATCAAATAAAGTATCGGTGTGTCGAGGAACTTTAAATCGAAATATTAAGTGAGTTCGATGGCCGTACCATTTTTAGACTATTTAAATCTCCTAAGAAGAATAGCTCTGTATAAAGATAACAGGAGCTGATAAATTTTAAATCTAAAATTTTAGAATTTTGTTTACTAAATGTAAGTATATGGACAAAAATATCTTATTAGTCAGCCCGCGGGCTGACTAATTAAGTCAGGATAAAACTTCAAATGCGCTTGCGTAGATTGGAATTCTGGGAAGAAATTAGACAGTCCGTGTTAGAGAAACTCGAATAGTTGTGAAACTGGTCAGTTTCTGGGTCAAAATGCGCAACGTCTGTTTCGCTACTGACCATGGATATCGGTTGTAACTAAGGTACATGTACGGAGTCCGCATATAGATCTCTTCTAGCCATGACAGATAGGAAAAAAATTATTGGCAGTGGTTTGCGACAAGTGACTGTAATGTATTGGAGAGAGAGTAAAACACACGTATGTATAGTTTGCTAAATATTTATTAAGTGTAGTGATATTTTCATTTGATTACAGATGTTGATATTGTACATAGATTTACCCGTGAGAACATGGGCAGTCAGAGAGAGGTTAATTGACACATTATCATTTTTCACTCATAAAAGTTCAGGAACGAAAACACCCCGGTCATTATTTTACGGGGGTCATTATTCTTCTATACATCAGCCATTGTTAAAATGTACTTCGCCTTGGGAGTCGAAATCTTCCAATTCGGTGGCCGACTTTAACAGCAGAGACATATCAATGAATTCCCCCTCCAAGATTTTTAATTTTAACTTATTTGGTACGTAAGATGCAATGCCGTCCGAAGCAGATGTCTTTTGGTATGGCAAGCCTACTAAATTTTGTACAAGTTCTACCCGAGTTGTTGTTGTTGTCGCTGGGGTGCACCATTGGGGGAAACTGGTCCTGAGCCCGGACCTAGAGTGGTGGTAAAACCTCCGCTGGGGCCTGTGGCGGATCCGCAGCAGGGCCTGTACATGTTTTGTTGGAATGACGGGGAACTTTTCTCCCTGGCGCTTGGGCTGGCGTCCCTGCATGTGCTTTACGTTTCGCAGGCTTTGCTTTACGTTTTGGGAACACGCAACAGTGGGGAAAGGCTATTTGGCACTTCACAAATAGTACCATTAAATTTTTCATGAAACTACTCCTGATATCGTCTCTTTACTCGCCTCTGACTTTCTCTGGAACACGCTACCGACCTCGGAATATCAAGTATGTGAAATTCACATCGAGATCTGAGGTCGCCATTTTTACATGTAAACAAACTGCACCACTTCACTTTAGGGGCTGATGATGGTGTTTATTAAAAGATTATCAGAGGCAAGTAAAAGAGACGATATGAGTTGTAAATTACATGGAGAATTTAATGGTACTAATTGTTTCCACAGAATTTGCGTATAAATAAGGCTAATCAGTCCAAAACTGCGCACGTGTGTGTGCGCAATAAATATACATTTTTTTCAATGGGTGGCACTGTAGCTTCCAGGTCGTCCATCCGAATTTATTCAGACTGGGAGCTACGACTTGCAGCTAAAAAACAAATAATCCTGATTGTGAAAAGAATGATTTTTCATTTTAGTTAAAAGTTAATAAGAAGCCAGTACATGTTTATGTCAGAGGGACAATATGCTGCTTGGAGTTGGTAGCATGAAACGCCTACCTGTGATTCTTTAATTTCCTGAAAGGGAAATCGGAATTGTTTTAAATGCCTGAATGGAATAAATGAAAGGGAAAAGGAAGAGTGTTGATAGTGTAACAGCAAAATCAGAAGCCTTAAATAACCTTTTTTTCGTTTAGCATGACTTGCAGACCTATATTTAACATAACACTTTGACAAAATATGTCAGTCAAATTTGACAAAATTTGACTGACATATTTTAGGACTTTTCCAGTGAAGTTGTTGTCCCAAGAGCTCTGCAGTTGCTGTTTGAAATAGATATTTTGAGAAGTTAATTTTTCTGAACAGAAACTAGAATCGCTGTAAATGTAATTAAATAGATGCGAAAACTTTGATGATGTAAAAGCAATATTTTGCAGCGTAAACAACTTGTTTTTAGCACTGCAAGTCTTGCAGACTTACATGCTTTGTTTGAATGACACATTAAAGAAATTTCTTGATGGAGTTGTGGCTTTAAGAGCATTACGGTAAATGTAATTTGATTCTTCTCCGATTAAAAAACAGTAGAAAAATGCTCAGATCACAGCTGGTTGAGAAATCATTTGCAGTATTGTCTATGTATGTTGAAGTCAATTTGTACTTGAAAATTCTTGCTGCAATCCAGCATTAACACGCTTTGTGACAAAACAAACCCAACAAACAAGTGGTTTCAGTGCTATTGTCATGAAATTGTGATTAAACAGACGGTTGCTATAGCAATGAAACAAATAATTCCGAGGGGGGGGGGGGTTATGGGAAATATGAAACATAGCGACAAAATAAATATCAAACTTTTAACTTATTTGTAGCGTGTTTATTAGGAAACTTAATATCGCTCTTATCAATAAAACAACAAACGTCATTAATTACAACAACTTATTAAGGTAAATTAAATAAGAAAGATATCATGCAATAAAAAATGTATGCCATTCTTGAAAGGAATATAATTAATGAGCATTTTATTTCGTCATTATATGTACTATAAGTACGACGCCTTATAAATAACTTTATTACAACAGAAGCAAGTCGCCTTTAAATTGTATTGAAAAACTGCCATATTTTGTACAAAGATGTGTCATATTTTACGGTGAAGTGTTCCAATGAATCGATTTGTTGCAAAGGGTATACAAGCAAGAGTTAAAAATAATGATGACAAAAGGCATAGCTACCATTCAGAACTGTTACAACACATATGTTTTTCAATACATGTCTACCTATATAAGTCCATAAGAAACATTTGCGAAATTTGAAGAGCATATAACAACATACCCATATATTTGATTTGACATCATATTTGATTTTTAGTATACTTGTACTATAAAAAAGCCGTGCCCACAAAATCGCCACGTTATCAAAATAAAATATCGCATCAAACGTTTGTCTTTGTTACACTTTTCTGAGATATACTATGTCTAAAAATTTTAATACAATCGTTCAATTCATAAAATGTAAGTTTGTGTGTGGGTGTAAAAGCCAGGAGATAAATGTTTGAAAATAATTTTGCTGGTCCTTATATGTAAGCATAAAAAAAATTATTTATTCACCAAAAAAACCAAACACTTGTTCGTGAAAAAAAGGTTTATTTAGGAAAGGAGTAAATAGGGTGGTAAATGATTTGCCTCAAACTTGTGAAGGTTTTCGGTTCACTGGACTTCCATGTTTCCATCACATTCCGGGAGTTTTGGGATGCCAGGAGAAAGGAAATCCCTTTACTTACAAAATTATTTACAATGAAAGCATTTTTCTATGATTCATAAAACCCTTCCTTTGAAAATAAACCTTATTATTGATGCCAATGATTCAAAGTAATGATGGATTTCAAGGTTAGCGACCTTGACTTGAATTCGACAATTTATATCATTCCTTATTCTTTTAGTTTTTATTTCATTTTTAATCAGTATAAATACTTATTATTCATATTTATTTCTTATATCTGAAAAACAGAGGCGGATCCTGCAATATGGAAAGGGGGTGCCAGATAGATGATCTAGCAACTGAACTATAGGTCATATCCAATCAATCGATTAAAACCAATATGTGTAAAATTCAGCGCTAGTTTATCTTTTATTCATTATAAACAAAAACTTTTTAAACATTTTTTTGTTTGTTAAATTCTAAAAACATTTATAACACCTCGTCAATAACTAACGGTATATCACCATCAGAATAAACATGGGTAAGTCCTGCCAATCGTTTCTCACCCATTGTAGAATTAACGAAGGTATGTTGTGGAAGGATGGTTTGCATAACTTCTAGCCTTTAAGAAAAAAAAAATTGCAGCAACTAGAATGCGCATCTATGTTGAATAGGAAATGTCATTTAGAAGACAAAGAATCAATCAGTCCAATAATAATGAGAAGGTAATTTAAAATGGAAATTTTTGGTATTTTATTATTACTTTGAAATTTCAAGCCTGAAACTATTTTTTTCGTTATTGATATTCTATCGATTGCCCTGTAAAATAAATTGGGAACTATGATGACCTTGGAAAGTAAGTTCTTTTATTAATATTTCCATTAACATTTGCTAGTGAGAGAATGAAAGGTTGTGTGCAAGTGATTGCTTTATCATTAATGAAGTATAGATATTTAAAAGTATGTGAGAAGTAAATAAGCAAATGATGATATAAAGAATATCAAGTTGTTTTAATAATATATAATTACACTGAGCTATAGCAATTAATAATTTAGTGTTATATAGATTTAATATAAATCTAACCGATATATATTTATATATATCATTGTACACATAGAACAAGTGCCTTATTGTATATACAGGTCAGAGCCAATGCTATATAGATTGCTGATTATCTAAATAGATATTAATCGACACTTGAATCCACAATTCGGTAACTATTGTATATTTTGTGTTTATAAATGTGTCGGTATATATTAATTGCAAATGTGATTAAGTATGTCTTATTGTTATTTGATATTGATTATGTTGTATATAGTTTGCAGGATAAATTAAAAAATAAATATATAAACTGAACCCACAACGACTGTATTTTGTTTATTGGAACAAACAAACCAACTGTTACATAAATATGAATAATGGAGAACTTTACAAGAAAAATTTATTATTGAATATTCGTCAAGGTATATGCAGATACTTAATGGAGAAGGATTCAAACATTGATATTATTAGCGATTCACATTTCGCAAAAGCAAATAGCTGTTTTTCTTCATTATCGAGGAAGACGCAAGCGGAAAGGAAAAGGCGATGTTGTCCATTACCCTACTCTCACTGTAGAGAACCTGAAGAAATTGTACAGCCATCACATTATTTTCAATATCAATACCACAAAAGGTCTACTAAATAAAGTTGTTTTTGAAATAATGTTCTATTTCTGTAGAAGAGGATCAGAAAATTTGCACAACCTTCGTGTGCAGAACTTTGAAATTATCATTTCGCCTATAGTACATATACGTCATTAGCGTCATTGATTGAACTTTACGTTACAAATTTGATTCGTAGTGTTATCACAAATAAATTAAAAACTGTAAGTACATGTATAGTCAAATAACACCGGGTGCTGAAGGGAGGTAATTCATTCTGATGAAATGCCGTCCCTGCTAGCCAAAGGTTTTCGGTCAAAAATATTATTGGAGTGTAACCGGAACCAGTACGACAAGGGCAATAACCGTCGAAGTTCTTTATAATCCTGGAGACTATTCTCACGTCGCGCCTGGACGCATATTCACATTCCTGGGGGGCAGCGCCGCCTCTGATGGAAAGGAGAACACTTGACGTTCCTGAGGAGAATCGAACCCAGATCCCTCCAAATAACCGTCGAAGTTCTTTATAATCCTGGAGACTATTATCACGTCGCGCCTGGACGCATAATTACATTCCTGGGGGGCAGCGCCGCCTCTGGTGGAAAGGAGAACACTTGACATTCCTGAGGAGAATCGAACCCAGATCCCTCCAAATAACCGTCGAAGTTCTTTATAGGTGTTTTGTTATTCCAAAATGAATTATATTTCGTACAAAATTCTTACTAATAAGCTATTTTTAAAACATTTACTTTAGTTACTTGATTTAATTTAACTATAGGTGGACAATAATGGCCTATTAATTATCATAACATTTTTTTCAGGTAAGGCCCCAGGATCATGAAGCAAACTTAGACTTAAGTCAAAACTTGTACACTGTCTTAATGTATCTTGATTGAAAACACGGACAAAATTAACATGCTATTACAAGTGTTTTGATATAATATTGTTAATTACAAATTTCAATTGTCATTTTATGATAAACAATTATTTTGTAATTTTTAAATTTGACTTAAGTCTGAAATTCCTTCATGATCCTGAGGCCTGGTTTGCAGCTTGCATTTGTTAGGAATTGTGCCAACGTTACATACCATTCTGTTCACTATATAAAGTCTTTTTTCTCATGAATTTCCAATGATTTTGACGGACCCGTTTTATATTTTCAAAAGGTCAAAGTTCATGATTTCAAGTTTTCATGTTGATGAAATGTAAATAATTTCGTGAAAATATGTACATATTATATGTGACAATTATTGGGGTTGATTATGCCTAAAATATTCGAAAATAATAATCTTTTTAATTTCAAATGAACTATTTAAAAATAGATTAAAATGCAACAAAAGTCTTAATTTTGGACTACTATTATATAAACAAAACCATCTTATTTGAAACCTTTCCAAGTCCACCGATTTCAGGAAAAACATATGTTAGTATATGTTTAATCTAGTGTTTTAAAAACATTATTCAAAACCATATGATGCGGACTTCGTTCTTGTAGAAATTGATAAAACGCCTGTGTCCTGTTATTTTTTCAATGAAACTACAAAACCCCGAAAATAAAAAAAACAACTCTGAAATCAATTATGGTGTCACATAAATTTTGACGCCATAGCAGAAATAAAGGGTATTTGGTGTTACGTCACAATGAAAATCTGCGAGTTATCTCCCTGTAACCGGAAACCTTACATTAAATCATATATTTCAAGAAATCCCATTGGATTCGCTAATGCCGAATCGTCAACTTCAAAGATAGCATTATTAATGCATGATCGAGCATCAACCATATCTTCAGACCTTTTTATTATTGTCACTTCCGGTGAACAAAGCTGGTAAGAAATACAGGTGAAGTTCCTACTATCCCTCTTTTGCATTAGCAACTTTGCACTCTTGCCTTCGCACCTTCGCAATCTCGCCTTCGCATCTTTTTTAGTTTGTGGATCTCTTTATCGTCTAATGATTATATTACCTGCATAAAATGACATTTGCGAGAGAAGACGATTTTTTTTGAAAATTTAATTCTAACAGCCTGGGCAGATATATATTTTTTTATGGGGAGGGGTCCGAGTGATAATTGTATTTGCCAGTGGGGGTGGGGGGTGTCCGAGGCATATTTTTGGACATTTTAAGATGTGAAATTTTTCCGGGGGGGGGGGGGGAAGGACCCCGGACCCCCTCTCCCCCTTTATTGACTGAACACATTAATAGCAAGCATGACAGCCTAGCTCATGCGTACCAATAACATGTAAGATTTATCGGATGACCTTGAGCGAATAAGGTGCCTGCATCAAATTTTATGTAATCGACCGAAACTTACTGAATGCAATCAAAAAAAGGCGAAAGTTCGAAGTTGCGAAGGCCGGAGTGTGAAGTTGCAAAGGCGAAGAAGCGGTTGTAGGATCGCCCCTTCGCCTTCGTACTTTAGCCTTCGTAACTTCGCACTTTCGCCTTCGCAACTTCGCACTTTCGCCTTCGCATCTTTGCACTCTCGCATCTTCGCCCTAGAGGAGAATGTGCGAAGGTCGAAGTGGTCACATCGGAACACCATAGATCAAGCCTTTCAAAATAAAATATGTGGCGTTCAGTGTCTGGTGTACGAATGTAGAAAAAAATAATTTTAAATTGATAGGCTCTGATACATTACCGGGGTTGAGCTCAGACATAGCATGATTTTGATATCTCAGTATTATATTTCTCACAGTTATTAGTCCCCTACTGGTGAAATTCGTTTTACAGACTTTTTTCCCGTTAAGATTTGAAGAATTGATTTTGAAATTTGCTGTGTGGCTTTTATAATGACAGGAGTGTAGAGATCAAGTTCTAGTTGTGTCCAGATTGGTAAACAGATGTAAAGATATTATATTTAACGACTCGTTGTACTTTTTCACGACAAGGTTCATTTTTAAAAAAATATCTTTCACTGAATTTTCTCGAAATCTGTTAAGCACATATAACGACGAAACTTCTTTAAAAAGTGGGATTAACGGTATGGGACATATATTTACTGTTTATGCAATGCTCTCAGAATTATTGTAAACTAATGAAATTGTTACAAATGTTCATTGCTCGCAATTTTATAATATTATGGGGATTTTAAACAAAACGGCTAAAATGCAGAATTGAATACCTTCGTAAAATATGGAATCTGCAGTAAAATAAACACGTTGAAATTTTGATATAATTAGATGTAATTTCGGTCATTCGTTATATTCACAACCGCTAAGTATGATTCACACTTTTTCTACAGGAATTTAATTGAAATTCACGACTAAATAGAAACTGACAGGACTGAAATCTACACGATCCAGTTCTAACCATTTTATCGATCGGTCGAAACCTTCAGTAACCTGAAAAAAAAATCATGGACTGCATGAAATAATCATGATGATGTCAGACTCAAATTCCCATAGAGGACGATTTGGATGTTTCTTTTATCTAGCGTACTGATGTACATTAACAATAAGTTAGTTAATTTTACTTACTTTTCACGATCAATTTTTTAATTTGCTAAAAGAAAGATGTAAATATAAACAATAAAATGCTTTCTTTGATAATTCATGCGGATTATGAATGTAGCTACCTTCATATTCCGTATGACACCAAAGAGTGTTTTATTGTTTAATTAATCACCCAAACTTATTTGGAGTTGAATTGTACGTACCCAAAGCTAACGTTGAGTCAGACTATTATTCTTAATTTGAAAAACTGAAAATTGCATTGCAGGTTTTGCACAATGGCTGAGGCAACGTAGCACATCCATAAGTTCTGTTAGCAAAACTACTGCAAAGCAAACTAATAACACGACTTTACATCAAAGTGAATGGTGCATTACAAGCATTGGCTTAATATTTGACCAAATCAGAATCTTAACTTCCTTTAAAATCAAAGCAAACATGATTCGCTTGATGTTGGACCGACGGTTGGCAAACTGAAAAATCTGAAAAAGGTTAGTATAACAAAGTTAGGTCAACAATCAACTAACTAATCAATCATGTATCATGCTGGCTAAACGTAGTCCTATTTTTATAGACAATCGTTTGCGATGTTTAAAACATATAAACTCACATTTGATCATTTGATCTTGTCTCACTTACACAAAATTAAAGGAATATAAATAGTCAAAAAGTGATACTATTGTGATAAAGGTGAGCTCGTCTAAGTTTTATTGGCCCCCATGGCAAAGACTTTAACCTTATTCCAAATGACCATAGATCACAATTGAATATTTTCTTTTGGTTTATTTTATTTTTATCTTCTTATTGTCTTTCGATTTTTCAGAAAAATCAGATAAATGATATAAACTATTTTGACATACATGTGCCTTTAACATAAACACTGTGCCAGATAATTATGCCAGTGCCAAGGTGGCAGTTTTGAACCCGCTCAAGATTCAGTTTCGTAAAAATCCATATATACCATATGGTAGACCATTGTCTAGAGAATTTATCACCACTTTTATTTTTAGTGTGGCCCACCTGTAAGATGAGATATTTACCTTAAAAAATTATTATCCCAGAGGAAAATAATAAATCCCATAGGAGATATAATTTCCCTACAGGAAATATTGAAAATCCTATAGGATTTTCTAAAACGCCTACGGGAATTATATTAACTGTAGGAGAAAAGTATTTCCTGCAGGAATTTGAATCACTTTTTAATTTGATTGATAGGTATTTTTCCTATAGGAAATTTAGATTTTTTATCGGATTTTGAAATGGTATTGGAGTTTTGTTCAAATCCTATCGGAGTTTAAATTCCTATAGGAAGTTCTTTTATTCAGGCAGGAAATGCCAACTATCCTGTAAGAAAATTGTATGTCATTTCAATCCTATGGGAAAAAATATTTTCCTGTAGCATTATATTGTATGCATTGTTGTATGAATTCCTAAGCTTTACTGATGTTACAAACTAACAGTTCTGTTTGTTTACCTTGAACACATCAATCTGTCCTTTTTCAGAGTTTTTTTTCTCATCATCCAGTGGAAGTCTGGGTGTTTCTTGGCCCTTCCTTACCTTACGTATGTATATGTTGGCATATGTTTCCACAAAGATTTTGTTGCCAATTTTCACAATGATTTAATACGTTATGCTGTGTTCCCCTACATACCACAAAGCATGACATTCATTGCACTATCAAATGAGAAAGAATTTTTGCATGCTTATTCACAAGGTAGCTACTTGTAGGTGCTAAAGAAACAATTATACTTATATCTAGTCTATAACATTTACATACGAGTATGGAGTTATATATCATGAAATAAAGATAAAAGGAAACTAAAATCTTTTAAAAAGGAAAATATACGTATGCCATATTTTCAAAATATATCACAAAAATGGTACTTGTCTTTAAGTTTATCAAAGTAAATTAACGTGCATGTTTATACTACAGTATATAAAAACTTACCTTGATTAACTACTCCTTCATATATAATGAAGCTGTTCCTTCTTACAATTCAGGGTCCGTTTAGTTTCCCCATCTCTTTCTTTAGTATCCAAATGTTTATTACAAGGGAAGTTGAACTCTTCATAATTAGGAATCCTGATTGGTACCTCATCATCCTCATCCTCTGTCTCAGTATTAGTATTAGTCTTGTGTCTTCTTTTTCTGCGTTAGTTTTGCCTTTATCTGATCTTTAATTTGTTTCTTGTCTTTTTATTTGTGCGCTTGATTTCTTCCTGGCTCAGGTGCTTTCTGATTATAACCTAAAAATATCTTTTAATCTTTATTATTAAACCTAACCTTTAATTGTGATATTGTTGATCAAACTCCATAAAATTGCTAAGCAGACTTATTCAACAAAATCATTATGATTATCATAAAATAACCGTACCAACTTTCACTCATGTTTGCTGGAAGATATACAATATTATATATTATTTTCTTCATTCGTCAACAAAATTGAAAAATTGATTAAATATCCTATCTTCATCATCTGCATTAGACATTTTTTCTGATTTAAAAACTTTCAAAAAGTAAACAATACTGGGTATAATTTCTGCACTTTTTATCGTTTTGCAATGTAAAAGTGATATCATAAAAAGCGAGAAAAAATAATTGCAAAAATAACCGTATATGGCACATGTATTTTAAAGAATTGTTCTGTTATTACCAATCAACCAGGCGACATTGCGAATACAAAAATGTAAGTTATATCCATTAATGAATGTATAAATTACATGCATATCCAATTAACCAGGCCGCATTGCAAATAATTTAACTGCATTCATGAGTGTATAATATATATGTTCCGTATAACTTACATCATCCCGAAACCATCCTGCAGTTCCTGAGTCATTGTGCTCATTCAGAATGTGGGAAAGAGTACCGAGGTTGATGTCATCCAACTGAACAAATAAAGTTATATAAAGTGAATATTGGCAGTATCATTAGTATTACTGGTTATTCACAATATAAACAATTGAACATTTATTTAACACAAATATAATATATTATGAGACTAAGATATGTGTTATATGTTCATGTGTTGGGAATTCACATGAGATATACCTTTTTAATAAGTATTTGGTTAAAATAAATGTTAAACAGGCTAAGTTCTAAACTGAAAATAAAAATAAATATAAAACAAATTTTTAAACTGTACAAACTTAACAAAGAAGAGGAATTTTTAATATCATTACTTCGATATCAGCGTCTCCATCTGAATGAATTTAGGATCTCATGCAGGAGATTGAGGGGTGTATGAAGATTATGTAAACATAAATACCAGTTTTCCCCAAGTTCTAGCTCTCCACTGAGAAAACTTCATTGACAACGTCTATCCATGTATCATTCAATAAATGTTCATTAAAACTTTTCAATTCTGAAAAAATGCATACTTGTTCAATTCTGAAAAAATGCATGCTAAAAATACAACACATTATTCATTTAAAACATGAATTATATTAACTAAAGGAACTGTTTGATAGCAAAAGACATTGTTATTGAATAAACAAAATCTAGATTATCGTTCAATTTTAAGTTTAATGCATTGATCGTGAGTAAACATTGTCCCAGCAATCTACCAATATATATTTAAATTATGCCAAATAAGAATAAACCAACCATGCAATGAACATTGTTCAAAATTAAATCAAAAACAACAAAATTCAATGTCACCTTTTGTAAGAAGCGTAAAAACATTAATAAGAGCATAACTGCTGTTTTTTCATCCCCCACACCACTCCCATTTTATTCTATAAATCAAGCATTAATTGACCACAGATGGTGCTGAAACGAATTAACACATACAGAACTTCTTAATTACATGTAGGTTTTTTGTAGTTGTTTGAAACTGGCATTTATTTTTTGTAAAACAAATAATGCATTGAACTTCAAAAGCTACGAAGCAGGGTTGGAAATACTGGTGCTGGGAATTACCAGTGGTAAATACCGTTATCTCCGCCCCGGGAAATACAACTGATTTTCACTAAACTGGGAAATACTGGGAAGTTCATATTTAATTTCTTTATTTGTTTGATTTATTCAATGTAAAACATTTGTTTAGGAAATAAGATAAAAATAGAAAGCATAAAAACACAATTCTACATGTTGCCGTGTTACTCGGTCGCGATGAAATTATCAAAGTTTACGCACTTTATTAAGTCAGGAGAATACTATCATCAAATAAACAGGTCAATGCATTATTTATAAACAAAATATGCCCATAAAATAATAAATAAACGCATAAAATCCAAAGACCACGAAAGGAATACTACACGTCGGCCACGAGTTTCAGGTGTGCAATCGGGTGTGACGAAATCGAAGGGTTTATATACCTGTGTGACGGTGCCTATTTACGAGCGGTGTTCAGCTTTAAGATCCTCTATTCCCCATCGCATTCTATAGCAAAATACAAGGTTCAGTCCATGCTGCTTTTTTCCGCCTCAAGAGATTTATAATCATTCATAGCACAAAATAAACCAAATCATGTTTTAATTACTGTAGATGTTAAAATCAACAGTCAAGCAATCACGCATGTCGTTTTAACAAATTGACTCTTGACAGTTATGTGTTATTGTTCTTGGGAGATATTTACTTTGAGTGGGGCTAATTGGCTTCTTCTTACGTGTGCTGCATACTGAGATGGTGACACAGTCACTCTTTATTTTTCACAATTTTCTTGGCTCATTTTTCCCATATATAAAAGAACAAAAAACAAAAACAGAAACTGTTGGTTTAATACTTATGATAACTGTATTGATTGCACTTATACCTTATACCAGACTCGTCTTAAAACGAAAAACGCAGGTGAATGAATGAACCATGTTTTGATTATTTATAAGTAGATGCTCAATCCATTGCTGGGTAGCCAAAACATGTTTAAATCAAAGACAATAATTAAATGTCATAGTTTACAAGATATACTACTCTCTACATACCAACAGATATGATAAAAGTATGAAGTATATAGTTTTACTTTATTTCCCAGTATTTCCCAGGAAATACCAGTAATTCCCGGGAATTACAAGTATTTCCCACCGTCCTGGGAAATATGAGTATTTCCCGCTTTTTGCCAACCCTGTTACAAAGTATCACTTATACTAATCATTGTTTTCAAACAGAAAACTACGATTTATATTCCTAGCAAAATATAATGTTTTTCAATTTATTTAAGCAGTGTAGTGTAAAAAAAAGTTATCAACTATAATACCCCATATAAACTGAACAATCAAAGTTATATCAAACAAATGAAAATTAAAATAATAAGTGTACATGCAATTAAAAATCTCAAACATTCAATTAGACATTAAAAAAATGCATTTATTGTTTTCTTCATAAAATTCATATAACATTCTGGAATGTGTTTTTGAAAATAAAAAAATTATGGTTATTTGTTGTTTTATTGCCACACATCTCGGAGTCAAACTATTTTGTGAGGTTAATAGAGTATTGGTAGTTTTTATTTCTACTTGTGACACAATTCAATCGACTACAGCTTCAAATGTTTGTTTATTCATATTTTTACTTACCTTTTTATGCTTACAAATACTCCTTCGGAAAAAAGTGTCATACTTTACTGATATATTGAATAAAAATAGTCTAGAAATGCTAAAAATAGGATAAACATACCTCATTATTTTTCACTCAATTTGCCCCATAGGATTTGCTGGTTGACAGGAGTACATATTAATTTTATTAATGTGTTCAGTCCAGATGATTGGCCAGTTTTACTTTGCTTAATAGCATATTGTTTATTATCTAACATTTATAAAAAAAATTATTGTTCCCAAAGATCATACTAAATGTTGACGATTACAATAAAAGAGCTTTGTTTACATCATTCAAAATCCTGAACTATCTTAATATATGCTACATGCTTACTCCTCCTAGGCACCTTATCCCACCTCTATCTTTTTTGAGGTCCGAGTTGCTCTGCTTTAAATTTGTATTTCGCTTTATGGATTTTTGAGAGGGTTGACAGTTTGTTATTGTCATTTTCCTTTGGACTTTTGAATTTGAACACTGTTCGTTATCACCACATGTCATGTATTTGACTAAGCCTTTGGAAATATTAAACCATCATATATTTTTAAAATTTAAGATGAAGATTTTTGATTAATTGTTCATGAAAATACCCATAACACTCATTCTACATGTACATTGTAAGTTACTTGAAGATTATATGACATACACATACTAGGATATATTATTTTCATTCTATGTAAGGAAAAAACAAGCTTGAAGTCACAGATTAATATTCGTCAACAAAGTTTTTCAAAGTTTGTATAATTTACTTGCTGTGTACAGTGACTGTTTTGCTATCAGTTTTGATAACAGGTTGATTTTGTTTGGATTTATTTAAATTGCAAACCTGATTTTCTTTTCATTCATCAAAACATTATATGGCATAAGTGAAATAGTTAAGAATGTTGGAATATAAAAAAATTACAATATTTATTCCTATTATAAGTTAATTGAAATAGTTAAATTGTGAAACTTGACGAAACCCATAACAAACCAGAGTTTAGTCACAAATGACATTATTATTTCCCTTGTTTAATGCATTAAATGTCAAAAGAGATTAATTATAATGTTCGAAGGTTGCACATGAGAATTAGTTGATATTGAAATATGTCAGTAGATTTTATATCATTCAAATGTACAATTTCATGATATGAATATATAGCCTCATTTTAACTAATGAATGGCATACAAAGCTGTGTCAATTAATATTGACCAGCAATAATCTATTTAATATTTTATCAACATTATGTACATTGAATATAAATATAGTAATTAAAAATTCATCAAATGATAAAATAAAATAATTCAATAAATAATTCATTAATTACTAATCATTTAATCCGCCACTGATACTCTCGATACACCTGTAAGTGTAAGTGAGTAGCATTTGGGCTTAATTAAATTCCTTAATTTTCATTGCTCCAAACTTTCAATACCAAAACTTTGGCCTAAGACAAAGACATTGTCCAGCTACTGGTCCCTCCATGCTGACATGAATTTTCTAAGAATACGGATTTGACCATGATATGCTGTTATACTGAGCAAAAGTATGTAAATACTAACTTTTTTGTAAATTAACAAGTTGTTTCGATTGATAATTTGAAATATTCATTTTGAGTTAACAAACTTAATTCAATGTACAGAGTTTGAAAGATGTTACACTGAATGTACTTATTTTATTACAGTTATAGACTCATATAAGACTGGATAAAAGGTTTGTACCATAGCTTGTACCATACCCTGTTCTTAAACAGGTCTATATTTGATTTTTAAATCACAAATACATTAGAGAATAAATTATATACAACAACGAACCAGCAGGTTTCCTTCATCATTTATCACAAGGACCCCTGTTACATTACCTTTTTGAAAAATATGTACAATGGCATCAAGTCAAAGGTAAGATTGAATTTCTTATTTTCTATATATATTAACGACGTTGAAAGTTTTATAATTGATAGAAATATCAGTGGGATCTTAGTATTACAAATGATCAGAGGACGATCTGCTTGTTTACTTTAATCTCTTTATTTTATTATTTACGCAGACGACACTGTAATTTTCAGAGTCAACTCCAGATTTACAGCAAACACATGATCATTGTTTTATATATGGTTAAAAACAGAAACTTACAGTAAATTTGAAAAAACTAAAATAATGATATTCTCTATATGACCTGCTTTTAAATATACTCTTATGTATAATGCTGATACATTAGAAATAGTAAAAGAGTTCAACTACCTGATACATTAAAAGGGTTCCAATGTTATGTTTAGAATAGTAATGCGTCTCAAAGGCTAATTCGCATAATTAGCAATTTGCATGCAGTCCTAATTTTAATTTTTGGCAGCAATCTTCTTCAAAGATTTAAGAAATTAAACATCAACGAACAATAAGGACAGGCGTTAGTTGCATCTTTTATATCTATAGATTAAAAATGCTACATTTGTACGTACATACAAGAAATTAAACGGCCTTTTTAAAAGTAATTTCTTCATATAATATAAATAGATTTTTTTGTAAAGTTGTCTTACCAGTTTTACTATACTCACATAAATTTTGGGTTACGAATATTGATGGTATTGAGCGTGTGCACCGTAGATTTCTTAAACACATTCTTAGTTTGAAAAGTATTACATGTATACCGAACGTTATATGGTGTATAGCAAAACAAGTTGATTTCCATTATATTTAAACAAGAAGGGTTTGGTTTTGGGTAAAGTTGATTTAATGTCATGAAAATAAGTTGTGTAAATGTATGTGTATGTATCTTTTAAATTGTTATACAAGAGGTGAAGTGAATAACAATTGGTTAAACTGTTGACTGCATACCTCATATAACCCTGCTTTAATTGTTATACGCTGTTTGTACATACAAAGCTATTTGTGAACGACGTATCTCAAAATATCTTTATTTTTTGTAATATATATAATTATATGTATGCATCATTCAAGACGTCTCAACAATACAAACGCCTACTGTTAGTGAACCAAATTCTCGAACTCTTACAGTGTAAAACATATAAAAACAAATACAAAAAAATTGTAAATCTGAAAATTAAAAATCAAAAATTGCAATATAATTCTTTGAAGTTTATTAACAAGATCTTATAGAAGTATGTAGTGCATGCATATGGCAAAAATTAACTTCCCACTTTAGTTTTTATTTCAGACAATGTATTTGTCCCTCTTGTATTTTTGGCAGTCATCAGACGATCTGGGGCCCACCTCATCGGCGCTATTCAGTAAATTCAAAACGCCTTTCAAGATCAATGGTTTTTAAATTAAAAGATAATTGGTTGTTTCAAATCTTTAAAGTGCGAATTTACATCCAAATAGTAGACATATTTGACATTTTATCCGAATGAGATTATTGATTTAATGTGTATTGGTATTATATGCTTATAAATGGTTGAATATAACATCGCTACCTTCTAGATTCTTGATAGACTGTAATCAGTATTTGTCTTTTGGAATCTATGGGGCTGGATATTTAGCTCTTGTAAACTAAATTATCCGCGTCTGAAATAATAAATACACATGTGATGTCGCGATTGTTGAGGGGACAATTGTTCATCTTTTTTAAATACAGTTTGGCATTAATTTAGCAACTATGAATTAGAATGGCATATTTAATACCTTCTTAAGTTCTTCATTATGACATTTCTCGTTTGTCCATTATTATTTCGTCAGCAACTGGTCATGGTATATTATTATTTCTGATGCCTTATTTTGGGCAGATTTGTTCAAATATTTCAAGCAGTTTGCCATTTACAGAGCATATATCGACTTAAATTACTTATAGTAACATTTAATAACATCCTCAGCGAGACAAACTACTAGTCATTTTTTCAGATATCTACAACTGACATCGGCTTCCATTGACATATTTGAATAAAATGCCTTTTTCGAAGTAGCTAGGTATTTGGACAACAGATATCAATTCATACGGATGAAATAAATATATCTCAGCAAAGAATACAATACTTCAACTCACATACATGTATGCACTGTAACTTGTCAGCTAGGAGTATATACGCCTGTTCAAACATTTAACAAGCTGGATATTTAGACAGCAGATATCTTATCAACACTTCGGTATATATGACATATTTGTTAAAACGTTTGCTGTAGATAGAGACAGTATATGCCTGCTTATATTTATATAATAGTGTTGTGTTGTGCATGTACTATGCCTAAATAGTAGTCAGGGTTTGATGCATAGTGCACGAGCCGAATGTCAATCGTATGTATCTACCTTTTATATATATAAAAACCACCATAAACATCATCGTCTAACGTAGCGTAACGGTAATGCGTTGGGGTTTTAGACGTAATGATTTTTGGGTAGAGAGTTCGGAACCCGCCGTCAACCGCTGTCGGTGCCTGTAAAATTTTCATTGAAAACAATTGCCGTGCTCTATTTCAGTATAGTATGCTTACGCTATAAAAACCCGTTGTATACTATGCGAAAATAGATGAGTATTGAATATATAGTGACAAACTGATAGGAGGCATAATAATGCCTATTATAATAAACCTATAGTGAGTCTTCAATTGACACATGCTTGTGTTGCTCAGATGTTCCCTGTAAATTCGTCCTTTACTTATGCCCTCTGCTTTAGAAGTACCCCATTTTTAATAAATTTGACAAATTAGCTCTATTCAGGACTTTTACGTTTCTTTCCGATCACGACAAAGAACACACGGCGGGTGTGACCGGTCAGCAGAGGATGCTCACTCCTCCATTGCACCTGATCCTACCTCTATTTTTAAGAGGCCGATGTTTGCTCTGCTCCTGTTTTGTAATTTTCCTTTGGACTTTTGAATTTGAACACTGTTCGTTATAACCACATGTAATTTATGTATACAGCAGATATTGCTAAATACAGTATAGTACAAGAAATACCGTATAGCTGGTTTTTTGGCGGAGATATAATTTTGGCCTATTTTGGCGATTTTTGAAAACTCATCAAAATAAAAATGACCAAATTAAAGTACCTTGTATGTAGATTCTATTGACAAACATGTAGTTTTTGGAGATTATTTTTTCATATATTTTTTTGTTTGTGAGCATAATAAAAAGTTGTTACAACCACATAGTGTTACATATATATTTACTTATAATCAATACAAAACTAATGTTAATAATGTTAATAAATAAAAACTAAACATTACTATGAAATTGAAGTTAATTGTTTAAACACCATATCACTTCTCCCTGTGCAGTTATGTAATTAGCCCAAGTGCCATGGTTGTTAGTTTGTGTTGTTTTAGGAGACATCTGATCCATTATCGACTCAGGTGGAGATAATTGTCTGATTAACGGTTTCTTCACCAAAAATTGATATTGAAATTGGTTGTTAATAAGATATACTTGTTTATGCTTATATCATGTACCATTTAGTTATTTCTGTTGAAAATATTGAAGTGTGTGAAGCTAGGGTAGGACATCAGATTTTACCACCTTGTGGCATATAGGATTTTTGCTGAAGTAAATTTACTTTTCAGCTATTAAGATAAATTGACAATAGATTTCTAATAAAGGGTAAATGATTCACCAAAATTATATCCGCCAAAATTAAAGGTATACCTTGTAGGCCCAAATCCCTCAAATTTGTGTCCCGCAAAAAAAACCCCGGCTATAAGGTATTCGATGCAATTTAGTGTTTTGTAATGTTAGGGCCAAATATATGACTTTGTTCACCTCTTGCATATCTAAAAACCAGTCAGTAGAACTTAACATCTGTAGCCAACAATTGCAACCCTCATATGGCTTCTGAAAATCTTACTTGCTTTGGAAATTAGCTTGTAGTAATAAAAAGAAGACCAGAAATTGTGTCTATTTTTTTTTCAAATAAAATTGGTATATACACTTTACAAGGATCAGCTCATTATCTAGTAAGTGGCCGAACTAATCATGTATATTAAGTTAATAGTACATATATCAAAATTTAAAAATATGCGTTGTTTGGAATATGTTAAAAATACATTCAATATCCTATTTATACATATTTCAAATGATTTTTTTCAAACAATGAACTTTTGCAGGTACATGTATGGATCAAGATATTTTCTCATAAGCTTTTGATAACTGAGTACAGAAAAAAGGGTCGACATGGCAACTTAAATATTGACAAGCAAGAAATACGGTGTATTCTTAATATGGATCATGACATTCAGCAGTCACAATTTAACGACACAGTAAGAGTCAAAATAATTACAGCATAAAAATCAATATGATAAAAGAACATAATTATACAGTTCGTTCACCAATATGGTGATCGCATATTGTTAAATCTTAACAAGTTCTGATTCATTTCATAGCTGACATTTCGCCAGCACAATATAGCAATCACTGTTCATCTTGCCTCCCTTATTTTCTGACACTCGGAAATTTTGGGGGGCTTTGTTTCGGTATTTTGTTCAATTCAACAGGAACGCTATCATCAATACCGTAATCACCATAACTCTTTGATGAAGTCCATCTTTATTTGTAGTTCCAAAGTTGCTAGAATCTTTTTGATATACAAAAAAAATGAAATGAAAAAAATAACATTAATTTGAATTAATATATCTATACATGTACTTCAGTCTAAAAACTAACAATATACGATACCTTTGTTTGGGTATTTGTCTTTAGATTCTAACAGAACCATTCCCATTCCGTTTGTGTTGTGAAGGTCGATGTGGCAATGGAAAAACCAGGCACCAGGATTGTTAGCTTTAAATCTAATAATGACATACCCACCCGTTGGAACAATAATCGTGTCTTTCTCGGGAGGATAATCCAACTGAAGACCAGGAATATTGTTACCTGTCCAACTACTGTTAGCCCATTGGGCCTCATTGCAGTAGCTTTTATTACCTAGACATTCAATATCATTTGATGACAGCAAAAATTTTCCTGTTGATTCATCGTAGGTTCCAAATCCCATTTTCATAACATAAAAATAATGACCGTGTAGATGAACAGGATGTGACCACCCTCTCCCTTTGCCTAGATTAGTTAAGACAAATTGATAGACCCTGTCAGATGACAATTCAACATTATAGGTACAGCTACATATTTTGTCTTCTCCACATTGACTACTTTTACATTGTGTTGTTAGTGCCGCTTCGTTTGTCAGGATTGGAAATATTGGAGAAATAAACTGATGTCCATTGACTGAGCCTGGTGTGTTTCCTGGTTCTCCAGGGAATGCAAAATTGAAGAAAAGAGTTTCATCGGCAGTAACAACTTCCTTGTACTTCGACAAATACTCGTTGCTGTTTGCTTGGTCAAATGTTATACATTGTAGATTACTGTCTTTCGGATAATAAAGGTATGGGCAGTTGAATATCATGCATGGCTTATTTGATGTACAATGACCCAGACTGTTTGTATCTCTATCTTTAGTGGTATCTGTATTTCCTTTATACCGAATTAACGCTTCTGCTGCATGATATTCCGGAGGACTTTTCGTTGTAAGGACTTCAATACTTTCGGCTACTAGAAGATAAATATCTGGATCCTGATTTGTATATAATGTAAAGTCATACCTCTCACCTGGATGAATGATAAATGATTCCACAATCAGATCTCTGCTATCACTCCCAGTGCCACGAACTATCTCAAATCCGTCCGTTGCACGGATATTCAGTTCGTGATGGCTTTGAACATAAACCCGAAATGGATACAAGGTGGCCGCGCTGATTACACGAAACCGATATGACCGTCCATGTTCTACTTCAAACATTTCCAGGGGCGCTGCATTGTGTTTCAACCCATTATTATTACTGTAAAATCGCCCTTTTCCATTAATCAAACCAGAATGCATATGAAATCTGCTAAAATTTGCGCCATCAATAGACTTGGTTGGTTCAATGTAAGTTTTTCTATCTAGATTATATACACCGTTAATCATCCGCTGATACAAGGTTTCTGGTTCATCATCATGGTTCCAGTCCTGTAGAATAACGGTGAAGCCGACCTGAGGCTGTGAGTAGAATTTATACTTTGGATATATTATGAGCCCTCCATATAACCCCATGCTTCGCTGGTCACCAATGTGTGCATGGTACAAACTAGTTCCGTGTGGCTGAGCAGTAAATTTGTAGGTATATGTGTGTCCAGGTAGGATTGGACTCTGGCTGATAAAGGCTACTCCGTCAGATCCCGGAGTTCCTTTTTGATGCATGCCATGCCAATGAATCGTAGTGGAATCTGTGTGCATTAGATTGCGAACATGGATGATCATTGTCTGATCTTCATATGCTTCAATTGTAGGTCCAGGAAACATCCCATTAATGGCTATGACAAGACGAGACCCATATCCATCACACGTTATTACCTCTGACATCTTCTCATCAGGCAGTGTACTTGAAGTATTATTATACAGACTAAGACCCCCGTTATTAGGTACAACTAGTAAGGGAGGGTTTGTCGTCATCATGGTAAGTCTGTGTTCAATTGTGAGTGAACATTCACACGTTGTATGGGATTCTCCACATGTTCCATTTTTGCAGGTTGGTCCGTTTTCTGGACTAAGCCACCAGCCTTGTGGTGTACAGTTTTTCACAAAAAGAAGACAAAACAAAATCTTTAACCTGAAAAAAATGTCTCAAATACATCATATAAACCTCTGCAATTGAAGTATATTTAAGAAAAAAGAATGTATAGAATGTAATCTCAAATTACACTAAACTTAATTTGTCTTGCTATCAAACTTAGTTTTTCTGTTAAAAGGGTACCAGAGTCACTTTTTTCCTCTGCTGAGGGGTTGAACTCGGGTCCTCTGGCATGCAAATCCAGCACTCTACCGATCGAGCTAAAGGGTTAACCCACTAGTCAGAGCTGGTATGAATGCCATATACCTGATTCAACCACATTGCCCCCCTGTGGAGCGAAGTATACTGGAGACAATCTCTCTCACTCGCCAGAGAATACCCAGGTCCCAACGTTGGCGCCAAATGTAACAAGACACTTATTGCCTCTGATGGGGTTTAAACCCGGGTCCTCTGGCGTGCAAATCCAGCACTCTACCGATCGAGCTAAAGGGGATTAACCCACTAGCCAGAGCTAGTAGAAATGCCATATACCTGACTCTTCCACACATGCAGCCCAGCCGATGGGAAACATATGTCATACAATATATCTATCAGAATTTGATGCAAAAAACCCGCATCGAAATCGATGCAAAATTAACAGAGTTTCGCTGTTTCAAAGTGGCTATATCTACCAGCTTTAAGAAATCCAAAATTATGCAATGACGAGCTCGAGGCTTCAGCGGAAGTGACGTCATGGGGCCAACAAGAGGGAAATCTGCTTACAAAGCTTTACAAATAAATTCGATTTTACAGCCAATACAATTCAAATGAGTCTGATCTTTTGACGAATCTAGTTATTTTAAGTATTCATTTGTATATTTAGAAATGTGTATCCTTATATGTTTTGTTTTAGTCATAGTTCTTTTTAAAGGGACATAGACACGATTTCAGCCCAAAATTTTGAATTTTAATTTTCCAATTTTAATGTTTAGAATGGTTAATATGGGTAGCTTTAATGATTTGTCAAAATTTAAAAATCAAATATTGATTTATAAGCAAGATACAGAGTTTGAAAGTCCTTGTTTTGTAAACAAAGCTCGAGCCTTGTTATTGTTTACGTTTGTGTTTTATTAGTATAGGTTCCAATCATATGTTGCTTTTTTCTGTTGATAATATTATCTATGAACACATTGAATCAGTTTACCTTGTTTGCCATGATTCATTTTGTCAAAGAAATGTTTATTGCATATTTTTACAACATTTGTAAACAAACTGTAAGACTCGAGCTTTGTCTACATAACAAGGAATTCTTACCTCTGTATCTCCCTTCCGACATTCAAATTTTGGTCAATCATTCAAAATGCGCAAGTAGACCATTTTATACATAAAAAATAAAGAATAAAATTTTGATCTCAAATCGTGCCCAAGTCTTTTTTAAGGGATTTTAAACTTTGCAAATATCATCGCCTTTTCACCGATGATTATGATATCTTAAAACATTTGCATGAGAATTCAGGAGCTGATCTTGAACTGAATATAGGAATTCCCCCATTTTAAACATAATGTTCCATTATATACCCTTTTTAAAATGATGTTTTTGTGATAGAACGAGGTAGGATCACTTTTTTACATTGACATTAAAGTTATCAAGCCCATTAAAACTCCAAGCGTAAATCCCATAAAATCACGCGAGAACTGTCATGGCTGCTGAAGAAGACGACTGGTAAACATGCTGGTGTGTATTATCTGGTTATGATTTATATACGGTTAGTTTGTTCAACCTTAATTAAAAATCATTTTATCTCAAGGAAGTCAAACATAAAACGATCTGTTTAGACCGAAGTCAGCCGCATTCAAAAAATAATGTTGCACCATTACGGAGATCCTATGGAATTGTAGCCCTCTCCAGTAAATATCAGATAAAAATCGGTGAGGGTTACATTATTGCAGCTAACTGCGGCGGTGACCTCGTGACGTCACAGTTCATTTCGTGCCGAATCGGCTTTATAAAAATTCGTTTAGCAGATAAGAGATCGGGTTTCCCCCAAAATATCTTGAAAAGTACGTGTGCGATCGCCGTAAAATTTTCAGGATTGTGTTTTTTCACACAGGTCTCCAAAATATCAAAAATTTACCGGTATTGCAGGTACCCTTTAAATTACTTGCCATAAGATTTTGGTTGGCTAAGTAATAGTGATAAGTCCAACCACCCCCACCCCCTAAAAAAACAATTAAACACAACAAAGAAACGTTTACCTTAAACACATACACCAAATCTACCATATATGAATCTATTAGAACAGAATATGTTAGTTCATAAAATTCGATCCCATTTTTTGCCCGATATAATCTTAACAGTATTTTTATCATTTATAATTGTAATACACATGACAATTAATGACATATACATTGCAAAATAGTACGATACAAATATTTGACTTAAACATATATATTACCAAAACACTCACCATGTCATTTCAAGGATTGTGCAGCGTTCTATGATTTTCGTGATTATGTCCTATACACAAAGGATCACAAAATAACGTCCTTGGAAACTCGATATTTTAACTACGACATGCATTTAAAGAAAACAGGTTTCGGCTTATGTATTTCAATAGCGGCATATATTCAATGAAAGGCATATTAATTGTATTGCCAGATGACAAATAATAACCAAGCTTTAATAGTTATGTTGAGATAAAATGTTTGCTATTTCTAAACACATAGACTGGTTTGATATTTTTCGGCGACAAAACTCAATTTTATTCCAAAATATGGCATTTGTTTTCACGTTGTGTTATGTTAAGAGGTCTGTTAAAGTAAATCAGTGAACGTTTTAGAATTGAGGTACGGAGATACAATTCTTTGAAATAGCAGTTCATGTCGATGCGAGTACCACCGAGAGCTAGATTGAAGTAATTAATAATTAATGTCTTTAACTGATACGTTTTATAACATCTATGATGGTATTCATGTATATTATAACATATTGTTTTAGTAATTTGCAAAGTTATGCAAATAATAACTACCTTAAAAAAGATCTCAACGTGCCTTCTTCTTTTTTTTTAGACCAAATCAAAACACAAGCTGATCAAACAGTGGTTTTTTCATAGTATGGTGTATAAACATGATCAACTACTCAAATTCCAACCAAATAAATCATTTCATTATTAAAATTAAGATATTTACACTGATCTCGTTTTGTGTTGTTGTAGAGACCCTGTATTTTAATCATAGTGAAATTAGCTAAATATCCTTAACAAGGTTGAAATAATCACTCGTCTATTTTAATGTACATGTATTATTTTTGCGACCAAACTAACAAAGTGCTTTGATATTTATTATTTTTTAATTACTTATTATTATTTGGGGGTCTTTTTTCTTCTTCTTTTTGTCAAAGTGCGTTGACGTGGTCCTAAAATTGCCGCACTTATAAATAATCAAAATGTGTTATTTTTCGAAGTGCATTATAGCATTCCTGATTTAACTTATTCTTTAATCATCCAAACATTTCTTCATTGTTAAACCATTGTAAAATGTTTGTGTTTTAATAAGCTACGGAAAACGTGTAAAATAATAATGCTGTACACATTGCCCATGACTTTTGGTTAAAGGTAAGGGTTACATGTGTATCCTTCCCGAAATCGAAATCTTGTTCTAGGTTTCTTTGAGAAAAAAATGTTCTGTTCTGCTATTGTTTTCAGTTTGATGGTAAACTTTTTGCAGTGTGCTCAATTTTACACTTCATTCACATATTCTAAATACATGGCTATGAATTCAAATTACATAATGAATAATATGAACCTATTTAAGTCGTCAAAATATCATGTTTATAAACAGCATTTTTTTTTAACTATCAAATTTCAAAACTGTCATCAGAAAACAATGCTTTGCCGGACGACTTGTTCCAACTTTTTTAAAAATAGTGTGAAAACAGATAATGTCGTATTACACATTTTTGGAATTCCATACACCCGACAGTGGCATTATGACTGCAAACTTCAAACATGAATTTTAAACGGATATAAGGCAGGCAAGGCCAAGGGGAAGAAAATAGAATCCAGTTAAATGTTTTACACAGATATTTGCTATGACAATGACATTTGGTATAGATCCTTGTTAATTGAAGATCACTGCAAAGGTGGTCTTGTGATAAAGAGAACTATTTGACCAAGGTTAGAGACAAATTAAAACAAACCAGAGAAGGATTTTCCATTATGGGTCGTTAGACAACGTCCTTAAGGTACATTGTGTCAGTCCCCCATCTACAATTTGGTACCAGTGTAACGACGAAAAGTGACCCCCGTAGAATATTGACCCGGGGGTCAAATTTCTACGGAGAAAACTGACCCAGGGCCAGTATTCTATGACAACTAGGGTCGTTTTTCTTCAGTAGAAAACCATTCCAAACCTGTAGATCTACGACCCCCCACACGTTGAAAACTGACTCTCATAGAATTTTGACATCGCTTATAAACTACATAGAAATTAGAGGTGATACGCGTAGCATTCATGTTTAGTGAGGGGAAAGGGGGCAGCGAAAGCATATAAAAGATGGATGCGCCTCCTGCTTTACCCTGTTACATATACAACATCTGTTTGAACAAAAAGATGTATGTATTTAACTTAAACTTAAAGTACTCGTCAGCTTGCCTTATGGTGGCCCTTCGATAAGCCATTTTAGGGTTGTGTCTCCCCCTAAAGGTACATGTATGATGATGCACTCGCTTGCGTTCCCTTTTTGCATAACTAAAGACGGAAATGATGTGACAGCTCGCGTCTGCTCGTTCTGCTGAATAGGCCCCGCTATTTTAGTAGGCGATTTCATAGACAAATCTTAATAATGACCTCTGTACGAGTATGTACATGTATTGCATATTTTTAGAAGAAGAAACCCAGAAGACAGATGTGAAATATCGACGAATAAAGCGGATTTTTTATTATCTGTTGTATTTATCTATAGTGAATGTCTGACAACCAAACAAAACACCGTCACACCGACAGACTTATGTTACAGGTACACATCCATTTTTTGTGAGTGAGGACTTTTGGTCTCAAATTTGGCTTGGTCTCTACAAAAATAATTGTAGAAGGTATAAAACTTCTTAAATAAGATGTAGTTCTGGCTTGAGGAATTACAAAAGTAAAATCATCATGATTTCTCTAGGAATAAGAGATTTCAGGTGGAAAGCAGGGTTCTAAAAGATTTCGTAAGTAATTTGGCACCATACCATTAACCATCTTATAAAACAAGATTAATTTATGGACTTTCCTTCTTTCTGACAACTTATCCCACCCTAGTTTTAGATTACAAAGTAATTTAAGAATGCAATGCTGCCTTTTTATTCAATGTACCTAACACAAACTGCTCTCAGGATCGGACAATACGTATACTTATATACAATGTATATCAAATACTTGTTTGAGAAAAAATATAATTTCATAGACCAATTTGTTCATTCCAACCAACATGAAAGGTCGCAAAATGGTTTGCTTTGTTCAAATTCTGATATCAAAGTTCCCCCACAGGAGAAAAATTGTTTCCTAAATATACCAACAACACATGCAAGAAACTCTACTCTAATCAAAAGGTAATGATTAACGGCATCGCTGAATCAAGTTATTGGCGGATGCCACGTTACAGTGATTCACAAATGACATTATATTATACTATGTACATGTAATATTTTACATAATAAAATATTGTTTAAACCATTAAACATTATAGTACACGTATTAGACCGAATGCTGTTTACCTGACAGATGCATTTTGTCTCAAATTAACCTTAGAATTAATCTGATCTGTAACGAACCGTCAAATACAATACAATACTGTAAAGGACTTCCCTTCTCGACTTTCTGAATGCAGTACGCAACACGTTGACGATGACTTCATTTTTTACTCATCAACAAACATATCTCAATAGATGATATACTTTATTAACTCTTCGTTAAGAGATCACTTTTTCGAGAATAGTAATAAAAAAGCTGGGCTTTTTTCTACTTTAAGAAACTTGTAAAATGAGTATGAATGCCTGGGACACATATATTAAATCCAAGGAAAGTTTAAAGTTATGTAAGAATATGCATGTATTAATTGCTAGATTCAAATGTCGTTTAAAAGTACCGCGGTTGTATTCATTTGGTATCAAAGTCAATGCTATATGTTAAGCCCGTTTCAGTGTCATTATTTCTTTGCTATTTGCTATCTCTGTTATATACCAAAGTTTGCAAGTACATTTTAAAAGTTAATTTTGATTACAATAGAGATCAATTTCAAACTCACACAGAATCATCTATGAAGTATTCTGTTTCTTTTGTTCAATTCTAAATTTGAACTTCGGAATTTGTGACGTTTATATTGTTTTTAAATCAAGCATTGTATTTGTTTAATATATATTCTTCTTACACCTGTTGTAACAAGAAAATAATTGTTGTTAGAAATATCCAAATGGGATGTTGCATGTAAGCGCGGATTTAAGGAGTGGGGGAAATCAAACTTTTTAAAATCACTTATCAAATTTACCGATAATAGGCCTAGACCCTTTTGGCAAAAAAATATCCCTCGGATGCCCCTCTCCAACCCCGGATAAAATTTACTGGATTCACGCATTTGATGAGATGTGCTTATTTCAGACCCAGGTGAATATTTCAGGTGAATAAATCTATCATGGCGATATAGAGCGTGATGAATAATTTTCTCTTCCCCTGTAAATTAATTGGTATCAATTTCTGCATACAACAAGTGCGAGTTTTTGTTCATTCAGACTGATATAACTCCTATGCAGTCATGGTTTAACAATGTAAAAACACGTTATATCATATATCATTCCCCCCTCCCCGCCAACTCCCCCCACCTTTTATTTTTTTTTCTAGATTCGCGCCTATTTTAACTATCTATTTAAAATTCAGTTGTTATCTAAGGTACGTCTTTTTCTTCTGTTGCCAAGATGTAAGGAAGGGGAACATTTTATATTCAGTATACTTTAATTAACGAAACACGACTATATCTTTTATTTTTTAATTTGAAAAATTAAAAGACAGACTGAGATAATGATGATAAGCAATTGCAGGTGATCAGAAAAGCTTAGTCAAGCTGGTTATTCGGACAATGTAGGTATCAAGCAGGCAATACACCCCCCCCCCCTCCCAAGCACCACCACCACCCCTGTATCCACCCTAAAGAAAATAATAATAATATATAGTCGATATTCTACAAGGTCATTTTTCTACAACACACAGGGAGAAAAATGACCCTTAGACCAAATATTCTACGATGTAATCCAAGTATTCTACGACCGAGTGGGTCATTTTTCTACGTAGAAAAATGACCAAGGGTCAATATTCTATGGGGGTCACTTTTCGGCGTTACACCGGCTTACACTGGAAGTTAACCTACGATGGACCAGTGTCCCATTCAGGGGGAGTCATAGCGTCCTAATGGCTCGGAGAAGCATTTAACTTAACATTACTTTGACCTAAAACCTCGCCCTTGTCTATAGGTAGTCGTTTGGTAAACTCTGAGACAGACGAGAGAACCAATTGCAGAGAAACCAGGATTCAATACAAGATTTCAAAGAGATTTTTATTACCTTGACCTAAAAACTTGTTTAAACTATAATTCAATAAATAAATAAAATGTACAATTCACGAAACAGAAGCGTGCGTGGAGGATTATACATGTACGTAATAACCAAAAGATAATGCAGTGTACAGTATATAATTAAACTTGTTCTTAAACTAATGTATGAATAAAATAAATTTTGAAAAATTATAAACATTAACTACTAGTTATGAAAACCAAAGTGTATTTAGGGAAAGGGTTGTGAGTGTTGTAGACGATGTGCCTCTTCTGAAAATTGCAACCCATGCGTGGTTTACGGTTCTATCAACTCACAACAACCTATATAATGCTCATTGAGAGTCAAGGAGAACAAAATCCTTTGCTAAAGGATATGTAACTGATTTTAAAAATTATTGCATTTTTATAATTGATCAATAAAATTTTACCTTAGCAAATGATACTCTAATTCTGAGGCAGGTTTCTATTCAAGTGATTTTACCATGGCAGCATAATCAATTCGGAATCCGCCATGAAACATTACTATTTGTGATTTAGTGATGACACCAGCACTCTAATGAATTGAGTAGTTAAGTGGCACGCATTTACACAACGAGATGAACACATACCCTGGGTGCTTAATAAACAAGACACAGTGACCGTCAGGATCGTTGATAGACAGCAAAGCGTGTAATTGGTAGTCAATCAGCTAATGGACCCTTTATAATCAGCATTAAAAGAGATTCTTTCAAGAGTAAGCGTTAATAATAAAGATTTACACACAATAAATTCTGAGTGTTTAGTAACGATGTCTTAAAATTTAAGAAACTGCCCAATGTCAGATGTAATATATGCTTATTTCGGGTATAATGATTCTGTAAACACACAACAAAAAGAAAGTAACCCCATTCGAATAAAAAATCCATAGCTTTCTTGACCATTTTATAGACACTGCCGTACTGCATTTATATATAGAAATAAAATAAATGTTCTATCGTAAAAATTGTCATTTCCAAACACAACACTGCCCTAAATAACACGGAAGGTAACAAGTCCATTGGTATAAAGCTTTACCGAAGGTTTCGAATGTTTAATATGGTTAATGCTGGAAAAAAAAGAAAGTCAATACCGTCAGAATTATGTAAAGAATGGTGAACACGGGATTTTTTATGACCCTATTTTTTGTTAATCTGAGCTATAAATCTTAGTGTATGTTTAATAATTGCAGATATTTGATATGGAAAATTAATGAAACTCCACACATCGTTTTATAGAGACTTCGCATTCTTATTACATGTATAACACGGCGCGATTCCATTTGAAACTGTGCTGGAAACCCTTTAAAGGGACATGGTCATGATTTTGGTCAAAAATTATTTTTCCGATTTTAATGTTTACAATGCTTCAGTATGGCATTTTTAATAGGCAACCAAAATTTGAGTGTCATTCGTTGAGTTATAAGCGAGCTACAGAGCTTACAATTCTTTGCTATGTAAACAAAGCTTTTGTTTACATTTTGAATGTTGAAGTGAAAATTCCAGTTTTAGCCCTAAAATGAATGTGTTGAACGTTAGGAATTTTTTATTTATGCTTAAAATGAATAAGATAGACAAATCAGCTTGAAAAAGATTTTTTACAGGTATATTGAACCTATGTAACAAAAAAACAGGGCACGAGCCTTGTTTACATGACAAATAATTGTGAGCCCAGTATCTTGCTTATAACTCTACGACTGACTCTCAAATTTCATTTGATCATTAGAAATGCATTCCTAAAGAATTGTAAATAATAAAAACAGGAAAATAGAATTTGACCAAAATCGTGACCATACCCCTTTAAAATTAAGGAATGTAGGAAAGGTTTATTTCATCTTTGCCAATATTCTGAAATCTCAATTTTCCCCTGTTCAACATTTTGATTTTTACACCTGAGTGGTCAGCAGGCTTTAGTCTGTGTTCACATGAAAATATATTTTGTTATCAATTACCTGAGAAAAATTTGATGAAAACAGAAAAACGATATAAAAAATGAAATTGTTTTCTGGACTGTTTATTTAAAGAAAATCAATTCAAAATAGCCAATCTTCAGGTGCATGTCAACTTTCTAGAAAACAGCAGAGTAGGGTTATAGATTCTTCATGCTTGAAGTATTTATCATAACGAAAATACTACAGAAATTGGTTAAAGTACATTGGCTATACAGACAACGCATGATTGTTTATATTCGTAAAGAAATGGGTAATTAAGTCTGGGTGATGAACCTGTCTGCGCCGGGTCAGAAATTATGAATAAAATGCTATCGCTGACCACGGTGCGTCAGATCATTAGTATGGACTTGAGCTCATGTACTTATAAGGTTCATACCAAATTTTTGCATGCCCTTCTAAATAAAACGGAAAAGCATCAATAATTTTTGCGTCAGGCAAATCATGAAATTTTGCCCATTGCCCAAAATTTGTAAACCATGCATTTACGTCCTGGGTGCCATCTCCTTTAAATTTGTCCAATTTAATGTTAGAAGACATTTTAAAGGTAGAGAAAAATGAGTTTCTACCTGGTGCAGGTGTAGTTCCTGGTTCTACAAATTCCTGGCTGGTGCGAGGTTGGTTCTCCGGTGAGTTGTTTGTATGCAGGACCTGATATGCGTCCGGAGCGTCCGGGGCGTTGTGTCCGTCCGTGGCGTTGTGTGCGTTCGGAGCGTCTGGGGCGTTGTATCCGTCCGTGGCGTTGTGTGCGTCCGGGGTGTTGTATCCATCCGTGGCGTTGTGTGCGTCCGGGGCGTTGTATCTGTTCGTGGCGTTGTGTGCGTCCGGGGCGCTGAATCCGTCCCTGGCGCTGTAATCGTCCTTAGCGTGGGGTGCGTTCGGGGCGTCTGGAACTTTGTGGGTTTCGTTTTTATCCAAGGGCGGAAACGTAGCCTTTTCGAACGAAGCCACCTGGGATGGAGATGCCTCGTGTGGATGTAGTACGACAGATGGATAGTCGAAATTTAAATCATCATTAGAATAAAACAAAGGCGGAGAAGTTTGCGAAATGTTTTTTATAGTTTTGGCTTGATCCTGATACGAAATCTGGTCTATAAGTGTTAGCGTTAAATTCAATGTCTGAATCTTCAAAATCAGGCTGAATGAATTTTGAGTGAGATGTTACAGAAAGTTTCGACACAGCTCTTTTAAGTTTTTGAAACGGCGTTAATTTGGCCATTAACAAAGTTCTTTAACTGGAAGTATAACGTTACCGTGGCGTGGACGAAGACCGGATTCTCACCACTATATCGTACTTTGATTTGGCTTAATACGATATTTCAGTTTATTAGATCCTCGGGACCTTATTCGTCCTTGACCAGACACCTGGCGTTGCCTGTGCCACGTTATATAACCCGGAATTATCTCCTCCTCAACCTGAGGAGTAGCCCTTTTCCCTGTATAAAAAGAGGAGGCAAAAGACAGCTTCCAGTTGACTACTTCTTTTATTCAAAGTATTTTAATTATAAGACATTCCGATTAAAACTCCACAATATCATATAATGTATAATAAATAACAATAGACATTGATTACAAGAAATTCTGAAAATAAAATATTATATTTACTTGAACCCACTGAATCATTTATGTTAACTTTTATAAAAACGCGCATGTATCTTAATATGATCTTACCTGTATAAAAAGAGGAGGCAAAAGACAGCTTCCAGTTGACTACTGGAGAGCTGCTTTCCCCGCACCTCCTTTTTATACGCACGGACACTGCACCTCAAATCTCCGAACCTTATAAGTACATGAGCTCAAGTCCATACTAATGTTCTGACGCACCGTGGTCAGCGATAGCATTTTATTCATAATTTCTGACCCGGCGCAGACAGGTTCATCACTGGACTTAATTACCCATTTCTTTACGAATATAAACAATCATGCGTTGTCTGTATAGCCAATTTTCTTTAACCAATTTCTGTAGTATTTTCGTTATGATATATTCATTGAGGAAAAGACGCAACAACCGAGCATATTGGAGATGTGTAGACCGTCAGTGTCCTGCTACTGTTGTTACTTTGGACAACATCCTTGTGTCTTTTGGACAACCCCATAGCTATATAGGAGACTTCAGTGGATTAGCTGCGGCCGTCTCCTTCGTCAGTAAAGTGAAGAAGAGATACAGAAATAAAGCGACATCCATACCCTCAATGTACAAGGAAGAATTAGGAGCCCTGCGGAATGCTGACTGCATAAAAGACATGATCCGGTAGATTCCCACATTTCAATCCTGCAAGGATGTGCTGTACCTCATCCGAGGGAAAGTTCTAGAACTACCCACAACACCAGAGAAAACCAAACTTCACGATCCATGGACACAGCAAACCCTTGCTTGCTGATAGATTCGTGTCGTTTGACGACAGAGATGAAGCAGGAAACAGAGTTCTTGTGTCCGCCATTTATGCAAATCAACAGAGACTTTGTGCATCCTAGACTGTGTTTAGTGATGGGACACATTTCTATTCACCCAGCTGTAAACTTTACATGTAGATGTGAATGAGACAGTTTTCGCTTTTGTTTGCCTTAAGCTTGCAACTCAACAAGACAGAAGCAACTTACCGCCGTCTGTTTTCACATTTGCGGACCGAACGACATTCTGTGTTCACGCCTGAAACTTTGAGGTTGAAGCCAGAAAATGCAGTGGAAGTTATCTTTCCAAACACTACAATTCGAGGGTGCTTTTTCCACTACACAGACTATCTGGAGGAAAGTCCGAATAACTGCGGTTAGACCAATGAGTTTCGAGAGAACGAGGATTTCTCGTGAGAAGAGCTGCCCTCCTCCCTCAGTTTCCTGCATTGTGGTCACCATGTGTAAGATGTGTGGTTCCAGGCCTTAGACGATAATGATGACCATACTGCTCCTGTAATTAGTCCAGTCAATGAAAGCCCAAATTTACAAAACCCAAAGCATATTGCAAACAATTTCTTTTTTTGTTGTTGTTGTATTTGTATAAAATAATTATAGAGTAATTATTCCAAGGGGAAAAGTCGCAATGTGTTTGTAAATGGCAAAGTATTTTTTTTATGTTTAATACGAGTAGTGGGGTAAGAAATTTAAAAATATAGCACCATAAGCACATTGGAGTAAAATCGATTGAGTAGTTAAAGATTGATTACAAAATAAAAGTAGATCTTTTGCGTTTCTCAAATAAGGGTAGGAATAAACGAAAAAAAGTTAAAATTTAAAACATTTGTAAAATTTAATTTTTTATCACAATCAAAATAATATGACCTTTCTGCACTAATATATATGGTATTGTTCTTTTCTAATGCATTTTCATATGACTGATTTTTTCTTCAAATATTACCTTTAAAACAATGTTAATGTACATTAATAAATAAAGTTTTATTTGATAGCCTGAATAATAGTTCTATTTGCATTTCGTTCGAGTATTTTCCATACGGAACCTAGTATTTGTAGTAATAAAAAATCATTTCTATGGCAGTTCATTAGCGTGTTCATCGTTTTCCCATTCACTTTGCTGTCTGGATGAGTTGAGCAAGTCAAACCGCGACATTCAACAAAGGCAACAGAACACTCCAAGCTCTGTTTTTGCAAGTAGCGTTTGGTATCGAGCTGTTTTACATTAATATGTTTGCAGTACTAGTATATAAATTTTAGAAACTCTTCAGACGCAGGGAAAATGCTGCTTCTTACTGGAATGCACTCGCCATTTTCTATTGCCCAGCCCAAGTCTGTAAATTCAAATTCGTCTTCTATCATCCACCGTTTTACTAGGCAGATTGCCCTAAATATATGAAAAATTGCCGATTCCTCAGTTGGGGTTATGTGTGTTACTTATGTCCCTTTTCTACGCCAAACAATCTTGAAGATGCATCAAATCCTATGATTACATGAACAAAAGGCACAATGTTACAAAGACACATTTTGTTTTCTTCATATCCCATATCTTTTTTTCTTTGTGATGCACTTGGGTTTTGGGATTTAAACAACGTCTTTGCCGTGTAGATCGACGTGATAGCAGAGCAGTACCAATAAGTCCATGTCTTTATACCGACGAGAACTGTTTTTACATCTTTGGCTGATACTACGGCTAGCTGTTTGAACTACCAAAAGGTCTGAATTACCTTCAGCTAAAATTGTAGCACATGTACAACCTCTAGATTGTATAGTGTCTGAAAGCAGCTGAATAAAATTCGCAGTTCTGTAACTTTTCAAATTCCTGCATAGCGGTACGGTGTTTATGCTGGAACATGCTGGTGTGGACAAGAGTTACTGTGCTCTCTGTAGGTCAGACATTCCCTTTGCTCTGGTCATTCCTCCAGTAATTTTCACACCTGTAAACAGGAATCTTCAGTCACAAATAGTAAATCGGGTTTCTTCAAGTCGAGATAAAAATGAGCCTTTGACAAGTGTACAATATACCATGACAACCTTATCGCAAACGAAAAACTGAATCACTTAAAGGTTTTGACATTTATTTGCTATTATAGATATATTTTGTTAAAGAAACATTGACTAGATAAATATATACAACTGTTATAAAGGGTTGGATGTACGTTGCATTAAACCATGCACAACAAGATAAACAGGACAAAGGGAGCGAATCTTTCAAGAAACTAAAACCAGAAATCTTTATAAAGATAGAAGTACAAATTGTTGTTTTAAGGAGGCTGGGTGGTCAACAAATTATCCATCAGATCTATCTTAAATTTTAAAAAAATAATATAGTCAATCTTCAATATACATGTACATCAGTAACAAAACTTACGAAATGCAAATATAATCAACAGTAATTATCAGTTAATATCTAAAAATATCACAGTTTGAAAATAAAATGAGAATATTCTAAACATAACAAAATATTAATTGTACAAGAATAGCCTATACATGATTCTTAAAAATATATTAATTTTTTTTAAAGGTATAAACAAGTGAAATTGAATAAGATCCCTGTGTGTGTACTTTTTTTTCAAGGATAAATGATTTCATTATATAAATCAAAGATAATTAGCAGCTGCATCATATAAACTGAAAATGTTAATTTCATGAAGACTTGGACAATCATAAAGTTAATTCAAATTTGAATTTCATTTCAATACATATGAGTATTAATCAAGGATGGATATAAATGTTCAATTTACTGTTGGGTTTACCATCTTACATACATGTATATCTACAGGGGAATATTTTTTACCCATGAAATTTCTTGAGTAACATACTTTTATCATATCAATATTACCACTGATTTTGAGTAGAAACTGTACAGCTATCTAGCCTACATGTATCCTTAGCAGTTTTCTTTAGTCATGATGGAGAGTCCTTTGATCACATTTCAGTTGTCTTTCAGTCTTTTTGTCATCATCACTGCTGGAAAGCCAGCGCTTGCAGGGGAAGATGCTCTCCTCATATAGAGGTTTCTGACGTCCACGCTTCACATATTCCTTGGCTTCGTTCTTTTGAATGTACCTGCGAACTTTAACCTGTGGTGACATAAAAGTGCTTTTTAAAAAATTCTGTATTTTGAAATGCTCAAAACTTTATATCCCCATTCTTTATTCCAAAATTACAATATGGTTGATGTAAATTAATGCATTTTTTTAAATAAAAAAAAAATCCTAGCTTTCACCAGAATTATATTATTTACTTTACCAGTGTATTAATGTAGTAAAATTTATCTTAGATATCTTAGAAATCATTTGAATAAATAAAATCAATTTTATTATTTCATAAATGAAGGTACATGTAGTTGATACCTCATCCAGGAACCAGCCTGCCCCAGGGCCGGAGTCATCATGGCCAATTGTCAAATAGGATACAGGTCCAACATCCACAGACTCAATCTGATGAAACAAACAAGGGTTATAAAGGTTTATATATGTATCGATGAGCACATGTATATAAGACTGAACATTGCTGGCCTTGGGACTTTAAAATTTAGACAAACTCACTTTTCACAGGATGAAACTGTGCCATTCAGTCAACTGAAATGTGACTGAAAGATAACTGAAAGGTGACTGAATGGCATACATCTGCCATTCAGTCACCTTTCCAGACCTTTCAGTTAACATTCAGTTGACTGAATGGCAGAGATTCATCCTGTGTTTAATCTCTGTCTCAAACAAAATCAAAGGAATATAGTCAAAAAGTGATACGTACTGTGATAAAAGGTGAACTCGTCTAAGTTTTATGGCCCCCGGGGCAAAGACTTTAACCTTATTCTAAATAACCATAGGTCACTATTGAATATTGTCTGCAAATGGGATTATTGTTTGATTTGGGTTTTTTTTTCATTTTACAAAAAAAAAATCAGATGAATAATAAAAACCTTTAATTTATGACATAATGGTGTCTTAAAAATAATTAAGATACCTATACACATAATTTCTTTTTAGTGTGTTTTCTTCAGTTGTTTACTTTGGATTTTTAAAAATTAAATCATAGTGTTTTCAATACATGTGATAGCAGTAGAGGAAATATAATTAAACAAGAATATGTCCAAGGGCAATAACTTTGCTGAAAGTAAAATTGTGAGAGATGACAGAGGGTAACTGGAGTAACTCAGGTGGCCTGAATTAGTTGTTTTCAAATTGAATACAGTTAGTATGTAATTTTAATGAACATGTAATATGTACATGGGTACACTCTTGTAAACATCAAACACAGCAAAAGTTAACTTCCCAAAACACCCAAATTCCCATCAACGTAGTGGTTAAATTGGTGCAAAAGTTAAAGTACAATTTAGTTAATCATAATTCGTCAATTTTCTTTAAAACATTAAAAGTAAACACACTTTAGTAAACCTACAGTTAATATGACAGCATTTACATCCAGTCTCTGTAATAAACAGGCAATACTTACACTTTTCAGTGTCTTTGTCAGTGATAACACTACGAAACTATTTTGTAATGTATAGTCCACTAAATTCAAATAACGTGTTGGGGCGCAAGCGGGGTATGCATAATTGAGAAATGAAAATCACATAAATATGTCATTATTCTAATATTTAATCATACAATTGCTGAAAATTATATAAGTATAAGTAATAAGGAATCATTCTTTGAATAATATGAGATGATAATTTCGTTCGGGGCGTGATCAAATCTATCATAAAGCCCTTTGGGCTTTATTGGATTTGACCATGCCCCGACCAAAATTATCACCTCATAATACTCATAATACACAAGAATGATTCCTTATACCTTAATTAGAATCTATCAGCCAATTAAAGCTATAGATATTCAGCTTTATACTTAAGCTACATACTAGAACTTTTAAAAAATATGTTAAACATTTGGTTAACAATTTGTAAATCTAAAAAAGAAACAAAATATGCATTATTGTATGAATTCCTAAGCTTCCCTGGTGTTACAAACTAACAATTCTGTTTGTTTACCTTGAACACATCTATCTGTCCTTTTTCAAAGTTATTTTTCTCATCATCCAGTGGAAGTCTGGGTGTTTCTTGGCCCTTCCTCCCATGCAGTTGTATGTATACATTGGCATCTGTTCCCGCAAAGCTTTTGTTGCCCGTCGTCACAATGATCTGATACATTGTGCTGTGTTCTCCTGAATACCACAATTATAGCATGACATTCATTTTACTATCAAATGAGAAAGAATTTATACTTGCATGCTTATCCACATGTAGGTGCTAAAGGAGCAAATTATGATGACATCTAGTATACATAAAATATCAGTATGTGTGTATTGTGTTATAGATCATGAAACAAAGATAAATAAAAACAAAATCTTTAAAGATGTAATACCATTATGTAATGTCATATTATATACATGTATTTCAGAAATATTCCACAAGAAAAAATAGTTCTCTCCAACAGTTTATTGAAGTAAATTGACATACATGTATACATATACATGTACTTATAAAAACATACCCTGATTTACACCTCCTTCATAATGAAGCTGTTTCTTCTTACACTTCAGGGTCCGTTCAGTCTCCCCGTCTCCTTCTTTAGAGTCCAACCATTTATTACAAGGGAAATGGAACTCTTCATAATCAGGAGTCCTGATTGGTACCTCATCATCCTCATCCTCAGTCTCCGTATCAGATTCTTGTCTTTTCTTTTTCTGCTTTCGTTTTGCCTTAATCTGATCTTTAATTTTTTTCTTTTCTTTTTGTTTGTATGCTTTGATTTCTTTCTGACTCAGATGCTTTCTGATTATCACCTACAAATAAAAATTATTTTTAATGATTAAACCTAACCTTTAATCATTATTTAATTGGGTAATACACTATAAAATTGCTCAGCAGACTTTTAACATATTCAACAAAATCATTAAAAAATAAATGTACCAACTTTCACCATGTTTCCTGGTAGATATATACTACTGTAAACGTATTATATTTGGCGTGTACGATATTTGGCGGAAAATAGTTTTGTAACAAGTTGGCATGGATTTGAATTAGCGTTTTCCTGAATGTGACTATTCTTATACATGTATGCATGGCATTTAGCGATGTATTTGATTTAGCGGACGCTGTTTTCTGCCAAAAACGCTAAATAGAATACACAGCCAAATGTATATAGATTATTACATGGCAATTTTTATATCGCATCCTACATTAGCCCGAGATTGCTGTATATCAGCCCGAGAGCCGTCAGGCTCGAGGGCTGATATACAGCGACCGAGGGCTAATATAGGATGCAGTATAAAAATTGCCATGTTATGATCTTTATATCATATACTTATAGAAAATATTAAAGAAACAATAAAAAACATCATTTTATGAATGATTATTGTTAACAAATCGCTCCGTGTCTATATATTCCATCTCTATTACTCTAACAAACTTCCCTGAAATTTTTGCGCCAGCTGTTTGTATACCAAGTTGACGTCGACGTAACTATTTGACGTCATACTCGGAGATCGGAGTTAAACGACGCATACCAAACTAAACGTCATAATAGCCAATGATTAACGGAAAGGGGTGTGATATAACATCCAAAGATTGCCGGAGAGGGGTGTGATATAAATCTTATATCACACCCCTAGGGTTGATATCACACGGGTAAGCGAGTTTTCTGTTTATATCGCACAGGGCGAAGAAGGATATATTTTCTATAAGTATACGATATAATACGTTTACAGTATATCATATCATTTTTTTTCATTTTTCACAAAATTTGCAAATTGGGTGAAATGTGTAACCTTATTTTAGTTGCATCAGTCATTTTTTCTGATTTAAAAACTTTCAAATAGCAAACAATACTGGATAGAATTTCTGCATATTTCATCGTTTTGCAATGTGAAAGTGATATCATAAAAAAAGAACAAAAATAGATAACTTCAAAAATAACCATATCAGTATAGAACAATAAATTCCAAGTATTAATTGTTCTAATTGTTAATCAGGCAACATTGCAAATAAGGGATGATCTCCATCCAAGAATGCATGTATAATGTATATGCATATTCAATTAACCAGGCAACATTGCAAATAAGTTAACTCCATGGCATTCATGATTGTATAATATATATGTCCCGTATAACTTACATCATCCAGAAACCATCCAGCTCCCATTCCTGAGTCGTCATGCCCAATCACAATTTGGGAAAGAGTACCAAGGTTGATGTCATCCAACTGAACAGATAAATCAATATACTGGTAAGGTGAATAGTGACAGAATGTATAGTACATGTATTACTCAGGTTCACAATACATGTATATGCAATTTAATTCATTTAACAAAGACATGATATACAGTCAAACTTTGTTATCTCAAACTAGACGGGACTGTTTAAAAACTTTGAGATATCCGAGTATTCGAGATAATGAAGGTAAAAGTGGTTGGGTCTTACAAATCACTTTGACAATATATTAATATAATATTAATATCCATTGCATTTGAGACATCAGTGTTCGAGATAGCGAAGTTCAACTGTATTATGTTTAACTATAATATGCATTATATGTTCATGTGTTAGGAATACACAAGATATATGGCCTTTGATAAGGCTTTTGAATATATGTTCAACAGGATAAACTCTAAACTCTAAAAAAAGATAAATAAAAAACAAAATTGTACAAACCTCAAAAATGTCCTCCATTCCTTTTTCAAAGTTGTTTTTGGAATCATCCAGTTTTGTCCGCCTGGAACATCTGCCATTTTCTCCAAACATCTGGATGAACACATCTGCATCAGTGCCAGCATACTTGACATTTCCAGTGTGCACGATCACTGTGTAGTGAACTTTCTCCTCTGGAAAGATCAAAATTTGATCAGCTAAATACTTTACAATTAAATGATTCTTTCTATGATATGCATGCTAATATATTTATGAATATTTCAATTTTAACCATACCTATACACATGTACGATATATATTTAAATATCATAACAATATCTGAATCATTTGCAAAAAAGAAAAATGTCAAATCACAACAAATATATACATTATGTATTTGACGTATGAAGGAATAATGAAATTTCATTATCACAGGAGGACAATGGAAATAATATGCTGCATTTGTCAGAAATGCTCCCCTGAGGTTTCATTTATTTGACTTTATTTAACCCCTACCTTGTTCATCCTCACTAAATCTCAGCACACTGCTGGCACATTTCAATTCCTTCTTCACCAGTCCATCTCCTTCATCATTAGCCAGCCATTCATTGCATGGAAACACACATTCCTCATACAGGGGAGGAACCAGTTTTCTTCTGTCATCTTCCTCTTCTTCCTCACTGTCTTCATCTCTTCGCTTCTTGCGTCTCTGGTCAGGACTATTTTCTCTAGACTTCCTCAATGCTTGTTCTTTCTTTTCTTTCCTTTTCTCCTCTTTCTTCACATATTTGTTGGCTTCTTTTTTCAAAATGTAACGTTTGATTTTTACCTATAGATATAATACATGTACATTCAGATGAAAGGATATGCCAACTCAAACAAAACATCAACACAAAAAGAAGGTTTATCGTGGCCCCCCAAAAAGTTATAATTTTCTGAGGAACTGCAGGTCAAATGTTGCACATAAATTATTGTCATATTGAACAAGGGGAATAACTTCATTTTAATTGAGTTATTCCCCTCAAAATTAATTGGAAAATATTAATAATTTAGTAAAAATTTAAAAAAAATTTAATTTATTCATTTAATATCATTAAATGAGAATGAGTAAATGATATCAATATGTTCATTATGTGCCTCACAATTTTAAGTTCAGTCGATAGTTCTTTAGCCTTTTAGCTCTTACTATAACCCAAGATACATATATAATATACCTCATCCAAAAACCATCCAGCCCCAGGACCAAAGTTGTCATGGCCAACAATAATGTGAGAAATAGTTCCAACATCTGGAGCTTCCAACTAGAATAAAATAAAGATTAGCCTGCATGAACATATAAAACCAGCAATAATTTCTAGACAGTATTATTTCATTTGATTTTAACTACCAAACTTTTATTATTTTTTATAAGATATTACATGTAGCTATTGCAATATTCTACACAATCATATACATACATCTACAGTGAATATGCTAGTAAAATATATAAATTTGTTGAATTACATTAAACTGTTCAGTAGCACCCCTTTCAAAATTGTTCCTGGCATCATCCAATTTGATTTTGCGTGTAGCTTTGCCGTCTTTTCCACAAATCTGTATAAAGACATTTGCGTCTGTTCCTGCGTATTTGACATCACCTGTTTGAACTGTCACCAGGTAGGTGGTCTTGGGACCTATATAGCAAAAAATGCATTATTATTGAATTTTATATTATGAAAAACATTTATAATATTTCAATTGTCCTTTTTTAAACTGGTACTTGAACTGTCTGGATTCTGTTTTACTAATTCATATATTTCATCCTTAATGTTTGTTGGCATGCTTCTGAAATTTCAATATGGGTCGGACCTAATGCACCATTTTATCCAGGCAAAAGAGTGATAGAATTTAAGTCGCGCTATTAATGTATGTGTAAAATAAATTACCCATTAAATTATTAAAGCATGTACATCATCCTCATACTTGGTATGACAAGTAAAACAACCACAACTAAAATCCTTATAATACCTGGGTTTTTTTTTTAAGTACTAGCTGTAATCTAAAGCAAACTGAGAGCCAATGCAGGGTCTTTATGTTGGAAGGGTTTGTTTAACCAACATTTAATTGTTAATATCAGCACTTCATAATTAATGTCTCCATCTGAATGAATTTAGGATATCAGGAGATTGAGGGGTGTATGAAGATTAAACATAAATACAAGTTTGTTCCTAAGATCTAGCTCTACCACTGAGAAAAATTCATTGAAACCATGCACCCAAGTATCATTCAATAAATGTGCATCAAAAAGAACTTGTAAATTTTGACAAAATGCATGCTACAGGATAAAAAATATTATTCATTTAACATAAAAATAATATTAACAGCAAGAAATGTTGGAGTGCAAAAGACGTTGTAATTACATAGACAAAATCAAGATTATCATTCAATTTTAAGTTTGATGCATTGATCTCATAAATATTAACCGTTGTCCCATTAATCTACCAATGCATATTCAAATCATGCAAAATAAGACCGCGGAACATTAACTGGCAAGATTGGAAATGTACAGCTTACGTCAATTTAACCCGTTACAGTCAAAACATTTGAAATGGGCGGAGAAAAATTGAAGCGGACGTAACGCGTCCGAGAAAACAATGGATTGAAACGTAGTAATAGGAAGTGTATTTTCAATCCACCTCAGCGTTTTCATCTTCATACTTAAGTTAAAGCGATCGAAAAGCATTCTATTAAGTATCAGCAAAGCGATTGAAAACATATTATTTCATCAATAACTATATAATCAGCAAATAGGAGAAGATCCCAATTTGGGAGAGATTATACGCAAGGCAAAGCATTGTCCGATGCCTTTAGAGAATAAGTCTGTCTGAAATCAAGTGGGGCCATTGTTAAAACTGGGTTTATTCCCAAAGAAGAATAATTAAAATTCCGATTAAGTAAATTAAAATTATACCCAGATGAATTTTTTTCGCTAAGTTAATGCATACGAATAGATATGCACGTTCATTGTTTATCTATCTACATTAACAAAACAAAAACACTTATATCGACATTGTTGAAGATTTCTGAGGTATGTAAATATTTATGAAAATTCCGTTACTGATATTAAAAATCCACTTCCTATACATGTAACTACAGTTTCAATCCAATGTTTCCTCACACGTCACGCCCATTTCAAATATTTTGACTGTTACGGGTGAAATTGACGTAAGCTGTATATTTCCAATCTTGCCAGTTAATGTTCAGATGTCTTAAAAGATGTAAGAAAACCATGCATTAAAAATTGTTCAAAATTAAACCAAAACCACAATATTCAATGTCACCTTTTGTAAGAATTGTGTACGCTGTAAATATAGAATACTATGCATAACAATATCTAATACATTACTGGGGAATCTGAAGAACGTTGCTGAAAATAAAAACTTAAACATAACATAACTGCTGATTTTTCATCCCACACCCCCTCCCATTTTAATTTATAAATCAAGCATTAATTGACCACAGATGGTGCTGATAGGAAATTAGCACATACAGATTTATTTAGTTTTCTTAAATTTTTAGTTGCTTGAAAATGGCATTTATTTTTGTAAACAAATAATGTGTTGAACTACAAAGACTGCGAATTAGCACTTAATTACTTATCATTAATTTTAAAGGTAGAAAACTATGATTATGATTTATATACCTAGCAAAATATAACGATTTTCAATTTATATAAGTAGTGTGGAATAGTTATGAAGATATATATATACTGTAAAAGCACATATTTTCGTTGGGTTAAAATTTCATTGTTTTTAAACCAAATACAATTTCATTGGCATTTAATTTCATCATTACATAATCCTTAAAATGTATCGCGTATCAACCCTGTATTTATTAATACTTGGGTTAAATATTTGTCATGGATTTAATTTCGTTGATTTATACTGCCAATGAAAATAACAAAATTGATTCCTCAACGAATATTTCTGCCTCTACAGTATACCCCAACAAACTGAACAACCAAAGTTATATCAAACAAATTAAAATTATAAAAAGTCACACATAGAAAAAAACAAACCACTAACGGTATTTTTTCTATATACTTACCTTTTGTTTCTGAATTGCAAAACAATAATTTCTATATAGTTGTAAATGTTTAATGATAGCTAGTAAATTAGTATTCTTTAGATGAACAACTAAAACCTAAAAATGAATTATGGATTATTAAATGAATGAAAGAAACACATATCATATTTCTGTGTACACATCATCCGATGATGAACGCATCATCCGATGATGAACACAGGCACCTGACTTTATATATTTTTCTCATAATAAAAAATATATACCCTCTACATTATTAGAGGGTATAAATTTTTTTTGTATGAAAAAAATATATAACGTCAGGTGCCTGTGATGATGAAATATAAACGTACATGCATGTCTACAATAGATACCTGTTGTCACTTCCTTTGGCAATGATTTTTTGGCAAAGATTTCTCGGTACAGGTGTCCTTTACCAACATCCTTCCCAATGAAACCTCCATACAGGAAATAGTATGTCTGCTTGGGAGCAATGGTTGTAATAGTAATCTGAAAAAATGTGTCAATATTGCATCCATTTAAGCTCAATTCATTATAAAACAGCTCATGATAAATTTAAGTTGCAGCAAAGTAATCTCACCTTCTCCAAATGCCATCCAGATGCTACACCTTTTCCATCATGTTCTATCCTGCAAAGTAATACAAATATGGGATAAAGGAGTATATTACGATTCTTCAGACAACCAAAGAATTTAGAATAGTTATATTATATAGGTACATGTATATCAATTAGAAGACAAATTTGAAAACTCTCTCTCTCTCTCTCTCTCTCTCTCTCTAACCTGATTTTCTTTAGCTCTCCTAAATCTCGCTGAGATATCCTGAACCTGTCCACACTCCCTTTCTCAAAACACTTCTGTCCTTTGGAGGAGTCCACTAACAGAATCTTCTGGCTCTGACCATTGGCACCATACAATGTCAGGGAAATGTTTGCATCTGTTCCACCAAAGGACTTGTTGCCAGTGTAAACAGTGATGTCATAGTCTGTGATATAATCACATGAGATAAGAATGCAGTTTCTTTCATCAAATTTTGCTAACGGTTTGAACATTTCATAATACATGTATGTGCATACTTTCATGATAGTTTATCCCTCTCCTCTTCTTTTTTCTTGGAAGGCAGGGCATTGTGTTATTCCATAATGATTGATTGATTGTTTCACATTCAAGTACTTTGTTACTACTCACCTATGATTGGTTGTTCTTTCTCCTTGCCAATCAGATCCCGACTGTCAGAATTATCTAGCCAGTCCTGACATTTGAACACCCAAATCATTCCTGACTTCATGTCTGTGATCTCAACTCTATCCAAATACCAACGTAAATTCTTCTTCCCTCCTTCATGCTACAGGAAAGTTAACCAGAATTACCAGCATTTAAAAAATATAATCATTGAATCAAGAAGGAATTTTGTCAGTTATCACAACAGTGAACATGAATAAGCCACAATCAAAGTTTTAAAGGTTCAATAGAAGACAAATTGACACTCACTCCCACCCAAAAACACAAAAACAAAAAAAACATTGTATCTGTCAAGACAAATATTGAAATATCAGCAAAAAACACTTAGATGTCACACCGTTGATGCTCATAATTATTAATCACATATGCCATGATCTTCAAAAACTTCTGTAATTTTAACGACCTTATAAATGTATATATACCTCAATTGTGATGATTTCTAGATTTCCTAGCCTTGGTCCCTTTAGGAAAAATGATTCTTTTGTGTTTCTCATGAAGGAAAAATTTGAAGTTTTCTTTGCAAGTTTGGTTTTATATAAAACATCCCTGCTCCCCTTGATTGTGATAAAAACCTGGTAAGATATGGAAATACTGAATAAGATACATTTATGAAACACACACATAATTTAAAAATTCTTTGCTTGTAATTCAATCCTTGAAGCATAGAGAAGAGTGCTACCTATATGAATATACATGTAGATGTTCGTAGGTGCCACTGAATTTTTTGTCATGTGTGTATGCTACTCTTTAAATAGAGTGTTTTTAAAATATTTACATTTGCAAATATGCATCCTTATATGAACCTATAGAATAATGAAAACGTTCAAATCTGTGTGAACTTTTTCATGACGTCACAATGATTATCGCATGCGTTTATCGCTTGACGGTTGCATTACATCAAACGTAAAAACACAGTTATTTCAATGATTCTGAACGGTTTTCCATTTTCAGACATAAATATAAGTAATAAACAGCAATGTTAAAAAGTTCACCGGGATATGAAGTTGGTTGGTACGTGATCAAATCTTCTGAGAAGCCCTTTGGGCTTCACAGGATTTGATCACGTGACCAACCAACTTCATATCCCGGTGAACTTTTTAAATTGCTGTTTATTTCTTAAATGTACAATGTTCTTTAACTAATATCATAGCATCTACATATACATCACACCTCCTCTGTGTTAGGAACTAAGAATTCATTACTATCTGCAATATTTATCTCAAACACATCAAAATCAGCGTATATTTGTCTACAAAACACCTCCACTGTATCAAAATGATTCAGTCACATTATAATAACATTTAATTACCTCTCCAGATGTCCCAGCATTCACTTTATCTCCTGTGTATATATCTACTCTATACAAACAATCTCCTATATTTGGCTCTTCTTCAATCATTTTCTTCTTTAATCGTGGTTTTGGTGCAATATATTCAATTCTCGGTTTTGCTGAGACTGGTCGTTTTGGCTTAAAATAAATAAAGGTCAAGGTCATACATGTTCAAGTTATTTAGTTACGTATCCTTGAAATGGACTAGTTAAGTTTCAAAGTTCACAGACTGAAGTTGAAAAAACAGTATGAAATATTTACCCTGTATTGTAGGAGATGTCTCTGATGTTCTTCTAATGTTGAGCAAATGTAGCAGAAGGTAGTTTTTGGTCCTGAAATGATGAGATATACAAGATATACTTCTCAATTTGCAAATTAAGGAATAATTGCTCCCTAGCTGTTAAAAAAAGGGAACACTGAGGCAAACCTTGAGTTATACAAAGTCATCTAATATGTAAACAGTGTGATTGTTAGGCCAACTACTGAGCAAGGATTTTTTTTTTTTTAAACAGAACTTGTTCTTTAAAAAAGAGAACGTAAACAGTTGGATTCGCCTGCCTATACTCAACTCATCAGCAAAAACTAAATGTCATAATAAAAATAATGACTTTGTTTTTAAATCACGTATACAGTTTCACTAACATCAGATTAATTCAAACTCTATACCTGGTGTCGAGGATAAGGAGTCTGAATCATTGTCTTCAGAAGTTTCTGTCACCGGTCTTCTCACATTATCAAGAATCCTGCTGTCAGCAAACATTGTGTTTGTATCATGCCATCTTACTACCTTTGGGTCAGGAGGAGTTGCATATGCTAAAATACACATATAATTACTTTTATTTTACTATAGATCTCTTCATGGTTATTTCCATATCACTCTTTTGCAGGTTATATAATTACACAGTCCAAAATATCGCCAGCCCGGTTCTGACGTTTTCCTGGCAAGTGAAATATCAAAATCATTAAAAAAGCCAGGATAATGTCAGATACTTCTGACTAATAATGACAAAGTACATGAATCTTGATGAAATAATACATAAATGCAATTGTTTCAATTAATTTTCTAAATTATCTTCCAACTGAAACTTCACCATAATGTTGTCACTTAGCATTGCAAAAGAACAGTAACGCAGTTACTGTGAATGGTTCCATTAGTATTTAGGAGGAAATTCGAACGGAGTTGGGTCACTGCATACTTACTTTTGGTCGAGTAAACTGATTTAGGTCTGTCGTTGGGATGCCAATGCTTAATTCCATATTGTAGACAAGGTTCTAATCTATCTGCCATGTTTGTTGATAACCTAGAAAGATTGTCTTGAGTTTTCCTGCAGAGATTTTGAAGACCGTCACCATACAACTTCGGATTAATTTTACCAACACATGTTGGGACAGTTCCATTTTCTGGGTCAGTTATTCGGGTTCTTGAAATATATTTTCTTTCTCTGTTCATGATTAAGCCATTGAATGTTTAAAACGTTAAATAAGTTTGAATACACTTTAAGTTTACGTCTCCCAACAGAATCAAATGTGTTTACATCGTAACCACAGGAACTTTGCCAACATAAGGTCCGTTTAAAAAGGAAGCAGGTGTCGTAAAAGTTCATTATATCGTACCAGGAATAATTTTTAATGGATTAACATTAAAATATCCGACCAAAAAAGAATATAAAAAGATTTTCAGTTTTTGATATTTAAAATAGGAAAATATATAGAATGATGTTACAGTTTTGACAAAATGAAATAAAAACAAAATAAAACAACAAAATTAATGTAATGAAAATATCGGGTTCGGAGTATCAACTGAACTTTGACCTCCCTCGGAAGCAGTCAGCAAAGCGTACTAGATAGAAAAAAAATCTTTGTGTTGCTGTTATATGTCAGTTTCGTCAATGAAATACCCGGTATGTCGAGCGATAAGAAGGTAACTAAGCTATCTTTATTCGAAATTTTATATTCAGTTGGGGACGTATTGAAAAATAGTCCATTAAGGAATGCAACGTGGAAGCCGCATGGAGAAGTTATTTTTAGTATCGGTTGTTTCACGTGCACAAAAAAGGAGTTTAAAAAATGACTTTAGATTGAATTTATAAGACAAGGAACACAGAGAATTTTTTGGGAGACCAATTTTCAAATGTTAGTCCAATTTTCCTGAGATGACAATTTCTGGATATAGAATTTGAGCTAAATTTTGGTTAGGTTAAATGGACCCAACCCCTGTTTTTTACCTTTACGCTAATTATATGGTTGTAAAACGCCTATGTATGGTACCGGCTCTGGTTACCTAACGGATGGCAAATGTTTTTATTGATTATTTATCAGATTAAGCTTGCAATAGGATTGGAGAATACTGATGGACCAGACAATGGTCCGAAATATCTGGCGTTTTCCTGGCTCTTTGAATGAATTTGATATTTTACTTGCCTGGAAAATGTCAGAACTGGCGCCATTACGAAAACTGGAAATTCGCAGCCTCCAACTAGAGGCTGCATTCTCGGCTCGATTTTAATTATTTGTGAGTCAAATCAATGTTTAACTCAAAATTTATTAATAAAACGACGATACCACTACTCACTAATATCAATTTTTATTGGTTCTTTCATCCCATAAACAGACTGCTGAACAAATTTTATCGAACTGTCAAGATTTGTTTAGATTTCGTGCTTTTATTAAATCTCGCAAGAATAAAAGGATATAACTACATTTGTTTAAATATCAGTGTGACTATGAAAATATTGAGTAGAATTTATTCTTCCGCTGAGCTGAGAATGCCGTTTCCAGATTTAAAAGGGTGAATTTGCAGTTTTTGTAATGGTGCCGGTTCTGACATTTTCCTGGCAAGCAAAATATCAAAATCCTTATAAAAGGCAGGAAAACATCAAATATTTCAGGCTACCCTCTTTAGTGATCAGGAGCTCTATCAACTTAGCTATCTGGCGCTGGTATTCAAACTATTCTGACCAACCCATTCCTTCCCCTTTAAATTATCTTCACCCTTGTACTGTAGTAGATCAATATCCCAAGGTTTCTCCCCCCCCCCCCCCCCCCCCCCCCCCCCCCCCCCCCCCCCGGCAGGAGTTAATCTTGCTGTCAGTTCAAGGGGTTGATGCACTCAACCAAATGTAATGGGATGAGAGAAATAATGACAAACCCAGCCACTTGACTTTTCTCTAGTGAGATGCCCCACCTATTAAGCTATACCTGGCACTGTTATTTGCACCTGTCAGACCATCACAAGCCACTTGGTTAGATTTAATTGCCAATTTTGGACATTATCAATTCATATCAATTCCATTTATTTTTTGGAAACTGATTTTCCAAAAAAAAAAAATAATCCTTCATCAAATTACACCCCCAGAATCTGTTATTTAATAAAAATAGAAATAATTGAAGTACCTAAATGAAAATAATTCTTCAATTGGGTTACATAGAATTGAAGGAGTGAGGGATGGTTGCAACTAGTTGTCTCATGGGCTCAGATTCTGGCTCTAGATAGCCCAGTTGGAAGAGCACCTGATTGTCCAAAGGGCAAAGACTCAGGAGTCCTGAGTTCACATTCATATTTGGCCTATCATTATTTTTCCTATCTAATTACACATGCAAGTCCATATAAATTTTGAAAGATTCCACCCATGCAATCGCTGCCAATCAGTCCAGAGTGAATGTGGATGTGTTCATGTCATTAAATTCCTTCAGACAATTTGAAAGTAATTTTATTACAATTGAATTTTCATGGCAAAAAAATGGGTTGCCATCATGTTCACTTTCTTATATGGCAAACTCTAATTTATATCTAATTGTTCCATATTGGGTTACGTATAATTTGGTGCTATATCTGAAAATTTTCAAGTGTCACACACACACACACACACACACACACACACACACACATATATATATATATATATATATATATATATATATATATATATATATATATATATATATATATATATATATATATATATATATATATATATATATATATATATATACTGGTATATAGATGCAAGAGTTTTCTTTCTTTAATTCAAAATTTCCTTGGGGTGGTAGGAAAGGGATGGGGTAAGGGTTAGGTAAATATATAATCTCTCTATCTTTCAGTTAGATCTTTAATTGTAACAAGAGTTGAAGATAATTGACTATCAAGAAGTACAATGTAATATATATATAGTTTTATGAATTGTCTGCCTGAGTTATCTTTCTTTACTCATTTTTGTCTTATTCTAAGTTTAGTTTAGTATGCAATTGATTGATAAATGTAAATTCTTATGTTTAAAATTAGTTGCCTGTTAGCTTATGGAATTGCCTAATTGGTGATTTTGATCATATATGTTGGTTTTTTTAATTTTATTTTTTGGGAGGGGTATGTTCATACCTTTCTTTCCCAATCAGGTGATTTACATGAAAGTTGAAAAAAGAAATAGTAGTAAGACAAAATTCTATAGGAACAGAAATGTATTATATATGAATCTGTGCACACTTCCTCTCTTCTTTCAAAGTTAATTGATGATGTAAATATACCACATTTTAATTGTTAGTACATGTACTTATTGAACTTATTAAATCTCTTGATAATAATGCTTTAATTTCCATGCAGCATGCTGCAGTTACCATATTTGAATGTTTGTTGGTAGCACAAAGAATCTAAGATATGTTTGCAACAAAAGAATTGTACACATATGTAACTGTATTCATAAAATATTGATTGCATTCATAGCATCTTGGTATTTCTGGCAGCAGATCTTCAATATACGTAAATGCAAATGTTTTTGATACATCCTCATTCCCTGACGTTTGTTATTGTTGTATGTTGCTGTAGTATTTATATATAAAGATTAGTGACCTGCTTTCAGGCTCTGTATTTACGCACATCCTGAAAAAAAATCCATCTGCTTTTTTTTTTTTGGGGGGGGGGGGGGGGGGAATTCATGGATGTAATGCTTAAATATATAACTGTAATCTAAAACTCATATGGAAAAAAGATGAGGATTGAGAATAAAAATTGTATTTGTTTATAATTGATAAATCTACTTTATATATGTAGTACTGGTAACTATATTTTACAAGAAAGAGGAAATATCAAGACATAAATTTATGTAACATAGAAGCCAGGGGGCCTAATTTTGAACATAACAGATATCCTGTTACAACTATAGTTGGTGGACAGTTTTCTTTATTTATGGTGGAAAATGTTGGCTCTAATTAATCCATGAATGTAAATCGGTTTGTGATGAGCTCATGCAATGACTGCAGTAAATTAATGCACATGAGTTAAGGTGTACATAACATGTATGTGCTGGACTGAATGAGGTAACTTTCCATATCTGGTTATTATCAAATGGGAATGAAAATTACTTTGTTTTTTGTTGGGTTTTTTTTACACTTCTTATTCTTTCTTATTCATATACAGTATGTACTGTATCTAAATGCAATAAGAGACACATTTGAATAATAATATTTATTTAAGTACTGACATAGTTTAATATTTAATTTAACAGCAAATTAAGTATGAAATTATGAACTTCATAACTATACAGCTACGAATGTTACTGTGTTGTTCATACTATTTGATTAATTTGGTTACATCATGCAATAGAGCACAGATCTGATCGCCTGTATATAGTGGTTGCTGTTGCATTGACTTTATCATGACATAGAATCAACTGCTGTTTCCAGCTGATTGTCATATTGTAACAGTTCTCATTTAAAGACACAATGCCAGCAATCCACTGGAGTCATTCCGTCAGATAGGAATCTCAAGAACAAACCATGTGTATATATCTATAATGCACGTCCAAATTAAGGTTCATGTTCAATTCATTTAAAAAAAAAATAATGCCCTGTTTTTAAGAATATATGTGTACAGTGCTAGTGGTAAAGTTCCCATTGTTTTTGATAGCCTGTGGATTTAATCGCTGGCCTTGACAAAGATTCATGGACCCACGTACTCCACAGTTTATTTAATCCTTTTCAAGTCTCAACAGTTTCATGTTTTACTCGGCAGAGCCAAAGTTATTTTGCCACTCAGAATGGTACATATGTCTAAACTTGCATGCCGCAGTATAACTGTATATGTTACATGCTATATTGATTAATCCTTTTGAGTTGCTTTTGTGCTACCTCTTATAATCCGATTTCCTGCATATTTGTTGTGCTGTGTATCGATGCACTTTTAAATGCCCCGTTTCAAATCTGATAGGAAAAAGACAATCCTCAAATGGCTTTATATTCAGTTTTCTGTCAATATATTTATTTACTTTGCCAAAAATTGTCTCTTGATATTGAGTCTTTATTTGACAATATTTTGATTTCCAAATGTTGGCTGTTTTATTCAAGCTTTATCTTAGATTTGTGTATTTTTATATCTAAAGTATGTGCATTTCTACCAATAAATAAAATATCTTTCCTGCATGGTTGAACATTAAAATTAATGTTGTGGTTTTTGTAAATTAAATTTGTTTTCTTTTAAAATTAGTATTTTGGCATTTTGTATATAATATATAGGTAAAGTAATAACGTAGTTTATTTTATATGACATAACTAATCTCAGGAGTTGCCACAGACATTTCAGTTGCAACTAGTTATTTGAGTTATAACACTGAAAGCAAAGCGCAGTTAACATTTTCTATTTGGAAGTTATTTATGGGTAGTTTAATTAATATATCACTCATAGGTTTAACAGGGTAATTTATAACTTTATGGAACTTATCTTGGCTGACAATTTTATGAAGAGTTATTTTGAGTTGGCCCGGCTTCATTTTTTCAAGATTTGCTTAAGCTTTTTACTTCCTGGCAGAAGTGAGCTAAATCGGACCTTTTAATAATCAGAGAGAAAGTGGAAATATTGATTAGATAAGAGCAGAGCTGTACTCTATCCTTACTTAACTGTCTAGCCAAGGACATCAAACCAAGATGAGTCCCAAAGCTTTTTTTAATATTTCAGTGATTTTTATTTGTGTTTTAAAATAGTAAAATTCATTTTTCTTTATTGAAATAAATGAAATGAAAAATGAACTTTATTTATTTTACAACAACAGTTGATAAACAAGTTCTACAACTTATATTAATATCTCTCACTCTCGTTGGCACGGATGTTAGCGCGAGGGGGTCATTAATGTGGGAGGAAGCCGGAGTACCCGGGGAGAATCCACATGTCCAAGTGGGCGACTGCCATACCCTATCACATACAACCACTGTCGATCTCGGGGATCGAACTCGGGTCACAGCAGTGAGAAGCGATTGCATTATCCACTGCGCTAAATTGAAATAAATCTGGATATGTCTGATCTGAAACATAAAATGCACACATAATTTTGGGCATGATATATCTAATATATCCTAGCTTATATATATTCTCATCACTCACAAGTAACATTAGTTTCACCCCCACCCCCTTTGACAACCTCCAGCTTAGGGTAATTCCCCATGGAATCCATAAATGACTATTCCATTATTTTGGCCAAAAAATGACAACTAGAGCACAATTGGGTCTCCTAGCTGCTATCTATCATTTTTGTTTTCATACAAAGAATAGAGACTTTGTAAAGTTTTTACATGTATGTATCTTTATATCTACAGTAATTTCAACAAAAAAATGATAACGTTTAGCACTCATAAACTTTTTTGATTAACCAATCTCTGTTGATAGATCTCATTGCATTTGTATTACCAGTATTTGTTACATATTTATAATTAATGCATGTACAATTTTAATATGCATGTGCTTGAGCCTTCTTATATTTATTTTTGATTGATGCACAGATCTGTGCATTCTTATCATTAAAGTTGATTTAATTCACAGAAAAAAAGTTTATTTTCTTTAGCTTTTCAGTGATGTGTTTTTTGCAAATTAAGATAAAGATGTCCATTTATCAGGATTCCAATTGTTCAGATTAAAAAGTAAACCAAAAATAAATCAAATATCGAATGGTTTTTTTTTTTTGGTGTGTGTGTTTTTATATGTGTAGTTTTATTTAGATCTATTATAATGTAAACCAATGGTTGAAGAGATGTAATTTTTTACCAAAAAAAGTTATAGCAAGCTTCTAAGAGCATGAAGTTCAGATATGAAGGTCACTTACCTCAAGAGAGATTAATTTGAATTTTATTACAATACCCTGAAATAAAGTGCAACTTAAAACCAGTCATGGCTAGGGATATAAAATGTCAAAACAAGATAGTCTTGTGAAATCTTACTTGAGATGTAAAGAGATAAAGTATGTATGTTGTCCTTTTGCCTCAGGGTTGTTGGTTATTCTGCATGTAAATTTCTAAAAAAGTTTTATCTGTGACTTTTAATACTTTATTTTGCAATTTTCTAATGATAAACTTAGAGTTCAGGTGTTTTAAATTAGTATTTTCATAACGTAAGCTATTCAGTAAAATACAAAGTTGCAAGGACATTGAATGACTCAGTTTGTAATATTCATGATGGCTATAGGTTCTGATGGAAAATGCCAAATTTTTTCTCTTGCAAATAAAAGCTAGTTTTGATTAAAGTAAAGTTGTACATCACCATCATGTCATAATAGAATTAAGATGTTCAATTTTAACAGTTTTTTGAAAGATAGGAACTTTGAACAGAGATTTTTGAACTGGGACAACCCAAACATGTACATGTATGTATATTAATTTAAGGAATAAGGAATCATTCTTTGAGTATTTTGAGGTGATCAAATACAGTCGGAGTGATCAAATCCAAAATAGCCTAAAGAGATTATGATAGATTTGATCATCCCTGACCATATTTGATCACATCATGATATTCAAAGAATGATTTCTTTATACTTATATTAATATTATTTTCAGCAATTGTGCGATTAAATATTAAGATTAGTCATTGGACTATACATTACAAAATCGATTTGTAGTGTTATCATAGACAAAGACACTGGAAAATGTCAATATATATATATATATATATCTATATCTATATATATATATATATATATATATATATATATAAAAATATCTACACATTCATGTAGGCCTAATACACGTATATTGTAAACCAACTTTTGTTCTCCTGTGGAAAATGTTCGTGATAATAGTGAGAGCCTCTTTATTGCAAATATTTCTCGCTGTGATACAGTAGGTCTTAAGTGTTTTATATTCCAGAACATCTACATCTTGATTGTGAAAATTTGTTGCAACGAACCAGTTTATCTCGAGTAAATGGCTAAATAAAGTTGTTACGAATAAAAGTTGGATTACAGTATATGTAATATGTATTTGCAAATACATGCATGTGTATTTGAAAGTCAGGATGCTATGAAAGATGAAAGAGTGGTTATAGAAAGAAATTAAATGTTCAGTGATATCAGAAAATGTATTGTCACATAATTTATTTAAATTCAAGGGAAGGAAAAATGTAGATATACTATTAAGAAACTACGTATATCTACTTCACGTGACTAAAAAAGTTGACGATGATTTGCGTACAAATCACGTTCACAATTTCACCACTAAAAAGAATATATTTGAAATATGATTACCTCAGATGTATTTTGACTCTATGCACTTAGATTTCATAAATTCTTCAATATTTTTTGAACCAGTTTTTGCTGGCTACCTTATAAGGTGTCTGTGACGCCCAAAATGACTAAAGATATCACTCAGAAAACATCTTATTCAGCATATATTTATATGATTGTTAAACTAGCTGAAGTAAATTGTAAAATTAACATTAATTTGAAATGCAAATCTCTTTATGAGTGATGCAATGTTTGCCTATTTGTGTGCCTCATGAAAAAATGTATAATATGCCAAGTAAAACCTCAAATGCCATGGCACTTTTTTAACCTTCTTAGAATTATTAATTAAAGGATGTTTTATTTAAATCCAAATTTATTCAAGGCCATTTAAGTGTAAATACATCCATTCATTTTTAAAGGGATCGAACTATTGAAGATTATGAAAGAAAATTAATAGCTTGTATATATGAGCCGGTCCTATGATATCGCAGTAGTTAAATCATTTTGTCAAAAAATCTATCAATACGGAAATATTTCCAGAAACTAATGTTATTGTGAGTTTCCTCTATTGTATACCTAGTGATGTTCAGCGTGCCTCTGTTTACTATGTCTAAAAATATCTCAACATCAAATGTCAATTTCAGCGCATGCTACTTTACGTAGACAGAAATACCGCGATACCATAGAACCCGCAATATGATAGGAAACAAGTATATATATGGTATTACTACTTGTTCCTCTAGATGAAAGTACTTAATAAGTGCATTCTCTTTTATTTAATGAGTTAAGGTTCTAACTGCATATGCACTTGAATTCCTTTTTTCATTTATTTGACTGGTGATTTTTATGTTTGAAAAAATGAATGTTCAAACAAATCATGGTGATTTCAAACATGCATGATTATTTAAGGTAAGGTTTGCGGTTACAGGGAGATAACTCACATATTTTCATTGTGACGTAACACCAACTACCCTTTATTTCAGCTATGACGTCAAAATTTATATGATGTCATAATTGATTTCAGTTTTTTTTTTATTTCGTGGGGTTTTGTAGTTTCATTAAAAAAATAACAGGACACAAGCATTTTATCAATTTGCACAAAAACGAAGTCCACATCATATGGTTTTGATTAGTGTTTTAGAAACATCAGATTACACATATACATTTTTCCTGAAATCGGTGGACTTAGAAAGGTTTCAAATAAGATGTTTTCGTTTACATAATAGTAGTCCAAAATTAAGACTTTTGTTGCATTTTATTCTATTTTTAAATAGTTCATTAGAAATTGTAAACAATGAGTCATGATATAAATGGACATTATTTTCAACATTTTAAGCAGAAACACCCCCCATAATAGTCACATATAAAATGTACATATTTTTACGAAATAATTTACATTTCATCAACATGAAAATTTTAAATCATGAACTTTGACCTTTTGTAGTTATAAAACGGGACCATAGCAAAATCATTTGAATTTCATGAGAAAAAAGACTTTAGTATAGTAAACAAAATGGTATGTAACTTTGGTACAATTCCTAAAAAATGCAAGCCGCAAACTTTACCTTAATGTTGAAGATCTTAGTCAAATTTATAAGGCTGAAATTGGCTTTTATATAGTTTTCATCATACTTTTTGGCCTTAATTGTTTTTTAAACTTCACATTTAAACCAAACTTGGTACAATTAGCATCCATGGTTGAAGAGCTATAAATCTCTATTTTGGAGAGATGATATAGACAATATCCTTATCCAAGAAGAGGTAATAAAAAAGAGTTTTATCTGAAGAGTTTATATAAGAAGCTATAAATTGGCCAAGTTGACCCTTTAAAGTGTCTTAATTGATGAGTGATATTTTCTGATATGTATACTTGCTTGCATCATTGCAAGCCAAGGGTTTTGTGTCCATTTTATAAATCAGTGGTTTGCAACGATGACTCGCTTCTTTTATGTATTGATTTACAAATGATTATGTTGATAAGGAACGAAGTAGGGGTCAGAAGGGAAAGTAATAATTAAGAGTAAAAGGCAAATTGTTACAAAGTGAATATCGTTAGTTTGAAATTTATTTGAATCAAAAGAAGATTTTTTAAATTAAAGTGACATATTAAAACTTATGTAATATCCAGTAAGCTTATGAACAATTGGGCTCTTGCATCCTTAACTTGGTTAAGTAATTGCATAATTATCATCATGAATATTAGAAATGAGATGCTATTGTAGCTAGAAAGGGGCCCGGGTTTCAAACTAATATAAATACAAGTGCACTATGGAAGTATCAATGATCAATTATAATGTGTCTTTAATCTTTGATAAGACATATTGCCAATTGGCCATGTATTAAAATAAATACATAATTGGGGAGTATAGGATCTGTATATTTATATCGGCTTATCAAGATATTTTTGCTCTATGTGCCCGAATGATTACCCATATAAGATTAACGGGACTACCTGAGTTCTAACGGGGCCCCATGCGAGCTCAGACTGAACATTTTTCCATGGTGAATTCATTTGTAAAAGATTAAATTTCTATACATAAATTTTCCAGCCTAAGTCATTGAGATAGCCCCCATAGTATTGCCTGAAAAGTAATAAATATGGAAATGATTCCTTCTTAATGATTTTACTGGTGTGTCTATAAATACAAGTAATATGGTACATGTATGTGTTGTGCGTTTTGTTGGTGCAAAAGATAAGGTTAATTTAGAGGGAGGAATCCAATATAGCTTTGGTTTTTTATTCTTGTGACATAATAATCAAGGGTTGATGACTGTTTGAAAATTTCTAACCACCATGTTATTATGATGAACATTGTAAACTTTAAATATTTCCTATTATCATTTAAAGAGGTGTCAACCTTAATCTGAAACAGTTGTGGTACAGACATTAGGTAATTAAAGATTTATTTACCCCATAAGGGCTTCTGAAATTGTTAGTTATATAGTAATGCTTCTATTTATAGTTGAATACTCAATTATTTATATACTTTAGCATTCAAAAGGAAAAAATCTCATTATAATGATATACTGGTACATGTTTTTCAGATGATATCCTGATATACTATCTTCATGCATTGCAGAGCTTAGAACTACACCAACCCATTTGGATAAATGCAAGTACATTTCCTTCTAGGAATACATTATTTTATATATATACATGTATAATCATTCATAATGTTTATCATGGGAACAGAGTAAATTATGATGAGTGAAAACACTAGCTGTCCTACATTATTTAATTTCTAAAAGTGGATTAGATGAGCATTTGTTATAATTTCCATTAAAACAATCGAATTTTGTACGAGATCATTTACATGCAATATTCTCTAACAGGAAAAACTGCAACACCAGTGTAACAATTCACAGCTGCATGTTTTTGCATGAGAATATTGCCATAATTTTGTCAAAGTACATTTTCAGACATTTCCATGCCTTAAATGCCAATTGACAGTGTCACCAGTACACGTAGGTACCAGCTGGACAGAACTGGGTACCTGTACTAGTTGGTGACAGCTTATATGAACTGTATGGACCCAGTGAATGCCCTCAAGCCCTTAATGAATGTCGTATATAGACATTGAATGTTGAAAAAGTCTCTTCTGACTTTAATTTGTTTGTCCAGAAATAGGTCCAATATAATCTGACCATCAGCAGGTTTGTTGCTGGCTGTTCTAATTTCAAGGTCGTAGGTACTGCAAACATCTACACTCAAGAGTCAGAGGAGAGGAAACTGTTGTAACTATATAGAATTGGTCAGTTTGGCATAAAACTTCTACTGGGTAAATAGAGTACAGGGAATAAAAAGGGACATTTATTTTACCTTAAGGTGCACCAATACTACTTAATTACATCTATGTCAAACTATTTGGGTCATTATAAGTAGGTTATGTACATTACTGAGAATATTTTTTTTATGATTTGCTTTCCTTGCGAAGAGACCCACTTACCCAGTAAAAACTTTTGTAATTATGTCACAATTACCAGACTTAATGGTGTGTCTTATTGGTCAGTCAACTGCAGATGGTAAGCCTCAGCTAGAGCATGAGGAAAGGAAATGTATATAAGACGTTGTTTTATATATATATATATATATATATATATATATATATAGAGAGAGAGAGAGAGAGAGAGAGAGAGAGAGAGAGAGAGAGAGAGCAATTGTTGGGTTCTTCTAATTTTTTCCAAATAAACTCATGTTGCTGGATTTTGATTTAAACTTATATTTTAAAAAGACATGTCATCCACAGACCCTTATCATGATTAGTCAATTTGTACCCCTGCGGTCAAAATAAAGCAGGTAATCTTTATTTCTTGTTATAAGTTTGGGGAAAAAATTTAACACCTTCTAATATATATTCTTATCTACTAGACCCTGCATGGTACATGCTTCCAATTTCTTGGAATATACAATTCCATGCTATCATCAAGCTATTCATGTAAGGCAAGATATATTGAACAAATGCTGGTAATGTTTTCTTTGAATTGTAGGTATTGTGCAATAGTGAAGGATCTGGTAGTCATGTTAAAATATTAAAATGAAGAATGTTGAGCATGTGGAAATTCAGAGCTTTAAATTTACAATTATTGTCATCGGATTTTAAATCAGCACTCCCTAAAATACAAGCCCACTGTGTCAGAACATGTAAAAAGTTGACTACACGGTATATATCTGACTTCTGAGTTCTGATCGAACCAAGCTCTTTATTTTAGATAGTTAACTTTTTTTTAAATATTTTTTTTGATATATCGTTAAATTTTTTATAGCAAAATAGCTACTTGTAAATTTCAGTACTTTTTGTGATGGGAAACAAAAGTTATTTCAATTTCAATTAAGTGGCACATTATGATAAATTGGATTTGAAAATTGGAGTCAGAGAAAGAGCGATGTTTCTTTGAATGAATTGTCTCCCTTTTCTGAAAGACATGACACCTTAATAATAAAGAAAGCCTACAGAGTGTGATATATCTTTCTTTGATATGGAGTCAGACTTGACATAGGTCAGATTTGAGAAAGAGCAGCTCCAAGTCTACAAGCTGCATAGAGGCTTAGACAAGAAGGAAGGACAGACTCCAGATTTGGCTGCAGTAAAGGTCAGCAATGTGAATAATGCAGAATTCCATAATAAACACATGCTGCTTCTGAGCTCAACGGCCTTCTTATAAATAATGGAGACTTCAAGAATTCTCCTCTAAACCCCCAAATCAGCATAGATCTATATTGACAAAAACTCTGACTTCTTCAGAGAGTGCTGGCTTCAAGATATATTGTTGTTTTATAGAGCGTATTGTCTGATAAAATTGTCGGTCTTCATTATGGGTATCAAAGCTTCCTGTTTTCATCAAGACACCAGTAAAAAGGATTGATATCGCTGGTAACGTCTACCTTCAGATAGTATTTACCCTTCCCTCTGCTGTCTTTTGGCCCCCATCTTCTAGTTTTATTGATTACAGCAACTGCAAAGTTGTGGGATGTTCCAAGATGTGCATGTTTTAATGCATCAGGGCACTGTTTGCTAGTTATTGACCGGTAATTAATTATGATAGTGTTAACAGATCCTGTTTCTCTTCATTCTATTTTTTTTTCACCCGAGGAATGATCCACATCGGCAGAGAGAACTTCTCTCTGTAATATAAACACATTTCATAAGCACAAGTATATGACAGAGTTCACCTAATGCTGTAGGAGTTATAGATCCCCATCATGAATCTTTGCTTTTTTTATGCAAGCGTATTGATCTCGTCTCAATAAGGAAAAGATGTTTTCCATTTTGTATTGTGGTACATGGGAGACTTTGAAGCCATCAAGCCACAACAACATGCTATAGGATGATATTTTAACTGAATTTCTTTGACAGATGCCATATCAGGATTGATCTTTGAAGACTGATAGAATTTGTCCTAATCAAATAGTGCTTCATTGTCAGCCTCATCAGTTGTTCTCCTGGTGATCACAGAGAGTTTCATTTTGCAATTGTTCAAGACATTTGATGTTTTTGAAATTGCTTCCTTTTCTATGGTTTTATGTAATTTTCCAATCAGGGAAAGATACAGAATGTTGCTTCCTGGTGTCCATTGAATTCCTATTTTCCCAAGCAATTATCAATGATTAATCAGAGAATGCAACTTTATGATAGATCTATATACATGTATGTACAGTACTCACTATTGTATACATATTCAGTGTGTATCAATTTAACAGTTGTACATTTATATCAAAATTCAGGCAGAGAACAATATACATTTCAAGACTTATTATGTTTCCTTCAGTAATCAACATGGGTTATGTAAGGAAGTCACCATAATGATAAATTAATGACTTTCCTCATGTGTACCTGTACTTGATATTTTAAGGATGAAGTTAGATAAAAAAAAAATTAATTTTTTATTGCTCTTTTGATATTTTAATAATTCTCACAGCAGATGGGGTACCTCTTCATGTACCAGTAATTATAAGATTGCAGCTTAGTACCAAGTGCTGTTGGATTCAATTTATATTATTATGATTAAAGAGTTTGCAACTTTATTGGTAATCTTCATTAAAAGTGAGATGGGTTCAGGGTCATTGGATGCCCTTTATTTTATGAGATTTCTCACCGAGACTTGCATTGAGAGCTTGATATTGATTATGTGGCGATTTCCCCACAATACTGACTCTCGCCCATCAATATCCAATCTTCCTGCTGACTTGATTAAATTCTGTTTTCTTTTAACCATACAATTAGAGCATTGGCTTTAAAGAGCATTTCAAAATCATTTAATTCAATATTTCATGCTGTATAACTTTCATTAGGTTGTTTACCCTCTCACAGTGGGTCCTAAACAACTCGATATTTTGCAGATTTATTTCTAAATATATTTTAAGCTTTAATACCAGTTTTGGCACGTGTCGCAGACTTTTCATTTAACAAGTAGCTTCTGACTCTCAATTCTGGATTTTTCTATATGTGAGTATCAAGGAGATAACCTTGCTCCAAATATTGCCATACGGTTGAGCCTTAAATGTAGTTAATAAGTGTAAAAATTTTGAAAAAAAAAATTCTGAAAAAAATTCAGCAATGCAAAATTTGCAACGGTTAATTCCAAAATTTCTAAAATAGTTGTCCCTTAGCTGAATGTTTGACAATTCATTTGCTTGAAGATTGCAATTGTTTATTCATAATAATTATAAAGTCTTTGATTTTACATGTGTTTTCTTTATTAAGTTGATACTGTATTGATGCTTGGACAGTCATAATTTACTTTACTTTTGCTTTAGCAATTTAGTTTATTGTTTAGCTAATACACCATTAATTGTGTCATACTGAAACCCAGACTTCATATAGGCTGTGTCGGTGGAGGCAAAGATTTAACAGGGTATTTATCATAAAGCTTTGTTTGATGATGATACCAAAGCTTTTTATATATATACCTGGATAGTGAGTGGATACCACAATAAAAGAAAAATCTTTTTCTTATTACACTTTAAAAAGTAATTAAATGCCCTGTTACATTAGATACGTGCATATTAAGACCTGATAGAGAGATCTGACTTCAAGTGCCATTGATTTTGTTTAGCCTTTCTTTAAACTCTAGGGTTTTTTGCGCCCTTTTTTGACTGAGCTGCCATTGCCTTATTTGATTTGTTACAATTTTCATACCCTTGAATAGATAACTATCGGAAACATTTTGTCATCTGCATGGAATTCTGATTTGAAAAAACTTTTCGAAGCATGAAAAGTGTTGATAGAGATTTAAACCTTATACTTCTATGCACTCTGCCATTAAGATAAGAAAACAATTGTTAAGGTTCTTTTTTATTTTCTGAAACAACTGCTACCCGTATTAAATGTTTCATTTAAATACTAGGAACTGAAACCTTTAGATAAATGAACTGGGGTGTAAATTACCGGAATCACACGAACAATAAAAAATCCTCTTAAAATGTATAACAACTGATTAAATGAAAAAAGCCCTGTATGAGGCATTCGCCTCTGACTCTGCTGAGCAAAAAAAATTGGCGTTAGCAGACTAGGATAGACGTCACTAGCCGTTATATAGCATGAGGTTTAAATCCGGCAAGCTTGCAGAGTATTGAGTTGTAGTGCCAGAGTTTTTACAGGTACCAGCACGCGTTACACAAGCTCACCTGAGATAGCTGATATAAACACCTACCTGACAATTATTCAATTTTCAAATCATTTGGCATTCTGGGAATTTATTGTTGATGAATACTGAATTTGCATTTTGATAATTCTGGAGGACTGGAAAAAAAATTATTTGCAGGTAAGGTTTGCTGCTACAAATCTCATTTTACTTCTTCCAATGCTCAATGGGGATGTTCAATTTTTTATATACCTATATTTACTTACCGGTATGTAAATTGGATGGGCATTTATGGTTCCTGTAAAGTGTACTTGAGGCTTATACTAGTAATGAGAGCATGGATTGACAACTTGGTTCTGTGAAAAGTACAGGTGAAGTACTATTGTTCTCCTGATTGTGTGTAATAAATGGAAAGTACACAAGTGATCGTCAGGATAATTTGTCAACAGAGAAGTGTGTATTGTGTGCAAGAACAAACAAAACATACTTTAAATAATTTCATTGTTCTCTCAAGAAATTAAAAATGCTTATTATATACATGGGCAGCATTTAATGGAATTCACATTTAAATTTATGACAGTGTCTAGACATCTTGTTTGTCACTTTTTATACTGTAATTAACTAATGAATATTCCCAATAAAGGAATTTTTCAAAAATTGGAACTTAAGTGCAATGGTTTTCAAACAAGTGAAAGATAATCAGTTGCACTTTAGTGCACCTGCTTTTCTTGAGACTTTTACCTGCAGCATGTTGGCTATTACCAGCATCTGGTAGGTGCTGACTGTTTGTTTTAATCAGAACTCCTCAGTAGGAGCAGGGATTTTTGGTGTCTGAAAGTAAAGTAACACCCACAAAATATTGGATCATAATCTGGGGAAGAAGATTTAGTGGGAAATGGAATGAAGAGATGGTGATAAGAGTGAGTTTAGAAGGGTTAATAAACTTAGTTTATGTAACTTAATTATGTTACAATTCTTTGGTTTGTTTCTTTAAATTGCAATTTCAACTGCTGGAGCAATAATGAGTTTTCAATACATGTGAGTATTCCCATTAGTTAATGAACAATTTATTTTCGAAACATAAGCACTTCTGCTGATTGTACAAGTTTGTGGCTGGTGGCCCCTTGGACTAATGCCAGAATCAGGTCTGAGCTGTTCAATGCTATTAGCACATTAATTAACAGAATGCAGTGTATTGATTGGGAAAGCAGGTTCACAACACTGATTCCCTAGGTCACTGTCCTAAAGGAAACCCCCAGATTTTATGAAAGAATTCAGTGTCAAAACAACAAGGATCAGACAGTAACACCATCTTGAAAAAAACGTCCATGTAATATCTGGTTTAAAACACAAAAGGCCTTAATTAAAAAAAAAATTATGAATACCGATATCTTGATTTTTTCCTGTAGCATTCATAATGTATATAGACTTTCTTTAGATTGACTTCAAATAGGCCTGTATACATGTAAGAACTTGCTTAAAGTTGCAGAATCTTTTTTAGGCCTTCTTAAATACAAGTTATACATGATCAAGTGTACTAGTATACAAGTACTGTAACAGTACATGCATGCTGTTGTAAACTGATTGTTGTAATATGACTCAATATGACATGTTATGTAAACAAATTAAAAAGAGGTAGAACATGCCATACTGTAAAGTTTAACTTTCTAGCACCTTGCTCGAAAAATCTCAGTGGCTTTTGCGTTTGTGTATTTGTATAGTGGGGTATGAATCGATTTCAGGAAGTTTAGAAGTTCCACTATCGCTCAAATTATAGATTTACTCATACTTGTCAAGGCCAATCGTAATACTCTTCTTAGGGTAATACTCGTTTTAAAACCAGTGGTATTGTAGGGTCAAAGAATGAGTAATGCTTGATTTGGGGGTTTAAATCGTAACGGAAAATTCCTTCTTTTTTATCTGTCTTTACAAAATTACCTTTTAAAATTTTGGTCAGTTAAATCAATTCAGGTAATTGAATAGGGTTTTTATGGTCTATACACCTTGCATTTATTCTGCTGACGAATGAATAGCAACACAAAAAACCTTTCAAGTTCCTACACATGCAACCTTGGCAGTATATTACTGCATAAAGAAGCATGATTAACTCAAGTTTTCCTAATCAGAATGGCCAATATTTTTCAGCAGGTATTAGCTGGAGATTCAATCATTCCCACATGAGTTCAGAAGACATGTCTAAAGGAGCTGCTGTATAGGGATATTGATGAATTGAATTTAATTATGTGTGTTTGTGAAAGTCTCTGCCAACTGCATCAGCTAGCTTTACGGAAATCATTTTACTTAATGAAACTTCTTTTGGCAGTTCTTATAGTCTAACACTGCTGTTTCTAAAGGTGATTTAGAATCTCCAAAGACTATGGATGATGTTTTTGTGATCTAGCTGTGCAGAACTTGTCTTTTGCCTCCCAGTTTAATAAAATAATTATGGGAATGAGCGACAAAGAAATAACACATATGAGAGGATTATGAGTCTATAATCCTGGGTACTGTAAATTGATGGCCATATGCTGCTAACATAGTAATTTAATGCCTATGCTAGCTGCAACTGTGTGATATATGTTAATATCTCAAAGCTTATGCTGCAAATACTTCTATGTGTGTTGTGAACTATTAACTATTCAATCTTATATTCTTCCTTCAGTTATATATAATTATAAACCAAATGGTCATGAGTGTATAAAGGTAAAATTAAGACTGTTCAACGAATCGTCATTGCGTGTAAATTTGGATTCAAATTTTAATTCATGAAAGTGTAGTACATGTACTATGATGATGGATCTCTTGAAATTTATCTGCATAAGGATTTATTTTTTTTTAGTAAATTGACAATGTTAAAAGATGCAGACCCACCTGTGAGGACATTGTTACACAAATTGTTTATATTGACAATGCTGGAATGATGATAACCAGTCTGGTATTTTACTAGTAGTTGGAGATAAGACTATCAATCTTAACACTGGCCATGTAACAGTATGACCTCGCTCTGATCTGAGCTGTTTATAGTTAAACAATCCTTGAACCTTGTAAACCATGACCCTTACTAATCTTTCTCAGGTTACATGGGTGCAGAAAATTGCCACTAGAAGATGAAACAAACAATGATTGACCTTTAAATCGATTAACTTGGATGTATACTGACCAGACCTTGTGAAGTTACCATTTATCATCTCGACATGTATGACGTCTGGCTTCTTATAATAAATGACAGAATTTTGTCATGTTTTGATATTTTGGTACATCGTGACTTCATTCTGACCCATATCATTTCATATTTTTCTGGTTTTTTTTCATTTATCATAGTACTATAATATATATTCTTTATATATAGCGTATAAGTTAATAATGTTAAAAAATATGAGACATATTTTATAGATGTACAATTCTAGTACGATTTCTCATTTGGTTATTTGTCTAAAACTTCAAGTGTATAATGTATTTATAGTAAGATTGTAATTGGTATAGATGTTAAGTCTGGAGATCGATCCAGTGAAAGAACCATTATTTGCAATGAGATTTTCAATCATGCTTCATGTTATATACATATATATATATACTCTCTTCTACAAAACTGATTCCTCCCAATAACCCTGTCAGCTATCTGATGATCATTAATTGGAAACAGCAGAACTCATTTCCAATTGTTTGCAATCCAGCATCAGTGATGGAGTGTGATGCCCATTGATTCCCTTGGTGCTATTTCAAAACTCGGGAATTTTACCCAGTGGTCACTTGCTTGCAGACAGTAAAAGCTGTTACTAAACTGCGTAGAGGATTTGGTGTATTGGCATGCCCCAATAGGAGGATTAAGAAGAATTTGTCTCCAAATAAAGCACAAGAACATCACATGTTATTGGAAGTTTTATTTCGGACAGATTTCCATAGATTCTACGTCAGCCAGAGATGAGTGGAGGCTATTTGTAGATGATGGTGGTGGAATTTGTGCTGTGTTTTGTGAATGCGTAGAGAGAGTACATTCTTTACGAGTAGGCATTGACGTAAAACTGGGTTTCATCTTCAGGAGGCGATATTTATTAGCGTATCTCATAATCATAACAACCACTTCAGGTAGGTATAAAAACCATGGCAATTGGTGCATGTAGATAGCAGTAACCCTCTGTCACCTGACATCAGATCATTTAACTCGTTTTAGCCACTTACCTTTCAACAAACTAACCAATCATCACTCATCGGAGCACGCAACTTGTGAGCGTCACTTTTAATTGTTCTGGTCCAAGGCCAATGAGGTTTAAAGATGAATTCATCTATATTAGCTAGAACATTGCACAGATTGTGCAGGACCAAGAGTTGTCTTAGATAGCAAACTCTAAAACTTCTGTGCATCTTTGGATCATAAAATGAAAAAAAATGTATGTGGAATATTTGCAGTTATGATCCATGTGAAGTGACACTTTCGGTGTCATATTTGACAATGTTCCTTAAATAACTCATAATGAATAGAATATATTCTATTTAAAGTGTGCCATTTTCAGCATGAAAATTAATAGTTCTGACTCATTCAACACTAGTTCATGTATTGTAAATTGGAAAACAAATCACAAAAAATATGAAAGTTAAAGATAGAGGAAGTTAAAGATTAAAGAGAGAGAGAGAGAGAGAGAGAGAGAGAGAGAGAGAGAGAGAGAGAGAGAGAGAGAGAGAGAGAGAGAGAGAGAGAGAGAGGAGAGAGAGAGAGAGAGCGAGAAAGATGAGATAGAGTACATGTTCAGTTCATTGTAGCTAGAATTTACTGAAGCAATCTATTAAGATGTCATGAGGGGCCTGAGAAGTCATTAATTTATTGTCTTGACATAATGTTTATGTCCTAGAATGTTTGTTAAGAGGAAACTATAGGACAGAAAGTGTATAAATTCTCTGTTGAAATTAAAATGTCCAAGTAAAAATGAAAAATTGTCATTTGGATGCAAATGAGATGCAACAAAGTCCAGAATCTATGTGTCCTTTGTAAATTTATCGCCTTTTTTTTCTCAACTTGGTGTGACAGTAATTGTTGCAGTCAGCTTTCTGTAACTTGTGAGGTATTAGACAAGAGGTTGCCTTATCACCTCTATGGTTCCTTTTGTTGACTTAATTGAATTAACAAATTAATGTTTCAACCCAACACCATAATAATATACGAAGGGATATATTGAAATAGTCAAGAATGATTGGCTTTATATGAATTTTGTCTAGAATTTTGTCATATGTCCTAAGATATCTTGTGAAGCACAATACGGCCCTCTGGATTTTGGGGCATTATAGTTTCATGGGTCTTTCTGGAATAATAGTAAGAAAGATGATTTTTGTGTGCAAATCCTAATACAAATTCAGTTTTGGGGGATGGAAATTAGTGGGTATAAATGGTGAATTGGTAATCACAAAATCCACAAACACTAAGTGTAAATTTGTAATGATAAGGCAAGGTCTTATAAATGATGAAGGCTGAATAATTAAGTGACCTGTACAGCCAATGGTATACTCTAAAAGATATATATGTACTTATAATCTTACATTATAAATTACAATCTTACATCAAAGATGTTCTCTCAAATTTAATCAGTTTACAAAATTGTTAATTTTGTTGTCCATTTTTGCATACACTGTAGTGGTTGCTTTTTTATTACACAGTAATTCCTGTACTATAAATGTAGGTATGTCATAATGTATGCTGAGTAGTTGCTCAACTGTTATCGCTGTCTGTTTTTATAATTAACAATTCAATTGCAAATTGTACCTGAGAGATTTCCCTAAATATATATCATAGATCTAAAATTAATTCCCTTTTTATAAACGTTAAGTTTTAATGTCAGCATTGTTATGTTGTACTGAATGGAAGTGGGTCAGCTAGCTGATGTACATGCATACCCTACTCTAAAGGAGACAGACTAATTAATTGCAGATTTATGATCTAAATATTTTTTGCAACTTACTTAGTGCAGTCTTGATGTTTCAGTACATAGAAAAGATTTCTTTTGAGAGCCTTTATTTCGAGATCTTCAACACAGCTAGGAAAGATCAAGAAAATAGAAGGGTGAAGGTTATATACGGGTACTGGTAGTCTGTATTCAAAGTTGATATATGAACTAAAGTTTGATAATTTCGTATATGCACAGTAGAAACTGTTTCGATACTGAAGAGTATCCATAGTTTTCTTGTCAGTAAAAAGGCTATTAAGCCAGACGACCTACTGAAATTCAATGTGTGCATGTGCATACATGCAGATATAAGATAAATTGTAGAGATTGTAGCCCATGGAATGATTGAAGAATGGAGCATGAGTCTTATCTTTGGAGGAATTGTTTTCTATCAAGTATGACACTCCAGATCCAGAAATTATGACATAATTTTTTTTCTCAAATTTATAAGCAGAAGATTTATCTTTTTGCCTTCAAGTGAAAACAGATTTTTAGGAGTCTAAGAGACATGGAAGATGTGCCCTTGAGAAGAAAATTGATTTTTCTGGACTCTCCAAAGGCCATTTTATCTATACTTTTGCTTCATTAGAGGAACAAATAGGAGTTGTCTGTGCTTTATCTTTGTATTGTTAATTGGGTTCCATCATAAATATACAATCTGAGGAAATGGTGCCAGTAGATGGTTTATGAAATGCAGAACAAAGTAAGAGTGTCATTGATCGAATGGTATATGGCACTGAATCAATGTATTAAATGCCAGGGTTTAACGTGCATGAACTCCCAAAGTTCACATTTTTGTGTGTGGGTACTCATCATAACTGTTGATTTTTTTGGAAAGATCGAGATCATACGGTACAAAAAAAGTTTTGCACAAATAAAAAAAAAAACAGTATCTGTTTTGTAATAAATTGCATCTACTGTAACAGTTATATAAAGTATTATATGACCAAGTACTAGGGTATTTAGATTAGATACATGGATATGGTTTCGCTATCATCATGATTATTTTCATAACTTTTTCAGCATGCACAGTCAACCAAATTATGTAAGGAACTATGTAGACTAATTTTTCTATGTAAATACAAAATATAGAAGCAAGTTGTCATAAGTTCAACTTGGCTGCATATGTAGTTTAGATGTTTCTAAGTTTACCGGTAAATGTTAGGTTGACGACAATGCTTTTTAACATATACATACAGTCATCTGAAACTTTTTTCTTTCCTTTAGGCAATCTTTAAATAAATTTACATACATCAGAGCAAGAAGTCATCTGGTGTACACTTCCTGAAAAAGTCATTACATAATGCACTGGCCTGTGAACACGAAGGAAATTCATCATAATGTACATTCTATGCGTGTCCTTTTTTGAACCAAGTCTTATATGTTCCAAAGTCCACTTTATAGGAGAACATCCTGGCATAGTTAGCTGTTTTGATAACCCAATCAAGGGCTGACAAATACCCTATGTATACTAAGGTTCCATATAAACAAGCTAGACTACTCGATCCTGTTCAGATTTTCAACATGCGTGAAACTGTTGAAGCTTTAATATCTTAATGAGGTAGGATGGCTTACTTTTGGAAATTTGTTTACCACATCCGTTCTACAAAAAGAAAATATGATTTGATGGTCATGTAAGATGACTTCCAAAACATGCATCTTTCACTTTTTATCACTAGATCATAGCCACTGCCAGTGTTCTTAGTTAATGGAAGATTTCCTTGCGATTTTATTATATTATGACAGATAGTTTTGGCTTTATAAGTCCTCAATAAAGAGTTCCAATACATTATAGTTTTGACCTTATGAATGTATACTATTTTTAGATCAGTTGTAAAGCAATCCTTTAATTGTGTGCCAAGCAATTCATTAAGCTGTCTTCATTTAAGGGATTGTATTGATTTGGACTAGATTTGGAGTGGTGAAGGAGTGCTGCATACTGCAAGGTTACCCTTGCTGCAGAGTGAGCATCTTTTGCTTGTTTATGGGCTGATGATTACAATTCAGTTTGGTACCACCATTGCTACCACCATGCAGAGAAGTAGTTCTTTGCTGATCATGATCAGAGCAGAAATATGAAATCTTTCTGAATGGAACAAGATATGTGTTGCCCTATAAATTGGCAGTTACAAAACGATTTAACAGATGAGATATATAGATATAACGTTAGCTATAAGATAATGTTGGACAATATGTGGATATAATGCTTTATGTAGCTAGGTCTCCCAATCTCTGAGAGTATATTGTGTATTTGACTTAAACAATATGAAAAAAAAGAATCAAGAGTCCTAATATTAACAATAAAATGAGAGTTCATTCACTAATTGCAACATTTATACTGCTATTACTGGTAAGCTTGGTTCAAAATTACTAGTTTCAAATTTTCTGATAGCGGATTTGTCGTTGGATCGCTTCTATTGAAGTGAAATTTAAGAAGTCATGCTGACAAGATATTTTAACTGGAAATAATTGACATATTAATTTCATTATTGTCTCTCAAATTTTGTCTGAATCTGATAGCACATATATATATTATATATGCAGTCAATATTTTTATTAAACATTGAGTGTCATTTTTTGAAATATAAACTGACTAATTCATATCTCTTTTAGGAGCCCAGTCACTAAAATCCTTTATTTCAAAGTGTGAGATACTATATAAAAACATGTTTTATTAATAACTAGCACAATCCAGCATTTAATTCCCTGACTAACACATCAATATGACATAATTTTAGATTCACACCTCCATAGAGCAGTCATTACATTCTCTCCATTACCTGGTACTCATTAATTCTTAGACGGAGAGATTTTCTAAGGCCAGAAATACCCTCTGTACAATTGATTCGCAATGAGTACTTATGTCTGTCACTCGCGAAATATATTTTTAAAAGCATTAAGCTGAATAACTTATATTTTTTAAAAAAACGAAATATATGTCTTTTTAAAAGGCAGACTATGTCACCACCTGCTAATTAATATACATTTACTTTGAAATATTGTTATGCACCTGTAATTCATTTAAAAAAATATCTTAAGACAGACAAATATTGTCTCCTTGATAACTAGGTTTAATCTGCAGTTACCAGCGATGGTAGCAGCTCTGAACTGGTACATTTGAATGTGTCTGACTCCAGGGGTTTTAAGTTCATTTTCATTTTTTTACTGATACATGTATTATTCTTTTTATAAAGTTGATATACTCATGACTCTTGAGCAGCATTTGTTGCATAGCCAATCCCAGTAGAAGATTTTCATTGATGTAACATCTGTGAATGGGTCCACATGGTATGGAAAACAATTCCCCATCAGTGATATTGCATGAAGTATTTATAAATGGGTCAGAGTAAATAGAGGAAATATTAGACTTCTGAATGGTTGTAATTCTAATGATCGAAGTAGTACTCAATTGCATGCTCTACGGATTTTGCCTGTAAAAGATCAATTATGGGTTTGGTATACATTATTTTAATAATGAAAGTTCTTGATTCAACTTCTGCTCTTATTACATGTTAGAGATGTATTTTTTATAATTAATACATTTAATGAGATTGACAGATAGGTGAGAGTCGGTGTGAAGTAATCTGCAATAAAATGAAGGAAAAAGTTCCATCTCAACCACCCAGGTGTAAACTTGCTTCAAAACAAGATACACCTGATCGATATTCGTCTTGTTTACCTGTCCTACAATTGACACTGGGGAAAAACAACATATTGCATACCTGAAACATTAAAAGTATTAAGTGTAAACGCAAAACACAAGAGAGGCCCGAAACTTTAGTATAATGTGTAAATGCTATAAACACAGAGAAGGGGGAGTTGTTTTTTCAGTATGCTGAAAAATCTTGTTTATGGACAAAAATCCCTTAGACAATTAAAATACAATACAGTATTTACAGAAGTGAATAAACAAATCTCTCTGATTACCACCTTTTGTCAGGACCTTGATGTCTTCTCTGTTCGTATTCTGGCCACTACCTGAAATCCGCAGCACATTTAAATTCATGTGACACAGAATGAAATATGTTGTAAGTGTTAGCGGAGAGAGATAGGCCACTCAGCTGTGCACTTGATAATCCTCCACACTAGAGTGAAGGTAGAGCGAGAGAGAGCAGGAAACGGCACACTACACCGGCTAGACCACATGGTGAAGAAGCCGGCTTTGTGCTAGATAGCTTTGTGTGAGATTCTATTTTCTTTTGTTTCACTTAAACTACCCTAAAAGGGATCTAAAATTATAGTGATTTGGAAATACTCTGGCTTGATTAAGGTTAGTAGGTAATTTTTGATAAGAAAAAGTTTACAGTCAGGTGAAAAATCACAGGTGAAACATGTGATCAGCTGATTTGGGGGAACCAGCTGATTCTATTGTGGGTCAGGTTTTTTATGCATGGTGGAATGATACCTCTTAAAATTAGCATTTATCATTTGCTACTGAGTTCTCTCTCTCTCTCTCTCTCTCTCTCTCTCTCTCTCTCTCTCTCTCTCTCTCTCTCTCTCTCTCTCTCTCTCTCTCTCTCTCTCTCTTACTCAATGAACAGCTGATCAATAGAATCTAGATAATTTATTTACAGTAATCTTCTTTTTTCCCCCATACATGTTAATGGTGGTTTGAGTTCATAGGAAGCTAGCACGGTTTTTTCCCTTTTTGAAAAATATACAGGTTTACATTGAGTTTAATTAGAAGGCATATAATGAGCATACAGTGACTGAAATTTTCCAGTGCATTATATACAAACATCAAAACATCCTGGATAGCCTATGTATTAGTTGTGTTAGTATATTTGCACTCATGATATGATGAAATTCTTCTGCTAAACGGGGTCACGTTTGCGCCATGCATGAAATGAAAAAGAGGTATTGCGCAAGACTCACATGGCACAAAAATGGGGATCAATAGATAGTTAAGCATTCCAGTTCCTCAATCTTGTTGGATAGCTAGCTAGAGGTAGGGTTTTTTCAAGATTTTTTTTTTGTGGTTAATAAGATGAACAATTCTTTACCTGTGCTTGAGGTGGCATGTGTACTTTTGAGATGATTAAATGGGTAAGTCTTATTGAGAAATGCCAGTAGAGTAGCAGTGTAGATTTTATTTTTGATAAACTGGAAAATCTTAATTCTTTTTCAGAGCAGAATCACTGCATTACTCCATCATAAATTACAATGTACAGTGAAACTAAGACTTGTAGTTGTTGACGGGAGGTATCTATATAGGACCATTGACCCCATGGTTAACCACTTGATTAGCAATTTCACTTGAAAAAATGTGTCATAAAATAGGGAACAAAATTATAAAAAAAAAATTTGCTAAAGAATCTCATTCTGTGCAGGAAAATGTCAGCTGAAAAATATGTCTAATATCTTTAGGAACAGTGGCTCTTGCGTCATTGGATGTTACAAAGTGGGGGGTGGCAAAGTAAACCAGTGTATAAAAAAGCATATTTTGGGATGGCGGAGCATGCTGTTTGATCTCTATCTGACATATATATTTTGTTCTAGACTCCTCCATAGCAATCCTGTTCTTCTTCTTGTAAGAAAACAGAATAGAAGCATGATAAAGGGGAAATTTTGTTGTAAGCCCAGGGTTTGCTAGATTCAGAGTAAAGTGAAAGGTTATATTTAATATTCATTTAATATTTAAACTGTTCAGTAGAGCTGTTTGAAGGTGGCTTTTGTAATGGAATTCATTCAATTCAAATAATCATCATTTTCTGCTGAAAGAGCAGACTAAGACATGTACACTGGTCTACACTAATACTACAACTACGTCATTTGTATTCGATTGATTCGATGTTAATCTATAGAGTCTGTCTATTGACTCCCCCAACAATAATGCTCTCACAATATCTGCTGACGCAAATACAAATGTTTGAAAATCAATTTTACTATCATTGTTAGGTGGCATTCATTTTAAAAAACTTCTTCCTTTTATATCTTTACAGTGATTAAAGACTGTCTAAGAAAATCAGCTGAAAAGAGGAATTCACTGGTCTAAAAATCTGTGACACAAACCTCTGGGACCTTGTTTTATAGGCGTGCAACATTTATTTAAACTGTTTCCAAACTTCAAGGACTTCAAGATGGATGTCGATATCATTAAGATGGAGCCAGGGAGCCCCTTAGGTCTCAGTCGCTGTGGCCACTCCCTGTCCCTGGAAGAAAGCTTCGGACGTGATGTCTTTGCAGACTACAACAATGACGATTACGGATCTGATGGTTCTTACCAAGGCAACAGTGCCGACAACAGTGGTAACATATCCCCCTGCAGCATTGATGACAGTTGTTCTCCTATTGACACAAGCAAATTAGACTTCATTAACAATATTGCAACTTCCATCACAAACTCCATTAATTGTGATCAGGAGAACATTGAACTGCCCAAGAGACTTTGTCTGGTGTGTGGTGATGTGGCATCAGGCTACCACTATGGGGTGTCTTCGTGTGAGGCTTGCAAAGCTTTCTTCAAAAGAACCATCCAAGGTAAGTCTATGTTATGTGTAAAGTCAAACTGCTACTCAAGTTGTTAACTGCTACATGTATCTTGTCAGCACGCTTTCTATAAGAGGTGCTCAAGCATCGTTTACATTTCAAAGCAAAGATGATTGTGGGTGATTATTTTAATGAAATCATGTTATACTAGTTTCTCTTGTTCCATGAAAAAGCGAAATACCATTTTAATATATGTATGCTTTGTGTCCGGTTTCATGATGACAGGTATAAATTACAATGCCTCCAAATACCTGGTGTGGTTTAAAGATAAAATATATGGTCTCAGGTAGGCATTCAGGTTTAAGAAAATGAAATTTGAGGTTGTCGCTACTTAGCAAGACTCTCAAGTACAGAAATAAGGAGACTGCAAGACCTTAGGGACAGCTTTGACACACTGACCTATATAGTAGGTTATGAACTGTTTGCTCTGATAAAATATAGATTCAACATTTAGACACAATCATTGACCCTGAAATGAGATGACAGTAAATGTGCTGCTGAAAGCTAAAAATAGCAGCAGTAGTGCTGAATAAGGATATATCACATAGGTATAGGGGTCAAGACCACTGGCATCAGAACAGAAACTGTTCCTTAATTGTCTTCTTCTTAAAAAAAAAAAACCCAGACATCTAGACTGTGTAAGGTATACTGGATCAAGTCTTATCTGAACAGTAGGGACATTAATTTTGAAGTACAGTTGTACTTGATATTTCACTAACTATTTATTATCATTCAATTAAAAAAGTTATGCACAAATTATCTACTGATGATGATTGATTTCTTTGATGGTCCTTGATACTGATAGAAAGTACATTGTAATCTGCAATAGCTTGATCTAGACAAAATGTCATCCTTGAACTGAACTAGGATGATTTAGTTAAGAGGAAGTTTTAGCTCATCCTGTTTATTGACTTATAAAGGGAATACCAGATAATACAGAGTGAGAATCATGATAGTTGTACTGGTTGTTAAGTGTTTGTCAGCTAGACACAAGATATAAGGACTTTTGTTAGAAAATAGATTGATATAAACTGCTTGGTCAAAACAATGACAGTTTTCATCAGCAAACCTCATAGCTGTTACAAAGCATAATTGACACTCTCTCTGCTTAAAATGCATTTTGGGGGGGGGGGGGGGGTTCAAATGGATTATATGTACTAAATACTTGTAAAAATAAAAAGGAAATATGAAATTAATTTTATTGGTAAGTTTTACTCTGGATTGCAAATCTCAAGGCTGTTTTGAGCTAGACTTTATGGAAATTAAATCCTTGTGTCATGAGTATGGTCTGGGCATGTTGGGTCTAGATTAGAACACCTTATCAAATGTTATTTTTTGTACAGAATTTGTTATTCACAGAGCCTTAATTCGACTCAAAGACTCTAAAGAATTCTGATAGCCTTAAAGATTGCTATCCAGATTAAAATTTATGAAAACGGCCCACGTCACCCGCTTATATTAAGTAAGTTTGGACGAAGGCTAGAGCTAGGTAGGGGTCTTGCAGGCATTGTATCTGTGCTAGTTAATTACACTGAACCTATTAGTTTAGCTCAAGACAATGAGTTAAAATGACGTGGTTAACCATATTAGCATATTAATACAGGGGGGAATAATTTCGTCAACTATGACCAATTAACGTAAAAAAAAATTGTTTCTGTGCCAAAAAATATCTAGGTCTTACGACAGTTCTAAATACTTATGTTCTGCTTAATATGATAAGGTTTTTTAAAATCTAGGTCGTTACCTATGCCTCAATTCATTCAATCAATTTAAAATGACAGATTACAAATACATGTATACGACAATTCTATGGTGCTTCATGTAAATTATTTGTGGACTCTTGTACTGTATGTACCAAGAATGTAAAGTGAATTTTAGTGTCATATTATCCTACTTTTTCTACCCAAACTGTATGTCTGGTTCAAACTCGGTACAATTTTTATATGCCTTGAAGACATGAGAGAGAGAGAGAGAGAGAGAGAGAGAGAGAGAGAGAGAGAGAGAGAGAGAGAGAGAGAGAGAGAGAGAGAGATTAACATAGGCTGGTTTAATATCTACTGGTGTACTGGTACATGTACCAACTAGTGTTCAACTAAAGACCAAGTTTATGTCAAGCAATGAAATTAGGTTCAAAATCCAGAGGCCTACCTCTCCAGTGGCCAACGGGGCTAGTTAGGGCATTCTAGGCGTATGGAAAGTTGTCTAAGTATTAATACGTTCACCATAAATTAAACTGCGATGAAGCTAATTTAAATTCAAATAGGTGGCATAAATATGAATGAGTGGTTTGTTTTATTGTTTTATTTATGACTCTGTATAATCTATTGCTTTACATTATTCTCATTAAATGTCAATGGTAGTGTCGGAAATAACAAATCCGAATATAAAAATCACCTGAAAATATGAAAATTTTCTCCAAGATGACAAGTTAGATAATGTTCATTAATAATTTTCTGGCTCACTAGGGAATAATTTTGTCAATTTTAATCAAGTGTGATGCTTATTAAACATTGTGTATATATCAAAATTCCTATGTTTTGTTAATTATATCTATTCTTTTTATCTCTTTTTTTCAAAAATTTATCATGATGTCTCAATTTTCATTGCATCCAGTTTCATGTATACACTAAGATGTACCATACATATATTGTCCCCCTGAGGTTAGCCAAATAATAGTGTTTATCTAACAGCTAACTAGAATTCAATGGAGTCTTTGTCTGTCTTTAAAACTTCACACTCCACACTGTTCCCAAACCAAACTCCAGACCTTTTTTAGGTCAACCAACAATGTCCACATGTAACATGACTAAATGTTTGTTTTGGGTATTTTCTTGAGGAGAAGTCGATGATAACGATAATACATTTAGTAATCTCAGTCAGCAGTTATGGAAATTTTGTTTGCCAAATGAGTCCAAGAAACACTTGCTTCCTGCAAAACTAGTTTCAAGCATAATTAAAATCAACTTAGCATGTCCTCTGCTTCATACATTGATGGTCTACTGGCGGTTATTATGTGGATAGTAAATGCATGTAATAGCAAGAACAGAAGAGCTCTAAAAGCATCATTTAGTAGTTATTCTGCTATAGAATAAGGTTGTCACAAATGGATGCAATGGCAGCAATCTGATGAACAACAGCAATTTCCTGTTGGTACAAGGAATCTTCATTTGATCAACTATCCAAATGTTAAGGTTCAGAATTGATAGTTTTATCTACAGACTATTCATGATAGGCTATTTCACGTAGCTCCTGATCAATATATCAGTACGCAAGAACCCAAGCTGAGTTCTCTGAATTGCTGTACAGGTAAAGATATACATGTACCTTGGCTGGGTTGTGAGTAAAAGTCTGAATAGTTACCCCTTGTCAGTCGATTACAGGCAAAAATTGACATTGATATATTGATCGTTAGGTGCATGGTCAAGGCAAATACCCTCAGATCTATTCAATCAAATTTGGCTGTTTTTTAACTGGTAACTTTATTTGAAAGAGGAACAAAGAGTAAAAGGAATGGTTTGAATTTCTGGGTTGCTTGAGATTGTATTGGGGTTAATAGATAAATAGTCCAAAGTTTATATAAATGTGTTATTAAGGGAACAGGATTTGGTAAAGCCAAGATAAGTGTAAATAAGGAGTTCCGAAAGCTCAATACTTCTGACATGGAAATTAGCTTGAGAATAGGCAGCATTGTTCATTTCAAAGAAAACTGCACTAACTTGCACAGAGGTTATAGATACCTTTTTGTATATGATTGTACCTGAATAGCCATTGTGGCTTTGTGGCAAGAGAAAAAAATCCCATTGCTATAAATTGTGAGATAGTGCCATAAGGCACTTCATCAGCCACAGATGCATCTTCCTACAGCAAAGAATTTCTGAGATGAAGCCAATACTAATTCATACCACTTAAGATGTGTTATTTTGAATTTATTTGTGGTAATTGGTGCTTTTCATTCCTCATTAAAACCTGAGTAGATGTGCAATGCAATGGGCTTCTGTTCTTTTCTATTGCCTATCTACACAGTATGTGTAAACAATTCCACTCATTTGGTAGTGCAGCACTGGGGGCTTTCGACAGAAAATGCGAATACCAGGCAGTGTTTTTGACTGTTTCCTTCATGCTCCTACTGTTTAATGATTCTTCAATATCCCTGACACCTCGATCCAGTGTATGCATGGCTCACTGTATTATCGCTCTCCAGAATCATAAACTTGTTTACGTCTCTCAGAGTGTTCAACCCTAATGCAGACCTAGATACATTGTATGTTACCCAGGCATGAAAAGTTAATTCTCTAAAATGTATTTCGGGTGAATAATGCACAGTGAAAAAGTCGATTTTCTTCTTTTTTATGATCTTATTTATTTTTGATCATTTTTCATTCTTTGTGATGGAAATTAGATTCAATTCCCAATTATCATGGAATAAAAACTATATCAAATATATGCTCTAATTTTTCAGCTCTTTATTGCATCTTTTAAGAATTTCACTAAAAAATTCCTATAATCAAAGACACGCAAACCCCGGTTTACTGGAATAGTAAAACTTCTTTTACTATACATATCTGTTATTGTACGATAATGGCACAAGGACCTTAAAACTATGATTAAACTTACTGTGTGTGACATCAAACATTCTTGATGCAGCATGTTCTTATAATTTATTTCAAAATTTCAATATCATTGAATTCTTGGTTTAGTCAGCTATCATGTTTTATAAATGCAATTTCATTATTTAATCTGTTCCAAAATAGGATTTATCATATTGATAGTAAGAATTATTATACATGTACCAGTAATTTTAAGATACTCATGGTAGTGTACATTTATCCATAAATCTCAATCAAAAGAGGAAAAAAAGTCAAAAACATGTAACCAGGAAATCAGCCAAGCAAGAATCATAAACATGGAAAATCTCAATGAGAATCCATTCTCTAAAAAAATAAACAAGAGTTCAATTATAGTATCTATTTTCTTCAGTGACAGATCAGACCATAGATAGATTCTTCTCTGTATGGTCATCAATTACAGACGAGCTTTTCTTGCTCATCTTGTCATAATGAAAGGCTGCTGAACTTAGCCTGACCCCCTGAGGGCCTCACTGGAAAGAGCCTTGATATCGATTGAGGGGGAGCTTTTGTTGGTTCATCAGTACCCATGCAAAGATGGTGCATTGGACCTCATAAGCCGCATTTCAGTAAATTATTCCTGAAACTTTGAAATGTATATTTCAATAAAACTTGTAAGTTACCATTAAAAACGGATATTTGATTAACGCTTTTAGCTTGTATGAGTAAACTAAGAGAGGTCTTTTAAAGCACAGAAGAACAAAAATCAATACTAATTTGTTTTGCAAGTCAGCAGAACTTACGAGCAGTGATTGGGTTTGCAGGTCATAGAGTAATATTCTAAACGCTGAATATACATTCCCTGGATACATGGTGTTAAGAATCCAAGTAGATACGCCAATTGGTTGGGAGGAGTTGTCAATTGGGACATTTCTAAAAGAATGTTTAATTTTTTTAATAAAGCACTGAATGACTCTCAATAACAACTGAAAGTCTATGATCTAAAAAAGTTTTGTTTAAAATGTTTGGGGAGAGATATGTTATATCAGTGAATGCCTTGAATTCTGTATTGATGGATTTGGCAAACAACTACATATGTATTAAAGTTGTGGGAGTTATTATGCAGTACTCCTTCTGTTTGTTGAGATTGGGTATCCTGCCTTGATGAAATGCAACTGTAAGATGTAGAGGTTTTGTGCTAGTAGGATCTTGTTATCTCCAAGGGGGCGATTATATGACATTTTGATACTAATTGGTAGTGTGTAGTTTTGGCAGATAAGCGTAATCAGGGGTGCATATGTCCCTTTCTGGTTTGTCTTAATAGTTCCATTCAGGCCGCAGAGCATGTGACGTAAAACATCAGGTTGTAAAAATAACCGTCCTATGCAGCAGTGTACGCAGGGCATGTGCGTATGTTGGTTATAATAAAACTGCCTCGTGCGTAAATCACCCATTAAACGTGTGATGATTATATATAGGTTTTAGCTTGTTGTTATTTACCTGCATGATTACATAAATGTTTGTCATTTTAAAATCAGGATCTGAACACAAACTAAAAACTTAAATAGTGTGTGCAATTATACAATAATAATTATCAACTCTTATAAAATCTTCGGCATGCATGCTTGCACTTTTTAAATTACTTGAATTAACTGATTAGTGATTAGGTTTCAAATTAATCCCTTTTTTTTTCTTTTTATTCAAAACTGGATTAGATTATGATTATACATGCAGGAAAATCATCTGTATAAAACCTTGATCTTATTTTAAAATATCAAAAACTAGAATCTTATTACAAATATTTTGGCAGATTTATACTTAATAAAACTGTCAATTTTATTTCTGTAGGAGTGTTTCTAAATATAGAATTTGTCTCAAATCTAAAGCGGCTTCATCCCCCATGAATAAAATAGGTAGTATTTCTTCCTTGCAAGTCTTTGCGGTATATTGGTAGAAGACTTATAACAGTTATAGTGTTATGATGACACCTTGTCATACGACGAGACAGATTGACAAATGATGGATTTGGGTCGAGATGTCTGTATATTGATTGTACCAGCATAAACCACAAAGTTTTACTGACTTTCATTATATGCTGTCCTTAGACAATCAATTCCACTGACTGGAGATTTCTAAATTGAAGACTCCATTTATACATAAGTAGATTTTATGCAACATAAGTTGACTTGATTTTGAAGGCTATTCACAAAACTGAAGCCCGTAATTAGCAAGGAAGTGCATTCATTATGTTCATATGCATTCATTTATGTCACTTTCTTGATATATAGGCACATAAATGTAATTTTTGTGCACTTAGGTGAATTCAGTACTAGTTCTACAACAAATGATCCTCATACTTTTGGGTTGTTTTAAACTCCTTTGTCATCTTTGTAACTATGTGTGCAAATTATTTCTCCAGTTTTGAACTAGGTTACCTCGAGATCACCAATTCTTTGTTAGCATTAATAAGATGTATGGAACGGGTGCATTAAGATTATATATCTAACCAACACAATAGTAGCTTAAGATTCATTTATCAAGAGTAGTATTTCTATCTGTCACCAAAGAAGATAGTATGTGGCGACAAGATAGCAACTTGCGCATAGTTTAGAAAAGGTGGCCCTGATTTTTGACAGAATGAGTTGCCTTTTATTGTGAACACTTGCTTGAATTACGCATCATTAATATGATTAAAATTCATGTGATAAAATATCAGTTTACTTAGGCAATGCAAGGATTACTACTTTGTTATAACTTCTATATAGATTTTCTGGTTCTCACTCTATGACCTTTGGATATTTACAAAGGATTAATCATTTATATCTGAGAATTTAGATATGCTTGACTTAATGTAATATCCAGAAAATATATCATACAGTGAGTGCGAGACTCAATATAAAGTGTATACTACATATAGTTGTATTTTCCGAAAATGAAGTGATCTTTGTACTTAATAAGTACAATGAAATTGAAATTATTCACTTCTAAGTGCTAATTTTTCTGTACTGTAAATTCCCATAGATGAAATGATAACTGCATGTTGGGGGGTGATTACACAAGTAAAATTGATATTTTTGCATTTTCATTGCAGGAAACATTGAATATTCTTGCCCTGCCAATGGAGACTGTGAAATTACTAAAAGAAGACGAAAGGCCTGTCAAGCATGCCGGTTCCAGAAATGTCTGCGAGTAGGCATGCTCAGAGAAGGTAAGAATTGACCTAGTAGCTTCTGTCTTCACAAAAAATTCCGCAGAATATATTCACTAGCTATTTTTAGAACAAGGGACACGTGTATCTATTAACCCTCAGAAGGCTTCTGAAATTTTCCTGCAATGAAATTGTTAAAATTTTTAATCTGCATATTAATCTTCAGCTCCATGATGAAGCATAAAAAGCCTCAAAAGTCATTAATTATCAACCACACAAACAATATCCTGTTAAGCTCTAGGTGTGCAGCTAACAAGGATTTTTTTATGTTCCTCATCAAATTAAGAGTTGTTCCCTGGCAGACACTGGCTGTAAATTATTGTTGTTTTGGTGCGTCATCACTCAGAATAATTTATCTCATGATGTCAGATATTTTCAAAATTGTTAGAATTCATTAATTATTGATAGCGGATTAAAAGGATGAATGCATAACGAATGTCACAACTTTAACGTTTTCTGAATATTTGTGTATTTCAAGGAGTCAGATGTTGAAACTTGGAAATTGGAAAATTCATACATGTATTTTATTACATGCATAAATAATTATATGTATTGTATTTATGCATATATAAATATGTTGTTTTTTTACATTGGGAATTAAACTTGGGGAAATCCAATGCTTATGAGAAATGATTAAATAGAATTCACTAGTTTAACATATTTTTAAAGTGAATTTTGAGTCCACTCAATATACAATGTTTTTTTTCTGGCAGTGAATCAAAGCAGATTGACACCTTTCTAATTTTCCTTCTTTGGAGACAGTATTTTTCACATCTAAGACCAAACTTGTTTTGAAGAAACCAATAAATTAAGATTTCTGATTTGGCTTTGAGAATTGAATGATATGATTAAATCCCAAAACTCAATTGAAAAATGTCAGTGCATAAATAGAGTTCTAATTTGGTGATTTTGATTGATTCTCTCCGTGGGACTGCTGAGATTTTGATATATACACAAAGCATGGGATAAGTAATGATATGCAGAATGGAATAAATAAAAGTCAATGTCATTTTCTAGATATTTATAGAGTGAAAAGGTGTTGATGCTTTTAGTTGACAAATAAGAGAACTCATGCTAAGCTGAGAAGATATGTACATGTATTTATGCAATGATGCATTTAGTCCCCAAAGAAACTAGTTAATGGTTTAAGGTCTTCAATATTTTAGTTATTGAGAAGGATGAATGACCAATGCAACTCTGACACAAAGCTAGATTTTCCAAAATATAATATTTTACTCTTCATGGCATAAAATCCTGAATACTCTTCTTCATCAAAGTATTCAATATTCTTCAATACTGATAGGAAATTAAATGCTTCCCATCTGGTTTATAAATCATATTTTGCAAAGTCATAATCCATTTCATACACTGGCTTTGTCTAAAGACAAGATGTCGGAAGGTTTAATCAATCTAATCCCAAGACAATAAATAACCAATGAAGTAGACCCCTTCCCTCAATCCATAGCTTTCCTGAGTCGTCTATAGCTCCCTATAAGCCTCTTTCTCCACAATCTACTTGTCATCTTATTTATGTTCATACTAATCCTGCCGTACATACTACCTAAGTTTATAGAGTACATAGGTACCTATTTCAGTCTGATTTACAAGTTCATCATACATTCTAAAATTTCAATTTGCCTCTTTTTCATTCAATATCCTTTATTGATTTACTCTGAAGTAATAATTAGCAATGCTGGAATGGGTGTAGTTGTTTGGCAATAGCATACCATGCCTTCATTAATCTATAGGTAACAAGAATAAGAGCAGCAGGAAAATGTATTTTGCATACTTGACTTAAGGTTATTTGAGATCTATGATGGGTGTCAATAACGTACGCATGGGCAAATATGTGTCCTTGGTCTTCTTGCCAAATATTTGGGGAGGTGATATTAATTTTGACAGAATTTATTGAAGAGGCAACTTCCGACAACGTATGAAACACACTCTTCATCACTGATCATTATGAGATCAGCAGCTAGCTAGGCTTTAATACACCAAGAAGATTTCCTTTGTTTTTATCCTCATGGAAGGGTAAACACTGCAAGGAAGAGAATTGTGTTGATCCTGAAGATCTAGATGTGATGGAAATGATTGAACAAGACACTGAAAGTTGTTTGAAGAATAAAAAAAATTTTCAACAACTTTGCTGCTGTAGGATAATATATTCAGAGAGAGAAATAGAAGGCAAAGAGAAAGAAGGGAATGAAATAAAATAGCAGACAGAATCTAATTAACACCCGCCAATACAAATAACAGATTCTCAGAGATTGGTTTTCCATTAGTTCCCCTGCCTGTGTCAAGCTATGAACATTCTTGCTGGTACACCCAGACTAAGGACTGTTGCCTCCGCAGTGCAAAGAGGGGTCAATGGCAGACATCCCAAACAAACAACAAACACCCACACTACAGAAACCAACCCTTCTACACCTCTGCCAGATTATCTGGTGTTCTTGTATCCTCCATGATTTGGTGGTTTGCAAAATTCTCTGCACTGTTGCAGTATGTATAGCAACTGTTTACATCTTTTGCACCTTGTCCTCATACAAGTTGAAGATGTTTCACCTGATCTGAACAATACCATTGTCTGAAGAAACCAAGCCAGAATGTCTGCTGCTTTTCTTGAGATCCATTTGGAAGCTGTTGTTCCTACAATTGTTTGATAACAGACCCTGTTTCTGCTTAAAGCAGGTGGAAAATGTAGGAGGAAAAAGTCAGAAAGTTTTCAAACACAGATGATGGGAACTTGATTAGTTTATTGTGTTACGTTCATAGTGCGATGAAATTTGTTATTTGATTCATGGAAAATCATCAAGAAAACAGAACCTGTTTCTGTTTAAAGCTGAAAATTTGTATTTCAGTCATACTTTCAAATATAACAATACTGGTATAGAAATATTATAATTTTGTTGACAATATATTAACTATTGGAATTGACCTACTTTAATTCATTTCTTTTAATTAAGTTTAATTACATATGTATATCAATTTTCTTTATGGGAAGATCTCTCTCTCTCTCTCTCTCTCTCTCTCTCTCTCTCTCTCTCTCTCTCTCTCTCTCTAGCCAACATCTTTTTCTATGTAAAGATTTTCAATTTGTGTGTACTAAATATCCTTATAATTATGGTAGACACTTACTCAGTCACACCACTGTCTGACATATAATTCTATAAAATGGTCAATCAAAAAGAGACAGAATCTGACACAACATAGATATACTCACATATAATAAACCAAATGTAGAGGGTGATAACTTTTCAAAATCATTTTATTATATATATGCATGTAAAAAAAGGAATGTAAAAATGATACATTATCTTTTTTGATGAAATTTAATCTCCAAAATTGGTTAAGAAAAAAGAATGATGTGCAGAATTTCATAATTTCAAGGTTTATGCCATTTCTTTCTTCCTTTTGGGGTTTTTTCACACAAAAAATGTCCTTTAAGATAGAATTTCAGTAATTTCAATGCAGTTTACAGTAAGTAATATCAGTTTCGTCCATGACACACTTTCTTTGTTTAATATATGCCATAGTTATTGTTACTATTGTATTATTATTAAGTACATGCAGAGAAAAAACTATTACACATATAGAATTACAAATGTGCATATATTGCATGAAAATTTAACTATTTCTAAAATGACCCCCATAGAAATTAATAATGGTATGTTGGTTCATGAAACATGGAATATATAAACACAGTTGAAGTTTAGTGTCGGATTAAACTAAGTAGGTCCATATTATGGCCAGGCTAAGATAGCGGATGATTGTGTATTGAATGATAGGTCATGCTTTCCCACACGTGAGGGTAAATTTGATTACGCACATGGATAAATGACTGAGGCTGTCAACGTGGCCTTGGCTTGTATGGTCATCGAGAGAATCGTCACGCTTGCATAATTTTTTGGGGCTGGGTAGTCGCCTGTATCGGTCATCTGGCGGTGACAAAGTTCAGTCAGCTATTTGAGGTAGCCCTTTTCGTCCCAGTGGTCAACTCTTACATGGTCATTTCCAGTTTTTAGACTGGAAATGACCAGATTTAGAGCAAACTACATTGTCCTGAGAGGCTGGTTGTTCACATGTGAATATATTTGTACCAGTTTGTACATGTGTAGATACTGAACTACGTACTTAAAGCCTCAGGGTAGAGGCCATTACACCTGACACAGCCTTGACATATATATATTTAATTAAGATACCAAAAAAAGATACATTTCTTTAAAAAGAATTATATATATGATACCAGTGGTATGCTGAATCGGTGATTTTAGCAAACTTTTAATGACCAGCATGGGGTGTGGGATAGGAATTGTTGATATTATCCACTTACTGCTTTATTTCACAGTAATCAATTCTGTACTTTTAAATATTCCTGAATTATTTCAGAACTTTTGCAAATATTTGATCTGATCTTCAGTATCAAGTTTTAAGTACAAACTCATTTAAATAAAATCAAGTTTCTATTATTACACTTTAATTTACTAGGCACTTAAGCCCTTCAAATTTCTCTATTGTTTTTTACACTTTGGATGGTGTCCACAGGGTAACCTTGATAAACCATTGTGACACAAAAATATGCATAGAATGACAGCCAATTTACATCTCAATTTGCATTGATGCAATTGCTTAAGACAAACATGATGGCAAAGACCTGTAAAAGGTGAAGGAGCAGACAAAGGCTTCTGACTGGTGATAAAAAAGGTCAATGTTGAAGGTGTAGGAAAACATCTGCAGCCAGATGAAATCTCATGGTTACAGCAGTGCCACACATTAGGAAAAAGGGGGGGGGGCTGGATTGGGAAGGGGATTCACAGAAATAACACATAAAAAATGGTTCTCCTTTTTTTTTAAAAGTGGGTTTTTTTTTACAACATCCACTCCCTAAGTGATAGGATATAGAGAGAGAGATCAAGGAGAACACTGTACTAGCAGAATGACAGACGTGTTCATCTGTCCTGTCCAATAAAATTAAGGAGGAAAAGTGCATAAGTTTCAGGTTGAGTAATCATGTCAGCTGTACTATTTTCTACCTGAGAAAGAAAGAGAGAACAAAGTCTGTTAGTTTGTCAGGACAAGTTACTCTCTCTCCAGAACACATCTTTGCAAGAACAAGGTTATGAATTATGACTACACAGACACAAGAGATCCAGAGATGCTACATTTAAATGCATACAACCTGTAGTACAACATCAGATTGATGGATGAGATTGGACCTTTATACCATGAACCCAAGCAATGGTTTTCAATAAGGATCAAGCATCAGGGCAACCAGATGAATTGATTAATTAAAGATGGGACATGACAAATATATCAAAGCAGGGAAGAGAAACCTGATATATTTGTTAGTAAAGAGGAAGGGTCAGGGATCAGTTAATGTTTCTATAGGTTGCAGAGAGTTGATATTCAAAAATTCAGATTTAATCAATTTACACTTTTTTATGGTTTGATTTCTGAAATGCAAATTTCGAGACTGACATCCTAAATTGGCCAAATGTTTTTTGGGGGTTTGTACCGAATGAATTAACTTGGTATGCTTGACAATTGATTTTCCAGTTTTTGTATGGCATCTACAAGTATAATTGATCCATCAATGCATATACAAATTAGTTTTTCTTAGACCGCAGTCATCATTTCGCAGAAATGCCATCTAGTCATAAATTGTGTTTTATTCTGGTGAAAGTGCCGATATAGTGCCAAAAACATACAGTGTGTGAACTGTGGAAGGGTTCAAAAGAGAATTAAATCAATGTTCAGAAAATCTAATCAATCTGTCTCTTTGAGGTGAAGGTGGGAAAGATGCCAAAGGAGAAATTCTAATATATTTACTTGCATTAGGGAGAAAGAAGAATAAAAGAACTGCCTAAATAAAAGAGGGATTTATTTTCTAACTTCAGTTTCATGTTTATACATATAAACAGATAAATCTGTGAGGATTCCCATTTAGTCGGTTTTTTATGTCTCTCATTTCATCTTATCCAAACATGCTAAAAAATTATTCAATTCCCCCTGTATGTAACAAAAGAACCATGCACATCTGCAGCATTAAATATTGATATGGAGTAAATGTTTTCTCTATGAATGCCATCCTGTTCCCCTCAATTCGTTGTATGTTCTTCCTGTAAGAAGAATACGTGTCCAATCATAACAAAAGTTTAGTTTGAGGTACAGTAAACAGAATTAAAATGCAATGTACATGTATTTATAAGGCATTTTGCACTGTCAAGTTTACTGACGTTGCATATATGTAAACAAAGCACAATGCAACCAGATGGTTTTTTTTAAACAATGAAACAGTGGTACAAAGGCGCAATTAGAAAGCATTATCTCTGAATGGAATAGATTTGTAATGTTCCTTTTATCTTTATTGTGTAGGTGTCCGTCTGGATAGAGTTCGTGGAGGCCGCCAAAAATACAAGCGCACTGTCGACTCTGGCCCAATAGTGCAGCAGATTTTCCCAATGATCAAGAAAGCCTGTGTAGAAAGCACCAAATCAGGTATTAATCCAAAAACTCCAAAGTGTTCAGCACAAAACCTCAAGCCGCATCCCCATCTGTACTTTAAATACCAGTAATCTGCGAATCTTTAAACCCTATTGTGACATACATCCATTTACAACTGTTTTTGTACTGTAGATTTCTCTTCAGATAACAAAATTTTGACACAACTCATAAGCATCGAGCAGCAGCTAGACAAACTGTATGTCAACACAGAGTCGGAGATCCTTGAGGGTGGGGAGGAGGTGCGCTTTCTTGCCACTGTGTCCGATCTAGCAGACCGGGAGTTAGTTATCACTATTAGCTGGGCCAAACAGGTTCCAGGTAAATGTCATGAAAACTTTGCAAGAATTCTCTAAAAAAGGTTTTAAATGATTGAATGAAGAGTTTGTACCCTTACCCTTGTTTTAATGAAGGAATGAATTCAATAGTTACCCATTTTATACAAATATAAAATGGGTTGGGCAGTTTACGCTATATAAACTGGGAAGCGTAAACTGTTCCAACCCATTTTAAGTATAAATTGGATAGCTATTGAATTCATTCCTTATAGTTTAATTTTTTGCCATTAATTATAGATTAAAATGGTCATTTGACTTTTAAAATGACATTAAATTGTACAAAATCCAATAGCAACTTCAGGCGGATTGATACGTTTTTGATGTTAGTCTTACTATGATGTAGGCAACATTCTTTATACTATAAAAAAAAAAAAAAAAAATTTCAGCTAATCAGATATCGCGTTACAACCAGAATTAAAGTATTGCTGTGTAGAAAGAAAATGTTCTCAAGACAAATGAGTACACCTTGAAGACGCTTTCATTGGTTAATCAACATGCTGTCTTTTACAGGATTTTGCACCCTATCCCTCAGTGATCAGATGAACCTATTGCAGCATTCATGGTTGGAAATCCTATGTTTAAATCTTGTATTCCGTTCCTGTCCCTACAATGGCTACCTCAAATTTGCAGAGGACCTTCAACTCTCTGTGGATGAATGTAAACTCTGCCACTGTTCCCCAGAACTGGATGGGATCTCACGAAAACTTGCCAAGAAATTCACAGACATGGAGGTCACAAAGGAAGAGTATCTTCTGCTGAAAGCCATGACTTTATGCAATATAGGTACAGTGCCCTATCTGACATTGATCTGTTAAAAAAATTGGTAGATATGTTTTTATTGACAATGCAATTGATAAATATAGATATGCTTAAAGATGATAAGACAGTACAAACTAATAGATACCAATTTTATTATTGAAAGGCAGTTTATTCCATGAAACATAAAGTAACCATTATCAGTAGATTAAAGTGCATGGGTAATCAACTGATTTTAGATGTGGCTATAGAGAATAGTGAAGCAGTGAGGCAGCTCCAAGACAAATTACAGGACTCGCTGATCGAATACGTCAAATACCGCTATGTTGGAAATCTCCGACGCTTAGGGCATCTTTACATGCTTCTCCCAGCTCTCAATCACATGAAATTGCTGGCCAAGCAGTACTGGTTTGATGTAAAGAAAGATGGAAGGATCATGATGCATAAGCTGTTTCTGGAAATGTTGGAGGCAGACTCTTGACGATGCTTACTAAGGAAGATAACTCTTACATAGTGTTAAGTTTTTTTCTTTGCAAGCATGTGATATATTTTGTAATTAGCTTTCACAGAGGAAGTCTAGAAAACAGATCAGTTCATGGTATATTTTTAGTATAATTATGCAAATTTAGATTTGTGTAAGGTTTTTGTTGTTTGTTTTTTCTTGTTAAAGCATTTTTCTTGTGTATATAAATATATACTGAATGTATATATCATGACAATTGTGTGAAGTGCATAGAATACATAGACATTTTAACTGTGTGATGTTATAGTGTGTGCAAGAGTCAGAAAAAATGTTGTTATACTTACCCAGATCTCAAAGCTACCATATTAAGATTTGTTTATCCCCTGAAGAATTTTTTGAAGCATTAACTTTCACAGAAAATATTTTTGCTGGTTTGAAGTATAGAGAAGAAATACCCATTCATATGTGATCTAAGAAGGGTGAGGCTTTTATGCAAAGAGATATGTCAGTGTGCACTCATAAATCTTATAAGCAAATTATTTCCCCCCACGGTTAGCATCAGTAGTGCTAAACATTGTGCCAAATCTACAAACTTTGTTTTCATCCACAGTAGCTATAGACCAGGCTATATATAGTATCCCGTTGTTTATGTTGAATCAACTCCATTCATTCCAATATTTTGCCATTTTCCACTGTAGTTATTGGCCCCTAGTCAGAAGGCAGCAGTAGCAAATAGGGAGTTTCCCTGAACAAATCCTTTGACCTCTACCTAATAGGATCCCCTTTTGTAGTTTTTAACCGTTTAGAAGATGGCTCTTCACCACTTGTTGGTGTGGACCATTTGGAGGCCCCTCAGCGTGTTTTTTGGTTTTTGTTGCATAGGAGAGGTATCTGATCATTCCCACCTGCCTGTTGTGTATATTTTTACCAATCCATGTATCATAGATATGCTCTGACAGATAGAATGAAAACTGGACTGAATGAAATTATCAGAAGTTAATAAGAAGAATTCTTTAATTCTTTGGTATTTCCCATTAAGATAAAAAAAAAAAGTTTGGTAGCCTCTATTTCTTTCTTTTTTTTTTTTTTTTTTGTACTCTGTGATTGGATATAAATGGACCAATTATCATGATGCAAACTACTAGTCATATTTAATAAAACGTCTACTCCTGTAGGCTCCGCGATAATGTCCGTCCACGATTTTCTGATATGTCTCTTTTGTACCGCAAATTTAACTTGGCAGATGCATGCAAACTTTTGGTTAGCAAATAATATCTGAACTCAAAATTATCATTTTTTTTATCACAAAGTAGGATTTTTGAAATAGATTACAAAAAGACAGTGGGAAAAGAAGAGTCAAAGTGATAATTGGTTGAATGGTTGTAAAGTGGTGCACGAGGTTTCTTTTGAGCTTTGATTTTGAAACCGTAATTGTATATAAATATATATGTATGCATCAAATCTGTACATAGAACGTGTTGATATTGATGTTACGGATTTTTAAACAGAGTGGTTATTATTACATATATTCGTAGATAAGTATGATCACATATAGAGCTGCGTTTTACGACGTGTGATAGGTATATTAGAGTTTTGTCATTAAGTAGCGCCGGGTGGCTTGTTTTCCAGTTGTTAATGTTTTATTTCTCCAAGTACCTATACAAGTATGCCATATATACCATGTATGTTTGTGTTTGTTTCTGATTTTTGTTGGTGCATTTAAATTGGAAGAGAAGCTAATAACCTGACAGATCTGCTTTGTACGAGGCTTTCTATTGTATTGTGTTAAATGTATTAGAACCAACTGACTGTATAGATTGGTGATGTTACAGAAAGGGTTAGAATTGGGGTCTGCCTCCACTGGTATTTATATGCAAGAAATGTGTATATATATATATATGTAACAGATAAAGGGTCACTGTGCTTTGGTGGGAAGCCAGCTAATCATGTAGCACTCTGCAATGGGAAGCCAAGGCCACAGCTTGTTTTCAGTTTTCTCAGGAGTTCGAAAAATTTCCTCAGGTTTCATTTTGTAGTTTGTGATATTGAAGATTGTTTTCAAAGACATACTTACAGCCATTATATAATAATTCAATATTCAAACTTTATTTATTTATTAATAAAGTTCTGTGATGGTGAAAAAAAATTTCATGTCAATCATGAAAAACTGGTGCACAAATAGAATGCAAAACAATTTGGTGATGCATTTTCTGCATGAAGTCATGCAGCACTGCATCTTTGATCTGTGTAAAAATTTTTCTCACAGGTTGCATTGGTTGAGTTGAACTTTTTTTCAGTAATTAGCAAATTTTCATGTGTAGTACCTCTGTCACCCCGCTGTGGTTTCATCAACATTCTGTGTGTCAGTATGTGTGTGGGGTTTTGGACAATAATGGCCAATTTCTTTCAAATGAAAATTTTGGAATTTAGATCTTAAATAATTTAATACAGTCTCTGTAGACTCCATAGTATAGCCAAAGTGTATAACCAGCAGCACTGATACTCAACAAATATTGGTGAAACCATAGTACTTATACCTGAAGAAAACTGAGAATGACCTATGGTGGTCTTGAAGGATTCAGAAGAAAATTTTATTGTACCATATTATTTATTATAACATTAAATCATTAATCAGACCTCAGAGCTCATATAGGAAGAGAACAATAGATCGCGTTCTATCACTGTAAACCATTGAACTAGAATTGTACATAGTTTATTTATATATATTAAGTTATATTTAATCCTATATTTCCAATCTGACTTTGGTTTGAGATGTTGGCGAGAAGGATTCTGTTTTATGAAGATCTTTGTAACCATTCAACTTAAACCAATATTTATTCTAAAGTAAACAATGCCTCTGCATGGAATTCAATGTGTTTAAAAGAAAAACATGCAAAGCAGGTAAAAACTAAAAAATTAAAAATTAAAAAAAAAATGATAAAAATATTTTTTAAAAAAAATACAAAAAATTGTTAAAAGCAATAGCAAAAAAAAACCAAAAAAAAAGGAAAAAAGAGATTAAAAATAAAAAAAAAAAAGAAAAAATGGAGAAAAAAGACTTTAAAAAATGAAAATAATCATGCATTACTTACCTTTTTCAAAAAAAAATCTAAAATAACCCCAAAAAAGTGAAAAAAAGAAAAAAAAAAAAAAAAAAAAAAAGCCATAAAATTATCAAAACACCAAAAAAAAAAAAAAAAAAAAAAAAAAATTATATGCTTATCATCCATCAGTGAGATGATCGGTGAATACAAAAAAAAGTTTTAAAAAATTAAAAAAAGATTTTAAAAAAATAACGAAATTGATGTACAGAAACAGATTTAATCATGCTTTCACGGTATCATTTCCTCACAAGAGTAGTTGTTAGATTTACATGTAGTTAAGTTCATGGTTTACAGTGAAAGATACACCAAATATATCATTCCATTCACAACGGCTTCATCCATCATTAGAAAACATTTTGTTTTTTACGTTTTGAACAAGATTATATATTATATATTATACATATTATATTCTTTATTGGAGGATTTTATAATGATTGAAATCCCAAATACTTTATATATTTGTTCGACAGAATCATTTTCATGTAAAGCATATCACAAAGCTAAGCATTTACTTTCTTAAAAATAATTTAAGTGATATTAAGATGAAAACAAAGTTGATGTCTAGTTCCCTATTTGGGTTTTAACATGTATTATTTTTTTTTATTAAGGACTTAAATTTAATTATTGTAGTAAACTTTAGGAACTTAAAGTTTTATTTTTAAAAAGCTCAAGATTGACAGATATGTTCACAAAATTGTTATCATTTTTGGGGGGTCAATTTTAACAGTTTATTATTTTAGAGAATTAAAAAAGTTCCTGGAAATTTTTATGGATCTTTAGAATTATTGAGGAGGAATGTAGTTATATTAAGGTCATTTACATTTTGAGAGTTTACTGTTAAAATTTTTATTTGATCCAAAAGAATTAAGATTTTTGTTAAGTATTTTTATTTATTTATGTTTACCACGAATGAAATGTGGCTGGTTTACTTGAAAATGATAAATGTTGTTGGTAGGTTTTAAATCTCTTTGAATTTAGAACTGGCAACTTATTTTCTTCATGAATAGAATTACAACATCAAAAATAATTTAAATTTTTTTTTTCTTCTTTTTTGGTTCTATCTGTTATATAGCTTCATCAATTCTTCCTTATTAAATTCAGCTATGATTAAAAATTCTTCCCTTTTGTTATTAAACATAACGAAATTAAAGAAAAATACTGCAAGGTGCTTTTTACAAATAGATTCTTCATTACTTCTTTCATCTATTTTTTACAAACATTCATATCACAGTCCTTATGATCCAGATATATCTTGTCTAAAAGTGAAATCCTTGCTCTCTCCCTTTGTATTTTACTGTCTAGTTAGAAAGCATGTTCCCCCTACAACTTTCAAACCTGGATTTAATTTGCTTGGTTTAAAATGTAGGTAAACTGGCTCTACAAACAGCCACACTATTGCAGATTCTTAAAATGAATTCGATGACACAAATTATAAAATTAAACATTTTTAACAAATATCTTTAAAGAAAAAAGATACTACTTGAGTACAATTTAAACAGAAAAAGGAACTTTTTCTGGACTTCTTTTAAAAATATTCCAATCCCTTGATTAAGGTAGCTTATCAATCAGCAAAGTTCCACAACTTCTGACGATACATTGTACATTTCAAGAATTTCAAACTGTTCAACTAATGAAAGATGGATGCCATTTGATTTAATTTTACTTGTTATAGTTTTGTTAACGACCTTATAAACCCCTTTAATGTTACAACTCGGGACTTTGCTGATATATTTGCCCTTATGAAAAGGATTCATTCAAATGTTATAATGTTATATCGGAGATATACCTTGTTACTGTTCTTAAGACAAAAAGTGTATTTTCTTAGAAGTTATCTTCAAAAATAAAGCCAGTATTGAATGTGATTTAATGTTTTTGTTTTATGTACAAGAAGCAAGTAATACCTTATGAGTAGAATAGAGTGGGAGTTGGTAAAATGTACAATTCAGGAAAGAACTGTCTTAATCTATAAAAGAATTACAATGATTACTGCATCATCACTATGATCAGCAGAACCATATCCTACCAACAGTTCTCAAAGGCCATGAATTTTTAGAAAGGTTAAAAACTTCATAGGAAAAAAGAGTATGAAGGAACAAGCATGTTTAGCTCACTGAGACTGCTATGCTTGATAGGAAAAAAGAGTGTGAAGGAACAAGCATTTTTAGCTCACTGAGACGAAGTCGGGAGGAGCTTATGCTATACCCTCGGCGTTGGCGTCCGGACCTGATGGAAGTTTTTGGAACAGGTCCTGTATTTAAGTTATTATGGTACTTGTCCTACCTTCACCAAACTTGCAGGTATGGTGCATTTGGACATACTTATATACTTGATAGACTTGGATGCTGAACCTGGGCGATGAATTTTAGATGCTGGAGGAGGTTAAGGTTTTTTGACCATGTTAATGTTTTTGGAACAGGTGCCTTTTGATGATGATATCTTAATTAATACTGGTTCAAATTCACAAAACTTGCATGGATGATGCGTCTCATGATACTCATGCACTTGACAGGCTGGAATGCTGAATCTGAGCCGTAGGTATCGGATGCTTGATCAGAGTAAGGTTTTTGGAGCTGGTTAATTTTTTGGAGCAGATGCCCTTTGATGACTATATCTTGCTTACTACTGATCCTAACTTCACCAAACTTGCATAGATGGTGCGTCTTATGATACTGATGCGCATGACCGGCTTGAATGCTGAATCTGAGTCATAGGTTTCGGTCGCTAGATGGGAGTAAGGTTTTTGGACCTGATTAAAGTTTTTGGAGCAGGTGTCCTCTGATGATTATGTCTTAGTTATCTCTGGTTCTAACGTCACCAAACTTGCATGGATGCTGTCTCATGATACTCACGCACTTTACAGGCTTGAATGCTGAATCTGAGCCGTAGGTTTCGGATGCTGGATGAGGTTAAGGTTTTTGGAGCTGGTTCAAGTTTTAAGAACAGGTGCCTTTAGATAGACAAATCTTAGTTATTATTGGTTTAATCTTAATCAAATTTGGATAGATGATTTTTTTGTGATTCTGGTGCACTCCACAGGCATGGATGCTGAATCTGATCCATAGTTTTCAGATGCTGGAGAAGGTTTAATTTTTTGGAGCAGGTCACATGTTTATATATATAATAGTACTAATTCAATCTTACAAAAAAGTCAAACTGAGAATAGACCTTGGTCATTCATCTTTGGCATGGCATCGATCTCATCATTAGTGTGCCTAAAGAGTGATTAATACATTGCAAGGCCTCAATATTCTGCAAAAGAATTTTGCTCAGTTATTGCATGTAAATTATGACAGAAACAAAATCGCATAGAATGTATTTGCTGCGGTTTACGAGATGCGCATATTCAACATTTTACTAAATAATTTAAGTAAAAAGGTCCGCTTCAATAATCATCTGGTTTCACAACTTTATTTATCACAATGAATTTCATTACTCGATTTATGTTGGACTTTGCATCCCCTTTAGCTTATACATCAATACAGATTTAGAGCGATATATTCATATCCCTTAAAGGATGAATAGGAATTGGTGGTTCTATCAAAATTTTAATAACATAATGACTCAATGACTTTGATTAGTTTGACAATGTCTCATCTTGTTATGTGGACTCGCTTGAAAAGAAGCTTCCTAGTTATTTATTTACACCTAGTAAAAAGTGAAACTTGTACACTGACAGAGTAACAACATTGATGTACGATGTCATATGTCAATTTAAACCGTTAAGTTTGTTCAAACATTAGAATACTGGGGGCGTTCATTAAATAATGTCATCGTTGTTTAAAGAATAACACAATCAGATATTTTCTGTTATTTTTTTAATTGTTACATTCAAAATACTCTCTTTAACAGACACACATAATTTCAACCGATTTATCCTAGCATTGAATGCATTCATATAATGTTTTTGGGGAATGGTATTCATGAACTGATAAATGGCAGAGCCCAGACATTCCTTGAAGCATATTTTCTTTCTGACAAATGCCTTTTTAAAGAAAAATCTAGCAGAGAGACAAATCGGGTGAATAGGGAGGATGGGGCAAAACATGAACCTTTTATATTTCCAAAGATGATTTCACAATCTGGGATTTGTGTGCTGGGGAGTTGTCATGAAGAAGTCGAATGTTGCGAGTTCCAGACTTTGGTCTCTTCCTTTCGCAATAATTCTTAATGGGGCATGGTCACGAGTTTGGTCAAATTCTATTTTTTTATTATTTACAATTCGTTAGGAATGCATTCCTAATGATTAAATGAAATTTGACGGTCAGTCGAAGAGTTATAAGCTAAGATACAGGGCTCACAATTCTTTGTCATGTAAACAAGGCTCGTGCCCTGTTTTTGTTTACATAGGTTCAATATACCAGTAAAAAATCTTTTTCAAGCTGATTTGTCTATCTTCTTATTCATTTTAAACATAAATAAACAGTTCCTAATGTTTGACACATTCATTTTAGGTCTAAAACTGGAATTTTCACTTCAACATTCAAAATGTAAACAAAAGCTTTGTTTACATAGCAAAGAATTGTAAGCTCTATAACTCGCTTATAACTCAACAAATGACACTCAAATTTTGATTGCCTATTAAAAATGCCTTACTTAAGCATAGTAAATATTAAAATCGGGGAAAAAAATTTTGAACAAAATCGTGACCATGCCCCTTTAACTATCTTCAGCACATAATTTTTGTATACATGTCCGGTGATTGATCGGCCTTTTGGAATAGCAACTTGAACTACAGGACCTTCACTATTAAAGAAAATTTGGTATAATACTTTCTTTGTACTTTGCATCGTTTTGCTATAACAGGGCGTTTTGCCTTTTTAGTCAACCACATCTTGTTATCAATTTTCTTCTGAGGTTCAAAATAATGTATCCATTTTTCATCATCTGTAAAAATTTCCGATAAACGTGTCCATTGCAATTTTTGTAGATTTTAAGTAGTTTTCTACACATTTCAACCCGTAATCGTATTTGTTTTCTGTTAATAAATGAGGTATCAATCTTGCGCTAACCTTTCGGAGGCCAAGGTGTTTCGTTAAAATTGTAATTATTGTTCCAGATGAAATGCTTACTGAATTTGCTATTTGTTTAATGATTAATCGACCATCATGAGTAATGATATCGGTTACTGTATACAGGGAAATATTCGCCCATATTTTATTTTCGCCCCTTTCGCCCTCGTTGTCAGATGGCGAATTCAAGACTGGGCGAATTCCAATGTCTCAAGTAATCTCTCTTAAAACACAACTATGTCCGGGCGAATTCAAGACGGGGCGAAACTATTTTCAAGTGTAGAAGAGCGAAAATTACACGGGGCGAAAATAATCCTGTATACAGTATTTTTGCAAGTATTGCATCCGTTGAAGCCGTACGAGGTGCTCCAGGACGATTCTTAACCTTAAGGTCTCTTTGGCCATTTTTGAATTTGCTGACCCACTTGTAAATTGTCTCAATGACATGCACTTGTTTTCGTATACATCACAGTTCTTTGAAAATTTCTTTCGAGTCTTTACCCATCTTCGCTAGCCAAGGGTTTCTGATCCGCACCGCTCCTCATGAACCATTGGCATATCCAAAGTCGAGATTTTTTTCGTCACGTGATCTCCCAGCCCATTTATAAATCAACCAAATGATGAAAAATGCCGTACTTTTAACGTAACTGGTGCAGTAATGGCAGCCTCCATAGACATTGATATTGACAAGTTGAAAGAACGTTTTCATGCCCAGTGTATTCAATAGATAGGAATATTGTTAAATGTTACATATAGATCGAATTCATTCGAAGGGTGTGAGACTGGGAGCGGTAAATCTTTCATCTATGAGTGCATGCCTCTTTTGATGCACAATCAGGTAGTACTTGTTATTGCACCATTGCATGCTACATGTATCATGAAGGCTCAAACAAAAAGACTAGAAATATAAGGGTTTTGAGCTATGCACGTTTATAGAGACACTCGTGAATAAACAGTACGAAAACATTATCGATTAAATCAGATATGTTTTGCATTTTTTTTATTGGTCGAGTGTCAGTAAACCCCAATCAAAATCCAGGAAAAAAATCCCGACTTTCGATAGCACGATATGCCAAGGGCTCGTGAGGAGCGCTGCGGATCAGAAACCCTTTGCTAGCGAAGATGGTCTTCATACCTAGTCTGACCCATGCTTTTATGTAGCCTCTAATTTCAGCCGCATTGGTGGGTGATAACTTTCCAGTCATATTTTCATACAGCGTCTCGAGTAGGGGTTATATATCAGCTTCTTAAAGGAGTATTCGATGATGAAACGTGGTCAGATAAACGGCCATAAATAGAATATGAACCAAATCATGCTTGAAAAGAAATTAAAAGGTCAATTAAACCCTGTAATTTAAGGAATCTGATTAGTGACATTATTTATTGAACGCCCCTCGTACTTCGTTTCAGAATTACGTGAGGATCTTGGTATATTCTTTCTGAATTCCCATCGGTTTGCAGTCCCGAAACTTGACCTGTGGAGTAAGAGTATGTGTCCTATTCCTATAGATATAAGACTGAGTGGGATGACGAGGTCTTTGTCAGCAAAGGCAACTATTGCAAACTGGAAGCACGAGCCGCAAATTATCTGTTTTCGGTCATACAGAAATCCGAATTTCGCTTAAATCAAAATAATGCCGTTGCTGGATGTCAGTTAAAAAAACAGTTTGCAATGTACATTTTTCTTCCTTCTGTGTGGAATCATGCAATTTAGAACCAGCATTTTCCCAAGTGGAACTGAACAAATTTACATAAAATGATTTTTGTTGTTATTTCTTCTTCGGCATGACGTACCATGTGTAACTACAGCAACTTCGAGTGAGATCTACTTTTCAAACTTTGTCCTTTGCGCGTATGTTTTAAAATTTACCTCAGAATTTGAAATGCATGATTGTACACTAAGAAATGAACTCTCTCATATTTGTTAAATTGAAAATTTAAATAAGTTTTCACACAATGAAAAAGACAATAAATGTATAACGGAGTAATGATATCAGTTAAACTGTATTCTTATTTTCTTAGTAATAACAGATGTAGCCATTATGCTACACCCATGTCTATCAAAAAATAATACCAACTAACCACGCACTTCTGTGGTATTTTTTTTTTATTCTTCTATGCTTCTTATATTTCCATTTTTTTTATTCACATTATAACCAAGATAGCAGTAAGATTAAATGAAAACACTGACTATAGCATTTATGATTGGATTTCACTCAAACAGAAGCATATTTGAATCAAAATGAAAAGGTTAACATCGTGTCTGTATTCAGGAGTTGTACGGGTATAGACGAGTAGTCGACACAGTCAAGGTTTCAAGCCTTGACTTGTTGTCCGTGCCAGGTACTCTTAACATCATCCTCCATCTTAGCAGTATGAGTGTTATGATTCACAAGTTCCCATTTTTTCATCCATGGTCCCTGTATAGTCGTGTCAAAGTCTTTATCCTCGGCATTCTGCAAAAGCAAATTGCAAAAAATGTCATATTTAACAATAGTTATAGAAGAGTTGTAAGTAATTATTGCATAGAACATATATACATTTCAAACTACAAAAGCTAGGAATGTAAATTGTAATCACATTGGAAGCATCACCACACACACACAAACACACACACACACACCACATGTATGTGTGTGAGGTTTTATTAATACATAAAAAATAAAAATGTATTTGACCATGGCAGTCAAATCACTACTCATTGACCCACCGGAAGTACATCCAGGTCGTTGACGTACTCCTTCTGTATGTCCCATCGATTGTCACCCTCAAAGCTAGACCAATCTATCTTGTAGTCGGGGTCTCTGGACGTACGGAACAGCAGGTGCTCACGGATTCCGTAAAATCCGGCAGGCTTTTCCGGCTTCTGCCATCGGAGATCCAGACTCCAACGGATTTGCTTGGATAAATTTGGTAAACTGAAAAAACAATTCATAAATCTCGATCATTTTCCACAAGGGAGTATATCTAAATATCACTTAACGTCATTATAATCTGTATATACATGTCTTTAGTGCATTCAGATACTAAGCTGGCCAAACTATATAGCATACATGTATGTTCCTACCTTCTGTGGGGAATCATGTTATTCAAAAGAAGCATTCCCCCATAAGGAACTGGACAGGTAATTATGTCTTTTTCCAAATCTATACCTAGAATTTACGTGAGGCAAAACATGTAAATATTTGTTTAAGGAATGAGGAAAAGATCTTTGACTTTTTTCATAGGTGATCATTTCAGTAGAGCACGTGATCAACTCCAGTGCAAAGCAACTAGATGTGATGCTGTTAAACACGCCCATTTTAGGCAATTTTTGTCAACGATTTGATTATTTTTTTTAAATCAAAAATTGACTTGTAGTTTTATCACAAAGACACAGAAAAATGTACATAGATACTACAACGAAAGTTAAAATCCATTTATTCGCAGCGATGACGCTTACCGAGGGATTTGGCCATCTCTTTCTCCTCCAGCATGACATACCACGTGTTACCATAGCAGCATTGATGAGTGGCCACTTTTCCTGTTTTATGTCCTCTGTGTGCAATCTATCGGTATGTTGAGAATTACACAATATTTCACCATAACCTTATTATTATACATGTTTCATACACTAGTACATATGTGTTTATTACACATACACCAATACACCATCTTCCCAAGTAAAGAGTTTCTGATCCTTGTGAGGAGAAGTTTGAACATTTTTTACAAACCACAGGCACCTGACGTTATAAATTTTTCTCATAATTAAAATAAATACCCTATACCTAATAATACACAAGGTACCAATCGCCGCCATCTTGGATTTATTTCAAATTGTCACATCAAGTGAACTTTTTGCTTAAAACTCATCGGTAAAATTATTTTGCGATCCTCTCCCGTCTCCCGGTTGGTCATTCAACATCTAAGCTTACAACCGATTAAAAAGTTGTCACCTCTATGTAAATGAGATTTTCCTGCACCGTGTATTTGTTTTAAGATTTCAAAATATATGCATTTGTAAACATGTTTATATAAACTTTGTGTAATAAAAGTTATAATTGACAGTTTATAGTATCCCTTTTCTTAATTTTTAACTTGTATGTTGATCGAATTCAAAATAGATGCCTTTTGAATATTTGTATCAGTACTATATTTGGAAGGGGTTACCCAAAGTATGACGCAATTATGTTAACTTCCGTCCACCCTTTAGCCTTTTGTCGCATATCTAAGCCAGTAGATGCAGATTGAAGGATGATTGTGTTATAGGACTGGCGATATCCAAAAATAAGCATTCAATGCTTAAATACCAATACATGTACCCGCACGTAGCCAATTTGGATTGGTTTATACATAGCTTATGCATATCATAGCATACGCTAGTATTTGTAACAAATACGCCAATATACCTAAAATCATATACCTGCCCACAACCAATTAATGTGTCTGTTTTGTCCTTTATAACCATAGCATACACTATTTTTTTTTTATAATATGCACTTATACATCTTTACCTGCATACATCCATTTTGTTGGTCAGTGTCCAGCAGTGGAATCCAGGCCGTGGGCTGAAGTACTGTGTAGGAGTCGCGGTCCAGGTAAGCGCTGTCTGAACATAATTATATATACATTTCAAACTACAAAAACTACGAATGTTAATTGTGGTGGATATAGAGAAACCATTACAATTGTCTATGAGCATATTTCAACAAATTTCAAACGAACTTAGTAGAACTAATCAAATAACAAATAAATCTCATAAAATAATGACCACTTATGAAAACGTGTAATCAAAGACAGATTTCTCAAATTAATGTAGGTTATATATTTTTCAGTATCCCTAACTTCTGATTTTCATGTAATAAATGAAATTAGCAAGACGACCTTGGTGCCAAGGGACAGTTGTAGCCTCGTTTTGAGGTGTCTTTGTACGTAGATTCCAGACAGGATGCCCGGCGATATCTGGACCTATCAACTGTTCCACCACGTTTAGCAGACGGTCATTGGTCCAAAGGTTTTTAAAGGCCTAAGAAATTTTTTTCAAAGTTCTTAAAAAGGTTACTCGACACAAAAATATGGTTAGGTTTAAAGTTTAGGTTAAAGTATTATTTCTCAAATAAGATACCAGTATTAACTCTCAATTAATTCACGATTCATTATATGATTTTATTTTTTAATAAAAGTGGGAGAATCTGGAAAATATTGTTTTGGCTCAAAAAGATTTTTTAGATGGATGCATATTGAAGATCATAATTATCTAATAATTCATGTCGAAGACGGTCAGACGGAAGGTAGACCCTTCTTTACATAATTATATATGTATTTTGTACAGCATATTTGATACATTGGGTTTTTTTTTAACTCGTCAAATAATGTTAGAATCAAAAAACATTTTTTTAGCAGCACGATTTAGGGTTAAAAAATATGACCATATATACAAGAAAAAGAAATCCCAAATTCTCTGAGACAGAGCTTCAAATACTCCTTAAAGAAGTAGAAAATGTAAAGGCGTGTTTGTTTTCCAAACTATCATTTTACAAGATTCACCTTATATTGATTTATTTGAAAATACACATTATAACTGTCGCCGCATTTAATTTTACTGTTTTGTGTGATAAGCTATTTTCAATGTTGTATTTTTCTCTGAATGAAAAATTATTTATATCCCCGAATGAAATTTTGAATAATCTGTCATTGCATATATAGTTCATCGATAAATATTTACTCAATGAAATTATTATTTTCAGAACTCGAGAGCAGTAAATCCTCCAGTAAAAAGCCACCAGAAGGCATATATGGCGGAAAACTACTGAAAGTCCAAGAAGAGTTAGTGGGAATCGAAAGAGAAAAACTTCAAATTCAGATGGAACTTCTGGAAATTAAAAAAGCGGAACTTTTAATTAAACAACAGAAAGCACCAAGTATATCTTACTAGCATGGGGGTTACATTCACTAACCCCGAATAAAATATCTTATGACAAAAATGTTTGTCGTTTTCAATATATTAATCTGAAATAAAATGGAACAGAACACAAACCTTCTGAATATGTATTACAATTAAAAATTTACAATTTTCTCAGAACATAATAGTTTGTGATAAACTTGATACATTAAGTATGTCTTTTGACATGAATGTTATTATCGGGAAAATCTTCTGTTGATTAATTTGTTTCTCGTTGTCATACCCTCGTTTAAGAGACCAATGTAGTGGGGGCGTTCAATTCGTCCTCTGTCGCGGGCATTTACACAGTCAGTCGGTAAGGGAACCCCATTCGCAATACACATATTGTGTAAAACAACAGAAGCCACGGTTATTCTGCAAGCCCTTGATAGGGCATAAAAAAGAGTCCCTCCGCTGGTATCAAGGCATCTAAATCTAGATTTGAGAACACCAAAACATCGTTCAACTGTATTTCTTGTTTTAATGTGAGAAGCATTGTATCTTTCCTCTGGTTGACTGGTAGGATTGATCACAGGTGTGAGTAGCCATGGTCTCAACCGATACCCACTATCCCCAAGTAGCCAACCTTCGGGAACGGCACCGCTATCAAACATGTTTTAATGCACTGTTTTCTAGAATAAATGAGTCGTGTGTTGAGCCTTGCCACTTGGAAACAATGTTTATGAATCTCAATTTGCTATCACACACCCCTTGAACATTGATTGAATGGTTGTTTTTCCTATTTACATACAAGTTTTCATCATTAGATAGAGATTTAATTCGGATTTGAGTACCATCTACTGCACCGATAACATTTGGAAAAACGGCAATGTCGTGAAACCTTCCATAACATGCGCTGATTCTTGTTAAGTTGGCATTTTAATAAATTTGCGAGAGAGTCTCACACCAAACAATCAGTTACATCTTTGATCACCCTTGAAGATATTCTATGGACATCAGCTGTCACGGCCTGAAAGCTACCGGTGTTATATAGTGCCTTTTCCCCCTAACCATCTCCCCCCCCCCCCCCCCCCCCCCCCCCCCCCCCGGAAAGATGGCTATATAGCAGGTGTTCCCCCCGGAAAATGACTATATAGTAGATCTTCCCCACGGAAAGCCGGTGTAACGACTAAAAGTGACCCGCGTAGAATATTGACCTGGGGGTCAAATTTCTACGGAGAAAACTGACCCAGGGTCAGTATTCTATGACAAGTTGGGTACTTTTTCTACAGTAGAAAACCATTCCAGACCTGTAGATCTACGACCCCCCACACGTTGAAAACTGACCCTATAGAATTTTGAGCTCGCTTATAAACTACATAGAAATTATAGAAATTAGAGGTGATACGTGTAGCATTCATGTTTGGCGACGGGCAGCGAAAGTATATAAAAGATGGATGCGCCTCCCGTTTTACCCTGTTACATATATAACATCAGTTTGAACAAAGCGATTTCTGTGTTTAACTTAAACTTGAAGTACTTCAAGTACTTGAAGTACCTCAGCTTGCTTTATGGTGCCCCTTCGCTAAGCCATGATTTCAGAGACAAACATAAATAATGACCTATGTATCTACAAGTATTGCATATTTTTAGAAGAAAATATCACAGAAGACAGATGTGAAATTTCGACAAATAAAGCGGATTTTTAAAAAAAATGAATATATGTTCTATTTAGCTATAGTGAATGTCTGACAATCGAACAAAACACCGTCACACCGACAGACTTATGTTACAGGTACACTGTCACTTTTTGTGAATAAGGACTTTTGGTCTTAAATTTGGATGGGTCTCTACAAATATTTTTGGCCTCAATTTTATTTTCATATTTTCTTTTATATATTTGATGATTTTATTGATTTTAAGTTCAATACACGGAGTCTTATTGTGATAGTTCTATTGAATATGTTTATGACTACAGATATGAGTGATTGATTCTAATAGAGTTTAATCAAGTCTGCGTTTAGATTACAAAGTAATTTAAGAATGTAATGCTGCCATTGTATTATCATGTTTTTTTTTTTCAATGTACTTAACTCAAACTGCTCTCAGGGTCACACAATACCTAATATCAAATACTTGTTTGAGAAGAAAAATAATTGCAGAGACCAATTTGTATATTCCAACTAACACGAAAGGTCGCAAAATGGTTTGCTTTGTTCAAATTCTGATATCAAAGTTCCCCCATAGAAGAAAAATTGTTTCCTAAATATACAAACAACACATGCAAGAAACTTTACTCTAATCAAAAGGTAATGATTAATGACATCGCTGAATCAAGTTATTGGAGGATGCAATGTTGCAGTGATTCACAAATTACTTTATATTAGACTAAGACCGCGGAACATTAACTAGCAAGATTGGAAATACATGTATACAGCTTACACCAATTTCACCAGTAAGAGTCAAAACATTTGAAATGGGCGGGGACATATTGACGCGGACGTCTGAGAAAACATTGGATTGAAACTGTAGTTATAGGATAGGAAGTGTATTTTCAATCCACCTCAGCGTTAATATCAGTAACGGAATTTTCATAAGTATTTACTAACCTCAGAAATTTTCAACAATGTCGATATAAGTATTTTTTTAGTGTATAACTAGATAAACAATGAACGCGCATATAAATTCGTATACATTATCTGGGTATAATTTTAATTTATTAAATCGGAAGTTGAATTATTCTCTTCTGGGTATAAACCCCGATTCAACAATGTCCCCACTTGATTTCAGACTTGTGACGACTGATTCTCTGAAGTCATCGGACAATGCTTTGCCTTGCGTACATTGTATAATCTCTCCCGAAATGGGATCTTCTCATATTTGCTGATTATATACTTATTGATGAAATAAAATGTTTTTCAATCGCTTTGCTGATACTAAATATATAAAATGTTTTTCGAATGCTTCAACTTATATAGTAAGTTTAGAAACGCTGAATTGAAAATTGGATTGAAAATACACTTTCTATAAGTAGAGTTTCAATCCAATGTTTTCTCAGACGTCAGCTTCAATTTGTCCCCATCCATTTAAAATATTTTGACTGTAACAGGTGTAATTGACGTAAGCTGTATATTTCCAATCTTGCCAGTTAATGTTCCGCGGTCTTATTTACATGTAATATTTTACATAATAAAATATTGTCAAAACCATTAAACATTATACATGTATTAGACCAAATGCTTTTTATCTGGCAGATGTATTTTGTCTCAAATAAACTTTAGAATTAATCTGATCTGCAACGAACCGTTTAATACAATGTGATACTGTAAAGGACTTCCCTTCCCGGCTTTCTGTATGCAGTATGCAACGCGTTGATGATGACTTCATTTTTTACTTATCGACAAACATATCTCAATAGATGGTATACTTTATTAACACTCAGCTTAGAGATCACTTTTTTCGAGAATATCAATAAAATAACCACTGTTTTTTCTACTTTTAGAAACTGCTAAAAATGAGTATAAATGCCTGGGACACTTAATACATGTCAAATTAAAGGAAAGTTTAAAGTTATCTCAGAATATGCCTGTATTAATTGTAGATTCAATTGTCGTTTACACATGTAGGTACCGTGGTTGTATTCAATTGGAATCAAAGCCAATGCTACATGTAAAGCCCTTTTTTAGTGTCATTATTATTTTGCGATTTGCTATCTCTGTTATATACCGAAGTTAGCAAGTACACTTTAATTTTGATTACAATAGAGATCGATTTCAAACTCACACAGAATCGTCTATGAAGTATTCTGTTTCTTTTGTTCAATTCTAAATTCGAAGTTTTGGAGTTTGTGACGTTTATACTGTTTTTAAATCAAGCATTGTATTTGTTTAATATATATTCTTCTTAAACCTGTTGTAACAATGAAATAAATGTTGTTAGAAATATCAAAATGGGATGACGCATGCAATCGCGGATTTAAGGAGTGGGGGAAACTCATTAAATTCCCCTATCAAATTGACCGATAATAGGCCTAGACCCCCCCCCCCCTTTGGCAAACATAATTATCCCTCGGATCCCCCTCACCCACCCCCGGATAAATGATTTCACGCGTGTGATGAGATGTGCTTATTTCAGATCCATGGTGAATAAATCTCTCATGGCGATATAGACCGTGATGAATAATTTTTTCTTTCCTTGTAAATTATCTGGTATCAATTTCTGCATACAATAAGTGCGAGTTTTTTATTCATTCAAAATAATATTATTCCTTTTCAGGAATTTGAAAAATTAAATGACAGACTAAGATAATGATGATAAGCAATAACAGGTGTTCGGAAAAGCGTACTCAAGCTGGTTATTCGAACAATCTAAGTATCAAGCAGGCAATTAAATTTATGGATCGACATCGTAACGAGGCGTTCTTGAAAATTACAATCGCAATTTGTCAAAGGAGTTAATTTTGTTAAAATTCATTTCTGACTTTATTACAAGCCTCGATCAAAATCGCAAACGCAATATCACAGACCTTTCGTGTTTAGTCCATTCACGGATCACGGTCAAATTTAACTCCTTGTGCTTCTCTGTCCGTTTTGTTCCGTAAAATGAACTTTGAAGTTAAAATTGCTTTCCTCTATAATGTCGGGGGAAGATCATTATGCTTTTGAATCTAATTCTGCGATAGAGTTTCCCCTGAAAATGCCTAAATAGACTCTAACTCAACTTTCAATCGCTTTGTTTTCAAATTTCCAACCGCTCTGCGACTTAAACAGAATTGGTACTATTCTGCCAAGCTTCAATCGTTTTTTTCAATTGTACAAGTAAATTTTCTTTTCTGTTTCACTTTATTATAATAAACAAGTGTTGTCTTGTCAAAAGTAGTGTCATATTTATTTATCATGATAATCAAATACTTGCAACATTGTTGTACTATTTTTTGTTACGTCATCTTAATCGAAGCGGCTTTCTAGGTCATCACAAAAAAGAAAGTATGGAGCATTGTTATTGTCATAATTAAAAATAACGGGTTGGTACGTGATCAAATCTTCCATAAAGCCATTCGGGCTTTATGGGATTTGATCACGTGACCAACCCGTATTTATATCCCGATATACATCCAAAATTGATATCTTATTTCTTAATTAATAAAATACAGGGTTTGTTTCATCCCAGATATGAACGAAGGCACGGGTTTATCACATTCCTGTATCATCACCCTTTATTTCACCCTTTGTTATTTATTTTTCATGAATTCATAAAGAAATTGTTCGAAAACGAAATGATTGTTTGTTTTTTCCATGCCTAAATTGTTGACGTTTCGTTGTTAATGTGTTGTGCGGCTCACAATTATAATTTGTACAGAAAAATTGAGATTAACAAAAAAACGTGTTAAAACATGTGATAAAAAGAATCTCTCATGATTTGCGATGGTATATGATTTTTATCCAACCAAGGCTCGGGGATAGAAAACACACAACTCGCTGGATAAAAATCATATACCATCGCAAATCATGAGAGATCCTATATTTATCTCATACGTGTGGTGTATAAAGCCCGTGTGATAAACTTTAGCTTTAATTTATCAAACGGGTGATGCTTTATCAAATACTTCCGTTCCGAACTATTTTTGACACAGCCCCTCGCTTCAACCTTGAATGATCTATTTTCGAAGATTTTCTTGTATATTCCACATCTACTACTTCTACAACAAAAATTTGATTTAAAAAAGATTTTGTCGGAGATTTAAATTACAAATATGAAGGAAAACACATAAATGTGTAGTTAATGAAACTGCAAATCACGTTAGCTATCATATCAAGGAGTTCATTCTGACGACGCGATGAAACAGAACACTTTGGATGTGACTCTAATCTATACTATAGAACTTACCAAAATAATGCCTCCCGAGACTATTTTACCACCAGTAAGCATCCTCACTCAATATTTTCAACTTCGAATCATTAGTGTTTGTTTTATAAATCATCAACAACTGTTTGTTCCTCGTTCGAGTCAATTCAAACTAACGAGCATTCGCAACTTTGAGTAGGCCTATATCAACACACTTGGCTATTCAAGTCTTCAGTATTTCTATTAAATAAAGAATTTAAACTCTAAAAAAATACTTCGAGATAAAAAAAAAATTAGCTCAAGGGCTATTTCAGTGAAACCTTACATTCAAAACTCTAAATTTACCTCCGAAATGATGTACTAAATTGTATTGCGCAAGGTCACAATAATCGCACAACGGCAATGTGGTTTTAAACTTCATATATTTTTCCATTTACATGTGTTAGTAAACCTACCGAAGTCTATTGAGCTGCAATAAGATAGAAGAATACTGGTGTTGAGATCGTCTTCGCTTCCGCCCCGACCACTGTAATATGTTTACATATAATTAACCTCTTTAAAAACGAAATACAGTTTTTGAATGGTGAAGGTACTAAATAAAAACAAAGGATTATATTTTCAATTAATTTTAAAAAAATATATTCCAGTCCGAATTTCCTCTGTTTCTTTTCAAATCCCTACCCATTTTTTATTCAATTAAACCAAAAAAAAAATAATAATAATAAATGATGATAATACAAAAAACATTTATTGAATTAAACTACCTATGATGATATTATTCTGCTGGCATAAAATTTATTAGGTCAATGATAAAAATGTTGAGATATGGTGTCTTTTATTTTAATAAGCATTTTTCAATATTTTTGCGTTGCGTGCCATATGGTTGTCTTAATGATTAAGTGAGATAATACCAACAGAAAACATTCAAAATTATATTGACTAAAATATGAGAGCTTATTAATAACTTTTAATAGTATAGTACTGTCATAAATGTTTTAGCAGAAAACAAAATCTGTAAAATTTAGTCCAGATTTCCTCTCTTTCGCTATAAGTACATTTTTTAAGCCTAATTCCATAATATAGTAAAAATATCGAATGTTATGTCAAGAATAATTCATTTCATAAATACATTTTGTGTTTAGAACAAATTTTATTCATGACATTTATACTGAACTTTATAACAATCCGAATTTAACAAATCGAACCCTGAGTAAACAACATATCCTTAACAATAGCGCAATTACTCAAAGAAAGTGGGCGCTTAAGATGTAGATTCGGCAGGAATCTGGGCGCACAGGGAGAGTGAAAATTTCATCGATTAATTTTGCACATTTTTCGAATTATGACCATTATTTGGTTTCTGTTGGACGTGGAATGGGGAAAAAAATATGCTTGAAATGCAAAAGGTGTTATCATGATATGGGTTTAAAGATAGCAACACGACGCAATTGATGCAAAATTCTACTTTTTAACAGCTGGTTTTTAATGGTTTTGTTGTCTTTGGGTCTTCTCTCCACAAATTTGAAAGGTGTAAAGATGACATATTTCATCATAAAAATGTCACTGTTTAAAAAAAGATGGAGAGATGACCCAGAGATGACTAATTATGTACTTTTTCAAAATATTTTTTGGAGAATAAAAAACAAAGTCCAGAGATATGACAATGTTCTTTTAAACACTACTTTATACCCGTCATTGTAAAGTCTCGTATGGCACGCTGGTTTCGTCCTGGATTAGTGACTAGAGACATGTAGCGTTTTGGGTTCAAATCCTGCCGGTGATTCCTTTTTCATTTTTTTTAAAACTATTTTTTAAAATGTATGTTGATATAACCTTATGTTGAACTATAGAATATATCTGAATTTATCGTTATTGATTTCTGCCATATGCACACTATTTTCTGTTCTTATTACTAGTTGATTGCTACCGCTCTCGAGCGCTAGCAACTACGTTAGTCTTTTTTACTGGAATACGCATGCTCGACTTCAAGGTAGGGCATTCTGGGAATACTTGATCTGAAAGTTTTGTATTTTGTTGTAAATGCCAAAAAGTAACAGTATCTCAGGTCTTATAATGCCAAGTTATTTCTTAAATAATAATAAAAGCTAGCTTTTCTTAACTACCTTCAAGCTCGGAAAACATAACTGATGTTGTTTCATGATATTTTGCCGGAAAGGCCCGAGAAGATACGATTGCCCCAAAACAGTGGTTCTACTGATCTCTTATTTTTTTTTACCTCAAAATTTGAAAGTATTTACAGTAAATACAGAATGATTAAAGCAGTTAGTGAGTTATTCCATTGCCGATGTGAAGCCCACTCTAGATTCACCATTTTGAATTGAGACCCCCCCCCACCCCACCCAAAACACAATTCAAGTGCACCACTGTGCCTTCCTATTAATAATTAATAATAAAACGATTCAGAAAATTAAACCAATGGTTTAGAAATCTACTTTTGTGTTTTATGATGGCTAAAGCGCTAGCTTACCAATCTTTTTAAAATATTAGCTTGTTATCATATACAATATAACTAATATAACTGTATTAAAACATGTATGAATTAATATTTTCAATATGATTTTTTATCGATTTACCCCTCATTGCTTGTTTTATAAAGTGTGCGAGTTTTTTTTATAGTCGGAATGGACACGTACTTCAACTCTCAACATAATATTTGAGTAATCAATTTTTGTTCGAACCTGTACATAGCATTTCGAGTTTATAGACATTTAAATCCCAATTGATTCGTGTCGATGATTCCTGCAAACTTACAATCTTGTGCGCCCAATTTCTTATATATATATATATATATATATATATATATATATATATATATATATATATATATATATATATATATATTGCATTTATAGTGTTTAAAATATTCAGTATTAGCATAAAAGTATTTTCAATAAGACCCTGAAGTTTATAAACTAAAGATGATCACATCTGATTATTCACTATATGTTCACAATGGTAGTGATTTACCACTAGTAGATGACCTGAAATTTTCAGCCCCCCCCCAGGTTAGGGGCCCTCGATGTTTCCGAGCCCGTTGTTTGAAATCACATTATATCGAATAGTGTTCTATAACTTCGGGCCCGAATCTCATGAACTAAAGATGACCACTTCACCATATTTTCACAATGGAAGTGGTATACCACTAGTAAATGACCCTGAAAACTCCAAAAACTAGAGATGACCACATCACCATATTTTCACGGTGGTAGTGATTTACCACTAGTGGATGACACTGAAAATTTCAGGCCCCAAACATGAATTATAAATTTTGAATTGCGAACTGCGTTCTAGAACGCAGTTCACTTTATCGTGAATAAGCCCGAATCTCAAAAACTAGAGATGACCACTTCACCGTATTTTCAAAGTGGTAGTTGTATACCACTAGTAGATGATCCTGAAAATTTCAGGCCCCATTTATGAATGATGAATTTTGAATTGCGAACTGCGTTCTAGAACGTAGTTCACTTTTGAATTTCGAATAGTGTTTTCTGAGGGGTGTCCGAATCTAAAAAACTATAGATGACCATATTACCATATTTTCACAGTGGTAGTGGTATACCACTAGTAGATTACCCTGAAAGTTTCAAGCCCCAAATATGAATTATAAAATTTGAATTGGGAACCGCGTTCTAGAACGCAGTTCCCTTTTGAATTTTGAATTGCGAATAGCGAACTGCGAACTGCGATCCAAAAACCGATTGCCCCGCACAACACGACGTTACATCATCGATTAGGCTAAAAAAAAATCAATTCGATGTCATTTAAGGGGCTGTCTCAAAAGCTTTATAATATAAATCAAATCATAGGAGATAAATAGAACATTTATAATTGTGTGATTTTATATTTGCCTTATCCAAATAGTTGAAATGGTTATATTCGCTCGGCAAGCCTCGCGAATATATACACCATTTGAACTCGTTGGATAAAGCAAATATAAAATCACACAATATAGATATCCTAGGCCTCTATATATCACACCCCTTTCCGTTAAGCATTGGCTATTATGACGTAGAGCCGATCTCCGAGCATGACGTCAAATAGTTTATTAGAGAGTGAATATTTAGACAAAGAGCGATTTGTTAACAATAACCATTCATCACACGATGTTTTTTTTTATTGTTTCTTTAATATTTTCTATAAGTATATGATATAAAAAATCATAACATGGCAATTTTTATATCGCATCCTATATAATACTGACGGCTCTCGGGCTGTTATACAGCGACCTCGGGCTAATATAGGATGCGATATAAAAATTGTGATAATCTATATATCTTTACTTCTAAATAATTATCTAACTGGAGATTGTCTGCAATGATTTGATGAGAAACTGATTGTTTTTACTTCGCTTGATGGGGTTCTAAATCAAATGAAATTTCAGATTGTGAAATGTATTTTAAACTTGGCAACTCATTACATTTTATATACTCAAAAAGGTATTTTATTCTAATTTTTTTCAACAAATAAAATTCTCAGATATATACCATAACTTAAAACTATATGTACATGTATTACAATGTATATAAAGACAAGAATACATACAAGAAAATTCCCTAAGAAACATCTACTATAAAAGTTCCTTTAATACGTGGAATTTTTAGTTTTAAGTTTCGTGGAAAACGCAGAATGTCCAACAGTGGTTTAAATCAATTCTTTCCTTTACAGATAAAGTTTTAAATAATCTTTTAAATAGAGTATGAGTTTCTTTAAATTCTATTGAAGCATCTCCGAGAAACATTTGAACGTACGCATTATATTTGTTTTACTTATTTCTTTTTACAAATTAAAACGTAAAAAATTGCAATTCGTCAATTTTAAGATAAATGTAAAGAGAAAGAGACTTTAGTTATTTCGAAGATTGAACCCGGGCCACCAAAAATGAGAAACAGTTAATCAAGTAATCGGGACCGTCGCTGGGAAGCATATGAGTGTATATCTTGTCAGATCATGTATTTATCAGATAATTACCTAAATAAGTTCTCTGTATGCCATGATACATATGTTCAATTTTCAGTATTGTCTATAAAATATAATAAATCGGCAAAAACGAAACTTAACCTGTATAGATGAATGCAGGTATATAGGGGGGGGGGGGGGGGGGGGGGACTGCTATACAACACCGGTAGCATAAAATCTCAAGCTACCATCACTTATAGCGATACAGTTAATGTAAGTGACTTTAAAGTAGGTCGTCTCAGGTCACTCACTCTCGAATAGATCTGTAAACATATAGTCTGAACTTATAGATGATATCTGTGTCATCTAAATAGTTTAACGACGTGGATTTTGGTTTCTTCTTCTTAGCAAGTGGTGAAAAAAACAACGGCCATATTGACTCTTAATTGTTAGGATAAGACAGCTTTTAGGATGTCTTAAAGATAAGACAATTTTTAAGATGTATCTTATATTAGGACAGCTTCGAGAAACTGACTTAAGGCAAAGATAAGTCCTAAGAGTAGTCTGAGACATATCTTAGTCTTAAGATAGCTTCATGGACATCACCACAGATTTATAAGTACGATCACCGTGCCAGTTGAATGAGCTTTGGAGATGTCCTTATTACGTTAATCAATCAGCAATGAGATACACTAATTATGTTAATCATATTTTGTATCAATAATTATTAGAACCAACTCCATATTAAAGTTTTATTCATCAAAGTGCTAATGATTTCCAAATTTGGGAAACCCTCGCAATCCTTCCTCATTAATAAATACTACTCCATCTAAAGATTAGGTATTGAGAAAGGAAAATGAGAATATAGTAATTTTTGTAATACACAATATCGTACACGAAATATATAAACTTTTGATACTGGTACAAAAGTAAATTATTTCTGATTTGATAATTTATCAGCATTTACTTTTCAAACAAACGTAGAATGCGCAATGTTGAATCCACTTGTAAATCACTTATAAGGCCTAAAATAAATATTGTGTATTTAGGACAACCCGACCTAACCTACAAAAATGCCCCGATCCTACCATTTTTAGATGTCTGTTTTTAACGCGATTGTGATTTTCACATTATTTCCATCAAAAAGTCGTTTTTAAATATGATACAAACAAACATTCTTAGGATTTTATATTTGTATTTGTGCTCTCATGCAGAAAAATATGATGAAATAAAAAAAAATTCCCTACCTACCTAACCTAATTTTTTCATCATTGTTACCCTAAACACACACTTTTTTTCTTTGGCCTAATTCATAAAATGAAAAATTACAATGCTAAACACATCACTGTATATCATCCAACAAACAATCTTAATATTAAATATTTGATAATCAAATACTATGTGAAAGTCTAAAGAGCTGCTTGAACATTCTTTCATCGTTAATTTGAGGGTAAATGTTGTTTATATACCTGTGGAAGAACTCCATATTTGTGAAGAATTATGTTAGCTCCAGGAAACTCCTCTTCAATCTTTGAGAGACGCTCAAAAAATCCATATTCTTTGTACAAATCTGAAATTCACAATAATTATAATCAACCATGCATGAAGTTACAGAAAGAATTTGCTTTCATTTGTCATATTTTTTCACACTTTACATAGAAATACTACATGTATTTAGGGATATACCTTTGATTTTTCCAGCTCCGTGTAATTTCTGCGCCAGTTGATCCACAAATTTTTCGATCGCCTCTCTGCAAGGTTCTAGTTCTTCTTTGGTGAAGAAGTTTCCCACGATCACGTAACCCTAATCATTAAAAAATTATGATACTTCGTCCAATAAATACTTAATTAATATAATATCAAATTATCTCAAAACAGAAACTGTATATTCGCATTATTTACATCTTCAAAGAATTTCCGAATCGTGTCGTCCGACAGCTGTCCCGGTTTCTTTTCCTTGATTTCTGGTCTTGCAGACAAATTGAAAATATCCGGATAACATTCTCCAGTATACCCTGGTTGAACTTCTTTGGGTTTATTCGCAGTCATTGTCAAACGATGTCTCTCAAATGTTGTTCACTCGAAACATTAAAGAAATGTTCACTTTATCATTGGCTAGAATTTAGTGACCTTATCGAGATCCTAAGGTCAATAACCTACGCATACAGGCAACATTACGAAAACAAGATAATGTTATCAAACATCCACTAATAGCGTCCCCATTATTTTTTAGAGTAATATATGCCTTAATAAATGGATATTTTTGAAGGAATTAATGAATGTTTTTCATCTATCTGTTTTAGTGTTAACTTTTATAGTTGTAAGTATTCTGTAAAGGACTAAAGCCAGAAACTATGAAACTATGAAACTGTATCCAAACTTAGTCATATTTTGTGAGATTAATGGTCACAATATTTGCTTTCTAAAATAATTAACTTTTTATCGATATCTCTATTCGTTCTATTTATAGACGCCTCTGAACATAGCATGGAACTGTGTGCTCTGACGTCGTGACGTCATGGCGACGTTCATAAATATGAAGCTGGTTTAGGAGTAGATAAACCATAAAAAGGTTGATTAAAATAGAAATAATCTTTCTTTAAAGAAAATAATTTTGTTGAAATTCATCTTCGCTAGCCAAAGGTTTTCGGTCCTTCCCGCTCCCCATAAACCCTTGGTAGATCTCATTACGAAAACTCGGTGACAAGCTCCGTTTTATGATTGGCTGCAGCTGCGAGTAGCTGATCCAACCAATCGCGGCGTTTAAAACAGGTGTTTGTAAATAAACTTTAAAAGAAAGATACGTGTGATCTTTTGGTAAAATATTCGGTGCTTTTAACAAGTTGAGACACAAGTGCTCGAGTACAATGCCTCCCCAACGATAGTCTAACCATATCGCTTAAAAATGATGTGAACAGAGTTTTACAAACTTGTCAAGGCTCGCATGATAGTATTGGAAGTAAATATGGCGAATGTAGAAGTTGCCTATCCCGTTAGTATATACGTCCGTGCTTATGGTTATACCTGCACTTTCTAAAGAAAGTTCGGGTATATTGTTGTTGCCCTGTTCCGTCTGCCTGTCCGTTCGTCCGTCCGTCCGTCTGTCACGTTTTACTTTCTCAAACTGCTCTTACATCTTATAAACCTGCAAACTGAACTCTTGGAGTATGATTTGGGGTGTCATGTTGTTTTGTAAAAAAGTTTCAAAAATTTTCTGGTAGTCCTGGGGGTCAAATAATTGGTAAAAAATGACATTTTTTGACAAAAAACCTTCTTCCTCGAACTCCTTTTACATTTTCAACAGTAGAAAACTCATCTCTTGGAATATGTTTTGGGGTGTCTTATAGATGCGCAATAAGGTTTCGGAAATTTGAATTTTGTCCTGGGGGTCATTAAATGGCTGAAAAATGACGTGTTTTTTTGGGTTTTTATTTACAAAAAATCTGGTTTCAAAAAACGTCAATTTCTTTTTGCAGTAGCCAAACGATCTTCTACAATATGATTCAGGGTGTCATGTTGACGTGTAATCATGTTTCAGAATTTTTGCTTTAATCATGGGGGTCTGTGGTCCTAAAAAAATGACGTTTTTTGCAAAAAAAATATGGTTCCCAGAACTCTTCTTACAATTTATGCAGTAGCTATGTCATCTCTTGAGATATGATAGGGGCTGTCCTATAGGTGTGCAATAAGGGTTTAAAAATTTAAATTTCATCCAGGGAATCAAGTAGTAGCAGAAAACTGACGTTTATCACTCCTAAAAAAAACCTACTTCCCAGAACTCCTTTCATGATTTAATGAATAGCCATATCATATCTTGGGGTATGATAGGGGCTGTCCTTTAGTTGTGCAATAAGGTTTTAAAAATTTAAATTTCATCCAGGGAGTCAAATAGTAGCTGAAAATTGACGTTTATCACTCCTAAAAAAAAACCTATTTCCTAGAACTTCTCTCATGATTTGATGAATAGCCACATCATCTATAGGGATATAACAGGGGCTGAGCCATAGATATGCAATAAGGTTTTAGAAATATAAATTTGATTCTGAGGGTCAATACTATCTGCAAAATGATGTTCCGTCCCATAAAAAAACCTTATTCCTGGACCTCCTCTTAGATCTTGTGATTGAAATAATGTACCATAAGATGCATAAGGAGGAAGAATATATATGCTTTAGATTAAAAAGTAAATATGCAAGGGGCGCAACTCAAGTTGCTCGCTAGATAGATTTGACTTTAAATAAAACAAGATTTAAAAACACAAGGATGTGAATACATATCATTTATATGATGTATCGTTTGATGCCTTAGAAATAATGACGATTATTTACAAATTCCTGTACAGCAAATGTATTTAGTACATTGATTTTTTTTTATTTTCAAAAGTAAATCACAATTTAAAAAAAATTAATACACCTAAATCTTAATATCATATAATGAACACTTTCATTTCAATTAAAGTAAAAAACAAGATTATTTTTTTTAAAAAGAAAAACAGGTTTTCAGAAAAGACATTAGTTAAAAAACCCAAAAATCAGATATTTGTACACTAAAAAAAAGCCAACCCCCCCCCCCCCCAAAAAAAAACCCCCAAACAAACAAACAAAGGTTATGCATTTTTAAAGAAATCAAGATAGAAAACTAAAATTCTTAAATCTAGTCACAAATTAAAGAAAAAAGCAGCGGGAACAATTTCACTTAGTCAAGAAAAATACGTTATATATATCATTCACAGGTGCTTGGGGACGGGACCCCCCCCCCCCCCCCCCCCAACAATATTCACCCCCCCCCCCCCCCAACATTCTTAAATTATTTTTTCATCATTTATTTTTTTAATTATATGTCGATGTTTGCTTCACTAAAAAAAATCACAATTAACGCGAAATAAGCTATGTATAAAAAAATATACGACTGGTATAAAAAGAGAACGAGGTTGGCAACTTCAGCAGACGCCATCTTGTAAAATTCGACACCTCGCTAGGAAATCCCAACATTATTTAACTGAAAAGAACTCACCGGCTGGAAGTGATGTTCGCTGTAATTCCAGAAGGTATTACTAAATGGGGTGCAATGCTTTTTTGTGACTTTGAAATAAATCCAGTCGTGTTATTTTCACATTTTACACAATCGAACTCTCGTTTCAATTGTCAGCGAACGGAAGTCGTTCATTTAGCATTTGTATAGTCGCAGGCAACTTTTTTTTTAGTAAAAGGTAAAACCCAGAAGAGAACATCCGAGTGGCGTTAGATAAAGGAAAAGGTAAGAGGATCACGATTGTTAAAACAGTAAAATTTTACTAAAAATAGTTGCAGAATGACGACTTCCGTTCGCTGACAATTGAAACGAGAGAATGTATCTATTATCTATTGCGTTAAATGAAATGTAAATCGCATTTACATTCATAAGGGTTTATATTTCAAAACGGGGAGGGTGTACATTGTATAGTGCATCATATCCCCCAAAAATAATTTCAGATTTAAAAAATGGGGGGGGGGGGGGTCCTGATGCAACGTTTTTGTTTTATGCTTATACATCTGTCTTCTAACATTTAAATTTGCAAATATGTTTCCTTATATGAACTTAATATTTACATTCTACTGTGTTTTTCCATTAAATTTTGTGATCTTTAAATGCCTCTAAATGCAACAATCTAATCACTACGTATGAATTTACAAGTAATTTACATAAGTAGTTCCCAAACATTGATTTCTATGTTATCGGTTCAAAAATATATTTTATACAAAAAAGGCATGTTGTTAAAACACCATATTCTACAAATATTCAACAATAAAAATGATTTTATTATTAAAAGCAAAATTTCAAGAGTTAGTTTTCATGGATTATATTTTCATGCTCATCTCAACAGTCTATGTGATAACCAATTTAAACCGGTTTTAGAAAACAACTGTTCTTGCTGTTACTAGTTTACTCCCTCCGTGATCTGCAATTTATACCGATTTATTTTAATAAAATAATTGATCTCATCAATAAGGGAATGTAAATAATATGTTTTACAGTGTGACTTTTGGGGCGAACGCAGAAAGAACTACACATTTCTCATCATTGTTAAATGCAACCCGTGGACTTGCCCCAAACTAAAACTTTGCTTTTTCTCGAATACTTTTACCCCCGCCAGGAACCCGATGTTATAAAACATTTAATCCAATTGTCCCGCCCTAGCTAGGCTAATATACATAAAACAACTACCAGAGCATTAATTAGATGTAAAGCAGACATATTAAAATATTTTGATAAATACAAAATCGATTGGTTTTTTTATGCAAATACAATCATGAATCATCATTCTTTTACTTTTTAATAATGCTTGGGGAAGAATTGATCAATAAAATCAGTAAACAATAAATTGCGCGTCAGTGTTATTTCTCTTTTGTTCCTTGTTATCTGATTTTTAATTATTTTCCTCTGTTACATCATTTTGATTTTTTAAATTTATATATATATGTGTGTGTGTGTGTGTGTGTGTGTGTGTGTGTGTTGTAGACATGTGCCATCTCCCCTTTTATGTGATATTCCAATAATATTTAAAGGTTATGCAATTTACAAATAGATTTTTTAACCGTTTAATTTTTCTCTTTTTAATACAAAATGACGTGGCTGCATGTAGTTCTAATAAAAATAAGATTTGCTTTTATTTTTCGTCCCTACCTACCCTACGGATCAATTGACAGTTAATTAAACATGGAACTTGCATGTGTATTATCCTCTTCACTAAGCCAAAAAATATATCAAAACAAAACTAATCAGCCGAAGAGTCGCCGTTAACACTGAAATATCGAGTACTTACTATACTCTGTCCCAAGATATCCTGGATGCATATTTTGCTTAATTACTCGATATTTATAAATACCTCAGGGTTCAAACTATGCTCATTCAAAAGTATGAAAAATTTCCAAGATTTTTCCTCTAGCTGATCATGTTTCAATATACGGCTAAAAAATGTAATGTCTACTCGGACTTTGTATGAAGCAGACCCGGATGATAACGTTGAAAAATTGCGCGAGGTATTTCGAGTGAGTTCCGAATGAATGCAGCTTTCGGCAGCTCCCTGCTACACAGTAGCGCAGGCGCAATTGAATTTCCGCTTTCACTTTAATTAACCATAACAAGTTAGACGCTCAGGAATGGTTCTCATGCGAGGTATGTACGAATTTTTTGATGATATTTTATTGTCTCTAATGCATTATATATACACAGATTTTCTTGTATCTAGAGAAATATCGTAATCTGAATAAATCTTATGATTTTTGGTTTCATAGAAGTGTATTGTAACGTGTTAGATAATTAAAAGTTGTGCAGTTTTACAGGTCCTAATCACAGGGATTTGACTCAATCTGAGCAACAATAAAAAAGGGGGTATATAGTACACCTTCTTTTTGTTGTTACTCAGATTGTGTCAAATCTTTGTGCTAATCATTGACACTGAATAGTGAATTTATCTATGAGCCTAATTTTTGTCCTTAAGACTTGTCTAAAATGTATTGAAACTTATCAGTGGTCTAGTATACCCTAATGTAATAATACATGGAGCCTTATGTCTTAACAGGGGCCTAATTAATGTCGACATCAAAAGATGAATTAAGCCAAATGAATTTAGTCATGTAAATATTCGCATGACCTTTATATATATGTGTGTGTGTGTGTGTGTGTGTGTGTGTGTGTGTGTGTGTGTGTAATTATGTACATGATCCGATGTCATGTCTTTATTGTCATTCATTATGCCCATTTCTAAATAAAGTGAGATTAATTAGTGAAAATAAATAAAGGTTTTGACTTGCCTATTATAATTAAAAATCTGTAATAAAATCAATCTTCAAGGTAAAATGTTACATGCACAGTATATACTTCTGTAAGATTGACATTTTTAAATTTGATCCTTTATAAGGTTTGCATGATTCTCTTTAATCCTGACACAATTATTTAGCATATGCTGTACAGTATTCTGCCATGTGCCCTTTTACTGCTGCCATTCTACATGTATTTAAAGCATGCTTTTCTTGTTTCAGAATCCTTCCAACCAGTCAGCCAGCTGGGGTGATTCTTTATAAGCATCCTGGTCAACCAGTGGATATAACTCCTTCTGCATATAAGCTGCCACTCTCCAAATGTGACCTACAAAATATCAGAGTGTCTTTCATTGGCACAGTGGGAGTCTGACTTATTAGAATGGTATGGCATTTTGTTCTGTACACTTGCTAAATTCTTGGTGTTTTCAGATGCGATCAATAAATGAAGTGGAAGACATGATTCTTGTGCCAATACTGATTGAAAGATTTCTATTTGTTTTTCAGGGGCCGTAGTATTGTCATCTATTTGGTGATAAAGTTAACTTTCTACACCTTACTAGGCAGACTAAAACAATTAGGTATTCGACATACAGACTTCACTAGAGCTCTCAGTATGTTATTGTAATTTTGTTTTTAAAGAGATTCCTATTATTACAATTGGTCATTGACATTTTCTCAACATTATTTACATCTATCTTGATTCAAATTCTTAGATTTTACATTAATATCTCCATTTGTCCTCATTTTCTTCAGTCAATGAAAAGCTCGATCTCACTTGATCCAGACAGTGAAATAGCTACAACTACTGAGATCTCTGAGTATGATCACTCACATGCTCTCATTGCTCTGTAAGTTTCAAGTTTTTTTCATGCAGTAGGTTCAACATATATGTTCATGCATATTATAAATGTAAAATTTGTAATGTACTATATGACAGTAACAGAAATTGATGTACTGTAATTCAAAGTTAACCTAATGGTAACATGTTTCTATTTTTCTAAGTGTTAAAAAAAGAACCTGTGCTGTTTGATAATACTACTCAAAACATTGGGATACTATGAATCCTTTAGTTTTATTTTATTCATGGTGCTCCTATGTTATACAGAGACTTGCATCTGGTCATTCTAATTAGTTTCTGGTCAATGTAATCAATTTCTCAGGTCACTGTTATCAGTATTTGTTCACTGTAGTCAATTTTAGATTGACATAAAATATGTACCGGTATATATATGCATGTCTATTAAATATATCAGTATAATAATATTATATATCTATACTAAAGTTCAGACATTTGCTTGTTACAGCTCAGTAAGAAATTGAAATACCCACATGAGCCAGACCCTGTTCCCACATCTAGTGCTTTGATTGACCCACTTGTCTGATGACGAATGAGAAAAATGTGTCCTGTCTATATTAAAACTTGCTAGATTTCATCAACTCTTCATTAATGGGTAACTATTTTTTAACTAGGCCATAGTTGTTGAAAGAGATATGATTATCTTAGAGAGAGAGAGTAAAGATTGAAATAAATCTTTTTGACATTTGTCTTTCCATAATGAAGAGTGTTTGAAAACTCAGAGATTTGCATGCAGTTTCAACAAAGTGAAGCATTTTTGTATTACCTAAACATCTCAATTTTAGCATTTGCATCTGCTCTATAGCAAATAATTTTGATTAGAGTACTGTTGTAATGATATGGCGATACATCGATCCTCTTGATCGTGAGGGTCCATGATACGCCTATCGTATTATCACATGTGTATCGTGTATACACAATATGAATTAATTTTCATTGACTTTCTAGAATATCTACATGGTATACCTATAGTAATATGAAGACATTAAGAATTTCAATTAAAGTTGCTAATAATTAATTTGTAAGTTTTGTTCTAAAGAATTGAATCTTATTGCTCTACATTGTGTTGATTTTTTAAATAGTTAACATATTTGCTTTAAGACATCTTATTACTTATAGAGGTAGGCAACAATTACATAGATATCAGAAATTTGTCTAATAGTTGACAACTATATCATTATACATGATGTATTGCATTAACATATTGTGATTCGCATTTTATCATAAGGTTACTGATGATAACCAATGCAAGCCTAATTTTGATAAAAATTTTGATCAATTATAATTTATTATAATGCAAATTTATTACAATTAAGGTACCTCACTACACCTTAACATATACTTTTTAAGACACTACGTTACAAGATGGCGATTGAAATTTTTTGTTAAACTGTATCAATCGATTTGGCTGTATATTGTTATAGTTCAGTGGTTAAAGTATCAGGCTTGTGAACAGTAGATCAGGAGTTCAAATCCGTCTGAGGCTTTTGTTCATGTTTACTGAATTAAATTTTTGAAAATTAAATTTTTCATCCAAAATTGCACATTATTTTGCCTATTTGAGATTATATACTGCATGCTTATCCATCATGCTATCTATCATAATAAAGTAATTTTCTGCTGATTTGAGAGACAGTTTTGAGGTGTAATGAGCCACCTTATGGAGGCTAGGTGGTCAAAAATTTACCCATGGGATCTACCTTAAATTTTATGATTAATTTAACTATTAACTATTGTTTGGCTTCTAAATTTGAGTATTTTCCTATGTGTTTATACAGAAATCTTCTTCTTAATGAGATCAATACAGTCTAAAAATAACTACGACCATCTAGTCCACTAAAAAACCCAGAGTTTTTAGTACATGTACCTGTAATACATTACAGTAATCTTCTGCACTTTCATGTAGCCAGATGTAAGTTTTTAATATTACAATTAGCATCATTTCAATGATGGCTAACTTTTGCAGGTTGTTCATAGATATACTGCAGAAGAGCCTTGGTGAGGAGATAGAATACACACAATGATTTGGGTAAAAATCATATACCATAAGATTGCAAATCATGAGAGATTCTTTTATCACATGCTTTACCACGTCTTTTGTTAAACTCCAATATTTTAGAACTATAAATGTCAAGACGTCAACTACTTTATGCATGAAAAAAAAGTTCCAAGCTTAACAAATGTCAAACATTTCACTTTCAAACATAATCTTATCAGTTTATGAAAAAAAATTATTAAACAGCATTGAAGGCTTCACGTTCACATTTAAAACTCTAAACTTTTCAATTTTTACATTTCGATACTTTTTCATTCTTCATCAATCATCAGACTTAAACCTACCGTATGGTTGATTAAGACGAAATGTTGGGCAAGAATACACAGTGTAATACAAAAAATTTACTACATGAGTGATATCCACTGCATAACATCGTGATAAAACATTGTTAGTTGTCAGTGTATGTTAAAAAAAGAGAAAGAATAGGCTTTAGTGCAATTTAATTTTATGTGAAAGATTTTCAATTTCAAGATTTTTGTTTTGAATTTTTAGGACCTTCTCCAGAGAAGATGAAAATGAAAAAGAATTAACATTTAGTTCTGACAAGGAATCGAACACTGAAGCATAATCTCCAGTAGGTTCCCCATATCGTGGGATGTGCTGCACAACTAGCCAAAAATCCATTAAGCTAATACTTCACATCATGTATATAAGTGGACATAGGAATGAGGCAGCAATGGAGTTGTGCACTGGCTAAAGTTGCTAAATCATCCTCTACAAGTCATATTCATCTATGGTTGATTTCCTCTGTACTACCACCCTTCTATATGTGAAACTGGAATTCATTGTTTAATTTAATTCCCTTTCACAGTTTGTGTTAAACATATCTTCCTACACCATGCTGTTTACCTCGTCATCTCTTTTTGTCCTCGTTCAAGGCCAACTCAGCATACATATGGCTATTTTCAATTGCAAGTCATTTACGTTTTTTGTATTCTAATGCACAGTTCAAATTTGTAAATTAAATCTTAATTGATGACAGACATGTTTTTGTTTTGATATTTTAAACATAGGTAATCAAAGATTACAAAGCTCACTAAGACAAGGTATTACCAACATGACCAGTATGATAACTTATATGCAAATTATAGCTAATGATCTATATCATGATATGATACAAGTAAAGCTAATGTCCCAATATCTTATACAATATGATATAATTGATATGAGTATCTTCATTCAAATCATGTAAAACTGACAATAGATATCACAAGATATGATAAAAAATTACACAATTTTGTATCAGATTAATAATACGACGTTGTATTATATGGTAGAGAATATTGTATCAAATGATATGATACAATGTTATATAATTTGATGCAATTGTGTATTATATAATACTGTTTGATTTTATACAATAATGTAAAATATATTGTTTTTGTATCATGTTGCATCATGTATCATGACATAGTATGTATAATATGATTTGTATCATATCATAAAGCAAGATTGACTCAATTTAAAGTGGAGTTCTTGTAAAAACATAGTGAGTATTTATTTATTATTTAAATATCTTTCTCTTTAATTCTGAGCATATAGCTGGACAATCTAATTAAAATTAGATGTTAGATATGCTCGCTTACTAGCTACACTTGTGTAGCGAGTAAGCGAGAGGATCTAACATCCAATTTTAATTAGATTGCTAGTTGGAAAAGATAGTGCATGGTTAGGACTAGCAGGGAGACCTCTACCAAAATTGTGACTATGTTCCCAGGGCTAGGGGCTCTTATTTAGGGTAGACCCTTTTGGTCATATAGTTTAACTCTTTAAAAATCTTTTTTCTATTACATGTACATGTATAAGACACTGGCAGGCATAAAAGTACATGTACATGCCTGTGATGAACATAGAGGATTTATCTAGAATTTTGAAAATTCATGACCACCAAGTCAGGGGTACTGGTGTTGTTTGGGGTGTGGGGGAGCCTTGACCTGTCACATATAAAACATTAACACCTAACAAAGAGCAATTTTAGTACAGGTTAGGATGAGCATTGAGGCATGCATACAACACAATTTTTTAACTTCATGACTCTTTGGTCACAATTCTTGTGGTATTTTTTTTCCGGTGGAGAGGAAGGAGGGGTGCCATAACAAACATTTAATATTAATTACTTACACTGGTTACATGTATATTTACATGTATATGATTTTATAACTTGTACATTTTGAATCATTTATATGATTTTGAGAGCTGGGTAAATCGATTGAATTGATTCATCATATCACTATTAATTTTGATTAGAGCAAGATATTTTCCTCTATTAATTTAAACGTTTATTTTGCATGAAATCAATTATTAAATTATCATTATTTAATTATCAAAATGTCATTTGATTAATCTTCAATAGGGTTGCATATTTGCTCAGGTAACAGTTTAATAAGGCTTTGGACCTTGTTTAAAATATATATAAGTATTTTAAAGTCTAATTATTTTGCACTTCAGACCTACTTGACAAATACAATATTGTACCATTCTTATTTTACGCACACATGTATAAATATATGGTATATAACAATACATAAACACTTTCTTCACTTTGTGACATTGCAGTTAAACATTTTAAAAAAAATAATATTATTTATCTTACATGTCCGTGTGTAAAAAAAAAAACCAGGCATGTAAGACGTATGCAGACATCCCGTTACTTTCACTTTGTGAGTGTGTGACGTCATAGTAAAGGTCACATGGTGTGCAGGGAGCTGCCTTTAGTCTCATTCGTATTTTTACGTCAGCATATGTGTATATTCTATAGAAACGCTTCCTGTTCCACCATGTTGCTATGCACCGCAAAGGATTATTGGGATATGTAGAACTTTTTCACGTGGCCTGATAAAAATTTCTTTGAACAATATGCAGATCTTAACTCGAATTTCCTGCGTTCGTACACGTTGCGCTCGCTATAAGCATTTAATGCTATATTGAAAAGCGAAAACGTTCAATTCTGTGTGAACTTTTTCATGACGTCACAATGATCATCGCACGCGCTTATCGCGTGCATTATATCAAACGTAAAACCACGGTTATTTTAATGATTCTAAACGGTTTTCCTTTTTCAAACCTAAATATAAGTAATTAACAGCAATGTTAAAAAGTTCACCGGGATATGAAGTTGGTTGGTACGTGATCAAATCTACTGAGAAGCCCTTCGGGCTTCATAGGATTTGATCACGTGACCAACCAACTTCATATCCCGGTGAACTTTTTAAATTGCTGTTTATTTCTTAAATAACATACACGTAGATTTGTCAACACAATCTGTTCAGGGTTCACAAACTGATAGAATATATAAGGATACATTTTTTTTATATGACCATAAAATGAAAATGTTCATATTTAATCTTAGAAAATCTTCTTCTCTACTTTCAAAACAGGAGATATAAGCTAAATGCATGATTATGATGCCAACGTAAATGTTTGAATTGTCAAACTACACATAGTCCCTAAAATTTAGCAGAGTTGCAAAGCTTTTCATGGTCCCATTTGTGGTAGTATACATTCGTATGTACATGTAACAAATTTTCGAGTTTAAAATTTAATCTGCGACCGGATAACATCTCCCATGCTACTCGTTGACAAACACACTGAAGAGAGGAAAGTTTTTTGCCGCTATTCGAATTGATGTAAATGGTTTTCATCATAAAACGTGTGTACATGGAACTGATTTTTAATCCAACTTCGCAATCGGCTGTGATAGCGCCTTGTCACTAATTTCTATCTCAGCAATTTTACATCCCTTCGAAACAATCCCAATCAAACGGATATACTAAATGTATATATATATATTCTGTGACTAGTAATCGATATTAAAATAACTAATGGGGCGACCTTTTCTATCGATAGAACTTGCACCATTAGTCCTTTTTTCTCTCTGAAAAAGTCAGAAATAACATGTTGCTGAAATATTGCGCTTTCAAGTACCGGTATTGGAATGTGGAATAGATAGATAGATAGATAGATAGATAGATAGATAGATATATATATATATATATATATATATATATATATATATATATATATATATATATATATATATATATATTAGCATCGGTTATAATCTATTTATGTAAACATGTAAATACTGAGGTTAAAGAACAGTCAGAATAATCTACTACCTAGAAAAATATTGGATTTAACTTGATTTTAATCTTACCTATCGTTGTCATGAGAATATTTGATCTTTTAAAAGTACATGTATTTCAAAATTAATTTTGCATTTTACGTATCAGTTAATTAATTTTAGAGATTTTGAATTATTTTTTTCAAGGACCCCGACATTAATGAAATTGATAAAAGACAAAGTGCTAAAAATGAGTACAATTTTACGTTTTACCAATTTCACAATGAGCTATGATAATACTTGAATGACAAAGTAGCAATTTGAAAAAAGGAGTTTTTTTTTCATTTATTTTAAATGTAATAACAGATATAAGTACATGTAGATAGTTATTTAAACAATAAAATGCTTTCTTTGGTGATTCATGCGGGATATGAAGGTGGCGACATTGCAGAAAAAATACATAACCCGCGTTTTTTTGCAATGATCGCTACCTTCATAACCCACATGAAACATCAAAAAAAGCATTCTATTGTTTATATTTACATCTTTCTTTTAACAAATTAAAAAATTGATTGTAAAAAGTAAGTAAAATTCACTAAATTACTGTTAATGTACATCAGTACGTTACATGTAGCTAAAAGAAACCGCCAAATCGTCTCATATGCGAATTTGAGTCCGACATCATATTTATGATTATTTCGTGCAGTCAGTGATTTTTCTTAGGTCGCTGTGACCAATCGATAAACAGGGCGTGTATATTTTAGTCCTGTCAATTTCCTGTCAGTTTCAGTTTGCTGTAGGATTGATTTAACCATAAGTTTCCGTAAGAAATAGAGGGAATCATACTCGGTAGAGGTAAATATATGAAAATGAATGTTCAGGAGATTGTGACGCATTTAAAACATTAGCAATCCACCCAAAGCCTTTATGTTGGTAAAAGATTGACCAGAATCAATACAGATAACATTTTTAAAATCATGACTTTTTACCAATGAAATAAAATATGAGGGAATCATGCAAGAGTTCTACTCTGGCAAATTGTTTGCATCACCATGTCACATCACCAAACAAATATGCGAGCACGCACATGTAATTATGGCGTCACATAAGTAAAATGACGTCATTTTAAATCGCTTTGTGTGTCTATTAGTTTCATCACTCATTATTCTTAACTGATTTTCAATGCAAAATATTTCATTTTTTAAAGTAGTTGATCTTTATTTCATTTATTCAATGCTGCTAAGAGCAAGAACTCGTTCGTATCATAAAAAGAACACACATGCACATGTACCATGGAATCATTTGTCTCGCAAATTTTATTTTCTTAAAATAATACATGTAGTAATATTTTTTTCTCTAGTTAATTTATGAAAATTTCATATATAAACCACAGAAAATGTAATCTTTAATATTTTAAATATGCATAAATTTCATTATTGTTATCTTTAAAACCATAAAAGATGTATAAAATATCTAAAGTTTAAATCGGCCCAAAATCGGCCCCGTGGCACAGAATTGGTTAAAGCCTTCTACCAAAATTGTGAAATTCATGGCCCCTCAGTCAAAGGTTCAGGCCCTAGGATGGGGGCCAATATGACCATATAATGAAAATGTATTTAATCATATAAAATCTTCTTCACTTTTACAGCAGGGATGTTCGGGTTTAGTAAATTATTACATTTTTAATTAATTAATAGAGGGCGAAGCCCTCTCACGGCCCCGAAGGGCACGTGACAGCGAAGCTTTCCCTATAGACAACACGTGTATATATGCACAAATATGGAAATTACACTCTATACCTATGAAGTTGAAAAACTTTTCCAAGATGGAGGAAAAAAGAATCACTTCACGCGCAGTGACATCACCGGCATCCATGGTGAATTTTGAATTTCGTACTAACTTTACGTTTGGTGATAATTTATCAATATTGTTTAATGAGTGATAAATGCATTCAAACTTACCTAGTGTGTTCTTGAAAAATTAATTTCTAATTAAGAAAACAAATTTTCGTTTCCTACAACTTTCAACATTGCATTAGATCCGATCAAATGAATTTCAAGACATCTGATTGGACAAAAAAAAACGTGTTTCAAAGTGAAGCAGTTTTATTTCATTGTTATTATAAAAAAAAATCATGTATTTTAATTGAATTTGCCTTCTGATTACTTTATGAAAACAGCAAAGACGTTTTCCCCTACTTTCAATTTGAAATTTCGTTTTTTAGGTGTCATCTCAAATCGTAGTCTGACCTACTCTTACCCAGGTCATTTCGTACCCAGAATTCAAATTATATCTCAAAAACCAAAAAAAAGTCAAGTTACGACTAATAACTAATTCAATATAAACAAAAGATAATCAAAACTTAATTTTATAGACATCATAGTCTTTGACAGACACATTGTAAAATATTTCCTCATTCTAATTCACCCCCCCCCTCCAAAAAAAAAGAAGATTAATATATGTATATATATATACATATACAATAAATCATGTTCAAATTATTTCCAATCTGCCATGAAAGTAAAAGCAAATAGGGAGACTATTTGCAGCAATATGCATTATAAATACTTAAAATTTATGCATAATAGGGAGTACTGATCTGGATTCACAATCATAAATATGTATTACACACTAAATGTAAGACATTTGTCAGATAAACTCAGGTTAAATTATATATGATTGTACAAAATACATGAAGGACATAATTTGCACCTTATGATGTGAATTAGCTAGGGTATCTTAATTCTCTATAGTTTTAATACACAAATCAATCATTGAATGTTCAATAATTAAGTGTTTGGATGACAAATTTTAGTGAATTTAGGGACCAAAACTAATCTCAATTTATTTCTGTCCATACATTGCCATACAAGTGAAATATTCATGAGATAAATTGATATTTCTATAAAAAAAAACATAATTCTTTAATTCATGTTTTCTTTTTTTAAAAATGCAAACATTTAAAATAAGAGAGTAAAAAGTTAAGATACTTCATGGTGAGAAATTATCCAGAGATCTGTGATTTTTTTGCATTCATAAATACCCCTACCTTCGCTTGCCAAGGGTTTGTGATTCGCAGGAGGGGCGTTGATTAACTATTTCAATTGTATTTCTTTTAGCTGTGTATTTTTAATTTTAATAACATTATAAATTTTATAACAGTTAATAACATTATAGTTATTTTTCTTATGATAAATTTGCAGGGTTAGTATTTATACATCAAAAAACACAAACATTTGCACGTTACTTGGTCCGTAATAAATTTATTTTATTTATTATTTTTATAATATTTATTTCATCTTAAATCCTGTCCATTAAAAACATTTTGTAACATCTCTTCGTCATCAAACGCCATGTTGTGCAATGGCTGCTGGGAATGTACTCCTTTTTAAAGAAAGTCGATAGAGCGATAATGCGATGACATGCTGACGATGTCGCGATAAAGAACTAACGATGACACGATAGAGCATCGCATCATCGTCATCGCGCTATCGCATCATCGTCATCGCACCATCGCTTCATTGTCATCGCATCATCGCACTATCAACGCAAACGTCGATGGTGCGATGATGCGATACATCAAAAAACACAAACATTTGCACGTTACTTGGTCCGTAATAAATTTATTTTATTTATTATTTTTATAATATTTATTTCATCTTAAATCCTGTCCATTAAAAACATTTTGTAACATCTCTTCGTCATCAAACGCCATGTTGTGCAATGGCTGCTGGGAATGTACTCCTTTTTAAAGAAAGTCGATAGAGCGATAATGCGATGACATGCTGACGATGTCGCGATAAAGAACTAACGATGACACGATAGAGCATCGCATCATCGTCATCGCGCTATCGCATCATCGTCATCGCACCATCGCTTCATTGTCATCGCATCATCGCACTATCAACGCAAACGTCGATGGTGCGATGATGCGATACATCAAAAAACACAAACATTTGCACGTTACTTGGTCCGTAATAAATTTATTTTATTTATTATTTTTATAATATTTATTTCATCTTAAATCCTGTCCATTAAAAACATTTTGTAACATCTCTTCGTCATCAAACGCCATGTTGTGCAATGGCTGCTGGGAATGTACTCCTTTTTAAAGAAAGTCGATAGAGCGATAATGCGATGACATGCTGACGATGTCGCGATAAAGAACTAACGATGACACGATAGAGCATCGCATCATCGTCATCGCGCTATCGCATCATCGTCATCGCACCATCGCTTCATTGTCATCGCATCATCGCACTATCAACGCAAACGTCGATGGTGCGATGATGCGATAATGAGCTACATGGCCCAATCCGGATTCCATACTAACGGGCATCGAAACAGTTTGATATTATTTTATACAGAACTGTTTTTGGCATATATCCATTATATATACCCCGGCATCTAACTGCTATAAAACGCCAGGTTTTGTGTGAAAATATTAAAGCCTTGAAACAAGTAAAATAACCATGCAGAATAATGTACACAGATTGTTAAAGTAATGCATCAAAATTCGAGATTTACCTTTATCTCTGTTAAATTCAATTAACGTATTTCTGTCATATTTATATATTTATTTTTAATAATTTGTTATTATATCGGTAGAATTCGTTGATTAATCGTCAGTTTTACACTGCGCATCATCAGCATTACTTCACACAGTTTCAAATTGCAGAAAAGCACCGATTCCTGTATTTTTTAAAAACTTTATTGTAAATCAGCTTTTCATGGTATTTTCATCAATAAATTCATTTTCATAAATTAATCATAATGTCTACAAGATAATTTGTTTTTGTTTTTGCTTATCTTATTAAATTCAATTCATGCGTAGTTTTATCATTTCATGACGTTACTTTGCGAAAAATGACGTCTGTTTTACATTTTTTCATCAAAACAGTGCCAAATTGTAAACCCCGTTTATAAAAAAGTATGATAGATATCGATAAAAGAAAAACAGATATGAAAAGCTAAGAGTCTACACTATATTTCACCAAAATATGGTGATTTTTTAAGATAGGGCAATTTTTGATGCTTCGTGATTCTTTTCGAATTACAAGCGCCATTTTTATATTATATTACATCAGAAATTACCTTAAGCTACCAGTTAGAATTTTTTTCAGTGTCTTTGAGTAATAAAAATGTTTCCTGTATAAACAGCAGCACAAACATTTGTAATATCTTAAAAAGTAACTTATTGGCATTGCAAATTCTATAACAAAGACTATTTCATTTTACACTCAACTGAAAGGAGATTCCAATGGTGGGTTTGAGGCGATGTGGGCAAAAGCTGTGAGTTCAGATTTTTTTTTCTTCAAATTTTAGATATTAATGGTCTAATAGATTTCATTCCAAAAACCAAAACATCAAAATTTCAAAAAAATGGTTTATTTGTGTACTACCTAAAGTTTAAGTAACAAAATTTTCATAGAAAGATATAACTTGACCTCGTCGATTTATCTTATAAAAACGAATACTGTTATCACTTATTTGTCATCTAAAACAACTTTAGAGATAAAGTTCTTTATGATGTTACACATATAAAGCAGTTAACGAATTTTCAAGATCACAGTAGTGTCATGTTGTAAATTTTGAATTTACCGGGTGGCAGTAAATACAAAATTTACAACATGACAACATTGTCATGTTGTAAATGTTGTATTTACTGTCACCTGGTAAATTCAAAATTTACAATATGACAGTAGGTTAAATACAATGTTTGTTTTGTTTTCAAAAGCTGTTAAAATTAAACTTGACCTTAACATGTTCAAAAAGTGCTGTCTATCACAACATCTAGGCCTGTTTCTGTTCTGGGGTAATCTATATCGCTGAAACAAGTGTCTTTGCTGTCTATGTCCACTTGGTCCTAAGCCTTCGTTGGCGCATGCCAGGATAACTGTTTGCCGTCTTTAAGTTTTGCCGTGTGTTGGTTGTGATGAACGAGATCCCATTTCTTCATCCAAGGACCCTGGATAGTGGTGTCAAAGTCCGCGTCTTCTGCATTCTACAAGTATGTGAAAAAAATCAGTCAATTTAAATATACATATAAAATTTAAAGCATGAATAAAGTCCGTTTATTTGATGAAACTTCCTATTAAATCATGAAATTGTTTGTTCAATAATATTTTGTCCATTTGATTGAATGAAGGGACAGCACGAAAATCTCCTTAATCCCAAGATTTCAATAAATGTAAAATATCGTGTTACTCGTAACCCAATATACTTCATTTTTCAGACATGGTATCATGGTAATTTAATTGCAGGTTTATGTTGGGCTGGGTTGGATGGTCGTGGACATTTTAGACTTAATTGGTCACCTTAAAAAAGAGCTCTGTGTGAAGATATAAGGAAATATTCCATTTTTTTTTAATGAAAATATTTGGAATTTTTCTAGACTATACAATATTTTATGGCTTAAAAAAAAATCATACCCAAAAATTTCAAGATCTGATGGGTATTTTTGTTGACTATTCAGCCTCCTTAAAACAACTTTTTATGCTTAATAAAGATTTTAACTTAGTCTTAACATGTTTCACGGCCCTGAGGCCGAAACTGTTTAGTATTTTACCGGAAGTACATCCTGTAAATCCTTGACCGAGTCTTTCTGTTTGGACCAGCGGTCATCCCCGTCAAACCCCGTCCAGTCGATCGTGTGATCGGGATCTTTGGAGGTCCGGAAAAGCAAGTGATCCTTCATTCCGTAAAATCCAGCGGAGTGGTCCGGTCTCTGCCATCGAAGATCCAGACTCCAGCGGATCTTTTTGGACATGTTTGGCAAACTACAATTTCGGTGATTTAAATGATTCAGTTTCGCTTTTGATTTATATGTTTTCATTTAAGAAAGACGGGTTATTATAAATACATGTAAGTGTACGTAGTATAATACTTGTATTCCTTGCGCTTACCTTCGATGAGGAATCATATTATTTAATAGTAGCATGCCTCCATATGGAACGGGACATGTTACGATGTCCTTGTCCAAATCAACCTCTGTTGGTAAAAGAATCTGAATTGCATTATGCATTTTTTTCAGTGGGTGAATTTTTGCATTTCCATTTGAAAATTTGTAAATTTCTTTTATGTGATTATATTTTTGTTTTGCTATATCTGAATTGCGATTACTTTCGGGGTATCATACAATTTACAAAACATTTTTCGCTATTTAATATTTTGCGTTGTAGTGCCCAAAAATGCACTCTTCAGAAAAAAATAAGTAGATTCGTAACATGTAAATATAATGTTGCCACTTTCACTTAAAACGACTGACCAGTCGACCCTTACCTAAAGTTTTCGCCATTTCTTCCTCCTCCAACATCACGTACCATGTTTTCCCATAACAGCACTGATGACGCGCAACTTTGCCTGTCTTATGGCCTCTGTGGGCGACCTATTATAATCAACCAATAGAAAAATTGCCAAACAACATTTAAAATACAACATATTTATTGATCAAAATAGGGTTTCAATATGTATATTGTTTGTACCTGCATACACCCATTATCAGCATTGGCGTCTAGAAGAGGAATCCAAGCCGTAGGCTGAAGGACAGTGTACGAGTTTCTGTCTAAATAGGCAGTGTCTGCAAGTAAATTACATAAAAAGGTCATGGCTAAAAGGCTAAAGGGCAGGGTACGAGTTTCTGTCTAAATAGGCAGTGTCTGCAAGAATATTACATAAAAAGGTCATGGCTAAAAGGCTAAAGGGCAGGGTACGAGTTTCTGTCTAAATATGCAGTGTCTGCAAGAATATTACATAAAAAGGTCATGCACGGATCTAGACAGGCTGTCTGATTTTTGTTTACCTGCATTTTTGGCTTGTATTTTTATTTAGTTATAAAGATCTACTGTGTTTGGTCAAATGTTGTTTATTTTTATCATACATAGTACCAATGATGTCCGCTTAATGAGTATCACCTTTCTCATTACATACCTTGGTGCCAAGGGACAGTCGTAGCTTCGTTTTGAGGTGTCTTTGTACGTAGATTCCAGACAGGATGCCCAGCGATATCTGATCCAATAAGCTGTTCCACCACGTTTAGCAGACGGTCATTGGTCCAAAGATCTTTAAAAGCCTTAGAAAAAATGCTTATTATTCTTTATAAACACAATGATGTCTTCATTTTTTTTATTTCATGTAAAAGGTTCAAAACCAATTGTTTTTAGTTTATTTTTAGATTTAAATATAATACCAAGAAACCACAAAAAATATACTTGGGGTAAAACTCCATATTTATGTAGGACTATATTCGCTCCAGGAAAATCGTTTTCAATCTTCGTCAGTCGTTCGAAAAAGCCGTATCCACTATACAGTTCTGTCAAATAAAACCATTACAAGTTTTATATTTAAACTCGATCAAGTCAACATAATTTGAAAGTCGTTTGTTTGTTTGTTTGTTTTTTTAAGTATTGAGATCTTACCATCTATTTTTCCAGCGTTGTAAAGCTTATGAGCAAGCTGATCAACGAACCTTTCGATCGCTTTCTTACATGGTTCCAATTCTTCTTTGGAAAAGAAATCTTTGACAATCACGTATCCCTTTAGCGAATTAAATTGATAAAAAAAATTGTGTTTTTTTCATAATTCTTCAAATTAGTCTCCAGTTACGTAATGTGGGTACATGTTATATACATGTACTGTGGCCGCTGATATGGTACTTTTTAAAAATGATTTGTACAATACATCTCGGAAGAATGCTTCGTTCTGAAGATGACCATGTAGATCTCCCTTTGACACTACAGAAATTACAAAAGGAATCTCGCGCGATACCTCGCAGATCCGAGGCTATTTAAACATTTCTTTTACCCTGTAATTCGTAATTAAGGTCTACGAATAACATGTAATGATTTAACTAATTAAAACAATGTTTCCCGATCCAAAACTTTGACCATCTACATTTATCTCCAAAACATTTTGAATTCATTTATATAATTGGGTTTGCGAGTAAATATTCTCTCAAAAATAAGATTAAAAGAAAGACATCATGTATCCAATGATATTACTAGAATATTGTATCAAATGGCGTACAGATGCATTTCGCAGAATCTTATTGGTTTTGAGGATAAAATTAAAAATTAATTTCAAAAATAGAAACTTACATCTTCGAAAAACTGTTTGATCATGTGGTCCGGTAGCTGACCAGGTTTCTTTCCTGTAATTTTTGGCCTCGCTTTCAGGTTGAATATATCTGGATGTCGTTCGTTGGTCAATCCTGGAAGTACATCCGTGGATGATTCAGCTGTCGTCATCTTGTTTTCTAAAAGTTCATTGAAGAGTCAAACTAAATAATGAACCCGGTTCCTTTGGATCTGATGTTATGACATACAATGTAATTTGTAGGTTACTTTATCACATTTGATAAGTTATCGCTGAGTGAAGAGCAGTTTTGTCTTGATTTGTTAGCCAAATGATATCCAAAAGGTGATAATGGTTCGTAGAATGTATGTTGAAGAGTAGGTAGATGCTTAGTTTCTTTAACGTTTTAGAACGTTTTCTATATTTCAAAAATGTATAAGGAGGAATTTTATGTAATTTTTTGTTACGCTTGAATACATATAAAGCTGTGCTATAATTCATAAACATTGGAGATAGGGTTAAACAAGTTTTTAAAAGTATAATGATATATATAGTCAAGTTGAATTAAGTTAAGTTATTTCTACAGGTATTATTCTGGTCGATTTTTTTTTTACACAAATGCATGTGATTTTTTTAAGCTAAACATAGAACAGCGATTTTTTTTCTACCAATTGGGAATAGACCAGGTAACGACTCAATTAGGAGGAAAAAAACCCTATGAAATGGATTAAAAAGAAAATATTCTTTACAGACAGCAGTCATGGTTTCATTAAAGACGATTTTGATGAAATTATCTAGATAAGATGTCTTAATTGTAGAGGTTTTACAGACAAACGGACAGGTGGATGACAGACATCATCTGAAGGCGATCAGAAAAGCTCGCTTAAAGCTACGGTTTAGGTGAGCTAAAATGAAAAAACATCATAGACATTCAATACACGAAGTCATTTCTGTCAAATACGATCGTACACATATATATATAATGTCTGGACACTGCATAATTGATTATAGCAACATAAGGTGGGTTACAGTTAAACGACTTAAGAATAGCCCCTCGATACTGTATATAATGTATTGTCTGTTATCATAACAGTGCTGTGCGACTCAAAAAACTTGTTCATATTTGGTTTCAAAACTGATGTTGAAAGTACGTCTTTAGTGTGTGATTATACATACCGAAAGTACAAACACAGCTGAGCTAACATATGGTTAACATCTATTATAAATATGTCAACGACAAGTAGCTTTACCTTCGTTCGATCCTCAGCTTTTAAGAATAATAGCAATGATTCCTTTTTAAGAACAAACAAATAACAGCTTACAGTGCTTTTAAACACAACAAAGTCCACCCCGTGTCTATATTTGGAGGTCACAGCGTGACCGGATGACCGCACTATCGACTATCGGTCCGGCCTATGCTTGTTTATAGGTCAATTCATCGTACTGGTATTGGCTATCTTGTCCCACTTTGAATTTTACCTTGACAAGAGGCTCTCGTAAATTCAATCTCACATGGGTAAAAAATAATTATAATTTGCAATGATATATTGGATTTTTTTCAAGTGTTCCAAGAGAAAAAATAATGTATGCAATGTATTTTATGGAAACTAAAGTGTCTTATTTGTAAAAAAAAAAATGAATTTTAAAGATAGAATTTAAAAATAAAAACCCCATGGGCCACATCACTCATCTGAGTAACAATTTTCAAGTAATTTTTTGCAGTCTGATTTAAAAAACAACCCCTTCACCTTACATTCACCAGGGCCTGACGAGTGTAAGGAGAAGAGGGGGAGGGGGTATGGTTTTAATCAGACTGAATTTTTTTGTGTCCCTTTCTTAAATGTACCTATTGTATAATTAAATATATTTGGTATCAGAAGATTGGATTTTTTTTACATAAAAAAATGAGTTTTTTTTTTTTTTCTGATATACTGGTATCAGAAAACAATACCTACAAGATAATGATCTTTGTAATGCAACTCTTATCTTCCCGTCAGAAAGTTGCGAATCTGGAGATGCCTGTTAGGAATTATAAAGTCGGCTGAATGGTTAATCTGATTTCAATACGGCAAAAACGGGGTCGGCACTGCTTTGTCTGTAATTCGCTGTGAACTGAAATGGGTCGATCCCGAAGAGGTGCAAGCAACACCTATAGGAAAATGACGCCGACGCACTGTACAGGTGTACAGTTAGTGCTTTCAATAAAGATAGCCAGAATTATTATGAACTCTCTTTTAAAAATAGATCTTTAAGAGATCTAGGGAAAACCCCCCAAAATTAAATTCTATTAAGCTAATCGGATGCCGAAGTTCAGAATTTTTTTTAGGGTCGGTAGTTATGTGAAGATTCTCCGCAATTTTAACAAGAGGCCCATGGGCCACATCGCTCACATGATCAACAGTTCCTTGTAACATTCTATTTCGTAGCATGATATGCTATTTCTATTTTAAACTTTGAAACCCTTTCTGGGGCCCCAGTATTGGTCCGGGGTTTATGGTTGGCTTTAACAATTTTGAATCTACACTATTTGAGGATCCTTGCATAGTAATTTCTCAAACTGTAGCATGGTAGTTCTCGAGAAGAAGATTTTTAAACATTTTCCATATATATTTCTGTTAAGCTTTGAACCCCTCTTGTAGCTCAGTATTAGTCCGTTGGTCACAGCTTTATTAATTTAATTAATTTAAGGATGCTTGCATAGTAATCTCACAAATTGAAGCATTGTAGTTCTTGAGAAAAAGATTTTTAAACATTTCCCCTCCATATTTCTATGTTAAACTTTGAACCCCTTCTGGGGCCCCGTATTAGATCGAGGGTCACGACTTTTATAATTCAGAATCTACACTATTTTGGGATGATTACGTAGTAATCTGACAAATTGAGGCATTGTAGTTCTCGAGAAAAATAAAGTATTTTTAAACATTTTCCCTGTATACTTCTACGTTAAACTTTGAACCCGTCTTGGGTCCCCAGTTCTAGTCCAGGGGTCACTATTTTTATAAAATTGAATCTACATTATCATATGTTGCATGCATGGTAATCTCACAAATTGTAGCATTGTAGTTCTCGAGAAGGAGATTTTTAAACATTTTCCCAATTTACTTCTATGTTAAACTTTGAACCCCACTTGGGGCCCCAGTATTAGTCCGGGGGTCACGATTTTAACAATATAGAATCTACAATAGCAACGAATGCTTGCATAATAATCCCACAAACTGTTGCGCTGTAGTTCTTGAGAAGATTTTCCCTATATACTTCTATGTTAATATTTGAATCCCTTCCAGTGCCCCAGTGTTGGTCCTGGGGTCACGGCTTTTTTCACTATTTGAGGATCCTTGCATAGTAATCTCATAAACTGTAACATTGTAGTTCTCGAGAAGAAGACTTTTAAACATGTTTCTTATATATATCTATGTTAAACATAGTCCGAAATATCTGACGTTTTCCTGGCTTTTTTTAACGATTTTGATATTTTACTTGCCAAGAAAACGTCAGAATCGGCTCCATTACGAAAACTGGAAATTCGCCGCCTCCATCTGGAAGCGGCATTCTCGGCTCGATTTTAAATAGATATATATTTAGAGTCAATAATACAGCTTAAAATATAATTTTACTGCACATTTTGATAATTACACTGATAAACAGTAGTGTTGTTGACCTATTTTCTCGCGAGATTTCAAAAATGCATGAATTCAAAACAAATCTCAACAGTTCGATAGAATATGTTCAATAGTCTGTTTATGGGATGTAAGGACCCATAAAAGCGATATTAGTGAGCAGTAAAATCACAGTCTTATGAATTAATTATGAGTGAAACATTTAATTCAACTCGTAAATATTTAAAATCGAGCCGAGAATGCCGCCTCCAGTTGGAGGCGGCGAATTTTCAGTTTTCGTAATGGCGCCGGTTCTGACGTTTTCCTGGCATGTAAAATATCAAAATTGTTTTTAAAAAAAGCCAGGAAAACGTCAGATATTTCGGACTATGTTAAACATTGAACCCCTCTTGGTGCACCAGTATTAGCCCGGGGTCACAATTTTAACAATTTAAAATATACAATAGCCAAGAATGTATGCATAGTAATATCCCAAACTGTTGCATTGTAGGTTTTGAGAAAAGATTTTAAAACATTTTCCTATATATATTAAACTTTGAACCCCGCCCGCGGCCCCAGTTTTGGTCCGGCGTTATATAACAGTTTTCCCCTTATTGTAGCTATTCACGCCCGGAAAACCTGCTATATAGTAGCCTTCAACTCGTAAAGGGGAGAAAAAGGGGGGAAAGCTACTATATAGTAGTTTTTCCCCCATAGTAGGTTTTCTCCCTCACGTTTTTGGTTCAAATTTTATAAAAAATATTTATGGAAACGCAGTAAGGATTTAAAATCAATCTTTTTAACCCTCAGTTTGCATATATACCTGCATTCATCTATACATGTTAAGTTTCGTTTTACCGATTTAATATTTTTTATAGACAATGCTGAAAATTGAACATATGTATCATGGCATACATAGAGCTTATTTAGGTAATTATTTGATAAATTACATGATTTGACAAGATATACACTCATATGCTTCCCAGCGACGGTCCCGATAACGATTAATTGTTTCTCATTAAGTGACCCGGGTTTAATCTTCAAAATAACTAAAGTCTCTTTCTCTTTACATTTATCTTAAAATTGATGAATTACAATTTTTTTACGTTTAAGAAATAAGTAAACAAATATAATGCGTACGTTCAAATGTTTCTCTGAGATGGTTCAATAGAATTTAAAGAAACTTTATACTCTATTTAAAACATTATTTAAACTTTATCTCTAAAGGAAAGAATTGATTTAAACCACTGTTGAACATTCTGTGTTTTCCACGAAACTTAACACTAAATATTCCACGTTTGAAGGACCTTTTATAGTAGATGTTTCTTAGGGAATTTTCTTGTATGTATTTTTGTCTTTATATACATTGAAATACATGTACATATAGTTTAAAGTGATGGTATATATCTGAGAATTTTATTTGTTGAAAATACCTTTCTGAGTATATGAAATGCAATGAGTTGTCTAGTTTGAAATACATTTCACAATCTGAAATTTCATTTGATTTAGAACCCCATCAAGCGAAGTAAAAAAATCAGTTTCTCATCAAATCATTGCACAGTCTCTCGTTAGATAATTATTTAGAAGTAAAGATATTAGTATATGATTACATTTAAGATCGTCAATTCTAAAATCAGTAGCCTTTGGGGACAAAGGGGGGTAATAAATTTCCACTCCTTAATCCCTCTGCAAAATTTAGTCAAGATTTATCAGTTATTTTCTTTGAAAGGAGCTTATTCGGAGAATTTAAAATAATACATGGCAAAATCTCCAATATCAGCCGGAGGAACGAAGGCCATGGGGCTGATATTGGTTGAGAGATGATTAGAGTATGATCCAGATTTTTGCCAAGTATTGTTGTTTTTATCATAATTTTAATAAACAACTCGTTTATATTTTCATCTGAAAAACTTTATCCAGCATTATCCTAGTTCTCCCATCTCAAAACCGGCGCATTTTTGACGCTCAAACGCATTGTGACGTCCTCTAAAAAAAATATGTCCATGTTATAACGTCACAGTCCACACCGTAATTATGCATCGATTAAAAAAAAATATCCGAGGTATTTCGAAATCTGAATAAAAGGAGCAAAAGTGTCCCAAAAATCGTAACAAAGGGTGAAATAAATGGTGATGATACAGGAATGTGATAAACGTGCGCCTTCGTTCATATCAGAGATGAAATAAACCCTGTATTTCATACTATGTATTAATAAATGCATTTATTTCCCTAAATTATGAGTAATCAATATCATCTCAGATATTGCAAACTATTGCCACGAATGGTCCGCCGTAAACATGACCAGAATGTAAAACAGGGGGAAAATCTACTATATAGTAGGTTTTCCGTGGGGGTAGTCTGGCTATAAAAAGGGGGAAAACCCTCTATATAGCCGGCATTCCGTGGGGGAAGATCTACTATATAGTCATTTTCCGGGGGGAAACCTGCTATACAGCCATTTTTCCGGGGGGATGGCTATGGGGAAAAGGCACTATATAACACCGGGATTTAACCGAGGAGCAGTATTACCTATAAATATACTATAAATTCAGGGTTTTTTTTTCAAGAAACAAGCTCCACTTTTTATTAGGTCAACCAAGTAGTCTGGTACCCTACCCACAATTCCGTTTGCGCACTTGGAGTGTGAAAAACTACCAAGGCATATTTTTTCATAGAGTAGAAAATTAGGCATACTTACTATACATAGGTAAAATTATATGTCCTGCAAAACATCACTGGAAAAGCCAAAACAGAACTATCAAACGATTGAATATCTATCAAATAACCATGATAACGAAATCTGATAATTTACAGCTTGCATTCGGGGTTCTACGGAAGACTGTAAGTGCCATCTATCACTGAAAATATAGGAGTCGAAATGATAGTCCGTTCACCATGCAGATACTGGCTAAAGCCAAGGTGTAATTTGTGCCTTAGATCGGAAACATATAAGTGAATATGCATGCGCTCATGTGTTGTTTCGTATCCCTGAATTAAAACTCATGAACTTTATAATTAACAGGAATTTGACTATCACAATGTCAAAGAAGCAATATAGGCATCCTAATACATGTATTAAGTGATATACGCCATCATTAAAAATTTGGTTACTAAGATTTGATACAAAAGTATTAATTCAATGTTGTGCATTTGAATGTGATTATGTGCTTCTATTTAACACTGACATCAAATGCTTATACATGAACATTTGTTGTGTAAAATCATTTATTTCATTCTAAGCAAATCATTTAGTGATACATGTACTATCATTATATTTACATTTTCCTATGATGATTAAAAAATGAAAAGTATAAAAAGAAAAGAGATTCTTGTTCAAAGTCAAAACTTGATATCACAAGGCAAAAAATAAAATTTAGGATTAAATTAGCATGCAAGAATCAACAACCATTGTAACTGCAACGTACATGGGTTAACCATGTGGTACATGTATAATCAAAATTGAATTAAATATCCTGAGATCTAAAACCTGACAATATAAACAAAGTTAGGCAAAATAATAGAAAATAGACCAAAAATAGGTTCTCAACTATCCAGCTTAAATAAAAAGTTACAGAATTTGAATGTTAAGATATGATATTTCAGAAATGATGATGGTCAATGATGCAGAAACAATGGTTCTTCTTGAGTGGTTCCAGGTCACAACATGACAAGTTTGTCATTTTTGTTCTGACCCTTCATAAATGATTCTTCATTATTTCTCCAACATTCTTTCATCACCTACAAAGAAAATGTCAATGCATCTAAACACCATTCTCCAAAATCTACATGGAATGAAACAGTTCCCAAAACTAATTCTTTCAGCTAAAGGACAGTGCTTTCAGTTGAAGTTTTGTTTTAAAAAATCCTGTAAAATGGCCTTTATAAATTTTTACACACAGGCACTTGGTATAACAATTATTCTATAATATATATACAGAGAGAGATTTTACCTACACAATAACATTATCAGCAAGAGCATGGAAATTATCTGCCAATAAAAAGAAGTGTCTGTGATTTACTAGAATGCTATAACAAGCACTTACCACCTCTGTCTAGCCTCCATTGTCTCTATCTTCCTAAGGCTTTCCTGACACCAGCCATGATCTTCTCCATCTTGGCATCTGTGTCAACATATCCATCTCCATTCTATTGAGTAAAAATTATATCCAAAAACAATGCTTGCAAATCAGGGAACTACTGCAATCAATTTTATTCAGCTGAATATGTACATGTATGTTGCTTGCAGCAATAGCTGGGAAACCCTTAAAATAAATTGCATTGAGCTATAGGGGAATTTGTAAATGTTGAATTTTGCCTTGACATTTAAACAACTCATGTGAAGTTGGAATAGCACACCACACCTTTCATTCTTGTAGCTTTAACCCACAAAGCCCTACTGTAAGATTTCCTAAAATAAATGTTCTTACAATTCTAAGTGCATTTCCGAGTTGAAAGTTTATAAATCTTAACTTGAAGAATTTTTACCATGTTATTTCTTCTTAACTATATTTTGTATAGTTCATATATATTTTTGCAATTTTTTTTTATCATTCCTTATAGTCTTATGGCATTGTGTAGGGTCTGGAACTACCAGTATAATACCTTTTTGGAATGGAGAAGTTCACCCCCTACCACCTGGACCTCCAGCCAACCTGTTGAGGTAGGAGTGCCCTCCCCTGTCTGTATAAATATAACCATCAAATATTTAGTTAAATACAACCTCCTTTTGCAGAATGCATATGTGCATATGTGAAATATGAATTGCTATTTGGTGATCAGTGATTTTTTATTAACTTCCTGTCATTTTATATAATAAAATATAATAAAAAGAAGCACTGAAAAAACCAACAACACTAGATATCTATTTGTGTGGGATATGTATATATATATACATTTAAAGACATTTATTGCAATGCAGAAGATACTTGAATACTTGAATTGACATATTGCTGTGCCATTTTACAAGAATTTGATTAACACATTGAATCACATGACTGATTAAGAATTTAAAAGTAAGGTATTATCCTAAATAAAATGTCATAAAACATATTAATATGATATACAATAGTAAATTAAATTAATATAAGTTACAAATTTCAGTGCATATTTTGAATTTACAATAACATGTAAAGCTACATGTATTATATAAAAGTAAATTACTCACTATTTCCAACTCATTCGGAAATTCTTTCTCAAGTTCCGCTTTAATTTTCCGGAACTAAAAAGGAGAGTGAAAAAATTATAAATCTTATATTATCTATAGAAATCTATGCAATTATGACCATGCAAAATTTGCTTACAGATAGTAGCAAGTTCTTATAACAAAAGGGTTTGCTTTCAGATTGTTGGGATGAAAATAATGGAACATATTTATCATTTAACAAATGAGAAAATTTCAGTACTAAGTTTGCCAATGTTCAGGATGTTATTGCAAGACTGACTGTGCACAAGTTTCCAACAGTGATCTCCATAATTAAAGATAATTTTTAACTGAAATGCCGGTATTGAGTTTTCATTAACCTTTCATTATTTTGGAACATCATTTTATTGTAGATAAATTTGCATGTCACATAATGTTTAAATTAATGTATCATAAATTCATAATGAGTGATTTTATAGGATAAGAATAGGTAGAAAAATATACTTGGATTTACTAACCTTGGGAGCGTATCCTCATGCACCACTGAAATAATTTTAAAACTTAATTAGGTACTACATCAATATTTTTAAGATATCAATAAATTTTTAACAATTCTTAATTATCTCTCTTTTTTCTTGGCAAATTATTTGGAGCAGTTTTAATTTCATGGAAATTGTAGAGCAATGTCTGCATGACTGTCACATTACAATGTCTAGACTGAGTATGCGACCTTTAGCGTTAATGCATAAATTAATCCAAATGCCTTTTAATGTGCACATTTCTAAAAAATCTGATAGTAAAATTGTAATCGTTGTAACTGGCTTTGCCCTCCAGACCGCCACACCATAACACGCTTTATTTTGTTATCATGTAATCATGTGTATTTACAATTTAATTTATAAGCTGCACTTGCCCCAACAGTCGCACCATATAACATATTATTTATCAATTCTATTTACAAGATATTTATATCATAAGTTTGCATTATCATTCAACTAAAGTTCGATATGACATCGCAAAAAGATTTTAAAGATATTGAATTCTGCTAATCCAATTATTATTAACTCTGTAATCATATCTAGAAATCACAACATTGATTGTTAAAACAACAAGCACAGCGTTTCTTGGTTTTTCAAAACAATGACCTCTCATAGGCTAATTAAGATACTCGTAATTAGATTGTTTGAGAAGGTTTATTCCCCGAACGGCTACTCGCCAAAACAAACACCTAATTATTTTAGGCAATTATGGGGTCCTCTAAAGGGCACAAGTAGAATGTACCTGTGTTCACCTGGATTCCCTTGATTAGTTGAATTAGCATGAATTCATTAGAAATGAATAAATCAGAATGTTTCTATTATATATTTTGCTTTTATTTTTTTTTAAAAGCAGAGCAATAATGCATTTTTCAGTGTCTCTTTTTTAATTCTAAAAGCCATGTTTAACATCATTCATTATTTAGTGCTATTTAGTATAATTTATATATAAGAAAGGCACAAGGAAAACAAGTATTTTATGGTTAATTTATAATACATATTTTATTGCATGTATTTCTGTTACTTTGATTTACACATTAGAATCACTACTCTAAGTCTTAATCAACACTACCACCTCCACCCAAACCCATGAACATAAAATATCTTACATTATTGTGATTGAGTACTTGGAAATTTTGAAAGAATGTAATGTTATATTAGTTGAGTTGCATTAATATAAATCTTTTCTGGAAATTTGTCCCATTTTGTAAACTATACATTTTAAAAAATGTTCCGAATTATTCGCTCTGTGACCAGAAATATCCCGCCTCTCTATTGAAGTTTTTTGTTTTGTCGGTAAATACAAACGAATTTATCCGGATATCCTGTAAATAATAATTATGAATTTGATATTGTCAAATAATATTCAGGATGATTTTAAAATATATAAATAAGAAAAAAAACCATAGATAGATCTTATACTAATATAAATTAATGTTAAAAGAAAAATCTTTCAATCTCAATTTGCAATTCTATCTCTTACATTTTCAGATTTTTAAAAAAAAGTCAATTCATTTGTTATATCTCTTTTTATCGTGGTTAAGACATTATATTAAATTTCATTATGAATTGATATAATCCCAGATTTTGAAGAAAAAACAATTCTCTCAAGTTGATCAATTATAGATTAATTTCATATATGCATCTATTCTTTCTTATAAAGATTGTTTGCTTTTAATGCAAACATTTAGAACTCAGTTTTTGAATAGGCATCAATTCTACCTATTTTTATATATTTTATATTGATAAAAGTTTAAGAACTCTTTTCTATTTCTTTTGACTTGTTACAATAAAATTAAATTAATATATGATGAAAGTAATAATAATAAATAATCAATTCTTGTACTATTCAGGTGAACATAAGTAAACTTTACCTGTGCCCCTTAGAGGGCCCCATAATTGCCTAATTGTCTAATTGGCGAGTAGCCGTTCGGGGAACACACCGTTTGAGAATATTTAAGAGGTATAAAAAAAATCAGCGTAAGAATTTTTTTCATATGTATAATGTTAACAAGAAGAATTTTTTTTAAAATTAATTCATCAAAGCTTAAGTTTTTCTGAACCCCCACTCCACTGGTAATGGTATACAAAAAATTCTTTTATACGAGTTGACTTTCGGTTTCGTATACGCGATTTTTATTTTTTTTTTTATGTGAGTTGACCTGTACACGAGTTGGTTATATGTAGAAAACTTGTTACATAAGTATCTGTCGTATGATACTGATAGATCTAAAAGAATATGGTACAAAAAAGGAAACATCCTAAATACATACCAGTATGTAACATGAATTTTAAGTGTCATCTTGTACGGATCCTTGCTCTTCTTCTACCCGAGCTTATACACGATTGTTTTTCACCGCGACTGTCACAATTAAACTGGTTGGAATGAGAACCAGTTCTAACGGTAGACAGACATCTCGGCCCAACGACACCTCGGCCCAGACAGCTCGGCCCAAATTTATTGACACGTCGGCCCATGTAAGAGACTCTAAAGGAGAGTACCACATCCTCTTGTTTGTTTAACTATTAGCGCTTTGTAATTGTCATCTTTTTTTTTTTTTTTTTTTTTTTTTTTTTTTTTTATAATATTTTACTTTCTTGTTTGTTCAACAAAAAACACTTATACTCTGTCCCAAGATATTCATGCAGCACATTTGGCCGATTTTGAAAAAAAAAATACACATACCTGTGAAAGAAGTGCAATTGAAATCGATGAAAGGGAAAATTTCCAAGATATCCTCACTTAAAACATTATCATTTTTCACTCATAAAAGTTCACAGGAACGAAAACAAATTTCTTACGGAGATTTCTAATGGGGAATGTTTACATCTTTTCTCCATTCGGAAATACTCGGAATACCTCGCGCAATTTTTCAACGTTACCACCCGTGTCTGCTTCAATACAAAATCCCCGTAGACATCACATTTTTTAGCCATGTATTGAAACATGATCAGCTAGAGGGGGCGTTTCAACGGAGAAATCTTGAAATTTTTTTCATACTTTTGAATGAACATCGTTTGAACCCTGAGGTGTTTATAAATATCGAGTAATTAAGCAAAATGTGAATCCAGGATATCTTGGGACAGAGTATAATTGTCTTCTTTTTTCATTAATTCACTTTCTTTTGTATTTTTACTGATATGTAATATTTACATAAAATAAAAATAGTAAAATCAATTTAATTTTGATAGGGCCGAGGTGTCTTTTATGTGGTGTCTTAAATCTTGGGCCGACCCGTCTGGGCCGAGGTGTCATTGGGCCGAGATGTTCGGGGGCCGAGGTGTCGTTGGGCCGAGATGTCTGACATTCGTTCTAACTGAAAGCGGATCCCAAAATGTCTGGCCCTGTCATTTTTTGCCGTAATATGTTTCGACCTTATTTACAAGGCACAACTGAAATAAGTCAGAATTCGGTTCCGGACACCTCATCGAAAGTCAACTATAATCGAAAGTAGAACTCACCGACGCGACATGTCAACGAAAGACAACTCGTGGATAAGGACAAATTGAAATAATAATGAAAGTGTTTGAACACTTTTCAGATTATTTTCTTCATTTCATACTCAGTCACGACATGGCTGAAGGAGGTAGCGATTTTACCTTTATTCCTCCGCAAAGGAATAACAAAAATTAGCATACAACGGTTTTCGTGTGTTGTCGGTGTCTCACACCTAGTCCGATGATATTTTACATGCCAGTTTTCCTGGCAAGAAAAATATCAAAATCGTTAAAAAAGCCAGGAAAACGTCAGATATTTCGGACTATCTCACACCCTGATATTTATAAGTTCCTCACTCGCTGAAAGGTGAACAAGCCCGAACCGAAATGATAATCGGTGCCCAAGTCCGAGGCGAGGAACCTGATAGGCCGCGGAAAATAAAGTTACAAAAAACAAAAAGATGTACTCGAAATGGCAATTATTTACCATACCTTGAAGGGCTAGCACACAATATAAGGTATTAATGTAAATGTTAATCAGTGCGAATACAATTAAAATTTTTGATACTTATTAGTTATTGTGTTTTATTTTTCACTTTTATTTTCACTTTCGATAAGTTTCGATGAGTTTCGATGTGTTGTCGTATCCATGAGTTGTCTATTCCATGACTTGTCGCATCGATGAGCTGTCCATTCTGTGAATTGTCGCATCGATGAATTTTTTTCGATGAGTTGTCATAGACCCGTCAGAATTAATGCAGGCACATAGGATCATTTTGGAAAGTTGGTGGGGGCAGACATATCCGAAATCTTGACAAGCAATAAAAAGAAAACTGAAACTTCTTCACAATCCTTATTTAGGGGGGTGGGGGAGTTTTATTTCAAAGTTACACGTACATGTACTTTTGAAAATTTCCCCATGATTTTTTTTACATGCTCCTTAAAAGTAGGAGAGGGACAAGCCGATGATGTTATCGGAGACATATAAAACGTTATATATATACGTCCCTGATATCAGTGTTAACCTAACTTCCATATAATAAATTCCTCCTGGGCCGAAACCACTTGATACACACACACACACACACACACACACACACTATAGATCACGTTTTGGAAACCCGTACTTTTTGTGACCAAAATGAAACTGAAAATTGTGTCCATTCTTTATTAAGCAAATACATTATCTACTTAATTCACATCATATAATAATTCTACTTGTATATTTATATTTTACAATGACAAATATACTATATATTGAATGGAATATTTTCGAGAAAATTACATATTTAAAGGATTAAGTAAGGGACTATATAGTACTGTTACTTTAGCTACCTAATTTTCAGTGCAGGTCAAACTTCCAGAAAGTTTGTGCATTACGATATCTTAATGTTGTTCCGAAAAACATATTTGAACATTTTTTCAATATTTCAGTTCTATCGACATAGTTTGGCATATTTAGCTTATATTTCATAATCGTCAAGAAAATATTGTCCAATTTTGCCTTTAATTATACAACTTATTTCAGTCCATATCTCAATTTTTTGAAATGTGACCCCTACCTTTTCTAATTTTACATGAAACATTAGGTTAATGTCTCTTTGCATGCAAAGTTTTGGAAAGATGGCTTTACTAAAAATTTTTTTATTTGCGTTATAATTTGATTGCTCCAATATTTTGTAACAATCTAAACATAATGCTCTGGTGGCCATTATGTACTGGCATTTGAAGCCACCAGTAAGGCAGTTTTTTTTTTATTTTGACTTAAAATATTACTTATATATTCACTACAAGTGTTCAACTTCATACATATATTAAAATCATAATCAAATAATAGTTCAAACTATAAATAGTTGTTTGATTTCTTCAAATAATCAATTTCCATGCCAAATTTAGGCAATAATTTCAGAAAAATAAACATTTCTGTTTGGGGCCTCATATTTAAAAAAAAATGGCATGTGACATAGGTCACAAATGAAATAAATGAACATTTTAAATCACCATCTTTCTATTTAAGTGGTTTTCGAATGATATAGACATTGCTTGTATTTCAGGTGCAAGCCTCCTGAAAATAAAAAAAAAATCCACATGCGTTCGATGCTATTCATTTATGTTGACATGCGAAATGAATTTTTTTGACATACAACTTACTTAATATGTTAACAAGTAACTTATTTATGTCTACATGCAATTTATAGTTATGTCGACATGAAACTTAGTCTTGTTAACATGCAACTTATTGCTGTCAACATGCTATTTAGTTATGTTAACATGCAACTTATCTATACTAAAAAGTTCGTGTTGACATTAATGAGGTGCATGTCAACATAACCAAGATGCATGTTGACATAAAAAAAAAGTTGCATGCATGTTGACAAATATAAGTTGAATGTTGAGATAAATAAGTGTATTTTTCTCGCATATCAATATGAATAAGTTGCATGTCGACAAAAATAAGTTGCTTGTGATGTCAACATATGTATCTGCATGTCAACATAAGTTGCATGTCCATGCACATAAATACTAGTACATGTAAGTATAGCATCTTGCATGATGGAAGTCACATGTTGGCGGTATTTGATATATATATATATATATATATATATATATATATATATATATATATATATATATATATATATATATATATATATATATATATTTATTTATTTTAGATTTTTTATAATTCTTATCTCATATCTGCATGATTGCAAATTTCTCGAATGTCATTTTTAATAGTTATGTTGCATGTTGTCATAACTATCTTGCATATCAACACATCTTGCAAGTTGACATACTTGATAACAAAATAACTTGCACCACACATTGAAGAGGTAGAAGTATGCCACCATAGTAAATCGTACATGTACATGTACATAGTTCTAGATGCTTTTGTAAAAATCTGTGTAGAAATTATCTTTAGTACTTTACGCAGGTCACGGTTATGTAATTTTTTCTTGCAATGATCGCCACCATCATATATTAACACACAGGTTCACTGATCAAAGAAAACATATTATTCTTTTAACAATTAATTGTAAGAGTAAATTAAATTAACTGAATTTTGGACCCTCTCCCGAAAAAAAAATAATTCTGGATCCGCGCAAGCATATGACAAATGTGGATATATCGGGGAAGGGCGAAACGTCCCGTAGCTTATGATACATCCACCATAAAAGTCACGTAACTGTCAATTAAGAAGTTAATAAAATAAGAAAAACACACAGAACTGATATAAATTTGAAAAATATCTATCATATTGCAAATTAAGGCAATGAAAGATTCCAATTATATCCGAATAAAGTTTTCCTTTTCAACCCGAACTATGAATTGCGCCAACTTTTAGCGCCATTTACAACCTGGAGGAAACAGTCCAGAATGGACGATTTCAACATATTTTGCATTTCAAACGTGGACGATCCACCGAAGGAGTTAATGAAGTAAGTGACTTAACCCTTTTATAAATAAGTTTTGACATATTTTGATAAAATATATATTTTCTTCAAGTTCAACTATTGTAAAACGGTAAAATGACTATATAAAATGATAGATGTAGCCAGCTATAGCCTATAGCTGGTAGCTACTGGGTTTATAAAATGAATAATCTTACCATTTCGTGACCAAGCTACTGTCAGGTCACAGCAAGAATTCGTCCCATATGATTGCAATGTAGCAGCTCGGAAGCGAATCTGCTTCGCATTGATTTTAAGACGTTTTTTTTTTTTTTTTTTTTTTTTTTTTTTTATACGATAGAACATTCTATCTACTTGGTTAGGACCTTGATCTACCTAATAAATGGCTAACATGGATTGATGATCAGGGTAGGGCTGTGTATTGGTAATGACTTTTCAATACGATTCGATATAATATTTTCAGATGCGATATCCTATATATATGTACATGTATTGGATTTACAATTTAGTTCAGCATTTTCAATAATAAAGTACTAATAAACCAAAATTAGTGGTTCTCTTGGAATTTTTAACTAAATTAAAATAATAAACACTCAGTCTGTCTTGTTTGAGTCAATGAAAGTAACAGAAAAAGAATCAGTTATAGGTAACTTATCATATTTCCATATAATATCAAGACTTATATGATACTATGTATGAACTGATCATTGTATAGTCTCTTCTCATTGTATTGCGGTATATTTCCAAACATAGCATTTCCGGGTTTTTTCCGCGATTTTAGCACCATAAAGAGTTCACTTGTCCGAAATATCTGACGTTTTCCTGGCATTTTTAACGATTTTGATATTTTACATGCCAGGAAAACGTCAGAACCGGCGCCATTACAAAAACTGGAAATTCACTGCCTCCATCTGGAAGTGGCATTCTAGTATTTAAAAGTATTCAATCAACTCACAATGCAAAAATTTGGTTGTCAATGATAAATTTTTAGGAGCTAATGTGAACATCAAAAACAAGTGTGGCTGAATTCATTTGTCTCTAGGGGGCCATTATCTGAGCCATGGTTTAGATGAAGCATGTGTTTAGGGAAAACTGATAATCTGTAAATTGGGCAGTGGTTTGTGGGTTGTTTTAATACTGTTTCATATATTAAATGAAAAGTTTCTATCATCATGATCATTATTTAAGAAACATGGTGATTTTCCTCGGACATTTTAGAGACAAGCTATTCTAAGGTCTGTGATATTGCGATTGCGATTTTGACCCTGAGACTTAGTCAGAAATGAACTATAACTGATTTAACTACATGTACATTGACAAATTGCGATTGTATTTTTCAGGAACGCTTTGTTACGATGTCGATCCATAAACATTATCTAACGTGAATGTTAAGCTATGATCATTTATCCCCGCAATTAATGTTATATATAGCAAAATGAATGAATGAATAAAACTTCGTATAACAAAATACATATAAGGGTTTTTTTTCCTTTATGCCTAAATCATGTTTTCATTACGATATTAGGTGTGTTTTAGCGCAAGTCGCTTAGTTTGAGTGCGTAGAAAAAGTAGTGACCAGATTATTCATGCGCTTCTTTGACCTATTGACCCAGACTGCTGTTATGCAGGAATAACAGCGGTTTGCGCAAACAGTGTTATGTAAGGGAAAACATTTGCAAGTGTAAATATAAGGAAATGAATTATATCATTATTAATAAAGAAATGAATTATTTTGCATAATACTTAGAAGCTGTTTAAATAAAGTAGTGAAATAAATTGATAAAGTGACCCTATAGGGCATTAATGTATTACAAATAAAATTCATTACAAAATCATTGTCATGATTGAAGACGTAGTGTTTTGGCAATTTTGAAATTGTAATATTAAATTCTCCTGTTTACATTTAAATAATGGATGTTTGCAAATTATGATAAATGTTTTGCAAGGTTTATCCAAGGTAACAAAAATTGTGCCATAAGAGAAAGTGAGGAAAACTAATTGCATCTGTCAAGACTCACATAAGAAACATGTTAAAGATTTTATCCACAGAACTTTGCATGGCTATTTTCATTTACTGCAAAGGGAGGGTTTACTGTCACTGTTTTTTTTCTCTTTAACAAATGAAAAAATATATAGATACAGGAATTTGTAAATGAATTGTATGTGTATTTAAAGTGAAGTTTAGACATTTTTGAATTTTCTCTTCTTTTTAAAAAAAAAAATTGTTATAACTCTAGAATTTTTTTTAGTTATGTGTCACAAACCTTTCTGATTCAATTATATATTATAGTTACTTAAATTAAATTCATGTTTGTCCCATTTGAAATTAGCCTTGCGGGGGTATTAGTCCCATTAGGACAGTTCTAGTTTTGTGCTTTGAATGATTATAAATCTCTTGTGGTGAAAAAAGCAGCATGGGCTAAAACTTGTATTTTGCTACAGAATGCGATGGGTAATAGATGATCTAAGGATTCATAATACTGACATTGAAATGGCTCAACATGTAGAATTGTGTTTTTATGCTTTCTGTTTTTATCTAATTTCCTAAATACATGTTTTACATTGAATAAATCAAACAAATAAAGAAATTAAATTTATACTTGCCAGTATTTCCCAGTCAGTAGTATTTCCCGGGATGGGAAATACCGGTATTTACCACTGGTAATTCCCAGCACCGGTATTTCCTGGCCAACCCTTTTTTATTCAGAAATACAAGGCAATTTACAATTCCAGGGCTCAGCACCTTCTGTTTAACTTTCTTTCAATTTAACATCGATCATTTCCTTCCAACATTTGACATTAAGTGACAATTTTTTTATACCATTGAATATGGAGCAATAAAATTTAAATATCAAAGAAAAAATTAAATTCATCAGTGAAATAAACTGCAGTAAGTAGCTTTCCTCAGCAGGCGTATGAATTCTATATAAGAGTTGTCTAACTTTACCAACATTGAACATTTTTGATAATTTTGTGCTAATTAATCACAGGAGTCAGCAATTTTATCAATTTGTTGTAAATAAAAGAAAACATACGCAGGTAAAATCCTACCAGTAAGTTATAATATAATTAATATTATAAAGTCAACTTTTTATTTCTATGATCATTAGTTTAGTTAATTAAAATAAAATATCAAAGAAAAAATTCCAATTATCCATCAGGTAAACGGCAGGTGTATAGATTTCCTTGGCAGGCATGTTTTCCCCAGCATGCATGTTTTAGAATGACCGTGGAGTAATAAAAAAATCATATTTGTACTAATTAACTACTTTATTATTATCTGACTGCATGGTGTTTTTCAAAACAAAAATTACATTCAGTAGTTTCCTTTAAGCTTGTTCTTTAAAATATCCAAGACTCTGCTCCTGCTCCACTTACACTGGAAGCCCTTTCTAAATTAAGAACTTTGATCACCACCTTTAAAACCACAAATTTTAAACCCGACTATGTTTTATCACTTCTGAAAAGTTTGTTGATTTATTATGATATATTCTGATCTACAGGAGAGACAAAGGGATATACACCCAATACATTCCCACGCCTCTTCCAGATCAGTTGATCATATTTGGACTCGGAATTTGGCCAAGTCAGGTTGGAGAACTAGAGGTGGAGATTGGTCTGACTTACAAAGATGAAAACCTACATCTGGGAATGCTTACAGAACAAACAAGGTATAAAGTTAAACTGTGACTGATGAAATATGAGTGAATTTCTATAGTCATTTGTTTGTTCATTTTAAACTTTCCTTTATGAAAGTTGTGACAGTCAGAATGGCTCAAATACCCGCCAGTGGGTAGAGCACCTGACTAGAGATTCAAGGGGCCCAGGTTCAAATCCTGTTCTGGTCTGTCATTATTTCTCTCATCCTGTTACAAAGGCAAAACCCCATCACAGAGAACCAATGGTTGGGCACAGCCCACCATTTGGTGGTTTGCAAACCACTAAATGGTGGGCTGTGCAATGAAATGCTTTCTTTGGTGATTCAGTTGGGATATGAAGGTGGTGACATTACAGAAAAAAGAAATAATCCGCGTTAGCGGGTTATGTAACTTTTTTCTGCAATGATCGCTACCTTCATAACCCGCATGAATCATCAAAGAAAGCATTTTATTGTTTATATATGCATCTTTCTTTTATCAAATTAATAAATTGATCGTAAAAAGTAAGAAAAATTAACTAATCTATTGTTAATGTACATCAGTATGTTAGATAAAAGAAACAGCCAAATCATCTATGGGAATTTGTGTCTGGCATCGGCATGATTATTTCGTGCAGTCCTTGATTCTTCTCAGGTTTCTGAAGGTTTCGACCAATCAATAAAAGGGGGGTGTAAATTTCAGTCCTATCAGTTTCTACAGAGCTATGAATGTACAATAAATTTCCGTAAGAAATGGAAGGACTCATACTTCGTGGATGTAAATATATTGATATGAATATCCATTTTGAATAAAATTAGCATATCATTATATGTCACTTTGAAATCATTGAATATACAAATATAGCAGATAAAGTAGATTGAGTGCATGAATATATTAAATGCTTTCTCCAATTTGAAGGGCCCTTTGTTGGGAGAAGAATCGTGGGAATATCCCCAGCATCATGACCTCGGATGTAGAGCAAGGCATGGCAAGGCTGTGTATAGAGTTCATCACCACTGATTCTACTCAGGATGCCCCAGAAACAGACTTCACAAAAATATTAAAGAAGAATTTGTCAGACAAAGAAATCAACGAATCCACGCCAAAGGTAGCTATTAAATATACTGTACAGTAAACCAACTTTTATTCGCATGCTAGAACCATTTGCGAGAGACTTAATTGTCGTCGCGAATTCATCCTTGTTACAGGGCTCAACATTAACTTTGACATGAACAAGACTGGTCGGACCAGTACCTAAAAGTTATACTAGACCTGACCTTTATTTCACGAGACCTGACCTAAATTGAATAAAAGAAGAAAATTGAAAGGATCCCATGAAATAATTTTGAACCTTATCATTTTAATACAATTGTTGGTTTTTTTTTTATCAAATAAGAAAATATTATATAATTCATTTGAATAGATGCATCTGTTCTGATTGTAAAATTACATACCTTAATTTTCAAGACAGTTACTATTCTTGCTAATTAGTGATAAAGGTCAGTTTCACTTGCAAAAAAAACCATAGTCAAGTAATGACATCGTCAATGCAAACAAGCCGTTATTGTAAGTTAGTCTGTCTTTTGGAGTAAATTTGAAGTCAATTCAGTATTGTTTCCTTGAATAAAATCAGATATGGGAAAAATTCATTTTTCATTTCTATTCATTTCTATATTAGGCCTAATTTCACTAAAACACCAGTTCACATAAAATTGTCGTAAAATACTTCCAATTTTTGATAACTTTGGACAATATGTATAGTGAAGAAATCTATTGAAGTGTACAGTACCAAATGGCTTAAGACAAAGGACCAGTCTATTTTAGAGGGAAATTAGGACTGATGAAGAAATCTACCGAGGTGCACTTAATAGCTTTATGCAATAAAGACAAAGGTCTAATCTATTTCAGAAGGAAATTCAGACCGATGAGCACTCTATACAATCGAACATCCATTGGAGTTGCTATGTTGTGGCTTATTATATCTTAAAAATCAGGAATAAAGGTTTCCTTTTAATATGTTTTATTTGAAATCCTTGACACAAAATAAACTAGGCCGGACCAAACTTTTATCCGTCCGAGTCGGTCAGAGGTGCCTTAATGTTGAGCCCTGTGTTATATAAAAAAATGGGTCTAGTAAGGCTTGGTCATGAAAATAAGTCATCACAAAACAGTTTATCCCCAGTAAATTGCAAACTAAAGTTGTAAATAAAAGTTGGTTTACGGTATCCACATGAATATAAATTAAAAATATCATTTTTTCTGAGATGTATGTTGTGATATCGTTATCTGTGAAGGTTTTAAGTGTGTGAAAAATATTTTTTTGTATACATCAATTATTAGTGTTCAATTAGGTACACTGGTGGATAGATGAATAATTTATCTCACATCAGCATGTAAAACTACAAACTGGCTGCAATAAGCAAATTGAATGTATCAGAATACCTCAAAATGGCTCAAATTCACAAGTCAACTTGGTAAATGGAAGAAAAAGATAACCATTTGTACATTATGCCCATCACATATCATCATCCGAAGATGTTTATCATAGAAATGAAATCTGTAAGATATATCTATATGGATATCATGTTAGGCTAGCATAAAGGAAATATTGAACCAGTATTTTATCTTGAAAAATATTCACTTAGTGAATTGAATTTACTGGGATTTAAATATGGTATCTTTAATCTACGACCAAATTACTTGACATATGCATCAAGTACATGCAAACTGAGTTGTACAATGTACATACATGTTTATATTTGAGATAACAACTAGTTTTGTGTGTCGTTCATTTTGACTTCAATTTAGATTTCTTTGCTCTTCATTGTCCAGTATTTTTGATTTTCCCTCATCAGGTATCTAAAAGAGGAAAGAGCAAAGATGCATCAAAGCCAGTCAAGCAGAAGCGCAGACAAAGTCTGGGTAAAGGGGAGAAAACTCCAACAGGGCCCACACCCAAACGGTCCAAAACAGGCAAAGCAAAGGCTCTTAACACTGATATCACAAAAGACAAAGAAAACATTGACACAGAGGGAGACATGAACATATCACCTAGCCCCAATAAATTCACTAAAATGGTCGAGGATGGAAAACCAAAAGTTGCCATTTGTAAAGACCTAACCAGTAGAGGTGGGTTTCATGATATGAAATGATTTTAGAATACATGTGCTGTGGGGATTGTGAAATTGTTATTAGCTTTTTCCAATTTCTGCAATAATGTTGTGTTCCAGTTTTACATTATACAATTAAAGTATACAATTGAGGGAGTCAGCAAGATTCCAGTTCCCTGAGTGCAAGTCCATTTCCCAAGGCGTAGGAAAGGGAAAAAGGCTAGCATGAGGGGAACTGGAATCTTGCCGACTCCCTCATTTGTATGCTTTACTTGTTTTATTTTAACGAAACAAACAATCAATCATAAAACGTTCAGATTAATATAATTCTTCGTGTATCCAACAAGTTATAACATCAAAATAAATAATATTAAATTGCACGCGCATCGTACTGTGATGTAGGCAAGTTATGTTATGCGATAAAGATGAATAATTATAGCCAATCAAAAAGGACAGATATAGCCAATCAAAAAGGACGTTGCAACTAGAATTAAATCATGGTTATAAATATTCATGATTTTATTTGGAATATTTCGGAACATTTCCTTTGGTTAAAAGAAATTACTAAGTGTTCCGAATAGGTTGTATCAGTTCATGGAACTGACGCACCTTTTTGCAGGGAATCTGTTTGTTTTGCAGGGAATCAGTCGGTTTACAGCGATTTTCAGGGAATCAGCGAAATATATCGAATTACTCTTATATAGTGAAAAATAAGTAGAGGTATAATAATACAGAATAAAATTCAAAGATCTCTTTTGTTGAAAAATTGTAACTCAAAAATGTTTTCTCCACTTATTTCATCTAATGGCTGAAGTACTTTTATTAAGCACTGTTTTATAGTTTATACCAAGATTTGGTGTTCGATTATGTTACCCTGCTTTTCAGCACCCCATCCCTCCAGTCGTTGGGGACACACAATGTGTTTAACTGACAGCAACACTGCAGTTGTTATTGGGGGACAAGGTGAAAGACAACAACTCAGCAAGGACTCAGTGTGGTGCCTAAATACAGGTCAGTTAAAATGGAATTGAGTTTTTTATTATGCCCTCTTTGGGGGGGGGAGGGGGGGGTAATCCAAATTGTTCATGGTATTGTTGGTATTCTATGTTCTATGATAATGTTCTGAGAAGTCTTGCTCGCAGCTGCATATGCTGTGATTGAAATTCAAAGAATGGGACACACTGGTGGCTCCAAACTCCAGAGGTGGTTCCATGATGTCCACATGCTTGATCTAGAGGATGGGGCCTAACAAAAAATTATGTTTGTTTACGGTTACCCGACCGACCCTATGTTAAATCGCCGACCCAAACTGTTTTTTCCATCAATAGAAATCTGCAAGTCACACGTTTGAAATAGAAAGCAAAAGTGAAAGAAAAAAACATGGCCCCCACATTATTCACATTTTCATTGCTGTTTAAAATTGGCAAAAAGAAATTCAAATGTGGCAAAGAAATACATTGTTTTTAAAACACTTTGTAAAACTTCATCTCTAGTGTTTCTTCTTCCAATCAATCAGTCAGTGGGCGCGCTTGATTTTCCAAAAAGGTGTACACCGTGTACCCTTTTGTAAATCAAGTGCAGTGGTGCAGCATTTAGGTGTACACTGGGTGTATACTTTTCTACAACGAGTCAGGGGCATGTATTGTTGGGTCTAGCACTTAAACCAATATTGCGGACAAATGTTATGATTGGAAACTTGACAAATGATTTATTTAATATAGTGGATTAGAAGTCACTTATAAGTTGTCTTTTGTACGAAAGTCATTATACCCCCCGCAAACGAAGCTTGGAATCACCTTGTCTGTCCATCTGTCTTTGTAAACTTTGTGTCCAGTCCATATCTTCCTTATGGAGAATCACTGGAAGTTCTTACTTCACACAAAGATTGCTTATGACCTGAGGGTTTGACAAGGTCATTTGTGCAAGGTCAAGGTCACTGGCAGGGAAAGTGCAAGATTTGTGTCCGGTCTATATCTTTCTTATGGAGAATTATTGGAAGTTCTTACTTCCCTCAAAGATTGCTTATGACCTGAGGGTGTGTCATGACCTTGGCCCAAGGTCATTTTGGCAAGGTCACTGACAGATAAAGTGCAAAATCCTTGTCCGGTCCGTATCTTCCTTATGGAGAAACACTGGAAGTTCTTACTTCACACAAAGATTGCTTATGACCTGAGGGTGTGTCATGACCATGACCCAAGGTCATTTTTGCAAGTTCAATGTCATTTTAAAAAAAATGCTTAATTCCTGTCTGTGTCATGTCTTAGTTAAATTTGAAATGCTTTTATTTTATTGCATTTATATGAGAAAAAAGCCTCGTATTGTCACTGAACATCAGATTCATTCTCTATTAAAACTGCACCCTTTTCTGCCATATTTATTCTTAACTTCTCTACACCATGTACACTACACCATTTAAGTGCACTTGGTATACAATACAAAATGTTTACACCGGTGTACACTGGTGTACACCCAGTTAAGCTAAATCAAGCATGCCTTGTGTTATTTCAATCCCCACGTGCAACCGGAAATCTTGCATCGCTTCCTTCACATAGCTCTGGACTTCAATAGCCCTGGGTTATATTTATGGCTGCAGATCATCAACAGTTACGTAATGCAGTAATTTGGAAGGTGCTTTCACTGCAGTTGTCAATTGTTTAACAATATTAGAGGCTTACTAGTCAGTCAATTGTTTTGACATTTAAGGTGCAAGATCTTGTAATGTGAGAGCCAGCTGTTTCAGAGTACTGCATATGTTGGCAGTTTTCGTATATCTTTCAAAGATCTTAGATGTAATTAACTTTACTAGGGAACATAATTGCAAAAAAAAAAAAGAAAAGTATATACTTTTTAAAGTTATTCACCAAAGTGAAATATGTTTATGTGTTTTTCAAGGGATTTTATTTATTGTCATGTTCACTTAAACAGCTTGTAAAAACAAAACTTTTCACTGAAGCTGTGTAATATGAGGTTGTAATGCAACATATTTGACTTTCAACCCAGCAGATTTTTTTCTATATTTGGCTTGTCAAAATGGGAGATTACAAATTTGTAGCCTAATTCTGATATAGTCAGTTTAGAGTAAAAAATAGCTAGGAAATAAGACTTTCACTCCAAGCTTTTAAGCTATGTGTATATGTCCATAATAGTATTTTAATTTGTTTTTGTTTCATTGTAGTTTTTTTTTTTTACCTTATTATATAGAAGCATAGAAATCAGTATCTTTACTTTTCAAAAGCTTTGATACCATACTGCTTATAAATTGTACAGTGATGCAAATTGACACGTCAATGAGGAGAATGCAAATTTACAAGGTTGTTCTTCGTGTCATGCTAAAGTGGCACTGCCCACTTTTTATAGTTTAGCCAAATATATTCAGATAAGAACTGAAATCAGTTGTTTTTCTCCCATTGATGTGCCATACTACTAAAGTGGGTATTGGCAAAGGCGATTTATGCACATATTGTGGCACTGATGATAGTCAATGCGATTTGAATTTGAAAAAGAAATACAAAACTGTTTTACCATTGTGTGGTAGATGTCAGGTAGTTGGAAAAAATATATAGAAAACAAAAGCAAGCACCACACAATGGCAAAAAGTTTTGTATTTCAGTTTATATGACAATTTCAAAGTCACATGTGTAAAAAAAAAAAATCAATAAAATAAAAAAAAAATGCTACCTACCGACCCAATTCTTTTTCAGCATGTAACAGTAAACAAACAATTTTTTTTTCTTTGGCCTGGTGGTGTAGTAAACTTATTTTCAAATATTGTGAAATACACATATGCAAAATCTGATTCATATTTCACAGTGACTAGAAAGTGGACCTGTCCAGAGGTGTTCACAGAGTCCCAGAAACCCGAGTACAGAATGGGACACACTGCAACCTATGACCCCAAACTTCGCTGTATTTATGTGTATGGTGGCTCCAAAAACCAGAGGTGGTTCCATGATGTCCACATGCTTGATCTAGAGGAATGGAAGTGGACTTTACTAAAGGTATAAAGATTTCAGAAAGGGTACTAGAATACCAGTATTTTGCATTGTTATAATCATAAGGTGTTGATATATGAAATAAAATATTGCCATTTCTCCTTAAGAGCAAAATTGTAGTATTTGATTTTAATAACTGTCTTTGTATTTCTGATGTGGATTTTTAAGGATATGTTAAGTTTTCAATCTTAAATAAAAAATGAATTAACCTTTGATAGCAAAACTATCACAAACTCCAAATTTTCTTAAATTACTAGTATATGCTTTTTAATAACAGAAATTTTTGACATTAAACAGATTTAAGTCACCTTTGTGTTCTTTACAGGTAGCAGGGAAAGCCCCAACCAGAGCCTACCACAGTGCTACACTGTACAGAAATGAGCTGTGGATTTTCGGTGGTGTCTACCCGCGCCCTGACCCCCAGCCAGATGGCTGTAGCAATGAGATACACATCTTCTCCCCTGTGTCAGAGAACTGGTACCAGCCCATTGTCAATGGAGTGAAGCCATTGTGTAGATCAGGGTAGGTCGTAATTGTACACTACAGGTAAAAAGAAAAACACAAAGCCATGCAATGTTTAAGGTAGCTTGCGGGTTTACTGCTTGTGAGACAACCTACCCCAAAAAATTGTCTCTCGATTCAGTTGGTTTTAAAAGTTTATTCCTGAAATTTTTTTAGATTCGTCAGCCTAATTATAGTGTTATCTTAAACACAACAAAAAACGCCATTTCAATGAAATATATAGCAATATTTACATTTTCGTCAGTAACCCCATTCCAAAACCATACTCATAACTTTAAAACAAATCAGACAAATTATATTTTACTCAGCCCAATGATTGCGAAGATGATTTAGAATCAATCGATACAAAAAATTCAGAATGTGTTCTCAGCCAATTTTTCGCAAAAAAACTTGACTTGAAATTTTCAAATAACGTTATATTTTTATTGCGACGTTATACCATGTTAGCGCGGCGTCATTAGTTTCGTGCATCTGTGTGCCACAAAAATGGACGTGCATTGTTCGACAAGAAAATCAAAATTTAACCATGCATTTAGCGATATATGATTTGTTGGTTTTATTTGGATTTTAAAGCAACATATAAAGTAGAACTAAATTAAATGTTTTTCATTGTACTTAGAAGTGTTATTTTAATTTTATTGTTCCCCATAAAACAGCAACTCTAGTAATGCGGGAATTAAATTTAATGCAAAATCTTACTTGAAGAATATGTTTTAAACAGTACTGTATATTCTTAATTGAACGCGAGGAAATAATATCCACGTAAAATCGCGAAAAGTACAACTCGCAGATTTTAAAATCTTGTTTTTATTTTTCGGACAGATATAAACTATCGACATCGACATAAAAATAAATGTTTGTAAGTATAACAACTGCTGTTTTATTTTGATATAAGACTAAAGAACATCACTGTTAATGTTCGTAGTCTACATGTAACTGTTCTTTTTATTCACTGTGCTCTTTTAACGTCAAATTCTATTGTGACATAAGCAAACCCGCGAGCTACATTTAAAAGAAGATTTGTTAAAGTACAATATAGGAAGCCAGAATTCTAGAATTTATTTTCACGAATTAGCATTTGGGAGAATGAAAATTCAGAGAGAAATATATTTTTAGCTCACCGAGATGAAGTCAGGGGGAGCTTATACTATATCCCTGGCGTAAGCATCTGGACAGGTTAAAGTTTTTGGTGCAGGTCCTGTATTTAAGTTATTACTTGTCCACTCTCCACCAAACTTGCATGGATGATGCATCTGGACCTACTTATGGACCTGAAAGACTTTGATGCTGAATCTGGGCCATGAATTTCAGATGCTGGAGGAGGTTATTTAAGGTGTTAGGAGCAGGTTAAAGTTTTTGGGGGTAGGTGCACTATTATGGCCATATCTAAGTTACTACTTGTCCTATCTTCATCAAACTTGCATGGATGGTGCATCTTGTGATAATGATGCACTCCACAGCCTTGGATACTGAATCTGAGCCAAAAGTTACATATGTTGGATGAGGTTAATGAAGCTGGTTAAAGTTTTAAGAGCAGGTGCCCTTTGATGACCATATCTCAGTTACTACTGGTCCTATCTTAACCAGACTTGTATGGATGGTGTGTCTTATGATACGCATGCACTTGACATGCATAAATGCTGAATCTGAGCCATAAGTTTGGATGCTGGAGGAAATTATGGTGTTTGGAGCTGGTTAAAGTTTTTGGAGCAGATGTCCTTTGATGACTATAACTTAAGTTTTTACTGGTCTTAAATTTACCAAACTTGCATGGTGTGTCTTATGATTCTTATACACTTGACAGACTTGAATGCTGAATCTGACCCATAGGTTTCGGATGCTGGATGAGGTTAAGGTTTGTGCTGGTTAAAGTTTTTAGAGCAGGTGCCCTTTGATAGACAAATCTTAGTTAATTTTGGTTCAGTCTTTATATTTTTGAATTTGAATAGATCATGCATCTTGTGATTCTGATGCACTGCACAGTGGATGCTGAATCTTAGCCATAGGTTTCAGATGCTGGACGAGGTTTAGTTTTTTGGAACAGTTCACATGATTATATAGATACTATTACTATTTCAAACTTGCATGGTTGATTTACCTATATAAATAAATTACAGAGGTAGCTTCAGATACAGAGCTTGATCCTGATTATCTTGATGCTGGAGCTGGTTTAAGTTTTTTAAGTAGTTTGACTATTGGTAAAAAGCTGTCCTTAATAACTTGCAAGGATCATGTAACTTTGGATTTAAAACTTAAGGCTAGCTTCAGATAAGAGCCTGATCTCCATTTACATAACTGCAAAAAAACCCTCATACCTCACTCAAACTTGCTTGATAGAGTGTTTGTTTTTAAATGATATAACATGATTCCTATGATATAGTATTGTATGATAGATACACTATTATATGATACAATATTATTTCATATATCATATTGTAAAATATTATATGATACAATATGATTTTTTTTATATTATGATATGATATTGTTTAATATGATAATGTAATATGTGATATTGTATCACATGATACAATAATGTATAATAGGATTTTGTATTATATGATATATTGTATCACATTACATTGTATCAGATGATGTGTAATGTATGATATTGTATCATATGATACAATAATGTATAATAGGATTTTGTATTATATGATATATTGTATCACATTACATTGTATCAGATGATATCATATCATGATTTATTACAATGTTGTATCAAATTATATCATATCATAAGATACATTGTCGTATTATATATCATATATGAGATAATATCATATAATACAATATCATATGGTACAATATCATAATTTATAATACGATATCATTTTATCATATGATACTATATTGAATCATATAATATGTTAAGATATTGTATTATGTAATATAATAAAGTCATGTATAACACAATACAACATTGTATCATATCTTGATACAATGTCTTATCATATGACACTTTATCTCATACGTGTGGTGTATACTACCCGTGTGATAAACCTTTGCTTTATCAAACGGGTGATGCTTTATCAAATACTTCCGGTCCGAACTATTTTTGACACAGCCCCTCGCTTCAACGCTTCAGGACCTATTTTCGAATACTTTCTAGTACCTTCCATATAACTATATTTACTACCAAAAATTGATTTAAAATGGATTTTGTCGAAGATTTAAATTACAAATATAAAGGAAAACACATAACTGTGAAGTTTATAAAACTGCAAATCACGTTAGCTATCAAGGAGTTCATTCTGACGACGCAATGCAAACAGGACGTTTTGGTTGTGTTTCTATACAAGAACTTACCGAAATAATGCCTCCAAAGACTTTTATTTCACCAGCAGTAAGCATCCTAATTCAATATTTTCAACTTCGAATCATTTGGCTGGTGTTCGTATTATAAAACATCAACAACTGTTCCTCGTTCGAGTCAATTCAAACTAACGAGCATTCGCAACTTTGTGTATGTCAACAAAGTTGATTATTCAAGTCTTCTGATCAGTATTTCCATTTAATTAAGTGATTAAGCTCTAAGAAAAATTATTTACAGATAAACAATTATTTCAAGGTTTATTTCAGTGAAACTTTACATTAAAACAGTTATATTTATCTCTGAAATGACGTACTAAATTGTATTGCGCAAGGTCACAATAACCGCATAACATAACGTTGCATCATCGTTTAATCTTTGAAAAAAATCAATTCGGGACATATTAGGGGCTGTCTCAAAAGCTTCATGATATAAATCAAATTGTATGAGATAAATAGAACATCTATAATTGTGTGATTTTATATTTGCTTTATCCAACTCGTTGAAATGGTTATATTCGCTCGGCAAGCCTCGCGAATATATACACCATTTCAACTCGTTGGATAAAGCAAATATAAAATCACACAATATAGATATCCTCTATATATCATATTGTATCATGATATATTACAGAATCATAGTATATCATATGACACAATATTTTATAGTATCATAGGATGCAATATCATATTTTATACTAGTGAATTGATAAACATTGTATCATACAATACCGTATGAAATTTACCTTTAATATGATTATTATACAATTTTGTATCATATGATAAATGATATAGTGTTCAACCACACTACAGTATCCAATATCCAAGATCATTAACTACGATTTTCATATAATATGAAGGTGGTCTCGTAAAGATGATGCCTCATTATGATGTTGCCTCGTCTCGGTGAGCTTTGTAATCTGTGATTACCTATGTTTTTCAACTTTGACTTTTCTTTTCAGGCACTCGGCCACAATGTTAAATGATCAGCTTGTCATATTTGGAGGCTGGGATGCTCCCATCTGTTACAATGATCTTCACATCTTAGACATGAGTAAGTGTAGATAGGAAGAAAATTAATCAAAAACTGGATTTTATTGATATGAGATTGTGACAGCACAGCTGTACATCGTCCATTGTAAATGTTGCTAACACAATTCAGTTTTGCAAGATTTTCTTAATGCTTTCTGAAATTGTGAAGATTTGTTTTGGGTATATAAATTACATTTATTCTTGATCAACATTAACAACTTGAGAAGTCTTCAATAAATGATTATAGCTGTAACAATGCTCACAGAATACCCGGAATATTTTCCCTGTTGCAAATTATCTCATGGGAAATTGCATTGAAATTTTCAATGTGAACTAAGTTTTTCCAGAGAATCACATTATTAATGATTTTTTCTGTATTTGATGTTCTTTTCAGGTTTTGTTGAGTGGTCTAAACCCAAAGTTCTAGGCACTCCACCTCTTCCAAGAAGGTTAGAATGTTACCATTCAATTTTTCTCATATTTACAATGAAAGACAAAATAGTTCTAATGCTTTTGAATCATGAGGAAAAAATAGTGAATCAAAAAATTAATATTTAATTCTAAAATTCATGTATGTTACAATGAATATATCCTAAGGTGGTAAGAGACACATGTCGATATTAATGTGGATAAAAGTACATTATAATTGAAATACTTTTAACGTTTTAAAATTTTCAAATTTTACAATATTTGACCAAAAAATGTGTTATAAATTTTTTTGGAGAGGAAAAAAGTTATAAAAGCCCCAGTCGGATTTGAACTCATGACATTAGTAGATCATGCTCTAACCCATTTCACTACACTTATAGGTAACAATTTATGGAAAGAAAAAGTATATAATATTTTGCTTGATGTTATTGTTTATTGCGATCGGAAATACATCACAATATGGAGGTGTCCCATACCACATTAAAAGCCTTATGGCCAAATATAATTTTGAAATTTTTAATTTTTTTTTTTAGCTGGCATGCTTCTTGTGCTCTGGCCAATAACCGTATACTGATCCATGGCGGATATGATGGAGACCTGGCACTAGAGGATACACATATCTTCAACTTGGGTAATCAGTGTTTAATGTCTAGTAAGGGTTTCCGAGGAAGCATGAACCAAGACATGTTGATGTAGTAGTGATTTAATCTCCTGCGCAACATGAGAGTTATCATTATTTTGAAAACCCTTTAGTGTTGCTTTGAATATAGTAAAACTTCTGCTAAGGAAAAACTTCACTCAGGTTGATTCCAGTAAGTCTAAAAATAAGGTAGAGTTGTTTAATAAGTATTCTTAAAATAATCTCTGGTAGATAATGGGATTCCTTTCACATTTTGACAGGTACGTTAAGTTGGATGAAGATCCGTCTGGACCCCACACCTATTCCCCGCTGTGGTCACCAGTCCCTGTCCCTCCCGTACTATCATGAGAACCAGGAGCAGGATGAGGTGCTGATCTTTGGGGGAGGGGATAATGACGGGGCCTTCTTTCACGATCTCATCAGTGCTAGCGTACCATTGAACCCAGTGCTGGACGAATCTCTAACCACTACATCAAAGCCCCTTGATAACATAGCAAACCAAATGGAAGTAGTCCAATGATCAATATAAATCAGATGTCCTACCTCAATTTCTATTGTAGGGATTAAAATTCAATTCACAAGTTTTAGTTTATAGGGCTTAGATATAGAACTGTCTCTATGAGATATTGATTTCTACATTGAAAAAAAAAAATGATGCCCATCCCTCAGTTATACATTATAATCTAAGAATAGTAGCACAATATAATCAGATATTTCATTTATTTGTTTCATTTTCTCATTGTTGAATTGATTAGAGGCAATTCATTTTCTTCATTTGTACATCTATTTATATTTTTGTTCAATGCACAGCTACTGATACATGTATGAATGTAACAGTGCACACAAGGTCAGCTCATGTAATAAAAGAATATCCTGTCTGACAGTTGATACAGATAGATTCTAGATCAATAATTTAATTACGAATAGTAGATAAATTCTTACTTTTTTGGGATTCCACATGTCTTTGAATTCTTCTTTGTTCTGGACTTGGTCACTAGCAGGTAAACACTTTTCTACATTATTTGATATTCTGATGTCCCTTTGTACTCGCATGTAGGCTTACGTGTATGTTTTATTTATTTTCATGTATGAAATACAATTTTGATTCGTTTGTTGATGATTTAAGAAATAGAAGTCATTAAATTAATTTTTTTTATTCATTTTCTGTGAAGTGTCCAAATTAAGCACATTGACAATGCTACATTGTACATTGTCTATGCACATTTTATAGATTATTGTTACTATGCAGTCCTAACATGGCAGCTGTAGATATCCTATAAATACTATCCCTACTGTATTAGGTGTGGTAAAAAAAAATATGGAATGACTGTATACAGGGTTCTGTAAAGCAGTGAGTTTTATGAAATAAAATACTGAACCCAATTTTCTTTAAAGTTTTTTTTTAGTATTATTTTTGAGAGGCAATAATAATACAGTTTAAAGTTATACTGGCACTGAATTATGGACTTGTGTATTTATGATGTGTGTAGATACACATGAAGAAATTTTTGTATGTAATATGTAGCAGCATTGAATATTTTTAGATATAAGTGAGATAATTTATTATTATCTCGTCATATAGTTTCAGTGTTACAGAAAAAAATAGTAAACATGAATGTATAGAGTTTATATAGTATGTTTTTTATAGATAAATGAGGCTAAATCATTTTTATGCCCCCTTCAAAAAAGGGAGTGCATATTGCTTTGCTGCTGTCTGTTTGTCTGTTGGTCCAACAACAGTTTCTGTTCATTTTCTTCGCAGAGGTTGCACATACAGAAATGAAATTTTGTATACAGGTTTATCTTAATAATATCTAGGTCAAGTTCAATTTTGAGAATGATCAAGCAATTTTTGACAGAATTATGCCCCTTGGACTTGCATAATAATTCCAATATTTTGCAGTTTCCATTCATTTTCTTCGCAGAGGTTGTACCTACTGAAATAAAATGTAGTATAAAGATTTATCATAATAATATCTAGGTCAAGTTTGATTTTGGGTACAATCAAGCAATTTTTTTAAAGAGTTATGCCCCTTAGATGAAATGAAATATTGTAAACAGATTTATCATAATGATATCTAGGTTTGATTTTGGGTACAATTGGGTAATTTTTGACAGACTTATGCCCCTTAGACTTAGGAAAATTCTAATTATTTGCAGTTTCCGTTCATTTTCTCTGTTCATTTGCTTCGCAGAAGTCTCCAAGATAGGGGGACATAAATGTTTCACAAGCATCTGTTGTTTAAATTTAGTTTTTAACTATTACATATAATTGTAACACTTTTTAGCTCACCTGAGCTGAAAGCTCAAGTGAACTTTTCTGATCACTTTTTGTCAGGCGGCCGTCTGTCTGTCTGTCAGTCCGTAAACTTTTCACATTTTCGACTTCTTCTCCAGAACCACTGGGTCGATTTCAACCAACGTTGGCACAAAGCATCCTTAGGTGAAGTCGATTCAAGTTTGTTAAAATGAAGGGCCATGCTCTCTTTCAAGGGGAGATAATTTAAAAAATCATTGAAAATATGTTGGTATTTTCAAAAATCTTCTCAAAAACCATTTGGCCAGAAAAGCTGAAACTTGTGTGGAAGCATCCTCAGATAGTGTAAATTCAAGTTTGTTCAAATCATGATCCCCAGGGGTAGGGTGGGGCCACAATGGGGGATCAAATTTTTACATAGGAATATATAGTGTAAATCTTTAAAAATCTTCTTCTCTGAAACTAATCAGCCAGAAAAAGCTTTAACTTATATGGAAGTATCCTCAGAAAGTGTAGATTCAACTTTTTTCAAATCATGATCCACGGGGCTAGGGTGGGTCCACAATGCGGGGTTGAATTTTTACATAGAAATATATAGAGTAAATCTTTAAAAATCTTCTTCTCTGAAACTGATCAGCCAGAAAAGCTGAAACTTGTGTGAAAGCATCCTCAGGTAGTTTAGATTCAAGTATCTTCAAATCATGATCCCCATCATGATATAATATGTAATATGACTGTAAAATCATCCTTTTACAAAAGGGGTCAATGAAAAACATAAGAATATGCAGGGGAATTTTTTATATACATGATCAATTATACGACATTGTTCAGATATTTTGTATATGACTCCATAAAGATGATTTAATTATGTCTATCATTGCTCAGGTGAGCGATGTGGCCCATGGGCCTCTTGTAACTGTTTTAACTTTTGAATAAATCTTTGTTGGAGCTTCTTTTAACTTGGTATGGGACACCTGTCAATATTAATGTTGATAAGAATACATTATAATCAAAATACTTTCATCGGTTTAGAATTTTCAAATTTTACAATATTTGACCAAAAAATACTTTAAAAAAATATTTGGAAAGGTAAACGTTATAAAAAGCTCCAGCGGGATTCAAACTCATAACTTACAGATTCATAGATAATGCTCTAACCCATTGCACTACACTGTTAGATAACAATTTTGGGAATGAAAAATAATGAAATTATACTTGATTTTATTATTTATTTCAATAGGAAGTTAGCCACAATATGGAGGTGTCCCACACCACCTTAAACTGAAATTGCATGCAGACATTCTGGAAAGGGGGGGGGGGGGAATTGATTGCTTCTGTGAAAGGGTTGAGAGGAATCTGTGAATGACCAGTATATTCATTGCCAACAATCACACGTCCTGGCTATGATTCATTGCTTGTATGTAAGAGAAAAAATTCAGATGCTTAATTCTTTTCTTATACCGGTAACCTTACATTATATGAAGGACTGATTTCATGAAAACTTCCCCTTTCTCTGTAGATAATCTTTGACGAAGGTCATTCTATTGCCTATTGGTGAATGGTGGGGAGGGGATGGGGTAAAAATACATGACTAATTTTAAGTTGAGAATTCCTTAATTAGTTTAACAGTCCAGTGAGGAAGATTGAACAATAACGCGAGGCCTTGAGATATGAATCTATGGTACAACTGTGTGATTTATTACAACCTATCTTCTGTCAACAGTAACTTCAACAATAAAAACAGTTGTAGTAAAAGGATTTGAAATGAACCTTCCCTATAAGGACATGACAACAAATCTCCTTCAAAATAAATGCTCTTTGTTTTGATCAAAGACTTTATGTTTTTGAAGTATTTGTATATCTGTGTTGTCATAGTGGTAGATTCGTAATTAGTTCAAACATATTTTATACATATAATATACAAAGGGTTCGAACACAAGTTCTTGCAACTTACTAGGTTCTCACCCTAGATTTGTAATTAAACGCAATGATCTGGAATTAATATCCGCACAATATTGCAAGAATCACCCCTTGCAAATTTAAAGTCTCTCTTCTTTCTCTGACAGTTGTAAACTATAAGAAAAAAGTTTGGGGCTCACAATTTTATATTAGTGCTATTGATACTAAAATTCAGAATTGCAGAAATTAGTACTCGGGTAAAATAAAGAATCTACAATAACTTAAAGCAAGCAAGAAGCAACTAATAAAATTGGTCATTTTGTAGAAGTATAGATGCACATATAATGTTGAATAGTGCTCTGATCCAACGTCTTGAATTTCAATATGTTTGCTTGATAGGAGAGATTCCTCGTATCACTCTTATTGTTTTGGTCAGTTTCGAAGAAACTTTACTTACTTAGTCCACTTCATGCTGGTTAGCACATAAGATCACCAGAGACTCTCTTGCTGGTCTGTCCTGTGTCGTTCTCTGAACCTGTCCCCACACCCAGTTCTTCATTTCTTTCTCAACTGATCTCCTCCAGGCGTCCTTTTCTCTTTCTAGTTGGACAAATGTTGGGTGCATTCTTCATACGTGCTATCCACTGCCTTTTTCTCATACTTATTACCTTAGACAGTGGGATGTCTTGTTTCTTTTATACACCTCTTCATTGGAGATGGTATTTAGCCAGAATATGTGCAGTACTCTGCAAAAACATCAGGTCTGGAAGGTGCTTTTCCAAGATTCAGCAGCATATACCGGTAGGAGAAAAAAACTTTACAATTCTCTTATTAAACCTTAGCATAGTTACCTATTGGTAAGAGCAATTAAACTTTGTAAATTTTTACCTTTACATATTAACGTAATGCAATTACTTAAGTTCACAATTTGTGTTTTTGGTTTTTTTTGTAGTTCACTCAATTAAGAAGAAGCTACTGAAGTTGCTTTTATCCATCTTGATTAATACAGTGAGCAATACATGTACAGGTTTGTCAAAATTTCTCAAGCCTTTTTTCTGAACCACCTTGACCATTTCTTCATTTTTATTGTACTAGTCCTAACAATCAGTTCAAGAATTTCCACTGATTTTAATAACAAAACAATGAGGAAAATCACTCCATCTTTTACATCTTTTTTATATACTGAAAGGTGTGTCATGTCCTATGAACACATTTTTGTGTTGAGCGTGATCAGAATGGGGTACTTCCTGCCATATACATGTACCACATGATATAGTATGAAGATTGTATAGCAGAAAATTGATATGTCATAATCAATGCTTTTTCTTATTTCACAAAAGCAAATATATTTCTACAGATTACAGAGGTAGATGTTATTGATTCCCGGCCAATATCAACATTTTGAAATTACCTGATATCTAGGAATAAGGTAACAGATTTTGTATCGATTCATCAGAAACAGCAACTTCATGATAATAAACATGTTGGTAGGAATGAATCCTATTATACAGCATTAAAATGTCAATTTTTTATTTTGTTTAAGGTGTATGGGACACTTGTCGATATTAATGTGGATAAAAGTGTATTAATTATGATCAAAGTGCTTTCATCGGTTTAGGATTTTCAAATTTTACAATATTTTACCAAAAAATGTGATTTAAAATTTTTGGAAAGGTATGAAGTATAAAACCCTCAGCAGGATTTGAACCCATGACTTACATATTCCTAGCTTATGCTCTAAACAATTTTGCTACGCTGTTAAGTATGTCAACGAGTACTCGACTATCGCTCGGTCACACCAATCATCGACTAAATTTTTCTTAGTCGATTACTCATAATAAAGTGAATAAAATTCAAAAAAAGTTTTGATTTTTAGCTCACTGAGACGAAGTCGGGGAGATTATGCTATATCCTCGGCATCGGCGTTCGGACCTGGTAAAAGTTTTTGTTGCAGATCCTGTATCTAAGTTATTACTTGTCGTATCTTCACCAAACTTGCATGAATGATGCATCTGGACCTACTTATGGACTTGAAAGACTTGGATGCTGAATCTGGGCCATGAATTTCAGATGCTGGAGGAGGTTAAGGTTTTTGGAGCAGGTGCCCTTTGATAGCAATTTCTAAGTTATAACTGGTCCTAACTTCACCAAACTTGCATGAATGATGCATTTGGACCTACTTATGGACTTGAAAGACTTGGATGCTGAATCTGGGCCATGAATTTCAGATGCTGGAGGAGGTTAAGGTTTTTGGAGCAGGTGCCCTTTGATAGCAATTTCTAAGTTATAACTGGTCCTAACTTCACCAAACTTGCATGGATGGTGCGTCTTATGATACTGATGCACCAGACAGCTTGAATGCTGAATCTGAGCCATAGGTTTTGGATGCTGGAGGAGGTTAAGGTTTTTAGAGCTGGTTAAAGATTTTGGAGCAGGTGCCCTTTGATGATTATTTCTTAGTTATTACTGGTCCTAACTTCACCAAACTTGCATGGATGGTGCGTTTTATAATAGTGATGCACATGACAGGCGTGAATGCTGAATCTGAGCCATAGGTTTCGGATGCTGGATGAGGTTAAGGTTTTAAGAGCTGGTTAAAGTTTTTGGAGCAGGTGCCCTCTAATGATTATATCTTAGTTATTACTGGTCCTAACTTCATAAAACTTGCATGGATAATGCGTCTTATGATATTGATGCACCTGACAGGCATGAGTGCTGAATCTGAGCCATAGGTTTCGGATGCTGGATGAGATTTATTTTTTTGGAACAGTGACATGTTTTATAGATAATAGCTTGCATAGTTGATTTAACTATAATATAAATTAATCGCAGAGGTAGCTTCAGATGCCAAGCCAGATCTCCATTATCAAGGATGCAAAATCTCCTACCTCACTCAAACCTGCTTGATAGATGTGTTTGTTGTTAAATGATATAACATGATTCCTATGATATAGTATTGTATGATATGATACACTATTGTTTTATATAATACAATATTATATCATATATTATATTGTAAAAAGTTATTTTTAAATGATACAATATGATATTGTATTAATTTTTTGTACATTATGATATGATATTGTATCATGATATTGTTATGTATAGTATTGTATATTATGATACAATATTGTATAATATGATATTGTTTTATATACTATTTTTTCACATGCTAATGTTTCATATGATATTGCAAAATATAAATATTGTATCATATGATACGATATGTATTATGTGATCAAATACAATAATGTATAACACGATACAATGTCATATCATATGTTACAATATCATATTGCATCATTATTATTACAGTATTTTATTGCATTATATGATATATATTGTAAGTATCATAGGATGCAATATTGTATTGTATTGATAAACATTGTATCCTATAATAACATATGAAATGAATATATGATTATCATACAATTTTTTAACATATGATATAGTACATGTAATATGATATTGTGTCAAAACAGTATCCATGTATATCCAAGATCATTAACTATGATTTTCATATAATATGATAAAGGTGGTCTCATAAAGGTGATGCTTCATAATGGTGATGCCTCATCTCGGTGAGCTTTGTAATCTGTGATTACCTATGTTTTCTTAATGCTGCAGTTTTTAGGCTAAGAATGATAATAAAAGTTTTCTTTTCTTGGTATGTTTGATCCGTAAGTTACACTCTTTTCCATTGGTGTCCCTGGTGTATTTTTTTTTAAGTGGCTAATAATTGATCTCTTTTGATTTACTTAGGCAGACATGGACTTGAGGAGAACAATTTGTGTTTCTTCTAATCGTGATTAGGCACGGACAATTACTTAACATAGAACTGGTCTAATTTGATTTGCTTAAGATGAAATGGGGCTCAATTATGTGTTTTACATATGTCACAAGAAAACAAGTAAAGCCATGATATTTGCTAATGAATATTTAGATAAAATACTTTTCAATTTATTTTAAATCAAATACATTTCGTACATATTATCAGTTTTTAAGTTTTTAAATGCTTTTTAGTTTAAGGTAAGATGCATGTGACAGTAGCATTATTTGATTTGAAAAGGGGACAAGTTTCAAATAATTATAAACGTTCGAGTACTTGACTATTGCTAGACTAAAGCCCCCAATTAATCTAAGCCAACCGAGTAAAATTGACATCCCTACTGTTAAGTAACACTTTTGGGAAAGAAAGAAATTATGAGATTATACTTGATTTTATTGTTTATTTTGATAGGAAGTATCTCAATATGAAGGTGTCCCATACACTGAAACCTCTATGTACTTATGTATGATCTGGCTGATCTAATTAATGGATATCCACTAGTTTATCTAAAGACGTTTCCCTTTCCTTTGTCACTGACGATTTTTTTAGGGGGGGGGGGGGGGTGATAAGAGATTCAATAATTAAGTCTTTTCCAGTTGTATTTTAATGATAGTGAAGTTAAAATTATTTTCCATCATTTATATAGCCAGGACTTGAAAGAAAGTTTTTTCATATTTATATTTATCCATTTTCAATCTTCCTCTTGTATTTATCACACTTTGCATTTAGCTCACTTTGAAAAAAACTGTTCTAGATATTTTAATATATATATTAAACTTTATTTAAAGATATGGTTAGTTAAGAGCAATTAAACATGTAATACTTTTAAAACATGGTCTATGATAGTTGAATATTCAAAAGCTGGAACAGGAGAAGTTAGTAACACAGTATAGCTTTTTTTAGCTGTTATTTTTTTTGTTTAAATGCCCACAGGGAGAGTTTCTGTCTGCCATGGGGGATGGGAGGTTGTTTTAAATAAAACATGTATACTAGCCACCTTGTTATAGTTTATCTATGAAAACATATATACATAAAACCTATCTTGAAAGTTAACAAATATGGCTTATATATATAGTTATTTTCTAGCAGAGTCTTGCACCTTTTCAATATTAAGTCGTGCACTCTATTATGATCTTTAAGTTTTTCATTAAAATTATAGGTTTCATAGTCCTTTTTGAAAGATTTCAGGCAGGGAGGTGGTCGTCATTACAAAATTATAATTTTTCTACTCGAAATGAAACTAAATTAAATGCATATATGACAATTGTGTATGGGCTATGGTACTCAGGTGACCGTTAAGGCCTATTGGCCTCTTGTTGTAAATATTTATAATAATTTGTTATAATAAAAAACAAGTTTTAGGTAATACATATAATATATAAATGTATATAAGGATCTAATTTCTAAAAGTAGTATTCCTAAGTATGGTGATAAACACTATGATAGAATCTCTTAGGATTTATTGCGCAAAAGGTTGCGATACAAAATTTTGAGCCAGTGTGAGCCCTGCTTTTTTGACCTAGACCTTTCTCTAATAACTGACTTTTTGCACCTACCGGTAGCTCATTTTTAGATTTTTTGCTTTAGTTACAATATTTTAATAAAACCTCACAAAGTGAAGAAGAAGAGCATTCGACCTTCAATCTGGTTACCTGTACCATAATTTAGATATACTGTTCAAGAAGTTTTTATGAAGCTTCATTTACTGAAATAAGTTCATTAGGAAAAATATTTTTGTGAAAATAATAAACAATTCCTTATTTCATCTTATCTTACTATTCACTGAAACTGAAGCCAAGATGCAAGATTCGCTTCACATCAGGATACAAAACAAAGTGTACCATATTGCAAGACATTTTTTTCCCATGGATTTAAGAGCAATTTTGCCTTGAACTCATGTAAGCAATAAAGCCTATGGGCCTCATTCTATTTACTATAATTGGGGCATTCAACACCAACAGTACAAAAAATTATTGCAAAATACATTTATAATAATCATCAACCAGGGTCCATCATTTGAATGAAGAAAAGTGAAAAATTCAGGGTGATTTAATATGAAAACACATTGTTAGCTCTTTGGAGTCCTGTTATCTAGACAACAATTCTGTTTTAAGAGTCAAATCTCTACAGATAATGGAATGACAGCTTTGCGCCTTTTTTTATGACTAAGGGTGAATCTGAAGGGGATTAATGAGAGTTTTCTTAGCAGCTTATTATACAGTCTGTCTGGGAGTGCATGCATGTAGATAAAGTGAGAAACAAGAAGGCTGTATGTTAAAAAATGAGGGAATTTTTAGAAAAGCTGATTCACCAGAGAAAAATGTAACATTTTCCAAAGCATGATATAAATATATATGTTCCTTCCGACAGTGTTGTATCAGCTTTAGTAAACAGTTAATAAAAATTTGAGGCATGATTTGGTTTTACATCATTTGATAAAATTTTGATAAACACATTAGCTTGATTGAAAAATTAAATGTACCACATTTGTTCCTTAAATACTGTCCTTTGAAGGGTATAAAGTGCATATTTTAGAAATTGAGAATTTAATTGCTGGTAGGGGGAGTTGATAAGGAAGTTCTTTACAAATATCATTAAGATGTGAGCTCTAGCGCTCTCTCTCTCTCTCTCTCTCTCTCTCTCTCTTTAAAAAAGCACACAAGGAAGAGAATACAGGATGTGTCCTCTGTTTGACCATGTGAAAATCATGAGAGGCTGTAACACCAAGTGGACATATAAAAGGATGTATCTACTTAGAACATATACCTAAAAGGTTAAGATTGGATTTAATATTCTTCTTCTCTATATTTATAGTGGCTGTTGCTGAGATTTCAGCAAATTTGCTGAGGTTGATTTGCTGTTACTTTATAGGGGATATTCTAGAAGGGGGGGGGGGGGGGGGGGGGGGGGGGGGTTGACTGTTGTTGGGTCCTTTCAGTAACATTTACTAATGGGGTTAAATTGTGAAGATATTGCTAAGAGGGCTTAATTCAGTAAAAGTAGCAATTCACTAACTTTGAGAGGTAGGTTGGAAGGGTTTCACTGAAGACCTAGAACCTGTTTCACTAAAAGGCATGTAATTTATGACAAAACTTAAGATAAGCCTGGGGATGTATGCCAATATTAAGTCCAATGTAAGTCACGTTTTACTAAGAGGCGTACGCCTGCCCGTAAATACTAGTATCGGACTAAGTTAAGGCCAATCTCACTTACGTCCTTGACAACAAGCCTATTCATATGCGCGTTAAGTAGGATCTGTTGAGGGATAGTAATTATTAAGGATTTAGAGATCTGGTTATTTCAATATATATTGTTATGGGATGATATTACAGTAGGATATATTAATAAGGGCACTGCTAATTTGCATGCAGGAAGAAAAGAGTTTGATTACGTACATATGACAGGATTTGCTTATTCAGGTTGTTATAGCTACATGTATCAATACCAATGATAAAATACAGTCTTAAATGTATGTGTTGAACAAACTAGTTGGTCTGATAGGTCAGATTTCCTTTGTCATTGTGGTTTGTCATTGTAGTTGAATCAGCAATTGATAAGGTGTAATATTTCCTTAAAAGTATATCAGATTTATATTAATAATGTCTCTTATCATAGTATCATATTTGTTTTAAGTGACAGGAAAATATATGTTGTGGAGCACATAAATAAAGATAGAATTTCATTAACAGGATGTGTCACATTGTTTTTTTTAAATTTATAATTTCAATAAGAGAGAGAGGGGAGAGAGAGAAAATTCAATTAAGATGAAGACTGAAAACACATAAGATAAACATGTTCTATCAAATGAGATTGCTAACAGTTCAGTGAAATACTTGATTAAAAATGAGAACTAGAAATCTTCAATATAGAAATCAATCTATATGAAGCATTAAACTGCCAATAATTTTTGGCATCTGTTAATTAGTGTTGAACCATTGGTGAATCAGCACATTCAATAGCAGGTGATAAAAGGATATCTATTTCAGAGGTCAATCGATGAAGGAGACAAGAAAAAAAAAATTGGTCTAACAGCCAACGTAATTAAAGTATCAGTTTACAAATCTTTATTAGTCTCGGAACCACAGCTCAACAGGAAAAAAAAGGAAAATCTGGCTGTGGGCAAACAGTCTGGAGATTCAGACCAAGCAAAGAATAGGACCTCATCAGGAACATCTGTTGTAATCAGTCTAGCTGCAATGTGTTTGTGTTTTGACAAGCAATACATGTAACTGGTTGTTGTTTAGGTATAGAAAAAGGTGTGTGAACCTGTAGGTGACTAATACTACTTATTGAACGGTACAGACTGACTAGTGGAGATTTTTTCATAGGCTGTGCGTATCAGCTCGCTGCTACATGTAAACCAGTGTAGGAGAAACTACACCTAGACTGCAGAGCTCTGCCTTTGCCCTGTTGATGAGTAGGATTAATTTCTATTATTAAATTCACATCCTCACTCCGTTGCTGAGCTCCTTGTGTACACACTTCCTTCCTGTTTTAACAACCAGACCAACAGGATTGTTGTTGTATGTAGTAAACGGCCAGGATTTTATGTTTTTTGACAGTATTTCTGATAATCCCTGGGGTAAGTTGTATGTCTGTATGTTTATAAGTTCATTTGTTGGTTTTATCAACTATCTTTCAACAATTGATTTGTATCTGTTTCTGAACACTTAAGATTTCATTTATTGTACAAATTTTTCAGCCATAAAAATTGAATTGACCTAAATATTCTTTTAGTGAGAGAATTCCATTAGTTTTTTCATCTACATTATGAGAAATGAAATATGTATTATAGTTTTATTGTAAAAAAAAAAAAAAAAGAAGAAGAAGTTAACTTCAAATTTTTGTGATAGCAATTCCACTACCATACATTGTATTTAGATTCTCTATAAAATAATGGAAAGTGATTTAATATGTGAAGGAAAGATGCATTATCTGTAACATCTGTGCATTGATAGCGGCCCTTAGATGAACCCGCACTATATATTAGCAATATTCAATAAACAGCCTCCGCCCTGCCACACCCTTTTATGATGAAGCAGTTACTACAGCCTCTTTGTGGGTGAAAAACAACCTCATTTATTATTCCTTGACTGAAAGACTGCTTAGATCAGCTTTATTTTAACGAATGCGAATTATGTCAAAATGTGGTTACATTTTTATGTATCATCCATAACATCCTCATTCAAGTGTCTGCATATCCTTGTCTGATTCTTTTGCAAGCTGGTGCATCAATAAAATAACCCTGTCATTAATTACATGAGCATTTGTATACAACCAAAGTCTGATAACCCGAAGCTGTTGTCATATAGGTCAACTACTGAGCCAGACATTTTGGGAGATGTCTATTGATTTTTATTCTGTTCTCTGATGGTCAATAACGTCAAGGGAAAATGCTGACATTCCAGAACTTGTGACAACTTAAGCTGCTGCTCTTTCCCGAATACCGAATCAATCTAGGGACAATGATATCACTGATAGAAACAAAAATATCAGGTCATTTGTTGTTAAGAAATTGGCTGGGTTTTGCGCACATAATAGTTTTTTTTTAATACATGTATTTATAACAATTGTAGCAGGCTTTGCATTCCAATCAATGGACAAAATTATTATGGTTTATGATATTCTCATTTGTGAAGGCAAATAGGATCAATCTTAATCTAGATTTTAATATCAAGATTTAGGATAATGCTTCATACTTTACGAAAAGAATGTGTTTGGCTTATTTCTGGACTGTTTGCTCTACCACGACGGCTAGCTTTATGAAGTTCAAAGAAATGCTTCCCTATATGGTTTATTTTCTTATTTCCTGACTGACTCTTCACTGAATCATGATTCCTTTAATACAAGGATGAGAAACCATTTTATCTCATTAGTCTTTACAGGTTGTCTCCCACCCCACCTCCTCTTTTGAAAACCTGATGCTGTTGATTCTACAAGTTGAAGAAAGGAAAATTTATATAAATGTAAAACCTGAACCCCAGCTACATACCCTCATGATCCACCATGGAGTTTTACCATTTGTTTTCATTCATTTAACTACTATAGAATATTATTGTGAAGATATTCCATCAGATCAAAGGTCAAGTGGCTGGACCACAAATTCCTGACAGCCAATATGTGTATATACATGACACTCCCTCATGGTATGTAGATCAGCCAGTGTTGTTGAGTAAAAGTGAACCAGGAGTGTTCTTTGGGGTTCCTTCAGTCTAAGGTAGGCCCCAAACTCAGCACAATATCTATTGGTGCAAGTGCATTCATGTGTATAGCCGCAGAGAAAAAGTACTTAATTTAGCCTTTGTGAACAGTTTGAGGTCTTGTATACCATGTGTCTGGAGGATGAAGAAAATGTTATATGAGGATGAGCGGTTAATGAAAATAATATTCGGAGAGACCATACATTAAACATTGAATCATCTTCTTTGTATTGCTATCTGTATTTTAAAAACTCATTTCGTGTAAAATTCATGAATGCATCTGAGATTTGGACATAAATCATTATCAGGGATTGGAAGTCTATACCTGGGATGTAAAAAGACCTGTAGTACTATTTTAATATCAATTGATCTTAAAGGTAAAATTAGGTCAAGAATGATAATTTGACATATCAGCAAATGCAGTTAGTTGCTTTTTGATCTTTAAGGAAGAGGTTACCGGTAGTAATTGGTATTGCACACCTCATTTAGTTTATCAAACTGTGGAAATTTTTTTCAGCTGCTCAGGGGAGTGTGGTTTTAAGGGGTTTGTTTTCATACTTGGTGCTAGTAATAGGTGAAGCTCAATGGAATCTGGGGAATTTCTCTGAGGCTCCATTGTAACCCAGATCACTGACATTCATTCAGAAAAATATTAATTGTCACTTGCATCCACATGGCAAATTTCTTATTCTATTTGACACATTTTTGTCCACATTCTTTCAGTGTATAATGGTTGGATGTGTACTAGATGATGTATTTGTGACATTATAAGTTAATGTTTCTCTGGGGGAGGTGATGGGTACGACCATGAAAATTTACGAGACCTTGAGTAAAAAGATGACAGGGGTTTTTGTTGTTGAAAAGATGTAGCGTGATATTTTATTATATATTCGTGCACCTGTAAAATTGCCTTGTATTCTCTGACCCCAATTAACCCATCTCCCATCATATTTTACAAACATTATCTGCAATGTGTACCTTAAATTAACCATGTTGAAATGTTTTCAGTTTCTTTATAAATGATGAAATAGTCAACTACACTTTGTGAAATTGCCATAGCAATAGGTTGTGCATTGGCCAGGGGGATCCTATTCTCATTAAATATTGACGTTGTGAAGTGAATATAACTTCAATTTCACATAGATAATATAGTGAGAATATGTGAAAACTTATGTATTCATATAAACCAAGTACCGGTAGGCTGAATGCACTCATATTAGAAGTTCAGTAATGGGAGAGATATATTTTCCTACTGATTTAATGAAATTGCCATCAATATCCTTTTATTGGGATAATATGGGTTTTTTTCCCCTAATCTTTGGAGAGATATAGAGCTGTATGTAGTTTCTGGAGTAAAAGTATTGATTCAGTCTTCAAATCCATAGAGAGAACTGCATAGTAAAAAAAAAAACCAACATTTGAAGCACACCGCTTGAAGCATTGGCCTAAATTACTGTGGTGATTTTTTGTGCCTTGTGTATTTTTATATTTTCTTCATTTTCTGATACAAATATTTGAGAATAAATCTCCATCTTAAGACCTCTCACCTGCTGGGTATAAAAGACTACAAAGAGATATGGTGATATATACATGTATATATATGTTTATTTGAGTTGTTTGATAATTTGTGATATTCAAGATGCATTGAATTTCTGTGTTACTGAAATGGGGGATGCAAAGAATCTAGCCTTAGTTAAATGATTTCATGATAATCTGTCATCCCATTTTGACTCAGCTGTAATATAGGGGAAACATTTACAAAATATTCTAATATCAAACCATTTAATATCTACATGTGTCTTCACATACCGGTACATATACTCTTGTAATTTTAAGCTTGCTCGTGCTATGATAAGGAAGATGAAACAAATACATCCTTAACACCTTTTCTTCTCATTGAAATAAAACTGATATAAAAGGAAGAAAAATCTTCCTCTTACACCTTTAACAGTCTCAGATTCTCCAGTGTGGTTTTATATTATTCTGAGTCCCTGTGTTATATCTCACGGGATCCTCCCCTATTTTGTCGGTATTTGCTTGTGACAGTCAGATCTATGCATTCTGCCTCCAAATCCAACACAATGTATAGATTAATGTGGATGAGCAATTTGTAGAGTGGCCTGCGTGTGATTCAGCCCTCGGGCCACATCATTATTGTATGGATTCTGACATTTGTTGTGGAAGGATGCACTAGTGTAATTGTTTCTGCTTGTTGGGCCAATAACAACCGCTATTAAGGGATTTTTTTTGTATTGTGGTTCAATTGGGATTTATGTAAATATCTGACAGGTAATTGTTCTGCAATAACAGATTTTAACCATTATTATATACTTTATAGGAGCAATCAACAATAATGATACATGTATAATTTTGTTTTATACTTTTTAAGACTATTAATTTGCTGTGATTTAGAAATGTTTCTTGAGAAGAAATTAGCCAAGCATGCCTATATAGACTTTAAAACATTATTTCCCAATTTGATAGTTTTCCTGTACTAATTTGTGAGACACTCTGGTTTATAAATTGTCATATTCTAATTGTGCTAGTCACAATGAGAAGGATAAATGGCTTCCTGGATAAACATACAGCAGGAAAACGTGTTACATATGTACATGTTAAATGGCTCGGTCTGAGTAGCTTTGAGTCATAAGCTTGTGTCTACTCATCTTATTTCAATTAGAACATCATTCCTACCATTAGCTCACTCATGACCAATCCTGCTCAATGGTGCTCATCAACAGTGTTTTTGAGGACAACTTGACCTTTGACCTTTTAGGATAGGGGGGAACATTATCAAGTGTGTCACATGACTCATTCGCATAATTATCTTCTATCAATAAACTGCGGTTTATCAGAAGTAACTAAAAACTCATTTATTTTCTCTTCCTAATTGTTGACTTTCCCCTATGGCCTGTATCACCAGCCAAATTAAACCAGCACAGCAGCTACAGCTAAGGTTGATGCATTAGAAAGGATTGATGAAGAGTGTGATTCATGCTTCATCAGCCAGGAGTTATCAATGATCAATACAGATCTCATGATTAGTTAAAATCATAGTTATGATATTCATCAAAAGTAAACAATAAAACATGCTGCAAACTATAGCCCCCCCCCCCTTCCACCATCTCATAATATATATATAAAGAGAAAATATATATATATATATATATATATATATATATATATATATATATATATATATATAATTGTCATTGTTATATTGATTATGGATATACATCTCTCTCTCTCTCTCTCTCTCTCTCTCTCTCTCTCTCTCTCTCTCTCTCTCTTGATTACGTGATTGTGGGATGTTAAACTTGTATTTACATATGTGTTACATAATAAAATATTTTTAAAATTAACAACTCATATTTATCAATATTCTTCCTGTTAAAATCAAGTACTTAAAATGTGGCACTCATGAGAGTTAAAGTTAAGTAAACATTTTCATGAAAAAAGTAGGTTGAAAAGGGTTTCTGAAATGTATTTGGACTGTCACATGAAAAAAACAAGGAAATAAATAAGGAAAAATTATCAGTAGCTTTTTAAAAAGGTTTTGGAGGTAAAATTTTTACCACTTTAAACAAATGCATTCATAATACATAAGCAAGATTGCACCTCAGATTTCATTTCAATACTCTTTACAAACTTTTAAAACGAAGAGGAAAAAGAAAATAAACAATAGTTTTCACAGCAAGTTTGAAAGACTTATATAGATTTCCTTTAATCAACAAGTATAATGTAATGAAAACAGATTGAGAATATGATATCACCAAATTTTATTTAGTACATAATAAAATCTTTAGATAGGTTGTACTGTTAGAATTTTGCAAAATTATTTCATTGAAACTGCAAAAAAGAGGGGGGGGGGGGGAGAATATATTAATATAATGTGCTCCAGAACATGTATTGTCAAATTAAAGCATGCATTTCAGTTGAAATATTTTGCATTACTGACACTACTCAATTGTGAGTGATTTGAATCTATTCCAATAAGATGGTTATAAATTTTCTGTAAAAAACCTACTTTTACTGTAAGAAATTTCCTGTTTCGCTCATCGTAAGATGTTTTATAAAAACAGAAAACAGTGGTTGGTTTATTCTCCTTGACCATCAGGGAGTAATTTGTGATTGATAATTGATAAAGAGGGTATCAGACAAGTTGTTAAGTTATCTGGCAGGAGTAACGTGTCCATACACCTTCCCTACACCTTACTGGTTGATGGATGTCAGCTCAAGCAGTATCTCTGTGTGCTTGTCTATAATTACTCTGAACAGGTGTAAACAAACCAGGAATTACTCTTGTGCATACCAGCAGGTAATTTCTATTGTTCTCATTGAAGGCTGGGTCTTTTATTAAGGAGTATATGCACATTTTGCTTTTGAATGTGATTAATTTGATGAAAAATCTTTTTGCTAAAATTTACCTCTCCTTGCAATTGAATAATATTAAAGGGGCTCAAGGATTCTAAATCATGAGATAAAGAGGTATGTACTTTATTATGCACTTGCTTGAAAGTTTGATATCAGCTGGTGCAGCCCACCACTGAGCTAGAGTACATAATTGTGCATAGTCCTCACGTATATATAGGAGAGAAAATTGGCCGAGTGATTCAGCCAAAGTCAACTACTCTCCCTCCTATGTGTTGTATTTACTTGGGAAAAAAAATCTACATTATTTTTTTTTCTCTTTTTGAGAATTGTCAGTGTTTACCTATTACCTAAACAAGTGCATCCTTTCCCTCTCTTTATTATATGACATCAATGTATTTGGGGACATCTTTTGAAACAGGGTTGCATTTCTTCACCAAATTGATACTAGTTACCTTATAAAAATCAGAACTATTTGGAAGAGGTTTTTTTTTAGGTGAAGTTTCAGCATTTATCATTAGCACATGTACCTTGTATCTTATTGTTTTGCAAGGTTTGAGTCAGAATTGGCCAGAGAACAGAGGTTCTCAGGAATGTGATTCGTATTAATGACACATGCATGATAGTTGTAGATTGATAACAGTTTCCTCTGCAGATTAAACAAACATAAATGTTAAATACAGTTCATGACTCAGAAATATTACAGGACCTAATTGTTTCAGTGTGCTAGTCTATTTTTGTCAATTTGAGTCAAAACTTTATTTCAGCTGACATTTGTGTCTCAAGGAGCCCATGATAATCATGCAGGGAGGTACTACCGGTACTGTATTCATTAAATGCACCAGTTTATATTGTCTTTGCAATTGTATCTCCCGCTGTCATTCTAAGCAGAGAATCACACAATTAGTAGAAATTGTACCTGATATCTCATTTTCTGCCTCATGCCATCTATTTGGCTATCAGTCTTGTCATCAGCTAATTCCAACTGGATGAGGGAGATAGGGTCCGTATTGTGTCAGTTCCCCTGACATGCCCCCAGTGTAAGTGAACCCCTTGCTGGCAGTCAACATGTGTATGGCAGACAGATGTTGGTGTCCCTGGCTCCTGGAGAAATGGGAAGCTGTCGGGTCTCTAAATGCTTTTACTTGTAACAAAGGACTCTCAAGGCAGAGCAACACCAAATATTTCAACAGCTTTCCAATACATAAAACTGTGATTTTTGAAAAAAATTTCCGACTTTGGGGACACTTTAGGGGTCTGAGACAAAAACAGATTTGTTTGCTATAATTGAGCTAATTTTTAATGCTCATTTTCCATATGTTACCTATTCCCTATTACACTCAAATTTTTGAAATAAAAGTCATGCAATCATCATATAGTCTCACGAGTTTAAATTGATAAAAGGAAGTAAATTTGATTTTTATTTGAAATATTTATTTTATAATATACAAGTACAGAAAGATCAATTCCTTGTTTGCTGTAAGAGTTGCATTGTTTAATGAGAGTAGATTAGTAAACCTTCAAGGCTCTCTGTTCTTCTAGCCTGAGTAAGTTTGACTGCACAACTTATTATCATGACATCCTGAAAGACTTTGAAAAGGAAGCATTTTTTGTAGCCCCTGTTTTTCGGAGAGAGGAATGCCGTTACATGAGAGAGAAAGTTATTATAATGAAAACATTTTTGATGATGAACAGATGTGAGTGAGGAATCTCTGAATCGAGAGTGAGGATTTGCCATCTGATAAACCATCGCAGCACTCTTCACTCTCTGGGTCTGGCCTTGTGGGTCACTTATCCCAGTTTCGGATAAATAAATTCTGTATCAATCTGTAACTTGATCGGGTCACTCATTGACTGGATCTCTGTGGGCTGCCCCCGGTGAGCTAGTGTTAACTTTGCAAGGACATAGTTGATTGTTTTTTCACTCATTTTGGACTTTTATATTTTTCATTGGATTTGTTTTCAGAGCAAGAAGGAATACTGTTGGTGTCATCACTAGTTGATCACTGAAAAGGAGAAGGAAAATAGCCCAAGTGTGTACACCAATCAGGAACTGTAATCCGCAGACAAGTATGTATCAATCTCATATTTATCTGTGTTATCTTTGTTTTATGATTCACTGATTTAAGTGCTCTTTAATCTCAGAATATGACGTCTGATTTTAGAAAAGAAATTTCCATAATCATATCAAATAATATGCTGTTGGACAAAAATTTAACCCAATGATAATTTTCTACTATTGGGCTCATTTTGTTTCTCAAATCAATTTTTTAGCAGCAGTAAACCAAGATTGAAAAAATTGTTAAAATATTTTGACTTTCAGGGGCTGTTTCAGGCCAAACTCCTTGAAATCAATCATTAATATAATAATGGAGAAGCATGCATCTTATGACTGAGACATTAAAAGTATTTTGTCATGAAATAGCTACGTTATTGCTACCTAATTTGATATGAATGTTCTCTGGGACTGCATTGAAACATTATATTCCTCTCATTTTCCTAGCTCCTGCTGTTTTAGAGAGTACTGGGGTAATTGGGAAAAAATTGAATGCTTTTTTCCATGATTGACTTAAATACTTGCAGACTTGCTTATTTTGCAAAAGTACAATGTATGATTATCATGCAAGCTTAATATCCTGTAAAAAACATGTACATTTTAATCAATATATATACCAGTACTTTAAAGATGTAAACAAGTTCTTGATAAAAGGGTGTCGTGGGGTAGCAGCCAACTGTGTATAAAAGGGGGGGGGGGGTACGAAGAGGGAAAAAATGAGACCAGAAAAGAATAAATAAGCTTAGGCTCAATTCTATGTCATGTCCACAATGCTTTGACTGATGAACAAAAAAAGAACTTATCACATGGCTTGCTATCATAAACATCTTGCCAAGTACATGTACCGTGCACCAGTGCTTGGCAGACTAAAGACATTAACCCAGATACTGTAGTACTTGACAGTATGTAATCTGATGTGCATAGCTGTCAGGGTTACAGCATAAATTTCTCAAGTTTTGAGTGAGCATGTATGTTTGAAAACAAGCTTTGATTGATGTATATCAGTATGTATTGGAATGCTTGTAGTGGCTTCCTAGGAAGGTATAAGTCTAACAACTGGTAATATATAAATAGAAACATCTAACACTTCATTTATGCATCAAAAACACAGTGATATATGAAATAAAGTGTTTGGTCCAATCAGAAAATCTGAGTGCCTCACAGCTGTCGCATTGTACCGATAATAGATGTGGGCCCTTAGTCAAGGCCACACACAAGTATTATATCTTTCTGATATAAGCTCACAAACAGTAATAAGTTGTGTGCCACTAGCAAGGACACAAAGATAGAGTGTGCAGAGCAGACTTTTATGTGTGATGCACCGACTGGAGGCTAGTATACTCTAGGTGTGGGCTGTCATAGATATTGTCCATATCTCTACATTTATGTCCACTGAAATGTATGAGAGAGAGAGAGAGAGAGAGAGAGAGAGAGAGAGAGAGAGAGAGAGAGAGAGAGAGAGAGAGAGAGAGAGAGAGAGAGATTCTATGGTAGTAAATATCTAAAATTAGAAAAATTTAGTCAGATGGGACTAGTAGTAATTGCACTGCATTTCACTAATTAACTCAGCAAGGGATCCTCTCTTATGATTGTTTAAATGGAATCTGATTAATTATTAATCAGTACTCTGCAGAGATTTAACAGCTAGACTCAGCTTGAGATTGTCTGCTCTGTGAAAGCATCAGACATTTTGGCTGTCTGACCTCACTGGGGCAATCCCAGTGGTAGCCATGGTTACCTAATGCATAAGTGACCTAAGCCTGCCATTTGGAAAGAGTAGGAAAAACAAAGAAATACATAAACATCTTGCAATTAATATTTGTTAGATTGTTAGACTGAGTTAAAAGAGACCCATCAACTTGTTTTTCAATTTAGCATGAAGTAATACTGAAAACATGCTTGCACATGTGCTTTAGATGCACATTTAGGTTGAAAACATTTTTTCCAGGATGTATTTTATTTTGAATAGATATTTTATATTTTTTTTTATATTGCAGATTTGAATGTGTATATTTTGGCATATAGTGTGTACAGAAGACATTGTCAATTAAGTTTTGATAAAAGGTCTTGAACATCATTAGATATATCCATTGTTACAAGATGTATACACCTTAATTTGTATCTTTACACGATTCAATACAAAAAAGCTCTTAGGAAATCAGTCTAGATGTGTAAAGTGCTTCAACACACATATGTTGGCTGTCTAGTGTCAAGTGCCTTAACCAGGAAAAGATGCTGCATTTTGAATGCTCTGTATCAACAATCAACATATCATTTAGCTATGCATTCTGTAAGAAATATCTCCAGTCTCTTTATGTTGTTTCCAATTTTCAGACATGCAGCAAAGCTAGCTTATTTATCATCAAAGAGCCCCAAAATCTTGTATGTGTTCATGTTTTTAGGATATAAGAAAAAGCTTCTATGGAGGGTTTTTTTTTAACATCAACATTATGTAATCAGTAAATTCTTCACACTGAGCTCACTTCAGTGAAAGTGAACTTAACTTGGAGAAAGCCAGACACATACACCATTGAAAGGAATCACTGCATGGCTGAATAGCACCCTCTTTTTTTTTTTTAAACAGACCCCCAGATTTATGAGATATTATTAGGTATATTTATCCAGAGTTTAAACATGTGACCCACTTCCTTGGCATTGTTTGAATAGTTCAACATCTGTTGGCTAATTCATTTTATGTAAAAATTGTGCATGCTTGAATTGCAAACCTGATGCGTTAGTGAAGGAAATATTTCTATCAGTGAGGTTTTATCAGGAATACAGCAATTTGTCTATTTTAATACTTCACAAAAACATTTATAGAACATATTAATAAAATAAATGCTTAAATGTAAAATATAGAAAAATTATCTAACCACTAATTTTTATTTCAGATTATCAGTTCTTGACCACAGAGTAAAGGTTTGAGGAGCAAAAATGGGAAATTCATCAGGAAAAAACAAGAAAAATAAGAAGGGGAAGGAAGAAGGAGAAGAGAATGACCAAGCACCCAATGAACAACCAGAACAAAAGCAAGGAGAGGAAGCAGCCAACGAGAACGGGGAAAACAAACCCGCTGAGGAAGCAGCCAATGAAAAAAAAGAAGACAAAGCAGGAGATGAAGGAGGAGGAGGGGAAGAAGGAAAAACTGAAGAGTCAAAGGTAGCAAGTAGATCTAGCAAAGTATTTACCTTTGTAATCTATGGTGCTTGTGTAGACTTAAAAAATGGAAACTTCTTTACTTTCATTTCACTTAAATTACTTTTCTTTATTATAATTATTTCGATTATTTCTTTCACACTTAATCTATCTCTTTGCATGAAAATGGTTGCTTGAGGCTTAAAATGATCTGAATACTTGTCTTGTATATTATTGGTCATATAACTGTTTTGAGTGGTAGAAGTATTTATGTTCACAAGGACCTCTTTTGCTTGTCCTATATTTCCATGGTGCTGACTTTGTTTCTACTCCAGTCTGCCTCTTTTCACAAGTCAAAAAACACATTCAGTATTCAAATTTCAAGTGCTTCACATTGTTGAAGCTTTTTGGCAGATGATGCAAATAAAGAGCACACTTGCAAGGGAAACTAATCATATTGTTTTTCACAAAAACATAAATCTTGACATTTGATTGCACTTTATACAATTGTATTCCTAAAGTACTTGTAAGTCCTGCTTATATATAACTTAAAGATTTCATTTTTTCCTTAAAAAAAAATGGCTTACTCATAGTCAAAACTGATATTTAATAAACGTTGATTTAAAAAATATATATATATGTAAACTGTATCAACACTGCTTCTCTTTTTTTTAAAATTATATGGAAAAAATAAAACAAATGTTTGGTGTGTATGAAAAGTGTAATGCCATAACTATAAAACCTTTTTTATATGTATGTTATGCAGCATTACCATTATTCCTGAAGTATAATCTGCATTTTTTTAAATTTATTTTTTTTCCATTTAGCTGTTCAAATCAAAATTTGAAACACATTCTTTGATATTGATTTGGGATGGGTTAATTTTTTTTTTTACAAGATCCCTTGTTTTACCTACTTTATAGAACACTGGAGGACTTGTGCCATTGGGTGCTGGTTATTGGTCACCATGGAAATATATAGCAATGAATGTCCTTGGTGTTTTGTGGTATATGGTGTGTATGTTTGTCAACCCCGTGTCTGTATATTTCAATCAGGGAACAGCTCAGAAAGCAGATGGAAACGAAGGTGAAAAGTCACCAGAGAATGCCACTACTGACAAAACTGAAGAAACAAGTGTAGAGCAAAAAAATGATGCAAAACCTGAAAATGAGGTAAAAGATGAACAAAAGGCAAATGACACCAGTGTGGCACAATCCTCTAGTGAACAAAAGTCTGACAATGTTGAACCAGTTTCCAGCTCAGTCTCAAATATAAAAGAGACTGGCAAAGTTGAAAAGTCTGATGAGAAACCAGCTGAAGTTAAAGCAGAGCAAGAAACAAATGAACAGGCATCTCAAAAGGAAACAGAAAAATGTGAGACTAGTGACAATGTTGCAGAACGTAATCCTCCTTTAGCGTGTCAAGATGAGGAAGGGTTAGACACACAGTCAGACACACCTGAAATCAATGATGAAAGTGCTCAAGAGAAAGTTGAAGTTGCTAAAGAGCAGACAGTGGAATCAATAGATGATGCTGCGGCAGTAGTGGAAAAGCAACCAGAAGAGCCTGCTTCAGACAATCATCAAGATACTCCAAAAGAAACTGAAGTGAAATCTGAGGAGAGCTCTGAACCTGTTGCCCAAGATGAGGAGGCTGTTGTAAAGGCTGAAGAATTAATGAAAGAACCTGCCAAAGAAATTGCAGAGGAGAAGTCTGTAGAAGCAGCCACAGAAGAAACGAAACAAACAGAGGAACTAGCAAATGTGGCAAATGATGTCTCTGAGGAAGCAATTGATTCTCAAGAGCAACAACTAGAACCAGTTGAGGAAAAGAAGGATGAAGGAGGATATGAAAACCTAGAAGAATCAAAACAAACAGAGGAACCTGCAGATGTGACAAATATTGCCGGTGAGGAAGCAACTGATGCTCAAGAGCAACAATCGGAAACAGTTGAGAAAGAAAAGGATGAAGGAGACAATGAAAAAATGCCAGAGGAGTTAGAAACTGGAGAGAAGACTTTGCCTTCAGAGGAAACTGAACAACAGAAGGAGGAGGTTGTAGACAATAATGTAGAGGTAAGTAAATGCCAGCCAGTAGTTCAGGAACAAGGAATGGATTAATGGAAGTGGCACCACTTCATAGGCTGAATTAAAACCAAATCTTAAACCAAATTCTAAGTTACTAAACCACTCAATGGTATGGAAATGGGCGAAGATGGAAGTGGACTCCATTGAAAAAGAATTCTGTGATAATGACATTATTACTTAGTATTGTAAAATTACTGTTTCATTCAACTGCAAGTGAAGAAACAGGGATGCTTTGAAATGCAGGAGATGATCTTTGGGGAATGTGGAAGTAGTATCTAGATAAACCCTCCAACCTTTTGATAAGTTCTGCAATGCAAAGTTTTAAGTAAATATTGTTCTTATTTTGCTATCTTCTCTGTTGGTATATTCTTGTTCATGTTGTATGTGTATTACATCATCTGTAGGTGAGGGAGTTCAGTGCATGACAACCTGGTTTTGGGTAATGGTTTCTGATAAAACTGAATACTATTAATTTCCTATTTCTGAAAATGTTCAAACCGTCTTATACTCTGTAAACATCTTAATATGCATTCTATTGCTATCAAACATGTTTGGAAAGTTTCCAACTTCCTTTCCTCAATTTCTTGTCATGACATTGCCTGTTGCTTAAATATACAACAATTTTTGAGGGCAAGTGTATTATCTCTTGCAGCTTTTTTGTTTATAAATATGATAAGAAAAGGTCCATTAAGGTTAAATTCCAGAAAGAATAAGTAAGTTAAAAAAAATGAAATACAGCTTCATGCAAACCCTTATATTTAAAGATTCTAAATAGTTTTGGGACAGTGAGAGAGAATAACTCACAATAATTACTACTTTTTTGATCTTTAAACACTGTTTTCAAATAAACTTGGTCAAATTACAAAAACAAGAAAATGTGAATAATAGTTTCATGACTATATCCTGTATTCCAAATCGATATTTGATGTAAATTAAAACACTTTGTACTTTATAAATTTTGCCTTAGGAGCCAGAGCCCAAAGAACAACAGAGTGAGGAAACGCCTAAACCTGATGAAACGACGACAGACACCCCTAAACCAGATGAACCACAACCAGCAGCTCAGGAGGAATCTAAGGAAGAATCCAAGGAGGAAACTAAGGAAGAACCCAAGGAGGAACCTAAGGAAGATACTAAGGAGGAAACTAAGGAAGAAGCCAAGGAAGAGACTAAGGAAGAAACAAAGGAAGAAGCAGCACCAGAATCAGAGGAAAAGCCTCCTATGGAAGTTTGTGTAAGGGCTAAATTCTTATTAATTTTAAATTTTGATAAATGGAATACACTCACACATACACCACACATGACTAGCAAAGATTTTAATCTTAAATGTGTATTGGTATTGCAATACATGTAAGAGAGTGAGCAAGATTCAGTCAGGAGTTTTTCATAGAAAAGGAATAGTCCTGGTTAAGGCGAACAGGAATTTTGCTGTCTCCTCTGCATTGAGTCTCATTAAACATACATTAAACATTATTACGAAAATAAATTTGAAATTTAATACAAAAATTCCAATGATTGTTGTTATTTATAACATAAACTGATTCTTTTTGGTCAGTAGTGACCAATTTCATTTGATAATGAATAATCATTATGCTTTTTGGAACATAGGAGGTTTTTTAATAGAAGTTACTAATAACCAGGAATTTGGTTTCAAAGTTATTCACAGTGATTTCTAGGAAAATAGTAAAATATATAGATCCAATTTTATATTTAGGAAAAAATGAATAGAGGTAGTTAACATTTTTTAATAAGTTAGGGGTGTCTTTTCCCATCATATATTTACATCCACTGGGTATTATTTAAATGGTGGGTGGGCGGACGGCTGCCAAAAGGGTACTCCAATTACACATATACGGATAACTCCTACGGTTTTCAAGATAGGAAGTTTTTGTTTTCCAGATCAATCGTACATATTTTAGACATGTGCATGTTACTTGGATTTTGGTTTTTGATAATTTATGCAAAAAATACCTGCTGTTGAACTTCGTAATTTTTTTGGCATAATATTGGATATACTGCTGGGATCGTTAGAATTCATGGTGGATCAATTATCGAGGTATTCGTGGGTTACCCTCCCCCATTTCTCTGGATAGGTAGTGTTTATCAATTCAGGGTTGACAAATGGATTATGGATACTGTTCACATAACAGAAAACCTGGTTTGCTGTCACATTGACAGCTTTTCTCTTGTCTATTAGACCAATCCACACTTTACAAAAGTTATGTCCCTTGGCCGCCATCTTTGGGGGAAAAACCCATAGATTTTTCACAGTAGCCTTGTAGTTTAGAGGTTTGTAAATTTGTCATTCGACATTAAAAACCCGTTTCTGTTGCGTAATTGTTTGCCCCAGGATGGGGTAACCCACAGATCGAACGAATATATTAAATTCCAAGAGATTTCCTCACAGGGCGCCCAACTACCAGTACTTGGTTGCATAAAGAAGGGGAAAATTAAGTTTTTCCCTTTTGACCTTCGTGATGACCCCGCAAAGGGAAACAACTTTTGCAAAGTGTGGATTGGACTAAAAAAAAAAGCAGTATATGTTCCATGACCAAATAAATGACAAAATCTGATCTACCCAGTTTGATTAATGAAAATTATAAGATATAGACTTGATTTTACTTGTTAACTTGACTTGTTCATTTGTTTATTTTTCATTTCAAGTCTAACTAATAAAAAAATTGATATTGTAAATTATTATTTCTTTCTCAATGACTCTGTGATGTGTGTTTCAAAAATATTTTTAGGCATTCATACAGACTTTTTTCAGAATTTTGGTGTTTGGATTTATATTGTTGACATGTAAATCAAATTACTGTGGAATCATCATTATTCATGGGGGATTAATGGCTTTTGCAGGTAACCCTTGCCCACAAATTTACATCCCCACAAATGAATATATACAAGCATTTGTTTAATATTTATTAAGATTATCCCGAACTTGCTACCAACGATATTACTTCCCCACGAACCAGGAAAATTTTGGATACCCACGAACATTGACCCCCACAAATAGAAATAATATTGGTACATGAATTATTTATTGTTTTTGATAAGCTCACTAAGTCTCCAAGATTTTGTATTTTTAAATTTCCTAGTGACAGAGCATTGCTCTCATACTGACACTTCTGATCAAATTTTCTATTCCCTTTTTGAAATTTAAAACAGGAGCCACCACGGACAGAACCAGAGGCAGCTGCTCCAGCTGAGTCAGAACCACCAGTAGCCACCCAGGAGGAAAGTGCAGAGGTAGCTTGTTTATCATTGTAGATAAAATAGCTGGTATTGAAGCTTATTGTATTAGGACAGCTGGTTTAATTGATTGTTGCACATACTCATTGACTGTTCTGGGATGTTTTTAAGAGCTGAAAGTTTAATGATTAATTGAGAATACACTTTATTTTGAATGATAAATATATAGATTATATATTCAATATGTCATACCTGAAATGTGAGAAAACATGTACTTTTCAATATTTGTTATAATTCTTTTAAGCAAATCTAACTGTTAGAACATATTTGCAAGCCAATGCTTTTAATAAATATCTTTTTGTACCTTGGCTAAGGGAGACTGTTAAAGCTAATGTTCTTTAAAATTATTTCAGAGCGAGAAGTTTGCCACTGAGTTCCGATGGGATGATGAAGGAGAAACCGTCAAAGTGTCTGGCTCTTTTAATGATTGGAAAGAGCAAGTGCCTTTAGAGAAAAAGTATGTTTATGCTGCATGGCAAACCAGTATTTCTAAAATGCAAAGAAAGATAACTCCTCTAAACTCATTTTAAAGCAATTATACTGTAAGGTATAAATATATACAGCACTATATTCTGAGTGAAAAAAAATTCTTGAAGGTGATAAGGTTTTGGAACGTTAAATGATTGAGAGGTAGTACCTTAATTAACATATGCATTTTTTCTGGGTTTTTTTCTCAGTGGAGACAACGTTTTCCAAGCCATCATTGATCTCCCCAAAGGAGAATATATGTACAAATTCATTGTGGATGATAATTGGATAGTTAGCAAAAAACTGGTAATAAATTTGTATTAACAACTACATATATAAATATTTGTCTTTCCTATTTGATGGTGAATTACATCCATATGTCAGTGTTTATACAGTTTCTATTAACTACCAGATTATTTAAGGAAGAGAAAATATACAAATTCCATGCTTATCTATTGAATGTTCTTTCTCACTAACCTAATTTGTTCTGTTTTCTTGACACATCATACAAACAATTACATGGATAACACAAAGTCATGATTGCTTATTTAGAAACTATAATTGAACCATTTTATTGATATACTGTAATACAATATTGAAACTTTAAACATTTTGTGTATTATGTACAAAAAAAATGTTAAAAAAGAAAAACAATCGATTGGAGTACATTTATTAAATCCGTCATTTCAGCCAATCAAAGTTGCCGATGATGGAGTAGAAAACAATTTTGTTGAGGTTTCCGGCTGAGCATGCCCAGTCCTCTCCCGACTCTACACAAACAACACAAAGTTTAGACGCATTCTCTGTGACATTCCAAGCATACAGATTAGATCAGCTGACATATTTTCTTCTTTCTGTGAAAAATTTTGATCATCATTACACCAAAAGAAAACCAACTTGATTTTTTTTTTCTATTTCACCAAGCATATATATGTCTGATGATGGACTTGGAGTTCTATTTTGAGAGCTGAGAAAGAGTTTTTTTTATCACAAATGTTTTCTATGAAGATTTATCATTGACATCATGCTTTGATCTTTGAAGGCCTTTTTAACTTTCACTTCTATGGTATTTGCTTGTATTTTTGTGCTTTACAAAAGTGAAAATGTGTCTGTAGAAGTATGAATGTGTATTTTGTTGTAGTACATGACATATTTATTCTTTAAATCCTCTTAACTTAGGACTTTGAGCATCAATGAGGACAATATATAGTAAATGGAATTCTAATTGACCAAGCTTTTATGTGTATTTAGCTAAATCCATGTCCCAGAGTTGTTTTTTTTCACACAGCTTGGTCAATAAATAAGCATTTAGTTCTACATTGACATAGTTTTATGACCAAAAAAAAATTCAGTTGCCTGCATCCTCTGTACAAATTTGTGATGTGAAACCTCACTACTGTTCATACTGACCCTTGCTGTTGTGCTTCAGATAGGGTGATTCTCATTGTAACTCTATATGTGACAACCCATGTTACTTGTACAGTAAACAAGGCAAGTGTTTCAATAACAGCTATTAAGTACAATATGTACAGAGTGACTGAAAGGTGGTAATTGGGTTTTGAAATGTTGTGACAAGTAGTTTTTTTTTAATATAAATAGTTCAACCCTCAGAATGAGTCCGAAGTTCAAGTGAAAGCCCCAAGAGCTGTTTGTTTTGTAATTCTGTGATTTATTTGTTGAGCTAATCACTATCACTGAGATGCTTTAAATTAGTTTTAATTTAACTTATAAGATTGGTGCAAGAGTGACACAGTTCTTACTATTGTATGGAGTTCTCAATTCTTTTCCACTTTTTTATATCTGGCCTTTGATACAACTGTATTCATGCATATTATTGGTAATGTTGCTTAATTTCTGAATGCACTGGTGAATAGGAGTTTGTGGTGAGCTTTATCAAGGGGGAGATAATTCTACATTTCTTTGCAATGCAATTTGTTGGATAGTAATCATTCATATTTTTGTATAACTGTGGTGTATATTGTCACACTGAATGCTGTCACACTGTGAAAATGAATGTGCCCTTTCTCTAAATATCTATGATTTAAAAGACAATCTTTTTTTTTTAACTGTAAGGAAACCTCTCTTTCGGTTAGGTTATTTTTGATCTATGATCATGAAATAAATGCTTTTGAATAGATATATTCAACGTATTTAGATATACTGGATATTTTCTTTTTCATATAAGTAAGTACCTTAAGATTACTTACCACTTATTAATTATTGAAATGAAATTAGTGTGCTTTATTGTTTTTATATCAATTTATATTGTTTGTTAATTACATGTACTAAAATATCTAGTCATTTTTGTATATCTAACAAAAGACATTAATTTTAGGGGGAAAATTCACTTAAGTGGTAAAAATGCTTGTAGTAATGTAGTGTCATGTATGTCATTGAAATAAAATTAACTAAGTTAAAATGATGTTTTTAACTCAGAAACAAAAACTGGGACTAAAAACGGCTACTGAGCAATACAAAACTCAAATTATATGTACATGTAACGTCGGTCGGTAAGTTAACGGAAAAGAATCAACATAACTGCATATGATGCGTGATAAAGTTATTTGTAACCCCATAACATTGAATAACAAAGGAAGTAATTTACAACCAACGCATTTTGTACAGCGGCTATAATTTTTTTTTTAAAAATTGCACATTTATTTGATATCGAATGAATTTTTATCACGGTTATCAATTTTAGTAAATAACACCATGCTTAATGATTTGCCGTTCATTTTTTGGGCTGGACTAAGTAAGTAGACATGAAATTGAATGCCAGACGGGCGTTGATTTATCATGTATAAAACACGTCTTCCCGAGTCTATGATAAGAAAAGGGGACCGAAAATTTAAACCCTCGGGTTGCGCAAAATAGAAAACAATACAGTTGCATAATGTACATGTACACAAGACGACACGAAAGGTAGAGACTGAAAACAGTCGGTGTTATATGAAATGACAATTTTTTGAAACATTCACATGTTATCCGTATCTGTCAAAACAGTTGTTTACCCTTTGTACTTGCCGACAATTAAAAAGCCAAACAAACTAAATACTCCAATCAATTCTTTACTGATAGTTGATTTATTACCCAAATAAAATTAAAAATATGATAAAACTCTTTTCTTGGATCTTAGTAAATAGAAATGTGATGCTTATTAAGAGCTGAACTTATTCTCTGATGCAGTAAGAAACTATTGTACTAAAACTATCTTACAAAAAGACAAAACGGACAGTTGTAATCGTATTTTGTTAAGAATAACAGCAATTTCAGACAATCAATATGTATGAATATGCCTGAAAGGAGCTTAAGTATCTTAATTGAAATTAATTTGTCAAATCTCATAATCTTTCAGGCCCCAAACCCCCGGCCTTTAAGATAACTTCTCAAGTTTTTTTGTGTCAGGGTCCATGCTTTTGGCCCGCTAATAATTAAAATGTTAAAATAAAATAAAATAAAACTGAAATATTTTTTTAGTAAGCGACGGAAAGGTCGAAGTTATCCGAATGTATATTCATTTAGAAATTTAATCTGTTATGATTACCAAACTCCGCCTATCTCTTTATAATTCAGTATATGTTAGCAATATGAATGTATGGACACCGGGTCTGCGTCCTCTAGGCGATCCCGCTGTGTCCTTAGATAATGTAAAACGCCAGGGTACACGCAGTAAAGCCTCCTACAGCGCCGTAACAACGCAACGGCATCTTCATTTGACGCGGTGGTATCGCCTAGAAAATTTAGAACGCCATGCGACGGCGCGCACTTTGCGCATGCACAAATTACGCGCCGTGGCTCTGCGTTCTGATAAGCACGCAGTAGGAACAGAGTGACGTCGCCGTGACAGCGCCGTAAGGTCTCCAACAGCGCCACGAGAGCTCCGTTGGCGCGCTCAAGGAACGCACCTTATCGCAGTATAGATAGTGATAAGTCGATTGCGCTTGCACAGAGACCTCTCGGAATCCTTTGACATGTCATTACGTCTCTATCACATGCTCACTGCGCATACATATATAGCGTTTGAACGAGTTGTTTTTCATTTTGCTGCGTTCACACAGCGATCCCAAAGCGCTGTTGCTGCGATCATCGCGCTCTCTAGGCGTTTCTTCTGCGTTCATTAGCGTTTATACCGGGCTCCCACAGAGATTTTAGTGCGTTGTCAGCCAGACCACAAAAACTTGAACAATGGCTGTTGTACAATAGAAAGCGATATAGTATTCTCAAACTTGATGTGGATGACTTTGTAAAAGGTAGCATTTGCGAATACTCTAGGGGATGTTAAAGGACGTAGATGGAATTCGTGCCATTTCGTTCTGTTGTTTTCACATGTTTCTATGTTTTATAACAACTAATAACGGTTCTTTTACTTAAGTTTTTGTCTTTCACGAAGTATTCAGAAATTAGTTACGTTTCAATTACCTTATTTTATCAAAAACAAAAACAATGCTTTTATAATTTATTTACTAGTTGTAAACACAGGGATATCTTATCCGCTCTGCTCTCTATGACATATACATTGTATATATTATAAATAATACATGTATTATATATATATATATATATATATATATATATATATATATATATATATATATATATATATATATATATATATATATATATATATGTCATTGAGAGCAAAGTAGATAAGATGCCCCTGTGATTGTAAAGTTCAAAATTCTTGTTTTTTCCCCCATACAATTGTACAAATTAAAATTTACCTACCAATAAGTAAAGAACGTCTTGGCACGCAGTCAGCGCTCAGAGCACGCCTGGACGCGAGGTAAAAATCAGAACACATCACGAGCGCTCGGCGGACACTCGACGAGAGCGCATTCAATCGCTAAGTAGAACTCTGTGGAAACGCAGTTACAAGGCGCGGGAGCTCTGTAGAAAAACCATGTCGCCTTCAGGGCGCCGTGACATCATCACTTGTAAAAATTTCAAATAAAGTTGTACATTTTTTCTGAGCGTTCCTGCGAACCTTCGGCAATTCTAGAAATTTCAACGCCGTGAACACGCTATGGGAACGCAACTTGGTGTGACAGGACCTTTACTGGTCTACGCGTAGGGGAAAAATACAAACCCGTTATATTCATTACGAAAAAAAAAATTCTTCCTATACAGAATCTGGCATGGTTTTATGCTTTGTTTTATTCATAGTTTCACTGAGATGTCCATGTGCATCATTGAAATAATTTTAAAAGTTGTTAAAAAATTACATTGGCAATTGATTTGCTTGCATGATCAGTTTTATGGAGTTCAGTACATGTCTCTAAAATAATACCTACCTCTTATTCTAACCCCTCTAATTTCTTTACTTTCTGCAATACTTCTTCATTCCATCATTGAATTTAAACATTGATAATTTTACTTTAAAATGATCTTTATTTCAACAATTAATTCAGCCAATCACCTAAGCCCCTTTTCTGCTCGGCTCAATCTTGTATTAACACTTCTCTGATGTCAACATCCGGTGCTTTGGTACTCTCATTCCTATGATGCGTCTTAAGTACGTATAAGAATACATCTTAGTCTTAAGTCTGTTTCTCGAAGCTGTCCTGAATGTAGAGACCACCATAACTTTGTCTTAACTTAAGGGAAGCACATACTTCGTCCCAAGACCATCCTAAGATTGCAAAATCACGTTAAATGGGATCTTAGGACTGCTTAATGTTGTAATGCTTTTTCATATGACGGTAGAATAAGGCAATCTTTTGATAACAATATTGATATATTTTTTTAAATCTTTCAAATCAATAGAGTTTTTAGGTCACCTGAGTAAACTCAGGTGACTTATTGCTATCCGTTTTCGTCCGTCGTTGTGCGTCGTGCGTTAACATTTTACATTTTTAACTTCTTGAAAACTACAAGGCTAATTGTTATCATTTGTGGTGTGCAGCATCTTTATGGTAAGAGGAATGTAAATTTTGAAATTCATGGCTCTACCACCCCCGGGGCGCCACAGGCGGAGCCAAATATGCAAAAAAATCCAAATTTTCAAAAATCTTCTCTACTCCCTCACATGTGAGGAAAAAAAATGAATGCATGGTTATGATTTCCATGAAGCCCTCTACCAAAATTGTGAAATTCATGGCCCCTGGGTCAGGGGTTCAGGCTCTAGGGTGGGGCCAATATGGCCATATAGTAAAAATGTATTAACTTTTAGAAAGTCTTCTTCTCTACTCCCATAATTTATTGAGAAAAACTAAATGCATGGCAATGATGTCCATGAAGTTTTCTCCCTAAATTGTGAAATTCATGGCCCCTGGTTCAGGGGTTCAGGCTCTAGGGCGGGGCCACTATAGCCACATAGTGAAAATGTCTTAAATCTTAGAAAATCTTCTCGTCTCCCACACATCTGTAAGAAAAACTGACTTCATAATTATGTTAACTAGGAAGTCCTCTAACAAAATTATAAATTTCATGTCCCCTGAAGTAGGGGTCCTGACTCTAGAGCGGGGCCAAAATAATCATACAGTGTTAATGCATTTAATGTTTAAAAAATTGTCTTCTTTACTTCTGCTGATGCTGAATAAAAACTGACTGCATATAAAGAAAGAAAATAAAGAAATCTGTGAAAATTTAAAATTTCATGTCTCCCAATTTAGGGATTTGAATCTAGGGCGGAGCCAAAACACTGACATAGTGTATAGGGTAGGGGTTCTTAATGCAAGGTGTGGCCAAAATGGTCATTTAGTGTTAATGTATATAACGTTTAAACAACATCTACTGATACAGAATAAAAACCGACTCCATATTTAGAAAAAAAACATTAAGCTGTCACCTTGAATAATATTTCATGTCACCTCAATGTAAGACAAGGGTTAGGGCTGAGAGGGGGGTATATGTTTGTCTTATTATTTTAATTTGCTCAGGAATTTCAATGATTTCTTTGAAAACATATACATCTTTGAAAACATAAACATATAAATCCTATCTTGAATGTTGACAAATATTGGAAAATTATTTTCTATCAGAGTCTTGCACCTCTTCAATATTAGGTCATGCACTCTATTATGATCTTTAAGTTTTTCGCTAAAATCATAGGTTTCAAAGTCATTTTTGAAAGATTTCAGGTAGGGGGGTTGTCATCATTACAATATAATTTATTACTCCAGAATGAAACTTAATCAAATGCATATATGAGACTCCTCGACAAGTTTGTGTATAGGCTATGGTACTCAGGTGACCGTTAAGGCCTATTGGCCTCTTGTTTTTTGTTCTCAAGAGTAGTGCTGATTGCAAGGATTCCATCTTAAAATGCCTGTAATCTATACTTTCTTTTAATTCCTTTAGGTTGCAGATGAGTCTGAATGTGCTTTTTCTTTTAGACGTAAGAAATATTTGAGAAGTAAATTGACTTTCTTCATATTCACTTTCAATCACTATCTTTTTGCTAATGACATGTATATTTCAGTTTTAATTGCCGTCATCTCATCATCCTTGAATTGACACTGTTTGGGTATTTTGCCTTTTATTGGCAGTTGACCCGATTTAAACTGTAATTCCATGCCACTGACAATTTTAAAGTTCGCTTAGCATCAGAAGAAACCATCATATACTTTGGACATGAGGACCAGGACCATGCAAACACTCAAGGGGTTGTCCTTATGCTGTCACCAGAAGCAACAAAAGCGATGATAGCATGGGAACCAGCGTCGCCAAGACTCATGTCAGCCAGGTTCAACTCAAAGGGAAGGAAGATCACAATCATTCAGTGTTATGCACCAATAAATGCAGCAGAAGAACAGGAGAAGGACGAATTCTATGCTGCATTACAGTCAATGATAGACCGTGCACCTCGTAGAGACATCAAAATTGTGATCAGAGATCTGAATGCCAAGGTTGGAGAGGACAACACGAACAAAGAACTCATCATGGAAAAGTACGGCATTGGTAATAAAAATGAAAAGGGATAACTTTTTACAGACTTCTGCACTTTCAATGACCTAGTCATAGGAGGCACCATCTTTCCACACAAGAAGATACACAAAACAACCTGGACTTCTCCAGATGGAAAGACAGAAAATCAAATAGACCATATTACCATCATGCAAAAATGGAGAGGTTTGTTAGATGTAAGGACAAGACGAGGAGCAGATGCAGCCTCAGATCACCAACTTGTCACAGCTACGCTGAGAATGAAACTCAGAGCATTTAAAGATAAATCAAAAACACCTCACTACAAATTTAATGTCCACTTTCTTTAAAACAAAGAAAAAATTGAAGAGTTTAACATCACAGTAAGCAAAAAGTTTGATGCATTAGAGGGTTTGACAGTAACAACTATAGAAGACCATTGGGTTAAGCTCCAAGACACCTGGAAAACTGCATGCAGTGAAGTTTTAGGAAAGAGAAAGAGGGAGCACACAGATTGGTTGATAGCAAAAACATGGGAAATAGTAAAAATAAGGAAAGAGTTGAAGCAGAAAATTAACCAATGTAAGGATGCTCAACAAAAAGAAGAACTGGAAAAAGAATATAGGGAAGCCAACAAACAAGTTAAAAAGAGTGCTAGAAAAGACAGGAGACAGTTTGTCCATGACATGACTGAAAAGAAAGCAGCCAGGCAGAACAACATAAAAAAGCTGTATTAACTAACCAGAACCTCAGGAAAGAATATAAACACCAACACCCCAGTGAGAGGACTATCAGTAGTTACATAGGACAAAAAGCTAGATGGGTAGTTCAAGGAAGTTCTAAATCGGCCACCACCACCCAGTACTGCAAGCATCCTAACAATAAAGAATGAACTTATCATCACTACCGGATCCCCATCTAGAGTAGAAATCGCCAAGGCAATTAAAATACTGAAAAATGAAAAAGCAGCTGGTCCAGATGGCATTCCTCCAGAGGCTCTTAAATCTACCCCAACAATATCTGCAGAGATGTTACAACCTCTACTACAAAATATATGGGAAGAAGAAAAAGTTCCAGATGCTGGGAGAACAGGATACCTGATTAAACTACCAAAGAAAGGTGACCTGTCGCAATGTGGAAAATGGCGAGGTATCATGCTTTTATCCATGCCACCAAGGTCCTAACAAGAGAAATCTTGGAAAGAATGAAAGAAGCACTGGACAATGCACTAAGATCAGAGAAAGCAGGGTTTCACCAGAACAGATCATGCACAGACCACATTGCCACCCTTCGAATCATCATAGAGCAGTCTATTGAGTGGCAGTCTCCACTATATTCAACATTTGTGGACTTTGAAAAAGGTTTTGATAGTGTGGATAAGTCAACCATCTGGAAGCTAATGGAACATTATGGAATCCAACCAAAGTTCATTAGCATCATTAGAAACCTGTATGATAATGCCACATGTCATATAATCCACAATGGAAAACTCACACATCCATTTAAAGTAGAAACAGGAGTAAGGCAGGGTTGCATTCTTTCACCAGCGATATTTTTAATTGTAATTGACTGGATCATGAAAGAAACAACGCAAGGCAACAAGACTGGAATCCAGTGGACCTTCACCAAACACCTCGTGGACCTGGATTTTGCAGATGACATTGACTTGCTATCCCACAAACTACAACATGCGCAGGAAAAATTGTCGCGCCTTGCAGCAGAAGCAGAAAAGACCGACCTTAAAATAAACATTAAAAGACATAGGTGATGAGAATGAACAACAAGCAGAATGTACCAATCCAGTTAAATGGAAAGAACATAAGAGAAACCAATAAATTTACATATTTTCGGAGCATTATCAGCAAGGACGGGGGCGCTGACGACGATGGTAAAAGCAGTACCAACAAGGCAAGACAAGCATTCAACACCCTCCGCCAAATTTGGAATAGTAAATCATTCTCCATCATTTTTAATACAAATGTTAAATCAGTCCTGTTGTATGACTCAGAGACCTGGAAGGTAACGAAAACCTGTCCTTTGAAAATCCCCAGAAAACATCACAAGACAGGCACTGGATTGGAATCCTCAGGGAAAGAGGAAGGTGGGGAGACCTAGGCAAACCTGGAGAAGATAAGTGGAGTCAGAGGCAAAAGAGGCAGGATTCACCTGGGCCCAGTTAACGAAAGTCGCCCAAAACAGAGTTCGCTGGCGAGGAGTGGTTGCGGCCCTATGCTCCCCAAGGAGCGAACAGGAATAAGTCAAGACAATTTTAAAAATCTCATTATCAGTTATTTGTCTCCATTGATTAAAAAATTGCTATTAACTACTACATGTACCTTCAAATTTTAAATACATGTTTGAGCTGCTACATGTACAATTACACCTTTAATAGGGTTGTAGAAATGTTTGTCAAATTCGATATCCTCTTGCAAATCATGCTTGATTTCCAAGCTTGCCTCAATTGAAGTTTGGCATTTTTTTTCTATGTTCTCTTGAATTTCATTTGATTCTTCATATTTTCGGTGGAACGATTCTTCCAACCGAAATCTGTTCTTGGTCGAATTCAGAAACGTTTCCCGTTTTTTTTTGGCTGGAAATTCTTTCCTAAATTGCCAACTTTGCTTTTTTAAGTGATTTTGCTAGATCATCCCCAAATAGGTAATAGGTAACAGATGTAACAGTGATATTTCCATTACAATTGAAATGCAGAGTATTCGTTTCTTTAAAAAAGTTGAAGTTCTTTTCTTTGAATACTTACTGAAGTATTCGCATGTCCTAACAAGAACTCAGCTTCTATACAATTTTGTACAACGTTGTCATTTCATCAGCAACGCGCAAGAGCCTTAGCAATTAAAAGCCTGTGAAAAATTAGAAAGGATGTGTCTTTTGATTGCTAAGGTCTGACCCTAAAAAAACGAAATTCAACATACTTCCAATACCTAATTAATTAAATCTGGTTAAATTGACTCGAAGTCAACATTGAAAAAGCTGAGTATGTGTGTTTAAGAACCATATTTGTCTTAAAATTAACAAACGACACGGTTAATTTTCTTACACATTTAATCTTCCTAAAACGTATGGAATTGCCCCCTGTTTTTGATGACCTCTAATCGTCATTACTGGTGACATTATTTTTTTTATATCATTCGCATAATTACGCATCATTTTATCATACAGGTAGTGTGTGTGTGGGTATATCTATCTATCTATCTATCTATCTATCTATCTATCTATCTATCTATCTATCTTGTGTGTGATTTTATATTTGCTTAATCCAATAAGTTGAAATGGTGTATACATTATGGGGGCTTGCCGAGTGAACATAACCATTTCAACGAGTTAGATAAAGCAAATATAAAAGCACACAATTATAGATGTCCTACATGTGTGTATTTGTCTCATACGATTTGATTTATATTTTTATAAAGCTTTTGAGAACAGTTGTTAATGTTTCACAAAACAAATACTAATGATTCGAAGTTAAAAATATTGATTAAGGGTGCTTACTGGTGGTAAAATAAAAGTATTGAGAGGCATTATTTCGGTAAGTTCTTTGTGTATAGAGAAACACGACCAAAGCGTTGGTTTCATATTGCGTCGTCAAAATTAATTTTTTGATAGTTTACATATGCAGTTTTATAAAGTACTGTGGAATCATTTTAATACGTGGGGGCCAATTTTCGTGGATTGTGTTTTTTTTTTTTTTGCTTAATCGTGGGGATGTTATTTCGTGAGGTGTCGGTTTTCAGTTTCAGTAAGAAAACTTATGTAACCAGATAGCCGTCTTGGCTGTATTTTAAATTACATGTAGTCGAAAAAAGGTGGCGAACAAAAGTTTGTTATACGAAATCTAATCATATATTATTTGATATCACCAGTTTGGAATTTGGGGTTAGAATACTCAATTTGAAGTAAATATGTTCAGCGCTTCGACAGCCATATAATTAACATTAAATTATGATGAGTACTTCATTAGTTTCGGTCAAGCAGAACGTTGGCTATGCACATGATTCAGAGGATAATAGCTCCGGAGCTGATGTCGCTATAGGTTAAATATATAGAAATCATGTTCAGTGTGAAGTGTTGATTGTTTGTAATGATAATATAATTATTTATGATTATACCACTTGGACAGAACTAATCTGAATTACTTTTTCTCTTTGTGTGAATGATCATATATAAGCTTATGTAGAGAGAATGAGGACGATGTGAGGTTGGGCGTTCATGAGATGTTGGAGACTGCTAGTCAGTGTTAGAGATTGAGATTTGAATTTGTAAGACTTTGAAAGTTGCTTTGAAAAATCTATACGATCACGCTTTAATAAATTATTGTTCAACACCCAACGGGACTTATCATTTCTGGACTGGACAAGGAATTAAACCAACCCATAGGCTTACATCGATCTATTTGGTGCCCGTGACCAGGACATTACGAAGTACTAAAACTAAGGAAAGGACAATTTGAACTGTTAAGGTAAGAACTTTTTCTCAATGTCTCAGTTAACGAACTCGAAGTAAGCACTCTGACTAGCAACTTAAATGGCAACAGAAAACGGTTTTGATAAAAAAGAATTTCAAAGACAAATGGAACAATTAGAGGAACAATTTTCAGGGATGGGTCATGAAAAAGATAATCAAGAACAAGACAAACATAAAAAAACCCCAGATCAAGAACAGATTAAAAGAAATTTTAGTGAAACAACATTTGACACATATCATGATGCTAGGTCGCATGGAACTCATGAACCTCGACGCCGCGTCCCAAATCAAGATGATGAAAAAGATTTTATCTTTGGTCAGGTTAAAGCTATGACAGCCGCTTTATCAGTGCCCCTATCTTCTGTGATAACTCCTTTCGAAGGAGATCCGAAAAAATTTAAACAATGGATTAAAGAAGTCGAAAAATACAGTATTATGTCCGGAAAACAGGCTCACGAAATTCCCATGCTCGCGTATATTACGAGTAAAGGTTCTGTAGGAGATTATATCAAAAGATACTTAGACGAGACAGACGCGTCAGAAGAAATTCCGTCATGGAATGATCTTAAAGAATCACTTAAAAATCGATTCGCGGAAATTACGGATTCCCAACACGCGTTAGCAGTAATGCGCAGGACGCGACAAAATTCAAACGAGAGTGTTCAATTGTTCGCGGAAAGATTAATACAAATCGCGGAAGACGCCTACAGTAAAGATAGATTAAAAGATCCTTTAGTACAACAGCAATTAGTTGACATCTTTTGTGATGGTTTGACTTTTGACTATCTTAGAATGAAAATCCTTCGGGAAAATCCCAGAGACTTAGAGTCAGCAATACAGGTAGCTATGCGCGAACAAAATCTAAGACAAAGACTAGCAATAAGAGGATCTAATCTGACAAACAATGTACAAAGTGACGACAACAGACAGACTTCTTCAAGTTTTGACACTATCACTCCTGTCTTAAGAGACCGATTGGTTAACTTTGCCCCGGTAAAAACTAGAAATGAAGAACCTATGGAAATTGATCATGCGAGAAATAACAGATGTTTCAAATGTAAGAAAACAGGTCATAGGGCCAGATTCTGTCCGCAAAATAAACGCCAAGTTAGGCCCCGCCCCCAATTGAGTAAACGACCCAATCAATTCCAAACTGTACATAATGTAGAGCAAAGTCCCCTCCCACCGATCGAATGCTGGAATTGTGGTAGGTTAGGGCATGTACGCGCAGAATGTTGGAGTCCGCGCATGTATCAGAGAACGCAACAAAATAGAGGTAGGCCGGCCAACCGTCAAAAACGATCACATGACTTTAATGACCAAATTAATAGGAGACCGACCAGAGACTGGAGCCCTCGCGCCGTTTTTGATAAACAAAATCAGGAAAACTAAGATGTTCTTCCTTCGTTGAAGCCCGAAGAAAGAACTTTAATAAAAGGCCTACATTTGAAATTAATTTTACTAACAACCCCAGTAGCTGTTTGTTAAAGATAGGTAAAAATAAATTTAGAGCTTTGGTAGATACTGGCGCGGCAGTATCTTTAATTAGTAAGAGAATGTATGATAATTTGTTTCCCCGCCCCAAATTGTGTAAAAATGACATTCCCTCTCTTCAAGCAGCAAATGGTAATTCTTTAATCGCGGTAGGGTATGTAAATATCTCATTTAAGATTGCAGGGTTAACTTTAGACCACAAACTTTATGTGACAAAGGGACTCAACAGAAACTTGATTCTCGGTCGTGATTGGCTTAAGAAAAACAATGTTCGTTTATACTTTGATCTTGGACTCATGCGCATTGATGGCAAAGCTTATGCTGAATTAAAAGAAGATTTACACATCTCAACAACTGTAAGAACACCCAAGAAACTTATTATGAAACCAAATATGGTGACAGTATTTTATGGAAAAGTTAACAGCAATTTCCCTGTAGAGGAAAAAGACTTGGTGGAAGTAAACAGTATAGACAATAATTGTATTATGGAGGACCCAGGACTATATTTAAAAGACTCAGTTTGTGTAGTCCGGAGAGACAGGAAAATTCCAATGATCTTTGTTAATCAAACCAATAAAAGTTATAAAATTCCAAGAGGATACATCGTAGGACGTGTCACCGCGTTGAAACCCAAAGAAATCTCGGAGATACAAGCGAGACAGGAAACTGAAGAAAAGATTGATGTACCTGAAAGATTCAAACATTCTGTCCAAACACTTGTGAGAAAGAACAGTGACTTATTTGCTAAGAAAGACAGTGATCTTGGAGTGACTGATACAGTCAAAATGAAGATAGAGACGGGAGATCAACACCCAATAAAGAATAGACCATACCGAGTACCCCTAAATAAAAGACAGATATTTGACAAGGCAATATCAGAGATGATGAGCGCAAAGATTATTGAAAGATCACAGTCGCCTTGGTCATTTCCTTTGGTAGTAGTTAAGAAGAAGGATGGATCAGATCGAATGTGCGTAGACTTTCGAAGTTTAAACAAGATAGTAAGGCCAATATCATTCCCATTACCGTTGATTGATGATATCCTATGCTTGCTTGGTAAAGCTAAGTACTTCACTGCACTAGACTTGAAAAGTGGATATTGGCAGGTAAAATTAGATGACTCAAGTAAAGAAAAAACAGCCTTCGCATGTCATAAGGGATTGTTTAAGTTTAATAGGATGCCATTTGGATTGAGTAATGCACCGGCAGTCTTCCAGGAACTAATGAACATCGTTCTTCAAGGACAAGAGGAGTTTGCTATCGCATACCTGGATGACATCCTCATATTCTCAGAAACACCGGAAGATCACCTCCATCATATCCAAGATGTGTTTAATCGCCTAAGGACACATGGACTAAAACTCAAGTTAAAGAAGTGTAGTTTCTTCAAGGAACAGACTGAATATCTTGGCTTTATCATTAATGAACATGGCGTAAAACCAGATCCAAAGAAAGTGGAGGCCATTAGGAAGTTACCCGCACCTACTACAGTCCGAGAAGTCCGTGGTTTTATAGGTATGTGTAGTTATTATAGAAGATTCATACCAAATTTCTCCAAGATTGCGGAGCCACTGATTGACTTAACCAGAAAGTATGCCAGATTTAAGTGGACACCTTGCTGTCAAGACGCATTTGACTTCCTTAAGGAGAGTTTAACAGTAGTACCTCTGTTAGCATATCCAGATACTAATAAGCCATACATCTTGTACACTGATGCCAGTGACAATTGTATTGGTGCTTGCCTAACGCAGAAGACTGATGAAGGAGAAGATAAGCCGATATACTACTTATCCCACAAGCTGAGTAAAACCCAAGTAAAATGGTCAACCATAGAAAAAGAAGCATTTGCAATTCACTACGCTCTTCAAAAGCTAGACCATTACCTTCACAGTGCTCAGTTTATTATAAGGACGGATCACAAACCGCTAAAATACATCTTAGAATCTCCAATGCAGAATAAGAAGATTCAACTATGGGCATTGAGTATCGCTGGATACAACTGTAAGGTAGAGTACATTGAAGGCAGATTCAACTGCTGTGCGGATCTCTTATCCAGGTTACCATCCACTATCTCTGAGGATGAAGATGAAGAACAATCAGAATGTGATGAACCGGATGTTAAAGACAATTTCTTTGAAGTGAACGTATTAAACTCAAATGCTTTCTCGCCTAAAAGATTAGCCAAGTGTGAAGTTAAGCAGCATGATGAACTGATCAAACCCTTCATTGATTTACCGGAAGATATCAATATCAAGGAAAGTCAGCAAAACGATGAGCAGATTAAGAAACTGAAGAACCGGTTAAACAAAGGAACAGCAACGGCAACTGAAGAAAAGAAGTTTCTAGAAATAGATGGTTTAATGTATTATCTTTCAGATGGAGACTCGGAAGGCCCAAGACTTCGCCTGTATATACCACGTGAGTTAGAATTTTTGGTGGTGCAGCAATACCATGATGGACTTGGACATATGGGAGTGGACAAAACGTATGACGTAATCAGACAAAAATACTACATGCCAAATTTATACAAGAGGTTGTATTCTTATATAGAAGGATGCGTAGTATGCCAAATGAGGAGCAATAAGAGGACTCAACCCCCACTTCAGGAGACAGACATACCACCATTTCCCATGGCTAAGGTAGGACTTGATTTGTCAGGACCATATCCAACTTCGTTGTCAGGAAACAAGTATATAGTTTCATTCATTGATATTTACTCTGGATGGCCAGAAGCATTCCCTGTTCCTGATAAATCAGCTGACAATATAGTACATCTTATATTGGAAGAAATATACCCGAGATATGGCTGTCCTCTTCAAATTCTCACAGACAATGGAACAGAAAATGTGAATAAGAAAGTGGAAGAAACATTGAGAGAACTGAACATTAACCACGTCACGACATCTTACTACAGTCCTCAAGGCAATGGTAAAGTGGAAAGATTCCATCGGACTCTTCATGACGTAATGGCTAAGAAGATAACGGACAATGCTCAAACATGGGACATTCATATTAATCAGACATTAGCAGCCATTCGCTTTCATCCGAATGAGTCATCAAAGTTTTCCCCATATTACCTTATGTACAATAGAGACGTTGTTTTACCTCTTGACACTTTAATGAAACCTCGCCGAAGATATGCCGGAGAAGATCAACATAAGATCGCGCTTCAAGAACAACACAAGGCGTTCATGTTAGTACATCGCAATATGAAGGAGGCCAAGAAGAAACAAAAAGCCCAAGCTGATAAGAAGAGTAAAGATGAAGAATTTCAGGTAGGAGACCCAGTTTACCTCAAGAACAACAGGAGACAAAATAAACTAGATAAGAAATGGCTCCCTTATTACCGAATTATTGAACAGAAAGGACCAGTTAGCTTTGTGGTTAAGGATCAATTAACGGGATCCACTACCAAGTGTCATGCACGACAATTAAGACTGGCAGATATTTCGCACTGGCCCCTCTCACAAGAAACTGAAGATGGTGGAAGAACTCTAAGAAAAACCAATTATGTGGTGCCACCGGAAGAGGAAGTATCTTCGGAAAATGACGACGAGATGCAGCCAGATCCACTAGAAAGAGCCATACAGTTCAAACAACGTGAGAGAGAAGATTCTTCAGACGAAGAAGACATACCCCTCGCTGAACTTCAAAGACGCATAAGAGCTAAGAAGATCATGGATGAACAGCAGTGTAATGATGAGCAGGATCAGACTGTAGAGTCAGGATCGGATGAGAACCCTGAGTCAGAACAAAGTGAATACAATGATCAAAACTATGAGATACCCTTAGATACCCCAAATGTACCCTTGGATGAAGATATGGAGATTTGTGAAATAAATGCTAACGTAGGGCTAGGCTTCACCCCAAACCCCAAACCGCGTAAACCAATCCCCAAACCTCGTAAGAATAGAGTTGTTAGTAAACAACAGCATGTAGAGAATTGTATTACTATTATGGCCGACATGGTGAAAGCATTGATATAATGTGTTATAGATGTGAATAATATCAAATATGCATGGCTTTGTATATATCATGCTTGCTAATAAACAAGTTTGACAGGATATCTCCTTTGACATTTGAATGGATAATGAAATAGAAAATGCGGACGTAGTGCCTTGAACATTTGTAAATGCGGAGTTTAAATATTTTACAAACCCGAAATATATGAACGGACGATTCAGTAAAGAAACTATAATTGCGTCTACAATAAGTTAGAGTAAGAAATTTAAAGTTACTTGTAAATAAAAGAGAATATAACAATCGACATCTTGATTATGAGACAAGGTTGTTCAGGTTTTCATGGTTCATTGCTAATACCTCCTTATTACAATCGAGAAAGTCAATTTAATATGTCTGACTCCTTTCAGAATTTTATTAACGACATAGATACATATACACTATAAGATCCTATCAACTTAAAATATCCAGATATAGGACACATTAAAATTCCTGATAAAATAAAAGATATAAAGGTTTTCCCTATGAACACACTGATGGCGGAATTGCCAGTAGACAGTAATTTACAACCTATGGAATCATCACCTTGGGTGGGAAGTATTTGGTTCTATGTATTTTTGATTTTGGCAGTGATAATTATATTTGTAATTTGTATTATGAAACGCAAAACTATCAAAAAGTTAGGAGATATGTGCTGTGGTTGCTGGTCAGGTTGTCGAAAAAGGGGTAGTGACAGAGATGAGGAAAGTTCTGGCAGAGACTTTTCGCATCATGTGAATCCTGGGAAGCGAAATTCTAAAGAGACTGTTGAGATGAAAACCTTAATGAAGAATGCCCCGACCCCTGAAACACCACGAAGAATTGGAAAACGAGGAGCTCGTACCAATGTTCGCAGTACTGGATCGATAACCGCAGAATTAGCACGCCAGATGACTGAAGAGGAGAGGAACTATGATTTACCGTGGCCCGAATGTTACAGACCAGACCCGGAATTGGCACGTAAATACCTAGAAGAAAAGTCGTTGATGTCTAAGGAATAGAGGAATGCAGCAGGTGTTCCGCGAGATGTCACCTCGCCATCCGCGCCGTAAGTGCCGTTGAAGTACAAATTAATTAAATATTGTGGATGTGATGAATGTTTGAAAAATTGTGAATAATGTTAAATTTTATAATTTGAAATTAATTCTTGAGGATTGTGAAATTCGATTGGAATTCATGGATTCTGAATTACGTAGACATAATCCCGATCGATTCCGTATAAGCGTTATACGATCACCGATTCGCCTTATTTGAACTTGATGTTATTCTGTGGACGCCGAAAAACTTTATTGTGAACTCTATATATATGCTTGACTGTGTAAATTTATTATGTGTGCTTTTGTGTTTTATAATAGTCTTAAAACATGTTTATGTGAATATTGACATTTAATCCTGGACATTATATTTGAATTATATTGAACTGTTAACATTGACCAATGGACAATCTCGGTCGACATTCATTAATTATAATGGTATTCTAATTTGATTATTGATTATTATTCATTTGGTGGTGATTGTATTTGACTTTAATATTGATTATTATTGGTGATGGAGGTTATATTGATCAGTATTGATTTGTTGTTTGCAATAATCAAACGATTCTGTGTAGTTATGTTAATCGTGTACATTTTGTTCAATAACTGTTGTGGTGTTCCAAGCCGGTAAAAGAAATGATCACTTTATTCTATTTCTTAATAGAGATGTTCCGACTGGTGTGTCACTGGAAGGTTCATCTGACCAAGGAGAGTTTAAAGGGTAATTTCTTGCACCGGGCACCTGGCGGAAGAAATCTCCCTCCGGGATATTTCTTTTGTTAGGGGGACGTATGTAACCAGATAGCCGTCTTGGCTGTATTTTAAATTACATGTAGTCGAAAAAAGGTGGCGAACAAAAGTTTGTTATACGAAATCTAATCATATATTATTTGATATCACCAGTTTGGAATTTGGGGTTAGAATACTCAATTTGAAGTAAATATGTTCAGCGCTTCGACAGCCATATAATGAACATTAAATTATGATGAGTACTTCATTAGTTTCGGTCAAGCAGAACGTTGGCTATGCACATGATTCAGAGGATAATAGCTCCGGAGCTGATGTCGCTATAGGTTAAATATATAGAAATCATGTTCAGTGTGAAGTGTTGATTGTTTGTAATGATAATATAATTATTTATGATTATACCACTTGGACAGAACTAATCTGAATTACTTTTTCTCTTTGTGTGAATGATCATATATAAGCTTATGTAGAGAGAATGAGGACGATGTGAGGTTGGGCGTTCATGAGATGTTGGAGACTGCTAGTCAGTGTTAGAGATTGAGATTTGAATTTGTAAGACTTTGAAAGTTGCTTTGAAAAATCTATACGATCACGCTTTAATAAATTATTGTTCAACACCCAACGGGACTTATCATTTCTGGACTGGACAAGGAATTAAACCAACCCATAGGCTTACACTTACTCTTTTAAAATATGTTTTCGTGGAGGATGTTAATTCGTAGTGGAGGGCTATCCACGAATACCAGGAAAATTGAGCCACCACGAATTCTTTTGATTCCACAGTGTGCACTATACACTTACCTTTATTTTTGTATTTTAAATCTATTTTCAAATAATTGTTAGCAGATAAAAAGTAATGTGATGTATACAAAAAAAATTCCACAACGTCACATGAAGCGTTGAAGCGAGGGGTGTGTCAAAAATATTTCTTACCGGAAGTCTTTTTTCGCAATTTAAACAAGCTGCATGCATTTAAAAACCCCCCAAAAACCAAAAATGTCGTCCTGTGATTTAAATGTCTTACTTAGTTTAGTTCTTATATGCTGCGTACTTCAAAACCAAGAGGTTATCAGGAAGAAATCAGAAATGATACTTTCGGGACAAAATGAAACTAAGAATTTCAGTAAGTATGATTATTTAATAAATTTGAGATATTTAATTACGTTATAATTTGCTCAGAAGAGTATTTTTGCAATACAATAAATATTCATGTCCACCTCTTTTTTCACTTTTTTTTTTTTTAACAATTCTTTGTTATTGAATTTCTGTATATTGACTGTGTTAGTAAAGCTGAAAATTTCAAATCTGCATGTCTATATAGTATAACTAATAACAAAACTATTAACAACGATTTTTATAATGATACCCTCACACTCTAAATTTTTAATACCATACATGTACCACTACTTGGACTTTTTTTCTCTTTTTATACTATGTCAGTGTCTAGGACCACAGATTGTACTCTTCAAGAAATTGGTGAATACGCAGTGAGCTCTAAAGATACTAAACGCAAATACCAAACATCACTTGATGCGTGCAAGACGGACTGTGAGAAATCTCCGCAGTGCCGAGCTATGTATTATATAAACAGAATGTGTTCCATCATTTATAAAGACACTAAACGAATTGAACTATTAGGATCGTCGTACTTTCTAAAAGTTTGCCATGGTATATATTGTAAGTACATGCATATAATTAACAAAAGCATTCTCCTTGTAGACCAATTTTATTTACATATTTTCGATAGCTTTTGGAAAACCTATATTAAGTTTTAAAGAATTTCAAGTTTATTTGAAAATGTTGCTTGGTTAAGTTTGTTCGCATCGTATTACACACCTCATACTTTAAGGAGGCTGGCTGATCAACACATTACCCATCAGATGTACTTCTATTTCTTTGAATCTTAGCTTTAAACAATTATTTAGTAAAATATCAAGTTCTATATATTTTTTTTGCTTATGTAGAGCTCTATCACTCATGGAGATCCATTTAGTCCAAAAATGGCCACGACGAGCATCCATCCCATTGTGGAAATAAGAAGTTTCGCATACATAGTTTTAAGATATACGTGTATATATACATGCTGTAAAGATGCATAGCTACATGTATTTAAATACCACGGCTGCTCTAGCCCTTGAACTCGGCACAAAACAGCCGATACCGTTTTATGCCTAAATGTCAACAGATAAGAATATCAAACAAGGAAGCTATCACATTGATTACTAGTGCTAAAACATTGTTCATGACTTTGATAAATCATGTGTCTGGCTTTAAAAACAGACATAAGGAAGGAGTCTTATCTGGTTTTACGACTTTTTTCCTTCTTACAAATGCACATCTTAGCATAGAAATAGTTATCAAAATTTAGAATCTAACATGAACTATATTTTGGCGGAACACTGTCGTAGGAAAATGTGTAGTTTTTAAGAAGAAGTTAAAAATGTAAAATTGTTAACACAGGACGGACGAAGACTAATTGCTTTTTAACAAAAGTCTTGAAAAATGCTAAAAAGCATTAATAGACCCTTTATCTCAAAAATTGGAACATTGGCCTCATATGAATGTTATGCCAACAGAAAATGGTCAATATAAGTCGTTAAGAAAAAAATGTTTATCATCTTTTACATTTTTAAGTCACCTCTATTGCTATTAGTCTTCGTCCGTCGTCGTGTGGTGTGCGTAGTCCGTCGTGTGTTAACAATTTTACATTTCTAACGCCAACAACATTGCGATTAAACGCAAAAAGTTTAGTTTAAACGCAATGATTATTGTTTGAAACCCCAAAAAGTAATTTTCCTTTGAGCTATCCTTAATAGGTTTCCGTACTTGGCAGATCCAATCAAACATATATTTGCGTTAAGCCACATTTGATAATTGTATTTAACATATTATAGATGTCAAAATGGTTTTCGACTTTGTCGCAAATTTCTCAAATGATTATTGACACTAGTGCTCATTACAAACATTTGCGAAAAGGAGCGAATCGGAATAGTATAATATGTACTTATATACTTTCATGAATGTAAAACAAAGTATAAATTCAACAATTACATGTAGTTTCGTTTTATCGTAATAAATGTTTCGTAATGATAATTATAAATAACATTAAAAGTAGTGTAATAATATTATTTACAAATAATATCACGTTTCAGGTGATGTCAAACTGTTGGAGGGACAGGTCTCAGATTTATTACAAATAGTATCCACTCTCAGCAGTGAAATCAAAAGTCTTAAAGAGAGCTTAGACAAATTCAACGCCACCGCTAATTGATAAAGATAGGACACCAGAACAAAAATAGTTATTCATTATACATGTATATAAAGTTAATACTTATCTCTCTTTCACTTGTATCTATCTATCTATCTATCTATCTATCTATCTATCTATCTATCTATCGTAATATCGTAATAAATATTGCTGGATTTAAAGTATTTTAGTCTTTTGTCTGCAAATACATCCATCTTGCTATGACCTTTAAAACGTTACAGTATGTATATTCTATAACCTTGATCATAAGACAAACACAGCTGGAAATAAGATTTATGATGTTCTCGGTTGTTTTGTTTATTTTAGCGGTTTAATGCGTCCGCTGACCTTGAAATTTAATTTGTGATGTGGCTTACTACACCTTGACGCAGTTTCTCAAATCAGCACAAATTACTTGAGTATGATTGATAGTATGATCCATAAGGACTATATAAGTCTAAGAAGCAAAAATACGCAATTTTTGATAAAACATTGTGATTTTCAAAATTTTAATTCAGTATATTGAAACAAAAACTCCATGCGGATTCGAACTCATGATCTACGGTTCACAAGCTCAATAGTCTACCAACTGTGCTATGAAAAAATTGAACCAAATCGATCAATACAAACTTTTTTAACAAAACATTAAAATCGCTATCTTGTGACGTAATGTCTTAAAAAGTATAAAATTAATTAATCTCAAATTGATGTAGTGAGCTTATAGAATCATCTTGTTTACCACTATGTTTTGAATGAAGCCAAGCAGATCATAAGAAGACAAATACATTCCAGACACGTAGTAAAAGGACATAAAATTCTTTAAAATTCTCGCCACAATTACATGAAACTCAAAGGAGCATTGATATACCGGTAATACCACCTATGTTATTGATTGATAAACCGGTAATACCACCTATATTATTGATTGATAAACCGGTAATACCACCTATGTTATTGATTGATAAACCGGCAATACCACCTATGTTATCGATGCATGAAATAGCAGTGGTGTTTTTGATAAATGGTATGATATTCTTTTTTTTTTTTTGTTAAAGCAGAGTAAAATTACTTCAGTCCAAAAAGCAACCTCACGGTTCTAAATAATTGATGGTTTTCCCCCTCCTTAGTGATTCATGTTCCCCCTGAATGTTTTTAGATTTATTCATTACAGCGCTCAATTCAAAATCAGAAACATTAGATATGTTGATATCATTATTATTGTTCATATAAAATTCTTTAAACTGCTATTATATAGAATTGCTAGAATCCACCAAACTAAGTCCACCCATTTTAATTTCTTTTAATATTTTTCGAGACATCATAGAGGTAGTCATGGTATGATTATGCAAGCGGAGAAGTCTTTGACATTTCCAAAGAACGATAAAAACGGTCTTAACACTACTGCTAAGAAACTAACCACTAACAATCTATTACCTTTCGCAATCTCTCTTATTCAGCGGCATAGCAAGGCCGAAACTGATGTGCATGATTTAAAACAGATGGATTTTTGGTGCCCTTTTTCTCTTGTGGGTCTTGAACAAAACTGGATGGAGGGGATTCAGTCTTGGGAGCTACTGGATTCTGAACATTTTACCACTCATCAAGAACATTTTTTTAAAAGGCGTATTGTATTAATTCTTTATAAACATTTCAAATATAATTCAAAAGAGACTGAATAAAAAAATAATTATCGTACTGATCATCGCATATTTTTATGAATGAATGTGCTAGGTATGATGAAAATGTATTCTCCAATGTTTATTTTATTTTTTCATGCTACTTTCATATTCGTTTGAAATTAAAAAAGAATACATTTTATTTCTTTACCTTGATAAATATTTATCTATGTTTATCTCTCTCTTTCTCTTTGCGCATGTAGTCTTAAAACCTTGTATGATATGTAACCCCCCCTCCCCCCTTGTACATTTTAAAGACATTACACTGATTTCAAATACAAATTGATGCATGTCCTTTGTTGGATAAAAAATAAATGCCATGGGCTCTCAAAATTTATATACACTGCAATACAATTTTCAATATTTATAATTCTATTTTATTCGATAAGAGCAAAAAATAAGACGAACGGTTATTCTTAATGATAAAAGATTGCTCAAAATTTAATTTTCAAGTTTCATTCAAACTTTCAATTGCAAATCAATTTTATCCAAAAACAAGCCTTTTCAGAATGTTTTAGACTATGCTATGTTTTTGGAACATTCGATTGATTTGCACATTCCTTTACAGGGTATTTTTTTTCGACCTTTACAGGTGGTTTTTTCGAACTTGTCGTGGCGGTGGTTGTGTTGTCACTGTTTTTTCCGGTGCTACCGACGAACTTGGTGAACTATCAAGTTGAAAATTCTCACCCTTTAAAAATTCAATTTAAGTTTTACTACTGACGATCTAACGTTGAAAATGATCAGTTCATTTTCAACGTAGGTCGCACATTGGCCTAGTCCGAAAGTCTATTACCGTTTAAATTGCTGTAGCAGGTAACATCAATTCTAGAATAAAGTCAGCGAATAAAATATGATTACTTAGAATTATAGAATGCTAACATAAACTTTGATGTAGGTGTAATTTCTTTAAATTTGCTCTTTCTTTTAAAATCCATATCAAACATCAAAGTTTAATCTAAATGTAACAACTTTTCAAATATGTTAATAACAATGAAATAATTTCTTAATCGACAATTTTCATTACTCTACGAATTGATTGGTTAAACGTTGTTTTACATTATCTCTGGGGATCGTTTTTAAAATACACAATACCGATAATAACTCTTTTTATCATTAAATGTTTCCTATAAAAGGGGAAGGAAAGTCAGTATGTGTTGTACAATAAATCAATAAATTATCCTCTACGCATTTTGTTCATTAAAAATCCCGGAACAATGAATAAATCAGGAAATATCGACCGCTTAATTTAAATTTCCCGCTGCTATGAGAGCTGCCATTTAACTGTAATCTATGAAGTCAAACCATCTATTCCGGTTTATTTTATCAAAATAGCATTAGTATTAGCAAATCATGATATTCACTCTAAATGACAAGTTTGGAAAATATGAAACAATATCGATTTGAGACCGTTCTTTTACCTTTGACTTTCCACAAAATTACAAACGAATGACAAACGGAGTAGTTCGTTGAAATCTAAAAGTGTCGGAGGAATATCCGCGTAGTTGTGGAAATTGTCAACAAATGCCAAATATCGTAGAAAATATCTGCCGTCGTTATTTCGAATTTAGAGAATGTATTTTAAAACATCCCGATTACTATGGGCAGCGGAAAGGGCAATAAATACATTTTAACAAAATCAATAGCAATTTAAATTCAACAATCCTAAATAATATCATCGATGACCATAAATGCAAAACCAACAGTCTTCTTTGCAATGTAAATATACATAAAATCAACCAAAGGTGTCTTTATACAAATCAAACAAACAAAAAGTAAAACCAACATACATAAATGCAAAACGAACAGACATCAACATAAAACAAGCGGACGCACAAAAACAAACGCCAGGTGACGTGTTAGGAATCAACACACGCGGTGTCCTGTCCAGTCTTATACAGACCATCTCGTACACAGATCATGTCGTATACAAAAAATCAACTCGTATACAAAACAGAGAAGAAAGTTTTAATCTTACACAACGTTTTTTGTATATTAAATCATGTTTTATACAAATGGCTCAAACATGTTCTAGTATATGCAATTGTACCCGGTACATTCCGATAATCTAATGACTTAATTTGGTTTAAAATCCCTCATTAAAACAGATATATCTATACTACTATATAAAATTATAAGTGTTAATTAGGTAATTAATAAATTATCAGCAAAATAGGTCTTAAAAATCCGAAATTTGAACCGGAATGAATTTAGAACTTTGTAATCGCTAAGACCAGGCCTCAGGATCATGAAGCAATTTCAGACTTAAGTCAAAATTTCAGTCAGTCATAAAATGACTGTTTATCATAATATGACGATTGAAATTTGTAATTAACAAATTTATATCAAGGCACTTTTCATAGCATTACAATTATATCAGTGTTTTTAATCAAGAGTCATTAAGACAGTGTACACTTTTTGACTTAAGTCTAAGATTGCTTCATGATCCTGGAGCCTGAGCTTTCGCTTCACATAGAAACATTTATACAAATAGAGCGGGTCTTCATGAAGTGACGAGTTTTACAGAGGATGTTGCTGTCCATCATTGACTTTTAAAAGAATAAAAAGATTTTTATAGAACTAAACACATGAAACTAGGAATATAGCTAAGACAGCGGAAAACTGGGTTCTTTAAATGCACGCGCTCTATAAGCTTTTGAATCGCATATAAGGGATGGGAGTTAATTAGCTAGAGTCATAACTTGAAACGAAAACGTGGTTTTTTATATTTACATCAAATAGTGAAGTATACATAATTACATTTAAAACATGAAATCAATCTCTGCACACTGCATTCTTTTTCTAAAATATAATTTATGTACAGTGGAACGAAAATCATAACAGTTTTGCTTATGACAAAGCGTTCCGGTATCTTAAAACGATAATCACACGATGTTTTAAAAATAAAAAGCTGCATGGATGGAATGTGTAATTTCCGTAAATTGGTCATTCTACATGATATACCTTTATTTTTGTCTTTGATTCCACAATCTTTCGATAATAAAAAAAAATTAATTATAAAAGGGAATATCTGAATTACTGCTTGCTCAGAACTTGCTTTTACGATGTTTAACCACAATTAACTAAGAGGTATAGAGCACTTGATAAACGATTTCGCCTAAAATATAGCACTTTTGCAAACATCGAACATGTTTAATATTATACAATATTTAGTCAAAATATATTCAAAGACACGCAAATAACACAATCACCATGCTGAAAGAGTCTTAATTACCTTACACAACATCATTTAAATCTCAGGTTTAGTGGGGATATATAGGAAAGTATTTAGTGTACGATAAAAATTGGATATTTGACTATTTGAGCCACTCTAAACCAAAGAAATCCTATTAAAATTACGTTCTACAGGTTTTGTAGTACACGTTTATATTAAAATAGATTTGGTTTAACGTGGTCTTCGTATTGAAAATTAGACAAATATTTCAATTAGTGTCCTTTGTAATACAATCATGTATATAGCCATATATATTGAAAATACATCTTCTGAAAATGTTAGGTGCGTGGCCTAGTGGTGACGCTGAGGTCTTTTTGATTTTGTGGTCGCTGGATCGAATCCACCAAGTAGTAAATATTGGTTTTTTTTCATTTAATTGAAACATGAAAAGAATAGAGAGATTAAGTTACATGTATCAAATCTTCTGGTTTTTTTTTTTTTTAAATTATCTTGTTTGATTCAGTCTGAGTATGAGCACACCCAATATAAACAGATCTCTTTATTAATAATATACCTGTACTCTATTTACACTTGAATCCATTGCATTTTGCTTGAACTTAACACGGTTCAGAATATCAACTAACATTATACACAGCGTTTCCCGAATTTATGACAAATCAGTTGTTACAGACACCATTATAAAATCAGTATATGGGTTTCGAAAATCCTATTGCGACAGCTAGGTAGCTGATGCTATTTTTAGTAACAGGTACTTTCCGTCCAAACACAGGTGTAGGCGAAATAATGGGAAAAGGCGCTATACCTCTTTAAAACTGATATTTTTGTAATTAATTCCTATATCTTTGAAATCTTAATAAAATATCACATATTTTTCCTTTTACGATATCAATTATTTAATACAACTTTAAATTGCTATACTATAAAGAAATCAATTTATCTTAAAGCAAACTTTCCGTTTTGCATACAAACTTCCCACAATACATAAAACATTTTTAAGCCTTGCCTACGAGTATATTTTTGTGTAGAATTTGACTTCTCGGTTTTGTATACGAGTTGACTTTTTGTATACGACATGAACTATGTACGAGATAGTCTGTGTATGACTTGAATGGACACCGCGCAAAATGCTTCTCAGAAACGCCACCTGGCGTTTGTTTTTGTGCGTCCGCTTGTTTTATGTTGATGTCTGTTCGTTTTGCATTTATGTATGTTGTTTTTAGTTTTTGTTTGTTTGATTTGTATAAAGACACCCTTGTTTGTTTTTATGTATATTTATATTGCAAGGAAGACTGTTGGTTTTGCATTTATGGTCATTGATGATATTATTTAGGATTGTTGAATTCAAATTACCATTGATTTTGTAAAAAAGTATTTTTTGCCCTTTCCGCTGCCCATAGATTACAATTAACATACTTATTCAGCCAGCGAAGAACTTGACTTGGAAAAAAATTACTCGAGGTCATTTTTCAACATTGAATGAAAGCAGATAAGCATTTATTTGATAAGAATGCATATGTTTATACATACATGTATTTGTTTTTTTAGAGTGACGTGTGAACCTAAACATTATCAGTTTTGTTCAGTTGATTACTTGAGTAACAGAAAAGGCATTTAAACCATCGTTTTATTCCAGAGCACTTTGTACATTGTATATGTAAACCAAACCGGAGAGATGGTGTGACGTCAAAATAATTAATTTTTTGGTTTTTAATACAAAAGAATTCTACATCATGTCAGCCTTTAGCGGGGCACTCGATTTCTCTAACTTCATTAAAGGTTAATTATGTAGTGTATTTTCAAAACAGAATGACCACATGTGATGATTTAAACCTCTTTATTTAAGGAATAAGGAATCATTCTTTGAGTATTATGAGGTGATAATTTTGGTCGGGGCATGATCAAATCCAATAAAGCCCGAAGGGCTTTATGATAGATTTGATCAAGCCCCGACCGAAATTATAACATCATAATATTCAAAGAATGATTCCTTATTACTTATATTTATATAATTTTCAACAATAGTACGATATTACACTGAATATTAATTTTGCACACCCCGCTTGAGCCTCAACAATACGTCATTTGAATTTATTGGGCTGTATAGTACAAAATCGATTAGTAGTGTTATCACAGACAAAGACACTGAAAAATGTAAATATTAGTATAAATAAAATATTGTTTTGATTTCCTGAATGATATGAATTGTATCCATATATATGTCGAGAGTTGTTTTTTTTTCAATAGTAACACACACGCAGCAATTCAGCGGTTTAAGCGAGTTTAAAATGGTAAACATAAGTACAGGACAGACTGCATAATTTTTCTTCAGTCCTGACCTTTTTCATACCGCCTAATTTCTTTGATTGCGGTCGTTTACAGGGATATTTGGTTAGTTGAATTAAGGTGGCACGACACGCCAATATATTATTTGATGGATCGATAAAAAATCGTTTTTGAAATATGATTTACATTTTATCTAAAATTTAGCATTTTCGTTTCAATTTCTTTGTAAAATATAATTGGTTGGTTTTGTGACTCTTGAATATTCTACATTTTATTCATGGATTTAAAAGATATAAAAGAATAAGGATTTTAATTTTCATTAATAATTTTCTAATTAAAATATTCAAAAAATGACCAGACCTTCTTTGATATGTATTTATAGATAATCATTTTATGCATCAACTAACACCAAATTTTAAGCCCTTAAATATTTTGTTCGCAACAAAAATAATATTTCCCATTTAAAAATAGCCCTAAAATCATAGAACATAATTAAAAGCAGGTATTGGACACTCTTTTTTTGTGAAATCGTACTTCAAAATAGATTCTTTATTGATCCATCAAATAAAATTTTGGTGTGTCGAGGAACCTTAAGTACTCAATGTTAGTAAACAAATCTTTGGAACTATTACATCAATGGACAAATTACCAAAAAACTACATTCCCTAAGACGTTTATATTTGCACAGAGAGTAACAAACATTTTGTTTAATCTTTTAACATACGTTTATAAATATGAATAATTTTAAAGATGTGTATTTGAATACAATCTTCATTTTTAACGTTAGTTTCATATAAAATCTAACAATTAGATAAAACACAATATAGTTACGATGCTGAGTTATATTTCACACATCGAAAGATTTGTTTAAATCAAGTTATGTTTGAAGTACTACATTTAAATACAATATAAACCACCTATGAACAAAAGATTTACCACACAAATACATTTATTATTTATTTACAAAACTGGATTTAAAAAATATTAATATTTTAATATCTATGTAACAAAAGCATTTGGATTCTTTGAAATTTATTTTTGTTGTGTGAGTCCAAAACAAAGGCATTCTTAAATTTAACTTTGAATGATTTTATTAGGAAATTCATTTAACGTCGCACACGTTACTAAAAAGAATGTTTTCCGGACCCTGATTTCAGAACCAAAGTTATCGATATTAAATTGTTAATGAACGCGACCAAAAAGGCTCTCTGCAGGTTTACTAGAAAAAGCTGGTTCTCGCAACATTAACGCCCGAATTTTTATCCCACTGTTCAACTCGCGAGATGTTAATTTGTATGTTGGTGTCTTCTTTGACCTTTGAAAACTTCAAAAAATGAGTGACGAATTTTCATAAGCACTCCTGTTGTAAGAATAACAATTCATGCTAAAGCTCCTCCAATAAAGCTGCGCACGAAACCGTCAAGTTTAACACAGTCTGAAAGTACGCAATTATAAAATAGTTACATACTGTATTTTTACAACTTATTTTATGTGATAATTAAAAGAGAATGTAATAGATAAATTTTTATTACGAAGAAACTTCGCTACCTCTTTTTGCCAGTTGGATCAGACGAATCAGTGATGATGTCAGACGTCAGATGTCAGAAAAGAGATGTCAGTTGCAGTGAGTACTATTGACCGAATACAACAGTCCCCTCTTAAACACAATTAAAAAAAAGAATAATAAATTGCGTCGTCTCATTTTTTTTATGATTTTAATATTGAAATACGAAAATCTGTGTCTTCTTGTCTTTGAATGATGTTGTTACAGATCTGAAACTCAATAAACCCACTAGAGAGGTTGATGCACCATCTTATCTCACTGCATTAACAGTTGTGATCATGATCTGCAAACATTTAAGTATATTTACACGATTGCTGATGGTTGAGTTCCGCGGATGAACACGTGTACTTTTGGACTCTCCTGGTGGAATTTGAATGTGTAGAGATTGATTATCAACTATATAACCTTTGTCATCGGAAACATCCAGAGTCAACGATCTTTTATTTCCTCCGTGGTTTGAAATGTTGTATTCAAGTTCTTCTATGTTTGAAAGTGATAGATCACCTGTAATATGGAAACAAAGTAAAAAGTTGTCAGTCTGAGATTCACCAAAGCATTGAGTAAAATAATACATGTGTGCCCTGCTTAGACAAACGCTCATATCTCACGTTTTGACTTTCAATGGTTCAATTTAGTAAGAAATAATCCCTTAAACTAACGATAAGGAATTAAGAAGGAACTAGTAATTTCACGTGTTTTCTCAATATTATATTTAGTGAAACTCGGATGTTGTTGTTCACCATGACATCAATACCAGAGTTCGGGTTACATAATAACAACTTTCAAGAAAGACGACCTTTCAGGAAGTAGTAAGGAATGAAAAAGGAGTCTGATTGACGACACTCAATGCCAGTTTTCCTACCTAATATGAATTCCACAGTGGTCAGTTTCCAGCTCTGTCTCAAATGTAAAAGAGACAGGCAAAGTTGAAAAGTCTGATGAGAAACCAGCTGAAGTTAAAGCAGAGCAAGAAACAAATGAACAGGCATCTCAAAAGGAAACAGAAAAATGTGAGACTAGTGACAATGTTGCAGATCGTAATCCTCCTTTAGGGTGTCAAGATGAGGAAGGGTTAGACACACAGTCAGACACACCTGAAATCAATTATGAAAGTGCTCAAGAGAAAGCTGAAGTTGCTAAAGAGCAGACAGTGGAATCGATAGATGATGCTGTGGCAGTAGTGGAAAAGCAACCAGAAGAGCCTGCTTCAGACAATAATCAAGATACTCCAAAAGAAATTGAAGTGAAATCTGAGGAGAGCTCTGAACATGTTGCCCAAGATGAGGAGGCTGTTGAAAAGGCTGAAGAATTAATGAAAGAACCTGCCAAAGAAATTGCAGAGGAGAAGTCTGTAGAAGCAGCCACAGAAGAAACAAACAAACAGAGGAACCAGCAAATGTGGCAAATGATGTCTCTGAGGAAGCGATTGGTTCTCAAAAGCAACAACTGGAAACAGTTGAGGAAAAGAAGGATGAAGTAGGATATGAAAACCTAGAAGAATCGAAACAAACAGAGGAACCTGCAGATGTGACAAATATTGCCGGTGAGGAAGCAACTGATGCTCAAAAGCAACAATCGGAAACAATTGAGAAAGAAAAGGATGAAGGAGACAATGAAAAAATGCCAGAGGAGTTAGAAACTGGAGAGAAGACTTTGCCTTCAGAGGAAACTGAACAACAGAAGGAGGAGGTTGTAGACAATAATGTAGAGGTAAGTAAATGCCAGCCAGTAGTTCAGGAACAAGGAATGGATTAATGGAAGTGGCGCCACTTCATAGGCTGAATTAAAACCAAATCTTAAACCAAATTCTAAGTTACTAAACAACTCAATGGTATGGAAATGGGCTGAGATGGAAGTGGACTCCATTGAAAAATTCTGTGATCATGACATTAATAATGTAAAATCACTGTTTCATTCAACTGCAAGTTGAGAAACAGGGATGCTTTGAAATGGAGGAGATGATCTTTGGGGAATGTGGAAGTAGTATCTAGATAAACCCTCCAACTTTTTGATAAATTCTGCAATACAAAGTTTTAAGTAAATATTGTTCTTATTCTGCTATCTTCTCTGTTGATGTATTCTTGTTCATGTTGCATGTGTATTACATAATCTGTAGATGAGGGAGTTCAGTGCATGACAACCTGGTTTTGGGTAATGGTTTCTGATAAAACTGAATACTATTAATTTCCTATTTTGCCTTAGGAGCCAGAGCCCAAAGAACAACAGAGTGAGGAAACGCCTAAACCTGATGAAACGACGACAGACACCCCTAAACCAGATGAACCACAACCAGCAGCTCAGGAGGAATTTAAGGAAGAATCCAAGGAGGAAACTAAGGAAGAACCCAAGGAGGAACCTAAGGAAGAAACTAAGGAGGAAACTAAGAAAGAAGCCAAGGAAGAGACTAAGGAAGAAACAAAGGAAGAAGCAGCCCAGAATCAGAGGAAAAGCCTCCTATGGAAGTTTGTGTAAGGGCTAAATTCTTATTAATTTTAAATTTTGATAAATGGAATACACTCACACATACACCACACATGACTAGCAAAGATTTTAATCTTAAATATTGGTATTTCAATACATGTAAGAGAATGAGCAAGATTCAGTCAGGAGTTTTTCATAGAAAAGGAATAGTCCTGGTTAAGGCGAACAGGAATTTTGCTGTCTCCTCTGCATTGAGTCTCATTAAACATACATTAAACATTATTACGAAAATAAATTTGAAATTTAATACAAAAATTCCGATGATTGTTTTAATTTATAACATAAACTGATTTTTTTTGGTCAGTGCGGACCAATTTCATTTGATAATGAATAATCATTATGCTTTTTGGAACATAGGAGGTTTTTTAATAGAAGTTACTAATAACCAGGAATTTGGTTTCAAAGTTATTCACAGTGATTTCTAGGAAAATAGTAAAATATATAGATCCAATTTTATATTTAGGAAATAATGAGTAGAGGTAGTTAACATTTTTTAATAAGTTAGGGGTGTCTTTTCCCATCATATATTTACATCCACTGGGTATTATTGAAATGGTGGGTGGGCGGACGGCTGCCAAAAGGGTTCCCCCATTACACGTATACGGATAACTTCTCCTACGGTTTTCAAGATAGGAAGTTTTTGTTTTCCAGATCAATCGTACATATTTTAGAGAAGTGCATGTTACTTGGATTTTGGTTTTTGATAATTTATGCAAAAAATACCTGCTGTTGAACTTGGTCATTTTTTTTTGCATAATATTGGATATACTGCTGGGATCATTAGAATTTATGGTGGATCAATTATCGAGATATTCGTGGGTTACCCTCCCCCATTTTTCTGGATAGGTAGTGTTTATCAATTCAGGGTTGACAAATGGATTATAGATACCGTTCACATAACAGAAAACTTGGTTTGCTGTCACATTGACAGCTTTTCTCTTGTCTATTAGACCAATCCACACTTTACAAAAGTTATGTCCCTTGGCCGCCATCTTTGGGGGGAAAAACCCATAGATTTTTCACAGTAGCCTTGTAGTTTAGAGGTTTGTAAATTTGTCATTCGACATTAAAAATCCCTTTCTGTTGCGTAATTGTTTGCCCCAACCCACTGATCGAAGGAATATATTAAATTCCAAGAGATTTCCTCACAGGGCGCCCAACTACCGGTACTTGGTTGCATAAAGAAGGGGAAAATTAAGTTTTTCCCTTTTGACCTTTGTGATGACCCCGCAAAGGGAAACAACTTTTGCAAAGTGTGATTGGACTTGAAAAAAAGCAGTAAATGTTCCATGACCAAATAAATGACAAAATCAGATCTACCCAGTTTGATTAATGACAATTATAAGATATAGACTTGATTTCACTTGTTAACTTGACTTGTTCATTTGTTTATTTTTCATTTAAAGTCTAACTAATAAAAAATTGATATTGTAAATTATTGTTTCTTTCTCAATGACTCTGTGATGTGTGTTTCAAAAATATTTTTAGCATAAATTCATACAGACATTTTTCAGAATTTTGGTGTCTGGATTTATATTGCTGACATGTAAATCAAATTACTGTGGGATCATCATTATTCATGGGGGATTAATGGCTTTTGCAGGTAACCCTTGCCCACAAATTTACATCCCCACAAACAAATATATACAAGCATTTGTTTAATATTTATTAAGATTATCCCGAACTTGCTACCAACGATATTACTTCCCCACGAACCAGGAAAATTTTTGCTACCCACGAACATTGATCCCCACAAATAGAAATAGTATTGGTACATGAATTATTTATTGTTTTTTATAAGCTCACTAAGTCTCCAAGATTTTGTATTTTTAAATTTCCTAGTGAGTAGCCACCCAGGAGGAAAGTGCAGAGGTAGCTTGTTTATCATTGTAATTAAAATAGCTGGTATTGAAGCTTATCGTATTAGGACAGCTGGTTTAATTGATTGTTGCACATATTCATTGACTGTTCTGGGATATTTTTAAGAGCTGAAAGTTTAATGATTGAGAATACACTTTATTTTGAATGATAAATTTATAGATTATATATTCAATATGTCATACCTGAAATGTGAGAAAACATGTACTTTTCAATATTTGATATAATTTTTTTAAGCAAATCTAATTGTTAGAACATATTTGCAAGCCAATGCTTTTAATAAATATCTTTTTGTACCTTGGCTAAGGGAGACTATTGAAACTAACGTTCTTTAAAATCATTTCAGAGCGAGAAGTTTGACACTGAGTTCCGATGGGATGATGAAGGAGAAATCGTCAAAGTGTCTGGCGCTTTTAATGATTGGAAAGAGCAAGTGCCTTTAGAGAAAAGGTATGTTTATGCTGCATGGCATACCAGTATTTATAAAATGCAAAGAAAGATAACTCCTCTAAATTCATTTTAAAGAATTATACCGTAAGGTATAAATATATAAAGCACTATATTTTGAGTGAAAAAAAAAATTCTTGAAGGTGATAAGGTTTTGGAATGTTAAATGATTGAGAGGTAGTACCTTAATTAACATATGCATTTTTTCTGGGTTTTTTTCTCAGTGGAGACAACGTTTTCCAAGCCATCATTGATCTCCCCAAAGGAGAATATATGTACAAATTCATTGTGGATGATAATTGGATAGTTAGCACAAAACTGGTAATAAATTTGTATTAACAACTACATATATAAATATTTATCTTTTCTATTTGATGGTGAATTAAAACAATATGTCAGTGTTTTTACAGTTTCTATTAACTACCAGATTATTTAAGGAAGAGAAAATATACAAATTCCATGCTTATCTATTGAATGTTCTTTCTCACTAACCTAATTTGTTCTGTTTTCTTGACACATCATACAAACAATTACATGTATAACACAAAGTCACGATTGTTTATATAGAAACTATAATTGAATCATTGTATTGATATACTGTAATGCAATATTGAAACTTTAAACTATTTTGTGTATTATGTACAAACAAAAAGTTAAAAAAGAAAAAAAAACTGATTGGAGTACATTTATTAAATCTGTCATTTCAGCCAATCAAAGTTGCCGATGATGGAGTAGAAAACAATTTTGTCGAGGTTTCCGGCTGAGCATGCCCAGTCCTCTCCCCGACTCTACACAAACAACACAAAGTTTAGACACATTCTCTGTGACATTCCAAGCATACAGATTAGATCAGCTGACATATTTTCTTCTTTCTGTGAAAAATTTTGATCATCATTACACCAAAAGAAAACCAACTTGATTTTTTTTTTCTATTTCACCAAGCAATAATATGTCTATGATGGACTTGGAGTTCTATTTTGAGAGCTGAGAAAGAGTTGTTTTTTTTCATCACAAATGTTTGCTATGAAGATTTATCATTGACATCATGCTTTGATCTTTGAAGGCCTTTTTAACTTTCACTTCTATGGTATTTGCTTGTATTTTTGTGCTTTACAAAAGTGAAAATGTGTTTGTAGAAGTGTGAATGTGTATTTTGTTGTAGTACATGAAATATTTATTCTTTGAATCCTCTTAACTTGGGACTTTGAGCACCAATGAGGACAATATATAGTAAATGGAATTCTAATTGACCAAGCTTTTATGTGTCTTTAGCTAAATCCATGTCCCAGAGTTGTTTTTTCTACACAGCTTGGTCAATAAATAAGCATTTATAGTTCTACATTGACATAGTTTTATGACCAAAAAAATTCAGTTGCCTGCGTTCTCTGTACAAATTTGTGATGTGAAACCCTGCTCATACTGACCCTTGCTGTTGTGCTTCAGATAGGGTGATTCTCATTGTAACTCTCTATGTGACAACCCATGTTACTTATACAGTAAACAAGGCAAGTGTTTCATTAACAGCTATTAAGTACAATATGTACAGAGTGACTGAAAGGTGGTAATTGGGTTTCGAAATGTTGTGACAAGTGGTTTTTTTTTAAATATAAATAGTTCAACCCTCAGAATGAGTCCGAAGTTCAAGTGAAAGCCCCAAGAGCTGTTTGATTTGTAATTCTGTGATTTATTTGTTGAGCTAATCACTATCACTGAGATGCTTTAAATTAGTTTTAATTTAACTTATAAGATTTGTGCAAGAGTGACACAGTTCTTACTATTGTATGGAGTTCTCAATTCTTTTCCACTTTTTTATATCTGGCCTTTGATACAACTGTATTCATGCATATTATTGGTAATGTTGCTTAATTTCTGAATGCACTGGTGAATAGGAGTTTGTGGTGAGCTTTATCAAGGGGGAGATAATTCTACATTTCTTTGCAATGCAATTTGTTGGATAGTAATCATTCATATTTTTGTATAACTGTGGTGTATATTGTCACACTGAATGCTGTCCCACTGTGAAATGAATGTGCCCTTTCTCTATATATCTAAGATTTAAAAGACAATCTTTTTTTTTAAATGTAAGGAAACCTCTCTTTCAGTTAGGTTATTTTTGATCTATGATCATAAAATTAATGATTTTGAATAGATATATTCAACGTATTTAGATATACTGGATATTTTCTTTTTTATAGAAGTAAGTACCTTAAGATTACTTACCACTTATTAATTATTGAAATGAAATTAGTGTGCTTTATTGTTTTTATATCATTTTATAGTGTTTGTTAATTACATGTACTAAAATATCTAGTCATTTTTGTATATCTAACAAAAGACATTAATTTTAGGGGGAAAATTCACTTAAGTGGTAAAAATGCTTGTAGTAATGTAGTGTCATGTATGTCATTGAAATAAAATTAACTAAGTTAAAATGTTGTTTTTTATCTCAATGGAAAAAAACTTGGACAAGGCGGCTAGTTATGCATTGTAGAGAGTAATACAAAACTCAAATTATATGTAACGTCGGTCGGTTGTTAACGAAAAACAATTTAATATAACTACGTATGAGCTGTGAATAAGTTACATGTATTTGTAACCCCATTACACTGAATAACATTCGAAGTACAACCGACCTATTTTGAACAGCGCCTATAACTCTTGAAACATATTGCACATTCATTTGATATCAGATGACTTTATCATGCTACACAGCCAATTGTGCCTCACGTGAAATCGGTTTCACGTTAATTTCGTGTTAAGTTAATTTCAGGTGAAATTCATGTGAATAATCTCACGTGAAATTCGTGCGAGTGCTTTTTTCACGTGAAAAACACGTGTGAAATTCATGTGGATTCCACGTGAATATCACGTGAGGCACAAATGCCTGTGCATCAATTATAGGTAATAGAACCAAGCTCAATGTTTTGTGTTTCATTTTTGGGCTGGAATTAAATGCATTTTAGACTTAAAAGAAAGTAACCATGAAATTTAATGACAGACGTCATTAATGTGTCGTCGTGTGCAGACGATCGGGGTAAGGGAATTTTGGCATAAAGGGTACAAGTTATAAGGTTGAGGCACCCTGTGGACCGTAAGAAAAAAACAAAGGGTAGGTGTGCTGTATTCCCGAAGGTCCACCAAAATACAATTCTAGATAAATAAAAGCCAATTGATGCAGGATTTCGAATTTATTAGACGAGTCTCAACGATGGCAACAGTTTCATGAATTAACAATTAAAAAGACATGTTTCTAACGAGACGAATATGGCTTCCGAAATCAGACTCTGGGTGAGTCGACGACTGGCCGGACTGAAGGTTGACAGTTGTACATATCTATACATAAGGATCTAAACAATGAGTGACAGGTGATGACATTAAGTAAGCTGAGTAAATGTTGAATTTAAAAAGTAAAGTCCAAAATTAAAGTTATTAATGAACAGTGAATTTTGCACTGTGATATATGAAACACCTCTTTGCGAGTCTATGAAAAGAAATGTGGATTGCAAACCCTTGAGTTGCGCAAATAAATGGAAAACATTTTGCAACGCATATGTAGTCAAGAAGACACGACAATTATAGACCGAAAACGGTGTAAAATGAAATTACAATTTTTCGAAACGTCTATATGCTTGCATTTTATCCGTAATGACAAATCATCTGTTTATCCTCTTATCGACAATTAAAAAAGCCAAACCAAATTTTCAAATTCTGTACTGATAGTTGTTTTTGTATCCAAATAAAATGAAAAGAATGATAAAACGTTTTTCTTGGAACTTAATCAATAGAAATGTAATGCTTTTTTAGAATTGAACTTATTCTCTGATGCAGTAAGAAACTAATAAACATGTACTTCAGTTTGTACACACAAGTTTGCTCAAAAAAGTTTTCTCATGTCAGATTTAATTGTTTAACCAAAAAAAGGATGAAATGAGAATGGAGTTTCGACATTTCAAGTGGACAATGTTCATAATACTATCTTACAAAAAGACGGACAAGTGTAATCGTATTTGGTTAAGAATAACGACAATTTCACACCCTCACTATGTATGAATATGCCTGTAAGGAAGTATTTTAACTGAAATTTATTAGTTAAATCTCATAATTTTCAAGGCCACAGGTCCATCTCCATGACCGCTCTCGGTTATTTTCGTAAAATAACTTTTTTGTAGTAAGCGACGGAAAAGGCGATGTGAAGAAGAATAAATATGAATTGAGCTTCTCTCCCAGCAAATTATTTTATTCAATTAATACAGATGAAAATGTAATTTTAAAATTATGGGGTTTTAAATAATTAACTGTTAAATATTCCCCCTTAATTTATACCTTTAATTGAACTATAAATATCATGTTTGTCTATTTTCATCATATTCTGAGTAATTATATAAGTTGACTTAACTTAAACTTAGCCTTGAAAAATAATGTAATTATAAGAATCCCGTTTGAAATTATAGCTATGAATCATATGGGTCATATGTCAATTCTTTTCTTCAATTTTCAATAGGTATATCGAATATTTCCAATTTATCACATGTTTATCTCAATATGCGGTGGATATCACTCATGGGATAAATTTTTGATATTCCACTGTGTGTTCTTACGCCACTTGACGTCATAGTTAAACATTACGTAGCTTCATGCGGATGATTGACGTAGAATGAAAAAGTAACAAAACAATTCACTTGAAAAGTGTAGAGTTCTAAATGTGAAGCATTTAATGCTGTTTTCATTTTTTCTTTCATGAATTGATAAAAATATGCTCGAAAATGAAATGTTTTTTTGTTAATCTTTAAGGAACTCTTTTTCCGTGGGTAAAGTTGTTGACGTCTTGTAGTATATGTGTTGTGCGGTTCACATTTATAATTTTTATAGAAAAGATTGAGATTTAACAAAATAAGTGGTAAAACATGTGATAAAAAGAATCTCTCATGATTTGTGAAGGTATATGATTTTTATCCAACTCGTTGTGTGTTTCCCATCCCCTCGCCAAGGCTCGGGGATAGAAAACACACAACTCGTTGGATAAAAATCATATACCATCGCAAATCATGAGAGATCCTATATGTACATAATATATGAAAATAACAAAACACAAACACGCTTGAGTAAAGTGCTTAATTTTTTTTTTTTAAGTTTTATACTTCACATTAATTTAAATAAGACTGTTATAGTTAAGAAGATAAAATCCTCCTCTGCCGTTTTCTAAAGTTGACTTGCACCCAAAGATTGGCCATATTGATTTGATTTGATTTTTGGTGATATTTTTCAACTAAAAGTATATAAACCAATCAAGATCTCATAATTTTCAGGCTTTTGATTCTGTAAACTAATGACCATAATTATGCTTATCTATCTAGTCTATATTCTTTCAAAACAGCTGATCGATTTCATTTATGTAATTATATATCCAATTTAAACATTTTATGATTATTTAATTCAGTTATTTAATCATGCATGTACCGGTATTGGTTTATACATATAAAAAGATTTATGTAAACATCGTGCAGAAAATTGCTGATTTATATTTTTGTAAAAATATTCTATGGTTATTTTGATTACAAGTATAGGCAAAATTAAGGTTTTTTAATATAAAATAACACAACATATTTAAAGATTTATGTTTAGATTAGTATTAAAAGTATAAATATATTTTATTTAGTATTACCAGTATTTCCCTAACTATTTTTATGCATTATATTTTATCATTTTTAAAAATGCTATCGTTTATTTGTTTTTATCAAACTATTCTGAGGTAATTGATAACAAATACATTTACATGTGAAAACAGACTATATACTCCTGATCACTCAGGTGTGAAAATCAAAATGTTGGCCAGGTGGGAATTGAGAATTTCAGAATGTTGGCTAAGTGGGAATAAATCGATTAGAATGTATATTTATTTACTAAAACTTTCTTTTGTGTTTTGAATACAAAACTCCGCCTTTCTCTTCATTGTTCAGTGGGTTTTTTGCACTATAAATACATGGACTTCCTGGTCTATGTGTAGATAAAAATTACATACCCAGTATATTCATTACAAGTGGGGAAAAACATTTTTTTTCTGTACATAATCTGACATGGTTTTATATTTTGTTTTGAAACTCAATTCAAATATTATTGTTTAAAGTTTGCCGAATGGCATCAATGAAATCAAGTGATTGAAAGAATTTTTTAAAAAGTCGTTAATAAATTGCATTGGCAAAGTAATGATCACTGATCACAGACATATGCTAAATGCAACTACCACAGAACCTTGAACCCTACCTACATTGTACTGTCTAAGAAATAAAGTTAAAAATAAATGTCCCAAATGAAACCCGACACTTGAGAAACGCGTTCTTTAAATTCTGTACTTTTTTAAACAACCTGGTGGTACTCATTGAACAACTGGATGATAAAAATGGCGAACAATTGTTTGATTGTTTGTGTTTTTGTATTAGCGGTAGACTCGCAGCTGATATACCCAGCTAACAATGGGGGACAACAGACTCTGCAAGATATGCTACACATCCTAGAATCTCAAAAGAAGTATTCAGAACTTATTTTGTTGGGGCAAGCGAACATCACCGATATTCGTAAGTATATACACCCATTTCTAATTATGATTTAAGGCCGGTGTTATATAGTGCCTTTTCCCCCTAGCCATCTTTCCACCCGGAAAAATGGCTATATAGCAGTTTTTCCCCCACGGAAAGCTGACTATATAGTGGGTTTTCCCCCCTTTTTATAGCCAGACTACCCCCACGGAAAACCTACTATATAGTAGATTTTCCCCCTTTTTTACATTCCGGTTATGTTTATGGCGGACCATTCGTGGCAATAATTTGCAATAACTGATTTTATATTAATTTCTCATTATAAAGGATAATTATGGCATTTATTAATACATAGAATAAAATACATGGTTTTTCACCCCTGATATGAACAAAGGCACGGCCTTCATAACATTCCTGTGTCATCACCATTTATTTCACCTTTTGTTATACCTTTTTGGAACACCTTTTACGCGGATTTCGGAATACCTCGAATCTTTTTCATCTAATCGATGCTTATCTACAGTTTTGACTTCGACGTTATGACATTGTCATTTTTCACAGAACAAGTCAGAATACGTTTGAGTGAAAATACGCCGGTTTGGAACTTTAATTTTCCCATGTATTATCATGTATGTATAAGGTCCTCCCAGGAAACTAACTGACTAATCTTGACTTAATTTTGTAGAGGAAGGGAATGAGAAGTGGAAATGTATTACTCCCTTCGTCCAGAAGGCTATTAATTTTAATTTAATACCGTTAGAATTGACGATCTTAAATGTAATCATATATTTCTACTTCTAAATATCAAACGAGAGACAGGGTGCAATGATATGATGAGAAACTGAAATGTTTTATTTCGATTGATGGGGTTCTAAATCATGGGTAAGGGGTGTTATAATTTATTATGTATTAAAGGCATGTGTAAAGTTAGTATTTACAATTTTGTTTTAAAGTCACGCATATTCATATTCATGTTTTTAAGCACAATTTTTACGAAACGCGAGGTTTTATGATGTAAACATTTTTTTTAAAAAATGAAATGGCTTCACAACCAGAACAAAGTCAGTATCTTTGCTGGTTACTTTGGAAAATGTGAAATGGAGCTTGAACTAACCTTATGTATATATTATCATTCACTGCGTGCTAATTTTTCCGCTTTTTATTTTGCAACGTGATTTATAAATATACAATTTTGAAAACGATGCCATATAAAACAAGATATACGATTCACTTACCTAAAAATCTCACCATACTATTTATTTCATATTTTTGCAATAAAGATTTACTTGTGTACTATATTATTTCTTCGAACAATGAAACAAGGGTAATTAGAAATAAAAACTAACACATTTTTTGTGATGAGCTGACATATTTTTTTAAAATATAAGCTTGATCTTCTAATCAATTGGCAAGTAAGTGCGCTATCGTTGGTTATTTATTTTTGTTTTTCGGTTGCTACTTTTATGAATAAATATTTATTGATTTATTTATCTAGTTATTTCGTTCATCATTAGTCATCTTATGAATTGATTAAATGTTTTGAAGAATAATGAATTTACCCGCGTACCTTTTTTAAGATTTTTGTTCGTAAAATCAAAAAGAAAAGCAGAATTAAACGTAATTTTCAACCATTTTGATAAAGAATTATATGAGTGAGTGTGTATTTTTAAATGATGTTTTCACTTTTAAATGACCGTAAAAATATGGTGATGTGGTCCTCTCTAGTTTTTGAGATATGGGGCCCTAAAAATACACTATTCACTATAATTGGATTTCAAAAATCTGGCTCGGAAACATCAAGGGCCCCTACCCTGGGGGCTAAATTTTTCAGGGTCATCTACTAGTGGTATACCACTATCAATATAAAAATATGGTTAAGTGGTCATCTTTAGAATTTGAGATTCGGGCCCCCACTTATAGAACACTATTCAATCATTATAATGGGGTTTTAAACATCGGGCCCTGAAACATCTAGGGCTCCTGCCCTCAGGGCTGAAATTTTCAGAGTACACTACAAGTGGTAAACCACTGCCACTGTGAAAATATGGTGATGTTGTCATCTATAGTTTATGAGATATGGGACCCTAAAGAATATGCACTATATTCATTATAATAGGATTTTAAACATCGGGCTATGAAACATCGGAAACAAAATTTCTCTAAAACAGAGGTTTAGCCTGGATAAAATTTGCACAAACAGGCAAACGGACTGATAGATTTATTAAAAAATTCTCAAAACATTTTTCACTTACAAATTCAGAACACAGAATTATGCATATAAGTGTAAATCTTGTAAAACCAAGTACTTTTTTCAATTAATTACCTAAATTAAGTTCTCTGTATAATTCCATTACACACGTTTAATTTTCAGCATTGTCTATAAAAAATAATAAATCGGCAAAACGAAACTTAACCTTTAGAGATGAATGCAGATATATGCAACCTGGGTGTGTAGAAACATTGATTTTAATCCTTACTGGGTTTCCATGAATATTTTTTATAAAATATGAACCCAAAACGTGAGGGAGAAACCCTACTATGGGGGAAAAGCTACTATATAGTAGCCTTTCCCCCTGGGGGGAAAGGCTACTATATAATAGGTTTTCCGGGGGGAAAAGCTACTATGGGGGAAAAGCTGCTATACAACACCGGTCCCTACTTGGTAAATGTTTGGTTAAAGTGTTGTTATTGTCCTAGAAATCAATAGAATTACAAAATCGTGTATTTTAAAAGCCCCAATTAAATTGCAAGGCTTAACTGGTTATTTTTTCTGTATTCAAAATGTATACCCCCTTTTTATCAAACGTTTTCATCCAGCCTTTTGCAATTATAAAGATATCGTTCAAGCAAAAGAAAAAGTAGTCATAATATTAAAATTTTATTTTTAAATAAACATTTGTAGGAAGACAAAAGTTTTAAGCCATTTTCTCATCAACTGGTTTACTGAAGTATTGTGTAAGAGAAGCATCACGATCGTCATTTTCAATCAATAAATTATAAAAAAGAAAGTGTGCAGAAGAGGAATACCGAAAAAAAATCAAAATAATAGAACATTAGACATTTTAAAAATATATTCATCATGGTTAACCGGCTAATTTTTCTATTAAGAATTTTAGAATTTATATATGTTGTACTTTAAAAGCTTATTTTAAAAAGTTAGAGTGGTCAACACGTTTTTTTCTTCCTACAACTTTCAGAAAACCTCATCTTGGGAAACATGTCATTGAAAAAAATATTTCTATGTGAATTAGTTGCTTTGTTAAAAGAACTGAAAGCCTTCTTTGCACAGATAGATCCGTGATAAAAGTTGTAAATTTCATAAATATTGTATGAACAGTACAGCGTCTTTACTATAATATATATACAAATGCACCATTTTGAAATGTAATAGAGTTAAAGATCAAAATCATTTAGAAATACAGACAATTACACATTGCTCTGTATTTACAAAATCTAACATGTCATTGATAACACAAGGTCTGTACAATTTTTCAGTGATTCTCAAATAATGATCATTACCTATACATATAAAATATATACAGACGTGAGTACTACCAGTGATGACGTCACTCAAGTGGTAACCAACCTTAAAGAAAAGTAAATTATCATGGCGAATGTAAGCTTCATTGACTTTACTCTCTTTCAGATCCAATGATCTGTGTAATGGCTATACTATTAAAAATATAAACGATGATTTTAACGTAATATTTTGTCCAATTGTTTAGTGAGGTGATTTGTGTTGTCTTTGTTTCGGACAGTACGGACCACTCCTTGTAGTCTTCAGTATCAAGGCGGATTTGTTGTGCCTGATGAAGATATCGAGCGTGCCTCCAAAACAACCCTAGATTCATGCAAGTCGGACTGTTTGAAGTCAACTCAATGCCGAGTTATGTATTATCTCAACGGATTCTGTTTCATCGTTAACAAGGATGTTGAACGTAGTCAATTTGTAGGCTCGATGTTTTTTCTTAAAGTGTGTGCTGGAATATACGGTAAGTTTGATATTCAAAAGTTGTTTTTGTTTAAGTATTTACTAAGCATTATTGAACATTATCATCAATTTTATTAAATCGATTAAGATAAAACACTAACAGTTGTATGATTCTTTAATAAAATATCGTAACAGATCCATAACACTCTCATAGATTTTACCACGATATATTGATGTACTATATACATAGATATGTTATAAAAGGAACAAGAATTATCTATTTACTACAATTATACTAGTCTAGTAGCATCTAAAAATTTCTCTTTTTAGATGATGTTAGAGAACTGTTGGGACAAGTATCAGAACTAATTCAAAAAAGTAAATAATATCAGCAGTGAAGTCAAGAGTCTCCGAGAGGGGTTGACAAAGGCCAATATTATACCATAAAGTGATATGGAAATGACTTATACGATAAACTGTTGCTCCTATATAGAAATAGCATATATCGGTTTAATTTTAGCGTGTCGCAAATTTGAAAATAAAGTAATGTTAGTTTTTTTTGGTCTTTTTTTTGTTTCTATTTTTTTGACGGTGGTTATAAAAAGCCACGGTCTATTGCTACGGTCCTGGCCGGAAGAGTGTTTTTCATGGGGATCCTAGTGGATAAGGAACGCGGTAACTCTGTTACATTGCAGTGTTACAGACAATGTTTTAGCTATGTGTCGATTTCAGTTTGAGAACTAATTTATATCTTCCCAGATATTTTAAGCATTATAAATAAATAGATGTATAGAAACATACCGTATCAATGTATCAATATTTCTTTAATGCCATGAATATTCATGATGCAATAAAAGAATCTGCAAAATAGTGCAAAGTTTATAATCAGTTTTATCTATCTATTATCTACTTGCATAAGTGTTTAAGACTTACTTTTGTGAATGAATGTTTTCACTGTAAATACTTTAGCATTTTTGCAATTACCAAAGTTAAGCTATTAAAGACCCCTATTAAAAAAAGTATGTGCTCTCCTTTTCCTGTTGATATTTTTTTAAGTTCATCAGTTTTCTAGTATTAATTCTTGGTAAAACAATACAATGTGGTGCATCATTTTCAAAGCAAAAAAAAATCATGATGTCCCAATCATTATTACTTTTTGCTGACATTGTTTCATTTATAACAAACTATTTTGTGCCATTCTGACTTGCTCTGCACGTATAATTGTTAAGAAATAAATACATTTCCTTTATTTTTTTCATTGTTATTTACGCTTCATTTTAAAAAAAAAAAAGATAAAATCATTGAATATTTCACTGATGAATGTTGACATTTCGTACATCTATATAACAAGGAAAAAGTATGTTAGATTTTACATATTTTCATTGTTTATTTTGATAGGAAGTATGTCACAATATGGAAGTGTCCCATACCAGCCTAAGACTAAGTTCAAATAATATTATTCTGGTTAAAGCTGTATTGATTAGTCAAAAAGAAGATTAAATTCGTATAACTTGTTTTGCATATGCTTTGATAGCAATAACGCCAAAAATAATTAAGTAAATAAAAACTCGGGATGTGCGGTTCACAAGTCCAATACCTTAACCACTCTGTTATGGATTTTGTTGAATGTTGTAGTCGATATAATCATTTTAACAATACTATATGGCTTTTGGAATCGAAGTCAGTCATCTAGATATCTGCGTAGACTTCCCCATTAAAAGGTACATTTGTACGCGAATTTACATTTCATCTTCAGCTGCAAACATTTAAATTTATTTATAAGAATTGAACTCAATTTCTACACAAGTTAGTTATCTCCGTAAAAAAAAAAACTTGTGTTAACTTGTGTTAAAGCAGTATACCCTACCTATGTTTTGGTAAAAAAAGATGTATGAAATTATGCCTGACTTTATTGTTTATTCTGATAGAAAGTATGTCATGATATGGAAGAGTCCCACCTTAAGCTCCTGTATACTGGTATATATATCACAGTTCACGCCACCGTCTATCAGTACTATCAGTACTTTGATTTTTTTTTTGCATACGCCCTTATTGACAATGTTTGGCAGGAGTTTCCTACTGTAACCTGTTTAGAAATAAGCTGATATGAAAAGCGTTTGAGGACGAGTTTGGAGTTGATTGGATTTGTTGTTGTTGGCTGGGTTGGTTTTTTTGGGTTAATTGGAAGCCTTCATAATTTTGTCGCCGCTCCCCACTTGTTCTTTGCTGTTGTCGAAATATATATATATAAACTGTTGGATGTTTAAACTTGTTCTTTAAGTCGTCTTAATCAGTTTGACGAGCATTATATCAAATATATTCTGTTTTACCAAAATAATGCCAAAAATGATGTCTAAAAAAAGATTTTTTTTACAACATGTATCTTTGAAAACGGCATATCCAGTAATTCCTTAAAAAAGAAAAACAAACAAACTTTCTACACTGAAGTGTTCATTGTTTTGAAATCCTTAACTCGGAAGAAAACGTTAATAATTCAAGGTTATAACGTGGACTTCACACAGTATGTAATGTTGGAAAAAAACATAAGCACACATACAAAATATTACATGTACATTAAAGCGTTTTTAAAAATAACTTTATTCTGACATTTCCAAAATTATCTACATTCATTACCTTTTCGTGCGATTAAAAAAAATTCAAACTGTTCCGGGGTTCGAACCCAATTAAAAAAAGTCAGACTCGGTCAGAAGCTAGTCTATATGCGTAACCTACTCGACTAATCTAGATATAATACAAAATAGGAACATTTAACACAGCTTTCTTAGATTTTAAAGGTATTTATGGGGTTTTTTTTGTCTTTTTTTTTATACAAAAGTTTAAAAAATATGCCTCTTTGAAACAAAAATCGGAAAGTTTTCCACAACAATGAGGATTCCCCTTTTATAAAGCGTGTAATCTGCAACATTTGTCTGAGTAACCATTTTCAAATTTATTTCATGGTCTTATAAAAGTTAGTACAAACTTTCTAGATAAAATTCCACACTGCTTTATGTACACCGTTGCGTGTAAAAAAGATTTACATCGAACTTTGTAACTTTGATTTTTTCCATTTTATCTGCTACACCTTTAGGGAAAATACCATTGGAACTGCAACACCCTCTTTGTCTACCGACTATTTGAACGAACTCGTATATGACTGGTTAGAAAGGAAAACAGCCCCTTTGACCCATTTCAGCATTTTTCTCCTCTCTGTTCCGTTCCCTACACAGTTTTCTGATTTGTGGCGACGATGTTCCGCACACAGTCTACATGTTTTCATACCAAATTTGGAAATCTTTCATTTATTTGACATTAAAAGATAAATATTTAGAGGACAACATTTAAACTTATTAACATGTTCAATTTCTTGCATATTTGCCTTAAAATTCTTTTCAAACATCCATTTAGTGTGATTCTCCTGCCAAAGACTTCTTTTTCAACGAGCCGTTGTTTTACAATAAACGGTGGTTTTCCCATTAAATTGAGCTTTTGTGTCAACTTTTATTCAAGGTTTAGATTCTTTGCGTGGAAGTTGTTCTAGACCTTGAATTATATCTCTATGGTCTTCATTTTAGGCAATACATGTTTTCTCGGTTTCTATTTGCTTTCTCTCAATAATCTTCTTTTTTTTATGGCATTTAGATCTTTTCGCAGAATAATCATCAGACAACTTTTTAAAAAAAAATCGTATATTCCTTTTCGTAAAAACTCGTAGTTCACGTGATATGTATTCATATTGAACTCGCTTCAATTGCCTCATTTCGTATCATATATGCATCAAATTGCACATTGGATAGTAATCCAATCTAATTAAAATTAGACTTGTAAATCCGCTCCTATAAGATACGCTATACATTGTTAGATCTTGTATAGCGTATCGTAGAGGAGCGGGTGTAAAAGTCTAATTTTAATTAGATTGGATATTAATCATTCATATTTTATTTCACACTGTAAAACAAATGTCCCCTTTCTATAAAGAATCAAAGATTTGAGGGAAACGTTTTGAAACTGCAAGCAAATCTCTTTTTTATTTAAGATGATTTTGATCTATGATCATGAACTGCTTTCGAGTTGACATGTATTTAGATTTTTACTGGATAATTATTTTTTTAGGTTAGTATTTGTTCTTCTTTCCTCTAAGTAATTATTAAAATGAAATTAAATTGAGTTTTATTAATTAATTATTTTATTAATCAATTTGTCTTAACTAAAATATTAAGTCATTCTTTGTTTATCTAATAAAAATCAAATTTTAACGAAAAATTCACTATCGTGGCAAGGAATGCCTAAAGTAATGTAGTGTCATATTTCATTGAAATTAATTTCACGAACTAAAAGTTAATGTTTTTTTTAATTCAAAGGAGAAAAAACTGAACTTAAAACAGACAGTTATACATTTTAGAGAGCAATACAACTGAAAGCTCAATTGAAGTGTAACTTATGTTTCCATTTTGGTCTGTGGTTTAGATTTGAATAAACATTAAATAATTACAGAACCACCATAATACACGATTTCCTAATAACAACATGAAAGTCCCAAGAGCTGTTTGTTTTGTAATAATGCTTTAAATTAGTTTTAACTTAAAAGAATGGTGCAAGAGAGATAGCTCTTATTGTTATATGGAGTTCTCAATTCTTTTCCACCTTTTTGATATTTGGCTTTTGATACAATTGTATTCATTCATATTCTTGGTAATGTTGCTTAATTTCTGAATGCACTGGTGAATAGGAGTTTGTGGGGAGCTTTATCAAGGGGGGGATAATTCTACATTTCTTTGCAAAGCAATTTGTTCGATAGTCATGGATTGTTGGAAAATATTTTTTAAACTGTAAGGAAATCTCTCTTTCAGTTATGTTATTTTTGATTGAAGGGGCACCTGATCTAAGATCATGAAATAAATGCTTTTGAATAGACATGTTTAATGTATTTAGATATACTGGACAGTTTCCTTTTCATGTAAATACTTTTACTTACCACTAAGTAATTATCAAAATGAAATTATTGTGTTTTGTTGTTTATATGTCAATTCATAGGGTTTGTTAATTACTAAAATATCTAGTCATTTTTGTATATCTAACAAAAGACATAAATTTAAGGGGGAAAATCACTAAAGTGGTAAAAATGCTTGTAGTAATGTAGTGTCATGTATGCCATTGAAATAAAATTAACTAAGTTAAAATGTTGTCTTTTATTTAAAAAAAAAAAAAGCAAACAAAAAAATTACATAACTTTCATTTTTTCAGTAAATGCTGATGGAGTCAGACAGGCGATGGACCTACAACATTCAAAAACTAATAATAAACTTCACAAAGGAAGTTTTGCATCGTATGGACCTGTGTATATCGACCAAGACCTATCACCAACATCTTACTGAAAATGGAACGGTTTTTAAGAAAAGGTTACTTGCCGAAAACTGTCCATTCTGTGAAAAAAGAGAACTGTTAGAGGCCCGTTAAGTCCGACATTAGTTCTTTCTTCTCACAAATGAACAGTTTGTAAGGAAAGTATCCCTGGATGTTACACCAGTCCATCGCAGGTTACCTCCCAGCGTAAGCTGGTACCCAATATCAGCTGAGTGGACTGAGACAGTGTAGATAAAGTGTCTTGTCTAAGGGGCACAACACACAATATTAATGGGTTTGAACCACCGACCTTTGTGTTACTGGCCTAACACCTATGACCATTGAGTCATGTGCTCCACTACCCATGTATTTACAGACAAATCAAAAATTTAAATTCTGTATCAATAAATTATTTTGTGAAAAAAAATCAAAAAACAACCCCCCCTCCCCCCAAAAAAATAAAAGAAAAAAAAAACCAACTGAGTAATGTTAAAATACCCATTTTCTTGGGGTGGGTCAACACTTTTCAATGAAAAGAATTGTGATGCTTTTAAAAGTATTTGAACTTATTCTCTTGTCTAATGCAGTAAGAAACTAACTAGTATAATTCACTTTGTGATGCATATACTCAAAAAGTTTTTCATTGGGATGAGAGTGTTAAGTACAACCGTTATAAAAATAGGTAACCACCTGAACTGAATTTTCTTCCTAAAAAATCTGGCATTGGTGTATTGTTTTTTTTTTTTTTTTTTTATAAAACTGGACTTAAGGGGGTGAGGGTATTTGGTTATCTTGTACATGTACATATGTGGACCAAATATGTGATCATTATTTGAACTGACTTGTTTATGCCTTAATCTGATCAAACAGTTGTTAAAACATATACAAAAAAACCTCAATAAATAAGACGTTTCATGTTGTTTTGTACTCAAATTGCGTCCACAAGTAAAGAATAGTGCCCTTTTAATCACTAACACGAACTGCACAACTGCAGGCTTTAACTGAAGATTAAAAATCGTTTGAAAATATGAAAAATTGATACGTTCTTAGGTTTAAATTGTTTTTAACGTAAACGCGTAACACTGAGGCCCTAAGCAGACAAAAACCCCTCCAGCTAATATTTCACGGTTGGTTTCTCTTAATCTTAGATTTCATTTGTGTTCTAAATAACAAAACATTGTCAACGTTTACATGTAGCTAGCGCAGTGTTCTTTCACTTCCTGGTGTATGAGTACGTAAATTTGAAACTCAGTTCAAATGGTAGGAGATGCTCATTTGCATGATTTAAATAGTTTATCGGTCGTTAAATTACATTGGCATTTGATTTGCTTGCATGGAGTTCAGTACGATGCTCAATAACTTTTATTTCATTAAAAACCTTCATTTGGTTCATGAAGTATTAAATTTGATGTATATACCAACATTTTCAATAAATATATTTAAAATATTACGAATGCCATACAAGATAAATCTTTTCACATTCAGTGCAAAATTATCGTTATGGATTATTTCACCAGGATTATTTTTAAACATGTTGTTTAACAAATAGTAGAAACTAGTACATTCTAAAATGTAGATTTTTTTTAATATTTTAAATTACACGCATAATATCACATCATCACATCATCGATTTGGCGACTATGTTGCATTATAGCAACAAATGTGCGAACTATAACAAAACCTAACTCTACATTGTATTGTCAAAGCGCAACCCAATTGAAAGAATGTAAAAAATTTCCGATATGAAACCCAACACGTAATGTTCTACTGGGAACAGCCTCTTTTTGTACCTTTTAAAACTATTTAGTGGCTTTCAAGGAAGAGGCAGTGGATGATAAATATGTCAAACATTTGTTTGATTGTTTGTGTTTGTGATTAGCGGTAGACTCACAGCTGATATATCCAGTCATATATCATATATCATGTGATCGCGATTTTATATTCTCGTGGGCTGATACAAAACAGAGGAATCCCGAAATAAAGTATTAATACATTTTTGGATTTGAAAATTGTTCTTAAGGTCCTCGTATTCTGTTTGACTCAGAATTATACCAAAGGATACTGTCAAAAGATTTTTTCCCTCGTGTCATTTAATTCATACAGAGAAACACGGTCCCCATCCAATTCATCTAAGTTGAGCGGGAATTATCTGCATACTTCGCGAGCTTGTTTAATTGTCTTTCTTACTTTCTCATTATGGTGTGCTAATAGTTTTGAATCTCTGGTGTTTTTCTATTTGCACTACTCTGTATGTGGCAATGCGCGTTATGAAGTTGGACAGGTTTGATTCTGATGGAAGAGATACCAGGATGGTTTTCTCGATCATCAGCATATGTATCCTCGATTTTCTCATCACTCTAATGGTTTGAAATGTTTTGGCCTTCTATGCTATCCAAACCAATTCCGTTGGTATTTTTATCAAATATAAAAAGGAATAGACTGACTTCACATATCACAACGATACTTACATTTAAAGTTTGTCTATTGATTCCTTGAACAATATAGTTAGATAGAAAAGAATGAAATATTGGTAGAGTCATATCATAAGATAACTATTTCTGAAAGAAATGGATATATTCCTTTCCGCTTTTACTATTAGTTCAAGTGCACAATACTCGTAGTGGACTTTAAACACATATCGGCTTTTTTTCTCTCAATGTTCTAACTATGCTAAAGCAGGGAATGCTCTTTTCTCGGTGTATCTAATTTTGGCATACAATGGCAAATATATTCTATTTTTATGTTGAAAATACTTTATTATATAAATGATTAAGTACATAAATAGTTGAAATATAGGTCCAAAAATGCATGTGCTATCAAATCAAACAAATACGTAATCATTTAGATGCTGTAAAAATGCATGTTTGTTGATGTTTTTTTTCTTCAAATAATATCTATCAATTCATGGTCTGTTTACCTGTTTTCATATATAACTGTTTTATTTGATAATATTTACACTCGTGTATTACATATACCACTTAATATATATTCCAAGTTTGATTCTTACCTTGTTGCTTATGAAGAAGTCTGCATTAAAAAAAAAAACAGTTGTCAAATTGATTATTAAAATGAATCTGAATGAATATTGAAATACATACGTTATGTACGGAAATTGAAAAATTGAATAGCAATATTGAAATACATACGAGAATTTTTGAAAAAAGAAAATTCTTAAAAACAAATTTGCCAGACAAGCTGTAACTTGTGTGGAAGCATCCGTAGGTAGTGTAGATTCAATTTTGTACAAACCATGATTCCCGGGGGTAGGATAAGGCAACAATGGGGCGGGGTGGTGGAGGTGAATTTTAACATCGGAAATAAATTTATTATTCTTAAAAACATCAATGATATAATATATGGTATTTGCCAGCATCTTGACATTTGTTGATTCTCAATTGTTTTGACTGTGGCCCCTGGACAATTCTTTAGCCACACAAGGGGTTCAAAGTTTCGTGTAGGTCTATATTTATATGAACAGTTGTTTAAGATCTTCTCGAGAACTGCAACGCTCAATATGTGATATACCTATAAAATCATCTAGTTTCTAAAGAGGCTCATTGTTTAACATAATAAATATCTAGACAAAAAATTCAATTTCTTTTTATACTGGATCTATTTTACTACATTATCCAGATTTTTGTAAATGACCCCATAAAGCTGATTTTAATATGGTATTGTTGTTCAGGGTAGTGGTGTGGTCCATGTGCCTCTTGTTATATATATATTTATTATATTCATGCAATAATAAATACGGATTTTTTCCATACGATATATATATATATATATATATATATATATATATATATATATATATATATATATATATATATATATATATATTTCTTAGTATTAATGCACGTTATACGCATTGTACCATCATTCCATCATGCTCTAGTAAACCCAGCTTTTTTTCCAGTTTAACCAAGCAACAAGTATTTAAAACCCTACACAACAAAATGTCGTCCTGCAATTTAACTGTCTTAATCAGTTTTATTGTATTTTGTTGTGTTATTCAAAACCAAGAGGTTTTCAAGAAGTATTCAGAAATTATTATTTCGGGACAAGCGCAAACTACAAATTATTGTAAGTATTGTAATTCAATCAGATTTTAATAACGTTTAATTTGCGCAGAATAGAATTTAAGCAAGAAAATAAATATTCATGATCTAAAGGCATTACTTCCTTGTTTGCAGTGCTTTGTTATGATCCTTATGATTTATTTTTAATTTCTTTATATCTATTTTGATAATGTAAGCAGAATTGGGGAATTCCATTCTGCATGTTTTTACAGTATAACTAATACCAAAACTATAAATAACGATTTTTATAATGATACTTCCAATCTATGAAAATTTTAGACCGTACATGTAACATTACAAAGATTTTTTTCTTTTTTAAATTATGTTAGTGTCTAAGACCACGGAATGTACTCTTCAAGAAATTGGTGAATACGCAGTGAGTTCTGAAGATATTAAACGCAAATACAAATCATCACTGGAAGCGTGCAAGAATGACTGTGTGAATTCTCCGCAATGCAGAGCTATGTATTATATAAACAGAATGTGTTTCATCATTCATAAAGAAGCGCAACGAGTTGAACTAATGGGGTCGTCGTACTTTCAAAAACATTGCCATGGGATATATTGTAAGTACATGCATGTATGGTATTTAACAAAAACATTCTCCCTGTAGACCAAGCACATTTACATATTTTCGATAGCTTTTCTAAAACCTAAATTAGTTTTTAAAAAAAATGCTATTTACAATAGATGTAGTTATTCATGTGACACTGGCATATATTTAAGATACGAAGTTACTATTCTCAGTGAAATGATAAATTATCACAATGTTTATAAGTTTATACTACTTAAACGGAAAAAAAATATTTAAACTACTATTGATACACTTAAACCGGGTTTTTGATTATTTTTCTATTCTTCCAATATTGAAATATTTATGATTTTAACATTATGAAGAACTTTAATTAATATATAAATGGATAAAAAAGCTAATATGTTGACCCTTTAATAAGAGAGAAAATCCGCCAAAATTAGTTCTTGATAGGTTCTAAACTTTGATTGCTATTCTTATACCATGGGGGCAATTGTACAATTGTAAGAAAGAAAGAAAATATGATCTTTAAATTTTACTTTCACCTTGATGTAATGAACATTTAATCAAATGTACTTTTGACATTTTGCAAGTCAAAAACCAGACAAGAGACTCATTCCTTTAGCATTTTTCAGTATATGTTTATAAAGCCGTACACTTCATTTTTAAAAGCCATGCTCAATGTTTTGACACTAGTAAACAATGTGATAGAATCCTTGTATAATATTCATATAGATGAAAAGAAATTAAAAGTTCATATTTTCTCTCTTTTTCATAATTTTACAACTTGGCATAGGAGTAGTAATCACAGTTTAAGATTTTGGCGATAAAAATGTCACGTGTTATGTAAACGAGGCTTATCCAATCTGCTCAATTTCTTCATATACATATTCTCTAATGTGCTAGGGTCGGCACATTTTATTTATTTTTATTCATTGAAAGGAGAGGGTCACATACCAAAACAAAAGTCACTGTTAGGGGATCTACAAAGTCAACGATAATGTAGTAATAATTTTGCGATAAAATGCAATTGCAATTTCACTTATACGTTTTTAGCTTACCTGAGCTAAAAGCTCAAGTGAGCTTTTCTGATCACATTTTGTCTGTCGTCCGTCCGTCTGTCTGTCCGTCTGTAAACTTTCCACATTTTCAACACCTTCTGTAGAACTACTGGGCCAATTTCAACCAAACTTGGCACAAAGCACCCTTAGGTAAGGGGGATTCAAAATTGTGAAAATTAAGGACCACGCCCCTTTTCAAGGGGAGATGATTAGGAATTATTGAAAAGTTTTGAGAAATTATCAAAATTCTTCTTCTTAAGAACCATTTGGCCAGGAAAGCTGAAACTTGTGTGGAAGCATCTTTAGATAGCATAGATTCACAGTTGTGAAAATCATGATCCCCGGGTGTAGGGACGGGCCACAATGGGGTGGAATTTTTACATAGGAATATATAGACTAAATCTTTAAAAATCTTTTTCTCAGAAACTACTCAGCCAGGAAAGCTGAAACTTGTGTGGAAGCATCCTCAGATAGTGTAGATTCAAAGTTGTATACATCATGACCCCTGCATGTAGGGTGGGGCAACAATGGGGGTGGGGGTCGAACTTTTACATATGAATACTGTATACAGAGTATATCTTTAAAAATCGTCTTCTCAGAAACTAATCAGCCGGGAATGCTGAAACTTATGTAAAAGCATCCTCAGGTAGTGAAGATTCAAAGTTGTATAAATCATGACCCCTGCATGTAGGGTTGGGCAACAATGGGGGGGGGGGGGGGGGGCGAACTTTTACATAGTTAGGTATATATGGAGTAAATCTTTAAAAATATTCTTCTCAGAAACTTATTAACCGGGAATGCTGAAACTTGCGTGGAAGCATCCTCAGGTAGTGTAGATTCAAAGTTGTGAAAATCATGATCCCCGGGGGTAGGGTGGGGCCACATTTGGGGAGGGGGGTGGGCGGGAGGGAATTTTTACATAGGAATATATATAGAGAAAAATCTTTAAAAATCTTCTTCTCAGAAACCATTTGGCCAGAAAAGCTGAAACTTGTGAGGAAGCATCCTCAGGATGGGTAGATTCAAGTTTGTTGAAATCATGATCCCTGGGGGTAAGAAGGGGTCACAATGTGCGGGGGGGGGGGACAAAAATTTACATACGAATATATAGAGAAAAATCTTCTAAAAAAACCATTTGCCTAGAAAAACTGTGACTTTAGTGAAAGCAATCTGAGTGTTTTCATTATTCAAAAATTGAAATGTTATGATACATGTATATGGTTTTACTTATATGCAAACATTTTGACACATTACTGATTCTTTAAAATTGTTTAGACTTTGGCCCCAGGACGATTCTTGGGCCTCACAAGGGGTTCAGAGTTTGATGTAGGTTTATATTCCATATATAAATAATTGTTTAGGTAGGATCTTTTTGAGAACTGCAATGCTCAACATGTGATATGACTATAAATTCATCCTGTTAGAAAAGGGACTTGATTATAAACATCAGAATATCCAGGGGGAAAATGGATTTTTATTTATACAGGCTCTACATGTATTATACTAAAGCAAAACTCGAATATAGCGAACACGACCATAACAAATTTATGGCTATAACGATTTATTGTGCATGTCCCGACAAAGTTCATATATAAACCTATAGGAAATTACAGTATATAACAATCACGGTTATAGCGAATTAACAGCTATAATGAAGTAATTTTCAGACCCCTGATGGCAAAATTTCAACGTATTTTATTATTCATATAATTTATATTTTCCATTACAAATTTCACTGAAGATACATGAAACTTCAGATGGATATAAAAATACTAAGTCTCATATATTATACATAATTGTTTTTTAATTGAAGAGAAGAGGTTATATTGACATGTTTTGTAAATGACATCTATATTGATTTTATAACTTACAATAGTTTGGAGCTAATTATTTTATAATGAATTCGCTATAAGATTTCTCATGAATTCGCTATAACTACGGCTATAACGAAGTTTTATTTTCTATGGTCTCCTGAAATTCGCTATAAACGAGTTTTGTTGTACATTGTCCAGACAGTTTGTAGTATGACTCCATTAAGTTGATTTTATCAAACCTATTGTTCCTCATGTGAGGGATGTGCACTGGTATCCTCTCTAATCTTTTTGTCATCGATCTCCTTCGGCGTCAAGCAGAATTTAAGACCTTTTTAGATAAACGTAATGTCATCTGAGAAGGGAAATTGAAAAGAAATCAGAACAGGAAATGTGGCAGTGTCGGTCCAGGGGTTTTCTTCACTCGTTGGTTGGCTTTTTGCGCTTGAGTGCCCATGTTTACAGATACACAAAAATTGCGTGAAAACACATTTGGCCTTACTCTGTATGCTAGTGGAACACTATCTCGAAGGAACATTTTTTCCAAGTATTTTTGAAGTCTTTTGAGAAGATCGTTTTAAACATAGTAATTATTTAGGCTTTATCAAAATTTGCATGGTAGGTGGAATTATCAAGATCCCACACAAATTCACCGCTGCGAATGTTATTGCCTTTTTTTAAGACCATGTGGTTTTATTTGACCCTTTTAGTTTCGCAGTAAAAATCGTGCCTCGTGGTTATAGTCTATTTCCTAGAATCTGGGTACGTTTAATGATTTTAAATTTGTCATTAATAATTGGTGGGTAAAATGAGTTCTAGAAATAAATGTAGCAATGGAAAATAAGGTTGTTTTTTTCCTGCTGTTGCAACAATTAACGTGCTTAGAAGCGACCCCTCCCCACTTCTACCGCGACCAAACACATTTTATTTATTTCCGGAATTATTTTTGGATAATAAGTAATTTAGTATATACTTAAAACAAATTTCTATTAAGCATTTAATTTTTCAGAAACGACTATGTGTAACTTTGTTTATATATCTAAGCACAAACGATAACATCTTCGCAGAACTGAACAAAACACAGAACACATATTGTATTTTGTGCGAAAAAAAACCCACCAGCAACACAAAATAAGTTTTATAATTTTAATCATAGACGTTAGTAGATAAATAATTTCAAAATCAGATACTTTAAGGTTCAGGTTTCGTTACAGTTCTTCGTCGAGCATAATAATACACATAATCGGAGACCGTTGAATTCCAATAAAATTTGAAATACCATTTCAGCATCAGAAATTCCTAAAAACAAACATTTGACTGACATTTAATATTTAATGTTGAATAACGTTACAAAAAGACGCATGATTGAAACAAAAGGTGTTTGTGCGAAAATATAAACAAATGCACGCAAAGAAATTAGCATCATTGAGCATGTATATCCATTATATCAAATCATTGCTAAGAAACGAAAACAAAGTGTATTAAAAATGTTATTTCTTCAATATCTTACTGATTAACCAATGAAAAAACACTGCACAATTTTCTATCAAGAGACCTCAATAGTATAGGCTTGTGAATAACATCAAAATAACTAGCAATGTTCAAGGCGGTTTATTCTCATTTCGCCTTAACTGTAATATTTGGCATTCCATTTCGCCTTAGTAAGCTCAAAGGTGAATTAAGGCGAGGTTGGAACTTACATAAACATCTAATTGGGAGTAAATATTGTTTGTATAGCAATATCGCTATTACCATTTATCTAAAATTGTTTGTACTTACTATGAATAAGTTTGTGAAAATATAGTGGAAAAAGAGCTGATATATAGATGGTAAAAGTTTTATACCTGTATTCATCGTGCATACATGATGTGAAAAAAATTGATAAATGATGATATAAACATTTTGATACATAAGCAAATTAAGCTGATCAACTATTGGCAATTTTGAGGAAATCTGAATTATGCTCACCAAATTATACAAAGATCTTCACTGAAAATGATTCATAAAAAATTGGTTATGAATTTCGGATAGAATTCATGAAAATTTAAGACACTTACATGTCTCATGGGGATTAAAAGATACTTTTTATCATTTTTAAAATCGCTGTAGTCATAAATGAGTTCAATTTTACATGTGAATTATATTTTATAACAGCTAGCTAAATATTCTAAAGTAAAATGGCTGAAAAATGTCGATCATTTTTAATCATTGTATTTATGAATTAATTCAATTTTACATGCAATAACAGCTGGCTAATTATTCTAATATAGAATGACTGAAAATTTTAAAATGAATCTTAATATATTCTATCATCTTCAATATTCATGTTCATAATATTACATTCATTTTCTTCATTTTCCAATCCCAATTTTGTTATCTGTGTAATTAAGTTCTTAATATTATCAAAACATCTCACGAATTTACAAGTTTTGTTTATACAGTAGTTTTATTAAGAAATTCCCATTTCGCCTTACTACTTTTTTGTTTCTTTTTTCACCTGTATTTCACAGTTAAGGCGAAATGTGAACACACCGTTCAAAGCAAACGATGTCGTAAGGCTTAATAGAAGGACAGTAGAATATTTTCATTGGTGTGTTTGCAGATTTTATTTCGTAAACTGGAGTAAGGTATAATGATGTATACTTCCGCGTTTCCTCGATTCGCAAGCCCTTTAAAGTGATCGGGATCGAGATCCAAATATTATTAAAACTTCCTTCTTCCGTTGGCTTCGCTCTCCAGCAGACGTCCTTTTTTCAGACAAAGTATAAATCGGATTTAATCGACTTGTTTTGTCGTTAGTTTTCAAACTTTTTCGGTTCAATACATTAAACAGAAAATAAAGGCACGTTGTGCTTTTTCTTGACACGTTGTGTTGTTTTTTTTAGGCACGTTGTGCATAATTGCAATATTAATTGCAATATGAATGACTCGCGGAGAGTGACCCGTACGAATCGGGACAAGACTCTGAGAGATCTGATCTCTCGGATGATAATGAGAGTTCTACTCATCAGGAAACAGATTTGCATGACAACTCTGATGTTATTTCTTTACAGGCAGAATCTGATGGAGAAAGATTTGACCCTACAGAAGGCGAGAATTCATTATCGCTTGATAGCAGCATGGCTGCTTATTGTCAGAAATATTTTATCAACATCTGACAGAAGACAGCATCAAACGTAACATTTTAGATGCTGCCCCTGTGCCTGCGAATGGTCTCTGTACGCCTCCCAAAGTTGATGATTTTGTGGAGGATTTCATAGATTTTAATGCTATGAAATTTTTGAAAATGCAGGATAAAAGCCTGTATTCAAAAGAAAATTGCTCAGATTATGGGGCCGTTGGCAAAAATCTGACAGGCTGTAGATGGGGCACGAAAGGGTCAGGAAGAGAATTCAGACTTCACAGTTCTCGACATGCTGAAACTGGTAGAACAAACAGTTGTTTTAGTTGGTCAAGCTGATGCCACTTGTTTGTACGAGCGGCATGTTAATTTCCTGGCAAAGATAATGAAAGGTGTTAAGAAAGCGAAAGAACACCTTAAGACTAATGAGCATGATTTGAGTAAAGAGAAGGAGGTGATCTATGGTGAGACAGTATTTAAGGCTCTTGACAGAAAGAGCAAAAGCAGAAAAAGAGCCAGAGAGATCTCTAAAGAAATTCAATCGAAAAAGAGGCACGTAGACCAGTCGTCACAACCGCCCTTTCATGCAGGGTCTATGGAAATCGTGGGGGCAGACAGTCTACATGGATGTCGAAACAAGGTAGTCAGAGTAACAGAAAACCTGTGCAGTCAAACTACAAGATTCCAAAGAAACCAAGATCAGGAGAAAACAGGTATGAAAATTACAAATGGTATTCCTCTTGTTATGGAACAAATAACAAAAATATCAAGTCTGAACAACCTGCATGCCTCTGTGACAAATCTCAGGTTCAAAGAAATTTGTCAAGACAAAATACCCCTAGGGGGAGATTAGAAGCATTTCGAGAAAACTGGAAAATGATAACAAAAGATCAAAACTTATTGGAGAGTATTTCAGGTTACAAAATAGAATTCAGTTCAGAACCGATTCAGAGATTTCAACCAAAACAAATAAAATTATCAGAACAAGAAATGCAAATTCTGAATTTAGAAATTGAGGAGATCTTGGTCAAACAGGCAGTGGAGATTGTTCAGACAAAAACAAATTGTCAGTTTGTCAGTCATTTATTTGTACTCCCCAAAAAAGATGGGGGAATGAGACCAATATTCAATCTGAAAACTCTAAACCAATTTGTAGTATACAATCACTTCAAAATGGAGGGGTTTCAGGTAGTAAAAAACTTGATACAGGGAAGGGATTGGTTATGCAAAGTAGATCTGAAGGATGCATACTTTTGCATACCAATATGCAAAGATCACAGAAAGTATCTAAGGTTTCAGTACAAAGGACAGATGCTACAGTACAAAGGACTGCCATTTGGGCTGGCATCACGTTCTAGACTTTTTACAAAAATAATGAAACCAATCATTGCGCTATTAAGACGCATAGGAGTCCGCCTTGTGATTTACTTAGACAACATATTGTTGCTAAATCAATCACAAGAAGGGCTCTCAAGAGACAGAGACACACTTTTATGGTTGCTTCACAATCTAGGCTGGTTAATAAACTGTAAAAAAAAAAAAATCAGTTCTAACCCCATGTCAGCAACTAGAATATCTGGGTCTAACAATAAATTCAGTGGAAATGGAGATAACTCTGTCAGCAACCAAAGTAGAGAGTATCAAAAGAAAATGTACAGTCATGATAAGCAAAACAGAAGTGTCAATACAAGAGTTATCAAGTTTAATAGGAACACTGAATGCTACAGTAGAAGTTGTCATCCCAGCTTCACTGTATGTGAGGGAGCTTCAAATGTTTCAAACAAAATACCTGCTAAAATCACAAAGAAATTATCAACAAATGATCATACTGCTCCAGACTTCCAGAGGGGAGATAAATTGGTGGCTACAGCAGCTGGAACATTGGAATGGAAATCAAACTCGATTGTCCTCAAACACGGACTTGGTAATAGAAACAGATGCGTCGAAAACAAGGTGGGGGGCAGTATGTCTCACTCAGAACTTAAGGATGGGGGGACCTTGGAATCCCTCAGAAAAAAAATTGCATATCAATGTACTGGGACTGAAAGCAGTACAATTTGCAATTCAATCACATCACATCAAATCAGACAACACAACAGTTTTTGCGTATCTGAACAAAATAGGGGGGGGGGGGGGGATTGCAGATCAGAACTTCTATTACAAACAACGAAGCAGATTTGGACTCACTGTCTATCCAAAAAGCACATGATTACTGCAGAACATTTGCCCGGAATACAGAATGTTCAAGCAGACTTGGAGAGTCGTCAGATGAGGGATACCAGCAACTGGATGCTGAACAAGGGAATATTCAAAGAAATAAATCAGATGTGGGGGCTATTAAAAATAGATCTCTTTGCAGACAGGTTGAACACACAACTGGAAAATTACATGAGTTGGCGTCCAGACCCATATGCGATGGGAATGGATGCATTCAAGATACCCTGGAACAACAAAAAAGAGTATGCTTTCCCTCCATTTTGCCTAATAACAAGGTGTTTGTCCAAAGTTCTGAAAGAAAAGTCAGAAATTGTCATGATAACCCCTGCACGACAGAATCAACCATACTATCCACTACTTCTAACCTTGTCAATAGACAACCCAATTCTTTTACCTGCTACTGTCACCAGAGGAGTAGTGCACCCACTAGTCAGCAGTCAAACCTTAAAGCTAGTGGCGCTTGGAAGGTTTCAGGAGACAAAAACAAGCAGCAGGAGTTTTGGAGAAAACTTACGAACTCTTGGCTGCAGGTTGGAGACAAGGAACTCAGACAGCTTACAACAGCTGCTGGAGACAGTGGGATAGCTGGTGTCAATCAAAACAAATTGATCCATTTCAAACCTCTGTGGAATATGTAGCTGATTTTTTGGCTGAGTTATATGCAAAAGGCTATGAGTATAGGACAACTAACAGCTACAGGTCTGCAATATCTGCATTGCATGCGGGAATTGAAGGCAACAAAATTGGTAAACATGACCTCATTTGTCAACTTATGACAGGAATTTTCAACAAAAACCCACCAAGGCCAAGATACATGCAAATGTGGGATGTAAATAAAGTACTCTCATATATCAGAGGCATGGAAAATAACAAAGATTTGTCACTGAAGGAAATTTCAATGAAGCTGTGTATGTTAATGGCTCTTGCCTCAGCAAGCAAGTCATCTGAAATTCACAAATTTGATATTGAGAACATGAACATCAATGAGGATGAAATTATATTTACTTTGAAAGATTTAACAAAGTCAAGGAGAGTCGGACAAAGCCCAATTTCTATCAAGTTCACAAAATATGAGGAACACCCAAAATTAGATATCATTTCTTGTACAATGGAATATTTGGAGAAAACCAAAATAATTAGGGCAGAAGAAAAACAGTTGTTTGTGAGTTTCATAAAACCACATAAAGCAGTTAAATCTTGTACAATAGCAAATTGGTTGAAAAATCTGTTAACACTGTCTGGAATAGATGTCTCAGTTTTCAAACCCCACTCAACAAGAGGTGCAAGTACTTCCAAAGCTAACAAGTATGGTTTATCAATTGAACAGATTATCAACAAAGGAAATTGGAAGTCTTGTAAAACTTTTAAAAAGTTCTACAATCGCCCAATTGTTGATGATGATAACAAATTTCAGGAATTTGTTTTGAAACTATAATTCTAATGGGCTTTAAACAATACATCATTATACCTTACTTCAGTTTACGAAATAAAATTGAAAATTTTATAAGTGCGCTTTAGCGCACGCCATGAAATTATAATTTTATGAGTAAACTAAAGTAAGATATAACATTCCCACCCAGCCCATCCCCCCAAAAAAGTTGTTTATAACAAATATATCAGTTTACTTAATAATTTTATCAGTTTATAACATACAATGCATAGTTTACCAACGTATGTAAAATGAAAAAAAAAATGAAAAAAATAAATAACCCCCCCCCCCCCCCCCCCCATTTTTCCTATGTGATATAACAAAGAATGCATATGTAATCGTTTGTGACTTACAGTCATTTCTGTTTTCAGAGACAAGACTTAAATGCTATACCAGATGAAGATGGATAAAAACAGCTGACAGGTCTGGAGGTGCCCAGGACAGACATATATTAGGACACAACTTATCAACTGATATTATTATTTTCAAAATTTCGTTTATAACTTCAACCAGAGAGTGACATTCCACAAAAATATTACCTTGCGTCTTATATGTTTTAAAAATGGAATAAAGTTGTTTTGATTTTGATAACAAATTATGTATTTATTTATCTGCTAGCAGAAGTCAGTCTTTGATCGCTCGCCATCGTCAGAAGGAAGTTTTAATGATATTTGGATCTCGATCCCGATCACTTTAAAGGGCTTGCAAATCGAGGAAACGCGGAAGTATACATCATTATACCTTACTTCAGTTTACTCATAAAATTATAATTTCATTGCGTGCGCTAAAGCGCACTTATAAAATTTTCAATTTAAATAATATAATTATTAGTAAGTGTTCTGTTTTGTAATCATTAATTCCATTTATTTTATTTATGTTTTTTTTTTCAATCGTTCAGAATATTTGAAATCTATCCATTGGTAATGCAAGTGTAAAGGTATTATTGGCAAGTAAAAATGGGAGTCCCTAAGAAGCATCAAATTATCTTTATCTTCTATGACAAACGATGACATACTAGTACATGTACTTGGAAGTTTATTATTAAGAATATTTTAAGCATGCGCATGTGATGTAATATAACTACATATCTCGTCCTTTATTAAAATAACCCCATTACTTGCAAACCTTACAATTTCTTTTTTTTAATATTTGGTTAATATGAACAGTAAGTGTATCTAATTTAATTGCGTTGAACCCATGAACCACATCTTTCTCCTTCCAAAAATTACGAATAAAAGTGAAATAATGCAAAAAGCATGTCCCTGTATCAAACCATAAATACTCTTTTTACTGGTAGATTATTGACATTGTTTTAAATATTTGCATTATTAATCAAAGGATTTTATGAGAGAGAGAGAGAGAAAGAGAGAGAGGGGTAACGATTCCTCCAAGAATCAATTCCATATCCGCGCCTGACCTAGTGTCACACTCATATTTCCACTGTTTACACGTTTTTACATATTTTCATTCAGTTTCATATAAAGCGTTTATTTCAATATTTCAAAAGAACATAAAGAGGATCTTATAACTCTAAGTTTTCTTTAATTAAGAAAACTGTGTGAAATAGTGTAATATAAGGTTTTATGTTTTTCATTCTGTTTATTTCTAAAATCAATATTTTTGAAAGTGCGAGATTTCTAAATTATTTTTTATAGCCAAGACACATGTACTATTTAGCAAATTCTTTTTAATGTGACATTTGGCATACCTAGTAATAGCATCAATAGTGAAACAGACGATACTATTTTATGCAGAATTTTCCTTGAAATGACACGATATACGAAGTTATTTACACAAAACAGACACCCATTCATCTTTTAAAAAGCACGGTATTTCATACCAAAACTATCAAACATGGCTATGATTGTATCAAGCAACCCAATATTTATATTTTTAACAACGTGTAGAATGGTTGAACAAGAACGATAACTTTGTTCCGAATATCATCGTTTTAGTTTAAATAACCGCTAGCTGATGAAATAAGACACATATTTTAATAGATTTTCATGTTTTAAAATATATCAAATTATGGCTTCGGCTTCGGTAAAAAGTGAAAGAGCAAATACATGTAGATTAAAAGTAAGGAAGCTAATTAGTGACTTATGGACTAGTTTGTATTTTTCGCACTTTTATGTGTAAAATATTCAAATAAAAATGTTAATTCAACAGTTTAAAGATTAAATTTTATAAATTAAAGAGGGTATTTTAAAGATTAAAATGTGTTTGTTACAAATTAAAGTGTGGAATTCACAGATAAAAGTTTCAAATTTACAGATTAATTCGTAACATTTACATATTAAAGGATTTCACACATATAAAAGTTGAAAAATTTAAAATTAAAAGCGTCAATTTGATACTAATACGCTTTTGTACACATGGATTGAACTGTACAACATCTTAACAGATCTGATAATGTAATTGCTGTACAATGTATTAAATAGTATCATATTGAAGTTGAATATTGTATTGTCATGTTTACATTTTCCAGTGTCTTTATGTTTAAACAAATCAAACTTTGTTTTGATTTTTCAATAATCGCAACAATTATACCTAAACTACTGCTGCTTTAAAACGCAAAGTACATGGTGTTTGAATACAATCTATTGTCAAGGGTCTATAAGCGATTTTCAGCATTTATAAAAAAAGATTTTTGAGAAAACAACATTTTAAAACGCAAAACATCTTGTGTCAAAACGATATAATTTGCATTACAACGCAAAGAACATTGCTATAAATGCAAAATGTTGAGTTTAAACGCAATAGTTACATGTACTGTGTTTAAAGGCTAAAAGGTGGCTTCAACAGGTCACCATACTTAAAAGATCATGGCCAATAAGATAACATTTGATTGTGTTAAGCCACATTTGATAATTTTATTTCACATATCATTGATGTCAAAATTCAAAATGGTTTTCGGCAATGTCGTAAGATTTCTCAAATGATAATTGACACCAGTGCTCGCTACAAACAATTGCATAACGGATCGAATTGGGATAGTATAATATGTAGTACTAATATACTTTCATGAATGTAAAACAAAGTACAAATTCAACAATTACTCAATAATTGTATCGTTTGTATTGGTAAATATTTCGTAATAATATACATGTAAATGAGAATTAAAGTTGTGTTATACTAATAATATTATTTACAAATAATATTACGTTTCAGGTGACGTCAAACTATTGGAGGGACAAGTCTCAGATTTATTACAAATAGTATCTACTCTCAACAGAGAAGTCAAGAGTCTGAAAGAGAGCTTAGCAAAATTCAACACCACCGCTAATTGATATAGAAAGGACACCAGAACATTTTTTTTATAATTATATAAAAAGCTGATAATTCCATTGTTTAAAAGAAGGTGTTGCAAAAAAGCAGGATTATTACCTAACGTAGAAAGGACCTTTAAATATCCGTATTGCTTGAAGAGTCATATCTTAATATAGACACATTACGTAGACGACTATATTTACATAGCGGGTATGTTCCGTATGCAGGCAAAATACACAAACATTTCACGCGAATTTCTATCGAATACGGCAATCACCATTTGATTTTCATAAATACAGTTAGGAAGATGATCATATATTCGGTATTTTGATGTTAACATATATCAATTTGATTTCTACTGTCCAGAGTGTTAAAATGAAAAAATGACAATAACAAACCGTCAATGAAAAAAAAAATTCTTTGGAGCTACATGAATAAACCTGATTCTGGCTCTTCAAAACCGTCAGAGTTGTAATTATAATCTTCGCATGTTTTATAGTATCTAGATAAACGCCTATTCTAGATAAAAAGATGGAAGAAATTTATCCGTACATATTTTCATTTACCTTTTGCTTCATCGCCGCTTCATACTTTTTTAAATGAATATTTTGCTTTTAACAACCTATACACGTATCTTTGAAAACGACAGATATACCCGATTATTTCATACAAAAGGGGAATAAAACAACTTTCGACATTGATGCGTATATTGTTTTGAAATCCCTTGTTCAGAAGAAAATGTTTATAATTCTAGTGTATAAGTTTTCAAGTTTATAACCTGGACTTCACACAGTACGTAATGTTGAAAATAATTAAACACGCATGCAAAATAAAAAGTTTGAATAACTTTATTCGGACGTTCTTAAATTATCTTTATACATTACCTTTTCATGCGATTAAAATAAACTTGTATAAAAAATTGAACTGTTCCGGGATTCGAACCCAATAAAAAAAATCGGACTAGGTTACAAACCTATTCGAAGTGCGTATCCACTCGACTAGTCTGGACATATCATTTATTGGGAAAATTTAACAGAGTATTTTTAGATTTCAAAGGTATTTAAAAAGATTTTTTCCAAAAGTTCGATTTTTTAAAAATATGCCTCTTTGAAACAAAATTTGGAAATGGCAGTTTACAGGAAATTGTCTGACTCTAAACGTTAAGATTAAATTAATTGTGTTTCAAGGACGCAGTTTTTCACAACAATGAGGATTCCCCTTTTATAAAGCGTGAAATCTGCCACATTTGTCTGTGTAACCATTTTCAAAACTATTTCATGGTCTTATGAAAGTTATTAAAAACTTTCCAGATAAAATTCTAAACTTCTTTATGTACAACGTTGCATACAAAAAAGATTTACATCGAATTCTGTAACTTTGATTTTTCCATTTTATCTGCAACTCCTTTAGGTAAAAATAGCATTGGAACTGCAACACCTTCTTTATCGGAAAACCCAATCTTTCTTTCTTTATCTATCTATCTATCTATCTATCTATCGTAATAAATGTGCTGGATTAAAAGTATGTCAGTCTTTGTCTGCAAATACATTCCTTTCGCTTTACACATTGATTTATGCTCTTTGTTAGATAAAAAATAAATGCTTTGTGTTAAAACATTTTACGTTTTATACACCTCGATATGATTTTCGATATTTATAATCCTTTTTTTAATTATTAAGTTAAATTTAATCTCTTGATTTGTTTAGTTAACACTGTTGTATGATTATCATTGATAAATGTGAGAGATCTTTCATAAACATGTCTTTGAACATATGATTTTCTTACCAACTTTAATATGTGGTTAAAGATATTTTTCAATGTATATTTTATACATATACATTTCAAACATCAAAGTTCAATATAAATTTAACAGCTTTTCAAATGTTAATAACAATGAAATAATTTCTTAATCGACAATTTTCATTACCTTCTATGAATTGATTGCTTAAACGTTGTTTTACATTATCTCTGGTGATCGCGTTGAAAATACACAATACCGAATATAACTCTTTTTATCATTAAATGTTTCCTATTTAAGGGGAAGGAAACTCAGTATATGTTGTACAATAAATCAATTAATTATCGTCTTCGCATTTATTTTCATTAGAAATCTAGGAACAATGAATAAATTAGGAAATATCGATCGCTTAATTTAAATTTCCCGCCGCTATGAGAGCTGCCATTGAATTGTAATCTATGACGTCAAAGCATTTATTCCGGTTTGTTTTATCAACATAGCATTAGTATTAACAAATCATGATATTCACTCTAAACACATGAGTTGACAGTTTTATCCATAAAACAATGTAAACACTAACCAGTGAGCTTCGCGAGCGTAGCAAGCGAAGCGACAGGAATGCAGCGCGTTTTTTTGGCGAATTCTGCTCTGGCACTTTATTTAATAAAACTAACAACAACACGCGGTATAATTCATGTCAGTCGACGTTTTTAACCTGATATCTGGTCCGATTACCTCTGATCATGAATTGCCGTAATTGAGCCTCAAATCTAACAAAACAACTCTTCCAAAAGAATCAGTCGACATGAGGGTTTTTCGAGTGACGTCACGATTCGCTGCTGAATTGTCACAGAAAACATCTAAAATCAAAACCTTCACTGACAATTTCCGGAAAATCATGGATCAGGAATATTCCAAAGCGTTTGAGGGGCATAGTTTCCTGTTAACGGGGCAGTGTGGAACGGGAAAAACGCATCTCTTAAGGTAAAAGGAATTTATGCATAATATTCCTAGATAAAGGCTGACTGAAATACTTCTGAATCGTGTATGTAGATTTTTTGTATATTTTCACAACTTAATGCTTCCGCCATAATGTCAAACTCTGATATATTATTCAAGAAGTTAATTATATGAATGACTGAGAAATACAGAAGTTATGTATTGAAAATATATAATAGCTTAAAGATATCAAAACAAACCTTAATACTTATGGCCTTTCACTCATTCTGAAAAGTTGTTCAATTAAATTTCATATTCCTTGTATACTTGTCTATCATACATTATATTTATCTATCTAACTAAAACTAAGGACAACAGTTAAACTGATAAACAGCTTCATTTGTTTGAACTCTTCCGGTGTGGACAGGAAATGATGGTCGACAAAATGAAACCGTTTAAACACATCTTCAATCAAATGTCTATCATCAGTGAAAGTTTCGTGTCTTGATCACTTACAGTTTCTCGCGGGTACAAAATTTGTTTTAAAAAAGCTACCTGAGATAATTGAGATATCTCACCGGAAGTAGAATTTTGTTGTTTATTTGACATTGCATAGATGACATATGTAAGGAGTTATCTTAATATATTCATTCTTTGTAAAACAAATTAAATACGTAAAAAAAATAATTTTTGAAGTGCTTCCAGTGACGAGAAGTAACGACGAACAAAACAAAATAGTTTAAACACATCTACAACTATAGGTCTATCATCCCACAAAGTCTGGTTGTTCAAGTCTTCTCGTTTTTGAGATCTCGATGTCACTAGCTTTTTGTCGCGGGACAGGAAACGGACGACCGGAACTGAATTTTGAAAAAAATGAAAAATATACTTCGAGGTATTATCATTCTCTACCACCTCTGAAAATTTCAGGAAAATCTATCCAACCACCTCTGAGAATTTCTGCCGACAAAAAAGGGGAAAAATAATAAGAAAGAAAGAAAGAAAAAAACCCATTACAATCACTATAAGGTCTTCCGTTGGAAACGGAAGACCTTAATAAAGTGCAGCCGATTATCACTATTCAAAATAGTTACACACAGGTGCAAACACAGGTTTAAACAACAGGTACATGTAATATGGTGAAAGGGTTGAGTGGTAGGACTTGACTGGAGTGGGAAGCTTACAAGCACGGGTAGGTGGCTACAAGGTCAGTGTGTCAATGTATAGTAAATATATTGGCATAAGCATTTACTACAACTCTTAAAGAAATAGTACCTTTACAAACGAATACCCATCCTTTTCAATTTGTTAGCTTTATTCCTGACAGTGTTCCTGACAGTATTGAGGGCACATGGGATTGTTGCAGCAAGAAATGATGCCTTGTTGCTGGAGTTGGACTTGTTGGAGATTGTACATTGTCTTAGAATGATAGTTGTATTGGAGGGACCATATTGTGCTATGTTGGATTTGTATTTAATCCATTACGGAGGCCACGTTGTTGTCCAAGTAAATTTTCGACAATATCAGAGTTTATATAACCAGGGTTGATGCTATTTTTTCCATTCAACAGGTTTTTGCATAGTGAACAAAAACCCATTAACGATGAATTAATGTCACTCCTAGTCTCTTTCGTGAACAAGTTCTTTGAACCAACAAGCATTACTGACTTATCCACTGTTTCTTCCCATGAATTGAAAAACTTCATTACTTTTGTCATGACCTCAAACCTTTTGTCATTTAGGGATGATATGGGCTGTCTTATGGTACAGAAGATTTCAAGGATGTCTGACGTATGCTCTAGAAGTTGGATGCTTCCACTAATGTTTTCTGGGTTGTTGAGAGTCAACTGATATTGCTTCATGAGATATAGCATGTCTTTATTTAAAACCTTTATAGCGAGTTCATTCCTCATTTTGGATGCAGGTGTTAAGTTAATGTGCTCTTCAGTGAGCTTTCTGTGGATGGAAAATCTATTTTGAAAATTGAAATGAAAACATACCTCCCAGTGGTCCCATACAATATACATGCACCTGTCACCCAGAATCAAATATCGCCCAGTCCCAGTTCTGTTTTCTATCTTACTGGATTCAATATTATTTCAATATTTTTTAAAAACATACATAATGTCTTGAATGCAGCATATTTTATGCTACTGAAAGAATACATCACTGAACATAGAGTTAGAGATGGACGGAGGCTCTGGGAAAAGCATTTCTGCAAAAGTTCTGTTTGTTGATGCCCCATCCATCATCACATAATCAACATGGACATTCAGCTCCCCAAGCAAATCCACACACTTCCAGAAAGAAGTGTAAAGCCGATAGGCAGTTGCACGGTTGGACCAAAAGTAGACAACAGGCCATCTATAAATGGAAAGATAACACAGAAATTAACAAATTAACAAAATTAACCTGGGAACAAGATATTTTCAAAGTGGAAGTCGCCATGTGATAAAATATGTAAAATTTTCCTTTACACATACCTAAAACCGTTAAGCCATGGAATATAAATTGCAAAGCATGGCTGGCCAGGTTGATTTTCATATTTTCTTTTGCTGATTATTTTAATGTTGATATTCGTTTCATCCATATCTACGAAGCCCATGAAATTCCATGTATCTCCTGATTTCGTTATGATGAGATCGTCCTATATGATCATCTCGTCTATTTATGATTCCATCATGCCTGCAAAACTCTGACATATTCTGTTTCTGCATTGCTTTGGCCATCCATATTAAATTTGCTTGGTTAAAACCTGGAATCTGTTTGACTGACTTCTTATAGTAATGGAGGAGGCGTTTTGATGGATGGAAGTGTTAAAATGTTTGACTTCTTTAAATCTTCATAGGCCTTTGGGGACCTTATATACAGCGTGAGGCAGAGACTAATTATTCTCGGGTCCCATCTTCGTTGGTGTATGTCAATTTTCTTATTACAGTTCTGTTACTGGGATTTTAGAAGAATCACAAAGTCACTCTTAAGGACAAACTGGATGATGTCTTCCATATCTTTCTGATCCTTTTCATTTAGGAAAATCTTATCTGACTGTGTAAAGAGTTTGTCTCTTGCTGAAAAATTCTCACTACTTGTTTCTCCTAAGACCCGGGCTTTGACGAAGGACACGGTGATGGATTGTTTATCTCCTTGTCTTCCATAATTGTTCTTGAAACTTGTACTGGTACCTGTTCAGTGTTCACTTTAGACTTATCCATTTTTTTGTTATGGTCAGTACTGTTCTGGATTTCCTCCAAATGGTTTCTTTTCCTGTCATAGTGTTTCCGACTCCTAGAAATGTTGCATGACAAACATACATCTTGAGAAGTCAACCATTCCAAGATAAAACGACAGTGTTTTGACCTCATCACATGTCTATCACAGGTGTCAAAAGTTGATGATAATCTTTCTTCCTTAAATGTCTTAGGCATATACTGTAAACGTCTTTAATTTCATGTGTCTAAAATTTCACGATTTCCTGTGTTAGTGCCTTTTAGTGTTTTTAATTTCACGGCCAATCGATTCTTCCTTATAAAATAATTTAAATAATTTAAATTAAATTTAAAAACAAGTCTGATAGTTAATGAACATGTAACCATACATTTATATTATTTTTCTTTAGAATCACATTAAATTACTGTCTTATATCTGTTAAATACTATTAAATAATAATAGAAGTATTTTGTCGAAGATAATACGCACTGGTGTGACATTTTGGGTCTGAAAATTAACCTTAAAAGTGAACTGCTCAAAAGGAATACCGATCGCGGACAATTGTAGAGGAGTCTTTGTACTAAGGAGATATCCGAGATAATAAGTGACAATTAGCGCACGTCTTCACAACAATGACTTCGATAGGGCCGCAGAGGTGTGTTAAAGGATAAAGGTGAAACGAATCTTCCGTTATAATTAGTTGTTTAATTAACAATAATTGTATTAAATCATACAAAATATTCATGTTTGCTATTTTAAAAGTACTATGATTACGATAAGAAACTGGTAACATAGGCCTAGATCATGCACACAGCTATCAATAGCATCTGTAATGGCGGCATACACGGAGATGGCAAATACACAGTTGAATATTCACGGTGGCTTAATGTTCACGGAAAATTGTCTGACAGTGAAAATAGTGAAATTAAAAACACCGTAATGTAATCAACGTCTACAGTATCCCTCATCTTTTGTGGCCCCGGTGCATAATTTCATGGAGGATATTAATAGTATTATATCCACAATATTAGATTTAGTGAATGGAACATGGAAGCCAGCTGACAATTTGGCTCCATTTATTTCTATCCAGAGATTTTTGGGTTCAAATCCTACTGTACAGTTTTATTACACACCATCAATAACAACTGGTAGATGACAACTGTCATGTCTCTATAGCATGACAAAATGACGAAAGATGGAAAGTGTTATTAGAACACACAGTCCGATTTCCAATGTTCTTGAATATAATTGTCCTTTCACCGCTAGGAATGAATTTGGTGGACCATGATGTTGTTGATTGTACATCAAAAATCCGTTTAATGAGTTTGCTTATTATATCTTTATTTGGTGCTGGAATGTCCAAATTCTTTAAAAAGAACTGAGTGCAGGCATCATGGAGATCTCCAAGAGTAATAAGGGAGCCATCATTTTTAACCTCAAAATTCAGTGCCAACCTGCATAATTAACAATCAGGAACTTAAGAAGGAATTATTAGTATATCGTTATTATAAATAGTAGTACTTATAGAGGCAAGATCAGAGTCATAGTGATTAACGAGTGTACTATTGATTGATTCTATTCAAATTTTGATAACCCTGGTTCATTCTATAACATTGTTGTCCCTCTTCATGATTTTATTAAGTGCTATGCAAAGTCCATTTATCTACATATATTAAATGGGTAGGTAAGAAGCTTTGAATGATTGTGTATGTGTATATTGAACATAGATGATAATTTTGTTATTAGAATGCCATTTTGTTTTTATTATAATTTACTGATTTTTTTCTCTTTGTTACAGGAGAATAATTAGAGAATTGACCAAGACCAAAGTCACAGCTGTCACTGCATGCACTGGAATCGCAAGCTTGCAGCTAGGGATGAACGCAACAACTCTTCATCATTGGGCAGGCATTTTTGACGGACGCTACAGTCATGAATGCCTGCAGGATCTTATTGATACTGATGATCGGTTTGCAGATGCAAAAGCCAGAATTCTGCAAACTGATTGTCTTATCATAGACGAAATCAGCATGTAGTCATCTAGAACATTAGACATGGATTTGTCTGCAGATACATGAAAGAAGAACAACAGCATAATTGGAGGACTCCAGGTATATTACTCATTCCCCCTTCCCCAGCAGCAATTTAAGGAAAGGATAATGGTTTATGACTGATAGTCCAGTCAATTACATACACACAAAATCAATGTTTCTCATCTGCCCATTTATGTAAATTAAAATATATTAACAAAATAAATTATCTATGGGAATTACTATGGAACTGGGACATAACTCTGTAAATTCATCCAAATTTATGTTTTGTTGAAATAAGAATAATTCCTGTTTGTTTTGGAAATGTATTCTTCATACATGTATTTGAACATATAATTTTATGTTATTGTATGTAAGTATGTATGTTTGCTATTCATAGGTTATTGGATCTGGGGATTTTAAGCAGTTGCCCCTGTGCCGAATAGCAGATACCAAGATGATGGGAGTTACGGTTTTCAAAGTGCAACGTTTTGTCGGACTTTTCCCCATCATATCAACCTTAAGGAGGTATGTGCTCTTATGTAGATCCTAAAGCTATGAAATTGACAATAAAAGACCGACTGAGAGTACAGGTAAACCTATTATTTATTGGAAGAAGCAAAAAAATTTAAATTTGAAGCCCCTCTATCCACCCAATGTGAAAAGTATGAAAAGGGGGAGGGCTTCACTTCAAGGTGCATTTCTAGCATTACTTTGTGTTTGTCAGTTGTTATTTCTGTAACAATCTGATTAATTATGTACTAAAGGCTTTCAGGTTGTTAGACAAAAGGGACCTATTTCAATAAATGCTGAACTCTGTAATGTAGATCCAACAGAAGAGACACTTAATTTACTGAAAAGTCTGGCGAGGCCTTTGGAAGCACATGTTCAAGACCAATAGTTACACGGTTGTTTGGGACCAACTTCGATGTCAGTGTTGTAAATCAGGATATGTTGGAGGAAATTCCTGGGGAAATGTTCCATTTTAAAGCAATAGATGAAGGTAATTAGTCTATTTAATGAAATTTCTTGTAAATCCAGTCCGATATAAAATTGAGATATAAAATCATGAAAATACTTTTTATCACATACTTGAAAAGACCTTTTACCACATACTGATGATTAACTCTAAATCAGCTTAAAGAGATATGAGAATAAGCTATAATTTCAGATATTTTTAATTGATTGAATTTTTAGGAAATGGTTCTAATTTGCACAAATATTTTTTCTGACTAATCGATTAAAGTTTTCTCACCGAATACTATCCTTCCGACCAAATAGTTAACGGATTAGAAATTGCCATCCCTAGTTCATTTTATGCATTCATAGGCTTGATATGATCAAAAGGCAATATTATTTTTAAGTGAAATTTCAAATTTGAAGCATATTTGTAAAATATGACATATTATTTAATTTTAGGTGGTACTAGATTGCTTCGTAAACATATAGCTCCAAAGCATCCAGTTTTGAAAGTCGGGGCCAAAGTGATATTGATAAAAAGCATTTCGAAGGATTTGTGCAATGGGAAGCAAGGCATTGTTCATTACCTAGAAAAGGACAAACCCCCTGTGATAAATTTTGAAGGTAACCTTGTACCATTTAGTGGTGTCAAGTTTGATGTCAATGATATGCAGCAGGAAAAGACACTAGCCTATAGGACACAAATCCCAGTAATTCTAGCCTTTGCATTAACATTTCATAGGGCCCAGGGGCAAACACTGAATGTTTTGGAGGTGGACTGTTTTTCTTTTTTTGTGTCTGGTCAGATGGGGCAGAGCCACAACCACAAGTGGTCTACGAATCATCAACTTCAACAGAAAAGCAGCATTTACAAGACACTCTGACATTTTTTATGACTTTTACAATAGAGAAATTTGAGACTTTTCCACAGATTTAGTATGCTGTAAAAAACAACAAGTTTACCCTAGTGTGTCTGATTACCAGGATTAAAATGTTTCTTTGGATACTGAACCTTCTACATCATCGTTTGAGTTACGTAATATGGAACATAACCATCAGTTAGAAGAACCTCAGTTACAGTCACCTTGGGATATAAATGAATTCATCATAGAAAATCAGTCGTCCACATTCATAAATAACTTTCTACCAGATTTTTTTAAATCACAATCATTCACACATCACTTACACTTCCTTTATTTTGAAGTTTGTGAGATTTTAAAGGACAATCCTTTTTTTAACCACAAGGAAACAGGTTTTTTTTTTTAAAATGCAATCCTGAAAACAGATTTGGAAAAATTCAGCATTGATATGAAATTTTCTTTATATATATATATATATATATATATATATATATATATATATATATATATATATATCACACCTACAAACCGACCTAATTTTTCATCCAGAGTTGGAAGAGGGCAATTACAAATATATTTTTAGTTGATCTAATTGGCCCATTTTCTTTTTAAATAGAGTGAGACTGGAAGCTAGCTAGCACAGGGCGAAAAACCATCTTTAAGCAAGTACTTATAGGTGACTTAAAGGTGGCTTAAAGGATATACGATCTTTAAGCCATCTTTAAGCCACCTTTAAGCATCTTTAAGTGGCATTTACGCTTCGTTGTCTTTACACCGTCTTTAAGTTCCCTTTAAATCAACTTTGATCAAGCTGAACAGTTTCATAATAAATGCATTAAATTAAATGCAAGAACTCTGTTGTAGGGTTGGGAGGGGTGATCCGAGTGATGATATAGTTTCCAAGGAGGGGGGGGGTTTAATTATCAACACACACCATGCAGAAACAGGTATTTACAACCAAGTTTTGCTTGTGTAAACACTTAGTCGCTCCATTGAACATAGATCACCATTATCAACACCGATCTAATGAACACATATCGCCATTATAAAATTTCATTGTTTTCTTGTTTCAGAATTATTGTAGCAGCGAGCGCAGTCCATGTCTCTAAATCTGCGAATGAAAATATATTAAAGTATGTTTTTTCCCTGTAGTAAACTAATCGGTGAAAGCTCTCTCTCTCTCTCTCTCTCTCTCTCTCTCTCTCTCTCTCTCTCTCTCTCTCTCACACACACACACACACACACACACACACACACACACACATTATACCCGCAATTTCTAAAATGACGTTTTTTTTCACAAAAAAACTTCTTCCTGGAACTCCTTTTACATTTTCAACAGTAGACAAACCATCTCTTGGAATATGTTTTGGGGTGTCTTATAGATGCGCAATAAGGTTTCGGAAATTTCAATTCTGTCCTGGGGGTCATTAAATGGCTGAAAAATTACGTTTTGTTTTGTTTTTTTTACAAAAAGTCTGGTTTCAAAATACGTCATTTTTTTGCACTAACCAACTGATCTTCTAGAATATGTTTCGATGTGTCATGTTGATTTGTAATCATGTTTCAGAATTTTTGTTTTTATCACGGGGGTCTGTGGGCATAAAAAACGACGTTTTTTGCCAAAAAAATATGGTTCCCAGAACTCTTCTTACGATTTATGCAGTAGCTATGTCATCTCTTCAGATATGATATGGGCTGTCCTATAGGTGTGCAATAATGTTTTAAACATTTAAATTTCATCCAGGGAGTCAAATAGTAGCCGAAAATTGACGTTTACCACTCCTAAAAACCCATTTCCCAGAACTCCTCTCATGATTTAATGAATAGCCACATCATAACTTGGGGTATGATAGGGGATGTCCTTTAGTTGTGCAATAAGGTTTTAAAAAATTAAATTTCATCCAGGGAGTCAAATAGTAGCAGAAAATTGACGTTTATCATTCCTGAAAAAAACCTACTTTCCAGAACTCCTCTCATGATTTAATGAAAAGCACATCATCTATAGGGATATTACAGGGGCTGAGCCATAGATATGCAATAAGAATTTAGAAATATAAATTTGATTCTGAGTGTCAATACTATCTGCAAAATGATGTTCCGTCCATTAAAAAATTCCTGGATCTCCTCATATCTCTTGTGATTGAAATATCGTACCATAAGATGCAATAGGAGGAAAAATATATATGCTTTAGGGGTGGGGATCACAAGCATTTTTTTTCAAGTTATTTGATCATTTCTGATTTGGGGAGGATGGGATGGGGTTAAGGTGACCCCCAGAGTCCATGACTTACTAATACCACGTCAAAAAGATTTGCTTTGACATGGTTATGGTTCAAGAAACAAGAATATGTAATTATGGTTTAGGAGTGGGGATTTCGATGATTTTGAGGATATTTGAGGGGGGGGGGGGATTCAGAGTCTCTTCTTGCATTTTTACGTAGCAAAATCATTTCTTGATTGGTATTTTTCTGTATGATGTCAGATGTACATAGAGATTTTGGAAATTGCTTTTTAATCTTAAAGATAAACAAAATGTTATATGTAATTGTAGACATTGTAAAGTCAGTCAACAAAAACCTTGCTGTAAAAAACAAAGAAGGGTCAACATTGGTCTAGGGCTAGGAATTGCACTACATATGAATAAGAAAGATTACTTGATTAGTTCCAACTCTGGAAGGTCACTGGGCGTCTCAAAGGGGGCATAGCCTATATACATATACCAATTGATTTGCAATGACACAAGGAGGAAGAATGAATATGATTTAGGGTGGGTATCTCAACAGTTATTAAAATGTATTATCATTTCCTATTTCAGAGGGGGGTGGGGTGGTAGTGGTTTAAAAAACAACTCCTGGGGGAGGTAAATGACCCAAGGGGCAGGGGCCAATTTGTCTTAAATGTATCTTGACATGATCAGCAGAATTGGACAGAATGATCACTATAGGGCATCTGCAGAGTGGGCCCTAAATAAGTTGTTAATAGTTACAAAATCAATCTTCAGAAACAATTGATAATATGTTATACCTGTATTTAGAAATGTCTATATTTTCAAAATGATTAACAAATTAATCAGTCAAAATGAGTTATAAATAACCGATTGGCAATTCTGCAATTGATTGCATGATCCCTAGTATAATATCACATGTATTTTTTATATAATTATAATTATACATGTATGTAAACATCAGGATTAAAATGCACAAATTTTCATGAGTCATAAATCTTGACATACCACATATCTCTTGACAAAAAAGAATAAGCAAAATAAAAGAAAATTACAGTCATTACCTCTTTTCTATTACTGGTGTATGATAATGAGGTAGGGGGTTTAATGGAAAAAAAAGCTGCAGCATGCCTTCATTCTCACTAGATATGTATATCTAATCCACACATCCTGAGGATCCTGAAGACCGCTTTCCCTTCCTACCAATTATTATAACTCATATAAACATGATATTTAAAACCCAAATTTAATACAAAATGTTTCAGGGTCAATATGGAGTCAACTCAAAATTGTGAGTCAGACAAATGAAAAAAAATAACTTTTGCAATTAAAATGGCAGAAACTGTAGATAAGCTTATTTATTAAATAAAAATGATGATACAGTATGCTGACAAAGGGAGATCACATTTTAGAAAGTGAAAGTAAAACTTAACTGTGTTGTATACTGGTGTCTCATAATATTGCGCTACTACATGTATTATATTTACCTATATTGGTCAACATCATAATGATAATCCAATTAGCACAATATGAATTCCTTTAGCTGATCACCACAAAAGAAACGTTTATTCATGTTAATTAATCTTATTCTGCATATCGAAAACACATATGCATGTACACCATGTGAAACCCATCTAACCAAAAAGCTGGGTTAAACTAGTACCCGCTAATGCAACCTGTAGACCTGTTTTGTGTACGTAAGTGTACGTGGACAAAAGATCATTTAATTGTAACAATTATTGCATGTATTTTCATAACTTTATTCTTTAAAACCCCTTGCACAATTTTATTAGGTAATTAACCATGTAAAGCTCAATTTTCAGCTTTAATGTGGTATGGGACACCCACATATTGTGATGTACTCCTTATTGAACGAAACAAATAAAGCGTATAAAATATAATATTTTCCCCCAAAATAATGTTACCTAACAGCATAGTGCAATGGGTTAGGCCTAAGAAAAAAATGTGTGTTTAGGGTAACACTGATGAAAAAATTAGGTTAGGTAGGTAGGGATTTTTTTTTAATTTTATCATATTTTTTTCTGCATGGACAAATACAAATATAAAATCCTAAGAATGTTTGTGTCATATTTAAAAACGGGTTTTTAATGGAAATAATATGAAGATCACAAACAGATGCAAACAGTTCAACCCCAAATTGTACATAAAGGCAATATATGTATTATTGGATGTAAACTCATCATTTATGAAAATTATAATTTTTAAAAAGTACCGGAAATTGCATGTGGCCTTCTTTTTGACTAAAACTGGTATAAGAGAGTGTTATTTAGAGGCAAACACTTGGTGCGGGTATTACTGTCTAATGACAGCATCTAGTTAGTAATTAATATTTAGTATTTGACTAAATAATACTTTGTCGAAAACAATCAATTGTTTGACTGTTTGGCACATGATGTTAAATTCATAAATTTCATTGAACCGGATTAAAAATTCATTATTACGAATCTTCATCAATTCGTTTTTATTTAGAATTTATTTTCATAAAAGAAGACGCATCCACATGCGACAATGGGTTTCTTTCTCTTCTTTTTTTTTTTTTTTTAAAGTTTATCCGGTTATTAAACAAAATAAAAAATGAATGAATAAAACATTATTTAATTTAATAATCAGTTTATGATAATTATGTTTTTTCAATTTTAATTATTTCTAGATCTAATTCTAGATCTGCTAGATACATGTTAAAGATGAAAAGACTCTCAACTGCCTTTGTTATATCGGGCGGGATATTGCTGCTTTGTTTGTCTAGACATGGTTTTATTCGTTTGTGTATATCTAATTAAAGTCTATTGTTTGTTCAACTTGACAAAACCCCTGGAACTAACACAGAATATACACAACAGGTGTGTCTTGTGCCCAGGGCACGTCAGGGTTCCTAACGGTGTTGAAATCTTAGTATGCACGTGTATACGATAAGTCCATTGAATAATAGTTTTATTTACATTTGTAATTCATTTTCAAATTATTATTTCCTCACCCTGGGTTTTAAAAATATTACGTCTTTAAATCAAAGATACATGTAAGAGTAAAATCTATAGACTAATTAAATACAGTAATCATAGATGGGGGTTAATTAATATATATTTATAAGGGGTAATATAATATGTCACATACCAGGCCCGGTACATCATATGTACATGTATACATCATTTGCAATTGCCACATCAATTATAATTACATCAAATCACAAGAGACTCAAAATTCTATTTTCTGTTCGGATGACCGCATTACGGAAAAAGAATTTATTGACTCAATTTCACTATTAAAAATCCAAAAAAAAGCTCCTGGACCAGATAAAATACAGTCGGAACTCCTAATACATGGAAAATATGTTTTGTCTAAATACTTATGTGTCTTATTTAATAGTATATTAAATCTAGGCCAGATTCCTTCTGGTTGGAAACAAGGTTTTATTGTCCCAATATATAAAGGTGGAAATAAACCAAAAAACATGTCCAGATAGCTACCGACCTATTTCATTACTTTCGACTTTATTTAAAGTGTTCGAAAAAATTATTCACGCTAGGATGCTGGACAATTTATCTAAAGAAGAATTATTTCCTAACCCCCAGCAACAAGGCTTCCGTAAAGGCTTATGTTCTACAACTGCAACTTTCAACCTTCAAGAAACAATACTTCATTACATCGAAAATGGATCACATGTATATACCTGCTTTTTAGACAGTCGGAAAACATTTGACACAGTTTGGAGAAAAGGACTATTGTACAAACTCAATAATATAGGTATAAAAGTAAAAATATGGATGCTGATAGACGACTGTCATATCAATACTAAGAGAGAAGTAATTGTAAATTATCAACATTCGAAGTGGTTTCCCGTGGAACAAGGAATTCGACAAGGGGGCGTGTTATCTGGATTTCTATATACAGTTTTCATTAATGACTTACTTAACGAACTGGAACGCATAAATGAGAACTTCGGAATTCATAAAATTAAATCGTCAACCCCCGCCCTTGCTGACGATATTGCTTGTTTATCTTCAAACCCAGACTCACTTCAAAGCATGCTTAATACAGCGTACAACTATTCTTGCAGATGGAGATTTTCTTTCAACGCTGGAAAATCATACATAATAGTTTTTGGGAAAAACCTCAAACCTGACCTTTCACAACAATTGTTAATTGGAAACGAAACCATACCTCTACAGAAAGATTATAATCATCTTGGCATAATCCAAAACTACAATTTTAAGTCTATTACTGGAACAAATTAAGGAAGCATGCGACAAAGGCCGACGCTCATATAACGCAATAAAAAATTTATCGTCTGGAAACTCTAATCCAGTAACCCTTTTAAATCTTTACAAAAAAGTGGTATTACCCTCTACACTTTATGGCTGTGAAGTCTGGAATGAACTAAACTGCAGGATTATCAGTTATTAAATAAATTTCAATACTTTATCGTCAAAGACATTCAATGCCTGAAAACATCAACACGGTCGGATATGTGTGAAAATCTGGTAGGTTTAAGACCCATCACATCAGAAATTGATAAGAAGAAATTACTATTTCTTGAAAAACTGTGTAACTTTTCCCATGACATTTTAGTAAAAAAGAAATTCCTCTTCAGACTGATTACATATTTGAACGACAAGCAGGATAACTCGTTTGGATATTTTAAAGATATATTCTCAATTCTCAACAAATACTCTTTAGAACAATATCAAATTTCTTATTTGGAAACTGGTATCTTTCCGAACAAAATTGCAAGGAAAAAAGTCATAAAGTCGGAGATCTTTCGTTACGAAAATAACCAATGGACCAATAGAACAATTCATGATTCTGACTTTTCAAGATTTATCCCCATAATGGAACGGGTTTTCCAAGAATCTGGAAATGTGCGTGGTCGGCACAACAAAGTAGTATGATCAAAGTTTTAACAAAATTCTGGACTATTACCCCAACAAAAAATATAAGCAATTGCCAACTATGCAACACTCAATATACAGACATATTTAAGCATGTTGCTTGTAGTTGCGCGTACTTTTCCACAAACAGGGATCAGTTCTGGAGTGATATAATTAATTTTCATCTGGGCATTTGTGCCGAACTTTGCGCCCTTGACAAGGAAGAATTTTACACACATCTGTTAGGTAAAACTCCAACCACCCCATTATCTGAACAAAACGAAAAAGAGCTTATACTTTTATGTGGGAAATATATCATTAAAGTGTTTGCAATCTATAAAAGAACTGTCAATAATACACAGTAGTCCTGTGTATATATATACATTTTCATTTCTGGTAACTTTCTCATCAAATTTAATTAGCACGTCACTTTTCACGTTTCAATTATAAAACTCACATTTTCACGCTTGTTTAAATATGTAAATAGATTTTTTGTATCTCTTTATAATTATTTCATATTTGTTGTATAATAAAATTATACATGTTTGATTTTGTTCCATAATATACATTTCATGTACTCTCTGAAAAGAGGAATAAAATATTGAATGAATGAATGATCGTTTAAAAATCATTTTTATAATTAAACATTTAAACATTTATCATTTGATTTGTTATTCTAGATCTGTTGTAAATGTATAATAATTAATATTATATATTATTAAACTTATTAGGTGCTGTGATCATACAAACCGGTAAATTGCGTAGAACTATAGTTTCAATGCATTTTTAAAAAAAATTAGATTCATTTTCTTCCTTGCATTTCATAGTTATAGATTAGGTGAACGTATATCTAACCGGTTTAAATTTATTAACTTTGTACTAGTAAGCGTAACAGTTTAATTTCCAATCAGGTATAATATATTTTTTTCACTGAAGACCAAGAACTATAATTTATTCAAAATACAGGCATACATGTAATTAGGTATAATTGATTGTGACAAACTGAATGGAAGTCAAAATCTTTTTAAGTAAAAAATGCACACACATTACATTGATTCAATTTAAACCAGCGTTTTATCCAGAGCACTTTGTACATTGTATTTGTAAACCAAACCGGAATAGATGGCGTGACGTCAAAACAATATTTTGTTTTTGTTTTTAATTACAAAAGAGATCTACATCATGTCAGCCTTCAGTAGATGACGGGGAATTCGATTTCTCTAACTTCAAACGTGCATTAAAGCTTAATTACATGTATGAAGTGTATTTTCAAAACAGAATGACCACATGTGAAAATTTAAACCTCTTTATTAATATCAATAAAATATTGTTTTGATTTTCCTTCCCTTTTAATCTGAATTATATCCATTTGTGTCGTGTGTTTTTTTTCCATAGTACCACACACACAGCAATTCAGCATTTTAAGTGATTTTATAAACTCTAAGGCAAACATAAGTACAGGACAGACTGCATAATTGTTCTGTAGTCCTGACCTTTTTCATACCGCCGAATTTCTTTGATTGCGATCGTTTACAGGGATATTATAATAACTTTTTAAAAAATTCAATTTCCTTTTCAAAAAGAATGTTAAAGAATGTTAAAGAGTACTTTTAGTACTATTTTCAGTTAGTGTCCTGTCTATTGAAGATGGATGGTTTTTAATCAATGGATAAACTCTGATGACTGGTTGGTTGAAGTTAAGGTGGCTCGACACACCAATATATTATTTGATGGATTGATAAAGAATTGTTTTTGATTTGCATTTTATCTCAAATTTAGCATTTTCGTTTCAATTTCTCTGTAAAATATCATTGGTTGGTCATGTGACTCTTGAATATTCTACATTTTATCCATGTGTTTAAATGTCACGGTGTGAAATTCAATCATTCGGACTATTATTTATTATTGTATAAATCAACTTTTTTGGACTTTGTATTAATTGCTACATAAACTTTTCCTCTATTTCGACAACTGTTTTTAAAACATTCTAAATTCCGCGCACCTAAGGCACAGTCAGAGATGGACAGCTAATCTTTTAAGTGACTTTTGTTTATGTTTGTCTGAAAGTACGCAATTATAAAATAGTTACACACCGTATTTATACTACTTTTCATTAAGTCATTTCATGTGATAATTAAAAGATTATTCATTCATTTTATATTTTCTCTGTATAGAGATTAATGTTACAGCAAATAAATTACATAAACAAACGAATATAAACGTATTTACAATATACATGAGACCGAGACCGTTACATTAAGTCTAGGATGTCATGCAAAAGAAAAAAATAGCGAGACAACTAAATAAATAGTATAAATTGATACAAGTTTGTCACTTGTCACAGAGACGGTTATATCTGCCACAAGATTGCACAAGAAGTCTGCTGTTGCGTTTGCAGAAATTCTTTTCCTGGGAAACGGACAGAACAGTTTGAGTGTGGCGGCCTAAGAGGACAAAAAAGAGTTCGTTTTCTGTTAGGCTGCATAGTTCTGCCCCGAGGTTTATATCAAAGTTGTTTGATACGTCGTTCCACCAATCATTATCTCGACAGAACAGAAAAACAAACAAGTGTTTTGGCAGTTTTTTGTCGTGGCTTTACTTATTTATCATCATATTAAAAATGAACAATATACAAAATTAATATACAATGGTTCAATGATACACAAAGATGAATGAACAACAATGAGACAACGGTTAATTTTAACTCAAAATAATTAATTGATGTGTACACTGAAGATGATCAATAAAATGGATATATAGCATTGAATTATGTTACCTAATAAATGTTCAATGTGTGTAAATGATAAAAGCTTCAATGTCAATCAATGGATCATGCACACAATGGTCTACGTCGACTTTTTCAACAGTATATGACGTAGAAAACAATGACAAAGACAAAATGACGGAAACCCATATTATTGGCCAGAGACACTGGAAAGTAACAGAATCTGCGGCGGGGCTTCATGCAAAATTCGGCCATATGGCTGAAGGCAACAGGTTAAACTACCTGTTGTCAAAAGACATCCACCACAAGCGGGAAAATTTGCCCAAGCCATAACAAAACTGCGCTACATAGATAAAAGGGAAAACAACTGCACTAACTAGTTAACGGGGGAAAAGTCTTGAGATTTTCACGTAAAATTTTGAACAAGCCACCCTGAATGGCATTCAAAAATACTGTTTGGGCACAGTCGGTAAGATGGGTACCATCACGGTATAAAGTTTGAGAGCACCTTTGCAAGTCCTGGTAATTAATATAACCCCCATTTCTAGCAATAATAAAGTTTGACAAGGAACTATTTATCCTCACTCGAGCGTTTTCCGCCGCTACATGTGAAAACATATGCCGGTAATATGTCCTTGGTAAAATCTGTGACCAAATTATTTTACAATTGGGTCGGGCGGCAAGAATATTGTAAACTGTAAGTTTCATGAACTTTTGAAGGCGACGCAAGGACATTGTACCAATGCTGTTACCACCACAATGCAACATCAGAACATCCGGATAGCCGAACTGGAAGACCAGTTCATAAAACCAAGGCTCGACGTCTTCCCATACCATGCCTCTCTTTCCAAACCATCTCAGCTTGATATTATGGGGTTCTAAGTGGAGATGCTGGTTTTGGTAGTTTAAGAGTGTATGTTCATAGGCGTGGAATATCAATGAAGAGCCCATTATCCATGCTGTAGTGTTGGTACCTGCAAACTTAGCATACTTTTAGAACAAGTATTTGTGTTGCGAGGTACTTAATTAAATTCGAATGTATGTTTGAACTGCATTAGATTTCCAACAACCTTTGACCTTAATTTCTTCCTCAGTGAAACCTTGTAAAAACATATGTCTTGCCCCACCTATTCGAAATGAGTGAGATTTGAAAGTTGTAATGTCCAAGCCAAAGAATTTTATAGTCTTGTGGAGAACAGAAGTAAATTGATAAGATGTTAATGGCGTTGAGTTTAAATGACAGAAGAATGGCCCTGGTGAGTCAGGTCTTAATGCTAAATACTGATTCAAATGGGCAAATAATGTGGATGTTTGTGAATTTAAAGTAATTTGTATTGTTGAACCCTTACCAAGTTGGTCAGTTTTTGATCTCTTGATAATAACTCGGAGATCTGTGGCCGATAGTTGAACATCTGTCTTATGCAGCACCACTGTATTTTTGCTAGACGTTGTGAATTCACTTACTCTTAATAATGCAAAATATGCTAGTTCAAAGGCAGTTGTAAATAGAGTAGCTTCGTAAGAATTTGAGCAAACTGAAGACAATGCAGAAATAAGTTGGCTTAGCATAGGAAAAGTTATTGGCGCTCTAATGTCTTTGGATGGGTTTAAACGACGAATTCCTTCCAGCATTTTTCTAACAATAAATGATTTTGTGTAATCAACGTGATCATGCAATTGAAGCTGATAACTTATGCCACTTAGGTAACATTTTGCCGTTGAAAATGATATTGAGTTTGATGACAAGTATGCAATGTAATTAACTAACTGGTGAACTGGTGGTGGCCGTAGTAAAGGCAAGGAAAACTTATTACGAAATGAACTAAATGACTCGAGTCCTCTCGCTGATAAGTATCAGCTGTGTTTTTTGCTATAGCAACTGATAAAAGAGCATCTACTTGGGGTCTAAGATGTTCCAAAACTCTGATGGGATCTGAGTAGGGCAACTGTCCGCATTCGGAGCTAAAGTCCTGAACCTTTCCCACTGAAATCGAGATATAGAATCAGCTATAGAATTAAGATACCCAGGAATATGAATTGATTTAATTTGGATGTTGGATTTTATGCATACTAACACTAGAGGCCTAAGTAGGCTCATGACGCGCTGGGATTTACTTGTTTGGGAATTTAGAATGTAAACCAGGGCCATGTTGTCTGTATTTATGATTAATTTTTTAGCTGCCAGGTTATCCTGCCATAACCAAATTGCCGCAACTATTGGTACAAGTTCAAGAAATGTAATGTCTCTTATAACTTCAGAAGACCATGAGGCCGGCCACACGATTAACGTCCAGTGGTTGTTATAAAATGCACCTCCACCACAGGAACCACAACTGTCGGTGTAAAGGTTAAGAGCATCATTACTGGACCGGACCAAATCAGGGAATGGGGTTTTGTTGTTGTAATTTTCTAAGAATTGAATCCATATCTTAGCGTCTTCCCTAATAGTGTTGGTTACTTTAATCATAAAATGAGATTTTCTTATGCCAATAGTTGCATTGTAAAAACGACGACAAAAGGCTCTGCCATCAGGAAGCGCCTTGGCGACAAAGTTGAGTGAGGCACAAAGAGACTGCATTTGTTTCAAGGAAACCTTCTTTGATTCAAGGAGAAGTGTTAGGCAAGATTTAAGCTCGAGACGTTTATTGTCTGGAATAAAAATGGTTTGTAAAACAGTGTCTATGCCTAATCCCAGGAAGGTTAAATTAGTAGTGGGGCCCTGAGTTTTGTCTGCATTAATAGGTATGCCAAACTGATTACAAAGTGTCTGAAATGACTCTGCTAAATGTGCACAATGCGATGTTTTGCTACTACCGGCAAAAAGAAAGTCATCTAGATAATGAATTATATTTGGATTGTTACAGTTTTTTGCTAATGCCCAGTGTAAAAAGGAAGAGAACTTTTCAAATGTTGAGCAAGCTATGGAGCACCCAAACGGCATACACTTGTCAATATAAAATGTACCTTGTATACACATACCCAGTAGACAGAAATCTGAAGGATGAATGGGCAGTAGACGAAAAGCGCTTGACAAGTCCATTTTGCATAACATAGCTTTACCGAGATCATAGTTATTGCATCATCAAAGGACGCATAAGATACTGAACACAATGCAGGATCAATAAAATCATTAACACTGTTACCAATAGGGGCAGACAAGTTTGTAATTTATCTCCAACCCCCATCCTTTTTTGGCAGAACTCCTACAGGATTACATCTAAGATTGAACATTGGTGGATTTTTGAATGGTCCTGCCATGCGACCAAGATGTATTTCCTTATTGATTATTGCAAGAAATTCTGAGCTATGAACATCTGCAGATTTCATGTTCTTGGGTAGTAAGGGAAGTCTGAAACCAGTGTAGTTTAAATAAAAACCTGTACTAAAACCACTCAAAAGGAGCATTGCTGTGTCTCTGTCAGGGTACAATGCTAAGTAATCTTGCAAAATGTTGATCTTAACTGGAGATGTGCCTAGGCCCCATAAATCTTTGTCTTGGGTATTGAAATGGTTGGCGTGGGCTTGAGGTTTGAAATGGTTGGCGTGGGCGGATGGTGTGATTGTGCAAGCTGGTACGAAAGGAAGCATTATTTGATTGGTTTTGTTGAGAAGGGTTATGCCTGGTATTGACTGATTGTGATGACTGCAATGACCAGCAATGTATTCTTGGGTGGTTTTTGTGACAATACATGCATGAATGCAGGTAGAGACAAGGCTGTCTACTACAAGAACCCTTAAAATTGTAGTCATAACATTTGAGGTTTGACTGATTTTGACATGTAAATTAACCACAGCTCTGCATCTACCGAGGCCCATGATATGGTTGAGTCAGCTGACATCTTTAAACGAAACTGCTTGTCATACTCGAGCCAACTTGCATTGGGATTTCTACTTGCCCCTAGTCTAATGGTTTGCATATATTTTAGAATGCCTTGAGTGTCTGCTGGATGTCTTGTTAAATAGATGCTAGCAAAGACAATGAATGCGTCCGTCCAAGCTTCAAGAGATGTGATTTTCTTTGGGTTAGTTTTAGGTGTCATAACTAACTGACCATCTAAAATGGCGAATTTGTGTTGGTCTGTCTTTTCAGTGTCTGGGTCAGGCTGTATGAGCTTAGATAGGTCAATATAGTCCTTTGCCCAGATCTTTTCTTTCATGGGTTGTGAAACAGGAATGCCTAAGCAATGTGAAACACTAATGAGGGGTGTGGGATTCTGACTAACAGAGGAGATGGGGGATATATTATAACCAATAGTTGTGGATAGAGTGTGAGGTAATGGATATGATAATTCGATCCCACTTGAAACAGTACATGTACCTGAGGTTAATGTACTAGGCACTGGAACTGCAGATGGATTGTTGTTTTGGTGAATCGGGGGCAAGACGTTGCCTTGAGCCAGTGCAGACGGGTCCCCTGGGGGCAGTGCAGGTTGATGTTCAGCGACAGCACTTTGAGGTGGCAATATAGACGGTGCACCAGAGGTCCTTTTCCTTCCTAGTCTTGATGTGGCTGGACTAGAAGCCGCATATGGAGATGTTGACTTGCGCTTAGAATTTCTAGCCCTCAGCATTTTGGCTTGGATAACAAAAAATGTAATGAGAGGATATCTAAGTATTTTTTTTTTATAATATACGCTACTCACACATTCTTAATTACGCTATTATAATGATAAATGGATTATAAATAATATCAAAGAAATTAAAGATGAGTACTTGTGTTTAAAAACAAATGCAAATGATGACAAACGCTTGGCAAGTGACAATATTTAGTAAAAATATTACTAAAGAGACACAATTAAACGATAAAAGATAAAAATAATTGGAAGTAAACACTTACCGATTAATTTCCTAAAAGATAATATACAACCTGATATGAATTAGAAATGGATTGGTCGGGATCGTTGGATTTACATCTTCTCTGGTGCAGCGAAATTTGGAAAAGGACGCTGACCATTGCGCGCGGTCCCTTGCGCACGATAGCCGATGACCACCGAAATAATAACTTGGTAAACAATTGAGAGTTGTCTCTCTTTGAACAGCCAGGTTTATCTATTCGTCTCAATAACTGGACTTAACTCATATCGAGTTAAGTCGGATTATGCAAGTCGGAGAGACCGTAGCAGGAACATGCTGCATGTGAAAACAGATTTGTGAAATATGAACCGTAGAGCAAACACATTTGAAGACAGGAATCAGCTGTAGAAACAAGTACATGTAAACTTAAGACGTAGAATTTCGTTGGTATCGTCAGCGTATGACCATATTGCGTGCGGATTTGAACCTTGGAAAACGAGGTTAAATTTTCGAAAATCGGGGTCAGTCGACGTACGGGCATAACGCTGTTGATAAAATAAGCTGTTGACACTTGATCTTACGATAGTTTTCCAAGAGTGTTTGGAAGGGAATGAGCCACTGTTGAGCCAGTTACAAAAATGATGTGTTAAATTATACTTTTGGAGGATACTTAGAATATCTGGAATAAAGCCTTGTTGAGTTTGAGTGAGATAATAGGGTGAGATAATGAAATGGAAAAAATTTTATTACAAAGAAACTTCGCTACCTGTTTTTGTCAGTTGGATCAGACGAATCAGTGATGATGTCAGACGTCAGATGTCAGAAAAGAGATAAAATCTACACTGAGCGATGAACCATCATAATCAGTTGCATGTAGTACTATTGACCGAGTACAACAGTCCTCTCCGTTACACAATAATAAAAAAAATTGCGCCGTCTCATTTTTTTTAATGTTTTTTTTATATTGAAATGCGAAAAAAATCAACGCACTGTAGAGTAATGTCCACAGGACCGTATGAACTCCAAAGTGGATCATGTGTCAAGTTAACAGAAGAACTTTACACATCTAAATTCGCAATGATTAATCCAGAGTAATTTACTCGACCACTTCCTTGCCAGATGACGTCATGACAGTTGCTGCCATTTACCCACTGATTTTGAAAAGTATCGCCCCATAACGTCAAGTTGCAAGTTGGTCGCATAGCGGAAGATACCTACAATATAATTAATCAAATTTTGAAGAATATCTATTTTAGCAAATTTTGATATAAAAAAAACTTTGCAAGGAAAAGAATTATTTATATATAAATTTACTGTAAGGTTTGTGGTTTGCAGTACAATCTGTGTCTCTTCGTCTTTGAGTGATGTTGTTACAGTTCTGAAACACAATAAACCCATTAGAGAGGTCGATGCATCATCTTATCATCCTGAATTAACAGTTGTGATCATGATCTGCAAACATTTAGGTATATTTATACGATTGTTGATGGCTGAATTCCCCGGACGAACACTTGTGTACTTTTGGACTTTTCTGGTGGAATTTGAAGGTGTATAGATTGATAATCAACGATTAACCTTAGTCGTCGGAAACACCCAGGATTAACGATCTATTATTTTCTCCGTGGTTTGTAATGTTGAGTTCAAGTTGTTCCAAGTTTGAAAGTGATAGATCACCTGTAATATAGGAATGAAGTGAAAAGTTGTCAGTCTGAGATTCACCAAAGCATGGAATAAATTTATGTTTCCCCCTTTAAACAAACGATCATATCACTTTTTTTGACTTTCAATGGTTCAATTTAGTAGGAAATAACCCCTTAAACCAACGATCAAGAATTAACAAGGAACTAATAATTTCAAGTGTTTTCTCAATATTATATTTAGTGAAACTCAGATGTTGTTGGTTTACAATACAAGTACATTAATCAAGTGTTCTTCGTGACATCAGTACCGGGGTTTGGTTTTCATAACAACTCTCAAGAAAGACAACCTTTCAGGAAGTGGTAAGGAATAAAAAAGGAGTCTGTTTGATGACACTCAATGCCGGTTTTTCCACCTTAATATCAAATCCACAGTGGTCTGAATTTTTTAATTATTAAGGCAGTGAATTTACTAAAGGGAGTTGATTTTTGTAAAATAAAATTATTCGATGGCTGAAGATTCAGTGTCAGTTGTAACAGTTTATCTAAAGGGATAATATGTTGGAAAATATCCTAATATTTTAACCGATTTTTAACCTGCCGCTCTTTAAGCAAAGTATAAAAGGTTAAAAGCAAATATTGAAGAAAAACTAGGTAATCATAGACAATTCTAATTATCAAATAATTAATATTATAGTCAGAATCAGGCCTTATTTAGGCAAAACAACCTCCCCTCCAAAAATAAATTATAAATTTAACATTCATTAACTAAGCCTGATTTGAATATATCTTTTGCTATGCCATCAATTACATGTGCATGTGAGTAAAATGTTTATGTATGAACATACATGCTGGAATGAGTAATTATTTTTTTTATCGAAGTTGACAAACGAATATGTTATTCAAAGAATCCTCACATATACAATGAGTAAATTCATAGAATACATTCCGACAATTACGACCGTTGGTTTATATTAATGTCAATATTTTTTATATATGGACTAGAAATCCATTGGGGTCTCCCCGCGCAGGTTCGAATCCTGCCGACAACGTTATGTCTTGGCAAGAAGTGTTATAATGTGCCATCATAATCATTAGATACATATTTCTATTGTCTAATACCCAAAAGCAAACACTAAAAACGTCCTGCATTTCTTTTTATCCTGTTGCTATTTAAGCTATTTAAAAAAAACGTTAAAAACATATCACCCCTGCTAATGTACTCGAAATGTTTTCTTTATCGTTGCCAAGTATGTAATAAATCCAGAGGTCCCCAAATGAAAGTTCACGAGACTTTCCCGAGATTTGTTCAGTTCCTGTGAAATTTTGAGCGGAAGTATGAGTGTTCGGATAATATTCTCAAAATACGTAAGTACTGGTCCAGAGGTTATAAAACTGTCTTGAGTACGATCTCATACCCCAAATCGTACTCCGTGCTCCAAATCGTACTCGTACTCAAGGTATCGAGGTTATAAAACATTTTCATACTCATACAAAACGGCGATTTTCTGAGTAAGCTATGGAGCTTTCTCAAAGTCGTACTCAAAACATTTAATCTAAATAAAATGTAGTGCAAACATATTATATTGTTAGATATTGTAATGTTGCTTTTTTATACGCTATAATTTAATCATAATTACATGTATATAAATTAAAATAAATTAAAAATGGAAAGTTTTTAGCATTTTATTAATGAAATATTTAGATATAATAGATGTGAATTTAAGAGTACCAAAATAATCAAAATAATTTTTAGATATTTCCCTTTATTAATCAATGTACATATGCATGTAAATGTACGTACAAATTAATTTCATTGTTATAGCTCGACTTTCTAAGAATTCTGTTTTTAGTCAAATACGTCCCATACTCTCCATCATATAAAATCAAGAAATCAATGTACATGTATCGCTATTAATTAATATTGATCAGATGCACTTGCGGGGTCCCTTCATTAATTTTAGTGAGAATGTAGGTTAGTTCTAAACATTACAGAGAATGGGAGGGGATGCATAAAAGTATAACACTTTCTATTACTTACTTATTAATCATTAATCATTATATGTTACATGCCACAAACCTTGAAAAGGGAAAAAAATATAGAATAAGTGGTTAATCAGTGGGGGGGGGGGGGGGACCAGGCGCCCCCCCCCCCCCCTAATATTGTCAAAATAAAGTTAAATTATACTTATTCTGGCAAAGAAAATGCTCAACTTGCGAGTCTTAATTATTAATTATTTTTTTTGGAAAGTCGTGGTATTTTTCTACATTAGACTGATTTCAATGGTGTAGTATGAAGAAAACCCATGGGTTTAATGGTGTAACGTACAAAGAAAACCCATTTTGGTTACCCTCTCCTTGGGTTCAAATTGACCAGTTTTGATGAGATTATTGCAGGTCTTAAATTCACAAACCTTTAAAAATTGTAAAAAAAAAATATTACATTTAAGTATACTCACGAGAAGAAATATCACAAAAGTCTAAATTGGAAGAATTCATTTTTACCCTACAAAATCTCTAGAATGCAGGAACTTTCGTGGGCTTCATCCCCTTGGCCACCAACAGGGCTTTGCCTTGAACCCACTGAGGGCCTCAAGGCGGCACCCAGACCCCCTGCCTTATACTGGCGCCCCCCTCTAACTACAAATCCTGGATCCGCCCCTGGTACTAAATATTTCAAAGAGGTGTGTGTGTGTGTGTGTGTGTGTGTGTGTGTGTGTGTGTGTGTGTGTGTGTGTGTGTGTGTGTGTCGGGGGGGGGGGGGGTCGAATCCTACTTTCTGTGGTATATCTATATGATTTTTTTAAAAAATTCATGATTATACTTCTAATTTTCATAGAGCAGCTACTGTCCGTCGAAAATATTGGCTTTTAGAAATCGCTTTTCCTCTATAGTGTCAGAAATGCCTTGAAATGTGATAATTTAGAATGATTTTGTACAAGGTTCATTTCGTTTTTTCGCAATATCAAAATCGTTAAAAATAATAGAAACCTACTCTGAAAGTTAACAAAAAGTAATCTTACTTAGAAATATAGAAACTAATCAAGAAACAGCAGTAAGTAATTTAAACGCATGTTAAAGGGCATTAGATATAAACTTAAACAAAAAGATTGTAGGGTGTCTAAGTCGCGCAGTGGACAATGCACTCGCTTCTTACCGCTGCGACCCGAGTTCGATCTCTGTGATCGGCAGAGGTTGAATGTGAAAGGGTATGGTGGTCACCCGCTTGGTTTTCTCCGGGCACTCCGGCTTCCTCCCACATTCATGACCCCCTCGCGCTAACATCCGCGCCAACGAAATATATTGATATAAGTTGTAGAACTTGTTGTAAAATTTATAAAGTTGAGTTGTTGTTTTTTTTATTAAAAGATTGCAAATTTTAAATTTTTGTGTTGGCAATGTTTTTAAATAATGACGTAAATATCTGTGACTTTACATATTAGCTGCAGAGATCTAGATGTGTTCTTTGTCTACTATAGGCCGGAACTTTTATTTTAATTTTACTGCCAGGGGTTAGGGTTTCTATTTCGAAACATCTACCAGTATTTGATTTTTATTTTCCAAATATCAAAGTCATTTTAACCACGGAGCATCACCTAACTCATGATCTTTTTTATTTATTTCAAATTAAAACATCAAGTGCATAGACATGTCTAAGTATACGTAAAGTGAAATGCATTATTTGGTTTAATATTTGATTATATACGCTCGAATATGAGGACGGTTGGTTCCGGTGACCCCATAGTCTTAAGTCTTATATTAGTGTCTTTCCACAAATGATTATTTAAAAATAAAATTTGGTGTTATGACATCAAATTTTATTCTTAAATAAACATTTATGGAAAGACATTAAGTATGATCTATGTATTTATTCTACTTGAGTCTTCGGGTAATTTACAGTTCATTAAAATTAAGCTTGTCTATTTAAAAATACTGATAACACTTTAATTAATTATAACACGCAAGATAGATGATAAAAATTATGAGAGAGAGAGAGAGAGAGAGAGAGAGAGTTTCCAAAAATATTTGACATAATCACAATTTGTTGACGAGTTTTCCAATAACACTGGATTTATCGTCTTTGTTGCTCAAAAGTTAAAAAATTATAGATGCAGACACCGTGCTTGCAGATGAAAAAAGGGCATATGTACATGTAAATAATGTGTTACATTTTGTTGATAAATAATTTATCTGAATACTTGTACAGTTTGCCTACATGCCAGGACTATTTACATGAGTTACCGTGCTCTATCTTACTCCCGAGAAGTAAAATTTCCTCTACCGGCTTTTGGATCATACTCCGAATAGTACTCAGCGGAGAACGTACTCCAAAACTTTTATAACCTCGGTTTTTAGAGTCGTACTCAGTGGAGCACATAATCGGAGTACGGAGTACGAGTATGAGTAGGAGTATGAAAAAAGTTTTATAACCTTGGGGCCAGCTATCTGAAATACAAAACTATATATTATCATAAATCTTTCCATTATCAAAAAGATGTAATTTTCACAGAAGACCTGAAAGATTTTGGTTTTTGCGAAATACTGCAAGTAAATGATGGTAAAAAATTTAGATGAACATTTAAAAACAAACCTGGGTCACTAAATGTTACGAGGATATATTTAGCGATCATTGTCCCTAATGTCGCCACCTTCATATCCCGAATGAATCACTAAAGAAAGCATTTTATTGTTTAAATACTGAAAATTAAGCTTAATATCTTAATATCGTGAAATGGAAATCTAGAATATAACGTATGTATTTTTTTTTCTTTTGAAATTCTCTTAGATATTTGTTATCTTTTTCATTGTTGGCGCTTTGCATCTAACCTCTCCTACTTCGGCTAATTTAATGATGCAGCAAAATAATCAATCTGATCATGAAACTGACTATAAAAAAGTATAGAAAAATTGGTATGCATTTTCATCGGAAGTTTATTATCTGCTAAATGATGTGTTATTTGAAAATTCGCAAAATATTATAGCTATAAAGTTTTCTTTACTTTTGATGTACCAATCTTTAACATGATCAGTGAGTCTGTCAGAAGTCTAATCTTCTTATTTTACCCCGACTTACTCGTAATATGATGTCGGTTGTAGTTAAATAGACCCCCCTGGATCCGCCAATGATGTTTATGAAGCTATCTTAAGACTAAGATGTGTCTCAGACTACTCTTAGGACATAAATATTTATTAGTTTCTCGAAGCTGTCCTAATATAAGATACATCTTAAAAATTGTGTTAACTTTAAAGACGTCCCCAAAGCCGCCTTATCCTAACAAGAGTAAATATGGCCGTTGTTTATTATCACGCTAAGAAGAAGAAACTGGTATCTACGTCATGGACGAGTTTTCAGAGATATACACAACCCGTTAGACTATATAGAGGACACAAATATCATTTGAACGTACAGACTGTCCCGATATATAATTACAGATCTGTGTAGACGATTCGATGGTGACTTGATACGACCTATCTACTCCCACTTCCCGTGTCGTAGAAAAAAAAGCCTTTCAAGAATAATTTCTCATATGCTATTTTTTGGGAACATTTGACGGCGTGAATAATTTTGGGTCTAATATTTTGAGAAAACAAACACAGTCAACACATGTGACGTAAGCCAGGTTAGCTTATTGGGAGCAGCTGGCGTTTATTTATATTACATCGACAAGTACATTTTAAGATTACATGATAAATGACAAACAAAAACAATATAGCACTGCAATAAAAACATACATGATTTAATATTTTGCTCCTATTACTGACGTTAAAAAGCTTCAAGGAAAAACCATAGACCAATAACTATGGAAATTTGTGTCCGACGCTGTGTAAAGTAACGTCCAAGGAGGAATGCCGGTGTTGTAGAGAGTTTTTCTCCCATAGTAGCTTTCCCCCCAGAAAACCTGCTATATAGTAGCCTTTCCCCCCAGGGGAACAGCTACTATAGAGTAGTTTTCCCCCATAGTAGGGTTTCCCCTCACGTTTTTGGTTCAGATTTTATAAAAATATTAATGGAAACCCAGTAAGGATTAAAATCAATGTTTTATGCCCCCAAGTTGCATTTACCTGTATTCATCTGTACAGGTGATATTCGTTTTGCCGATTTATTATATTTTATAGACCATGCTGAAATTGAACAACGTATCATGGAAATGCATAGAACTTATGTATTTGATAAATTGCCTCATTTGACAAGATATACACTCATATGCATGACCCTGTGTTCTACATTTGCGAATGAAAAATGTTTTGCGAATTTTTAGAATAAATCTATCAGCCCGTCTGTCTGTTTTAGAGAATCTTTGGAAGAACTGAAGGATCGCTTATGATGTAATATTGTTAAAAGACCTTAACCAATTTTCATCATGGCAAGATGATTGATATCATTCGAAAGTATATATTACCCCCAAGTACGTAGATAAAATAATGATATTTATCAAATGGTTTAATCAAAGTAAGCAATATATATTCTTTGTTCATATCTAAGGTTTGATAAGAATTATTCATTTAATATTTTGGACATACAAATGTAATCATGCCTATATGTGCGAAATTCAAAATCAAATGAATCGTCATTTTTGTTAATTCTTGTTTCGTATGAATTTACATTAAATTGAACGAAGTTGGTCGAGAACAATAATCAAAATTTCTTCGATTTATCTTCATTGCTTCAGGGTTTTTTCCGAGTTATTTAAGAAATGAACTCAATGTTTACCCAAGTATAACCTGGGTTGGGGCAATTTGCGCTTTATTATCCGCGAAGCGGATTATTAAAAAAGCTTAAATTGCTCCAACACAGGTTATACGAGTTTTACTTGGGTAGATATTCAATTTTCCAACCAGCGACGGTCCCGGTGACTCGATGAATGGTTACTCATTAGATGACTCACGTTAAATCTTCGTAATAACTAGGGTCTTTTTCTCTTTTAATTTGTCTTAAAATTGACGAATTGCATTTTTTTTTACATTTTGATAATAATAAAATTAAAAAATATATAACTTTCTTTAAAACATTATTTAAACTTTATCTCAAACGGAAAGAAGTGGTTTAAACCACCATATTTTTGCATTTTCCTTTCCGAGCGTCAGACCTTTTCATCTTTAGTGTTTTTCAAAGTTTTTAAAACTTGAAATTTCACGTATAAAGAACATTTTGCAGAAGATGTTTCGTAGGTATTTAACATAATCCTCCGTCATTTCCGAATTTCACTTTTTTTAAACTTTAGTTTTGAATAATAAAAACTTGTTTACAATATTAGAAAGGCCACTCAAGCGATTTAAATTATGACATGTGGTGATATCGAACAGTGTTCAAATTCAAAAGTCCAAAGGAAAATTACAAAACAGGAGCAGAGCAAACACGGACTTCAAAAAAAAAAAAAATAGGAGGAAAAAATATCAGGAATTTGTGTTTCAATTCGATACCTCAAAAATGTTGGGGGGTTTTTTCAAGCTCAATTTCTCATCAATTCTCCTGTTTGATATTTAGAAGTAGATATATATAATTAAATTTAAAATCTTCAATTCTAACGGTATTAACTTAAAATCTATAGCCTTTTGGGACAAAGGGGGTAATACATTTCTAATCCCTAATCTGGTCAGTTATGTTCCTGAGAGGAGCCTAATACATAGAAAATAATACATGACAAAATATGTATCATGCACACACCCCATAATAAACCACAGAGACTCTAATATCAGCCCAAAGGCCATAGGGCTGATATCGGTCGAGGGTTGATTTGAGTGTGATACAGATTTTGCCATGTATTGTTGTTTTGATCATATTTTTAATAAATAACTCGTTTGTATTTTCCTGTGAAAATCTTTATCCAGCTTTATTCTAGTTTTTCAATATCCAAACCCGCGTATTTTTGACGATCAATTGTATTGTGACGTCTTCTATAAAAATATGTCCATGTCATAATGTCAATGTCTAAACTGCAGATAGCATCGATTAAAAAAAGAAAAATCAAAGTAAAAAAATCCGAAGTGCTCGAAATCCGAATAATTAGGTGCAAAGGTGTTCCAAAAAGGTGTAACAAACGGTGAAATAAAGTGTAATGATGGCGCGTGCCTTTATTCAAATCAGGGGTGAAAAAAAAACATGCATTTTATTCTATGTATTAATAATTGCATTTATTACCCTTAATCACGAGGAATCGATATCATCTCAGATATTGCAAATTATTGCTACGAATGGCCCGCCATAAATATGACCGGAATGTAAAATGGGGGAAAATCTACTATATAGTAGGTTTTCCGTGGGGGTAATCTGGCTATAAAAGAGGGGAAAACCTACCACATAGTCAGCTTTCCGTGGGGGAAGAATGCTATATAGCCATTTTTCCGGGGGAAAAACTGCTATATAGCCATTTTTCCGGGGGGAAAGATGGCTAGGGGGAAAAGGCACTATATAACACCAGACGTGTATTCGAGCAGTACTTCAAATAAACGAAAAATAAACATTTAAAAAAAATGGAGGTATATTGTTAATACCTATATGTTAATGTATCAATTTATTTATTTTATTTTTCACTTTTTTACACACACGTGTGGTCACTGTAAAGCGCTGGCTTATAATGAATAAACAACTGAACTTTCGCATTGGCCTTCCTATGGCCACTCCCACTTTATATCAGGCATAACAATCGAATACCTTCCTACCATACAATGTTTTCCCGCTATTCTGCGAAACGCGGGAAAACTCTATGGCTACCGAGCAAATATTAATTGCGTTCGGGTTTGAATAGTTTACCCTTTATAAAGGTAAAGGTAGGGGTTTATAGTCTTGCTTGCAAAGTGAATTGCCTAGCACGACATCTACATATTACCTCCTGGGGAGAGCTGTGCAATCCATAGCATCCTCAACTCCCTGGGGAGCATACAAGCAGAGCTGCCAAATTACGGCGCTAATGCTTTTTCATTCACATAGTCAACTCGTTTCATGTGCCTGTACCCAATTTAACCCATTGGCAAAGAAAGTGCACAAGTAGAGTAAAGTGACTTGCTCAAGGTTACAATGTTACCGCGATAGCAACAGACCAGACTCGAACCCGGAGCTATGTCCGAACCCGGGGCTATGTCCAAATCAGTCGACGCTATCAAATGCGCCAACACCTCAACACAGCAAAACGATATATAAACTTGTGAAAGCTCTTTAACCCAGTTAAAACAAAAATAAATGGTAGCTTTTTATTTCATATTATAAATTAATCAATTTCATTTATTTAGTACAGAAATGAAGACGACTTCCCTTTACGACAAATAATTGTACAAAATTGAATTTTTCAAAAAAAGGTTCGCATCGGAATAAATTATAATGTATGTTCAAATAGCCTAATCACCGATACAAGATTTATGTTAGAATACCGGTTATTTGTTTTGTCAGATCAAGTTGACACAAAAAAAAAAAAAAAAACCAGAAAAAAAACCCAAAATAAAACGAACCATTCTAGAATAAATTTTCATATGCTTTTTTTGGGAACATTTGACGGCGTTGCACATTCCTTCACAGGAGGCTGTGGTGCTTGTGGTTTTTCTTCTCTTGTCGCGGTGATGCAGGGGGTGTCTTTGCCTTTTTTGGTGCTACAGACGCACTTGTTGAACTATCGATATTATCTATACGAATTAAAATTCAATTAAAATAAGAGTTGTTAATGCTGGTTCTTATCTGTTATTGTATACAATTACTAGCTATGATTGATAGGTAAAATTATAACTTATGTAGCTTTTTTGTAAACGGTTTCAATCTTGAAAGAAATCTTGTTTGGTCAATACCGTTGTATGATTATTATTTGGGAAATTGTTAAATCGAAGTGATCTTTTATTAAACTGATTACTTTGAACACAAACTTTGTACCCACTTTTCGGTTGACAACACTATTTAATGTAAAAATTTTAACACGTTAAATGTTATATATCATATTCACTTTCAGTCAGGAACGTTGCATGGTTTTTGAAAGTGTGTGTGTGTGTGTGTGGGGGGGGGGGGGGGGGGGGAGGGCAGACACATCCAAAAAATTTTGACGAGCAAATTAAAAAAAAAGAAAATAAAAAGGAAGGCAACTTTCCCTTCCCAGAATTATCATGAAAATCCTATTCCATTAGGGGGGATATATACCTGTAAATTCAATTTCACTGTTCATTTCCCTATTTTCAATTAATTTTTTTTATATGGACCTAAAAGGGGGGGGGGGGGGGGGGGGGCAACTCCATAATGATTTACTTTTTTATATGTAAATTTAAGAAAAAAGCTTGCTGTGACGAAAAGTGTGTGTGTGTGTGTGTGTGTGTGTGTGTGTGTGTGTGTGTGTGTGTGTGTGTGTGTCTGTGGGGAGGGGGGGTGGCTCCCCTTGATGCTACGTGCCTGAGTTTTGATAATAATTTCTCCTGAATTGAAATTGATCCTTTTCATTGCTTATTTAAACATAACGCCATTTTGTCCGGATTCGTGTACTTGTTCGTGTGATAGAATCAAGTGTCTTTTCAACTTACATTGATTATTCCGAAAGAACCATCTCATCAAGTATATTGCAACTGGATGGTGAAATTCTACTTACTGTCCATAATTTTCCAGCTCAAAATTAATCTGTTAAGAACTCAGCTAATTAAATGTCAGCTTTTGGTTTAAATGGAAATACCCACAAATCGTATTGTTCATGTATATTCGTTTTAAAATCTCTTGAAATATACACCGGATGTGATTCTGTTTTTAGCATTAGCAAACAAGGTCAGGGGTTTCGATGAACAAACTGTAGAATGCAAAATTAATGCAAATATTAAGGTTCAATCTAAATATACAGCTTTTTAAGGTAGTATGGTACATTTGTCGATATTAATGTGATTAAAAATAAATTATAATCAAAATACTTTCACCGGTTTAGAAATTTCAAATTTTACAATATTTGGCCAAAAAATACGTTTTAATTTTTTTAAGGTAAAAATTATAAAAGCCCCAGCGGGATTCGAACTCATGACTTACAGATTCGTAGTGAACGCTCTAACCCATTGCGAGATAAAATTGTTAGGAAAGACAATATTTATAAAATCATACTTTATTTTATTGTTTAGTTCGTCTCGAGTTGAGGTTAAGCACTGTCAAAAGACTGTGTCCCGGACAGGGTTGTTTGAGACCAAAAGAAAAAGTTCACAATCCAGTGTTAATTGTCAAACGCACAAAAATGACTAATTACATGTGCTCAATGTTAGCAAACATATTATTGGAAATTTACACCAATAGACAAATTACCAAAAACTACGTTTCTTAAGATATTTATATTTGTACAGAGAGAAACACAAACATTTTGTTTAATCTTTTAATATAGGTTTATAAATATGAATATTTTTAAAGATGTGTATTTGAAAACAAACTTCATTTTTAACAGTTAGAGTCATTTACAATGTAACAATTAGATAAAAGCAAGATATTTGCGATGTTGAGTTATATTTCAAGCATCCAAAGATTTTTTAAATCATGTTATGTTTGATGTACAACATTTAAATGCAAATGATGACCAAAAGATTTACCACACAAATGCATTTATAACTGATAAACAAAATAATAATATATATGTACTAAAAGTATGTGGCGTCTTTAATGTATATTTGTATTGTGCGAGTCCACAACAAATGCATTTTTTAAATTAACTTTGAATGAATTGTATAAGGAAATTCATTCGCATTTAATTCAAGTAGCACACGTTACCCAAAAGAATGTTTTCCGGACCCCGATTTCAGAATCAAAGATATTGATAATAAATTGTTAGTGAATGCGGCCAAAAAAACTTTCTGCAGGTTGACTGGAAACAATGGGTTCTCGCAACATAAACGCTCAAAAATGTGCTGTTCTATTTTGATCCGACTGTTCAACTCGCGAGATTTGTATATCTGTGTCATCTTTGACCTTTGAACACTTCAAAGATGAGTGACGAATTTTCAGAAACACACCCGTGGTAAGAATAACAATTCCTGCTAAAGCTCCTCCAATAGCTGCGCCTAAAACCGTCATGTTTAACACAGTCTGGAAGAACGCAATTATAAAATTATAGTAAGATACCTCATTTATACTACTTTTCATCTGATGCAAACAAAATGGAGTCATTTCATATGATAAAAGACAGTGAAATAGATAGATTAAACTTCGCTACCTCTTTTTTGTCAATAGGATCAGACGAATCAGTGATGATGTTAGACGAATCTTCAGAAAAGAGATGGAATCTACACTGAGCGATGAAACCATCAGTATCAGTTGCAGTGAGTACTATTGACTGAATGCAACAATCCCCCCTGTAACATAATTAAACAAAGAAATCATAAATTGTGCCATTTCATTTGTTCATGATTGTAAGGCTAAAATACGAAAAAAAACAAAACATTAACGTACTGTAGAGTAACGTCCAGAGGACCGTATGATCTCCAAAGTGGATCATGTGTCAAATTAACAGAAAAACTTGACACATCTAAACTCGCAATGCCTACTCCAGAATAATTCACTCGAGCACTTCCTTGCCAGATGACGTCATGACAGTTGCTGCCATTTACCGTCTGATTTTGACAAATATCGCCCGATGAAGTTAAATTGCATGTAGGTCGCATTGCGGATGACACCTAAAATATGATTATTTGAATTTTTAAATATTTTAGCAAATTTTGATATAAAATGATTTTGCTAGTAAAAGCATCATATAGATTTACTGTAAGTTTTGTGGTTAACGTTTGCAGAACAATATGTGTCTCTCCGTCTTCGAGTGATGTTGTTACAGTGCTGAAACACAAAAAATACATTAGAGAGGTTGAATTAGTGATATTTCATCTTGTCATCCTGCATTAACAGCTGTGATCATGATCTGCAAACGTTTGGATATATTTACACAATTGTTGATGGCCGAGTTCCACGGATGAACACTTGTGTATTATCGGACTCTCCTTGTGGAATATGAAGGTGTATAGATCGATTATCAACGATATAACCTTTGTCGTCGGAGACATCCAGGGTTAACGATCTGTTATTTCCTCCGTGGTTTGTAACGTTGAACTCAAGTTGTTCCCAGTTTGAAAGTGATAGATCACCTGTAATAAAAGAATGAAGTAAATAAGTTTTCAGTCCGAGATTCTCAAAAGCATAGAATTATGTTTGTTCTCCTAAGACAATATTCATATCACACTTAAAAAAAAAATTAATGGTTCGATTTAGTAAGAAAGAACCCCAAAACAATAAACGATCAGGAATTAACAAGAGATTAGTTATTTAATAGGGCTGTGCGGTGCACCGAAAGTTCGGTGCACCGCGATTCATTCCTGTCGATTCGGTTCGGTTCAAACTTTACCTAACATGTATAAACAAACATGGCCGCCAGTAGACGCTCAGAATGTGGGGACATATAAATTCCTATCAGATGATGAAAAAGAAGATAAATCAACGACTATTTGTACCTTGTGTACATCACAATTTAAATATACAATTGGATCTACCAACTCAATGTCTGCTAATGAAAAAATGACAATAACAAATCGTCAACCATCTCAAAATTCCATAAAACGAAATACAAATTCAAAGCAGAGCAACACGAAATTTCAATTCAATTTATTGACAGAAACCACATGTGGCACAAGTCATAAAAACAATATACGGTACAAATAATTAGTACAGATATTTTCTCAAGTTAATTCTTGTTGATTTAACATTTCTTGTATTAAGAATTTTATAAGATATACATGCGTTATTAAAAAGTGAACAATATTCACTTCGTAGTTGTTTATAAAGAGGACATACAAATAAAAACTAGATGCTGTCATTAGACAGTAATACCCGCACCAGGTGTTTGCCTCTAAATAACACTCTCTTGTACTAGTTATAGTCAAAAAGAAGGCCACATGCAATATGTTTCAATTAAATGATCTTTGTCTGAAGTTACTTACACAACAGAGGTGTACAGGTTGCATCGGGTACTAGTTTTACCCAGCTCTTTGGTTAGATGGGTTTCACGTTGTGTACATGCATATGTTTTCTTGATGTGCAGAATAGGATTAATTAACATGAATAAACGTTTCTTTTGTGGTGATCAGCTAAAGGAATTCGTATTGTGCTAATTGGATTATCATTATGATGTTGACCAATATAGGTAAGTATAATACATGTAGTAGCGCAATATTATGAGACACCGGTATACAAAACAGTTAAGTTTTACTTTCACTTTCTAAACTGTGATCTCCCTTTGCCAGCATACTGTATCATCATCTGTATTTAAATAAGCTTATCTACAGTTTCTGTCATTTAAATTGCAGAATTTCTTTTATTTTTTCATTTGTCAGACTTACACTATTGAGTTGACTCCATATTGACCCTATTTTGTATTAAATTTGGGTATTAAATATCATGTTATATGAGTTATAATAGGGAGAAAGGGGAAGGGGCTTTAACCGTTCCCCATCCCCAGGATGTGTGGATTAGATATACATTTTTAGTGAGAATGAAGGCATGCTGCAGCTTTTTTCCCATTATACCCCCTACCCCATCATCATACACCAGTAATAGAAAAAGAGTTAATGACTAATTTTCTTTTATTTTAAATTGCTTATTCTTTTTTGTCAAGAGATATGTGGTATGTCAAGATTTATGACTCATGAAAATTTGTGCATTTTAATCCTGATTGTTAACATACATGTATAATTATATATATATAAAAATACATGTGATATTATACTAGGGATCTTGCAATCAATTGCAGAATTGCCAATCGGTTATTTATAACTCATTTTGAATGATTAATTTTTTAATCATTTTGAAAATAAAGACATTTCTAAATACATGTATAACATGTTATCAATATTTTTTGTAGATTGATTTTGTAACTATTTAGGGCCCCACTCTGCAGATGCCCTATAGTGATAATTCTGTCCAATTCTGCTGATCATGTCAAGATACATTTAAGACAAATTGGCCCCTGCCCCATGGGTCATTCCCCCACCCCCCGGAGTTGTTTTTAAACAACCACCCCCCACCCACTTCTCTTAAATAGAAAACATGAATAGTTAAATATTTTAAAAATATCCTCAAAATCATCGAAATCCCCATTCCTAAACCATATATATTTTTGTTTCTTGAACCATGACCATGTCAAGGTAAATCTTTTTGTGGTATTAGTAGGTCATGGCATCTGGGGGTCACCCTAACCCCACCCCACCCTCCCAAAATCAAAAATGATCAAATAACTTGAAAGAAATGCTTGTGATCCCCACCCTTAAAGCATATATATTCTTCCTCCTTATGCATCTTATGGTACATTATTTCAATCACAAGAGATAAGAGGAGGTCCAGGAATTAGGTTTTTTATGGGACGGAACATCATTTTGCAGATAGCATTGACCCTCAGAATCAAATTTATATTTCTAAAACCTTATTGCAAATCTATAGCTCAGCCTCTGTTATATCCCTATAAATGATGTGGCTATTCATTAAATCATGAGAGGAGTTCTGGGAAGTAGGTTTTTTCAGGAGTGATAAACGTCAATTTTCAGCTTCTATTTGACTCCCTGGATGAAATTAAAATTTTTAAAACCTTATTGCATGACTATATGACAGCCCCTATCATACCCCAAGATATGATGTGGCTATTCATTAAATCATGAGAGGAGTTCTGGGAAGTAGGTTTTTTTAAGAGTGATAAACGTCAATTTTCAGCTACTATTTGACTCCCTGGATGAAATTTAAATTTTTAAAACCTTATTGCACATCTATAGGACAGTCCCTATCATATCTCAAGAGATGACATAGCTACTGCACAAATTGTAAGAGGAGTTCTGGGAACCATATTTTTTAGGCAAAAAACGTCATTTTTTGATGCCCACAGACCCCTGTGATAAAAACAAAAATTCTGAAAAATGATTACACGTCAACATGACACCCCGAAGCATATCCTTTTAGATCATTAGGCTACTGCAAAAAGAAATTGACGTTTTTTGAAACTAGACTTTTTGTAAAAAAAAAAAAAAAAAAGGTCATTTTTCAGCCATTTAATGACCCCCAGGACAAAATTGAAATTTCCGAAACCTTATTGCGCATCTATAGGACACCCCAAAACATGTTCCAAGAGATGATTTGTCTACTGTTGAAAATGTAAAAGGAGTTCGAGGAAGAAGGTTTATTGTCAAAAAACGTCATTTTTTACCAATTATTTGACCCCCAGGACTACCAGAGAATTTTTGAAACCTTTTTACAAAACAACATGACACCCCAAATCATACTCCAAGAGTTCAGTTTGCTGGTTTATAAGATGTAAGAGCAGTTTGAGAAAGTAAAACGTGACGGACGGACGGACGGAACAGGGTAACAACAATATACCCGAACTTTCTTTAGAAAGTGCGGGTATAAAAAATGATGTTCATCTTCATCAACATTATGACAATTAATGCAATATCTTTCATCCCTTGGAATAATAGGGTTATATCTGTAATTTGTGGGCACTTATTCTTATTAGAGTCAAAAAAGAAAGAAGCTTCTTGGAAATGGAAAAATTTAAGTATGGTTGAATTTCAAGCTTGTTTATTTAGATTTTGTGTGATTATTAATTGGCTGTAGAATGACAATTTTCCATTGAATATTTCATCAATATTTTTAATATTACTATATGTGCAAACTACTTTTTTCACATTATTTTCAAAATCGTTTTCAGATACTGCATTAGCATGTGAACCAATAATATCATCAAATATCCTTTGTATACAGTTTTGCACAACAAGTTTTTCCATTTTCTGCAAGTTTTTCATCCTCTAAATATTTAATTTGAATAGAATACACAACATTTTTGTTTGTTATCCTTAAGTAAAGGAAATTACAAGGTAAAGATCATTATTTTTTATTTATAATGAGAAATATTAAGGCTTATATATGTTGAATCGAATCGAACCGAAAAAAACCCCGAACCGTAGCATTTCGAACCGAAACCGAACCGAATCGAATGAACCCTGAATCGTCCCAGCCCTATTAATTAAAGTGGTTTTTTTTTTTCAATTATATTTAATTCAATTTATATTTTGTTGATTTACAATGCATTACCCAAGTGTCAATCATGACATCAATAAGAGGGTTCGGTTTCCCTAATTATCATAAAGAAAGACGACATTTCAGAAAGTAAAAATAAATTAAACAATACTCTGTTTGATGACACACTTTTTCGGTCTCTCCGCCCTAATATCAAACCAACAGTGGTAAATGTACTTAGGGAGTTGTGTGTTTTTTTTTTGGGGGGGGGGGGGGGGGGATTGACAGATGGCTAAAGATTGCTTATCATGATTCCGTGTCAGTTGCAACAGTTTATCTAATGGGACAGTCTGTTGGAAAATCTCAAAAGATTTTATCTGCCTTTTACCCTGTAGCTTTTTAGGCAAAGTTAAAATTGTTGAAAACAAATATTTAAGAACAATCAAGTAATTACCGATAAATTTAATTTTCAAAAATTAATCTGCTAGTCAGAATCAGGCCATAATAATGCTAAAACCTCCCCTCCAAGAATTTATTATAAATTAAAATTTCATTAACTGAAACTGATTTGAATATATCTTATCCTTTTATAATTAATTCACTCCTGGTGTGTGTCTAATATTCAAATGTTTGTCGTTTAAACATTCTCAAAAGGTCGATGATCATTGTTGTTTTCCCTTTTCGCTAACACGCGGTATTCAATTTGTCTGCAGTAGTTATAGGACCGACGATATCCGAAAAAAAAAGCTTTCAATGCTTAAATATTTAAAAATTTAGGCTACTTTGTGTGATTTTTGACTACACAGTCTCTAAAAGTTAACGTGTAGATATCGGCATTGCATTGATTCTGAATAGTGCATTCAGCAGATTTCTAGCTGTCATTTTCCCGTCGGGTTCATGTGTACATGTATAACACAAACTCAATATAACCGGTGGCTTCATAAAAAACAGGAAGTAACGTGCCACAATGTTGATTCAGCAATCAAGGGCCCCTCAAGGGAATTGTTTATTTAGATTATTGAAAATTTAAAAATATTTAAAAATTTTCAATAAAATTAGAGTTTAAAGAATACCAAAGTTCAACGATAATGAACTCAATTTATATCAGATAAATTACACGTAAACAATTAACCTCTTTCTTGGTTGACATTAATAAATAAATCAATGTACCGTTGTTTGTCTATTTTTTATTTATTTAATCAATTTGAAGGCCAGCTTCTTCAATGAAAAAAAGATACTTAGATATATTACATTATTTTGCTGTCACTTAATTTATAAATGTACTGAAAATCTTCAATTTGTCAAAAGAAAAACTCAGAAATGCAGACTTAATTTCTGGTAGATCGATAATGACTATAGAAAAAACTGAAGATTAACTCGCGCATGAAATAAGTTGCCAATGTGCTGTATATGTAATACCTAACCGTGCCACAACCTCCCTAAACTGCAAACCGGGGTACAATTGCTGTGATATTCCTTACAGAGTTATTTGCTTGTATTTCGATATTCATCTTTATTTATTTAGGTAAGTAAAATGTCTCTTTACTCTTAAAAAACATATGCTAATAACATGTTTATTGCACGTAAACTACTATTTTGTCGTTTCATTTTTAAAGTAATATATTTATCGGGCTGAATTGTCATTTTCTTTTTTATTGTTAATGCCAAAAAATGCAAATATATGAACATACATGTGAGCTCGCCCTTTTCACTATTTAATTATTTTGTCAACGTTGACAAGCGAATGCTGTTATTCAAGGAATCCTCAGATAAACAATGAAGAATTACACTGAATATATTACTTCGATAGTTAGGTTTACATTAATGCCAGAATTTTTAATATAGTCATTACGTATACTAATGCCGTCTTCAAGGTAAATATCAGTTGTCGTGGCCGAGTGGTTAAGGCGATGGACTAGAAATCCATTGGGGTCTCCCCGCGCAGGTTCGAATCCTGCCGACAACGTACTATTTTGGTAAGATTCATTAGTTTAAAAAGTTGTGTAATGCTTTTTGGTCTGTTGGTCTTTAAGGTGGTATGGGATACATGTCGATATTAATGTGGATAAAAATACATTATAATAATACGTTCACTGGTTTTTAATTTTCAAATTTTAAAATATTTGACCAAAAAGTATTGTTTTAAAATTTTTTTGAGAGGTAAAAATTATAAATAGGTTCAGTGTGATTTGAACTCATGACTTGCAGATTCTTTGTTAACAAAAACTCTATAACAATTGCGCTACGCTATTAGGTAACACAATTCGGGGGGGGGGAGGAATTATATAAATTATACTTGATTTTATTGTTCATTTCGATAGGAAGTACGTTACAATATGAAGGTGTCCAATACCATCAAAATTTAAAATAAAAACCGTAAAAAGCATATGTTCAAGAAAAAAAGTAATTACTAACATACTTTAGTTTTGAATCATTAATCTGCCGGTCAGAATAAGCCACTCAGAAGTATTGGCTTCATATAGGCACCCCACTCCAAGAATAAAATTTTACATTTGTTAACTCAGCTTGTTTGCAATTTACAATACGCAGTTACACACCACTTCCAGTGCGATTGATTGCATAGAGAGTTTATTTAAAAATCGACTCCCAGGAATTGTTTTAAATTTCCCTTTGCACTATAAACCCGATAATTATGAAGTATTTCGATAAAAAAAATTATTGATTTAATTGATAAAGCCTAAATCTAGCACCGCCTTTTCCACGAATTCTGTCCATATTAGACACGTGGGTACGAAAAGATATCAAACGAACAAAGAACGACAGCCCATTCGCAATGTACGTAGACCTATCGTTTTAAACAGTGTTTCAGGTGACATGTTAGACGTGAATTTGTATATCAAAGAATTAAATTTACCAATAAAAGGCTTCATGGTGATTGTAACTTCAACTGGACTTATTGTGTATGCACAGGTACGAATAAATTGTTGACTTGCTGAGTTTTGTCCGTGTATTTGAACTCCAGCTACCCAAAATAGAAAAATCTATATTATACATATTTTTGTACTCAAAAACATGAAATTATCACAAAGGTATTGTATAAATTTGAACTCAAAATAACCTGTTTATGGATTTTGGTTTTTGCATAATACTGCAAGTTCGGGGCAACGCTTAGTATATTAGCTACAATGATAGTAACGACATTTCCTTTCGCATCCACGAGCACAATAGAAGATATTGAAGAATTTGCTGGGAGATTCTCAAGCAGGACAACAATGACGTATTCCTTGCCTACAAATGATATTCTTATTATCATTTATAAAGTTACATACATGTACATGAAGAGATAGGTAAATTACAGTGTGTGCAATTAGCAGAACTCACCTAATACCGGATTACCATTTATAGGGTAAAAGAAGCCTTCAGATGAAATCTCCCGTAAAGATGAAGAAATGTCAAAGGAACTATTAACTATTATATTAATTGTCAGTGGGTTGCTTACAATATTTTCCAGAGTCCATAGGCCCTTTGGAGGAGACTTTAAAAAAATGCGTTTAAAGAATCACCCAACAAAACACATTCCGGGAAAGTTTTGATTAAAGCATTATAATAGCATTAATTTCTATTCGTAAAATATATCTATGAACAAACCTCAATTGAAAATATAGTCCGGAAGTCCAAATATTGTACGATTACATCCCGTAACCCCGAGTTAACCAGAGAACCTTTAATGTTTACATATTAAACGTTTGATTAAGTTGTATTAAGATATCAAAATGCCAGGTAAGCAAAACGTTCTATACACTTCATATAAAATAGCAAGTTTTAATTATTTCCAATATATGATGAAACTTTCTACATTGCTAAAGCTAAATGAATGTAACAACTCGTTGGTGGTATATACTTATATTTCCTACCGTTTGGATATCTTAGATGGATTTCACTCGAATTTGATGAGCCATTAATTTCAATTTGGAGAGAATCTACAGAATTATCCACCTCAATATTTGCAAATTCATCTGTGTTTATAGACTTCCATTTGATGATAGAGATGGACGATGGCAGGTTATTCTATTTGATAAAAAAATTGTAGTGTTAAAAGACAAAGCTTTTATTTTCGAAATTATTAGTAAGACCTTATTGTATATCACATTGATGCAAACTTAAAATAAGTTGCCCTTTCTTTCTGCATTTTCATGTACCACAATTTTAAGTACCTTTAACTCCAAAAAAAAAATTCTGGATTTTTAAACAACAATTTTTACCTGGTTTATTGCTTGAGACGAATTGCTTTGGATGATGGATAATTCATTCTAAAATTTCAGAAAAACGAAAATATGAAATACTAGTAACTTTGTAGATCCATACACAAAAACTACGAATGCAGATACATGTAGTTAAAATTATAGTCATAAAATAAAGAGACTATAAAATATCTGATAGGTATTTTACTCTTTACAGCCTTTACAAAGTTGAATGTATAAAAGACATGCAATTTAAACTTGAATTTCAAGTATAACTATAAATTTTTATTTAAAGACTAAGTGTATTTATTTTCTTTTACAACACTCAACTGACTTTGAAGAGTTGCTACTGTTCCTTTTCTCCGTTTAACAAAATAAATTTCTTAAAAATGTTTTTGAATATATCGTTTTTTACAGGCATAAAATCTTTAATTGGAACATATTAATGGATTTTTTGTTGTTAAAATCTTTAATAATTACACTTTTGACATCTTCTATGTAAATGAATAAATACCTTAATATAGCGCATCTGTTATTTGATCTTTACTTTAAGGTTCGTTATATGTATTTTAATATAATCTAATGTTATAGTTTTCAAAAAAGAGGGAGAAGAAAATAAGATTACCATTAAGTCTTCTTGGACCTTATCAGCAAGTTCTGCAGATGATGAAAATCTTTCCACATCCCCACCCGTGGCCTGAGCTATATTATCGTAGACGCTGGACTGGCGCTTGTATCTATCTAGTATTTAAAATAATAATCTAAAATCATATCTAACATTTATTAGCTTACCATTATCATGGTAGTTGTCATAGTATACTAGAATTAGAAATTTTAAAACATGATGGAACGCCATACACGTGTCACGTTTTCGACGCCCTCCGCATTCAAGCCTCAGACGAAATTTTGGCGTTATGTTTTTTCTCTGTAGAATCTCGATGGCTTCCGTCTCTCTGGATTCATCCTTAGCAGGTGCGTCCGTAAAGATGTATATGGTTGAATTATGATTCGAGAGTGTTGCACCTAGCGACAGAAATCGAATGAAATTTAATTCAAATACTTTTTAGTTCAAATAAAGTCTTACTCAGCGGATTGCATATTATTATTACATTTGACATCAAATAAAGATACCTTTAATTAACTACACAAAATTAAGTGTTTGTCCAGTGTAGAAAAGATACTAGTTGTGAACTTTCTGCATATGATAAACTTCAATTTATTCACTAATCAATCTAGTTACTTCTATATCTATATTAGTTCACGAATTTTGGTATTAAACGTTCCATTTCAAAATATCTAATATCACTTGATGATGCGATATTTTTTCTAGTTCTAAACAGGATATATATTTGCCATCCAGTTAATGCGAGTTTGCGTACATGCGCCGATCCACTACAAACGTCAATCTAATATAAATATGCAAAAGATTATCACTATTTCGCTTTGCTTTTCATTGCCCAGTTTATCCCTTATACCAAACCAGTTCGTATCATTTTTTCAGAACGTTACTTTTGAAAGCATATCGTAAGAACAAAGTTTTGGCTTCGAGCATCACAAAAATAAAACAAATCAAACAGTAGGCAGTGCAACCTAATTATATAAAACGTTTCTTAGTATATACTGAGGTTTAATTTCTGGAATTGTTGTTACCTGTAATTAGTCCAGAGGTTTTTACTTTAAAATGTCTTAGAATATATACAGAGGTATAATTTTGTTAATTTGTGTTACCTGTTATTAGTCCGGAGAGGCTGTATTCAGGGCAGTCATCACCACCGGATACTGTCAGGCTGTTTATCCAACTTATCATATCATCTGCGTCATTTGTTACTCGGCTTTTTTCAAGATCGACTGAATTCATAGAAATTAATCTTATAAATATTGCATTTTACCATATTTCTACCGGATAACTTCTAATACGTTTTAAGAGATTTTTTGTGTGTTAATTTGGACCCCCTGTTTCAAATCGTGGCCCCTTTCTGACCAAAAAGAGTTATGGTGGATATAGAAAATTCAAATTATATTCACAAATAACCGTTTCCGAACGGTTTATTTTTCCAACCTCATATATCAATGAAATGCATTGAAATACAATGGTTGAGGTTCTAAAAGATTTTTAAAAGTTAATGTTTCACTTTTTTTTTATATCTTTAATTAACCCTACTTTCTGAATATTATGTGTTAGCTGTAATTTTGATCTACATAATCATATACATGTAAGGTAAAGAAGTTTTCGTTAAAGGGGAAGGAAACTATACATATGGTGTACAATACATCAATTAATTAACATCTATTATGGTTGAAGATATTTTTTTCATTAAAAACCCCGGAACAATGAATAAATCAAGAAAGATCGATTACTTGAGCTGCCATTAAACTTTAATCTATGACGTCACACCATCCATTCCGGTTTGTTTTATCAACATAGCATCAGTATTAGCAAATCATGATATTCGCTCTAAATGACAAGTTCTGTAAAATACAAAACAACATCGATTTGAAACTGTTCGTTTACCTTTGACTTTGCACTAAATTACAAACCAATGACAATCGTTGAAATCTAAAAGCGGAGGGTTAGTGTCGGAGGAATCTCCGCGTAGTTTTGGGAATTGTCAACAAATGCCAAGTATCGTACGTAGAAAATGCCTGCTGAAACTATTTCGACATGATAATTCCGAATTTAGAGAATTAGGAATTTAAAACATCCCAATTAATACATAATCATTCAGTTAGCGAAGTTTGCTCGGGTTCATTTTTCAGCATTGAATGTGGTGAATTAGGATCCATATAAATGTTAGTTGTACAGTTTGCAGCATCGTTAAATTGTTCTCTCTTAATACCAATCGCGAAGCTCACTGGTAGGGTTTGTATGTTTCGCATTTATTTACAACAAGTATTTATACAATTGCCGACATCCGTAACTATTAGCAGATACACAGACGTTATTTATCATTGGTTTTTTTTCAGTAATGATGCATATGTTTATACATACATGCATTCTTTAGATTGAAGTGTGAACATAACATTATCAATTTTGTTAAGTTGATTACTTGAGAAACAGAAAGGCATAAAGCAGCGTTTTATCCAGAGCGTTACATTGTATATGTAATCCAAACGGAATAGATGTTGTGACGTCAAAATAATAATTTTTTTTTTGGTTTTAAGTTCAAAAGAGTTCTTCATCATGTCAGCCTCCAGTAAATGGCGGGGAATTCGATAATCTAACTTCACACGTGCATCAAAGCTTAACTATGTAGTAACTGTTTATTTTCAAAACAGCACGACCAAATGTAATAATTTAAAGCACTTAATTAGACTAGTATTAGTAATTTATTTTACTTTCCTTCCCCTTTAAAACAAAACAAAACTATGGGATATATATGAAACTGATACAGTCTTTGTGAAATTTGGTCTTAAATAATATGTAACAGAAAGTAAATGATGGTAAAAAATCTAAATAAACATTAAACAAACAAACCTGGGTCACTGAATGTTACAAGGATATATTTTTCTGGTATGCGATCCGATTGTCTAATTTGGTCTACAAAAGTTGCAGCTCCTTGTATTGCACCGGCTATGTTGTCACTCATCGATCCCGTTACATCGATCACAAACGTAATCGAATAGTCCTTTACTTCCTTGTTTTCCTTTTTGGATTTTATCTGGAAGACCTCTTTTGTGAGGTAAATTCCAAGGTGCTTGAATACACCATCATCTGAAAATGGCATAAATTAAATTTAAAGTTCAGATAAATATTGGTTATTCGAGTATAATGAAAATTAAGCTTTATATCTTTCGTAAAATGGAAATCTTCTCAGAACATAACATATGTAATTTTGTTTTTATCCTTTTGAAATTCTTTTAAATATTTGTTATCTTTTTTACACCCCGGTCATTGTTGACGCTTTGCATCAAATCTCTCCTACTTCGGCTAATTAAATGATGCAGCAAAATAACCAATCTTGAAAATTGACAACGAAGAAAGCACTTACAAGTTGGTATTATTTTTGTCGGTTGTTTTTTTCTGTTTAATGTTGTGTTATTGGATAATTCGCAAAACATTAAAACGTTAAAATTTCTCTACTTTTGATGTATATTACCCGTATCATTCTTAAAAATTATCAGCCAGTCAGTAGTCTATTTTTCTTGTTTTACCCCTGACTAACTCTTTGCCTCAAGGGTATGTCCGAGATAAGTGACAAGCCTACGCGTGTACAACAATGGCTTCGATAGGGAAATAGTAGAATTATGCGAAGTAAAGTTTGATTTAAAAATTTGTAAAAAAATAAAAGCTCACAAGCATTAATAAGTAGGTTCATTGCACAGTTGAGATTAGTTTTATTTTATGCAATCAAACAAACGATTTTGATTAAAATTATTATCAATATTAAGATATTGAAAGCTACATGCATACTTTTATTTTTTTGATTTGTCTTAAATGTACACTCTGATTTCTTGTATGTTAACAACATTTAGAGCAGTTTCTTACTTTCATCACAAAGGAAGTAGATTGTAGCTAGTTTAGCAGCTTCGAAAGCCTCGTTGTGGAGATGAAAATGAGGAGCATGCGCTGGGGACGACCTTCCTTTATAAATTCCACCAGTCGCTGATTTTAGTCTGCTGCTGTCGTCTTGGGAGCCATGGCTACATTTGCCTATACCCTGATTATTGCTGGGAGGCTTGGATACATCTTGTTCAGACTTGTATCCACTGGTCAATCTAGTGGTTCTAGTATTATTCTTACAGAGACCACTTTCTAAACTGAACAAAAAGTAAAGGATCAAATTACAAAAAGTGTCACCCAACCAAATTTATCAAGAGAAACAATGCAAGCAAGAATCTAGAATCATCAAAATTTTGCATCATTCTGTCTTCTGGATTGTTAAACCTCCAATGCTTTTAAAAAAACATTATTTTCAATGCTACGCTTAGCGTTTCCCAAGTGTTATTTTGATGTAGGTGGCAATCATGTTTATATGATTAAAATTTGTATGGCATTCTATTGAATTATCAGTTAAGTTGGAATTTAACAACTCATTTTTTTGTGGCATGTTTTCGAAAAATAAAAGGTGAAATATGTCTAATTTTATGTTATCCATTTATGTTTTCTTGATAAACTGCGTAGCAAAGATGTTATACCCATAGATTTTAAGGAGGCTGGATGGTCAACAAATGAACCATCAGATCTATCTTAAAGTTTACGATATAATTTGATTAGCTGTAAATTATTATTAAGTAAAAAAAAGTCCATTTATATTACCGTTAAAATTAGAGTATTTACATATATTTTTATATCGAGCTCTTCTTCTAAAGAAGATCAATACAGTTTTAAAATGGCCACAATCATCGAACCCTCTTAAATTACGATTCAAAGAAAAGACAGTGTTTTATTTAAGATTTTACTTTGATATAAACTAAACTTAATTTTATGGACAACTATTATGAATGTTAACAAATAAAATAGGGTTTAAATTTTAACTTGATTTTTTTTTCGCATACATAATCAGGTCTAAATGTGTTTTCATTCCACATTAAACTAACCTCACAATCACGAGGATAGAGGTATCTTGCTACAATGTAATATATATTTAAAACGATCCTTTATTACACGTTTAGACTGCATGTTACTGGTTTAAAACAAACCGATACGCTGCTAGTCCTCCAATGAGTCATCATTTCTTTATGTTATCAATACCTTTTATCATTATAAACACACAATAGCGTAGGTAATTGAGATACGGACAGAATGGTGTTCTTAATAGGTACAATACCAACAACATAGATGCAGTATTGCGTGGCATTATTTAAAGTTCTAGGATTATGAATTGAACCAAATTGCTTTTTTTGTATTTTGTGGTTTAATTGAGTCATAAATTTTAAACTTCTTTTATTTGATGAACGTACAAAAGTAATACTGGTCTTGAAAGATATATTGTTTCATATTGGATGTATATATAAACATAATTAATGTGTTTAAATTAAATTACGAACCTTGTCATATCTGTCGGACAATCAGAGCATGGTTCATCGGACAAATCACTGATAGAAACCGAAAGTGTTGCAGAGATACCTTAAATATAAGAAAGTAGTTTCAAATTGGATTATATTTTTAAAAATATGTGTTACAACTAGCTATATGAGGTTATTGACGGATAAATCATTTAATATACGTAAAAAAATATTTTTTTGTTTCTGTTATTAAGAATATAAAACAAAACTCAAAACGGTGACCAAATAGAAAGCGCATCATACATGTAACTTCGGAAAAACAAAATTTTATCTTAATTTATCTTTTGTGTGTTGAAAGACTACTTATATGTACTTAATGAAAAGGGTTTAAATATGCTGTAATAAAGTTCTTTAAAAGATCTTTGTGTGAATATCGATGGTGAACTTTGAATTGATATAACCATATTTTTTTAATCCATCTACTATAATATTTATGATAAAAAAACATATTTCGCAATTTTAAGTTACAAAATTTCATATAACTCATATTAGCTACTTATAAACATACCAAAATCTTTAATGATTGTGTCTCCGTGTAGTTCTACCCAGTTAGTATTGCTGTAGAATAGTTGGAGGGTGTACAGACACTGTCCTACTCTTTCTCTAAGAATATCAATATCTGCCCCTGACTGTGCTAGTTCAATCAAACTTTTTCGTAAAGATCGCACATAATTGTGAGCTGAAAATAAAATAATATACATACTTCATGAAAATAACGGTAGAAATTTTAATTCTTAAACTTTGAAAGAAAATGGTCTATTTTTAGAACCGAAAGCACACATTTAGCCTTCAAATTGGCTCTTAATTCATTCAATGCATTAATTATATAATATATATTTATAATATGCATAGATTTTCACTCTCCCCACTAAAGTTTAGAAAAAAAGACACGGTAAACACCTAGTTAAAAGCCGCATGTTTTAACATTTTTTAATCATGTTATTACTAAAGTAATATATTTACATTCAGTGTATATTTCCCCTTATGTTTGCATTGGAAATCTGCGACGTTCCATATCCTGTAAACACACTTAGCACTTAGCCTTGTCACGGCGCATGAGCACAAATATAAACATCATCACGTGTTTTAAATAAATTTATTATTAATAGTAAGCTTAAATGAAACGTTCAAACCTACATAACCAATTTGGCATTTACTTATGAAAAATAATCGTTAAATTATATCTGTTTGTTAATAAAAATGATTTTTCTCGACAAAGATTCTAGCACTAAATTTTTAGTCGCGGAAACGAACTAAATAACATGTTAGAAAGGCTGTTCTGTGTATGTTTCATATCCCCGACTGAGAGCGTTTATAATGATACACACATATTTCATACAAATAAACATCAATTTGAATATAAATCTATTTATGGGATTTATCTTTCAATGCATCAATTTCTGTTAAGACAAATTATGACACCGCCCTAGCGCGCGGTATTCAATTTGTCTGCACGGTTAAAGGACCGATGACATCCAAAAATAAGCATTCAATGCTTAAATGGACTCTTGGCCATTTATGTTCGACTTCTAGTATTTTTTTTATAATTGCTGCTTTAAATGCAAAACTGACCATTACAGCTCAATATAATGAATTGAATGGCATGCACGCTTGTTATTTAATGATCGATCATATTTTAATTCCGTGTTGTATAAAAAACAAATAAACCCAGACCAAGATACAATGTAGTTAAAGAGCTTTAAAGAGATTTCATAAAGAATCACATAAGACCTATTTCTTGTCTGTAAATGGATATATTTGCAGATTGAACATTAGTCATATCCGAAGTTAAATTTTTTAAATTGAGTGGGAAAGATTCTCAGAATTACAATTTCAAAGAAAAAGGTGCACACTTAACGTGATTGAAATACTTTTTATAACCAATTTTCTTTGTTTTTAATAATACTAGTATAAATAAACTACACAGACTTTGGGTTTACCTGTAAGTATCTGCTCTCCGTTAACATGGTAATGGGCGAAACTGGCCAATTCCCTCTGAATTATATTTTGGTGATCCGTTATCTTTAGTATGTTTAGGTAGAAGTTGGTCTGAGAGTCTCGGTCTGAAATGATAATATACATATATATACATATTGAACATTTACATGTTGTTAAGATAATTGTTCCCCCCAAAAAGTTGTTTGACGAAAGAAATCTTATACTTTCGTATCGCAGATATACTTACAAAACACAGCAACTTATTATAAAATCTTCAATCTTATATGATCATGACTTAAAAATATTGTAGGTTGCAAATCATGGTAAAGATTTCCGGGAAAGGAGTAAACAAATATATTTTACAAGAAATGCCACCGCAAAATATACATACTTTAACTGTTCTGTTGAGATAGTTTTCGTGTATTTTATGATATTCTTAAAAAATTAAGACATTTTTTTATAACATAAATTAATGAAAATCATGTCTGCCTACCTTTTCCAAAAAAATCACTCAATACCTCGCTCACAGATTTGCCAGTTCCATTGACAAAATTATGTCTTAACAGAAATTGATGCGTTGAAAGATAAATCCCATAGAAGTTGATGGTGGCATGGGACTTTGTTGAAGATTCCTGAGGAATAGTTTGTGGAGGAAAAGCAGACACTGATGAGCGTTCAACAAGTGAAACTAAAAACATCAAATACCCCATGAAGAAGTCGGGGCGCTTCATGATGAGTAAACTTACAAACTGATTAAACGATTACGTGTGTATATATACAGACATTAACCGGGAAATCCCGTATTATATTCTTTCTAAAAAAGCAATGCCATTTAAATGCATAACTTTACATACATGCAATCTAAATTGTTTTTTTTAAAAACAAATATTAACGCTACAAGGTTATCGACTGATAAGAATTCGAAAGACAGCAATAAATTGTCTATACAGTGTTTAAGATCACTAAAATTGTAGGTTTGCAAGTATATGCTATCCTTGAACAAGAGAATAAAAAAGGGACACAAGAACTGCTATTGTTTTATGGACTTTGAGCAATGTAATTTAGTTGTTACATAAGGTTCATGCAGTATTAATGAATTTGTAGTCTCCATGGGTCGTGGAGAGTGAGGGCGAAATATATTTGGTTATATTACGAAAGCCCAGAAAAGCCATTCGAGATTCTTATTCCGAAATTCGAAAATTAACCAAATAAATTATTAATATGAAAACCAGCAGGCATGTTCATGAAACTTTCCTAAGATGTGACCTAAGTGTGTTCGTAAGATATGACTTAGGAAATAAGTTAGGAACATCCTAAGATCAACTTAGGACATGTCTTAAGATGTAGCTCGACGGTAACTTAGGAACATCTTAAGTTAGGATATCCTAACCTACTAAAATCATTCTTATTTTTCACATCAATTCATACAGATAGAATTTGAGAGACTTGTGCAGGGATAAATCATTAAACATTTTGCCAAAGAAAATAATTATACATGTCGGTAACACGATAGGCCTAAAACCAGTAATTTTAATGTACATTTACTTAGATATATCTCAGTGACCAATAACAATTTAGTCCAAAAAAACAAAACAAACCAGAAATCCAAATAACTGCTATTTTGTGTGATGAAAATATATATCAGGAAAGCTTTTGGCTTACAAGCAAATAATTATTTAAATAACGCATGTGCATTCTTTCAGTGTATATTGACATTTGATACTCTCGTCATACAAGTAATACATAAGCACGCGCTTTTCATAGAATTTAACGTTACATGTACAAAAACAACTAATTTCCCTTTAATCTGCAATATATAGAATACACGTCCAGGTTAAATGAGAAATAGGTTGTAATTTATGTCGAAAATATATAAATACAGTTTATTCAACATTACGATTTTTTAAAGATTATTTTTCAGAATGAATTGATAAAAATTAAGAATGATCACGCATGACTTATATAAACTGATGTAGATTTACTCCTTAGCGAAGGACATTTGATTAATTTTTGGCTAATACTAGTGATCCAAACAATGAATGTAACTTACTTAGATATTGAAAATAAGTAAATAATTTTCTTTCGCCAAACAGAGACAGTATTTGCGGAAAATGAATTAATTTGTTTAATTTGTCAGCTCCAAGGCAGGCATGTACATGTAGCTACGGAAAAGGGAGGGGGGGGGGTCCCTCTCCACATCATTATGTTAAAATAACAACAGTCCCACTATCCCCAAAAACGTGATTTTACAACCTTAGGACGGTTTTAGGACAAGGTAAGTGATGTCCTAAAGTTAGGACAAAGTTTTGGCGGTTCGTAAATTTAGGAGAGCTTCGAGAAACAGACTTAAGTCTAAGACGTATCCTAAGACGTACTTAAGACGCACCATAGTCCTAAGATAGCTTCATGAACATGCCTGCTGTATTCTACTGACACCGAACTTTTCTAAATGAAGATTATCTGTTACTCTTACTTTCTACTAAATGTTCAACAAATCTCCAGTTCCTGTGATTTTCTCTGGGTAAAAAAATGATGTGTCAATGAAGAAATCTTGGTTCTTCCCCCCTTTTATCGATTTTAATTGTACTTAATTTACAAGTGTGTTGATTTTTCTTTAAAATTGTCAGAGAGTTACGGTAACAATAACTACATTGTCAATGTTACGTAACCACTTTTCGATAATACTGTGAAGGGCAGTCTCGCATGAATGCTTTGGTCTAAACCCTGACTGTTTTTCATTGATGAGATTGCATCGTCTAAGATACTCATAAAAACAATTGTGAACATTCCTTTCAATAATGTTGCTTAAGATAGGTAAAATAGAAACTGGACGATAATAATTGAGTAAAAACTCTTCGCCCGTGCACGTTTTCAATCATCAATGAACACACCTGACTTAAGGGGGATGTGCGGCTATCTTGTACATTTGAGGATAAGAATGTTAACATCTCTTGAACTGGCTTGTTTCTGCCGAACTGCGCAGGTACAGACTTATTTTGAATATTTAAACAATACGAAGGGGGTTCATTGGTGTCCTCTCTACTGTTGTACTCTCTGTTATTGTTTTGAATTTGATATACATCTCTATACCTGTCCCATGTTTGTTTTATGGGGATTTTTTAGTTCTATAAGTATAAAAGCAAACTTAGACATTTTTCTCAACAAATGGTTGTAGAGAGGACACCAATGAACCCCCTTCATAATTTTTCAGATTTTTAAATCTTCAAAATAAGTCTATACCTGCGCAGTTCGACAGCTGTTCTGAGTGATTAAAAAGGCATTGTCCTGTTCTTGTATGCATACTTTTCAAACAAAATGACATGAAGGACTTCATGTTTATTGCTTTTCTATCTTTTGGCAACATTTTTGGCCAGTTTCGGGCAGAAACAAGCCAGTTCAAATGTACAAGATGGCCGCACATCCCCCTTAATTGAACAATTCATAATATGCGTAAAAATGTCCCCTATCACATGGATACTACGTTTTAAAAGTTTAACTGAAATATCATCTAAACCTGTAGATTTGGAATTAGACATAGATAACACTTCACGTATGACAAATTGTTCACTGATCAATTGTTTTGAAAACGAGTCTCTTGGCATTAGCTAACAATCTAAAATATATATACAAGATAAAAACTGTCAATGTGAAAGCAAATCAGGTTTTCTTTGGTGCGAACAGTATCCATAATTCTTTTGTCAACCCTGAATTGATTGATACTTCCTATTTAGATAAGCTGGTTACTCTATATGCAATATTTTGCCAAAAAAAATATCAAATTATCATAATCCAAGTAAAATGCACTTTTCTGATATATAGACAATGGATGTGTAAAACAAAAACTTGTTATCTTGAAAACTGTAGGAAGAGTTATTATTACAATAGAGGTACCTTATATGCAATATTTTGCAAAAATAAATGATAAAGAAGTTCAACAGCTGGTTTTTTGCTTATAATTAAATAATCAAAAATCCAATCAATATGCACATTTCTGATATATGTACAATTCATCTGCAAAACAAACATTTCCTATATTGAAAACTGTAGGAGACGTTATCCGTACAACAGGGGTACCCCTTTGGGAGTCACTTGCCCACCAGCCAGTTTCACAATTTCAATAACCGCATTTTACCTTCGGCAAACCCGGTTAAAATTATTGCGCCAAAGAACACCCAAAGTATATTGCAATGACGGAAATACACAAAAAATTCGGTTTGGGCCCCCCTAAAAAAAACACAAAAAAACACCCCCCAAAACCCAAACAAGTATTGGGGGTAAATTAATACTGCAATATTTTAAAATGTATTGCGATATGTATTGCAATATTTTTTTTCTTTTTATCAAAATTTGAGTTTATTTTGATGTTCATAGACTGTAATTGATAGATTTATATACATAATTCATTTGCAGTATAAGTCTATATAAAATAAAAGAATAAAATGTTTTTGTTGTTAATTTATAAACTTGTTAAATAAAAAAAAACCTTGAAGAAAAATTAGATGATTTAACATCTAGCAAAACTAGACCCAATGCGTGTTAGGCAGTCCACTGATCTGGTGGAAAAAATAAAACAAATGCAACAATTAATGAATTTACAGTTACTACATGTATATGAAATGAATGTTTTGACTAATTGTGTCAACCTGCAGGGAGATATAGTTACAATTGCAACAAGGCCTACTTCAAATTCTTTATTAAGAATATCAGCATGTCAACATGTTTTGGCTTAGGAAAGCTCTTTGAGAAGTCATAATATTAAAACCTCCGACTTTCCAGTTTAGAACGATTACAAATGCATCAGCCATTCTTAATTCAAATCAGAATTTTGGAATCCCGAGTCCGTAACGAAATTCTGAGCCCGATCAATGAAACCGGTATACCGGTATTGAAAAAAGGTATCGCGATACGATATTTTTTGTCCACGTACTGCAATACACCGGAATACCGATATCATTGCGCAGCCCTAACAATTAAACAAAACAAAACAAAACAAAACAACGTCAGCAACAGGGAAAATATAAAACTCAATAGTGAACCTTTTATTTCAATGACGAAGTCTTTGACATCCTTGAAATATTGAATGCTGTGCTCTTTGACACAACCCATTTAACTGATATCTACGGAAGCCTATATAAAAAGAAAAGTCTATATAAGAAAAACTCATTGTGTATATAAGATAAACTCAAGAATATAAAAAGAAGCAGCTCTATATATAAAGGAATTACCGATATATATAAAGATTTATGTATATATATATAAAGCTAGGTCGTGTATATATGAACAGTACTGTGATATATACAAGCAACAATGCTAAATATATAAAGCGAAAATTCTCCACTGAGTGACCTTTCACTGAGTTTTTCTAATATATATATATCTTATGTGGCACTAACAGGCTTCTGTAGATATCTTACCGTCATTGTCGGATAATTGTATACCAAAAACAGTAAAAGTCGGTTATAGCAAACTCATTGACTAGAGACCATTAGAGTTGCGTTGTTATATCCGTAATTTGTTATACCTGTTTAATAATAAGCCTAGGGAATTCGTTATAAACATGTTCCGTTTTATTGGCCACCATTTGTGTTTATTTAGGCATTAAACAAAAGTAGATTTTTAGGAAAACCTATTGCATAGGGAAAAAATATATGTAAAATTAATTCATTTAAACAATTTTGTCAATAAGTATTGCTGAATTTAAATAATCTTAAACAATGCATTATAAAGATGTAAATTTCGATATTTTTCACCTATACCTCTACGGGACTAAAAAATCAATAAACTATATTCGTAAACTCAAAATAACCGAGTTCGTTATAACCGAAAGATTTAAAAGAAAGATTTGTTAAGAATTTTACCGGAAACTCCACAAACAACGCTATATCCGAAATATCGTTATATTCGTGTTCATACTTAACGAGTATTACGGTATTCATAACCAAGCTCGAATACCACATGCAATTTTAAATGGCTTAATTAAATAAGGAATAAAATATATTTCCTGTTTGCTTGATAGTTGTATATTCTGTTTTTCTAGTCAACCTTTGGAGGAATTCAGTTGCTTTTGACGTAGAATATTATTCTAAGTTTTATGTCATTTTCAATTAATGACGACGTTTTTACAATTTAAATATCTTCACTGCCTTTATTGCAATATGGAAACAATTTTTAAAGTGTTGATGTGTTTTACATGACTGTCCGTGCAAAATCGCGCAGAAACTGAAACTCGATATTACAATTTTCAAACTGCCTAGAAAGGCCCATGAGGCACATCGTGGATAACTTGTACAATGTTTTGAACAAGAGAACCAGGAGGAAGGCTGATCAAGAGTTTTGTCTATGTATGTAAAGGTAATTGATACGGAACGATCAAATTAAACAAACGTATCTTTTACAGGATACTGTATCACATTATGCTACAAGTCGGTGTATAGAATCTTGATGGATTTTTTTTAATGTAAATGTATAATATATAATTTCTTTAGAATACAAGTAGTTATGAAAAATCGAATAAGATAGTGCTGTATATTATAAATAAAATTTATCAAAACTGTCATGGATAAATCAATTCTTTTATTGTTGAATAACATGTACATGTACCTGTAAACTCTTGCGTTGATTCTGGTATAATTTATTTCCAATTGTTATTTTCCTTGTGATTTTTAGTTTAGTACATACCTCTGTATTTGGAATGGATATATACCATACAGTCAGTTAATTTGACACAGAAAATAAAACTTATAATATGAAAAAGAACTTTACCATTTTTAGAAGCATTTTCTCAATGATTAACGTCAACCATCTCATTTTTTCGAAAATTGGTGTACATTGTATGCGTCAGTGACGCATGAACTTTTAGCGATGTCATATTTTATGTTATTTGTTGGGGGCCTCATGTAACATATATATATATATATATATATATATATATATATATATATATATATATATATATATATATTATTTCATGTTTTGTGGCGCAATTAAACAGATGTGTCTCGATGCCAAGGGGGATGCCCCACCCCTTCAATCCAGTTAATTATCTTTTAAACGGTTGTAACTATTTAAAGTAACTGAAAATTTGGCCTTTTTGCATATTTGGTCCCGCTTAGGAGGCCTCGGTTGTGGTTACGTCATAAATTTCATAATATAGATTTCTTGTATCCTAAAACAAAAGTCATGCAGGCCTTGACGGCACCTGAGTACCATAGTCCTTAGATTGACGTGTTAGAGGGTCTCAGTTTTGCATTTTAAGCTTCAAATTGGGGTCTAAACCCTAATCCAAAACTCTTCTGACTGTACCCCTGCCTTTTATTATTTGATGTTTGAAAACTTATTTATAAAAGGGGGAAGGCCAGAGTCGGAGGAATCTTGGATATTCTATACCAAAGCTCCAAGGGCCCAACATTGTAAACATTTGGTTAAAAATGAACTGCATGTCTTTAATGGTCAATCTTTTATAATATTCAGTTTGATTTATAATCCAGATAACATGCATACGGTTTTTCTACAAGCATAGACGCACAGGAAATAAATTTACATTCCCTAACACAGAACGCATGTTTTACTTATTATGACAATTTAAAAAACCATGTTCACTATACGGCCATATTTGTCACCCCCCTTCCAAATAAAAACCCTTTACCCCTGCCCTATGGGCAGCAAATTTTGCAACTTAAGAACAGTACATTATGTCTACATGTACAATAACAATGCACGACGACTGTGAAAGTAGAAGTACAAAAGAAGTACAAAATTTATTATAAAATTCAATATTTGTTCACTATGTGCCTATGTTGGCCCTACCCAAGGGTCCTGAACCACTGGGTCCTGAGTTTCACAAGTTTCATTTATATCATAACCATGCATTCAGTTTATCTCTCTTCCCCTGCTGTGGCTGTTGAGAAGATTTTCTAAAATTAAATACATTTTTAATATATGGCCATATTGGGCATATTGAACCCCTGATCCAGAAGCCATGCATTTAGTTTTCCCCCAACATGTGTAAGAGTAAAGAAGATTTTCTAAGATTTTATACATTTTCACAATATGGCCTGAACCCCTGACCCAGGTACCACTTTATGGTCAAATTGGTCCCATCTTAGCCAAGGGATGATCTAGGGACCATGGCATGAATTTCACAATTATGGTAGATGGCTTAATGGACATCATAACCATGCATTAGTAGAGAAGATTTTTTTTTTACTTTAGCCCTTTTTGCCTCTTTGTCCACGCCCATGAGACCCTTGGGGTGCTATGGTCATAATTTTCACAATTTATATTCCTCTTATCCTAGAGGTGTTTCAAATCAAAAATGGCAACAGCTGGCCTTGTTATTTTCAAGAAGGAAGGTAAAAATGTAAAATTGTTAACGGACGTCGCACGACCACGGACAATGACCAATGGATAGGTCACTTTAGTGACTCAAGTGACCTCAAAACAAGGCTTGAGCTTTATTTTCAAAACAAGGAATTCTAAATTTTGGTTCTCACTAATAGATGGACTAATGACAATAAAAGTTTAGTTATATATTAGAAATGTCAATGAAAACTAATCAAGACATGAAATAAAAATATCAAATTGACCTCAAATCGTGTCTACAAATACATGTACATGTATGTCCCTTTATAGCATAACGTGTTACAAAGTAAATATTTTGTTGATTTCTTGTCAATGACGAATACCTTGTACTTTGTTACCATATGGTGCATCGGTTGGCTCTTGTTCACAAATGTCCATAAAACAGGGAGCTATTATTTTGGTTTGGTCGTTATCAATTCGATGAAGAACTGTGCTCATAATGTTGCTTTCCAGTTTTAACTTATAAATAACAAAACAATAATAACGAGACAGCCTCTAATTTCTAGAGCTTATTTATTGTACATGTATTTCATTACATAGAGCCTATTGCATCAACTACTTTTTTGTAATATACATTGTAACGGGAAACCTATACGTTTCCACTTCAGATTCAGTAATTTACAGTGAGAGAAAACACATTGATATAGTTTAAAACAATTTATTAAGTTGATTTATAAGCTGTTTATAATAATATAAATTTAAAAGAGGGAGTTGGTGGATATTAATACCTTCATGAAGAAGTTAAACAAAAGGCAACTGTGCTTTTCAACTGTCCGTCCAGTACTGTCGTTGCAGACGTAACGGTGGTCAGACCGTCAACAGACGTTCAGACGTTGTTAAGAACGGACTGACGCACGCGCGACGTCAGCAACGAACCCAATGTTTAAAACGTGTAATAATATAGAAGTACATGTCATACACGTATAATAATTAATATATTTACAACAATACAACAACACAAGGTAAAATGATCATAACAGATATAACAATAAATCATCCACCATTACAACATGTACAAAATATTTTTTGAAGTCCAAGTATTTGAAGTCAATCGTTAAATTAAATTTAGAAAACATAAAACAAAGCGAGTTGCTTATTTTTCTGATAGTCACATCAATTCAATTTTCTTTTCCGTCTTAAATGCGACATTGCTGTTGTCAACCAAAGAATCCTCTCAGTTAAAATTTTGTCGGCGGTCCCCTATGTTCGCATGGTACAGAAGGAGGGGCTGGTGGTTTAGGGGCTGGTGTACGCGGGCCTTGTGGGAGAGAAGGCATCTGTTGGGGTTTTGGAACACTTACCTTTGGATTCCAACCTATACCGAAGTAAATAACTTGTAACTTAATATTTCCAAAATTGTCTTGAAAGTAGTTTTTTTAAATGTAACAGTAAAGTAAATATTTGCAACGCTGAATAATATAAAATTAAAGATAAATGTGCAACAAAAGAAATATGTTCATTTATCGATAGGAATATTATTTTACATAAAAAATATATAAATGATCTGACTTTTGATCGAAAAAGTCATCTTACCATCCATTATTTTTCGGCATTATTTGTCCACACAAAGTGTTTATATTTATTAAATCACTACCTAAAAGAACTGCTTTATCTATGTAAGAAAAATGTGATAAATCAGTCTAAAAAACGTTTGGAATAACCAACTCTGCATAGTCATATATACTGCTTGTACTTTAGTTTTGTTAGATGGAATTTAAAACTAACTACCTTACAGATCGATTGAAAAATTATCACTATTGATATCGGCTATGTCATTGATAAATTTGATGGTTTTAAAATCACGCATTAACATGCAATTGCATGCGACAATTAAAAATTGGCCATCTTTGGGGCCACAACCTCGCTTGCAAAATTAATTTGGATTACCTCGCTTTATCCTTAATTACAAACTTGGGAAGAGTTAGCGCATTACTTCTTGTGACAAGAATTTAGTTTTCAAGCAATTTTTACAGTTAAGACAAGTCAACATAAGTGGATTTCGCAACTATCAACCTGTATGCATACCAGAGACCTTAATGACTACATTTTAAAGAAATGCTGTAAAAATTATAAATGGTTTAGGATTTTTTCCCATCCGTGAATCTTCTATCATTTACGTAGAAATCATTCTCAAGCTATCTTGTGTGGTGTCAAACTACCGTTTTGCAATCACTAGTACAGTTTTAACGCTGTGCGGGATAATAATGCCAGTGCCAAGGTAGCATATTTTCACCCGCTTAAGGTGGTATGGAACATCCGTCGGTATTAATGTGGATTAAAGTACATTATAAATAAAATGCTTTCACCGCTTTTTTTTTTTTAATTTTAAAAATTTTTTGAAAAGGGAAAAATTTTAAAAGCCCCAGTGGGATTCGAACTCATAACTTACAGCTCCATAAACGGTAGTTAATCCTCTAACTCACTACGCTACGCTGTTTGATTGCAATTCTGGGAAAGAAACTATTTATAAAATTATACTTTTTATTGTTTATTTCGATAAATAAAACGTCACAACATGGAGGTGTCCCATATCACATTAAGATGCAGTTTCGACCCATATATACCAAATGATAGGCCGTAGTCTGGAGAGTATATAACCACTTTTGTTTTAGTATGTTTCGCCTGACAGGTGAGGTATTTACCTTTGAAAATTAATATCCTATAGGAAAATGATAATTCCCATAGGAGAAATGATTCTCCTACAGGAAATATTGACAATCCTATAGGATTTTCTAAAAATCCCATAGGAATTATATTTCCTATAGGAGAAAGGTATTTTCTGTAGGAATTTGATTCAGACAGGAAGTTTTCCTATTGGAAATTAAGATTTCCTATCAGATTTTATCAAATCCTATTGAAATTGAAATTCCTATAGAAAGTTCTTGTATTTCGATAGGAAATTTCAAATTTCCTATAGGAATATTGTTTTTCCTATGGGGAAAAATATTTTCTTTGAGGAATTTATTTTTGACAGGTACTAAGTAAATATCTCACCTGACAGGTAGGTTAAAATGATAACAAAGGTTGTTGTAAACTCTTTAATTAATGGTCTAACATATGGCATATTTGAATATATGCAGCTTTGACGGGTGTAAATATGTCACCTTGGCACTGGCATAATTATCCGGCACAGCGTTTTTTACTTTGTCATACAAATGTTCCCTTTGAAAGATAGTGACCCCAATCATACGAAGAGCTCAGTAATTGCCTATCATTGAAGATATCTTTAGATTTTCTCGATATTTATTTCACCAACAGGCATCTCTATAAGCGGAAAAAGATTTTTTTTTCTTGGAGTGTATCGACCTATGTAGGTGTCATAGGTGTACGCATGACGACCTCCCGATGGTAATGTTTCTATAAGATCAAACCGCCCGCTTTTAGAATGTAATTGCATTCCGAATTACGTAATGGAGATGTTGAAGTCCGCCAACATACAGTCAGTGACACAATTCCATATCGAATTCCTATAAATTCGTTATATTCACCTACATACCGTTTTAACTAGATGAAAAAAAAAATAATGATAAAGAAATTAGCCTGAGTATAATTAATACTTTTTACAAATATTTTGGTGCATGTTTATCCTACCTGAAATGTACATAAAAATCATATTCATAATGAGCAAATGTAATTACTTTACTTTTTTTAATAGCATAATTATTTTTTAAACTGAAGGGTGGGTTGACTAAATTTCTATTCTGTTTTAAGATTAACATGCCGGATTTATTTTATATCATGGTTTTAAAATTTATGTTATCATTATATACAGTGTGTGTGATTGTGAATACAATCAAGATTATCTACATTTATATATTTACTGTAAGTTTTAAATCCCCCTCTTTCTTTGACAGAGCATCAGGAACTATTTCTAAATTTTCCTACGCCAGAAAACTAATCGGATATCAATATATAATAAAAACAAAGAACAATAGCAAGGAAAAACCCATAATGATGCAAGTTGTATCATTATATTACAAGTTTTATACTTTTTTTTAAATGAACGCGAGATTAAGCTAATTGGTTGTGATCATTTGAAGACTATTAATTTCATTTAAAGGGAGGGCTTTCAAATTGTATAAAAATAAGGAAAATATTCTTTTAAAGCTAAATTATTTCGAACTTTTCTTGACAAAATAAGGACTGCGTAATTAATTACATAGAATCTATTGCATGAACCACATTTTTTCCCATCAAATACTGTTTTAATTAAAATCAAACTAATAGAAGTCAATCATTAAATCAAAATTAAATTACAAGATGTAAATGTCGAAAAACAAAGCGCTTTGATTACAGATTCATTTAGTCACGTATTTTGATATAATTCTTCTCTGTTCTTGAAATGCGACATTGCTGGTGTCAACAAAAAAATATTCTTGCTTTTGGCGATGATCGCTCGTCACCGCATGGTACCGTATGAGAGGGTGGTGGAGGCGGGGGTGGTTCGTGCGGGCGTTGCGGGGGAGGAGGCACCTGTGGGGGTCTTGGAAGATTAATTTTGTAAACCCGACCTATACCGGTGCAAATGAAAAAGTTAGTCAAATATAACTTATTACAATTTCAAACATGTCTTGCATACATTAGCTTGAATTTTTCGATGAAAATATTTTCGACATGGAGAAATATAAAATGAAAACGTGTGCAACAAAAGACACAACATCCATTAGATTAATTTTACTGATTTCAAAGTGTTCTGACATATCAATAAAACAATGCATCTTACTGTCCATTGTTTTCCTGAACTATTTGTCCACACGAAATTTTGATATTGGTCAAAACACTACCTCAAACAATTCTCTGTTTTATCTGTTCAAGAAACACATGACGAATAACTAAAGCGTACTGGTTAATCCAACTCTGAAAAGTTATATGTATTGGTTGTACTTTCGTTTCGTTAAACGAAATTTACACTTATAGCGGTTTGTTGGTAGGTAACGGTTTGACTGGATAAAATCTTTCAGAGATATACATGTATGAAACAGTGCGCTTACATGTCATTATGATCCACAATTAAATTGCAATTGCAACCCAAATCATTAAAAATTGTGTAATTTTTGTATTTTCCTATAAAATGGACCGACGTGGCTTGTATTTTTTAAGTTCCGATATAAAGCATGTACGCGATGGTTAACTCTTTGCTTTAATATTGATACATTTGATGGTTTAAGGTGGAATAACACATCATCACAATATGGCTGACCTCTGATCGAAACGACATTTCGTTTTATTAAAAATTTTAACTTGCTCCATAGCCGAGTGGATAAAGTGTTGGGCTTGTGATCCGTACATCCCATGTTCGAATCCTGCAGCAGCTTTTGTTGTTACTTACTAAAATGAATTTTATAGATATTCATTTTTTATCCCCAAACTGCAATTTTTTCGCTTATTTGAAATACAGTTTATTTATCATTATATCTTTTTTAATCAAATAATTTACTGTTAATTTGAGTGACTTTTCAGGTGTGTTATTCCACCTTAAAGATCATGCATTCACATGTACATGTATTTAAGCATTAAAACGCATTACATGATTTATTAATTACCTCGCTTTACCTATAATTACAGCTATACAATCTTTCGAAGACATAATTTGGCTACTATTTTCCAGTAACATTCTTATGTATCGCTTGAAAACAGACACAGGTCACTTTTATCTCTTAGACTAACGTTAATTTAATGCATTACAGATACCCAAAAGTACAGTCATATGCTGTAAGAGAATATTATGATAGTGAATATCTCAATTTTTTCTTTCATTATTTCAAAATCTTGAGTAGAATTTCAAACAACCATTTTCAATGAGGATACAGTTACCCATAGTGATCCCAATCATACTATGAGTACCTATCATTAAAGACATCTCTAGATTTTCTCGATATTTCTTTGTCCGACAGACTTTACAATACACGGTCAAGGTTTTTCTGGGAGGGTATCGACCCAAGTTGTAAGTGTCATAAGTGTGAGTATGATGAACTCCCAATGGAACTATTTCTATAAGATCTAACCGTCCTCTGAATTACGTAATAGAGATTTGGAATTCCGCGCAAACACAGTGAAAGAATTCCTACAAATTCGTTCTATTCACGAAACACCGCTTTTAACTAGATGAAGTAACATAAAAAAAAACAACAATGAAGAAAGGACTATATACGATTTGAGCCTTAAATGGCCCCCTTAAATGAACATCGTCATTTTACGGTAAATCTTTTTCTTTGTACAGGTTAACATTTTCTAAGTTTTTTCATTATTTTCATTTCGATTTAAGTATCCACAATTTAGAAATATGACATCATAAACTCTCCTGTTTCCCGCCATTTTTGCATTTTGTTTTTTAGCATAAAACGACTTGAATGTTTTCAAGGAGTTTTTCCTTGAGAAAACATTGAGCGGTTGCTTGAACAAACAAAATATTTTCACCAAAGATGTATCTATCCAGTACTTAAAAGTGACAAGAATATCGTTCTTGTTCAAAGCGTCGCTCTATATTTCCCGTACGAAAAAAGATAAGGAAAATGTCAATAAATGACTGATTTTGATTGCATTATAGAAATAGCGTCACTACTGACGTCAAAAACTGCCAGTGAGTGCAAATAAATCAAATAAATAGATGAAAAAATTTATTTTACATCAACTCTTCTAAAACATAACACAGCAATTGAATGTACCTGAAACACTTTAAAAAATGGCGAATTATGGGGGCCAAATTTGACTAATAATATATAGGCCTGAGTGAAATTAAATCTTTATACATGTATCAAAATTTTTGTTTAATTTTCTCCAACCTGAAATATACACGAAATCATGTAAGAGTCATGTGATCGCAAAGACTCCCAGTGGATATATTTCTAAAGGATCTTAACGTCCGCTTTTAGAATTATTACATTTTGAATTATGCGTGTGCGTGGAAGTCCATGCACACACAGTCAGTGACACTTTTCAATTCTAATTATTCCGATAAACTCAGTCACTTTACTGAATTAATGTTTTAACTTAGTAAAATAAAAATACTTGTTTAATAATGAAATAAGCTGAGTCACTGTTCATGAAATATCAGTACTGATTTAAGAGTGTTGGAAAATAAGAATGACTCAGTTAATATCAGCTGTGTATACCCCTCTGTATACCCCTCTGGTGTGGCTTCTTTGTTTACCTGTATCGTCTAATGTCTCAGGTCACTCGTGCGTGACGTCCAGCGAGTTTGATCTAACGTTGTAATTAAAACAAAGCGCAATGGTGATTTTTTAATAAAATCTGCTTTAAGTAAAAAGTCAGCGCTTTTAATTTTTATTATTAATAAAAAGGGCATGGCGTTTGAAAAAAAAGGCACGGCGCCGCACCACGTCCGCTTGCGTTCGATTTAACACTACATGAATACAAGTTATGTACTTTTTGTATTTTCTGTATGCTAAAATTCGTTCTCCTGTCTTATTTTGACAGAAAGTATCTAGAACTTTTCACTATTTTTCTAAGCCAGAAAAACTGCATTTCAAAACAAAACTATACATCACTGAGATGGTGAAAAAACATGTGTTTACGCTTACTGCCTCTTCTGTTTTGATTTTCTCTGTGTGTAATTTGTATGTCTCTGTGTGTAATTTGTACATGAATTACCATGTCCTGTACAACAGTAGCTTCTTGGTCAGATTCTGCCATTTCCCTATTCTTTTTTTGGTGGCTAATGGGATCACATTTTCAGTTTTTATGAAATCTCGCCGTTACTAATGAACTTTCACACAATATTTGCATCCACTGCACGGAAGGGATGTAGGCGGAATAAATATCTCCTTGCAAGGTTCTTTGTTGTCCAGTCTAGAGAGAACATGGGCATACAAGGGCGTGTATTTTCCCCGAAAAAAATATGATTCTGCATGTGATATTGCGTAAGGACCCCCAACCATCCAGTAACCTTTTAACTCCTTAAAGTTCATCATCCACAGTATGCTACTATGGTCTGTGCGCACCAGACATTTTTGACCAAGGAGATAGTCTGTAATGCTGTGTGAATCACTAAAACACGAACAACCCCTAACTGGTTGTACAATAATTCTTCTGTGCTGCAGATAATGTGAAGCTACCTTATGCTACATCCCTCTCTTGTTTGTCTTGCACCTAAAAAAGCTCTGCGCCAATGGCGATATCTGACGCATTGGTATCCAAAATCAACTTGTCAGTTGAATTTGGCAACGTCAGCACTGGTGTTATTTGATGCGCGCACTTTTAGTTTAGTTATGCTTTTCGTTGTTCTTGGTTTCTTCCCTGTGATGATTTTCAGGGGCTGAGCAATGGCGGAATGTTCTTTAATAAAGTTTCGATGATTGTTCACAAATCCCAGGATCTGTTTCACCCCCTTCGTACTTGTTGGCCCTTTTCAAGTGCTGATAGCATCTACATATTATTCACCTATGGCCATACCGCACTTGTTGACCGTTCGTCCGAGAAGACTCACTTCCTGTTTACATAGGTTTGAGTTTGATTCCATACTGACGGAAACGTTCAAACACTGCTCATAAGTTACACAAGTGATCCTCAAAGATTTTCCTATTGCAAGTATATCGTCCAGAAAACAGAGGAAAATTTGCCAATTCAATTCATGCAAGACTTAATCCTTAGCACGTGCATGGTGCATTGCACAACCCGGAACTCATTCGTGTGAATTGGTATATTTAACCATATTTTGTAATGAATGCAGTTTTCGGTTGGTCCTCTTCTTTCACTCTTAGAACCATTTTAACAAGAGCTTGGACTTTGGATAGTTGTATCAAACAGCATATGTTTTGACGCAAGGAATAGATAGTCCAAGGCCTTGTTTTTTTTTATCAGTATGGGGGCTGAGGCCAATTCGGAGACACTCGGTTCAATCACATCGGCTGCTAATTAACATCCGTGATAATTACTGTTCTTCGTCTTTCACAAACTGTAACGGCGTTCTCCTCATTCGCTGTTTAATTGGATGCGCTACACCTGTATCAATAGTATGCTCAACTTCGTTAAACGTACCAAGTTTTAGCTCCTGTTTTTTCCTTACATAATTAAGTACTGAGGTTGTTGTTAATCTGTTGGAGGAGCTCCCCAGGAGTAGGTCTACTCTCACCACTTGCCTGAGTAACACATGCAGCTCTTACAGACTGTTCTACGTATGTCTTGTGTACCTGCTCTCCCTATTACTGTATTCCTTTTACTAGTGAAGTACCTATCTGATCCATTCACTAAACACACAACTGTCTTGTCTTGATTATTGTACAGTCATTGGTATAAAAATTGGCAAGTTCTCATTAAATGGTTCGACCACACATTGTTCTATTTTTCTCCCTAGTTGAGCGGAAACGTGAACCATCATGGTTCAACCATGGAATGGGGTTGAACCACAGTGCGCTTGGTCAACACCACTTTAGAAAATACAGGAATAATTCGTTTAGGAAACCATCACAATGATCATTTACATCAACATTTTCAAATGATTGACACATATCGCCGTATTTGAACCTATTTTATTGTATAAAAAATATCACCATATTCATCACTATATTCATGAATTTTACAACCAATGTTGCTCTCATTTGAGAAATGGTTCCATCTACGGCACTTGGTACACTGTTTTTCTTCTGCAGGACATCCGAGTCCTTTGTGATGTTCGAATCTATAGTTCTGACACTTATCTTGATGCGCGTACGAGTTGTTTTGTCCCTATCGGTCATCTCGTTCTCCCTGCGGAGATCCTCTCATATGCGGAGGTACTGTACATCTGCGAATGCGAATGTATCCTCGGCCGCATCCCCGATAGTGAGATCTGCCACGAATCACCGCGTTGACATTCTCCGAAGTGGCGGAAATATTGGTTTCAGGCGGTCCCATTGTCTTAAGCTGCTGCTGAGAGTTTTGAAAATACGAGCAATTTGGACTGCTTCTTTAACGCGAGGTGTTTCCCTTCGCTGGTCAGCCTCTCTCTAACATTAGCTGAGTTTGTGCCAAATATAAGACGGTCTCTAATCATCTCATCCTCTGCTCTCCCAAATCTAATAGACGCAAGTGGATTATATACTACTCCACTGGTTGGAAACTTGTGTTTCGTTTTTGAAAGGATATCTCGAAAAAACCTGGATTGTACCTGGGCTGTACGTATTCTTGAAATTCCTTGAACTGTACTTCTAGTGATTTAATCTTCGTCGAAACTCAAAATGTTGTAAACATATCGATCCTTTTTTCCTGCCCATATAAGTGAACATTGTATTTGCTGTTTCTCCTCTTTCACTGCGAGAGGTCCTTCGAAGATGAATTCAACGCGCTACCTGAATCTCGTCCAGGCCTCGAGCGGATTTGATGCGTCCCATTGCATCTGCGGTTGAGGAATACCAAACAGACTCATTCTGTGATGATCGCCTTGTTTAAACTGTAATTCTGACGACATGTTATGGTACGGAGGGCCACAGATGTTGACTGATTTGACAGGATACAAAAACAAACGCCATTTCTACTTTTTTTACAAACTGCATTCTGCGCAAGCTCAATAAACTAATCATTTCTTACAAACATGTAGAATTTCTCTAATGACATAACAATATCTACTCAGTAATATAGGATATCTCGGGAATTCACCAGTAACTTTAAAAATATGGTTTTACTTCTTAGTACATGTATGCAAAAATTTATGATTGTATGTAAATAAAGTCGAAATATGTACATACACAAAGTGGCATGCAGATTTGTGTAAAAAGATTAGAGTTTCTTGTTGTTCTGAATCATTTATCGCGAGTGCAATCAAATAATACATCTTAAATGACTTCCATGCTGATTATACCTACATGAACTGTTGATTTCCGGTGCGTTTGTTTTTGTTTTTGTTCTTCAGTTTGGCGAATGGGTTTAAGTTCATGTGCGTTAAATTTTAACACAGCTTCTTTGAAAAATAGATAGTCCTTGATTTTATAAGATACGAAAGTGTTACAAGCACAAAGACAGACCCAAACTAAAATCCCCAAATTTCAGGGGGTGACAAAAATAAAAGTTCTCAGTGCTGACCATTGTTATCACAAATCGATCCTTCCTTGTAAAAGATTACTTGTTTTGACTTTTGAATAATATGTAAAAATTGTCGTGCAAGTGTCTACAGCAGGAATACATCGTGAAGTAAACGTCTTTAAAACGTTATTACAAAAAGACTATTGCTTAAAAACAAAACACACGGAAATGCCAAACATAGGATTTATTAGAATGAATATTAGTTTTAAATATTGAATATAAGCAGTTTTAAAGGAAAAAGGTTTAGCATCTATATGCTCTACTTTAGCCAAAAAATTAACAAAAATAGAGCATTAAACCCACATGGATGACAGAAATGTCATGACATTTATTAGATAACAATATTTTGATTAAGTAAATACATGTTTATGTTAAAATAGCACAAAAGGTTTATATAATTATAAGTGCAGTCGGACCTGGAAATAACAGTATCCGACAGCAAATGTTTTACTGTCAGAATTGTGCTACACATCAATTCTTCATAACCAGGCTTCTTCCGAATTGAGTCATGACGATGGCTATTTTCTGCATATTCTGAAACATAAAAACAGACAAGCAGAAATAGAGCATTTGAAACAAAATTTAGTCGAAAATAGTAAAAATTCAAAATTTGGGGTAGGGAAGGGGGGGGGGTGATTTCTGACAAGGTACACGTATTCAGAAAAGCGGGGATCTGTGTCATGCAAGTGTCTACCGCAAGAATACATCGTGAAGTAACGTCTTTAAAACGTTACTAAAGCCTGGGGATTTTAAAAGTATGTATATGTAGCTGCGGTTTAAAATGTTGTAAACGGTGGTAGGTTGCTTGTACTTTTGTATTTAGAGCACAAAAGATCACAATTAGTTACAAAACTATAAAAGATTACTAGACTAAGTACAATATTCACATGTATTAGTAGTATAAGCCCCCCCGCTGGGCGGTTCAACTGAGTGCACTTTTTATGCAAATGAGGTGTTGAACCGCCCAGCGAGGGCGGCTGGTAATCTAGCTTCTTGGTTTTCAAGCTAATAATGCTATAGTAAGCTAATAATGCTAAGCTATAGTAAGCATAATTTCATGGCATTTTTTATTGAGTAAAATTCTTCTTGTAAAAACACGTCCGCTCTCTATGAAGTCAACGAGAATTATGAGGCTAGGAGTCCTCATAGAGTTATTAAATGCTTTTTTTATTCCTGCTGTATGAAATAATAAAAAAAAGAGAATAAAAAGTGAACATTAATTTATTGAGAAACGCATGAAGAACAAGTATGAAATAACAGCGAAACAGTTCAAATGAAGTATGAAATAACACTGAATCAGTTCAATGGCACAAATAATGTCATATGACTGTCACTTTTTCTTGGGAAGAGCCAGCTTTGCCTTTTTCTTAGGAGGTTCACTGTCCTTGGGGATGGCATTTTCTCTTTTCAGACTTGGTTTCTTAGGGGTCGAGTTTTTTTTCTTGTTACCGCCTGGTGGATTATTTTCTTTGTCAGTGCATTCGGAAGCCCAGTGTCCGAGGTTTTGACAAATATAGCAGGGATCTTTGTCTTTGCTTTTTTTAGGTGGATCCTGCTTTTGTGGATCTTTGTCTTTGCCTTTTTTGGCTGGATCCTGCTTTTGTGGACATTCAGGAGCCCAATGGCCTAATTCTCTACAGATATAACAGGGATTTGTTTTCCTCGTCGGCGGTGTTGTTGTTTTTTCAGCAGTCCTATTCCTGGTCTCAATTAAGATTTCACTTACTTCTTTGCTTAGAGTCTGTAGATCTTTAGTTATATTTTGTCTGGTTTCACTCAATTCATTGGTGATGGATATCAGATTGTTGAGGATTCCGTCCAGAGTGGCCATGAGTAGAGAGATATCTTCTTTACTAGCTGGTTTTTCATCGTCGTACATTCCCATTAGAAGTCCAGTCACATTCTGAGTTTCTGATAGAATGGGTTCATTAATCACAGAATCTCTGACGATAGTCGGATGACTGTAGTTCAGCTGGGCCGAGACTGGGTCTGTACTCTCCAAGAGATCTAATTGTTTCTGTGCCATGTCGATTGCAATGCCAGAACAAGACTGATAGAATGAAAGCGGTGATGTACTTTTTATAGGAAATGAACGTTCTGGAAAATTCTTTATTGAGGCACGAGAATATATGAGGCATTTTTTTACTTTCTAGAAAATTCTTAATAGAATTGAGGCACGAGACTTACCTTCTAGCAAATTCTAATCATCTTGTATAGAATGTTCTAGAATATCTAAATTTTTATATATATAAATAAGAAACCAGTGACAGTTTTTTCTGTTATTTATTATCTCTGAACGATAAAAATTCAAAAGCCGGTAAGCAACATCAGCAATATATCATGGCCGATTTTCTGAGAATGATTTTAGACGATCTAGACTCACCTTTCAACGGTTTGGATTTTGTTAACTCTTCTTTACAGACCGAGGGCTGGGAGGAAAAATACAAGAGTAATATTGCTGAAATTTCAGACCGGACGCAGAAAGAGATTACCAGTGTGGATTTTTATAGGAATGTGATTGTAGCATTAGCTCAGATGAACGACGTTAACCCTGGGAGATTGGTGGTCATTCATTACCTGTCTGAGGAAGTGAAAAAGCAATTTTTACCTAAATTGACGGGGATTTCTTATGAGGAATATCGGCAGGAATTTCCTAAGTTACAGTCCATCTCTCTAGGAAAAAAGAAGTGGATAGAATGTCATCGGCTACATCAACGGATCGAATCGATGCGGGTGACAGCCATACAATTCGGGTGGATGAAATTACAGCAAACTCTGGAAGGAAATCGGGGAGAAAACAAGTGACTTTTGATCTCACACGGGACCAAATATACGATTTACCTCCCGAGGACCGAAGAAATCCATGGATGTTTGAGGCCGTAGACCGTGCAAGGACCGTACGTAAAATAAAAAAACTGTTATGGATCTATGTGAAACAACAAAAACATTGAGTTTGTGTATTAGAACACTGTTCTATATATTGTAATTTTTTTAACACAGTGCTATTTGAAGTGAATGCTGTATCTATGGTTAATAAATCTGTTGTAAAATAATATGATTTGTATTTATTTTATCATGCTTTTTTTCAGTTATTTACAATATTGTAGCCTTCAATCATACAGCGGCATATCAAAAGCACAGTGTATTCTCTCCGTACAGAGAAGTGAAAAAAAATATGACGTCATAATAGCATATCAACTCTCTAGATCGATAGGAAAGGGGTTGGCCCTATGCCAAAACAAAAGCGACTTTTTTTAAGGGGCCAGTCACAGTGCCTTATTTTAGTCACATGACCAAAAGCGACTTTTTTGACGGATCTAATCCCCACCTTTATTGAGTCACGTGACACATAAGTAGTTTCAGCGTTCTTTTGATCCAAATGTCAACATATCCAATGGGGGGGCAGGTTTTTATCTATTCCACGACACCCCCAGCCAATGAGGGTGACTTTTAGATACCTACTCACTTTCGAAGGATCTATTATCAAACTGTGAGGGTGATGCAAGTTGTTTTGTGTCAAATTGAGGATGTGTATCGCATGAAATGCATGGAAAGGGGAGATAATTGAACAAAACAATGGATATTTTGACCCTATCTAACGTGTGGATTTGTTTACTTGTAACTTATGGGGCATTTTAACCCTGTTATCCGTGAATATACAGACGGTAAATCTAAAGTACATCCCTGCATAGAATGGGACCTGTCCGAAGATTATGTTAAATACTCGTGCCCACTCTGAAATCGATCGTCTGCATTGATCGATCCATCATGGACAGCAATCCGTTTGCATTCTTTCCAGTTCTACCCGGATCAAGAATCCGTATCATCGCTATAGGAGAGATGACTGAAGATTTCAGTAACTGGAGAGAGATCCACAGAAGAGAATTAGCGAGATTTCAACCTTATGATATACACATGGCCCGCAGGAGGCAGCGGTCGGCATCATCAGCGCCAGCATCACAGCCATCACCTGCCTCACCAGCGCCCTCGCCACCGCCAGCCCCTAGTCGCAGGCAACGAGTTCTGCTGAGAGCGCCCCCGGAGGGAGAGGATAGCCGTCCCGTTCCATCAGCCCCCCCAGCGTTGAGATCTCGGGCGCCTTCACCCCCTGGGCCGCAGGGAGCATCCCCTCACCACCAGTGCGGCGCACCCCCTGACTGGGCCTACAGAGTGGAAGGACGAATGATCCTCAAGTGTGAGCGCTGCCAGCAGAGATTTAAACATTCGATAGTTGCATGCCGCAACTGCCAACAACGAACAGCATGCTGCAGCTGTGTACTCCAGATCAGCAGGGGTGATCCCGACGACAACAGATGTCCAGGCTGTTTGTATTTGTAACTTGTAACCAGATAGTTACACCCCAACGGCCCTTTTAAGGGCCACCACATCTTTAGAAAAGATGCCTCTATTACACTCAATTTTTAACACCAGTTCACCTCTTTTTTAAAAATGTTTAATTGTTTTTTTAAAAATGAATCATTCATTTAAAAATTTACAATAACTTTTTTTCATATACTTTTTTAAAATAAAACACTTTATTTTTTAAAAAATAATAGGTTTTAAAAAGTTTTTTTCTTAATTATTTTTTATAAATAATATTAATTTCTAAGATAAATATTTTTTAAAACAATTAAACACTATGTTTTTTAAAAAAAAAATAATATAATGTTTTAAAAAGATTTTTTTAAAAGTTTTCTTAATTATTTTTTATAAATAATTTCTAAGATTAATTATTCATTTTTTTTTTGTAAAACAATAATCACTGTATTTTTTAAAAAATAATACATAGCTTTTTTTTTCTTTTTCTTATTTATTTTTTTAGAAATCATATCATTTTTTATATAAATTAATTTTTTTAAATACAAGAAAAACATTTTTTTGTTTACAATTTTATTAAAACAATAATCAATGTAACAATAATCAATGTAACAATAAACACATATTTTTTTGATGAAACACAGTAACAATAAGCACAGAACCCCTGTGCATGTTATTGAAAATCAGTCTTGATAAATACAAATAAGAGCAGTCCTTTGATGTACAAGTTTTCCATTTTACTGAAGTTTTTTTTCTCCTCACACTTACATGCTACCCACCGTTTGAGCAAAATGACAATATCTGGACCAGCGTAGATGTTCTCGATAGGCGTCGTCCACTGGTTCCCATTCACTCAATGTCATTCCACAACAAAAACAGGTCACTCTATCGCCATACTGAGTGTAGATGAATCCTGCTCGCGCCAAGTCTGTTTTGCTGGGTCCCCTTAAGTATTTTGGCCAGTTTTGAAACGTTGCATACCTAGAGGCAAAGGTTCGGTACTCCGGATATTGCCAAATATGCGGCATTGTAGGTGATGGTGGTGGTGGTGGTATGTGCCTCACATCCAAAAGCGAGTAAAATGGCGAATCCTTCCTATTTGACTGAGCATTTGGATAACTCATGCTAAAACCAGCAGCACTGGCAATTCTTGTATTGTCACTCCGCACACGATTGGAACAGGAATCCGCCGCAGAAAAACCACCAGCAGTACCAGCAATTCTTGTATTGTCAGTCCGCGGAGGATCGGGACAGGAATCCATCTCTAGAGCATTGATCACACTGTCTACGGTCGAAGTCATCTTGATATCTCTAGATTTCAATTGTCGTAAAACTGACACCAAATGAATGTTACAAGCTTTATATACTGTAGGAGTAGTTGAGGTTCTAGAAAATTCTCAATAGAATTGAGACACGTGCCTCATTTTCTAGAACAGAATATTCTAGCAATTGACTGAGGTTCTGGAGAATAGAATTAAGCCACGTGCATTTTTGAATAGTTTTAAGCATTAAAGAGCTCTCAAAATATCTTTCTTTTTTAAAAAACAAACAAGACCGAATTTTTTTAAACATTTTTAATTAAGAATGAACAACAGCAACAATAACAGCAATTAATACATATTTTGCCAGAAACATTTGCAAGTTTGTCCTTGATTTCTTTTGGGTTTACGATAAGTCTCTCTAAACCATTGAGCCACATAATGATCTCGTTGAAGGGGAGATAACCTCGACGTCCTTGGGAATGGAAACAGCCAATCTAACGCTCGCCTGTTTCCTCGATGGCGTTGGTGTAAAAAATACACACAATAATGTCCACAGACATCCGTAGAGTAATCTTGATAACAATTCTGATTGTAAGTCCAATGTCTAGCGTGTCTAGAGATGAACTGTCTAATTTCTTGATGTAGGGGAGGTAATCCGTAAGAATCAAAATATTCCACATGAGCTCCGTTCCAATATAAACACACCCAATGCGTTCCGGGTTGATCGTGAGAATCTGTATTGATCACAATGGCTTTTTCATGAGGTCTTAATTGATCCGGTAGTAAATCTCGGGGATACACTCCTCCAAAGGATCTTCCTAAATCTCGTGATAACACCTCTCGTAACTGACGTGAATCCATTTTTTTTAGTAATCAATGTTGACTTCTCTCTGTTTGTTGATTTCCAGCAAATTGTCGAATTCGGCATAGACCACACAATTTAAAGTCTGAACTAAGTTGTTTGAAAATTGAACTTCTATTCTCAAGTTTCCAGTTTCAATTAGATGAAATTTCTCTAGTTGAGCTTCTTGATCTTTCGTAAAATCCACACACCAGAGCGTGTACCCGTTTTTATACTCTTCCAGGGTAATGTCCGGGGCCCAGTCTCCTCCCAATTTCCCCAGCCCTTGATACAGACTCAAATAAGATCTTAGGTACTGATCATTTGCAAAATCGGGCTCAAAGGGCCGAGTGGTCATGGTTTCTCCGTTGATACTTATTTCTAATTTCTTAATGTTCTCGTGTTTAAAATTAAAAGGATTTTTAGTAGCATCTCCGTTGAAAGCGGCATTTTCTACAAAGCCTAAGAGAACACGTTTAGGCATTTGTCCTTGAAACAGATGATCGGTGATTTTTGATTGTGACCCCGTGGCGATCGTAAAGGTTTTCACTTCTACTCTTCTCAGCGGATATTTAACTGTCTCTGAATTCAAGCGCTGATTGATGGCATTCTGTATGGCAGGGGTAGGTTTGATTTTTCTCACCCACATCACGATACTTTGAATAGAAACTTTACCACTACTCAAGGCGGCTGTCATCATGTAGAATTGGGGTTTCGCTCTATTAAATCGGAGGCGCACATCTACCCCATTAGGCAGAAATTTCTCTTGTTGAAACAAATCTATGTGTAAACGATCCATCAACACGATCTTTTTGCTAGCGTCTATAGCCTTGTGGCGTTCTCTCAATCCGTCATTCTTAGACTCATTGGGGTAGGTCAAGGCTAATTGTGTCGCATCGATGTTCACCTCATCATCTGCGACAGCAAAAGCAGTTTTTGCTTGAGTGGCGGCGGCATACTTGAGATCATCCATGTGTCCAGCGGTATCTTTGACCCACAAACTACAGGCTTTCATCTGAGTCTCTAATGTTCTGGGTTGATAAGATAGTAATTTCTCAAAGTAGGCTTTGTAGGGATAGGTGTCCGTTCCCGGGGTAATGATTTTCCCATTGAGACTCACATCGATTTCCGTGAACAATGAATGTAAGATGTTATTAACGGGAGTCGAAGTACTATGGTCTCCCGTCAAATTAGTCCCGTCGTCTTTGGTGAATTTACACACCATTTGGAGATAAGTTTGTGAGAGATCAATGTATTCATCTCCTTGACCCTTGATTTCAAATTCAATGGGGGCCGTGTCCGATTGGAGGGTACTGGATATAGGGTAATATTCCATCCATTTCGAATCTTCTAAAGTAACATTCGTAGGCGAGGTTTTAAACAGTTCTAAACTGTCCATCCCACAGGCACAAGACTCTCTATGCATCATCTTGGTAAGTGTGACTGATCAAAAGAATCCAATGGTAATGATCTGATATGATCCTCTACACCTCCTTATATACCCTCTCAGTCAAAAATATCTAAGGGTCTAGTTTTCTTCTTTTTCTTAGGAGGTCTTTCACCACTAGCGGTTTCTAGTGATCTCTTGATCCGAGGTCCACCCCGGGCTAGGAGTTTAGGTTTGGCGGGGGGGCGGGCCTTTTCTCCCCCTTGAGATAGCATGCGTGAAGCTGTATTTTTGATGACTTGTCCCCCATGCGTTTTTAACGCATCCTTGAAGGATCTTTTATTTTCTAACACATCTAATCCAGTTTTAGCTGCTGCAGTTAATGCTTGTTTAGCCGTTGATTTCAGTAAATCTGTAAAAAATCCTTTTCCTGCCTGGGGTCTAGAGTGTCTTGGACGGCTGCGTCGGCGTGGCGGTGAGCTTCTTTCTGGTGAATACTCATAGCTAGGAGGGGGAGGAGGCGGAGGGTAATAGTGGCGTGAAGGGGGGTAATAGGGAAGCGGTGAGGGTCCTGTGGGAGCTCCTCCTAGTAGACCCGACATGACATTTCTCATGACTGGAGCTGCCAACTTAAGAAGCCCCCCTAACCCGTGTCCTTGTTGACGCAATATACCTCGATGGTACTGCATGCTGTAGACCAAACAATGAGGGTTTTTTCACGAATGACAGGTCTTTATATAGAGGCTCTCTTTATCTTGATTCCTAGTAAATCTAAGAGCGTTGAATGCATAGATGCAGACATTCTAAACAACAGGTGATACAGGTCATTACTCCCACAATGATTGTAAAAGTGAGACTGTAGATATCCATCTCCTTTAGTACACTTTTCTAAAATGAAGTTTCAGGATAGATTTTCCATTTAAAAAGGGCATGACAGTCCCTAATGGAGTCTGAATGTGTATGTCTATCGTATCGAAATGTTTTTTACTCAGTTTCAAATATTCAGCTCTAATAGGCTCCCATCTCGTCTGTTCCTGGACTTTCTCTCCTTCACGGGGGACAACTCTAAGTAACTTCAAAGCATTTGACCCCACCACTTGGGGTTCGACGATATCGCAATACACATACATTTGTTTTAAGTTCTCGTGCATATCAGGGGTATGAACTGCCATGTGAGTGACATTGATCCACAGGCTCATATATCTTTTACCAAACTTCCATTTGAGCTCATCTCCAAACCCCATCTTATAAGCTAAAGTAAGGGGAAAACTAATACTGAAGCGTAAAGTGGATAACTCCTTTCCGTTTAATTGAAATTCGATACGGGAGAATTTTTGGCGATATTCTAGTTTCATGTTTCCGACATCCCCAGTCTCCGCATCAGGATATTTTTTCCAGACCTTTTCCAGACAGCGTCTAAGTCCTTCGTTGATTTCCTCTATTAATGACTGAGGATCTGGGTAAGGACCCCCTCGGAATTTCACTCGATAGTGATTAGCCTCGCTATTTCTTTCTATTGATATTTTCCAAAAGCCTTTGTCCCAACCGACTAGCATGGGACATTCAATGAGTTTCTCTCGACCTATTTTTACAATTGTAAATCGCCCTGCTCGATATATATCGGGATCTACGGGTTCTACATCGAGATGAGTAGGAATCAAGATATCGAAATGAGCTTCCCTTGGGTCTATGTTTTGGAGTGTATTAGGATACATCATTTCAGTGAGACCTACTTCCCATTCACCGTCGGTGAAATCCATGGTTTGGGGTAATAATGTTTTAAAATGAGCCACCGTATTCTCGGGAAAAGTAGACATAGATCCATCACTGGGTAGAGTCATGTAAAACCCTGTATTCTGAGCCATGGCTTGAGATCAAATGAGTCTCATACATAAAGAACACTCTTTTTATATATACTTAATTTTTTATTTGAACAACAATAACAACAACATGAACAAACATGGATGAATATTGTCATACACTGTGAGATCTGCTTATTTTGACTCGGATTGGAAAGGGTCTCCGCATGTATAGGTACTCGTAAGGCACACAGGAGTCCACAAAATCATAGCCTTTGGTAATCGTCTTATGAAAGTCTTTAGAACACTTTTTGAAATCATCTGTCCAGTCTCCCTCGATAAGAGTCCATGCCGGTTCGTGGTTTTTTGAAGGGTGAAACACATTCCATTGACATTTCACTTTCCACCGAAATTGTTTATATTTACTTTTTCCAATCATCAGGAAATATCGTTTTCCAGCGGGAATCGGAATTCTTTTGTACAAGTAGATTTTTTCCTCTCCCTGAGGAATTCGAGGTTTTTGCATGAAATCACGCAAACATTCCAACTTAGTAGACACCCATGCTCCCTTAAAGTTTTCCCTAGGAGCTCCCTTAGGATCTATGATTTTCCAACGGTACTGTATGGAATTCATCTCTCTCTATCAACCATGTAGCTTGATCATCGCTTGGTCTGATAATAAGTCAAAACCTCGAGCTGCACTTCTTTAATAATGGACTCACAATCACGTGACATCTTTTCTCATGCATTTTCTGATTTAGTGTTGCTTTTGAGTTGAAGAGTAGGACTTGGCATGATATAGCCCACGGTAGAACTGAGACAAATCATCCAATATTCTCGATTCGAATCGTGTAAAGCTAACATGACGATACAAGCGATAATTAATGTCAAGCAGATCAAAAGTTGAGCAAAATACACGATTTCTGCTCTAGGAATTTTTTCTCCAAACATTTTCCAATGTTCACTTATTTGGGAAGTAGAAGATCTGTTTGAGGAATCCATGAGTCAAAGCTAGGGGGATATCCTTTCCAACGCACTTTGATTTCTTTAATGACTTTTTTCCCTATGCGCCGCTTTTTATAGTCTAGGATTTCCTCTACTTCATAGACGTCGTCTTCTTTAATGACTTTTTGTAATTCAGACTCGTAAAATGTTCCTTCTAATTCTTCTCCGTGATAGTCCTGTACCTTATATCTATAAGGAACAGCCCCCTGGACTCGATGAGATATAGTAAACAACTCCCTGGTCCAGTTAGGTAGATATCCTTTTTCAAAAGTTCGTTTCGCTTTACTGATGCGCACTATGTCTCCTTTGTGAAATTTAGGGGAAAAGAAGGGTGTAGAGGAGTTCTTTTGATACAGAGTTTTCCACACTTGTAGGACATTGGAGGCATTCACGTCAGCTGGAGCTCTTTTTATACTGCGATGATATGAGTGATTGTAGGCATATACCAGATCGGGTAAAATATCCAGATATCTTCGAGTTTTATGACGAGTGAAATATCTCCACATGCGAGCTTTTAAGGTGCGTTGAAAACGCTCTACGATACTTGCTTTTGTTTCTGCATTGCGAGTGGTGAAGAAATGAATGAATTTAAAAGCGCGCAGAAATTCCTTGTTTGTGAATTCCCTCCCTTGGTCCGACTGAATGCGAAGCGGTTGTCGCCCTTCTTCTTTAAAGATCTGTTGTAATCCGCGAATCATTTCTTTTCCCGTTTTCTGCTTTAAAGGCACCACCCAAGCATATTTAGAGAGTACATCAATAGCACACAGTAAAAAGGTATATCCATCATTCTCTTTCTTTAATTGGGATACATCTGCCAAATCTAATTGCCATTGCTCGTCGATACCGGTTACTCTTGTTTGTTGTCGCTTGAATTTGCGTCGAATGGGTTTATGTAAAGTATAAGTCTCTTGCTCTTTCAACCATTTTCTAATCTCAGCAATAGATAAAAGATGTCCCCTTGCACGCACTTGCCGGTATAAAGATTGTACTCCTCCATATCCAGTCTTAGGATTGTAATAAATCTCTTGTAGAATGGTTTGTAAAACCTTTTTCTTTTTCTTCATTTCTTTTTTAATATATTCCAATCTAGGAGGATGTTGTCTCTTTTTCTGGTTCTCTTTGGAGTTAGAAGAAAAGGAGAAGCTTGCGGTGTGCTAAAAGTCGAAGGTTCCTGAAACCCCGTATCGTCATCATTATCATCAGACTCTTTGTCAGCTAGAATGGACATAGGGGTACTGATTTTTCCTGGTCTCTGCATGGCTTTTATAATGTCTGGATTAGGTAGGTAATCTGTTGGGACATTGGTTTCTTTTAAGGCTTGAGCAAACTGGTCTGTTCCAATAGGAGGGCTGATTCCTTTGCGAGATCTAGTTTTCATCGTATTAGTTACTAGATCAATGATATTAGATTGGGGTATGAGTTTTCCTCGATATCTGATTTCTCCATCGGAATTCCATTTCAAGACTTTAGTTTTCTTGAGATGATCTAAGAGAAGTCCTGCTTTCTTTTGCATTTTGTTGCTAACACTTTTAATCACTTGTTCTTCCAGTTCTGAGGAACCTGGATCAGCAGCATCAGCAACAGGAGCAGGAGCAGCAGCAATATCAACATCTTTGTTTGCCTCTTTATTTTTCTGTGTTTTAGGTAATGGTGTTGTAAATGTCCTTTCCTTCCCCTGATCACGGGCTTGTTGTAAATAATTCCGATAACGGTGTAATTGATGTCCATAGAGAGCCACTTTTTCTTCAGGGTTCAAATCTTCTCTCCCTTGAATCTGATCTAACTGGTGTCCTAATCCAATGGTGGCTTGAAATTCAGGAGATTTAGGTAATTTTCCTTTCAATTCCAGTAACATGGCTTCAGGAACTAACACCATCTTGCGACTCATAATTTCAAAGGAGTAAACTGAGAAGCATGGGAATGACTGGGAAAACGCCCCCTTTTTGATTCAGTATTAAAGTTCGTCTGCGTTTCTGTATGGACTGGGGTTGAACCAGTCGCCTCAAGATGTGTTTCTGAGGAGCGAGTTTTTTCTTCTGAGAGGAGTTCAGTAGAACGTTGCCTTTTAAGAGGTTGTACACGATTTCACAAATTTTATAGATACAGTCATTAGAACAGTGCTTTAACACCTCTTTCTTTAACTTTGGTGAATAATGTGGCGTTGATAATAACTGCAATATGGGTAAATGAGGTTTCAGTCTAGATTTACAACAGCACACTTTGTTCTTTTTCTTCTGGCTTGTACCCATCTTTGTACAAAATGATAACTAGATTCAGTCTGTAAGGGTTTTTATACTCTCCTCTAGGCAGGGGCATAACCCAAGTGAGTGGTTCTCTCGTGTTGATCTCTATTTTTCTTCACTCTAAACTCTGCAGGACAATATCGACATTGATATTTCCCCTTCTGGTTTTTCTTATCGGGATCTTGTAAAGGACTAAAACCTGCCACTTTTGTAAACAACGAGGAGGATCTCGGAATATGATGAACAGGAACCTTAATACCAGGAAACACACTAGGTTGAATATCGGGAGTTCTCTGACTCCCTATAGGTCCAGTCATGGCTCGAGCCATTTTCTTTTGACCTTGTTTCAACATGGCTAATGTGGTATTGGGGGGAAGTTGGGTCAACGGAATCTGCTTATTGTTTTTTTTAGGAAGTTTAACAATCAGTTTCTGTGATTTCTTTTTGCCTTTCTTGGGAGATTTCTTTTTCCTGGGAGCTTTCTTTTTACTTGAAGCCGATTTTCCTATGTCAACCATCCACTGTGGGAGCTTTCTAGTTTTAGGAGCCTTGGGATTGATCACTACACTCTTAAGTCGTCGTTTTTTGGGTTTAGCTGTTCTAGCCTTAGCCAGGTTCCATTTCAATAAATGGCGAATAATGACTCCTCCAACAAATCCAGCTCCACCACGTTTCAGAATGGCTTTAATCCTGTTATCATCATTGACTTTTTTATTGGCAATGACACTTAAATCCTCTCGATGTTTATCGATGAAACGTTGGGTCTGCTTATTGATAGGAATGACTCCTTTCAATAAATTTTTAGCTCCAGCCAAAAACCATTTCATTAAGGCTTTTCGCCCCAACTCGATGATTTCTGTTCGTTTCTCTGGATCCCGTTCATGTTGTAAGCGTCTTAATGTACGTAGTAACTTCTTTCCAGTCATGATTTCAACTGAATAGGAAAACATTCAAACTCTTGTATTTATACTCTAGCCATGTAAACTGTTAGGGTCTCAAACAATTGACTCCTCAGTCGTAATTCATCAGGAGTCTGAGGGCTTAAATCTACAATGAGGTACCCGTGGGGTTGGCGAGTAGCATCTTGATAGGCAGACATTAAATGAGGCATGTCTAATTGTCTACTCAACACCACAATTTGAGACTTGTCTCGGGGATTTTTAAACAAGACTAAATAATGAGCATTTAAACTAATAGTGCGATGCTGAGCTGCTCGATCAAATACATTCTGAGTAATGTAAATGACACTAGTATTCCTATGATGAGCTTTCCGTGTAAACCAATCGACTATTGACTCGATCGCTTTACCTCCCATCATATCATCAAATATTAAAAGGTGTCGAGTATTGAGATCCGCCACTAATTTCTCATCGTCCTCGGGAATATTGCGTATAAACTTGACTCTGTCTTGTAAAGATTCGTAAGCAGATTGCCATTCTCGATAACACCAAACGATTTTCTCGGGGTATGGGGTGATCCAATGAGTATTTTCCACCAGTTTTTTAACAAATTCAGTTTTCCCCGACTTGGAAGGACCTGCTACTACCATAGTAAATTCGTGTTTCAATTGAAAAGGGGCTAGTGTATCGTAGGAGTACATGTTAAAGAATGACAAGATTTTGAGAAAATCATTCAATTTATTTGATACAAGAGTTTGATAATAGGTAAAAAAAATCAATGTTATATACAGGATCATTCAACAATAAAATGCATCAAATTCAAAATTGGTCAAAATCCAAAGGGTAGGGTTCGGTAGTCAGATATCCTCTGGCGTTTATCATACACAATCCTGTATTGTTTGGTAAGCGGTAGCGTCTGGACAGTATGTTGGCGGGTTCTATGAATATACTTGGGATAAGTCACATTGATGATATCGATTTCTTCTTTTAACATTTTTTCAAGGGCTTCGGGAGACACTATGGTTGAGGCTCTGTAATTCAGAGTCAATCCTTTCACTTTACACACAGATTTACCGCTCTCGGTGATGTAGGCATAATTTTTAGGTCCTCCAGACATGAATTTTACTATCCGATCTCCATCCAGTTCGTCGGTCCAGCCACCTAAACTGTTGATAATTTCAGGATTGAATTTACCCTCCTCGTGTTGGTAGATGATACTGTCGGTATCAAAGTATAGCACACGTTCCCCCAGTTGTTCTAAGGTTTCGTAGAGATGCAGGCGAGCATGAGCCGTGGTAAAACAAGCCAATACCACGTTACCGAAGGGACATTCTTCCAGAAATTCCCGTTTCTCTTGGTAATTGACTAAAATCATGTCCAAGTTGGGATCTTCAGAGTTTTCCAAGAGTTCTATCCCTTTGACCTCTAGACTGCAGTCCTGTAACAGCTGTTGTAATTCTTCTTCTTCGGTCAAATAACGAGATTTAGGTAGTTGAATTCTCTGAGCGAATTTTCCCCACAGACAGTTCAAAAACAGTTTGGCAATCGTTCTTTTGACTGGGTTTTTCTCTATTTGAGAGGGATCTAACATGATACCTTCTCTTTCAAAAATGTCAAGAATGTAGCTCCGTTTTTCCTCTTCGCTCTCACATTCGGGGGGAAATCCTGAAGCTTCTTGTTTTATTTTCAAAAAGGTGTCTATGTAGGCTTTGAACAAGGTGTTACTAGTTTGAGGAAAATGCCAGATTTCGTAAATGCGCTCAATTCGATATCCCATGTCCATCGCTTTATGGAGTTCAGTGCTTACCCAGGTTCCAGTGAGACAGCGTTCAGATTCAGAATGCAAACATTGGTACTCCGGTTCCAGACTCTGTCGTTGTTCGGCACATGTCCGACATAGGGGAAATAGTAATTTTCCTCCGGAACGATAAGGCAAGACGGGATGATAGAGACCGCGTGGGGGTAAAACGCGGCATTTAATCAATCCAAAATAGGCTCTCAAGTCTCCGAAATTATCACTTAGGACTTCGGGGTGTCCCACAGGAAAAGGCCTGTACTTTAGCACGTAAGGATACAGAGAACAGACATCTACATAGCGCATATCTCCCTCTGTACAGAACAAACGAATGGCATTGGTCCGGCCTCCATACAAGCTGTCTCTGGGATTCAAGGGGTCTTGAAAGTCTAATTCTTGTACAAAGTTCCGTAACTCCTCTTGGTTTTTTAATTGACTGTCAAATTCGTGTTCCCATATACTAATGACTTTATATCCTTTATCCCTTAACTCTTGTTCTCGACGGAGGGTCTGCTCGTAGACCGTGGCGTAAGTCCTGTCTGGATGGTGAGGATGAATGTCTGTGGTTCGATCTGGATAACAGGTGGGACAGCCATGCCAATAGCATCCATGGAATTCATACACTGTCTGCGTGTTCTCATCGTAACCGTCCACGGTGTAATTTTCCAGTCGAACCTCACCTCCGTTTTTAGCATGTCGTATAGAACATCGACGACCCATCCAGGCCAACCAACGGCAGGCTTTGATGGAATACTGGCGAGCAGGATGGTAACCCAGATTGGGAATGATGGCAATGGTTTGATCTGACATGAAACTCCGCCGGTAAGCTAAATTGGCAGTGCTGGCAAAAGTGAGAGCTTCCTGAAAGGGATTCACGCGAACCTGAGACTGTATGGTAGCTCTAAACTTTGCACAACAGCGCCTTAAAATGTCCACATCCGAAATACAATAGGCTAGGAATTCTTCTCGGAAGTTAAACACTTTTCCTCGTTGCTGTTCGTACCAGGCATAAAAATCTTTACGCCCCGCGGTGCTCATGTCGTCTGGGTTGTAGTAAGCGGGGGGTGGATAGACTCCCAAGTAATCCTGGTTCTGCTCCGTGTTGAAAAAATGAGGGAAATACCCTTTTTTCAGTTCTTGTAACCCAAAAGCAGAAGGCATCTTTGCGAGTGCAAAAGGTAAGTAGTTGTAGGAATCGATGAATTTTATGTCACAAATGTTCATGGACAAGATCTTACTTCCATTCATGATGACCGAGGGTTTGATGCAAGCTTTGTGAACGATATAGTTCAAGATAAATTGTCCATCGTATCCCTTAAAATTGTGAGCAATGACGATGGCCCCATCGTGCACTAAATGGGTGGTTTTGTTCTGACATTCAGATTTCAATAGCCAATCTACGAACTCCTTTAAGGTATCCGGTCCTTGAAACACGTGTTGACGGGGGCCTAAACTCTGACAGTGCGTACAGGCTTCATCCACAGGTAAATGGTCACAATGTTGACACACCCGATGAGCCACACACAAGTTAGGGGAATGAATTCCATGCTCTTGAGTGCACTCGAAATCGAAATAAATGTACAGCTGTAATTTGTCCTTTTTCTTCTCGGGCTTCTTTTGCACGTAACACTGGTGATCGCTCTCTACAATTTTCTTACAGATCTTACATTGTTTTTGTCCTTTGCACTTGTGGTTAGCTAATAATTTTTTGGTCATCCAGGTCTGACAGTGCTGGCATCGATCCATTAAATGACACACTGAAGTGTTGGTCTTAGAGTTATTAGGTTCTAAATGTCTCTGGTAACACCCCATGCTCTTAAAAAATCCGTGACACTCGGAACATTCGATGCTTAAGCCTTCGGGGGGACAGGGAGTGTCGCCCAAACAAAATGAGCAGCGATGAGGGCACTTGGTACGATGCTCTTCGATGTGGCTATATCCAACATCGCAATAATCACAGTAATATTTGTGTTCGCTGACTCCGGGCATGGAAAGTATGGTATCGTAATGCCCTCGATCTAGCAACACGTTCAGACATTTCCCGTTGCCGTGACCCTTGTAGATTGGTTTTAATTTCAGTGCGCGCGTGTTAGTTTCAAATTGAAAGATCTTTAGTCGAAATTCAGGGCACAATACCTGCTGTAACTTCCTCCACTCTATAGGGCCACAGGGTAACTCGGGATCACATCCGGCAAGTTCCATGAGCTCTAGAGCCTGTTTTTTCTGATCTACACTTCTACAGTCACCTTTCATCATTCGAGTCCATTGTTTTCCCCAGACTTCCAGAGCTACGGGATCCTGAGGTTTTTTACTGTGCAATCGAGCGACCACGATTGCTCGCGGTAAACACAAAGAATCCGTATTTTGAATGCTCACAATGGATTTTTTACCCTTTTTGAAATTCTCCTTGTTGAGGAGCAGATGTTTTTTCTTATTTCCGCCACTTCCTTCGGGATACTGTACATGAAAAAATTCGAATTGTATAGCTCCGTCGGTCATGGTGAAATCTCTCTTGGATTGCTGCACACCTTTAATTTTTTCTAGTATCCCCCGGGCGTCGAGATGCTTGCTTTGAGTAAATTCATACCATATGTCGGAGTCCAAAGAAGGGTGTCGTATGTTCAACCGCAGATAGTCGTTCGGACGGCAGTTCATTTCACTCTTGACTTCGTTCAACATGGCATCCAATACATTCCGGACAAAAGGAGAATGGTCTTTCTCGGGTAAAGGCTTAAAATTCACATTGTATACATTCTCCTGCACTTTGAATTTCCTAGAGTGTCGTCCGCGATCCAACTTGATCTGATAATACTTCTCTGCTTTTTTAGCCAATTCCCGTAGTCGCAGTAGGTTTTTTCTATATAAGCGCAAATGTCGGAGCAATTCTTCATTTCTTTTCAAAAGTCGAATCCTTTTCTGCTTCAACTGATATTCTTTCAAGCGGCGATGTTGGAGGAGAAGATTTCTTCTAAGCGATGTGAGCGGCATGATGCACTTGATTCAAATGATAAGAGAATAACGTTAAAGTACATAATAAACGTTAAGAACTGTCTAGAACATTCTATAACGTCGCGTGCTACGTCAAGAACAATAACGTTACGTCATCCTCAGATTGTTCTAGAAAGGCGCCTAACGTTATAACGTCATAATTCTCGGTGACTTCATAGAGAGCGGACGTGTTTTTACAAGAAGAATTTTACTCAATAAAAAATGCTATGAAATTATGCTTACTATAGCTTAGCATTATTAGCTTACTATAGCATTATTAGCTTGAAAACCAAGAAGCTAGATTACCAGCCGCCCTCGCTGGGCGGTTCAACACCTCATTTGCATAAAAAGTGCACTCAGTTGAACCGCCCAGCGGGGGGGCTTATACTACTTGTATTATATGTGTGTTCAGAGAACTTCAAAGTTCATACAGTCGATATACGAAGGTACATGGATAAACATACATTTTATAAATTAACAAGTATTTAATAAATAAGAAAAAGCACTTGGACGCAATTAGAATAAAGTAAGCTATGTGTCACGGTCTAAAATAAAGTAAACCACGTGTCATGGTCTATCGTGTTGGATGTTTGGTTCCACGTTGCCATTCTTTTTATGACCAATTACGATGCCATGTCCAAAAAAAAAAAAGGAAAAGCGACCTCTGCGATTTATAAACCCGTCTTTTTCCCAGTTTATTCGACTAGTACCGCTCACATACATGCATTTTATATTTCAATCTTGCATAGTTTTACCTGCCGTCAGAAGGCGATCAATTACATATCAAATGAAAGTTTTGGATGTGGTTTAATAAGCCGTGTACTTCTGCGGAGTTATTATGAACATGTTAAATTTGAAAAAAAAACCCTAAAAGATAAGAACTTATAGGCATAATGACTGGTACTATTGTTTCATACAAATAATGCGTTTTTAAACATATGTAAATAACAAACAAATTAAAACTCAAGTGTGTCTGTCACGTAGCGGGAGAGCGAGATAATACGTATCAAATTGGTATTTGGCAAATTTTCATTTTTTGGGGGGGGGGGGGGGGCAAATATAGTATCAAGTAGTTTTTTTACAAGCTATTTATCTAAGAAAGTTATAAACTTTCACTATCTACACCAGCAGAATCGGTCTCCATTCAAAGATAGATATACATGTAGTCTCGTTTGAAGTCATCTTTTCATAAGTTCTATGGTCGAAACAACGACCTTGTCAGCAAATGCAATCTTCCACTGGGTTGCATGCTGACCGGCGATTTTTCATACTAATTGTTAGACCATAATTAATCACCTAATTGTCTACGGACTTTTCCGTTTTTTCCCCGATTACGACAAAAAGCACACGGCCGGTGTGACCGGTCAGCAGAGGATGCTCACTCCTCCTAGGCACCTGATCCTACCTCTATCTTTTTAGAGGTCCGTGTTGCTCTGCTTTGAATTTGTATTTCGTTTTATGGATTTTTGAGATGATTGACAGTTGGTTATTGTCATTTTTCATTCAAAGTAAAATAAAAATAATTTCTCTATAGGAAGACAATTTTAAAATCTGTTTACCTTTATTTACAAGAATGTCAAAGTCGTATTACAACCATACCCTCTCGACGACGGGTGCTAATATATACATGTAAGGATTGAAATAGTGCGGTACCCTTTTAATCAAAGTTTGTTTGTATTAAATTGTTGAGTATCAGTATGGCTTAATTGACCAGGAAAACTACTGAAATGCCTACGAGGGTCAATCAAAAAATACGAAGACAATGTGCCTGTCTATCATATACTTTTCATTAAAGTCATAACTAACAGATTAATTTATGCAACAACACTTATTTTATTGATATACGAAGTTTCATTCCATTTGATGAAAATGTATTTTTGTTACCCGATTCTAAAATCAACATGTTTTGTCACCACGGCGCACGGTAACGTTGAAAACATGACGTCAAGATGACCCACGCACAGTTAATAGAAATATCCAATCATAATATCACCTTGAGTCTTTAGTGCTTTTCACCATACAATTTAAATAGGCACTATATCACTTGACATCTAATTTGTTCACATTTGTTCGAAAATCATGAGTTAGTTCCTCGAAGTTTTCTTATTCTTTACCCATGTCTCTTCGTTTAAGTAAGAAAATCCCTGAATGTCAGATGACGTTGTTTATTCTTTTGATCAAATATTTACAGATATTCTACTCTCTTTCGGACTGTTTGATGTTCAAAATACATTTACAACAACTCCCACAAAATGTGTTAGAGTTAAACACAAATGTGCAAATAATTTGTGACTTATTTTTTCCACCATTGAGCATTTTCACAGTTTTTATCGACTTTTTCCCGAGTTAAATCCATACTCTTTATACTTTCGTTGCGCCGTGATGTCCGGCGACGTCAATATTTTCAGTCAATTTTAAAGAGGACTATGTCTTTAGTCACTGATATCTGTTCAACAAATCTATATATCCCGTCATTATTCGGTACATAGTATATCATGACAATTCTTAATTTTAGTTTTCAATAATATTTGGTTTTAAGACCAATTTATGGAGATATTGCTTTCAACATAATATGGTTTATTGTTGACAGAACACAAAGTTTGACAGTGCGCCATGACCTCATTTTTGCAGGGTTAGATTCTTAATAATTCTTAGAAATAAAGGAATACATGAACATTTTTGATTTCAAATTGTTTGAAACAATTGCTAAATTATGTCTACTAAATTTAGTAATAATATGACGTTAAATAACATAGCTATGGCAAAAGTCTTCGTATTTTTTGATTGACCCTCGAATCATTATACATATACTGAACAATTCCATCGTTTTAAAGCGTACATAAAATTGGATATCAAATCGGATCATGCAGCTTTAATGTTGAGAATAATAATAATTAATAATAATAAATAATTTTATGTAGAATTTATAGTTTTCTTCACAAGTCGAATCTTATGCGACGGGAGTATAGATATTTCCTATTCAGCAAATAATTACTTTCTTCCACCATTCATATTCCCTTCCGATCGTATATCCGACCTTTCATTTTGTTTAATTTGAAATCAAGACAATTTATCTTTGAGGATATCCAACCTACATGCTACATGTACAAATAATATGAAATTCTCTATAGACTTATTCTACGTATTCGGAATTATTATTATAATACCTCGGCAAATTATGTAGAATTAACGTCATTTGTAACATGAAGGTAACATGGGCTTTACATGTTTGTTTTAATGAAATTAACAGACACATTCAAGATATTGCCAATTTCAATTATTTTTTTCTTCGGGAAAAGATAATACAGATCGAGCTACTCTATCCGTTAAACGAGCTCCTTTGTCATAAGGGAAGAAACAGGGAGGTGCGCTTGCGCGTGTGTGAATGTATGTTCCGACTATTAACAACAAAGTTTTGCATGTACATGCGCAGATCTACAGGGGGGGGGGGGGGGGTGTCCGGAAAATTAAAATTTCTTAAAATTACATAGTAAAATTACCAATAATATGCCTCGGACCCCCCGACCCCGACCCCGGGCAAACTTAGATATTACCCCCCCCCCTCCCGGAAAAAAAATTCTGGATCCGCGCATGATGTACATGTATAAAGTTTATAATCTTTTCAAGAAATAATTCTTAGTGGACCAGTAGAGCAAATATCTCAATTGTAATTGATAATTGTGTAAATAGTGTTAACTGATTATCTTAACTTATTTTCGTATATTTTTATGCACATGTACATGTACATGTAGCATGTTCCTATATATATAATCTATTCGGATCCAACTGTTCTCGGTGTAGACACATATTTGTAACAATTACATATATACTACATGTAGTACTTCATACTGGTGAGAGAGAGAGAGAGAGAGAGAGAGAGAGAGAGAGAGAGAGAGAGAGAGAGAGAGAGAGAGAGAGAGAGAGAGAGAGAGAGAGAAAACAACTCAGTTTTCATGACCAGTTGAAATATTTTAAAATATTGCGATAGCATCTTAATGTATCTATAATTGTTTCGAAAATAAATGTCAACTGTTAACTTGGATATTGTGGTAACGAAATTGCAAAAGAGGTAACCATGAGATGTCAGATATTCATGGATAACTTTAATCATACTAGATGATATCGATAACCGATAAATTTCATAGCTGATTTCACAGCTGATAGAATTATTTTGACATTAGACTAATGTTTTCCTGCAGGTGTACAAGATGAAGTGTCAACTTCTGAAATGCATGTTGAATCATTTACTATAAACCAGGAATAATTTTCAAATTATTATTCTTTGGCTAAGTCAGCACTCGCGACTATCCTAATGGCAACAATTATTGGTGTCATCGTTGTGACAACAGTTTATCTGAAAAACTTGAGCACTGCAAAACTTTGCCTTGCATTAACGGACATATGAATGATTTAGACGTTGCTGTCATAAACATCAATTGATCTGATCAGCAGTATTGTACCTTGCAGAAGCAGGTCAAAATCCGAAATATCAAAATGTAATAAATATTCCAACATTTATCATTCAAACGTGACAAGTTAAAATCTTTTACAACGTGGTTTCCCTTCAATTTTTCCGCCACAGAACTAATATCAATTTCTTGAGATATTTTGTGATTATATCATATTAAATGCATAGCGCCACGGCATCATATTTAGTGAGTAAAAGCTTTCTCATCCTGAATTTTTTTCTCCATTCTGTTCAATGTCTCATCCTTTACAAACTAATTTTGAATATACAGAGTACGGTTTAAATTGATCAATACTAGCATTTATATATATAATTAAATAGCGAGTTGTATTACCGTAAAAAATCATTTCAAAGCTTTCATTTTGCCTTGGAAATTGGGACACAATTATGTAAATGATCATGTTTTGAGAATACTGTTACATATTAAGAAATAAAAAATACTAACTTGAGACGAACTTTACAAACATGCACAAACTAACTTATCTTTGAGTGTAAAACAAAGACTTTCAGCTCTTTATTATTTTAAAGAACATTTAAATCAGGTCGCAAGGCATTTACATGTGTGTTTTGCTTCACCCTCAAAATTGGCTAGCGATTATCCTGTCATTTGAGGTAGATAATTATTTTAACAAATAAAATATTAGTATACAACATGATACACGTATGATATACAACATGATTATATTAGAAAGAACAGTAAAAGAATTGATGGTATTGATTAGACTGTTCAATCTTTACTCAGTTATTTGTTGTGAAATCTATAATTCTATGCACAATTATTGTTAAAGGATTAGAAAATGAGAAATTCTTGGTATTGTAACAAAAGACCACCCACACAGGGTGGATAAATCACAAATAACTACATCTTTCGCTCGTAAACTACCAGTTCCTCTGTTTTTATTAAATTGAATTTTTTTCCATATCATCCGGATCAAAGCTTATTCTGACATCGATCTTAACACGTACGTAGCCCTACTAATCTCTGCTTAGATGCGATTAATTTATTTTATTCGAACATGTTTTATTAATCCGCCCATGGTTTTTAAATCTGAATGAAAAAATTTCTAATACAAGAACACATACAGCTCGTCAAAACTAAAAATGGCGTCTCGTGCACCAACGGGCTGGTCAACATCACGACGTGCAATGCACTATAAAGCGGTTGTGCACGACCGCGATGATGGGCTATTTTTTAACCTTCATAAAAAGGTAAAAAAGAGTTTATTACCGAAAGGAAGTCGCGACGAAGAAGAAAATGTGCGAATAGCCAAACGAATTTTAGCAAGACAAAGGAGACTGCACGAGAAACAGCGACAGAACCGCTGGAATAATACGGATTCTTCCGACTTAGATTTAGTGTCTTATAAACCAAATTATGATTCCTCAGTCTCCACCGCTGCGGCCACGTCAGACCAGCTGATGCACAAGCGACAGCTTTATCTGCCACCTGTCGGCAGAACCACGTGCATCACGACCGACTCCAGCTATACTTCAGGTGATATTGACCGCATTGTACTTCGATTGACAATGTGTGATTTTGCAAGAATACCAGAATCCAAAGGGTATGCCAAAATCACACCACAAAACAAACGGCGTGGAAAGTTGTACACGCACCGGGAAGTGAGCGGCATCGTGGATCGGCTCTCGGACTTCGACCAACAAAAGCATCCTCCAGAATCCCGCGGGGACTCTTCGGCCGTCAGACGTATAAAAGACTGGAAAAAACAAGCTCTGACTTGAAGGATTTCGAATATGTAATACGAAAATTTATGGATGTTACAAGCCGATCGTTTGGATCAGTGTGTTCGGACTGGAAGTTTGTGATACTTGGCATTTTGTATGATGTACGTGATATTGACGGAAAGTGTTATGAATAGAATAATTATTCTCAGCTCAGGCGTTTTAAAACTTCTTCAGGCTTTGTCATCAACATTATCATACGCTTTAATGACTTCAGATTGCAATAAAATGGCTACAAAATTCAGTTTCTTTTATTGCAGCCTTGAAGACTGGGCTGTTATTATACATAGCCATGTCTTCAAAATATGCTATCACGTAACCGACTTAATTAAATAGAGGGATATACCATCTTGATAAAACATAATATAAATATCTGCCCCGTAGAACATTTATAAAGTAACAGAGATTCTGCAGACACCAGTTTGAACATTGTTATTTACCGTAAGACAATACTGAAATTTCAAATAAATCTCAAAGTTTGTACTTATTATTTTGCTTATTTCTGTTGTAGTTTCATTGCCAGTTAGGAATGTTTTAAAGTTTTGTCTATTAAAGAAAATATGCATACATGGAACAAGGTTACAACAGACTGAAGGCTTAACACCTCTTAAGATTAATTTATCCAATATATTAATACGATTAGTGATAATCTGGTGAGTTTGTTCGTGTGAATAACCTAGAAATCTTCGAATTTAAATGAAAAAGAAATCATGGACATAAGCTGAATGTGTATATGTAATAGCACATTATTTTACTAATTCATTTAATATCTTACTTACTTATTAAACCAATCGCAGTCATAGGATATAAGATCAGATTCATGTTTTACATAAAAGTATTAACATAAAAGTAACGAATTTAACGTCTATCATACTAGGTACATTGTACTATAAAGGACCATTGTGAAGTTATTTTAGAGCTGCAGTCTAAATATAGATGTCAACACTTGTTCATGTACATTTCAAATAAAAAAAGGTTGTTAAAAATATTGCATAAATTTGGGAATAGGAATATCAATATATAGAAACACCATTCATTGACCAGGCCTCAGGATCATGAAGCAATCTTAGACTTAAGTCAAAAATTGTATATTGCCTTAATGTCTCTTGATTAAAAACACTGACAAAATTGAAATGCTATTAAAAGTGTCTTGATATAATGTTGTTAATTACAAATTTCAATCTTCATATCATGATAAACAATAATTTTATGACTGGCTGAAGTTTTGACTTAAGTCTAAAATTGCTTCATGATCCTGAGGCCAGGCCCTACTTCAAAAAAAAAATGATTCTAATAAACATCAATGAAAAATGTGGGTTTTGATTTTCAATTTATCTTGTAGCAACCAAATTAAGATCAATAATACAATATCAGCTATTCTTTGTAGCAACCAAATTAAGATCAATAATACAATATCAGCTATTCTTTGTGACGGAACAATCAAGTAATGGGCTGCAGTATTGTACAGAGAATAAATCATCCAACGTGGCGAAATAGTTCCGAACCATGTGTTTGATTTCTAACGCTCATTTTTTTCGGATTTATCTTCATTGCTGACCGTCGGAAATTGGTGTTTTATTTTATTCTCTATTTAAATGGACCATGCAATCATGGTGTTTCAGAACGCAAACAAGGTTTACGATATCGTTCACTTCAAAAACATATACGAAGAAAGATTGTAATTAAAGTAACTAAACAGAATACTAGATCGAAGCTGAAAGAAAGATTCACAAACTGTCTTAAATGAGAGAGAGAGAGAGAGAGAGAGAGAGAGAGAGAGAGAGAGAGAGAGAGAGAGAATATGTAACTCTTTTAGACAACGCTGCCAAATCCGTTGGTTCATGTAAATGTTAAACCCGGCTAAACACTCCTAACGTGTACAGTTCGATGGCAATTTAATATGACTGCATGCGTAATTGGTCCTACCGCAATTCAAGGTTTAACGAGGATTACGATTAATTAATGGTTGTTGCACAGTCACGGAATATACTGTTCCGATAACAAAAAATCTTGGTGATTTTATATTTCTTCTTCTTTTTGAGGAAAACTTGGGAATCATGGTGACCTGTGCTCCAATCGGGTGGTCCAGTTATGCTCAGTTATGTCATTACAAAAAGGTTACGCCTTGCAAAAGCGAAGTAGGAATGTACAATACAATATACGAAAACGTCTCCAAAAAGTTTTTGCCAAAGTATGTTTACGACAACTCTCAAAGGAAGCTCGCCAAAAAAGTTCTAAAGAAACAGAGACTGATTCATGAAACACAAAGACCGAAAGCAGATTTACGCATCCGTCGCCATGTTCGGAACCCTTCCAACGATCCAACGTATGCTGCCAGATCTGAAAACGTGTTTCACGAGAGACCGTTTTTTCCTCCGATAAAGAAGAACCTTCCGATTACATCATATCTTCCTTATTCCCCTAAAGAGGTAAGCACGATCGTCAAAAGATTGTCTACATACGATAAGTACCGAGTCCCAGAATCACGAGGCTACCCTGTGCCATCCCCTGAACCAAACTGGATGAAGGAAGATAAAAAGTATAACGAGAATGAAATACAGGTAGTTGTTAACCGTTTGTCACAGTATGACCCCGAGTCGCATCCTCCGGAATCTCGAGGATCAGTGAGAACCCACCTACAGTCACGTGGTACTACAGCAGCAACCTCAACTAGAGGGGTTTCACGAAGGAAAAGCTTTAGAGAGAAGACTGGAGATGAGGCAAACCCTCCTAATACTGCATTATAGTTGAAAAACCCAACATCACTGTGTGTGTTTTTAATTCAACATTGTTTTAGTATTGTGGTGCTTTTTCCATCTTATTTTTAAGCAAATTATCAATTTTTGTGTTTATTGTGATATTACATTACTAGTACTTCTCTTTTACATTCGGTTCAAAATACTTATCATAATCTCTGTGTAAAATCAGTTATATTCCCTTGTACCTGGAATTCTATTTCTTCGCATGCAATGCTTTACGAATGTACGGAGTGCAATTTAATATACGGACTTAAAGAAGTACAAACATCAAAGTTCTAATGGCATAGCTAGCAGAACACTGAATAGTCAATTTAGTTGATTTTTCAACTAGTGAAACTCCCAGTATATTTTATATAATGTTCCCAACAATACGGCTACTGACATCATTCATCGTATTATTTCGTTTCGGATACGACTAAATAACCTACTTTGAATTGACACGAACCGCAGTTCAAAGTCTGTAAATTGTATATTATGATTTTGAAACTCATGGTCAGACTCGCACCTATTTAATGACATGGCTTTTCTCCTTTTTGTTAACATTGATATCATTCTATATATCCACTAATAGAAAGGCTAAATTCTTCAGTTTATGAAAATTTGAAGAAAAAAAAACAAAACAAAACACACAGGATGATAGTAGTTGCATGCAAAGCATTTACGCGTATACATGTAGTAATTATACCTTCTCGAATGAGTGATGGAGCAAACTAGATTAGAATATTCGTGAGAACAAGAAAATTTAGCGAGTTGCCCCATGGTCAATGAGCGTTTGCATGGCTTCAGGTTCCCGATAAAAGACCTTGATTTGCAATATTATGATGTTAATGTTCGGGAACGTCAGGATCTCGCATACAATCGATCAAGGAATTTGACCGGTTCCTGTCTTGATAAACAAAGTTGACAAGCAAAAATAAGTCCTTAGACGAATTTAATGTTTTCGTTTGAATATAATTACAGAGGTTGTTGCCTTATATTGTAAGCCTACATCAGAGATCTTTGTACAATAGTAACGCATTTGTCTATACAATTAATTCCTTATTATTTGAATGGCAAGTCTCTACAATGAATTCCAATAAATGTTTTACTTACTAGACAGTCTTGGTCATGCTGGTAAATCGGGGCAAGAAATAGGACCATAAAGCTGAATGCTTAAGTGACATTTAATGATGGATTCTCGAACTTAACGAGTCAATTAAGCTGAGTTTGATAATTGACAGAATCTTATTCCTTCAGTGATACCAAGATAATGGCGATACTAGAATTCATAAGTACTTCATTGCAAGCAAATAAATAGACGAATTTAATCTTTGACACGTTACAATTGACAACTATCAAACCTAAATCAGCAGGGTGGTTTCTTTGTTATAAATTCTTGACCTTATATTCCATGTATTTTAGAAAAGGTTTGAAGCACTTGTGTGCTACGTTGTTTAAGAAAATCATCTTACTAAAACGACATTTACAACGTAATAAAAATTCTTTTTGATAGTTTTGCTATTCTTAATTGAAAGACAATTCCATAAAATTTTAGGGAAATTTCATACAGCTATTCCACATTTAAATAGTGTGTCATGTTTACCATTGCTAAAACAAAACAATATCATAGATTTTCAACAACAATAAATATATATACGTCGAATGTAGGATGTAGGATACATAGGCATCTTCAAAGAGGCTCTCATAAATAGTGTTGAATCCGAAATATATGTATCATTGTAAAATTGTTGTTAAAGAAAATACAATCAAATGTGAAAAAGGAAAAAAATACACGATTTAATTAAAGTCAAATACATGTACCAGATTATACATTTTAATTCTTTTTAATTTGTAGCTTAAGGATCCTCGACACCCCGTGACTTCTACTTTTTATGATAGTATCTCACAATATGGCGATTTTACATGTAATCCATTATGAAACAGTTTATATCGCTCTACTGACCTGCAGGTCCAGACTTCGAATACTGCAGGGACTTTTGTTTTCATGAATAGCGGTTAAATTTTGAAAGTTGATATTTCCCCAAAAATTGTTTTTTTTTAATTTTATTTTCAAGTAAAACACATGCTAAAAATCCATTATGATATATTTAAGTAATTTAAAAGCTTCAAGAATATATATTCTTATATAATTTTTATAAAAGGTTTATATCTTTATAATTATATAATTCAAACGAGTTTGGTGCCCCAAAATTGTTCATTGATCACAGTTTAGTAAATTAAGAATCAACACTGCAGCAGATTATTTTAACCTCAAGTTATTTTCGCCTTTAGTAAAAAGTTCCCCTCATTTTAATATTGCTCTGCAAATTGTGTATTTAAAAAGAATCAACTTGCTTTAAAATTATAGTCTTAATATTGTTTAATTTTGTCAACAGTCAATGAAAGCAAATGAGATAGAAATATAAATTTCCATGTAAAACAACTCTGCAAACTGTAAGGGATTGATAAAACTAATGTTGATAATTCACCATTAGTGTTGGCAGAACAGTATCCTCAGAGATTTCTATAGGTCCCTTAAAATCCTTTGTTACGTTACATATGAGAAAAATATTATACTTTTAGGTAAATAACTGTAAGATAAACATTTTTGCTTCTCTTTCATATTACAAAAATATTCACTAATTATTATGGATAAAAGACTTTAGACCCCTCTGGGCCCCTAGTTTGAGGGGGCCAGCTCCTATTTTTGGTTACAAATGAAAGCACTTGTGATTTTGAAAACATTCTGTTCAACAAGTGTTTTGAATTTCTTTACTTTTATCTAGATATTTGGAAAAGAACGTTTTAGGGACCGATCCTTTATCTCCTTATAGGGGTCGTTCAACCTAATTTTAGTTGTAACATATTGTTAGGAACAACTAGAGGTACTGTGAGGAAGCTCACAAATGATACTCTCCGGTAAGAAAATATAATAACTCAAGTATTTCTCAATTGAAAAGTAATGGATGCACCATTTTTCTTTTAGTGACATTGAACTTGCATAAATGACCAAAACTCAAGATAAGGACATATTTACAGGTCGCAGGCAATCTTTGTTCCAAATTTTAGCTTCTAATCATTTTTTTTATTAAAATATATGGCCAAAACAGGAATAATGCATTTTTAAACAATGACCTTGAATTTGTACAACTAACTGTCAACTGTCAAGTTCGTGGCACACCCTAGGGTCATAAGCAATCTTGATATGAAGTAGGAACCACTTGTTTTTCTTTTCTCCATAAGAAAGGTAAAGACCGGACACAAACTATAAACTTTTTCTCCCAATGACATTGAACTTGCTCAAATGACCTTGAGTTAATATCAAGACACACTATAAGGTCAAAAGCAATCTTTTTGTAAAATAATAACTTTCAATGATTTTTCATAAGAAAGATGTGAACCGGACACGAATTTTGAACTTTTCCTTCCAGTGACCTTGAACTTGCCCAAATGACCTTGAGTCAAAATTATGACTCACGCTCAGATCATAAGCAACCTTTTTTTGTAAAGAAAGAGCTTTCAATGTTTTACCATTAGAAAGGTATAGCCAGGACTAAATTTTTTGCATGTTTTCTTTTAGTGACCTTTAACTTGCCCAAATGACCTTGGGTCAAAATCATGACGCACACTCAGGTCATCAGTAACCTTTGTGTAAAGAAAGAACTCCCAATGTTTCTCCATAAGAAAGATATAGAGCAGACATGAATTTTACACTTTTCCTTCCAGTGACCTCGAACTTGCCCAAATGACCTTGAGTCGAAATCCTGACACATCTTCAGGTCATAAGCAACCTTTGTGAAGTAATACCTTTCAATGATTCTCCATAAGAAAGATACAGACCGGACACAAATTTTGCACGTTTTCTTCCAGTGACCTTAAACTTGCCCAAATGACTGGGTTAAAATCATTACTCACCTCTGTTCATAAGTAACGTTTGTGTAAAGTGAGAACTTACAGTGTTTCTCTATAAGAAAGATATTGACTGGACACGAATTTTGCAATTTTCCTCCGAGTGACCTTGACCTTGCCAAAATGACCTTGGTTCAAAATCATGACACACCCTTAGGTCATGGGCAACTTTTGTGTGAAGTAAGAATGTCCAATGTTTCTCCATAGGAGAGATATGGACCGAACACGGTTGCACAGACAGTCAGATAGACGGACGGACGGGCGGACAATGTGATTCCTATATACCCCCCCCCCCAAAACTTGGTTTGCGAGGGGTAAAATAATCTAAGAATATTCTCTTCTCTATCGCTTTTCAAAATATTTCTCCTTTTTGAGATTTAAAAGATCAAAGATTTGGTCTTTCGGCCTCTTAAAATCTCTTATTTCGTAACATATGAGAAAAATAGTATATTGTTTAAAAAAAATAACTGTAAGATGAACATTTTTGTTTCGTAGCATATTACAAAATATTCATCAGTAAAGAGCTATGAATAATAGACCTTAGACCCCCACTGGGCCCGTAATGTGAGGGACCAGTCCCTATTTCTTGACGTCAAATGAAAGCTTTCGTGATTTCAAACACATTTTGTTTAACAAGTGTTCCGTTTTTGAGATAACTGGAATAGAACATTTTAGGAAACGGCCCTGTATCTCCTTACTGGGGCCGTTAAACCTAATTTTAATGGTAGCATATTGTTAAAGAAGTTCGTTCCTCTGTTTTTTGGGTAGCCATTTCGGTCACCTCTAGCCTGGAAATTCTACATCATATATTAATTCTACTTGTAAATTCATATTTTACAATACCAAATAAATTATATTGAATCAAATAGTTAAGGGAAAGATAATAACTGAGTTTAGAAAGGAACAATATTTTGTTGCGGAATGTTTTCGAGAAGAAAATTAACATTTTTCATAACTCAGTAGTTCCAAAGTACCGTAACTTTAGCTTCCTAAATTTCAGTGCAAACCAAATTTGCAATAGTTTGTGCATTGGGATATCTTCATGTTGTTCCGAAAGACATTTTTGAACAATTTTTTTAATATATCTATCGACATGTATAGGCATATTTAGCGTATATTTCATAAAAGTCAAGAATAAAATGAACTTCCAATTTTTGTCTAAAATTTGCTTACTTCATGCCATATCTCAAATTTTACATATAGACCCATATTTTGATTTTTATTTTCTGAATTTATAAGATGTTCCTGACAAGTCTATTATAATTTGAGAAAAACTTTGGGACTTTTAAATAATTTCATTGCATGTTGAATCTTTAATGACTAAAAATAGCGTTTTATTAGTGCAAAAAGGTAAATTATTAATTAGATGAAGAAATTGTGAACTTTTTCTTTATGATTATTTTAATTTTATTTAATTTGAATAAAATAAATTTGTACTTGATACCATGGTTTATTCCTAGAAAAAATATAGAGGGAAAATTGATGTATGTGTAAGTTGCACTTTCAAAGCAGAAAGGTCATTTTAAATACAGGAAGCATATGCTAGACCTCAAATTTTTGTTTGGAATTTTGGTTAAGCTGTCTGTGTAGATTTAAGAAAATACTTTAGAAAAGAACTTTAAGACTTTAGATCGAAGGATCCAACGTCCTTAAGAACATCATTCTGAGCATCTTATCTTCTATTTTGCTTATCAAACTATATCTCTTTTTACAGATATTAAATATAAAAGATTTGATATTTTGGCCCCTTGAAGCTCCTAATTACGTAACATATGTAAAATATGTCTCAGATACGGTAAAAAACTTGAAGATGTAAATTTATGCCTCTATAATCTACAACAATATGTTGCTCAGGAAGGGTTGCAATTTTAGAGGTTTTTGGAGGCCTTTTGTTCTCTAATTTAAGGGCCAGCCCCCTTATTTAATTTAAGCAGTAGCGTAGCTTTCATTGAAGCACGGAAGCACGTGCTTCCACATTGTTTTGTAAAAAAAAAATTAAAGGCAAATAAAAAAAAAAATTTAGTACTTAAAATATTATAAATATTGAACACAATTTCTGATCAACTGAATTTCTATTGATATTTTCTTCTTCTTTTTTCCACTTTGAATGAAAATGACAATAACGAACTGTTAAATGAAATTGATGAGTAGAAACCAAATAAAATAAACTACAATACTTTTGTCAGCCTGCAGCGCCAGTTAAATCTGTTTTTCGTACAATTTACCTTAATCACCTTATAAAAAATGCGGATAATATGAGGTGTCAGCATTTTTTTTTCACTTCAGAGAAGTACGGGGTACTTATTAGATAAAAATTAAATTAATGTCATCTAAATCAGGCACTACTTTTTCTTCTTTATCGTTAATTTTATGATGATGATGACTAAGTAAGCATTTCACACATTAGAAACTGGGGTTATTTTGATGTCACTCCTTTTTCTGGATACTCAAAATTAAGTATCTGAAATTAAAATGCTGAAAACTCGCCAGTTTCCGGGGGTTTCGCCCCCGGGACCCCCATCAGGGCTTCACTCTGGACCCATTGTGGGCCTCAAGGCGGCCCCCAAACCCCCTGCCTGAAATTGCTTCCACAATAAACAAACTTTAGCTACGCCCCTGTTAAGAATACTATAAATGGCTAAAGGGATAACATTCAACCAACATTTTGGCTCCTACATATTCCCGGGGATCATATTTGAACAAATTTGAATTTACACTACCTGGGGATACTTCCACACAAGTTTTAGTTTTTTCTGGGCAAATGGATTTTGAAAAAAAAATTAAAATGGCAACAAATATTTAATGATTTCAAATTTTTTCTCCTTGAAAGAGGGCATGGCCTCATATTTTAACAAACCTGAATTCCCTTCTTTCAAGGGTGCTTTGAGCCAAGTTTGATTTAAATAAGCCCAGTGGTTCTGGTGAAGTAGTGGAAAATATAAAAGGTTTACAGACGGACGGCCAGACAGATGGACGCCAGCAAAAAGGTGATCAGAAAAGCTTGCTTCAGCTTTCAGCTCAGGTGAACTAAAAAATAATGTCAGGAAACATGCAGTTAATGGTTGCATGCATGAGCAATAACACGTTTAAGAGTGAAAGAGTCAATCGGAAAAATAAGACATTACTTTTACCCGAGAACGTGAAAAAATCACTGGGTTGACTCAAGATTTGTTACGTAAGGCAATCCGTGAGTTTCCGAGGGCAGTGTATAATACGGATCTCATTTCTCGTAGTAAATCTAATTGGGATGAAAATACATTGGGGGGTTTTCACATAATCTTTTCTCTTAAATGCCGAAGGCAAGCCAAATTTTTGGAGAAACGATATACTTTAAATACTTTGTGGTTTGAAAATCCAAAATAATTCTTCTTTGATCATTTTAATTTCATATATTGCATTATCTTAAAGAGACATGTTGACGCACAAACCCATGATTTAGCAAATATCGAATTTTTACACGATTTCAAAATTTTTTATTTGTCATATGAAAAGGTGAACTTTTGAAAAATTACGGTGTTCAAAAGTAAATAAATCAAATTAAAAAGAGTAAAATAGAATTAAGCGTTGGGAAACACAAAAATATTGAGTTTCCCTTCCGCTTCATAGCCACGCAAGCGCAGGGGAATGTAAATATTGTAGCGTGCACGTGGCATATATCATGAGCCAGTGACCTCTCATTGAAACTTGATGTCTTCAACAACTATATATTTATTAAGATGCATTCTCTATTAATGCATATTTCTTACCACAGACATCGAATAGCTCCACATTCAAGTTCTATTACATTGTGTCAATCCCACTGTAACTATTTTTAGACAGCAATCGCAATCACGTGACACTAAAATCAATGTCCAAAACAACTCGGTTTGTTTACATGTGCATTTTCCGGATGAGTTTTAATGACTTGTTAACTGATAGATGATAACTTATGATGCGTAAAACCTTCCGTATGATGAAATTTAGTATATTATATAAGACAATAATTTTCGTCATTTTCATTGGCTGAAAGTACATCACGTGACATTCGTCCTTTTCCGATATCGACGCGAAAGCGCGTCCGCGGAATATGATATCGCACGATTCGGCAGTATCAACAAAAATAGGTATTGTAAAGACATTGTACCAATGGGAATTTTTAAATAGAGAATATAAAAAATAATATTTTGCGAAATATTCTTCTATTTTATTCCCTTTATTTTCAATCTTTGATTTTCGTTGTTTTAAAACTGATGTTGATAGCCTACTCTCCGTTCACTTAGTGCGTCATCAAGAGGCAGATGACGTCACAGTAAGCTGTGGAGCGAGATCGGCCTCTCTCTCTCTCTCTCGTCTATACAATATGTACTGTAGAGTTGGGTTTTTTTTTAAAATGATAAATAATTTCATATGTTAGTAGTGATTATTAAAATAGGGATAGCTTGAATTGGCAATTGATGCGTTTAGTATTTTAAAGATAGCGGATTATTTTGACGTCATAATGTACAATTTCCTGATTTTTTTTGTCTAAACGAAATTTTTGACATCCATAACTGTGCTGCGAGTGATTATATAATATAACTATTATAGACTTTATTGCACGGTCAATATGTGGTTATATGGACCCATATCAAGTGATATCGACCGCAGATACATAAAGTGATATCGACCTCGTAAGCTCGGTCGATATCACTTTCTGTGTCTTCGGTCGATATCACTTGACATGGGTCCATATAACCACATATAGACCTACAATGAAGTCCATAATTGTATAATATTTCTTATGATTTTCCGTTGTTATAATCAGAAAGTAAAACATATATTTTGAGTCACCGTGTTACTTTAATATGTTCGCGCCTTTTCAGGGTTTTCAAGAAACTGATATGATTCTTCTTACTTAAAGAAAATATCTGCTTTTTAGGAATGAAAGTTAACTGAAACCCAGCAAGTTGTTGCCATTGCGTGTTAACAATGTGATAATTATTTAATGAGGTGATAACTACAAGTATCCTGAGCGTTGTATTGCATAAGCAATTCCATGCCCGTTTTTTCAGGTCAACAGAAAGTCTGAAGTAAACAATTTAGAATTGATCATTTCTCCGATATATTGGTATAATAATTATTTAAGGTCATTAAATTGGCGGTTATTTAGCAAGTCATAGTTTGTTGTTGATTTTCTTAATAAATACAGTGAAAAACAATTCAAATCAATACATGGCAAAATATTCAAAAGATTTTTTTTTCATACACTCCGTCTTTTTACCCGGAGACATTCACAGAAGCACAAAATAGTTTCTTACAAAGTTATAATGGCAAAAATTTGACATCTTTTATTAATTCGAAAATTCTCGGGAATCGTCGCACAATTTTTCAACATTATCACCAGGGTACTTGTCATGTTGTATGCAATGCCAAATCCCTTAAGACTTTATTTTTGGCTGTGTATTAAAACTTGAGGGGAGAAAGGGGCGTTTAAAACAGAAAAACTGGACTATTTCATACTAGTGAATGAATGTAGCTAGTTTGTGCACAAAAGGGGTGGAAACAAATGCATTCCTATGTTGATCTTTTAATCCCCATGGTGCCTCACCATTTGTCTAGGCGACTTGTGAATATGCCGTACTTGATTCTATACTTAATAAGGATGCATGCACAACAATGCATTATATTGAAAACTGTAAACTTGGAGTACTTAACCGATATTTCTATGATATTTCCTTTAACTATGCATCCTCTCTGGGTCCTATTATCACTTCATTAAATCATGCGTTGTAAGCGGGTTGTAATCTTTTTTTGAAAAAAAAAATTCTACGTCTGAAGGAATATTGCGCTAGGAAAATTATGAAATCAAAACATTTGCCTTGAAGTTTCCAAGCACAAAAAAGCAATTTATACATTGAGATTTTCTCATTGTTATTTGATCGCAAAAGAGTAATTTCGCACGTTATATATTTTCAGCATTTAGCAAAAACATTAGACAAATCATTATTTAAAGTCGACTTTGAATGATTGTGGTCAAAACTGACAGTATAATCATATAAAGACCTCCTTTAAAAAATTATAGTCCTCTTCAAAAGAATTCGAACGCATTTATGAAGTGGTTTAGAAAAAAACATTATTATAAAGTAGACAGGTTAAACCAACTGAAAGTGAACTCATTCCAAGTTGCTAATTCAGTGTCATTTAGTATGTTTGGCCAACTACATTGACCTTGATCACGTGTTCCTCAATCTTGCTACCAAAATCTTATAAAAAGTCCTTTTTAATTCATTTTTTTCCAGGATTTTTTTACACTTTCACTCTCAATGTTTCATTACTGATCACCCACCAACTCTAAGCCTGAGAGAGAGAGAGAGAGAGAGAGAGAGAGAGAGAGAGAGAGAGAGAGAGAGAGAGAGAGAGAGAGAGAGAGAGAGAGAGAGAGAGAGAGTCTTGATCACTTTAGCTCTTATTCATGGAAATAGAATTGTTGCCATGAGTATATTATTATTTTTTTGCATTTCATATTCTGACCGATTAATGAAAACGAGACAGGTGTTTATTAAGCAATGCAATTGCTATTCACCCTTGTTTAGAATAGCACTTTAAGAGTAATTATCCAAACGCTCCTTGTTGCATTGTATCAGCCATTACTTGGCTGCTATCATTGATTCCGAAAACCGTCCCTCACCATTTACAAATGAACATAACATCGACCAAACGTGAGTTCCCTATCTCTTATAACTTCAATTAGGAACAAACCCATGCTTCACAGACAGATGAAAACTATTGACAACAAAGGTGTACGGTGAGAGAGAGAGAGAGAGAGAGAGAGAGAGAGAGAGAGAGAGAGAGAGAGAGAGAGAGAGAGAGAGAGATTTTCTCTTCGATAGTGCTTTGTAAAACTAAACTCAATTCTTTTTTCTGTGACATGCCAAAACGTCTTTTAGTCATCTCTTAATACCACCGAATTTGCTGCAAATTGACAGTTATGATATTTTAGCACGAAACTATAACTGGTTTAATATGGCGTATGTCAGAAGATGGAATTGGACAGCCCTCGTAAAAACATAAAACGGCTTTAACTGCAAATCAGATTAATTGAAGTTAGTATTATTCACGCTATCAGTATCCGAGCACCAAAAAGCTGCATCAAGTACATATTGTTCATGAACAATACACATATAAAACAAAATGGACAAACTCTCCCTTTGTATCATCGAGGGATGGCCGTGCCCCGAGCCGTGTTCCCTCTCTCTTCGGTTCTTGTTAGTTTGTTCAGTTGAAGCCACTTTACCATTTCTCTTATATCTCGTTTTGCTGTAGCTGCTGACCGTGAAACATATGGTGGAATAGTTTCGGGAAATATTTGGGGTAAACCGACATCCAAAAAGTATTGGCTTTAGAGAAAGAACCAGCAGGGAGATTATCAAGTTGGATTCCCCTTTTCACCTTAAGTTTATGGTTAACAAGGTCGCTAAGCAAGTCTTTGGGTTTTCTTGCGTTCCGTCTTGAAGAGGACATTTGCCTAGACATAGCCAACAAGAGAACAATACCGAAAACAAATGATTTGGTTCTTCTCCAGCCCTTCACATTTAGATGTTTTCTGTATAGTTTGGTTAAAATATGTCTGTCGCTTTTGTAGAGGACGATATGGCAAATATGCAACAACGAAGTAATTTTGATTAGAAAAGTCAACTTTGTTCAGATGTAAGGAAAACTCAATTTTCAAATTCTATTTTAATTATATAAGAATTGCATGTCAAATACAATCAATGCATTCCTGATGATGTTTGATTACAATAAAATGCACACAGGTCTTCTTTAAATTATATAAAAAAAAAAACAGGTAGATGAAAGCATGCATGCCTGCTTCCAATAAATGTATGGATGGAAATAATTTAAGTTATCATTTTTTGTTTGAAAAGTTTTTTGTCGGAATGGTTGAATATTAATCTTTTATAGTGAATTTGTGTTGTACTATTTAACAACAAAATTCTAAATATGCTCACAGGACTTTGCAATCTTCTTCCATCCTATGACCTCTATTTCTTCGTAGGTACTTCAGGGATTACGGGCCGCCAGAAGGCGGTCCATTATTTGATATACATTTAGATATTGTAACTGCGTTTCTGCGGGATAGTTTTTTTTATATGATTAATATTATGCTAATTTTTATGAATTAAAAGTAAATTTGCATGAATTTGAATTAACCTGAAAATTTGAGCTGGCCTAATTTATTTTTAATTCTTTTGAGAACCTCAAGCAATTAAATAACAATGATTATCTTTATAAACTGAAGTATAGATATAGATTTATAATTCCATTTAGGAAAAAAATTATCCAGCTTATTTTTTACCTTTGAAATTGTGCAGTTTCTACCGGATGAGCATGATCTTACATGTACCTTTAAAATAATCCATTTCTATTTTATTAAGTGGTCCCTTGAAATCATATATTAAACTAATGCATTAAGTTTTAATTCAATACAATGCAACAACAAAAAATCAAAATGGTTTGAAATAAATAATCTCCAAGAGAATAATGATGACTTGAACTTTGTATTAGAATAATGTACAAATCAATGTGTTCTCCATTACTTCATACTTTGCAATGATCATACAATTACCGTTAGAAATGCTTACAGTAACTCACTCGGTTCTTAATAGTAATTATAGTTAAATGTTAAATTTCGAGACGTGTTGCTGAAAATATATTATAATTTCCATAAAAATGAGTACAACCAACTCGTCATTTTCTTCTTTGTGGTGTGTTTTTTATGTAAACAACCAATGATGATTCATACAACAATTATATTTTTTGCGGCCCATTTGACGCTTGCGTCACTATGTTTTCTTGTTATAACACTGTCGTTCAGATAATAAGGCCATGGAAAGCATGAAAGCGAGATTTTCATTCCGATTTTCTCCGTTGACTGTCACGTTTTATACATAACACGAACATTTAGATTCGATATCAAATTCATTTGATTTGCAATTATGGTATATCGACCTTCTTTCGCGATGTTTTAATGTTCTAATTCTGTATATATGTACATTCAATAGGGGCATTTTATTGACTGCTGGTTAGCATCTTGAAAGAGGGTGTGTAGAATGTGTAGAATATCATGTAATACGTTATTTTAGGAAATAACCAACCTTGAATCCCTATTTTAACAATTTACATATAGACGACGCCCCATTGTGGTTATTGGTCTACCTGAGAAGCTTTTAATGTAAAATACAGGATAATCAATTTCTTTTATATTTAAATAAGTTTTCGATTCCTTTAATATGAATTATCTGATATAGGAAGTTTATCTCAAAGAATGCATCGACATTCTTTATATATGGAGGTTTACAAAATATAATAGCAATAAATTACTTTTCCATTATCCCAGAGAAGTGAATGTTCTCTTTTTATATATTTGTATACAAAAGAAAGTGCAATTTGTTGATTATTAGTAAGAATGATCTGATATGCTTCGTGACATACATGTGCTCTCTTCAGATGTTGACCAAAAACCGTCTGATAATATGTCTCACATAAAACGAGTGAAGAGTTCCTCTTTGATATAGAACAATCCGTATAAATAGCGATGAAAAAAGTAACAACGAAATCCCCCCCCCCCCCCCCCAATTTTACTTTAGTCTTTGAGAATATTTTAATACTGTTTGTAGAATTGAATTTTGATTAAAAATGCACACATCTTCATACATACAATTGAATTTCATGCTTTGTTGCAGTCTTATCAGATCATTCCAATAATAAAAGGAAACTTTTTATTTATATGCAAATTAACTTGATCCCACAGCAGTAATTAGTACTAAAATCAATAACCATGATCCGATAAATTGCCAACAGACAATTAAGACTGGGCGAAAGCTGTAAATGTATCCGCATTCATTTCGTGCAAGAATATAAGTCTAACAAGAGAAATATTAATATACATTCCGTATGAATCTCTTGTAAACTTAAGGCGAAAATTATTAAAATATTTAAAAACAGTAACTAGAATTTTCTTAATCGTCTGAGATCTAAGTCGAAATCCGTCTGTTAATACATGTATTGGTCTTCACAGTTTCGCAAAACCACTTAATACATTTTAACTGTTGTCCTGACTCAATTCATTTGTCTCCTTTACGACCATTTTGCTTGATACGTCGATTGTGCTTTATATCGTTGGATGTTCAATTAAATAGAGCAGTCTTACGTATTTCTTTTTGCATGATCATTGCAAATTTTTGTAATGAATATGAACTTATTGTTCATAAAAAATAAAAATTTAAGTCCCATTTGCTTAGCTCTTCTTGTGTCCAAAAGGCAAGTTTTATTTCAAATGCTAAGCGTTAGTTCTCTGACTATTGACATGACTGCACTTAATTATATGGTTCATACCGTACGGTATAATTGACATTAAAATTGTTAAAGACCGTTGTTCCAATTAATAATTTGAGAAAAGACCTATGGGCTTTAATGGTCAACTGAGTGGAATGTAAAACCTTGTTAGCTCAGATCAGTATTACAACAATTTAACCAAACCTTTAGTGAATAAAGTAAATGAGCTTTGGAAATTGATTTTAATGATGCATAAGGTAGGCCTAGCTATACTGTGGTTTCATAAATATTCATGGGTATCAATTTTCGTGGATTTAATGAAAATTGCAGTTTCAAGGACACGTAAATTCGTGGTCTATGATCCTATCCAGGTGAGATACAATGATAACAAATGTGGTTGTAAACACTTTAAGCGATGGTCTATCATATGGCATATTTGTATTTTTCGATATATGCAGCTTAGACGGGTGCAAAAATGCCACCTTGGCACTGGCATAATTATCCGGCACAGTATTAATTCAGCTTGGTGAGAACATTCAGTTTACTGTAGGCCATTCAGTCGTTGGCTATTAGAAATCAACAACTAAATGTCGTGCTTTCAAAATCATTGTTTTTTACTTTGGCTGCCGCTCGGTATCAAGCAAAACTTGTTTTGATGCATTACATCATTGTAAAATTGCACGGTCTTATATTAAGTATTTATTGAAAAGAAAGGATTAAAAAGTTGATATTTTTGTGGCATCAATTTACTAAGTCACATGGACAAGGTCATCGCATTGCCACGGCATGGTTAATTTTCAGAAGCGAGGTCGTTGCAATTGAAGCAATCCAGTTATTGTTTCCTTAGTAGTCATTCCATTTCTTGCCATGAAAACTTCTCATTAAGAGATTGCCTATAGAAGCTTTCAGCGAATCAGAAATATACGGAATTGATGATGGGATTGTTTTTCAAATGTCAAAGCATCAAGATGATGAAGATTTGTTGTTTTTCTTCTAAACATATCCTTATGATAACAATCTGCTTTTTAGTAGAGATATTTTAATGAAACTACGTAAATGTGTTATTTTGCAACGTACAAATAATTAACCATATATTTCACCTTAAAGCATCTTTATATAGAGTTAACGTTGTACCAAAAATATTGGCAGGTACTAATATTATAAATACAGAGGGCACATGAAAACATAATAACAATTAACACACAATTAAAGGTGATGATATGGACTGTCTAATTATTCAATTTGATTGAATTTGATTCGGTTCAAATGTCGTGATACTAAATAATATCTCTAAATTATAATGGATCATAAATCAAAGCCAATTATAGGATTGAATCATTCCTGGTTCTTTGATTGGTTGAAATCAAACATTCTAAAAAAAGTAAATAGTTGTATTAACCAGCACGTGACCTAAGAGGTGAATATAATAACATTTGATTTTTTTCTACCGTGAACTTAAATAGATTGGAAGTTTCCAAAATACTGCGATTGGTTATCATAATTCCTGTAATCCAATGAAATTTCGCGTTTTTCAATGTGCTCGGCTTTGACTTACACTAAATTTGATGTCTGTATCAATTTGTCACTGAATCATATAATAAAACAATTATTGTTGATTTTTCGATCTATACTAAAAATAATCAAGGTTAATGTACGCTCCGGTTGGTATCAATATATACATGTATTTTAAGGGGGCTGGGGGTGGCTGCCATTTTAGACAATATTGATCTCCTATAAAAGAAGAGCTCCATATAAAGATAAAGGAAAATGATAAAATTTTATATTAAAATGTATGAGTTTTTTCTTTACCAAATAGTAGATGACAACTTCAGATTTTCAGTTAAATCTGATGGTTTTTATATTATAATATATTTTGACCTCCCAGCCTCCTTAAGGACTGAAATTGTTTAAGTACTAAATACTGAATAAACATAGTTTAGAACGGCATTGTGAAATGAAAAAGTGTGATTTGTATTAGATAGCAATGCAAGTTGCATGTAGGAAAAGATGATGTAAATGTATGTGGTAGGAGATGAATTTTATTTTTTTAAAGCTAAAATGAAGTTACGAAAGTCGTATTGCATTAAGGTCAAGATCTAGTAAATGAAAGGTGCCTACAGGTTTATGAAATTCAAGATATCAATTATTTCAATGATTAATAACATTCATTCTGTAACAATAGCGATTTTTGATAGGGTGTATCGGGGCTTAAACGTTTGGCAAACACAATGAAAAATAATGTTTTTAACTGTCAATTTCTATGTAATATGAAGGAAATAAGTAACAAATCACGAAGCTTTGTCCATTTTTGACTAATGAAATATATCTAGAATGCCTACAATCTCTACAAAAACAGCATTAAACAAGTTCTTGACCTTCTCTTAAAATTATGTCAAATTGAATATAGGTATCGGGATTACTTTTCCCATGATTGAATATAGAATGTCAAGAAACTGTTTCATTTTTACCTAATTCCTAGCCATAAAGAACAGGGAAAAGATTTTTAACAAAATCAATTATGACGTCATAACGGTTCTAGCAGGAAAAAGGCACTCTAGAATCATTTACTAGATCTTGACCTTATAATCATTGATTGGATTTTTTTTTATTTGTTTGTTTTCTAATAAAATGAAAACATCACTTATACATTATTTCACTTCTTATGTCATCACAAATGTAAAATTCAAGCTAATCCAATGTTACATTTACATCAAAGGTATACTGTGTACGTAATTTAAGGAACAAACAAGTTCCACAGCTCGGGGCTCTTCCTAAGTTACTGGGTAAAAAAAAAAACACCGATGAGCCATGTATTATACATATACATTGTAAGAGTACTAGTCTAAGTGCAAAATTTACCGTTTAAATCATAATTTTATCAATATTCTTGTCTTTTTACTACTAAAAGTAGTGAAATCTAGGCGTTACTTAAGCGGTTGACAATTTATCAAATTTAGAAATAAATGTATATTTTAGTTATTACATGCATCAACTTGCGTATCATTATAATATGATTATTTTACCAATGATATAAACAGTCTGTACATGATTCTTTTATCGAAATTAATATACAGTTCATTAAAAAAACCTTTCTACCATTTCTCTTTCCTCTGATACTTTTTTCTGTATTGTAGCTGTATTGAAGTAAGTGATAATCGATCATTGTAATGTCTACAATTAGTACAAAAAAAAGATAAAACTTGTGTAGAACTTTATTGTACAATGCCAATCAACACAAAACATGAATAAACATTAATATTGAGAAAGTGAAAGAATATAAAAATGGAATGTTTTGTATACTGAATTAATTCTTGAGAAAAGAAATAATGATCATCAAAACTGATTATCATTATTACAATTTCATCAGATTTGAAGTTTTATATCTCCCTTTTCATTACCTTATGTATTACAATCTATTATTTTTTCTATACAAACCTAAAAACAAAAATAGCACCCTCCATTAAATGATGAAAGAATAATATGTAAACAGAACAACATTGCGCAGTGTAACTTAAGTAGATAACATATACAATATTACTTACCTGTAATAGAGAATGAAGAGTCATTTAAGCATGACGTTTACCCAAAACCAAAAGATAAATAGTATACCATTCATTGAAGGGTTATTTTTACTTTAAAAAAAACAAGGTCATTTTTTTCTTTCTTCAGTTAATGGCCTTTGAAAATTTCTTTGAATTCCGTAACAGTTTTAAACTGTCAAATCAAGATTTTCTTAATTGTGAAAAAATTATACATATGAATAAACTTTTTAGAAATGAAATGTTTTTAATTACATTTGCTGTCTAGGAATGCTTTTAAGCATTAATCAATTTTTGCGTTGTCCTACAATTATATAAAAGAATATTAAGCAAGATCAAACCAACAGAAAATTTGCACATATATATGAATAACAGATAAAAACTGAAATTTTGTTATTTAATAGAGAGCTGCCTAACAATATTAGTGCAAAAAGAATCTGATCAAATTAAACCGAATTTCCTCCGTTTTGCCTAAGGTGATAAAATGATAAAAGAATATCAAATGCTATGTCGTTATAATTCATTTCATATATTAAATGTATTTAAAACAAACTTATGCCATTGAACGATCTAAAATCACGAATAAACAGCAACCTCAACTCGGTATTAGACAAGTCAATTCACTTTACTGATATCGAAATAAAAACATGTACTAAAATTCCGTTTATTTTGCACTAAATATTGTAATCCTCCGAAAAATGGAAGAACAAAAACCCAACAAAGTTATAAAGTACAAAACAAGATGGTTGGACAAACCTTTACAGATATAGGTACAAAATAAACCAGCGCCAATGCGTTCTTACTTTGAGTGTCAACAAATCACATAAATTGTTATTTTCCTAGAATAAACAAGAATAAATATAGCTGACGTTTCTCATCAGAGTAGAAGTTGTCATCTGAAACCCAGCCGGAAATGGGAAAGAGGTCCATTTTCATTACAAACCGCTTAGATATGAAATGGAACATTTCAGTTAATCTTTCTCTTATCAAATTCCATGCCAAAAGGACGTGTCCCTTAAATAAACCCATAACACCACCCAAGCCTGTAAAGTTTATTGAGAAAACCGGCTCAATTTACACTACACTCAAATCGGATCATCTTGTGCTGAAACTGCAATGAATGGGGTTTTCGTTTGCATTAATCTTTTATCGACGACATGTTATAGATGCAATCGGATTTATGTGACACGAACACTCTTCATTTACTTACACTGATGCTATAATTGTTATTCCAGCTTTATGCGTATGAATTGAAGGCTATCATTAGACATAAAAAATACATTCTTAGCTATGCAAAAGCATCTTATACTAAATGAATCATGCGCGATTTATATACATTTAAAATGTTTCGTATTATTGTTTAAGACACAAAACATTTTAATTACTTTGAATGCGCATCATTGTGAAAATTGATGACGTTATTTCTAACCGACACATGGAATTATCTCTTGGACTGATACATGTAACAACAACAAAAATCTGTGGTCAAAGGCTCCTTGTGAATATTCATGAGGCAGTGGACAGTCAATTCGTTTCTCCAACCCGACTACTTGAAGTTGTCTTGTTCACTCGCTGTATTGGGTGTCATTGTGTATATTCCCATTCTGTTCAACCTGTCTTTGAACCAGCCTAACCACCTTCTGGATTCCTTCCTGAATGCAGCCGTGAACATTCCTATACAAATATTATTTGCATATGAACATAAATTTGATCACACGAGTTATAAATGATCAAAACACAGAAACCCAAAATGTAAGCGCTGCCTTCCTATTAAGCTACCAGTTTGTTAAAACCCGCCAATCAACCAATTTAATATTTTGGTACCTTTTTACCTGTTAGAAAATGCAAGACATTTACTTAATATAGTAACCTGTACGTCTTGCGATCATGACGATCGTTCAGCTATTCGAACAAGATTTCTGATATGAATGGTAGATATTTTATAGAAAACAATTACTTGTTTATTGTTGGCTTTGGTCGAACATAACAGTGACACGTAAAGGCTTGTATTCTATATAATACATCAATATAATAAGAAAACCGAGAAAACAGAGACATTACATAAACATTTACTTTTTGTCCGTTCTACTCATGATCCTACCGTAATAATTACAGTTAAACTTGTACACACAAAGTTAAATTAAGTTCACAAAATTTTTTTCACTATGTTTTTTTTTAACCAACTTCCATTCACTGGCTCCCTTCAATCCTTTAATTATTATTTTCGTGACAAGTCTGTTCAGAAAATGAGTTCCAACTACGACTTACCATAGACAATGGGATCGAGACACGCACTGGAGACAGCGAAAATAAAAAGGCCTCTTTGAACTTTGGTATCGATGTTTTTGGCCGATTCCCTGAAAGAAACGAAAGTGGATTAATTGAAAAATAGTCGCAGAAAAGTAACAGACATAAATTTTATCTCAGTTTTTTATCAGTCATTTTCTATTTCTGAATTTGATTATCATTTCTGATTTTACAACAAATGTTGCGAATTAATGCACTCTCGGCAGTCAATGAATTATACAGATCTGTACTATAAACGAAATTGCTTTAAGGAATGTTCTTCAAAATGTCTGCGTAATGTGATCAGCATCTCACAGAAAACAGCTAAATGGCTATTAATGACATCAATTAAATGATGTTCAGGAAAAATTTACAATTTATTGAAACTGAATCTGAAAGCCAAATTATAGACTTATAAAAAGACCATCCCTAATAAAGGTCATATTCTTTATATTAAGATTTCCGTTGACACCTCCTCACGTTATGTTACAATGAAACGACGTAGTTACTTGAAGAGTAAATTATAGATGCTCAGCTGTTTTGGTGTTCATTAATGGTCAGATCTAATTGCTTTTATTTTTCAAATTGTTTATCTCGGAATAAAACAGTTCTCGGCACAATATTGGTCCCTTTGCCATCAACTTTTAAGATAAATAAGTACACATTATATCTCATGTGAAAGAAAAGATAGATAACAAAGCTAGTTTCTTTTAAAACATTTAACTCTGCCAGGGCGATAGAAGATGGTGCCCAAAGGAATTGATAAATGTATAGTAATTATAGACGTGCGCTCAATAAGTCGGTCGCAATGTAACAAAAGTCAACAGATAAATTAGATAATTACATCGTATATCAATATTGCGATGACTAAGAATACTTAATGTTGAGCACATTTGGAAAAGTTAGGGAAGTACGTGAACAAGACTGTAAAAATTGCACCGTCATTATTAATAAAGGGTTGAACAACATTCCTATATAGCTAGGCGCATTCAAAGTATACTTAAGATAGTTTCACCTATGTTGAGTGTTCTACACAATGTAAACTGTATGTATTCTAAAAACCGTACCCTCTGTGACTTTGTATTGACTCAATACATATTGATCAATATTGATAAATTAGGATTTACTCATTTATCAATCTTCTCTCTGTAGAACAATAGTCGCTTTGTTTTGTATTTTTACTCTACTTTAAGAAGTGTAAGCTTCTTTAATTTGTTTACCCGTAATAATTGAGCTAACGATGTAAGTACTGTGTTATTTGAATGGTGGAATTTCTGAATGTTAAACATAGAACAATGTTAAGATGTTCTGTAATTTCAGGTACCGAGCATAGTTTTTGAAATGGGGGGGGGGGGGGGTGCAAACTTATCCAAAATCTTGACAAGCAAAAAAGAAAACAAAACATACATGTAAACAACCAATTCGCCAATCTTACAAAATCCTCATCCGTGGGTGGATGCAAAGTTTCTAAGAATTCTATTTTACTGTTAATTTTCTTAATTTCCCTAAATTTTAAAGGGTTCCCAAAACATTTGTTACGATAACCCTGCCCTCTCCCTCCCTTTCTGGTGTGCCAGGATTTTAGAGTGATGATTTTGATTTTTAATCAAACTATAAGCATCATATTTAAGAAATCTACAAGATTAAAGATGTTGATATTCGCGGTCTTTGACTTGTCTATTACACCCTTGCTTTATTTATGTTTTAGACGGTGTTAAGGGAATGTGATAATTATAAATTATTTTCAGAATTCATTTGATACTTACCGGTCGATCCAAAACCAAGACACCATTAAAAAGTATGGAGTCCAACACAGGACAAAAACCGTCACTGAAAAAAGAAGTTATATGTACATGTAAGTATGGAGTCCAACACAGGACAAAAACCGTCACTGAAAAAAGAAGTTATATGTACATGTAAGTATGGAGTCCAACACAGGACAAAAACCGTCACTGAAAAAAGAAGTTATATGTACATGTAAGTATGGAGTCCAACACAGGACAAAAACCGTCACTGAAAGCACAAGTATATTATTCATTTATAGTGCATACGAAACCATTGTATCCACTTTCATAATATTTGAAAATGAACCATCAATTAACTTCTTAAATACTGTAAAAATATATTGGTATTCGTTTTTAAGGTAAGAGATTCAGATGTGCCGTTCTCTGTGAACATGATGATAAAACTTTTATATTTTTTTATAGATTAAATTAACGCTTTTCTTTATTTTGTTGAGATCGACAATACATTTTTCAAGGAATTTTTGGAGATCAATGACCATTTGGTGTTTAATCATGATAGAACATGAAATATTTGATTAAATCATTAAACTATCCAGACGACTCTACGTTGGTTTGGAAACATAAGTACAGAGTTACGTTAGAAAGGAAGATAATGTGCATTTAATGTTCCTTCTCAATATCGTTCCATTTCATGGGGTATTAATGGACAAGAAGATAAGCTGCGGAGCATTAGTGATTCGATTTAAACGATTTCTTTATCGAAAATGCCAATATTTTATGAAGTCTGTAGGATTTATAGTTACGTAAGAATTCGACATCAAAACTGGTATTTACGACTGAAGTCGGAAACCAGTAGGAGTCTTCATTTTGTTATAACGCTTTTATCTCTGTTATCATCAATTCAACAGCGATATCGAAAAATCATTCCAATCAATTAGTAGAGCATTGACTTCAAATGCAAAACTAAGGTTTTTTTTAAAATAATGAAATGGAGCCTTAAAAATAGCAATATAGGATAAACTATCTAACTAACGAATCAAATACCCACCCAACTAAATTAGTATGTACGTCGATTTGATTACATGAAGCTAACAATTGCCTTTTATTATTCATGCATTTTCACAGTTCTTGTTGTATGCATAGCTTTGATTTCGGTGCTGCAGGAAGCCCCACACGTTATAAGTCATGATTAACAGTGGTCGTAAAACTTAAACTAAAAGTTAGAGGGAAGGGAACACAAACGAAACACAATATAGAAGCTATGTATTCACTAAGACCCCCCCCCCCCCCCCCCCCCCCCCACACACACACACAAACAATGGGGAGGGGGCACAACTAACCAAATATTAATAAATTGTAACAGATAGTGGCAAATATACTGCCCCCTCCCCCACATCTGAAAGTGGGAAGGGGAGTTTATAACCCTTGCTACCCCCTACCCTAACCATGTCTATGTCTAACTTTACAACTAACGGAAAATGGAGGTGTTATAACACGATGGTAGAGCGTTACGGTCTGTAATTTTATCAGCAGCGACGTGAGCCCGAGGTCAGGTTCTCTGCCAGGAAGACCTCGTCTTGAAGACATCGATCAGCGCTCAAAGATGGCCCGTGGAGTGATGCCGTAATCGATTAACGGACGACGACAAAGCGGCGCGGGTTTTGTTAATTAATCTACTTATGGACAGTCAGTTTCTAGATACGGACGGAGTTTTTTTTTTTTTTTTTGTCTAAGGGGAGAAATTAGAATGGAAATACTGTTTAAAGAACTAGCCATTTGTGTAATTGGCATCTTGATGCATTTTATTTCCTTACTAATTCCTTTAAACCTAAATATAAGTTGTTTATAGATGTCCTACCAGTTGATATATATTTTTAAAGTTTTAAACAGTTTTTATTAGAATTTTACACGTATCGAATTATATAGTATATTTGGTGGGTTTTTTCCCTTATTCTTAAGATTTTCTATTCACTTTCCGAAAGTGTGCACCATTTGATATTCGATGAAATGTCTTCTGGCACTTCAATTATTTTCATGAATCCGTAAATTCTGTGATGTTTGATTTGTTGAAATACCAGAGGCTCTCCGAAACTTTTTTTTTAAACCGAAGGCACCTGCAGGTGAAAATTTTGCAAAGGTTTTTGACCGCCTACTTCGGTCAAGGTCATTGTAGGATCACATCATTAAGATCGGAAGTAAAATGCTCAATGATTTTTTTTTCTTCAAAACTTCAGAGATGAACTTTTGTCAAATATATCTATTGTATTATACATGCTTGCAATATTCAGCCATCATTGAGACGTGCATACATGTATACTTTCGATCAATACGATGATTTAGCTACCCTCAAATTACAATATTGTACTTTTCAGGTAGCTAAATCATCGCGTTGACCTCAAAATGTATAACCATAGAAGTTTAAAGCAAAAATGGGTGAGAATTTATGTGCATAAATTAGATTGGTTCAATAAATAAAACCCCACAGATTAAATGTGAATTTGTTTAAAGAACTGATTCGACGATGAAAAATGCCTCTAAGCGGACCTTACGAGAAAGCCTGCTGTTTTAGATTAATCAAATTGAATTCGAATCGGCTGGTCGACATATTGACAACATATTGGAGAGAAGCTAAAAAGCGTTGCCATAAAAACCACTGCATGCTGTTTGGTATGATCAGTGTCTGCATTACGCACCAATTAAAGGTGATAGAGCCAGCCTTTGAAATGTCAGAATTCATCAGACTTTCTACCGAACGCGGAACATATTCTCTATCTACCAGACACGATATATATTATTTAATGGGAAGCAGCTCAATAGCAAAAAAATGTGTCTAAAGTCTACATGTGATTTTGGTGTACCTTTAATGGTGTGTGGTGTCTGCGCATTATATGTTATTATAAACAACGTATTACGAGTTCTATTCAAACCTACAAATGGGGTGAAAAGTTCACTCCAGTTTACAAATAAATTCGACATGAATGTAAAAAAATTAGCAAATATGTTTATTTCCAAAATTTCCAAAAATCTTCGTTTTACATGTAAATGTATCTCAGGAAAAACAGAAATAGACATAGTAACTCCTCATACTAGGACATATTCATTTCTAGGTCATTTGCATCAATAAGCGACCAGCTGCGAACCATTACATGCCACTCAACGTGTCGTGATATGAAACCAATATTAAATGTAACTGATAACTGAAAGCTAATTTGGTAAGGGGTAGGCAGGTATATCGGACTATCATACATTAAGTGCTGTTAAAGATGGGGGTTTGTGAGACAGGGTGCTAAAATTTTGAAATAACCGCATTTGCTATGACGATTGTTTGAAATTATAATGTAAATATCCGTCTTAGAATTTCCAATATTTAAGACATTTATTTTTTTGAAACTGATATTTGAAAAATGCCTAGGGTTTTAACCAATCGTCGAGTACTTTATACATATAAATGTACGGCATTACATGTAACTATCAAAGTTAAGATATTTGATTTCAACGTATTTGAAGATGAAAAAAGACTTGTCTAGATGAAAATAAAACGGTCTAGATTCTGAATACAGACATCTTTAAAAATGTGTTAAAATGAACTTTCTGTAAAAGCAAGTCAAGATAAATTGTAAATTACTTAAGATCATTATGACCCTAAACATATTTTGATAGGATTGAAGGATTACAAAACAATAAAATATTTCACAATAGACAATATTTTTTCTCCTTCTGACCATTATGCTTATGAGCTTCTCTGATTTTTTTTATTATGAACTCATCATCACATTTCCTAAATATTTACTTTTGTTTTCTTAATAAACTCCGATGATTTTTTATATTGGTTCTCTCTCTCTCTCTCTCTCTCTCTCTCTCTCTCTCTCTCTCTCTCTCTCTCTCTCTCTCTCTCTCTCTCTCTCTCTCTCTCTCCACTCTGTTTAATCATCAAATTTCGTAATATATCCATAAAATCGATATCAATAAAAAAAAAAACAATAATCATTCCACAGTCCAATGTAACTACAGTGTAAATCATAATTTACCTATAACAAGTGTCATTTTGAGTGTTCTTATGCGGGCCTTCCCAATGATTCCTGCTCTCGTACATGAGATGAGCCCACTTCTGGATAGGGGATATGTGTGGGAGCGATGAGTGTACAGGCCAAACTCACGGCGTTCCTCTGTAAAAAAAAAAAGTAATAAGTGATGAAATATAGGTCAGATGAAAAACAACTAACCAATAAACCTATGATTGTAGTTATTGTAAGCTCTAAAGTAGATTTTACTGCAATCTTTCTTCAGCTTATTGTACAACTTCTCACTAGCATTGAAAATGTTCGAAATTTAAATTATCTTGAAATTCTCAACCCCCTCCCTTTCATTAAAATTACAAATGACATCGTTGGCTCAATAAAGTATCAGTCACATTACCCAGCGATGGGGTAAACGATGTGATACCGATGCGTTTTTAGATGAAAATGGCGTGGATGCCGACCGGACACCCATAGTAATCGGACGGTGACTGAGGTCATCGGGCACATCGGTGGAAGTCATCGGAAGAAAATAAGTTGTAGTTAAAAATCAGCGATGTCTTTACCGATGTCCCACATCGTTTCTCATCGGCAATACATCATTAACACATTATTTAAGAATCGGCAAATGTATGGCCGTTCATTGTCCGGTGCCCTTTTAGTCTGAGGTGAGAGGTGGTTAACAAACATCGGCCGATTATCGACCTAACATTGCCCATACCCGGCCGATGTACTGCCGATATACGAACGGCGTTCACCAATGTACGATGCCTGTTGCTGTAACAGATGTGTTAACGATTACTTGGCCGATGAGGACCGATGTCGGGGCATCGCTCACATCACCGATTACCACCGACTATCACAGGTCTACGGCGACCGGCCGAGTAATGTGACTAAGGCATAAACTGAAACATTCACAGATAACCTTCCAAAGCTCTTTTATCAAAGATAATTGATTTTTACAATTCGTATGGTTCATACTATTTCTTTCAGCAGTCCATACATTCTTAAGACGAAGATTGCATTTTTGGTTAGACATGTACGTAGCATCAAGGGGGTGGGGGGTGCTGGTCCCCGCTTTTTCTCCCAGCCAATATGTTTCTTAAATTTACATATAGAAAATTAAATTTTGAAGAGTTGGTCCTCTTCTTTTTTTTTAGCATATTAAAACTGTAGTGAAATTAACAAAATTAACATTATAATAGAAGTTTTAGATACAACGTTACCCCACCCACCCAGCGGATTAAGAATTTTGAGGATTGGCGGATTAGGGTTGTGGGTTTTTTTTTGCTTGTCAAGATTTTTGGATAAGCTCCCCCCTTCCCACTTTCAAATACGATGCAACGTGCCTGTGTAATGAGACATTTTACGTTGGCTTAATTTTTATTTGCCAAATGCCTCTAATGAGAAAGTCCTATAATGATTATAAATATATCAACATATTTTGGTTTAGAAGGAAAACATTGAAAGTGACAAAATAATATCACCGCATTGTACCAAACAGGGATACATTTCATCATTTTTCTAAGATAATCTTGGGTATCTGCATGATATATATCCATTAACTAGCCAATCATGTTGAGTACATAATAATATTATCCGTATCTGCTCTTGCCAAATGAAACCAATAATCAAATTATTCATGGTAATTATTACCAGCTGATTCAATTCTAATCAATTGTGTGATTAAATAATTTATTGGGGACCTGTAAAAGTGTTTTTCAATACATAAAGTGATAAATAATTGAGTCTCGCTGACTGATGTCGAATCTAGCAAATCAGAGCCTCAAAACTCTGACTGAAATTGCTTAGAATTAGCAGGGTTTTGATGCAGATAACACATCACGGCGATGAAGCGCAAACAAAAATATAATAAGGCATCTTAGTTAAATCTGTTGAAGTTCTGTCGTACAAAAATGCATTCTCAATAAATCATCACAATATGCTGAAATGACATATATTTCATGACTCTTTGTTTAACATAATGATTTCATCTCTAGGTCTTCCGTCTGACAAGAGAGCCTTGTTAGATAAATGACCCGTATTTGCGTTTTAATCTGGACTGGGTTTTTTTTTTCAGAACACTTAGACCACACAGACTGAGAGATTTTAAGATTTTATTTGCCCGTAGGTTCAATTTCTGCGCGCTTGATATCTTTTGCAGGAAATGGCTTACATATAATCTGTACTTTTTACGTACCAATGTATCATCATTTTCCTGCAGTAATATAAATACACTAAGCTTCATAGTTATAAAATAGTTCATGTCTTTTTGCCCCAAGACTACTCGAAATATGATTGGAAATGTGATTAAAGCTCAGTCTAATCATAAATTTAATTTTAAAGGCTAGCATGGTTCTTGTGTACTTTGGCATTGGTCGAGACGTACTTGGAATTCAGTAAAGGTTATCTAAAGTAAAATTGTTATAGGGGAAAGTTTTAAGAAATGTTAAAGAGAATATGTATTATTACTTGTAAAACCAAAACCTTGGGGAAAAACTGGCCAAAAATACATTGTATAGTTCACAAAAATCATATTTGATTGAAATACAAATTCAGACTCGCAGTAGCAACGATGGAGGGGAGGGGAGTCTTTCTTCTTCACGGTTTCACATTGAATCCTTTTGATATATACATGTACATGTTATATATAAAAAAAGGTATCTCGACTCCTTGCCCAACACAGTTTTAAGACTTTTCTTTTTTAACAAGGATGTTAAAAGCTGGTATAAGAGATGACCCCCCCCCCCCCCCACCTCTACGGATAGGGACTTTCATGTCAAGATTATTTTGGGGTAGGTCTGGCCTACACTTTAAAAAAGAATGCTTAATTCTACAGACTGTTTTCTTTTACATAATTTACAATAAGAAAATTAATATTACAAGTTAAAAAGATTAACTTTATCAACAAAAAGTAAATATTTTTACTACTTTTAATTGTACCTTCGTCCCTTCGCGCTGTTTTCGAAACCTTGTACAGGATGAGGGAGTATGACGTGGTGATGATGACCAATGGCAACAGATAAACGGTGATGACGTTGAAGAGATTATAGGCCAGCTCGTGTTGTTCTGTGGGGAAGAAGTTGAACGTCACGCACTGCTCAAACCACGTGAATAAGGGATGACGCTCAACATGAAAGATGATACTCTGAAAATTAAGTTGAATAAAGCTTTTCTTGTAAATTTCTGCCGCAAAAAAAGATAACAAGATTTCGGTGTCTTTCTTGGACATGTTGATTAGCTATAGATTATGAATTAGTTGTTTTAAAATACGTAACATTCACACTAGTTACAGTATTATTTACTGAGCTGCAGTATGTAATTGTAAAAATAATAGTAAATAGTCGTGTTACATAAAAACCTTTGAACTGTAAAACAAAAACTCCCTTAAACTCCTTTTCATTTTTAGAGACTCAGAAAAAAAAATCAGAGGAGGATATTAATCAATAATTCATGAGATATTTTGCATGTAAACATTTTTCTTTAAATGTTTTTCGTTCTCCCTGGTAAGCTTATCAAGGCTAATCAAGGCCCCAAAGTTAGCAAAAAAGGTGAATATTATCAGGAAAATGTTTTCGTTTTACAAAATTAAGATAGAGGAATGTATCTTCAAAGAAACTTTTTATACACCCGAGTAATTTTTCGGTAGAAAAGAAATCATAAGTATTTATATTATCACAAACTGTTTTGATTACTTATCATCGTTATCAATTTTTACATTTTCTCACATATCTATGAACTGAATTGGTGTAATGTTGGAAGTTTTTAATCAACAAGCAAATCAAAATAATTGAAGATATAAATGAGCGACATCAACATCATAAAAGAAATAAATGAACAAAAGACCCCCTCCCCCACAAAATCTAAGGATTGACCCAGAAAAGAGACTTAAACGGAAGGGCAAAGAAAGTAGACTCATGGCAGCCCATAAAATCGTATTAATAAGATTGCAATCCGTATTAAGTATCGCTACATCTGCTGTCAGTTAAAGAATGGAATTGTTTGACGATATTATACTTGGGCTATCACTAATAACTACCAGAAACGTTATCTTTCATTGCCAGACTGGGAAAAAAGACTAAATGAATGGTAATCAACCTTCTGTAATTGATCATTAATTAATGCCATACATAGGCGCGTTTAAACTAAGTACAAGTAGATACATGTTGAAACTATCGGTTTCTGAAAGCTCTTTGAGCTTTGCAGTTGGCAACCACTTTACGATAAAAACTCACTATTAATCATGAATTCAGAAGATTCTGAAAACATCTTAAAGCTTCACATAATTCTGAACATAGCAAGGAAATTTCCTAATCATATAGATCTATGAAATTCTGCCGGTGTCGATTTTATAGACTTCTTTCCATAATGCCATGATCGTGATTTTTAGATTGCGGATCTCAACGGAAACCTCTCGCATCACTTTATAGCTATCTGTTTATTACTAATCATTTCAATCTGATTAAAAATCAGATTAGTAAATCGGCTCTTGTACAATCAGTATATGAGCATATCTTGGAAGAGCGGTTCTACAAGTCTAATATGAATCCTTATAAAACAAGAGATGTTTGTAAAATATTTATGCCCCCTTCCCTTGGAGACCTCTGTGAAGAAATGAGCGGAAACCGCAAATAAATTGGAATTTTTCCAAGGGGCAAAACTCTGTCAAAAATTGCTCGATTGTACCCAAAATCTAAATTGACCCAGATATTATTATGATAAATCTCTATACTTAATTTCACTTCAGTATGTTCAACCTCTGCGAAGAAAATGAACGGAAACTGTTGGTGGACCGACGACAGACAGACAGAGAGATAGACGGAGACCAGCAAAGCAATATGCCTTCCCTTCGAAGAGTGCATAATTAATAATTAAAGTTATTTTTTAAAAATACGCCGTAAAATCGTATCGTGAAAGAGTAGTTTTATTTAATACATGCAAAACTATTTTTAATGAATTGAATTCATTTCTTCTCAAAAGTACGGCAACAAGGTTAGCTTTGTTTTTAAATCTAAGAAAGTCACCCTGTGAAATATTTAATTAAGGTTAAATTCTATAAAAATACAAGATATAAATAGTTTCCAGGTCAATAATAATGTGCGAGTGTACATTTATTTTTAAGACTTTATGTGAGGAGACAAGTGTGTAGCGGCTTACAGGTATACAATGTATGACTGCAAACCCGCTTATTATATAGTTGGATCAACATCAACTGTGCATGTTGTTTTAAATTGATTTCATGCTGTCCGACTTTCATTGTCCCGTCGCAAACCACTGCCAATATATTTCCTCTCCAATCTCACTAAGAGTCGGGAAGATATATATGCAGTCTTCCAGTACGACGATGCGCAGTTTGACCCAGGAAGTGACCAGTTTCATAACTTCTTCGAATTTCTTTAACACGGACTGTCTACTAGTAATTCCTTCCCCGAATTCCATTTTACGCAAGCGTATTCGAAGTTTTACCAACTCAATTAATGAGCCCGCGGGCTGACTATTAAGGGGAAGTAAGGGAAAGTGATTTGTACAAAAAAAAAGATGTGGTAATTTAAAATAAAATAACCAATAATATGCCGATAAATTATCAAGGCATCGCAGAACAAGATACTACTATATATGTGGTTAATATTTGTCATGATTGCTAGGAATTGGTACATTGTATATACCTGTTATTAGGTGTGCCTATTTTAATCTTTGAAATAAAGAATGAAAGAAAAAAAAATTTGAATAGTTTCTAATAAAACACAGGACACCATAGATATTAAAGCCTTTATATTTTTCTGATACAGTACTGTAGTGTTTTGTTTTTTTAATTTACCAAAAAGAAAGCTACCGACTACACGTACGTAGATACAAAGTATCAACCTTTTCATCTTCCACAAGAATCCTTACAGTTCACTGTCGAACTTCATTATAAAAATGGGTTTCATACAGATAGGAATTGGTTCATTAAGGAACTATGTTTTAAAGGCTTAATTTGCGACGTCAAAGTAGTTTTTATTTCGACTAAAAGCGGTCAGCAAATCAAGTACAACAGACAGAAGACGAAAACTAATTTTGTTGTCTGTTTAGAATAATGTTACACCATATATCATTAACATGATATAATACAACAAAACATTAACAAATCATACTACAAGAGTTTAGTTGAAAAGTTTTCCTAAGATGTTTTCCTTTGGAAAATATAATCTTTGCATTTCTGTTTGCATGAGAGTTCCTGCTTAAGAGGTCATCCACTGGCTTTTTTCTTAAAAGAACCGAATGATAACACGCAACTCGACGTTTAACCTAAATTATTGTGTATGTTACTCAGGATGAAGATGCAAAATTACCAAAAAATGATAACTAATTATTAGAGATAAATCTTCTTTAAAGCACTTTTCTGTTTTGCTAACATTGTATTATTATGTGTATCTATAAATAGTGCTCAGAACGCTGGCTACGTACATCTTTGAGAGTCTAGAGTTCAAACCCTGACCGGGGCAGAGGTGAAGCTCCAATACGGTGAATTTTTCTATTTACATGTACATAGATTCACAGACTTCATACAAATGTATGCATGCAATGCGGTAATTCAATTTGCAATTATTATTTTCGAAATTAAATATATATTTTTTAAACTTAATTTTCGAAACAGAGAATAAAATATCCATCACACGTAATTTTATTTTAGTCCCAATTATAGGTTTACTTTAAAGATAGAGATAAATCAACATGAGAAAATTATCTGTTAAAGCCTGGAACATTACAACGCTACTGATACATCACTATAGATCTATAGTAATCCCGGTAGTGATTATTTGTTATGAAAGAAATTCAGGATTATCCTAACTGTCTTGATCGACTATATAGGATTTATATCAATTTGAAAGATCTTTCCAAGAAAAATTATTGCTGCTATGCAAAATAAGTGTGATTCTTTGTATTGACACGTTATCATATTGGACTAAACATGTATAATTAAGGCTGATATGTATCCGCTTATGTCCAGAATATGATATATACTAGTAATATGTTACAAGGATAGCTGGATTTTGACGTCTTTGCAGGTACTCTCACTGAATATCCGTAATTTGACATGTGTCTTGACATGTACAGACCTCATTAATGTAAATAAAATACGATAAAAGTAATTCGAAATTGGAATTTTCTAAGCAAGGAGATATTTTAGAGGTCAATTTTTAAGAATGGTGGAACTAAATGAATGCGTAGAGCATTTCCTCAAAGAAATACTTGTGGTAATAAAGTAAACTATCTTCATCATTTTTTATAAGTACATAAGTAAATGTTTTCCAAAGATCCTCAGATATTAAGGTTGCTATCATCACTATTCTTCAATAAGTTATTCTGAATTGGGTCATCGATCAGGAAGAACAGAGACTTAAGAGTCCAATTATTTTCTGTTATTGGAGGAATAAACTACCATTTCACAAAAGAGAATAGCTCATAAACGTATATAATACGACTTATAATGTTTATGAGATGCCATGAAAGGACATTAACTTATTAATTATTTTAGCGCAAAACGATAAACTTTGGATAACCTCTTTTTTTTTACATTAAAAATAGACACATAAGCCATTCGTTGACGAATTACTAAAATTATAAACCGTTTAAAAACGCCCGAAACAGGAGACAATATACCATTTCATTACATGTAAATTTTTAAACGTCGACAACAAGATATTATAGTTAACAACTAGAGCTGAGCTCGTTGCAAAGCAACGAAGAGGTCTTCCGTTGCTGCTTCGGGTAGATAAAGGATTGACCATCAGTCTGATTAAAACCATCCCCCTTCTCCTTACACTTGTCAGGGCCTAACAAGCATTGATAGGTCATCTTCACCATTACTTCTGACTAATCAGAGCTTTAGAAAATCAATTGGAACTCTCCAAAAGGAGACAGACAAATTAATTCATGCCTGTTTTCTATGTAACATCCAGACTGAGTATTGAAGAATTGCACCTCTTATTAAAATAGATAAAGGCATGTCTTTGGTAAGTAGGAGTATATTTAATTTGTATGCAAATGTGGTGGTAATTTGAAGATGATACCTATCAGACCCTGACGGGTGTAAGAAGAATGGGGATGGTTTTATTCCGATTGGATTGTCAATGTGATGATAGTAAGTTCAGAAAATTGTCAACGAGGCTCAATTTCAAAGTATTACTTTCATTCTACGCAAGTTCTCCGTTTAACTTACTTAACGTTTATATCAACTTAGGATAACTTTAAAAAATACATCATATATGTACATTTATACAATTATTCCGCAGTGTTAAAATTAAACAATTGAAATGAACACAAATTGTAAATAAACGATGACGCCTTCTCCCACCTGATGGTGCGTTATACGAGAGGTGCTCAGCGGGAGGGACAACTCTCCGTATATTGTTAGGTCATGCAAGCAATCAGCATCGTTTTTGCTAGGGGAACAAATTTATCCGAAATCTTAACAGGCAAATAAAAGAAAAGAATTAAAATCTCCAAAACTCTAATTCGTGGTGGTGGTAGGGGAGGGGGATGTGAGGCAGCTATAACTTCTATTATTAATATGATTTTATTCTAAATTTGCCAATTTTTTTTTTTGCCTTCTCCTGAAAAGTGTGTGTGGGGGGGGGGGGGGGGGGGGGGAATGCCCCAAAATTCAATTTACTTAATGTTAATTCAAGGAAAATTTTGGTGGGGGGGGGGGGGGGGCAGTGCTCCCACTGACCAATTAGAGGTACGGTGAGCAAGCTATGTGTGTCAAATTTAAGCTGGTAATCATTTCCATTTTTACAAGATATGACATAGACAGGAATTAACCATTTTTTAAAAATACCTTGCACTTGCACAACTGACCCTGGGTCAAGTTCATGAGATATTCTAATAAGCAATATTAATATGAAATAAAAAAAAACTTCCAATGTGTCTCCTTAAGGTGGAATAACACATCATCACAAAATGGCTGACCTCTGACCAAAACGACATTTCGTTTTATTAAAAGGATTTCATCGACGTTAACATGTGACTTACTACATAGCCGAGAAGATAAAGTGTTGGGCTTGTGATCCGTACATCTCGAGTTCGAATCCCACAGGGGACTTTGTTGTTACTTACTTACAAATTATGAACATTTTCTTCCAATGACATTGAATTTGTCAAAATGACCTTGGGACAAATTATTACACACCCTTAGTTCATAAGCATTCATTGTGTGAAGTAAGAACTTTCAATATTTTTCCATAAAAATAATATGGTCCAGACACGAACTTTGCACTTTTCCTGCCAGTGACCTAGACCTTGCCCAAATGTCTTTGGATCAAGGTCATGACACACCCTCATGTCATAAGCAATCTTTGTGTGAAGTAAGAACTTCCAATGTTTCTCTATAAAAATGATATGGACAAGAAACGAATTTTGCACTTTTCCTGTCAGTGACCTAGGCCTTGCCCAAATGTCCTTGTGTCAAAGTCATGACACGCCATCAGGTCATAAGCAATATATATGTGAAGTAAGAACTTCAAATGTTTCTCTTTAAGAAAGATATGGACAGGACATGAATTTTCCCTCCAGTGACCTAGACCTTGGACAAATGACCTTGCGTCAAGGTCATGACACACCTTAAGGTCATAAGCAATATTTGTGTGAAGTTAGAACTTACAATGTTTCACCATAAGAAAGATATTGACAGGACACGAAGTTGACATAGACAGACGGCCTGACTGACGGATAATTTGATTCCTATATACCCCCCAAAATTCGTTTGCAGGGGTTATAAAAATCCTTTCCGCCACTTTAGTGCGACACAAAGAACGACCTATGATTTACAATTATTTTTATCATATCACATATACATGTTGCTGGGGTTAGAAAAAATCCTTTTTGCCCCTTTGTGCGGCGCAAAGTGAACTATGGTCTTTCAAAGAAATAAGAAAACTGTCGACACTTGCAGTACTCTGATGATTTCTATGGCGACTGCTGAATTGCATACTGTAGTACAGTAGGAAGGTGTCCGTTTGAGACGGAAGACCTTAATAAAAACTAATTAGGAGTAATCGAAAGAGAGGGATATATTTTTATTGAATAAACTATCGTTTTGCAAAAGAAACGGATTGTTAAGCTATTGAGAACAGTTGTGTAGGTGCTGGTGCATTTCTGAGCGAGTTTTTTCATGCTGATCAAAAGATAAGATTTTTCCAAGAACCCAGGTGTACAGAATCAATTGCATATCCCTTGAGAGGGAAACACATGACTGTAACTAATGAATATTTTTACCTTGCGCAACTACTACCTTTGCTGAAAATATTCCGGATATTTTTTCTTAGCATTCATTTACTACATATTTCGAAGTTTTGTCCCTCGGCGTGAAGAAAGAAAACCACAACGATCGGTATCGGGCATAAAAACGTCAAAATGGCGAAAACTTAATTGTTATCAGAACAGAAAAAAAAGCAAATAACAAAATTCATTAGTATTGATCTACATTAAGAAGGGGGAAAACGTTTTGTTGAAGATCTGAGACCTTGTGTTGTCTCATGAAAATCCTATTTTAAACCCATTACCATTCAATTTCATGGGGATTAAAAGAGCACTCGTCACACTTCATGATCACATTTCTGAAGATCCGATCGCCTTTCATCAACATTCGGAATAGAAAAAAAAAACCCGCAACGTTAATTAGGGATAGAGAGAGAAAAGGACTTTAAAATGTTTTCAACAATAAATTATACTCTTAGAGTGTATTTGAACTTTTCTGGTAAAAAAGCAGCAATTGAATATTGTCATTTCCTTTTTCGTTCTCGCATCTCGGCCATAATTATTAGATGATTTAATGCCCGGAGTGTTTGCCGGCTCATTTGGTTTCCTGCAATCTTCATGCATTTATTTATCCATTTTCATCGGATCAGAATAGTTGACAATGCTTTAGATCTCTTTCTTATATCTGTCTTATCGTCAATTCTATTTTGAACACCGTGCCGGATAAGTATGCCAGTGCCTAGGTGGTATTGTTGCACCCGTGTAAACAGAGTGTTTTTGATATGTATAAATTGTAGCAATTGAATTTACGAGCGGAATGTCCAAATACAGTTTATATTGATCAGCCTTTTGCTTATAATCTTTAAAAGCAACTTATATGCAGTTGCTTTTGTTCTTTACTGGTTCATTTTTTTTTAAACAAGGCAGTCAAAATTGAAAGTCCCCAATAAAATAGATACTACTAACTAAATATATAAAGATCAATGGGTGCCCTCTATGATTAGAATGCCTTGCAACATGACAAGATGCAATGACTACAATCAAACATTACATGAATGTACAGGTCTGTTTGGAAAATAACCTATATCTCAATCGATAGTGTGCCTGTCTGTACCATTCATGTGATAATTCTCTTCGTCGTAGAGCATTTGTTTTCTTTGAAATATTCATTAAATATAATAATTCTATGCAATATATATCTGAATCCTTAACTTTCCTCATTGTAATAAAATAAATCGTGCATTATCGTATTATTAATACTCATTAGGTCTACGGGTTTATAAGTATCACTTTAATTCACAATCTGTCCTCCATTGCTATATGCAGATAATGTAAGGTTATCGCATGACATACGGTTTTTTCGATAAGAACGATTGAAGGATGTCGGATTTCTCGAAACCAGCAAAATGAAAGGTTACCTCATTGCCAATTCTTATCGGCTTAGATTTTTTTTCAGTTGCCAGTCAGTAAAACCTAATTGGAAGCATCACTCTTTGACATGATATGTAATTGCATTGTTTGTTACAGTTATATACATATATATTGTTTGTTTTACCATTTGGTGAAGGTACATGTAGGAGCAAATTCATTTGACTAGCCAAACGAACAAAACAAGCTAAATTACAAATGTTCTTTTCGATGCGTGGTCGAACCTGTTATATTTTCATTTTCTACCAACTTAACTACTTTAGTTGTTCATAAAACTTTTCAAATTTACAACAATTATACAGTTACTGTAATCATTTGAAAAAAAAAATTCAGTAATTTGGTAGCTTTGATTTACCTTTTTTCCAGGCTATTTTTTGCGTTCATAAGCATTTGCATAATCAGCGTTTGCAAAATTATTTACATGTACAGAGATTTTGTTTACCGTAACAAATGTATTGTTAAAAATGCAGCAAAATGTAAATTTTGTACACAATCAGTTAATCAACACATTCATTTCATAATGATGATTTCATGCAATTATTGAGATATCCCAACACCCATATCAAAAAGTAAATGAATAAAATAGAATAAAATAAAACCCGAAGAGCTGAAGGAGGTTAAGATCTATCTGAATTAAACTGTTTTTGAGAAGAATATGTAGTGTTACGTAAATGTTTTTATTGTGTGGACACTATAAATACATGTACATGTAGGACGTACGATGTGACAGACATTATCTAGAAATCTTTGGGAGAAAAACAACGAAACGTAGCACAACACTATTTGATGCACACGGCTTGCTTCTTTGAAATCAGTTTGGGTTCAGGCAGAAGTCTTAATGATACGTTGTACTTAGAATAAACCTGTATAAATCATGCTACAATGTAATTATAGTAATGCTGCACATGGCAATGTCCGAAAAAAATCGACCAAATTAAAATGGACGACATCTTCTTCACCCTACAGTCTGCAAAAACTAGCTTTAATTATATATAATGTACTCCGGATTTTTACGAATTTTTAAAAGAAAAAAATGATCAATATAATCTCACCCCTGGCCCCGGTTTCATGAATTTCAATTTTTTTTGGTCTTATATCATTATTAAGTTTATCTACAGATTAATTGCAAGTGTTCAGAAGCTGACGGAGGATGGCTAGTGATATCAATAAAACATTTGAGTGATTTAGGAAGCAGGAAGACAAAACGAAAAAGACCCACCCCCCCCCCCCCCCATCAACACATATAAAAAGTACATGTATATTGGAGCTCGAGTTCTGCTACATCCCTCACCATTGCTCTTACTCCCGAATTGCCTCTAAGCATGCATCTCCATGATTAAGTATCTTTTTGCAATTATTTTAATAATTGTTTATAGCATAGATCTGTTTTAAATAAACAAAAGATCTTTCCCCCAATTGTGTATATCTTACCAAACATGTGCGTGCGCTTATACTATATATAATTGCTATAAAGAATCTTAATCTACATAACATCGTGTCGGAAATATTAATGTGTATATGAAGACCTTTTTTCTCTAATTAACAACCGCGATAGAGAAAAGGTCAAATGCTGGTCAAGACCAAAATGAAATTGATATCAATATCCTCGCCCCTATCAAACCTGCATTCGATATCTTGAATGGCGTGTCTCACTAAAGTCCAATTTGCGTAAGTGTGTCAACATGCTGTGAGCAAAATTAAATTTCTACTGTGCATTTCATTATCGTTATAGGAAATGTCCAAGGATGAAATGGTATATATAAATATTAATGATTATCAAAGAAAAACATATCTCATGCTGCAGCTTATATAAAAAGTTAGATATATGCGCAACGGGTGTCTTTAAACGAAGGCTGGAACACTGCTGTTCTTTGTTCTTTGAACAAAGACAAATTTTTTGTCACCGATACAGCCAAGAACAATTCAGAAGAACATGTTCTGGTACAAAAAACTTGCACCACGTATTTAGTACAAGTAGGCACCAGCAGAACAACGATGGCGATAGAGAGTAGAAAGATACATTGTACTTTTTGAATTTTACAATTTTCTCAGCTTCACTAAATGGTACCATGCACAAAACTTGTACTGCTGTTGTAAAGAAGAACGCTGAAAATAAATAATATAGAACCATTTTAACAAGAGCTTGGACTTTGGGTAGTTGTGTCACACAGCATTGTGACGTAAGCCTGTCTATTTCATTGCTGGTCATTCAGCCATGGCTCTTTGAAGTCAACAAGATTGTCTGGCCTTTGAGCTAAGACTACGCAATCGGTGTCTATTTCGCTTGAAACCAGCGTCATGTTTAACTTGTTTTGACGCAAGAAATATATAGTTACATCCTACTGAAAGTCCAAGGCCTTGTTAAAATGGTTCTATTTTTCCACTATCAAGTGAAACAATTAGTTTGATTTTTATTAACAATTGTCAGAATTTCTTTTAAACAAATACACCACATTGTTTTGTTCCAGTTTCATTGTTGGTGTTAGGGTGATTATTCTTGAGAACGAGAAGAACAAGTTCACAAGGTACCTCATTCGTTCTTGATATTGTCGCCCAAAGACACCCAAAGTGAGAGCAACAAAAGAGATTCAATACATATACCAATAAGTTTTTAGTTAATATGTCTACAAATAGATATAAAAGAGAAACGGTCATTTACCAGAGAATATTATAATATTTGATTGCAATTTGCAAAATGCACTTTTACCCCCCAACCTATATATTCTCATAAACATAGAACATAAAAGATATTGCTTTACAATTGCGTAATAAACCACCAGTATAATTATCATATACCGGTATATCATATCACATATATCATATACAAGTACATGTAATATTGTATTCATCAGGACCGAAAAATACATTTTCCAGTCCTTTCAAAATTTAAAGTCTGAAATTGTCAGTTGCCTGCCTATAAAGCTAAACATGGGGGTAATTTCAGAAACTGGACAAGCTAAGATTCATTACAATGTATACATAATTCAATAAAAATGATCAAATGTCTGACTATTTTGCCAGGAGTTTAACAAAAAATGTGTGGTGATGCATACATTTAGTTTTCAAAAAAAAATATTCAATGTTAAATCATTTTACTTTGACTTATGGCTCTAGGAGGACTGTTACCCCCCCCCCCCCCCCCCCCCCCCCCACACACACACACACTCTTTCAACGTGTTGGGAATATCTCATCACCAATGAGCGAGTGTTTGTGTGTTATTGCACAATGGCTTTACAAGATTGAAATAAAGCCTTTAGGTTAGCATTTAGAATTCTGAAACTTTCATACTTCTATTGCATCGTAATAAGTCAATTAGTTTTCATTTATTAGTTAACTATTTCTCAGTATTTCTGATATCCAGTATTTTTTGCAATGTTGTAAAAAAAAAAAAAACCCTGAGATATTGTTAGCCATTAATTTCAGGTGTCGGGAAACTATATAGGAAATACACTTTTATTAACTATTTAAAACTTAGTCTATGTTTGTATCTTTTTTAAAACTTGGGCCAAGTGACAATGAAACAAAACTGAGTTTACTCAATTACAGTAAAAATTTCTTTAGCTAGCCTCAGAGATGTAGACCTACCTTTTTTGGTTATCAGGTGTTGCTACACGCCATGTAAGAGTAAATTAGATTGATGTTTTCACCTTATTAACACTACAAATTGTTCAGTCATTGCAACTACGAAACCGGCAAACTGTTGTCGTCGATGCCCACAACATCTGATGTCTTACTGACATCTGCAAGATTACAGTTAACTTTGCATAAACTTAAGTCTGCGACAAGCGATGGCATTCGTCAACAATCAAAAATGTTTTCCGAACTACATAATCTACGTTAACAAAGTCGTTAATTGAATCCTCATTAATAGCGTGTAAGTTTTCCCGCTAATCAAAAATGTATTTGTTTGTAATTTTCTTCATATATTTTAGGGAGTGTCTTATAAAGATGAGTCTTCCGGCGAAACACAACGCATGCATCACCCGGCGATTGAGATGAAAGGTCGTTTGATGATTATGCTTTGGCGCTTAGGTAATGGATTGTAGGCAGGCTCGTCAAATTATCCTTGGCATGGCAAATTCAAGAAGAAGACAATCTAACAACCCGTTAATTGGATGTGTGTTGATTTTTTTCTGTATTGGTAATAGAATTGGTGCATCACTTTGAGCATCTTTTTTGTTAATGACCATTTATTATTTACGATACAATCAAAGTTAAGTTTAATCGTCTAAAGATTGTGAGGAATATTTTTTTTCCGGGAGAGGATCATTGTAATGCTCAATATCGCATAATTAATAATTGTTTTGACGCCTGTGTATTTGACCAAGTGTGGCTTAAATTGTAAAAGTACATTGATAATGTTAAAAGAAGTTGTCAATATAGAAAAAAAATCTTTAAAATTTACCCTCAGGGATTTTATATAGGTAAGTTGGCCGTTGTTTTATAGATATAGGGCGGTGGTCATGAGATTGTCAAAAGATTTAAACCTAAGTTTTGAGAATAATATCTAAGTTTAAATAATATATACATTGGATCAACACAATAAGAAATCCTGTCATATAACCTTATTCTTACATTTTTTTTATATTAAAAAGCCGCATTGTTAAAATTTGATATCGTCTTAAGATTTATGAACTTTTTATTTCTCACATTTTTCGCGCTTTTTTATAAATGTCCAAAAATTGCTCTTACAGGATTACTTTCGCATCCTTAGCATGCAATGCTGAATGTTTTATCTTCGACGCTAATCTCTGGACGCTTAAAAAATAAGTGTCTTAATGGGATATTCACCTCCATCGTGAGGTCCCTTGTTGTGGTAGTCAGGTGGTACTGGTTTGTAATGCCTCGAAATACAAAGTGGATGTGATCTGATAAACACTCAGATAAAATATTTATTCTCCTGTTTTGAAAACACTTCAAGTATTCATAGTCAGTCTGATTGAAAGAGAGTCTGGTGGAAAGCATAACACATTTTCGTAATAAATATATACATGTATACAGAACATCAAGGGGTGCCAAGCATCGAGATAGAACTACAGATACCTCGAACATTAAGTCATTGGATAAATTGATATCAAGATACACTGATCTAAAACAGAATACAACATATCTCATCAACAGGTGGTTTCGGGAGAAATTAATGAAAAAACAGGGTTATTAAAACACTAGGGATTACAGTGTATCGCAACCCTTGGCAGCTCCTGACATGGCGTAGTTTCATTCAAAATGGAAACGGAGCAATGTTGTATTAACGTGTTTTCAGTTTCATTGTCTTGTTATTTTTTTTTTAAAGCTATAACTCTCTTCATTCATTTACGCTAAACTGCAACCTAACTTACTTAAAGTTAAATTTCCCACAGCTGCATTCATGTCATTAAATTTCATTTGCGATCCAGTGAGACTGCAACACATCTTGACTTGATGAGAACCAAGGAATAACCCAAACAATATAATAAAACAGCATCAACCCCCGTTAAAAACAAAAAGCAACAAAATAAAAGATTATAGTAACTGATAAAACTAACAACCCACGCAAAATAAGTATTGGTATAAAAGTGTGGGGAAGACGTGTGCCCCTTTCCCAGACGCGCCATTGAAGCAATGTAGCACTACATGTACTTACTATAGCTATTACAAACCAGAAGTCAGTCGCAACAAAATCAATGTTTTTAATGAATTTAAAATATTTAATGGGAGATTAGCCTCTTATATTTCGGTATTTAAGGTATAGTGTTTGTCTTGCCTACGTTTTAGTATCATTCACGTCTCCGGATATTAGGATATTTGTCGAACACAACCTCATCGGTTGTCTAAAAAACGATCACCCTCCCTCCAAATGATTCATATCTCCACTGTAGACAACCTTCATAGGATGCCTCATCTGTAGTTAAAACTCGTGTTATTAAATGTCAACTATTTCCGTTGATTATGTATGTGGTCAGATTTTGTTACGTTTTTTAATTCAAAACAATATGTAGAAAGTGATAAAGCAGATGAACATACATGCATATTGCTAAGTCCTGTACGGTGTGGGATGCCCATATAGCAAAACCTTGTTTACACCTAGTCCACATGTAGATTGCGCAATTTACTAGGATTACATGTATCTACATACCATAATTGTCTTGCATTTTCAAGTGTTTCAAATACAGTGCATTTTTTCAGATTACTTTATAAAACTTTAGATTTCCACTTAACAGGGCTCGATGGTCGTGGCCATTGTTAGACTGTATTGATCTCTTTTAGATAAAATATATATATATATATATATATATATATATATCAAAATTTAAAGAATAAAATGAGTGGATGCTTTCTTTACTAAATAATAGTTTATATCTAAACAAATCATCTCTTAAAATTTTAAGTAGAACTGGTGGCAAAGTCGACCACCCAGCCTCCTCAAAGCACATTTAATGACCCTAATAACTATATATTTATTTGATATAAAGTCAAGAACTCTCTAAAGGGTATATATATATATATATATATATATATATATATATATATATATATATATATATAAAATCTTATTGATGCAATACCCCCAGAATTTTCTTAAGCTGATATCAAAGTAGCATAGAACACCTTAAAAAGTACAGCGTTTTCAAAATATAATCGTGAACGTAACAAAACCCATAAAATTCTTCTGCATATTCAACTTATGAAGAGATATCTTTTATCTTAAACAATTGTCGGGTTGTGTTAAGGGTCTTAAGTAAATAAATAAAATAATAAGTCTATTTTGCGTAAGCTAGCTGTGTGGCTCTCCTGATTAAATCCAGTGTTATAGAAAACAGACTGCATGAAATATATAGGCAAGAGTAATATGGTATTACAATTTGGTCGCTTATTTCCAGAGTCGTTGTGCCGTTAAGTTCTGACATATGATTTGAAAACAATTGGCAAAATGTGTATTTAATGTTGACAATTTCAAGTATCTTTCAGTAATTTTAAGCAAGCAGTATAGTAAAAAATGCCCACTGGCTCACTCTCTGTAAAAGCAGCATCGACATTTATCGTCGATAAAGTTTTTTTTCCCTGTGTATGTACGCCTATGCTTTTGGCATATTTGAAAATACATTAAATCATAAAGTCAGCATGTTTCATGCTTGTTATTTATGATTTTAACATTTGTGCTTATGAAACAGTAGCAAAAGTTACACAGAATATACTAGAAACCCACCAGGTTTATTTCTCAAACGCACATGCACGACCTGCTTAGTGCAATAACTCTTTTTCTTTAAATTTCAAGTGCACTTTCCAACAGGGCAAAGCTATTACAGAACCATAAGTTTGACGCACCAAAATGTACTTTCAGGATCGACACCAGAAAAAGATTTTTTTAAAGAATATTAGTTTTTTCTGGAATTGCATCTACGGACTTCTAATAGCATTTTATTGCGAAGTGTGTTATATTATACTATATTTACATTTTCCAGTGCCTTTGTCTGAGAAAACACTACGAATCGCTTTTGTAATGTATCGTCCAATATGTTTCAACAATGACTACTTTAATACTTAATCGTTCAGTTGCTGAAAATTATATAAATATAAGACTTGGAAATAAGGAATCATTCTTTGAATATTATGAGGTGATCAAATACGGTCGGGGTGATCAAATTTATCATAAAGCTTTTCGGGCTTTATTGAACTTTATCACTCTTGACCGTATTTGATCACCTCATAATACTCAAAGAATGATTTCTTATTCCTTAACATGGCATTACAAAAATTAGAATTATCGTTTTAACTAATATGTACGAGCTTGTGGCCACCGTTTTTGTTCTTCTTAGTTATGCTTTCTACCTGTCTCAATACTAGTATGTTTAGTAAAGTATACTCAGTGTTAATCGCGAGCTCTGACTTGTATTAGGACTACTTTTTTGCTGTTTTAAAAAAAATAGCGTGTACTGTTTTAAAGCTAGGATGACTTGGCTATGATATTAATGAAACTTAATAACAGAGCGTACGACACTGATATCTCGTAATCGTGATCTTCAGTTCAGTATGTAATTAATTAACTTGTCGGAAACGCGTGACGGGTTAACGATGATGAAGATGAAGGTCAGTTTATGTTGCTCATTTCAATTAATGTTAATTACAGAATCTGATGATGACGACCATGATAACTTTTTACGATGTATGATGAAACAAATGATATTTTAATTGCTTCGTCCAAAGAAAAAATTCTTTAACCAGGATATTTTATAACTGACAATTATAGAATTTTGATAACAGCTCTAACCTTCTTCCTCTAGTCATTGCACACTATTGGATGATGCGTTGCCATTTACTTGACAGTTGATTTTGTCTTCAGACAGGAATGTTTTACAAGGCAATGCAGAACGCAAGCATACAGACTTAACAATGCAGATAACAAATATAATTCTGGTATGAAATATTCAGACTCAATACTGAATTAAAGTACATGTAATCATTTCTAAAAACCTTGCAAATGAAATGGATGAGTTAGGAATTTAATTTGTATTTCACGTTAAATAACTATTAGATTATAAAATGTCTGACAATAACTGAAGTGCAATAAACAGGGGCACCATAAGTATGTGGTTTTTCCCTCGTCTCATAAAGCAAATGACAGTTTGGTTTGTTTTTTTTTTTTGTAATTATATAAAAAAAATCAATTAGGTCGTTATGAAAAGGAATTATTTTACGTGTTTGAACTTTCATTCAATAGCGATGAATTATTTATACATAAATATATGTGCATGCAAATACGGAATTAAATACAACAAGAATATGCAAATATTTCACTAAAAGATAAAAATTAATAATAATATGCAAACATTGAAACACAAAAGCAAACTGTTCCATAATTTATCCTTCATTCCCACGTATAACTTATTTGACAAGACAAAAACGATTGCATTCGAACGTGTTAGTGTAGCATTGAAATGCAATCTATCTCTATTACTGTAATCTTCAAACTAACGCAGATGCATGTATTTATGGCTGTTTAAGAAGTAGAACAGCGAAAGGCAATGTTTTACTGACACGTTTATTAACTATTCACTTTGAAGTGTCCTTAAAAGTTTAAATATCTTTTAGAAGAAATGCCTAATGAAAATGCGATAAAACCGTCAAAACTATTCAAAACTTAACCAACCAGCATAGCTTATATGATGCAATACATGATAGACGTACTTGGCGTTTCCTAATAGATACAGTGACTATTTTTTTTTTCACTCTTTCAGTGCTCAATTCATATGTTGTGGAGATTTTATAGTTTGCAGAAAAGAATACGTTTATCCGGTAAAGGATAATCAACATAGGAATGCAATCAAAATCCTTAGAATATATAAATCATGTAAAAAGTAATGGAACGGAGGCCCATAGTTATTAGCCTGATTGTTAATTATGGGATTCTTTAGAACTGGTTCATTATTAATTAATATGTCAGATTAAGACGTTGGAATGTAATTAACGAATTTGGCTGGCTTACCTGGGGCAGACTAGCAATGATACTCAGTAACCAGGCCATTGTGAGCATTATTTTTCCTCTTCTATCTGCATCGTGTATGCTCAAGGGATGAACAATGGAAAAGTAACGGTCCAAGCTAATAGCCACCAACACAAATGAAGACAAATAAAATCCCAGGGCACGAAAAAACATCAGAATTCGACACGCAGCGTCCCCTGCTTCCCAAGCGACTGTGACATGCCATGCTGTCTCCAGTGGTAACATTATAAACGCCACAATCAAATCTGCTATGGACAGATGCATTATGAAAGTATTCACTCTTGATTTGTACCGCCGACTTTTTAACAAAGTCACCAAAACGGTTAAATTTCCAGATGCTGCAAAGAGAAAGAGACATGCATATGCTATCACAGACATAACATTGTCGTCGTTAAATGTCATTTCCCGTGGAAGGCCTTTGTCGGACATATTTCCGCTTCCGGTCCCCGCTGTCGTATTAATTATTTTCGTGGTAGTTTCGACGTTCTCCACTCCGGATAAATCCGTGAATTGATATCTATAGGTTAAATTCATTGTAAATTCGCAAACATTAAACACCCTTAAAATTTTCACATATGATTCTCGGAAAATGTAAATATCATCACTATCGTTAAAAATAACGATCAGTTTCAAAACAAAACAGATTGAGAATTGTTCCGCTATTAAGTCTAATTAAATGTAAAAGAAGCGCTCTGAAATTCATCCAAGACCATGTCTTCAGATTTGCCTTAACATATATGAGCCCTTGGAAACATTTTGATATCGCCCTGTGCGTAAGACATCCTATATTTAAAAATAACACTTCAAAGAAGATCCACAGTTCTTGGAATATATAGCACAAACTTAACCAAACCAAACGTCTGTTAGACAGCTGCACTAATACCTACGGCATCTATCCTTTAGTAGTTTTCCCGATATCGATAGAAGTCGCGTGTAGAACTCAAGGCATTGATAGGCTGCTTCGGCGCAACTGTTACCGCCTAGCTGGTGTATACATTAACTGGAAATGTCTTCGGAGGACGGAATTATATATATGTACGTCCTTTAAAAAATTATACTTCCGTGCAGATTAGTACTGTACATGCATCAAACCGATGCTGTAAGAAAAATATGGGTTTATACTTTAATTTGATGAAGCAATTAACATGAGCGAAGACAAAAATGCAGCATACTCTAAAACCTGGCTTGACGTTAGCAATGACACGGTTGTACATGTGATCTAAAATTGAGCGAAGTCTCATTTTGATGTGGTCTCAAATTTTAAGTCAACAAAGCTTTTAACATCATTATTTTTTATGATATGTTTTTGTGGTCTTCTCTGATCTTGTTGATTTTTGGTGATTTCTTTAAATGTCTATAAAGTTAGAAACTATGCTGTTTTAATCATGATTGTAAAAAACAATTTTGTACTTGCGTGGTGGCATTGATTTTCAATAGAGTTTGGTCCAGGTAGCTAAGTTTCATGAATATACAAACTTCATATGGCACACATGTATTCCGCTGATCTTTTCCTTGTAGGGAGTGATTTTTAGCTAACTTGAGTTGAATGAAAAGAGGATCCAAGAACATAATCATAAATTTTCCATGAATTAATTTCAGTATTTTTGCCATTTTGCGTAACCGCAGATCCCCCAATAGTTTACAAACGCAGTTGGGTCCAAAAGTTGTTTTCTTATCCAGAATTGGGCAATATAAATTGGGTTGACCATGCGTTGGGGACAGCATCAATCTCCAACAGAATAGAGAGTTGAACTCCGTGTGTACAGAACTTCACACGCAAGTTGTTTTACAAATATCCCCAAAAGGAATACGCGAGTTTGTGAATACATGTGGTCGAAAATAGTTTGACTGCATTTGTTGTTTTTCATGATGGATCATGCAATCACAAAATTAGTTAAAATTAAATCAGGCAATGGCAATTGTCGGGTTGGAATCATACTTGTAGGTCATAAAGCAGGATGCTGTTATATAGCGAAAAGAAAAGAAAATATAGCAATTTTATTTTTTAAATCCAAAATATGTACACTTGTCCCTGCGTTGAGGCCAAACTACGACTGACCAAGTTTTAAGGTATGCCATACGATGCAATTTATTCTTCCAAACTTTCAAAGATGGTCTGATGATCACCTCGTTACAAATTCATCGCATAAGATTGAACTAATGCTCTTATAAACATACATACAAGAATGGAATTGAAGGCTCTTCCATTGTAATACAAAGAGATTAAGAGTGTTGTAAAGCTCCTAGAGAAAATTCAAATCATTGTCCATTGTACGCTCGCTCGTAGTAAACAAAGGCCTCGACTCGATGGTCAGTTTAATGAGGCCTACAAAATTCGTTGTTAAGTATAGTGTGTTCGACTACTGCAATATGATGTTGATGTACGTGAACAATTTGTCCATGAATAAGAAATCTTTGCCTGCTCGAAAAAATGATCAATCAATCAGAATTTCCCATAAATGCTTTCCCATTTTTGGTTTAATAAATAAGCTTTTGTTATTCGGAATAATTTTGATTACGTCGTCGACATGTCAATTTCATAATACAGCGTAAATTCATTTATGCCTCTTACTCAGACAATTCATCAACGTTTAAACGCTAGAAATGTTTCAGGGGAGGTTTTTTCAGAAGAAAAATAGAAGTTCCTTTGTCTTGATTACGGAAGTTATGCAACATCGAAACAATTTCACACTCATTACTAATTTAGAGACTAAATTGTCTTAAACTTTAATTACGTTACTGAAAATTTCCCACGGTAGACGTCAGTATCAACGAAATAAATCGACGGTTTAGCACCGATTGTGTTACCTATCCCGGGAAGACCTGTATCCTTCATTGAGTGTAACTATTAGTTGAAGCTGACAGCTTCATACTCCGTGGAAAGTTTCCCTCTTTAATATCCGTGTCACGTCGGTCGCTGAAAGTACATCAGGGGTTATATTACGTTTCCAGAATAATGGTAATTTTTCTCATTGGCTGTAATGGTAAAACAATAAATTTGGAATTTCTCGTAGCTTTGCTTTACATTTGAAAACCATACAGCATATGTTTATCTTCCGCAAAAAATGTTATTCAGAAAATTCCCTTACCGACAAGACCCAAGGATTATAACTGAAAGAATCATCGTATGAATGTAAGTAATGCTATTAGTTTCCTATACAAAAAAAATCAGCAGGTCATTCCTATCTGGCGGTCCAATGTCAAGATATTCTAAATGCACATCTGGTGTAATAAGGCATAACAGGAAATTGCATTCTCACCAAATATCCAATATGCACAGAGAGTACTGCTGCTACACTTAAACATTCAGACCCCCCCCCCCCCCCCAGCATCTACCATTTTATCTGTATTTTTTATTGGTATTATGAATGAATATGTATCATTTGGTATTATGAAGGTAATTCTTTATTTTCTCCTTCTTTTCCCCTTCTCTCTACATATGAATTCATATTTTTTCTTTTCTTATTACCATGATCGAGAGCCTCTTGAACAAGTTTGGTAGTTTCATATTTATAACATAAAAACAGATTTCCGTTTTATGATTTTAACGTTTATTTCAAGCAGATTTTTATCTGCTAAATAGATAAACAAAAAGTTAAACATCAACCAAAAGCTCTCATTTGATCAAAGTTTCCTGCATCAAAATATTCAATATTAAGAAAGGAGAGGGTTTAAATAGGCAGATTGCCTGCTGCCCAATCTTTATTATGTAATATTTTTTACACAATAAAATATAATTGTTTAAATTAAAATCAAAATATTTAATAGTTTTTTTTTTTAAAGAATGCACGTAATGGGATCTGCATAAGGGAAAACAACCCTTTTACTAATTTAATTTTCGGTTGATAACATCAACAACATACATATTTATCATAATAATTTCTAGGTCAAGTTCGATTTTGGAAACGTTCGAGCAATTTTTGACAGAGTTATGCCCTTTGGACTCCATTATTGGCAGTTTCCGTTCATTTTCGCAGGGGTTGCACTTACTCATAAGAAATTTGGTATATAGATTTATCATAATAATATCTAGGTCAAGTTCGATTTTGGGTATGATCGAGCAATTTTCGAGAGAGTTATGCCCCTTTGACTTTGAAAAATTCCATTTATCAGCAGTTTCCTTTCATTTTCTTTGCAGGGGCTGCACTTATTTTAAAGAAATTTGGTATACAGATTTATCATAATACTGTCTAGATCAAGTTCGATTTTGGGTTCGATTGAGCAATTTTTGACAGAGTAATGCCCCTTAGACTTAGAAAATTCCAATTATTTGCACTTTCAGTTCATTTTCTTGGCAGAGATCTCCAAGGGAGGGGGCATAAGTGTTTCACAAACCTCTCTTGTACTTTCGAAGTTTTTAAGGTCTTCCGTTTCCTACGGTAGACCTTGTTTATATATTGTTTCTTTTTCCCTACTATTAAGGTCTTCCGTTTCGAACAGAAAACCTTCTTGATATTGCTTTGTTTCTTTTCTTCTATTATAAAGGTCTTTCTTATTATTTTTTTCAAAATTTTGTGCACGCAATTTCTCAAAAACCATTGGACCAATCTTGACCATTTGTTCACAGATGACTGGACGTGATTTGAACTTCATACTTTTTTTTAAAATTTTAATGACGTCACTTCCGGTTCCGATTAATCGCCATTTTGTAACTTTTTACGACCTTTTTTACAAATGTGAAATTTTCAGGATTGGTAGACGATAGGTTGAGGCTAAACAAGATTATGTTTTTATTCGCCAAAGGCAAATTTTGGCATGTTTAAATCATAACCTTTTGCATTGGAATAATCTATGTAAATATACTGAACAGAAGTTGTGAAAATTTTTGAGACCTATGTAATGATATAGGTGCTAGACCCTTTAATTAGCTAGGGACCTATAGGGGCTTAAAATATTTCCTAAATATCTTTAAAAAACGATCAAGATTTAATTTGTTAAGCATTATTGAAGCAAAATTGTTCATCGTGACGTTTTACAAATGTTTAACCCTTTAAAATGTCGATATGTTACGTACAGTAATAAGGGATCCTAAGGGACCAGAAACTTGAACATTCGATGTTACTTAACTTTGAATGAAAAAATATTTGTAAATCATTCAAGAGTAAAAGTCGTTTAGAATTCATTTCTAAACAACATGCAATCTTCAAAACTGTCATTATAGCAACTCTCATTAAGGATGTACTTAGCTGGCCCCTAAAACTTATCTCAAAACCAAGGAATAATTTGATATTACCTGAAAAACAACAAAATAATGCAAATGTCAAGACCTTTTCAATGATATCAGGATATAGGGGCTAACCCCTTAAATTAGGGACCTATAGGGGCTAAAAGTATTTCCTTAATATCTAAAAAAAAAACGATCGAAATTTTGTAAAGCATTAATAATGCAAAATGTTCATCGTGACTTTTTACAACTGTTAAACCCTTTAAAATATCGATATGTTACGTAATAAGGGATCTTAGGGGCCACAATCTTGAACATTCGATGTTACTTAACTTTTGAACGAAATTTATTCTGTAAATCAATTAAGTGTACATGTAAAAGTCGTTCAGAATTCAATTCTAAACAATACGCTATCTTCAAAGCTGTAATTGTAATTTGGAAAACATATCATGATCGTCAAAAACGGAGAAAAATCCGTCGATAATTTGGTATTCAAATGATAGTCCAAAGCAGAGCAATCACGGACCTCTGGAAACCCAAGAGGCAGGATCAGGTGCCATGGAGGAGTGAGCATCCTATGCTGACCGGTCACAACCGCCGTGTGCTCTTTGTCGTAATCGGGAAAAACGGAAAAGTCCGTAGACAATTACACTGTAGGTGATTAATTAAGGTCTAACAATTAGTATGATAAACGTCAGTCAGCGTGCGACCCAGTGGAAGATTGTATTTGCTGACAAGGTCGTTGTATCGACCATAGAACTTACGAAAAGATGACTTTAAACGAGACTGTTGATAGTCCTGTTTTATCAACTCGTTTGTCAGTAGCTTGCCTCGCCTAAGAAACTGTTCATTCGAAGAGCATGCCCTTGCGTATCGAATTAACTGAGAGACAAAAACTCCATATGCAGGTGATAGATGTACATGTACATTGTATATTGCTATATAAGTAAGGAAAGTTGACTATAGAAAAATTGAAGTCATCACGTTTATCATAAAGTTTTGTCGTTAGGTTACCGTCAATGTCCATTTCCAGTAAAATATCCGAATATGAAACAGATGACGCAGACTGTGGTATCCTTTATTTCAAGTTTACTGGGATATATCGAGCGTATGAAACGCTTCAGCCAAAACCTAATTTTAAATAAAAAATGTTTTTCAATATTGTTCTATTATTGTTCAGCAGTTGATAGAGACGCTTTCATGAATGCAGAATGTTATATGTTTTAAAATCGATCCACGCATTCTGGAGATTGTGGGCTCCAAAGTTCTGTAGCGAGAGTTCCCGTGCCATAATGGTAAGAGTAGTGGACTTGTGCTCTGGTGACCCGGGTTCAATCCGCGAGTGCCGAATATTTTTCCTTTCTTAAGGTAGTACGAAACACTCGTGCAATTAATTATTTCAAATATTTTCTCAAAAACACAAGATAATGGCTTAATATTATGTAAAAGTTAATCTTAATCCATTATCTTAAGAATATAATATAAACCATAATCATAAATTACATAAAGCAGGAAAAAGAGGTTCAGTGTATTTTGATTATTTCGAAACCTACATTTGAATGGTATTCGTTTAAATTTTGTGCAATTTAGCCTTGTATATTTTAAAAATTGTGTAACTAGTGTCCCGTTCATAGTAAGGACCTGGAATTTAGAAACAATCATTACCATTGTTCAGACTTTATGTTTATGAAATTTCAAGGTCTTATCAAAAGGTCAAAGGTCGAATTTGATGACGTCATTTAGGATTTTTATCAATTTTAACATCTGTCAAATATACTTAAATCTCAATTAATCTAAAACCCACGGTCTAATTTTCATTATTTTAATATATTTTAATAGCAGAGTCATGAAAATCATACTGCTAAATTTAATTCAATTTTGAACAATATAATTTCTTTTTAGATACCGTTAAGTGTTGCAAATTTTCGTTTGAAAAGATGATTTACAAGTGCTAAATTTACATTATATTACATCAGAAATTACCTTAAGTTAACAGATAGATTTTATTTCAGTGGATGTAAGTAACAAAATGTTCTCTTGTACAAATACCAGAACAAACATTAATTTTGTAGTACTATCATTATGTATCTAAAAAAGTGACTTATTTGCATAGCAAATTAAATTCTAACAATGACTATTTCAATTTAGTACACTTCACTCAAAGGAGATTCAAATGGTAAGTTTGGGGCGATGTGGGCAAAAATTGTCATGTCGTTTTGTTTTTGTTTTTTATAATTTTTACATATTTATAGATTTAATTTTAAATAACAAAATAAAAACATTTCAGAAAAAATTGAACTCTATGGAAATTTAAGCTTATCTGTTTTGTACTACCTTAATTGTGTTTCGATTTACTATTTTACCTTTGAAATGTTGGATTTTACTTATTTCCGTTTAAATTTTATGAAATAGAACAATAAAGGGCATTTTTTCCAGTATAAATATATTTCTATTGAAATCCTTAGAGAGGATTAAATTATATTTTAAGGACGGCGGGCCCAATCAATTCAATTCTAGGGATTTCTATGAAAATTTTACATGCGTTAGAATTACTAAAGATATGTAAAAATCAATCAAAAAGTAACATAAAAATTGAATTAGATTTTTTTTATGGGGACCACTTCAAACATTTTTTGTATCATTTTTCTTTTTCAATTGAACATACTGGAGAAAAGCGTTCTTGTGAGAGAAAAAATAATTTCAAAAAAAATCTGTAATAGATTTTCTACCCAAATTGAAATATGATACTTATATGATGATTAAGAATTAATATCATGCAAAATATGACGATGTCATCGACTTCGTTTTGTTTTTTGTTTTTTTTTGGGGGGGGGGGGGGCATATGCCAATTTGAGGTGGGTCGTTATTTTTCTTCAATATTTTATGGAAAGCACTGCGCAAACTCTAAGGAAAAAATGTTATGCATAACATTTTCTGTTGATTTATGAAACAAAACAACCATTCTTGTGCTAAACATTTTTTTATGATAAAATACTACAAAACATAAGCAGAGGGACGGCTTTACACTATTTTAAATACGAGATTTGAAGCGGGTCGGAGTGTGAATGATTTGTTCACTGACTCTAACTTTGTATACTAATCTTTGTAGATGGCTTTAATATAAAACTCACTGCAGAACTGTGACATCCCCTAAAAAATTGTGCATGTTAAACAATGTTGAAAAGCGCATTTTAGTATGTTTTAATTATAACAAATTCATCCACTACTTGTACTATATAAAGTGTGTCACTCCCGGCCCTTAAATATTAAAGATTTAATGTTTTTGCTAGTTCACAATTTTATCAAAAAGTATAAAAGATAGAGCTTTCAAATTTTCAGTGATGATAGACTGTCTTCAGCTGCAGAGCCGTTCGCATATCCGAACGTCCGCAGTCACTTCCGGTCGTCACCGGAAAGAATAAAAAAACATAAATTTTCAATTTAATTTTAAATATTTTTGTTATTTTTTTATAGAGACGCTTTAGTGAATACAGAATATGTAATCTGTTTTAAAATCGTATTCGTTACAGTGGTGGACTTGTGCCCAGGCGACCCGGGTTCAATCCCCGAATGCCGAATGTTTTTTCTGCCTTAATAGTGTTTCGATTAATTTGTTGTTTTATCTTTGAAATGATTGATTTTACTAATTTCTGTCATACCATAATAGAGAGCCTAGCAGACTGGAATCACATGTTTCGTAGTTGTATCACGTATCTGAAAGTTTAATGATGGAGAATAAACACTCGCCAATGTGATATGCAAATTTGATTCAATAACTGGCGATGTGGTACTCTTTATTAAATAGATATTCTCATGATCAAATATGGTACTGACTGCTAATCGGTTCAGAGTTCAAGATATGTTTATATTCATTTTCGAAAAAACTCAATTAAATTATGTGGTCAAGTAATTTGATATCAAAATATTTATGTCATGTAATTTTTTCAAATTTTAGAATACGATTGAATAACAGATTTTGATTTTCTGATTAAATAATAACAAGGGTTTTTTTTATCGTGAACTTAAAATTATACTTATTAAAGATTGATTCAAACACACTAAAACTATGGCGCTCAACTTCTGTTTAATGGGCCAACCCGTGATGACATTTGCAAGGGCGAAACGTGGTTTAGTTTAGTTTATTAGCACAGTCACTAAGATCGTTGTCACGGTAAGTACCAGAGTATATACACCTAAATTTATACCATCGACGTTGATTTTTGGAATGTTTCCTGGTAGATCTAAACTTTAGGTACATTAAAAGCACGAGTACTGTACAAAGAGTTGTAGTAACCATGGTAATTTTCGCATATTTGAAAATGAAAATGTGTAATTTAATCATTGCAAGCATTTCATTGTTTAACTAATGCTATTATGACGACCTTCCTTCATCGCAGCAAATCGGTAAACCCGGCCGTGATTGTTTGGAGCATGTTCAAAACAACCTAGCTCACAGTACGATTTTTAAGTATTCGTAGACTTTCGCATGACAATCGTACTGCACTTGTGCACATAGTCGCAGTAAATCTTCGGCACTCGTAGAAAATTCGCGAAACTTCATAGTACTTGCGATACGACGAATATCCTACGATCTACTCCGAGTTTCCTACGAGTTCCTGCGATTGTTTCTCGAGTCGTCCCCGAGTGTCCTCCGAATGAGAAGGAATGTAGTGCGATTTGGTGCGAATAGTTATACACTACAAAAACAGACAATTGGGGTCGAGTGGAAGACGAGAACTTTGGGAGTAAACTACGAGTTAGTTTACGGAAATACGAGAATGATTATGGTTTAGCAATAGTATTCTTTCTTTGATTACTAATTACACGTTCAGTAATTTTGTAAGTTACTTACAGGGCTTTGTCTTTCGAACTTTTTACATATATTTCTCCATTCTTAAACCATGAATGTTGTTCTTTATCGATAATCATATTCAGGGAATAAATTATTCATTACTGCTGCTGGTTTTGTTTTTATTTAAACGATTCATGATAACGTTCTTGTTCGTTTATAATTACAAAAATAAACTTGCGTCGGCAATTTATGAAAATAATTTTAGTCACAGATCCAAACATTGTAACAATATGATTTTGTTGGTCATCTTAACCCACAAATTTACATCTCCGTGAACGTGTTTTCATATAGCTATTATAATTTCTATGAATATTACCCCGATTGCATGTATTACTTAATCTTATGTTGTAAAATTCACATAAAAGTGTTTTATGTGTAATTTTATACAATCATTAATTTGTTTAATAATTACTTTATCAATTAACACATCAGATATATTTGTAAAAACTCGTAACTATTTTTCGTAAATCATATCTCAATCGTACAATTTCGTAGGCATTCTTAAGAGTATCGTATAAAAATCGTCTTCCATCTTACCTGCTCGTAGAAGATCTCAACGCGCTCGTTACTTAATAGCCCAAATTCGTACATGAATCGCCAGAACTCGTCCTGTTATCGCACAAACATCGTACATTGTCGAACTGACATCGTAGTCGTGTCGTACTAGATTAGTAAAAAAGCACCGTCTGTAGAATTATCGCATGACTGGTCTGACTAATAATGGCGATTTTAAACTTTTAGTAATTCGTGAGCAATCGGGATATAAACAGTGAGTGTGACAGGGGGTTTAGGTACGAGGCGATTTGAAACGGCCTTGTGCAGTTTGTTGAGTTTTGATGCGGTAAGGTCACGATAGACATATATCAGTTGACGTGATCTGTGACGATCTCATTGTCCGTTGGGATATGATAACGTACATTATGATAAGATTGTCGAGATATAATTCCCGATTGAATCTCGATCTGATCCAAACATCACGACACGAGTTCCTGATGTGGGACGCTCATGTACGTGTAGAAACGTTCATTACGAACCGATGCGCTCTGTTGCAATAGGGCATGATAATGATGGCGATTCTTTTCACGATCAAGATGGAAAGTAATAACGATTTGGGCTAAGGCTGGACCCGACGGACAAATTAATATTAGCCATCTGATTATTTTGACACACCGCAAATGAAGGGCATCGTGCTGTTTGTCTCCTCCAAGATTGATCCAGATCATCTCACGATTAAGGAGAACGATTAAATGCGAAACATGTTGCGCTGGGTAACGATTCAATGCGATCTAATACGATGAACACGAGTGATGATCACGAAAGATTCCGATAGAAAATTACTTGTGTTGATCGCAGAAAAATTTTGGACAATGACGTCTTTCCACGAGGATACTTGTCGTCCGGTACTTATTCACTTATGATTTATTTAGTTTTTTTTATTTTACTTTTGATTTAGAACGCTGTTCGTTATCGCCACTTTTCATATATGTAATTGTATGGAGTAATCGAGAAATAAATGATAACTTTATGAGAACTTTATGATAGCCTTCAATCCTATAATATATTCAATTTAAGGAGTGTTTTAGTCGAGGATAGAATGAATGGGTGCAATTTCTAATCAGGCATGGTACGAAGGATTCGGGACTTTATGCAACTCGAACATCGATTGTTCTTTTTATATTTTAAATTTTGAAAGTAAACCCTTATTGATTATAAGTATGATTCAACCCGCACTTTAAAAATTACTCACATTTACATGTGCATTTTTCAAAAAAGTGTGTATTTAAAAAGGATAGAAAGTATAATTATTGTAATGACTTGCTGTCACTTTAACTTGCAAATATTTTGTATCTGCATTCTTTGTTGTTGGTTTGTTTTTGTTTTTATTTTATTTTTTATTTGTTTTAATAATTGTTATTTTCTTTTTTTTTGGGGGGGGGGGGGGGGGGGGGCATAAGACGATTGCTGAAAAAAGTCTCTTGTGAACACATGCTAGCATTTTAATTTAAAAAAAAACAACTAGATATTACAATCAGTGGAAGCTTATTCTCTGATTATCAGATATCTTTATCAAACAAATCTTCCACATGACACCCATGTTTCATGCCTTTAAGTTTGCTCAAACTACTTTCAAAACAGTCAATTCTTCTAACAGTAAGCAATCCTCTTTGGAAATTAAGCCAACACAGGACGCATATGGGTGTTTAGACAATTTGTCGCAGGCTTAGAATCTTGTTTAATATTGATTTTTGTCCAATAAGAAAAGTCAATTAGCACGCACAGAAATATCATTATTATAAAGAATAAAAAATCAGTTTCCAGAATTGTGACATTACCACTGCCGGGGACTAGACTATAAATTAGGGGATTCATTAATCTGCTAGTTTTATCAATTATCGTACGAAGAGATATATTTAAAAAAAACGTAAGTGGCACTTAGAATCTAATTTCGGACTCCTGAAATTAAATACTAGTACAGCGCCCTCGTAAAGATTATATTCATATACATTGTGAAAGTCATTTATTGATGTATTCAGACGAAACGAATTGTTCGCCATTTAACCTAATATTGTCAACTTGAGGCAGCTGACAAATTTTTTTGGAGATAATGAAATAAAAATTTATTTTGCAGCTGAGTAATATTACTATACATTAAATGAAAATTATGAATTGACGAAAAGGTACATGCATAGATGTCATGCTGAAAAACCAAAACTTACAGTCTTTGTTGTAAGTGATCTACAGATGGATCACAATAAATTCGATTAAATAGGGTTGTAAGCAAAATCTGTATGGCCCACCTCGTTTTAGAACCATATATACAGCAATTTTCGTTACAGTAAATTAGCCATTAATAAATAAGACAGACGTTAATGATTTAAATTTGAAAAGCTGTAAATGTTGTCTCGTACGAATTCTCTAGTTTAAACATACTTAAATGATCGCAGCATATACTAGCACACGGTAGCTTTGAAGAATTCATATTAATCTCATTCTTATCTTTTTTGCAACATAAACACTTCAGATTGATTGTTATCGATTTTTATTTTATTTACATATGTTTCAGTTTAGGAAAACAAATTAGCAGATTATCCTTTTTCTTCCGATTTTACAGGATGAAACTCATTTATTGACTAACCTAGATTTTGTCTTATTCTTTTAATTCGCATTTAAGCAATTTCATAATTGTAAAACAATACAAACACTGTGCCGGATAATTATGCCAGTGCCATGGTGGCATTTTTGCACCCGTTTAAAATGCAGTTTCGGAAAAATCCATATATACCAAATGATAGACCATTGTCTAAAAAGTATATATTAACCACTTTTGATTTTAGTTTGTTTCACCTGACAGGTGAGATATTTACCTTTGAAAATTAATATCCCATAGGAAAATGATAATTCCCATAGGAGAAATGATTCTCCTACAAGAAATATTGACAATCCTATAGGATTTTTAGAAAATCATATAGAAATTATATTTCCTATAGGGAAAGGTATTTCCTGTAGAAATTTGATTCAGACAGGTAGTTTTCCTATAGGAAATTAAGATTTCCTATCGGATTTTATCAAATCCTATCGGAATTGAAATTCCTTAAGAAAATTCTTGTAATCCGATAGGAAATTTCAAATTTCCTTTAGGAATATTGTTTTTCCTATGGGAAAAATTATTTTTCTGTAGGAATTTATTTTTGAAAGGCGAATAACTCACCAGACAGGTGAGATAAAATGATAACAAAGTCTTTAAGCAATGGTCTATCATATGGCATATTTGATTTTTTTTTTTATCTATGCAGCTTAGATGTGTGCAAAAATGCCACCTTGGAACTAGCATAATTATCCGGCACAGTGTTTACAGTTAGTTTTTAAGTAAATCGATGTTGAAAGTGAATTCTGTTAGTGATAGAACTTTGCCACCTCGAGAGACCCTTGCTATACACTTCAACTCCAATAAACGATAAAATGATGACCTCCATCAGAGACTTTCCGTAACCGCATAATCCTTGCATGCCTAAATATAGTGCAGATCGCAGATTTATGTAATGTTTCATATCCCAGGTTTTTTTTTTCAAAGGACAAGATGGCCTCTTGATTAGGATTTATATGTAACAATAACCCCATGATAACACACCTCCGTGAACAAATTAATAATGATTAATGGCTCGTTATGGAAAACTGCAAAATCATGTGGGATTTCTGGGATAATATGATTAAGGCAAATATCTTTGAAGGATTTCATCGCTCAAACTCGAAGATTGCACACTTCGCAATCATCGAACAAAGCTGTGGCATAAACAATTATGGCGTTGCTACCTTTGCACTTAATCTTGCAATGATATGCACATGGTTAATAATTTGGCATATCTAACATGATACACTTATGCGCATCATGGTTTTATTACAAAATAGGTCTGTTAATGACATTGTTATAATATAATTAAAAGCTAATCAAATTCTTTTGACAGGCTATCAACGTTATGTATTGAAAATATTTTACCTAAAATGCTAATTTTTCTAGCATCAGGCCTCAAAACCACCAACATGTAAAAATCTCTGCGTTGGTGTCCTTGAGGTCAAAACGTCCGACCGGCAGAAAAGTATAATTACAAATTGTTTAGTTTTCAATGTACACGTAATTATTTTGTTATTTAAACTGCAAATACGAAGGTAGTGGTAACGTTTCCTTTTCCCTACTACATGTAGCTACAAGTGCTTTTCGGAAACTGTTGAGATGTGTACTTATCCTCTTAATAAAAGAAATCAGATCAAATCATGAAAATCAAGCAAAATATTACCCAGATTAAAAAATTATACAAATGGGAAAACTGTTCATTAGTTGGCATTATTAGCTTATTCCAGGTAAGCTGAACTCGCTTACACGTAGATTCATTGACCTGGAACATTAACAGATATGTCGCAGTGCTTTTTTCATATTTCTTCTGGCTTCTGTTCTTAAACACTTTTAAAATAAACAAACACAAACATTGTTTTAAAAGTTATTTTTGTAATCATTTAGATAGAAACTGTTACATATTCTCTCCATTCCAAATTCGCGTGGTGTGTTTTTGAAAAGTAAACTTAATGTGAAATGTATAAACCTAGAACCATTTTAACAAGGGCTTGGACTTTGGGTAGTTGTGTCAAACAGCAATGTGGCGTAGGCCTGTCTATTTCATTGCTGGCAATTCAGGCATGGCTCTTTGAAATCAACAATATTTGTCTGGCATTTAAGCTATGACTACGCAATCTGTGCATATTTCACATGAAACCAGCGTCATTTTAACTTGTTTTGATGCAAGAAATAGATTGTTACGTCCTACCGAAAGTCCAAGGTCTTGTAAAAATGGCTCTCATTCTGTACCTAATTTAGAACTGTTGATGTTAGGTCGTGTGTAATACGTGCTGGTCACTCAGTTTCATTGCTGTCATTCCAGTTAAACGGTCTGTCGAAAAACCCGATAATTCAATTAATACTCTAGACCGTTTTCTATCGTACTGTTTGTTTAAGCAGTTCCTTGATCTGGAAAAGTTCCCCCGAGATCCTTACCAATTTGATAAATATCCTCAGCGCCGCACAGTCAAAATTCATTTCACCGTCGTAGTCTAATTTCTATGGCCTGGTGAAAAACTTTCTTCGTATTTCAATGCAAAAATAAATAAAAACTTGCTCAAAGCTTGTCTCTAAAATACAAAATGGATATTAAATATAACTCTAGGCATTTCACTTGCCATTTTATTTTTTAAATTCCTAGCGCACATACTCATTGTTGTAAAAAAAAAAAAAGAATTAATTATGTATGATTACCACAGAAAGATTTATAAAATATTGCTCAACATTCTTAACGGAAATCAATCTAAAATCATGAAACAGATTCTTTTTTTTTCGGGAAATAACTTGTTCGTGTGAAAGCGGTCAAACCGATAAAATAATCCCGTGGATTGCGATAATGATCTTTAGACGTATCTAGACAAACTATATTCCATCTATTATAATTAACTAACGTATTATATGAACATTATTTTCTTAATTCAATTTATTTTTTAGTTACTTTTTTAGGGACAACAATTAATGGTTTCCCACCAAACGTGCTGACTGTATGCATTCACATTTCCTTCTACATATATATAAATATGAAGTCCTACATGTCATTTTGTTTGAAAAATATGCATACAAGAACAGGGCAATGCCTTTTTAATCACTCAGAACAGCTGTTGAACTGCGCAGGTACAGACTTATTTTGAAGATTTAAAATCTGAAAAAATATGAATGGGGTTCATTGGTGTCCTTTCTACAACCATTTGTTGAGAAAAATGTCTAAGCTTGCTTATTTAAGTTGTAACTTTGTCTCAAAGTAAGGTACCCTATTCTTAAAATGGGCCTCAAAAGCCACAAGATATATTTTTGAATTGTTTTGAATTGACATTTATTTTTTTTCTATGAAAATATAACGTCAATGTGTCTCCATAGACACAGGAGTTCTAAGTATAGACTGGATTTTCTTGATCTAAAAATAGATCCCATGCCGACTGATAAAAATAAGGTACCCTAATTTGAGGAAAAGTTACAACTCAAATGAGCAAAATTCAAACTTTTTCTCAACAAATGGTTGTAGAGAGGACACCCCTTTCATATTTTTTCAGATTATTAAATCTTCAAATTAAGTCTGTACCTGCGCAGTTCGACAGCTGTTCTGGGTGATTAAAAATGCATTGCCCTGTTCTTGTATGCATACTTTTCAAACAAAATGACATGTAGGACTTCATATTTATTGCTTTTCTATCTTTTGGCAACATTTTTGGCCAGTTTCGGGCAGAAACAAGCCAGTACAAGAAATGTTTACGTTCTTATCCTCAATGTACAAGATGGCCGCATATCCCCCTTAAGGCGTATATCCAGATTGTAAGCCCTGGATGTGATGGTCTCCCACTCCCGGCAAATGACGACTTACACCCTTTCTATAACATCACTTCTGAACAATTAATACTCACATGGGTCTCCGTTTTGAGGCTCGACTTAGCACTCTCGTCTTTAAACTTCACCAAACACGCCTATGCACTATAAGAATGTGATACTTATAACTTTTAACCATCATAATATACAATTTCAGAACTAATTAAAAATCAACGAAACATAATATTTACAAAATGACAATAAAAAAAAAACATTCAACAGGCTAAAAAAGAAAATAGGGGCCAGATTGACGGGCCCTTACTTATTTATTGGCTACCCTTTCCAGGTCCGCATTTTGAACGGTACGCCTAAACCGGTAACATACAACTCGCATTTGAGGCAACACATCCGTGACGATATTACTTCTAATACATTATATGATTTACTAATAAAAACAAGAATGAATCAAATTCATTACACACATTGAGGCGCAAGATACCTTATATTAAATTTTGTTAAAATTTTCTCAAAACGTCTGACAATACTCAGTAAGAGTTTTCTATTGAAAAAAAGAATGAATGAGGTGTTTAAAGATTTTCCTCAGGGCCATTGTATTTGAAATTAAAAAAAGACCAACAATACTTGAAAATGTTCAATAAGGAAAGAACTATTAAAATGACGGATATTTAGCGACTTTTATTAGCGAGACATGCTATCACGTGACTAATAAGCGACGTTCTGAATAGTTCTGTGTAAAGTATCTTAGTTTTAAGTAAAAGAAAAGACGTGCTGTTATAAAAGACAATACCAAAGATTAAGTTCACTTTGATTTCGATTACAAAAAAAAGAGATAGGCGTTGACCGGATGAAAATAAATTTATTGAGGCACATATATAGAAAATAATCAGATTTTACCCACGATTCTCAATGAAAGGGGTAATAAAGATGGGTGGTAAAAGTGATCAAGAAAGGCTTAGACCTAATGAAGGATAGCCCGGCATGCAACTCATATGAAATAAGAACACAATGAAGACAATTCATTGTCATATTTCCATAATGAACAAAAAACGACAATGGAAATATAGAAAAAAAATATATGCAATCTAACAAAACAGTGTCGGTCATTTATAAAACTTGCCTTGATGATCAACCAATTAACTCTCAGATGTACATACAATTTTATGATGTGACTTGTTAAGCTATAAACTATTATTTAGTAAAGAAAATATCCATATATTTTACATTTCAGATTTTGGTTTTTTCCCCATATTTTTATATAGAGTTCTTCCTCTACGGTCGATACAGTCTAAAAATGGCCACGACCATCGAGGCCTCTTAAGCTTGAGTGCAAGGTAACATGTTACAAGAGGTTTCCCAACAATGGGTGTAATCTTTTTATTATTTTGTTCCAACATTCAGATTTGCATTTTCAATTGAAAGTAACTACGATTGTTCTTTCGTCGACAACAAATAAATATTGTTATTGATTACGAAGAAATGATGAAAAAACCAATAACACTCGATATCAATAGGTTTCGGATCTGAAAGATACACGAGATACATAAGATATAAAGAAGTACTAAAAATAACCAACGACACGAACAATAAAGTCGACTTGTCCCTTCTTCAAGACAAAAAATAAACACTACATATGGAAGGAGAAAAACGTCTACAAAACTAGCACTAAATTTAGATCTAAATAATATATTAAATACACTGGATTTAAGGTGAAATGACACATCATCACAAAATGGCTGACCTCTGATCGAAACAACATTTCGTTTTTTTAAAGGATTTATCGACGCAAACATGTAACTTACTCCATAGCCGAGTGGATAAAGTGTCGGGCTTGAGACCGTACATCCCGAATTCGGATCCCACAGGGGCTTTTGTTGTTACTAAATTGAATATTTTAGATATTCATTTTTTATCCCCAAACTGCAAATTTTTCGCTTATTTGACATATGTACAGGTTATTTATCATTATATCTTTCATGATCAAATAATTGACTGTTTATTTGAGTGACTTTTTCCGGGTGTGTTATTCCACCTTAAACGTAGCAATTACATCTTGTATTAAAAATCAAATAGCCCGAGAAATGAAACCCACGTACGACACAGCGAACCGACTGTGTGGGAGTGCTGGAAGATAATGCGAACGAATTAATTAACTGATTAGGTGTTGCTGTTAATTAAGTTGTACTTGTAATAAAGATAACCCGTAATGAAGGTTTATATAGGGGAGACAGGCTCTGTAAATAAACAAATGAATATTCACAAAAGTGTTTAATAAATCCTGTTAGGTCTTTCCGCCATTCAGGTGAAAGAATTTATGTATTTCTTATGGGTATTTTGTTAAAAATTTCTTCTCTTTTTTTTCGAGACAGCTTTTTTATTGTTAGATATGTTGAATCATTTGTTTTTCTTAATGTAGTTGAGCATTACCAAATGACCCTTTACTTAAATACTCCAAGAACTTACAAAGTGACTGTTATTGCCCTTGTTTATGAAAAGCTTGTTGTCGTTACTCTTCTTAAACCATAAGAGATAGAAATTTGAAACTTTTACCAGTCTTAAGTTCACGTAGAGCCTCCTTCAATCTATTAATACCGAAATGATCCATTTCTAGTAGTTATTGCCCCTGAAAGTTGATTATCTTCTTGAAAAAAACACTTACAACTTTTTTACTATACATCGTAGAGAAATCGGACCAGTTGAGATTGAAGCGTCTGTTTTGGCCGATTGAAGTAACATAAAGGTCAAAGGTCAAGGTGATTCGAAATTATGTTTATTAACGCGTTTTCTTTTATTTAGGGTGGTATAGACAAACTTTTTCATGGATGTAGTAGGACTGTTTACGACATTTCATTATATAGACCTTCAGCCCCTATCGTGATATTGTTATTGCCCCTATTGTACAAAATACTTGTTATCGCTACTCCACTTAAACTGTAAGAGATAGAGATTTAAAACTTTTACCAATGTCTTTAGTTGACTTTAAGGATCTTTCAATCAATTAATACCAAAAGAATCAGATGTATCCTAAAAGCAGTTATTGCCCTTGAAAGTTTCTTAATTTTGTTAAAAACACTTACTTCTTTCGAACAATACGTCGTAGAGACATCGATCCATTTGAAAACGAAAAGTTGACCTTTGCCAATCAAAATAACATAAAAGTCAAGGTCTATTTAAAAAACATTCTTATTTTTCATGAAGTAATGCAGAGAAAGCTTTACATCAATTCTATAGAAACAAAAATATTTTAGATATGAAAAAAAATAATAAGATGTAAAGACCTCTAATTGTTCAAGAACAATTAGTATACATGTACTAGTATTATTTAGATTTTAGTTTAGTGCTAGTTTTGTAGATGTTTTTCTCCTTCCATATGTAGTGTTTATTTTTTTGTCCTGGAGAAGAGACCGGTCGTCCCAATATTTTACTTTATTGTTCGCGTCGTTGGTTATTCTAAGTGCTTTTGTTTACATTATACAAAGCACAAACATTACAATAACTCTCAGATTGACATATATCTACCCATAGTGAAGGATTAGATATACGTAAAGCACGGAAATTCATTATGCCCCGACCGGTGTTTGAACGCACCACCTTTGGAACCCACTATCCTAGCAGTGAGCGGCCATCTCGCTTACCGCTCGGCCATCTAGGCAAGACTTTTCGTTTCATGTTCTAATTCGTTACACTCAACCGAAAATAAATAATTTATAAAATAAATAAAGACAGTGATAAATAAACACAGTGTGTAGGTACAGAAGCGCTCTCAAAAGTGCAGTTTATTTAAAAGAGTTAATACACATAAATATCTTCAGGTAAATAATCCTCAGTTCTCTATAATAATGAGAAAAATTGTTAATAACAATTAATAAAATGATGCATAAAAACGAGTATAGGTGCGTGGGTGGGAAAGGCGTCGCGTCTTACTGCACGAAGAGAGAGCTTCGAATGGCGCTAAATTTCTCTAATAAAAATACCTGTATAACAGATGAAATACTTAATATAGAAACCAATCAAATTTGATTTTCGGTATGAATATAGATAAACAAAAACACGTGTTCGATAGACACACGTGTCATCATACCTATAATAAATACTTATATATTCCTACATAAAAATTTAACCCCACCCCCCCCCCCCCTTGAGGCCCAATCCTACCCCCAGGCATTATGATTTGAACAATCTTGAATCTTCACTACCTGAGGATGCTTCAAACATAACTTACAAGTGTTCTGGCCAATTGGTTTTTGAGAAGATTTCTTAAGATTTTTCCCTATATATATTCCTATGTAAAAATTCGACCATCTATTGTGGTCCCGCCCTATCTCTGAGAATAACGATTTAAACAAACTTGAATCTACTCTCCCTGAGGATGCTTCCACACAAGTTACAGTTTTTCTGGCCAAATGGATTTTGAGAAGAAAATTTTGAAAAATAACAACAAATATCTAATAATTCTTTATCAGCTCCCCTTGAAAGGGGGCATGGTCCTTCATTTTTACAAACTTGAATCTCCTTCATCCAATGATTTTATTCAAGTTTAGTTGAAATTGGCCCAGTAGTCCTGGAGAATAAGTTGAAAACGTAAAAAGTTTACGGACAGACAGACTAACTCCGGACAAAAAGTGATCAGAAAAGCCCACTTGAGCTTTCAGCTCAAGAGCTAAATAGGTGAACTACATATAGGTGAACTACAAGATATTTTTTATTTTACATTAAAGACCTTATCTTTTTCACTTGGTTGAAGGACAGGGATAGAAATTTATAAAGTCAAAGTTGATTGGGTATTGCAATCAATCTTGAAAGTACATGGCCGAAACTTCAAAAGTTGTACAAAAAAGTACATGTACCTTATGGATCAAAATTGCTGCTCTTTCGTTTTACTATCATGGCACGTGTTTATTTCAGGGAACACGGTTTTTCCTTCCTAAATTGATTTTCTTTGGTAAAGATGAGTGTATAATCGGAAACTGCAATATGCCAATTTCCTCAAAAGGACATAATCTTGTAAAAAAAAAAACGACACAAAAAACTCAGACACACGCTTCCACCTTGGATATGTCAAGCGATAAACTATACATGTATTTAAGAAAACAGTTCTAGTAAATGGTTAAATCAAATCCAGATTTTAACATTTATAAGCTTAAGGCTGGATGGGTTAGACAATGTTTTGAATATGAATGAAAAACTTGTGTTTAGCATATTGATTACTATATGAACAGCATTTCTATTGTTGACCATTACATTAAAAAAAGATTTATATTATAGAAAAAATACGGTAATTGAAAAGAAATGGCTTGGAGTCGATAATTTGGCCTCTTATTTTGTGGTTAATTAGAACTTCATACTAAACAAAGACTTTATCATATGTAACTACATGTATCTCATTTTCATCATTTTAGTAAGAAAAGGGGTTTGCATTACTAGTATTCATTTCGTCGTACTGAAAAAGTGAAAGTTTAGTTCATTGTTTCTATTCTACCTTGTTTACACCCAACAAAGTACTTGTGTTGCCCCGCAGCGCAAAGGACATTCGACAACTGGGATATTGATAAAACAATTTATTAACATCGTACTAGTATCTCTTAAAAACATAAAATAGCTATAGATTGATCGATTTTCAAATTTTATTGCAAAAAAAAAAACAACTTTCTATTGAGCTATCGGTAAGTCTTTCTTGAACCACTAAATTTCTGGTTTACTTTTTATTTAAACTTTTTATGATTAATTTATTATGTTTTTCACATATTGTTTTTGGAGAGCTGAATTGAATACGATGAATTTTGTCCTTTGCTCTTTCTAACGTTGAAACTCGTACTATGCATGTAGCGCTAGAACAATTAAATTCATTCGCATCCTGGATGTTGCCAGTAAGGATTTGAGTTTCCATGGAGATTAATAAACCTAACACTTGCACAATTTCAAAAATTTGAAATCGAGCGCTCACTTAATTTTTTCGTTGATTAACGACGTTAGTGCTGATGAAGCTAATTACCACAAAGGCCAGGGATGCACATTTCAAGGGCGCTATAAAATAATTGTTTTGACGCACGATGCTTATGTTTTCCAGCACTATCAATTACTATATATATACGTTTGGAGAGCATGTATAATTACGAAATTTTAAAATTGCTTTGAAATAATCGTCAATTTACTAGTGTCGGTTAAAGCAAGCCGATCAAATACATGTATGTATGTATGTATGTATGTATGTATGTATGTATGTATGTATGTATTATCATTATTAGCCACTCAAAGGGTTTTCTGTAGGTTGACCTTCAAAACACTGAAAACAAAACATTACTAGACATATTTCACATGCCGTTGCATGTATATCACATGCCGTTGCCTGTGCATGCAAAGCAATGTGATTTAATCTGATCATCTTAGTTTAGAAGTTGGCTTAGTTCTTTATTTAAGAACAATAACATAGTATTACATGTAAGCAGCTGCGTTGGAAATTAAACAAACAAGAACTATTGTATGCCCCTCAAACTGATTGAAAACTTACCTAATATTGAACCATTATCATGTTCAGTGACTCTATTAAAGTTCAAAAGTATAAAGTACTTTCATCTCGGGATTAGCTATCGATTAGATATTAATCGGGATTAGATTAAATCGGAAATAGATCTGAACCAAACGACATTAAATTTGCATTTCAAAGCGCACTGACATGTTAGGGAGGCATCTGCAACCGTTCCCCTTCCCCACGACTTGAAAAGAATATGTGACAGCTGAGACATACGTGACACATTTAATATAGACTACTAACCTCATTATTGTTGTCTTACTGCTTTACATATAAATTATTACCAACCATAAAACATTCCAATTATTATATAAGGGCAATTATCCATAAAAAAGACAAAAACAATGGCCAAAAGAGCACGACTTTAATTGACGTTGAATTCCAGCTAATCCTTGTTTTGCTCTACAGATGGGACGGGTATGTCTCGGAGGCATATACCATCTATTCACTAATAAAAATTACGAACACTTAAAAGTTTTACCTAGGATTTTAAATAATATAGTTGTAGGTGTAAAAACTGTCATTTAATTTACTGTAAATTCCTTAATATAAGCGATCTTAAATCCGCAATTCCGCTGTTTTGTATCAATCGGGAGAATATAAATTTGCGAGCACCGGACGTTTGTTATTATTTCATGCTGTCGGAAAAATTAAAGGGAGATTTTTAAATCCATAAGGGGTGATTCTCGCAATTTTATATTTATTCATATTAGTTTGATATCACCGTTTGGTGTTTGACAATACTGTATGCATAAGGTTATAACAACAAAATATTTAATATAAGGCGAGGTGTATGTTTGTTCTAAGACCAGGCCCCCTGCAACGTGTAACTACTCAGAGTTCTCTTGTGTGAAGTACCAGGTCATTTCACCCTTATTCAGGATTACTTCACCTGGTACCCACCACAATTTCTTTAGACTACTCCTGTCACTGGTGCTACTTCAACCATTGCTCTCTGTCTTCAGCTTTTCGTTCCTTCTGATACGTCTGCACACCGCAATCTGCTTGACTAACTCTCCCTGAAAATCTGTCAGCGCTTCCTTATATAATAATGGGTCATTCAACCCGTCAGAAGGGTAAACAGCATTCTGGAAGAGTCTATTTCAGTCTCCTCAGATACATTCCTTTGTTTATAACAAATGTCCAATCTTTCACCGTTACACTATTTATGTTATGTTAAAATTAGTGCAAACTATATTAATTGCAAGTTTTTTTTCATTGTAGTTATGTATGCGTATGTCTCAAATTTTCTCCCCATATGACACATTCCTATGTGACAAACTATGTTGCGATGCAAAACCCTCTTAATTCGCTCCCGGAGATTCTTTGTGTTGGTTTCAAAATCTGTAGTTAAAAAGGACAATTTCATTAAGGCCTTTTATCACATGTTTATCTCAATATACGGTGGATATCAGTCATGGGATAAATTTTTGATATTCCACTGTGTGTTCTTGCGCCACGTGACGTCATAATTAAACATTACGTAGTTTTAGGCAAATTATTGATGTAGAATAAACAGTCACAAAATAATTCAATTGAAAAGTGTAGAATTGTAAATGTGCAGCATTTAATTCTGTTTCAATTTTTTTAATAAATTGATAAAAATATACCAGAAAATTAAATGTTTGTTTGTTAATCTTCAAGGAACTTTTTTCCAGGCGTAAAGTTGTTGACGTCTTGTAGTGAATGTGTTGTGCGGCTCGCCAAGGCTCGGGGATAGAAAACACACAACTCGTTGGATAAAAATCATATACCATCGCAAATCATGAGAGATCCTATATATATCGGCCCTTATATCGTAGTTAAAATCAATAAATTCTTACATAAAACAAAAATGTTTATAATTACAACAATCTTAATGTGATTAAACACTGTTCACTAAAATGTATTTTATGACATCAATAAAATGCTTCAATTCTCGCCATTTCTAAAAATATGCAAAAAAAAAAATCCGTTCATTTCCCATCAAAATATATTTGCAAATGACCTTTGGAAACTTATCGTACAAAGTTGATACTGTATCAGTTAATACTGTGTCACTGTTATTAGTTTTTAAATATCATAGCAAGAAATTTAGAAGCAAAGTTGTGTTCAATTATGTCTTGTCAAAGGCGGTGTGAACTGGCATACATGCTCTTTTAATCCAAACGTTCACTAACTTCAATTGAAAATCACTAAAATAGCTGCAGATTCTTTACTTAAATTGAACACGGTTCTAATATCTTTCGACATGATTTAAATATTTTATGTTCTAAGATTTTTGTGCGGAAAATGCTTTATTATACCAAATACTATTATAACTTTAAATTTGGTCATATAAAGGTCGTTTCACCAAGAAAAATATTTTTAAAAAAAACAACAACGAAATACTGATTTTAAGAAGTCGTCTATTGTTAACTATTTTTTAAATGAAAATCAAATATATGTACATATAATGACCAATAATTTATCTTGGTCGAATGTAAAGTTAATCGAATAGTTCATTACAATTATGTTTTATACTAAAACATTGTTAACAATACAAGTTATACATAGTCAACCTCCGTTATTTTTATTTCATTTCATGGCCAGATCATGCCAACTGCATCAGATTATATTACAATGAAATTGATCTCTGAAATATGGAGATAGATTTTCAAAATTTTTGAAAAAAAGAACTATGGGTTGCCTTTAGCTTTGTAGAATATCAATCTCTTCATTGATTCAAGCCATGCATTACAGATGTGTATCGTTTTTGTTTATGTTTTTTTAAGAACTGTAATGAGTGGATTAAGCGTAAAATGAATTTCGTGATTTCTTGAATAGCCAGACGAAATTATTTTTTTTCAATATTTCCTCTCAGACAAGTTAAGATGTATATGATTCTCCAAGGCTGTCTCGGCATACTTCCATGACATTATGAAAATCAAATCTTTTGTCAGCCAATATATGGAACGTCATCGCTGTCTCTACCTTGTTTTATCAGGTTTGTTGGTGCCAGTGATTATGTAGTCCTTCAGCAAGCTTTTGAGATGTCAGTAGTAACTTACGACCAATTCATTATTTGACAACATTGTTGCATGGTGTTTTTTAACTGTTGCTGTTTTTTTTTATTATTTTATGAATTATGAATTACATGGGTACTTGAGGTCATTGATTTTTTTTTGTTCTGTCCTATGGTATATGTCCATGAACTTTTCACCATTTATATTGAATAGCATGCCATGGCAAGACTCATTTTCATATTTTAACATATATCCCTTGATAAATATATGAACGTGTTTAAGTAAATAAAATTTCTGTGTTTTAGGCTCTGAACAACTACCAGGGTGTAAATCTATTTACATGCGAAGGAATTATGGGACAATAGAATAACATCATCGACAAGGACATGTGTTGTTGGTTTTAAGACCGCGTTCCATAATAACTATATAGTGCAACTTTTTAAATTTATTTCGAAACCTGATTATTCAATATATGCATTTAAAAAAAAAGTTTGGTTTACATGTATAAATAAACATGTTGTATGTTTGGTAAACTAACGTTTTTTTGCTTGTCTGATGAAATTGTTAATCGTGTACATATAGTAACTTTAACATAAACGGTTACGGATGCTATTAATTAATCTTTATAGAACACATTAATGATGTCAGAGATATGCAACAGATTTTGCAGACTTTTCGATAAAACAATTATTTCCCCGAATTACACGTAAATGTATAGAAACATTGTTTATAAAATAGTAACTAGAGAGGTCCTATTTAGGAATTAAGAGGCAAACTTCATAACATTTTTTTTTTTTTTGACAAAAATCAAAAACCATGCTCGCCGGAAATTAATTAGTGCAGGGGATGTTGACAACTCATCTGCTCTATTGCAGTCTTAATTAAACAGAAAATCACACACTAAGAGCATTATGTGAGAGGTATGGAACAGGGAAAAAAGATAGATTTGACAGATTATAGAAAATGTTTCTGAAAGCAGCGTTCTGTCGCTAGAATCAGACTTCCTTTTTTTTTATTGTGAGGATGTGGGGTTATCATCATGCATTATGCACGAGACCCTGATAAAAAAATAATAAACAAAAGAAAACATGCTACCCGAAAACTATTTAAACGCGGGTTGTTAAAAACGTACATACGAAAATGGGGTTTTATGTACCTGACGTTTCCAAAGACAGGCCCCAGCTGGTAGCACAAACTGTATTACGTAATTTAATCTAACTGTGAAATATCTCAAACTTATGTAGCGGTAAATTTTAAATCTATAACCTGTTGCATTAAAAGTTTGAAATCAAAGATTCTAAACTAACTTTGAAAAAATACTAGAGCTTCAAAGTCAATGTAAACAAACATATTCGACAAAAATCACAGTAGATATTGATTTAAAGTCATTAAGCGTCTAAAAATGCTCTGTAAGGCAGCACAGTTGGGTTATTTTTGTAACAGGTGTTGTATTAAAAGTAACTATCCACTCAGGTCTTTAATATTTCTCACATAAGTTTTTGTAAGTTCTCTCAATCAGATTTTGTTTTATTTGAGATTGTTATAGAGTTTAGAATGTTTTATTATAAAATTTTAATGTAACATAATTATATATTGTGAGAACTCTTTTGTTCCAGATAGGTCGAACGACGTTTAAAATTCAAAACAATGATCATAGAACCTGTACATATATTTCGACCTCTTTAACAAGAGGCTTTATGTTTAGATTTCTCTCGACAGACCAATGTCTCTTATCTCAAGATCAACAGTCACGAACAACAACAAAAACCAAAAATGGTTTTGTTTTACTTGACGCTATCTTATTTCACAAACAGATATGATCCGTTGTGTAATTTTGATGATTGGGGTAGGGTTCTTTTTTTATTTTGCAAGATGGTATTTATGAATGAAATGTGGTAATAACGGACAGTGTTCAAAAAATCAAAAGTCCTAAGGAAAAATACAACACAGGAGCAGAGCAAACACGGACTTCTTAAAAATTAGAGGTAGGATCAGATGCCATGGAGGAGTGAGCATCCTCTTCTGACCGGTCGCACCCGCCATTTTCTTTGTTGTAATCGGAAAAAAACCCGGAAAAATCCGTAGACAATTCGGTGGTTATTAATGGCCTAATATGAAAAACGTCAGTCAGCATTCTAAGATTGTATTTGCTGACAAAGCCGTTGTATCGACCATGGAACTTACGAAATGATGACTTCAATCGAGACTGAATAAACTTATATCTCAATGGGAATATAAAAAGCTATCTAAAATTCATATTAAAAATATTGAAATTGGGGATTTTTAAAACATATGCATAGAATCTGCTACATAGAATGCTAAACACTTGTGAAAATAATTTTATTCATATGTTTCAAAGTAACCACACACACAGATATATATCACTCTACTGTTATAGAGAAATTGATTTAATCATAAATTTTAAAATAACCACATTTATTTGTTTTTTTTTTAAAAAAAAGGTTTGTTATATCTTACAAATTCCGGCATACGATTAGAGTCTACATATATTAATATCAGTTTATGCGACCTCAGCATTTTATTAGCTTTTATCAGAGAGTTAATTCAATTTAGTGTACTCTGATGTTAAATTGTACAAAATTCTTTCTACGATTACATATTTTTTGCTAAAAGAAGTAACATTTGTAAATATCCCACAATATAATTATGGATAGCATCAACAGCTTTTCTCTCTTTAACATGAAACTCATAGTTATATTGGTATGGTATATTGGTATGAATTCAGTAGAAAAGTATTTTGCTTTCCTTTCGATACATTTCGGTTGTCTGACAAGTCGGCAATTTGCTAATTGTTCTTTCTGCAGTTGTACATTTCGATTGCACTATTTTTTCTTTAGTCTGATTGAAAACAATTAGCTAGCTCAAATTGCAAACTCATTATTGAGTTTATTTAATATGCATTACTTTTTTATTTTTACATGCATTTTAATACATCAAACGGACGTTTTCTTTGATGATAACATCTAGTGAAAACACAAACCACAAAATGCATAGATTCTGTTTCTTTTATAATAACAAATGCACAAAACATATCCGTTATCATCAAAGAAAACGTCCGTTTGATGTATTAAAATGCATGTAAAAATAAAAAAGTAATGCAATTTGAGCTAGTTAAGTTTTGTAATATTTGACAATCAAGTCATCCATTCTAATATTTTGCGGAGATCTTTAAATTACTGAGTATTTATTTTCAAGAATGACGTCTTGAAAATAGGATAGGTACCATATAGGAAACTTGAATTTATACATAAATTTTAAATTTTAAAAATAATCAAATTATCAACAATATAAACAATCTGATGAAAGTCATAGGTAATTTCAGATAATTGGTACTAAGTGTGCTTGAAAACCAGGGTAACTACTCCCGGAGATACTAGTAAATTGATGCTCGATATCCTCGGAGTCGATAGTTAAATTTAACCTTAATCATCGGAGCTAATATGAACACAGTTCTCTAAGAGCAAACATCGATAAATCTATTTGATGAAACATACTAAGTATATAATTATCATCTCTTAAGAAATATGTGCTCAGAAACCCTGAAAGTACACTCGTTAACTGTCTGCCAAAATAAAACTATTAACCTTAGCAGACCAATTAAATTGTAGTTAAAGCCTCGACAAACAACGTTGTGAAAAAAAGAGAGACATTTTCCATCTTTTTTATTTTTTTCCGTTCGATATCCTCTTAAATAAACCCACTCCCTCTTACGGAAGCTGGATGGTCAACAATTTAATTAACCATCAGATCTATCTTAAATTTTAAGATTTGATTTGTTTAGCTATATAGTATTATTTGGTGGAGACAAATTCCATTTATTTGACATTTCAGTTTTCCGTATTTTCTTTTATCTTCAAACAGAACTCTTCTTCTTGAGGAGATCGAGTTTCGATGCCCGTTAGGGCCGATAATTATCTGATATTTTTTCATACAGAAGTGTTTGAGGCATACATCGTACTTAAAACACTTCCATTGAATTTCATTTTTGATTTACCCGAGACAGTCCAATTTTGAAGGATATCAGTACTGTAACCACTGGTAACGGTCTGATATTAAAGGGGCATGGTCACGATTTTGGTCAAAAAGTATTTTTCTGATTTTAATATTAACAATGCTTCAGTAAGGCATTTTTAATAGGCAACCAAAACTTTCGTGCCAGTCGTTGAGTTATGAGCGAGTTTCAGAGCTTACAATTCATTGATATGTAAACAAAGCTTTTGTTTACATTTTGACTGTTGAGGTAAACATTCCAGTTTTAGACCTAAAATGAATGTGTTAAACATTAGGAACTGTTAATTTATGGTTAAAACGAATTAGAAGATAGAAAAACAGCTTGAAAAAGATGTTTACAGGTATATTGAATCTAAACAAAAACCAGGCACGAGCCTTGTTTACATGACAAAGAATCGTGGGTTCTGTATCTTGCTTATAACTCTACGACTATCAAACTTCATCTGATAATTAGACATGCATTCCTAAAGCATTGTAGATAACAAAAACAGAAAAAAAGAATTTGACCAAAATCGTGATCATGCCCCCTTAAGAAGCTCAGTAATATTGGACTGTCACAGGTAAAAAATTTTAGACTGCTGGAACAAAGGATTCCAATGACCTCACAGCAGTGTTTTAAGCAGTAATATAGTACTCTGGAAGACTGGTTCCGCCATTCGCACTCATGACTTGGATCAGGACAATTACTTTCAGGATCTTCCTCTATCGCCGCCACTTTATCTCACCTCTTAGAAATATGTTTTATGGGGGGGGGGGGGGGGTCATGTAAATACATAATGAAATAAGTAATGGCTTATAATTTTACACTATAGTAATGAGGGTACCGGTAACGGCTGTTGCACACGGCGCAAAGGGAATGAATTCATAGAAAACGTACAACCACCGTGACTTTCGAAGTTAGCAATGTGCCTTTCATAAGTAATTATAGAACGTTCTTGCCCATTGGTAATAATGTAAAATTTATCTCGATGTATGAAACTCAAACCAGTTGCTCGTTACGGTCAGCTAGGAGATTTGCAATCCTAGCAAATTCTACAATAAAACATCTATTAAGACTTCATCTTTTCAAGTTAATTTGGCTAGTAGGACACCATATGATTTCAAAATCAAGCAGTGATCAAGAAATTAATTTTGTTGTTGTTGAAACACCACTCGTCTGTTTTAATTTCGCATAAACAATGAAGAACCTGTTTTAATTTCCAAAACGCTTTTCGTTTGTTACTAATTGCTTATTAAAATCATCTCAAAGTCATATTCCTAATAGTGAATTCGATAACCCACAAAAATGTCTGAAATTGATAAATAATATTTAATCATACTTCACTCTATAGACTGTCTAAATAGTTTTGCTATTTTTTTTTTGTACTTTCAGATAAAAAGAGAAGTTTTGTTTGGCGTGGCATGAGTAAGTGCAAAATCTGAAGTGGTCATATTGACCTGTTTTAATATGATAACTGTTGATCAAAATGTAAACGCAATGGTTTTACTTTGCAATTTAACAGATAGTACATGTATACGTCTAGTTTGTAGTTACTTATTTTTGCGGTCGATTCTATGCATGCGTACTTTAACAAGTACAGACAACTTTAAAGCTGCAAGGTCTGAATTTTTGCCTATTACAGTATATCAAATAATTTTCCATACAAACTAATTATCATAAAACGTTACAGACCTTCACCTATTTACACCAGCAGAATCGGTCTCCTTTCAAAGATAGAAATATTCGAAGTAGGAATAAAAATATTAATATATTAATGTTTCAAAATATGAACCAATAGAATAGAAAAAAAAATATTTCCGTATGAACTTTTTATGACGTCACATATTACCGCACGCGCTTATCGTTGGACTATAATTGCATTTATTCTAAACATAAAAACACTGTTATGGTTATATTTCTGAACGATTTGCCTTTCTCAAACGTAAATTTAAGTAATAGCAGCAATGTTAGAACGTTCACCTAGATATGAACTTAGTTGGTACGTGATCAAATCCTCTGAGAAGCCCTTCGTTTTATATTCCGGTGAACTTTTCAACTTGCTGTTTATTTCCGTATGGTATTACAAAAAACAAAAACCTGTATATACGTTTGGTTTCGACCTTTGATTGCTTTGGTTTATTCTGCCCACGTGTTATGCAACGATTGTATGCCAAAACATTTTTGAGAGCTAATTTACGTTATGTTTAGCAAAAGCCATAGTCGTAATACAATCATACCCGCCTCCACATCGGGGTAAATCTTTATATGGGGCGAAGTCACGCGTTAACCTGATATGTGAAGTGTATTTTTTCCATAGTAATATTACTTTTAAGATCGGGAAAATTGCTTCATTACATATCATTATACCTATACTTAACAAAGCCATCGTTTAACAAGGTACATATGTAGATAAAATTTGACTTGAAATAGGACTAAGCAGCTTTAAAGAATTTATTACACGCGAATGAACGTTGATTTCCAGTTTTTACTAGTGTTTTTTTTTTTTGAGTTTGTATACAATTTGAACACAATCAAAGTATTACAATGCATGCTAATTTATCTTCACGGTACCTCGACTATTGGGCTGAATCTGATTGTAACTCAAGTGATGTAAATCAGACATCACAGGAAATGAATACATTCAAACAGCGATTAATGTTTCTACAACAAATTCGTTAACTGATAAATTAGATTTTCGTGATTTACTTGTCAATGGCGTTTATAACTTGCATTGATGGACAAAAATGAATGAGCTGAAACCTTTACTAAAGGTGGGATTTCATTATCTACTCTGTCATTATGACTTTGGGCCAAGAACAAGGGGAGTCATGAATGCAATCAGATAACGAAGAAAACCCATCTCCTATTTTGCATGTTTTTAATACATCCGACCCATTAAATCAAACACAATTACCTAATTACTCCATTATGTCTCTTTTTTTTTTAGAAGCAACAAGGCATTATTCTGATATCACCTCTTGGTGTGTGTTTATCTCTCTAAAAGGATGAACTTGTTAAGATTAAATTTGTCCTTCAGTTGGAACTATCTTTTGGGTAAGCAATTAACTCATGCACTAGATTTTAAACAAACTCAAAAAAACTAGCCAATGGTTATTAAACATGAAGTGTCAAATAATCATTTTGGTTTTAGGTAGATGCACTCACGTAAGCAACGAAATCAAAATCATAAAACGACATAGCGACTTCAAAGAAAATGTTTGATGTTCTTCTTTAGTTTCTGATACATTTGTATTTTGGCTGGGCTATTAAGTGCATTTCAATTTGTTTAGTGGTTAATGGGTTGCTTGGTTATCGTTTAAAATATCATTTTGATCATTAGTATGTTGGTACAAATTTCTAGGCATATATGTATCTTATTTTTTTTTATCTACTAGTATATTGATTCATAAACATCGATAGGTAAGCATTTGAGTGGCTAAATGTTAAAGATAAAGAAACAATATATTTACTATAGAATTTAAAATACAATAATCCGTTTTCATCTAGGCAAAGATAAGATAATTATTTATCAATGATAAACCTCGATTTACAGAAAAAAGTTCAAGTACAATGTACATATTTATATTTCAAACTCTTTTATTTTTATAAAAAAAACTCAACACATTTCTTTAAGAAACTGCATTTTAGATATTTGAATTAATCCTTTTCATTATTCAGCTAATACTTTTCTGGTCATAAACTATTCTATATGTATTTTCTAGAACTAAATTTAATTAAAATATTTTTTCTTTATATGAATACATTGTTACGAACGCCGATTAGAATCATTCATATAACTGAAAAATAAAATAAAGGGCGTTGAAACGCGAAAAAGGGTGTTATAATGCGGATAAATACGGAAACGTATAACTGCCTCGTGTTGTTGCGTAAGAACGCGATATATTCACATAAATTTTTTTGTCATACATGATTGTTTCAAATTTTAGCAATTTAATTATGACAACAAACTCTATTTAATAACACTTTTTTGACTTGATTTTGACGACTTAAAGTAAGGTTTACGGCTTGCATTTTTTTTAGGAATTGTACCAAAGTTATATACCATTTTGTTCAATATACTAAAGTCGTATAACCGCCTCGCGTCGTTGCGCTTTTTGCTAATAATCCTCTCCGATTTAGATAAGTCGCCTACGTGAATTCGCCATACACAATATGTTGCAATAAGTTCTGCGACATTTAATTTTGGCGGCATAGTTTATATGCTTTATTTTAGCGCGATTTTGCGGAATTCGACTTTAATAGATTACCTTAAGTCGTCAAAAAAGTATTACTTAATAGAGTTTGTTGTCATAATTAAATTGCTTAACTTTGAAACAATCATATATGACAATATATTTATGTGAATATATCGCGTTGTAACGTTAACGCAACAACACGAGGCGGTTATACGTTTCCGTAGATATACCTGCAATTTTCCAGGATTAAATTACGGAACCGTATCGGGGCCTACAATTGTTGTGTTATAACTTATACATTGTCATATTTTTTATCGTCCTATTGACATATAATCTATTATGTCGCATTTTTGATGCCAATCGTTTGCATTGTATTGAGGTAAGTTTACATAATTTAAAACATCTCATTATAATTTATCAGTTTTCTTGCAGTTTTCTGTTATATCGACTAAACAAAATATGGAGTTATAAATAATAACTTAAGAATGAGTTTTAGTCATATCGACATATATATGTTTCATTTCTTGGGGAAATATTGCGAAAATATTGTTATCGTATGAATTTCGCGGGGGCGGGAGTTCTGATGGTACGACACTTCATCTGACTCTAGCTCTGAGAAACACGTGTAGACTGACATTTGTGTACTCACTGAAATTCGTATGCTCAATTTTCATGGATTTCGATTATCCTTTTATCAATGAATTTAAATCCACAACGAATTATGAGTAATAGTATTGATATATTTATCATACAAATTCTTCCACGAAATATAGTACCCATTAACCTATGAAAAAAATAGTTATCTACGAATATTGGCTACAGGAAATTCAATCCAAAATAAAGTAAATAAATTTAAACTCTAAAAATCATATACTTCTTTTATTGTGAAGCAATTTACAAAATATCTGCATTTGTTATCGTAGTTAGGGGCAGTAGATGTGAGCAGTCCTACATATGTACCCCAAAATTATGATCATGTTTCAATAATCATGATTTTACAACGGTCTCCCATCGAAGAGGCTTGTTTCACCCATCTGTCTTGAATCAATTTGATTGGATAATAAACCACTCACTCAACTACAATGTAATCTAACTATGATATCAAATGCTATTATGCATGAACTAACTGCATAAGCGTTGCATTTTCTCATTATCATGATCTGATGTGAGTCTTTTCTTTATTCGCGTGGTGAAAAGACTCGCATCAAATCATATATTAAGAAAAATGCAACGCTCATGCGATCAGTTCATGCATACTATTATTTTAAAGCAAATACACTAATTTTATATTTTTTTCGACGCTTTGGTAAATGAAACATTTTAAAGGGGGGGGGGGGGTAATACAATACGTGTAAGTAAACGGGTTCACGTACTTTAAATGCTCTACCATATTTTCAAACCTCATATCTCATGTTTAATTGAGAATAACCCAAACACAGAATATCATAACGACAATATCAAATATTAATATGAATTGCAATTATTATAAAGTAATTACTGTTCTTTGTTTTTGATTGATAACAAACTGTCAATGTCAGTCAACATGTGCCGCCTACACCTAGATTCAAAGAGAGGTGACGTACATGTACCATCAGAACTCCCGCGCCCGCGAAGTTTATTTAATAGTAACATTAACACAATAGGTTCCCCAGAAATTAAAGCATAATGATATCGACATGACTATAAAGCATTATTTTATTGTTCTTTGTCTAAATTTCTATCTCAATATAATTAAATCACATTCTTAAATCAACATTTCAAACTCCATATTTTGTGAAGTCGATAACGCAGATAGCAATAAAACTTGTAAAATTCAATAAGGTGAATTAAATTATAAAGAAATCACAAAAACAATTCAACAACTTTGCATAAATAAGAGGTCACATTGTTTATATGTTGACAAAACAATATATAGAAGGACATTTTATAAGTTGAAACACAACAAGTGTAGGCCCCGATACGCTTCCGTATTAAATGGATTATGAAAAACCCAGACAGTAAGCAGATAACTAGAGGAAAAATATATTCAAGCAATATTTACACAGTGTCATTCAATAGTTGTGTCACAGGGCAAATGTCCTTAAAAGTCAGCTTTATCATTACCTCAAATATAACAGTTTCTTTATTGAAGAGATATAACAATGACTTCAAATTCATAGGATTGTTTTTATTTTGTTAGACAAAATGGTCCCCAGAAGAGGTAGATCATCATATAAGTAAAGAGCTCAATTGCAAGATATCAATTCAAACAGGGTGTCTATAGAGGATGTAAAATATTTTTCACCCTCCCCCCCTTTTACGCCTCCATATTCCGGACGCAAAACTTATCTAATAAGCTCATGGTTTCCGTGAAGTAAAAACTGCATATTTTAACTCTCGACGTCTGAAGAACAATAGAACTACTTTTATCACCTTTCAAAAATAAATCATTTTAATATTCTGTTTGTCTCTGTATCTGTAGCTGTCATTGTTACAAACTCAAAATAAAGCTTGCATCATCAAAATATAGGAGGAAAGGAAGCAGCTGAATCGTTAATGTATCCATATCTTTATGCTTTTTGTATGAATGGGAAAGTCTTATGAATACCATAGATATTGATTCATTAAAAAAATTGTCCATATTTATTTTAAAAATATTAGCTCAATTTATTTAATTTCTGTACTCTTTCTAACTTGACCCTGCAATTGTAAATATTTTTGTTTTTTGTACCTCATGTACCATTGATATGGTTTGAGAGAAATAAACATTCATTCCCTGGAAAGTATGGTTCTTTGAGGATTCAGATAAAAAGAACACAAGATAAAAAGGGAGATTACTAATACACCGTCATAAACCATTTCTTTGTGAATAGTGGGCTATCAATTACCATGCCGGGAAAGGCCCCACTGACTGACTGAAAAGCAATTTTCGAGGCCCAATACAGAAAATATTAACGTGATATCAACAGCAAAATCTGAATAATGTTCACTCAAATTTCAATATAACCTTAATAAATATTCTTTACTACGGACCAAAAATATACAAATCAAATTTTACAAAAATAGACAAATCTAATTTTTCAAGATTTGATAAACTGTAAGCATGAAAATGGCGACTTCAAGAGACAATTCAGATAGAACTATGGTAATTTTATGAATGATTTTTATTCAATTGCCTTTTCCTGTAGTTTCGTCTGAATCAGCGAACAAACATTACGAATATATACAGCAAATGCATTCGCCAATTTTTTGATAGATAAGTAAATCATGATATACCCGTTGATAAGGTATATATCATTCTCCCTAGACGTTACCTAAAACATACTTTGATAATAAGGAAATTTAAGTTTTTTCGCAGACATGAACTTCGCCGTTTTATTTTTAAATTTAATCATTCATACAAAGCTAAGCAATAATTCAGGATATTTTAACAATTAGAGTTAATGATCCGTTGATCAATTCAAAAAACAAAAAATTCATTTCAAGGCATTCTAGAATAGTGGGTTTTTATAACTTTCATTCGAGAAATCGATCTGCTTTTGTTTTAACAGATTCTGTACCTTCTTTGCAATGTCGAATGTATTTGAACTCCCTGAAACTTGTAAATCTCCATCATGTCTTTTTACTTTTTGAGGTCAAGATCTAGTAAATCAATTAAAAGTGTATTTTTGTTGCTTAACACAATATGACGTCATAATTGATTTAATCGTTTCCCTATACTTTATAGGGCTTATTGGAATTATGTTGAAAATCAAACAATTTTGACTGGCAAATGCAAAAGTTACCTTTCCCTAGTTAATTTTTGAAAACTCAAAATTATTTAACCCTATGGTGTAAACTTATATTCATTATTAAAAGATATCGACTATCATATGCTACAGTTAATGTTCCTTTCAGATACGAAATGTGTTGAACATAAACAAAATCAATATAAAATCGACACATGTCATAAATGCAACAAAGTCTTCACGATGTGTGTAACAAATATCTGTATGCAATTTGGCTGGTCATAAAAGCACCGAGGTCCATTTTAGGGCATATAACATTAAAGATGTTGTTCATCATGAAAGTGAATATGCGAATAATAACGCGTAGAAAGCCGATGTACCTGCAATTTTCCAGGATTAAGTGGATTATGAAAAACCCAGACAGTAAGCAGATAACCATAAGAAATAAAATTCAAGGACAAGATTATATTTTATTTGTAAACAAATTTCAGCACCCGAAAATTGGTCCCCTATTTCTGAATTTACCTTTAAAATCACTGAGGCTGTTTTGTAGCAATGTTTCTGAATCATTATTCTGTAAAATTTGTAACATCAAGAAACTTTCTAACGTTGACACGAATAGCCTGATCCGACCTTCCAGAGTGTGTTCTAGTTTTACATAGTGTCATTCAATAGTTGTGTCGGACTTAAAATATCCTTAAAATCAGCTTTTTACCATTATTTCAAACACACCTCCATAATCCGAACGCAAAACTTATCTAATAAGCTTATGGTGTCCGTGAAGTAAAAAATGCATATTTTAACTGTCGACGTCTGAAGAACAATAGCACTACTTGTTTATAACCTTGTAAACATGCCTTTCAAAAATTAATAATGCAATTTAATCCTCTGTCTCTGTATCTTTTGCTGACATTATTACAAACTCAAAGTAAAGCTTGTATCATCAAAATGCTTTAGGAAAGCATCTGTACCAATAAATGTGTCCGTTTTCTTATTCATTTTGTGTGCATAAAGCTCCATCCTGTCTATTTATAACTTTTAAAGCTAAAAATTTATTAAATCAATTAAAAGTTTTTTTGGTGGTCGACACAATATGACTTCATAATTGATTTGATATATCTTTTTCATTCATGTATACTTTTTTAGGTCTTTTAAGGAATTATGTAGAAAATGAAACAATTTCTTGATCGGCAAATGCAAAAGTTACCTTTTCCCTGTACTAGTAAGCTAAATGATCCCTTATCGATGTACGAAAAAGTTAAGCGGTCAATCTTTTTGGTAAATAATAAAATCTCTGCCAAAAATATAAACCTCAAAAATTCATTTAAAACATTGTCATTTACATCTCTTAGTATTTAATCATCGGCTGAAACAAACATTTTGACATGGATATATATTTATTTTAATCAAAAGAGTGTTCATCACAACCAATCTGCAGCAATTATTACTATATGTTAAAACAAAGAATGGCCGTCGGTGGATCAAGTTTTGTCCAAATCCACGAGAAATGTTCAATTAATGTTGCCAGTTTCAAACTTTCTTGCGATGCAATTACGATGCAATAGCAGGAATGCTATTTAAACAAAATAAATTATACGGAATTCAAAAGTTTATTTGATAAACATGATGAAAATCGATTATATGTGCACCAGATGTGCAAATCCATTGCCAGATAGTTGAGAAAATCTTTGGTTAATTTATTCCTTCGATATGTGGGTTGCCACATTCTGGGGCAATCAAAATACAAAACGGAAACGGATTTTTAATGTCGAATGACAAAGTTACAAACTTTTAAACTACAAAGGCTACTGTGAGAAATCTATGGGTTTTCCCCAAAGATGGCGACCAAGGGACATAACTTTTGTAACGTGTGGATTGGTCTATTGAAAACTAACGAAAATCAAATTACGCTTATAACAAAGCCAACTTGTCCGTCCCTGGTACTTCGTTATAAGCGTGTTTTACTGTAATACCATGTAGGTATAAACCAATATGAAAAAAACACCTTCATCAACAAGAACAGCGCTGCACTGTACCACAGGGAGCAAGAGAAAGAAAGAGAGGCAAAGAAAATCATGGATGAATACGGTGAAATAAGATGAAAGTCATGTACAAGATCTAGGGACTACTACTTAGGCTGGCCCAGAATAGGCAAGAGTGGAGGAAGTTTGTTGTAGCTCTTCACACCATAGGATATACAGGACGACGACGGTGATGATGATGATGATGATGATGATGATGATGATGATGATGAAATCTTTAAATATTCTAGTTACTTTCAACTTTAAATGATAATGAAAAAAATGACAATTTAAGGTACATTAAGGTAATGATCCATACCCCACTACGTAAATAAAATATGTACAGATTTTACTCTCTTTACGTAATTTTATTTACGTTCAGAATTTATGGATAATTAACTTAATGTCTACTCTTATAAATTTGATATAGTAATGAAGTTCTATGAGAATTTTTCTATGTTGCGGATGCTACATGTTTGCTTACCTTACGTTTGATGAATACATCATGAATTGTCAACACACACTAAATATCGAGGCGAAGCCGAACCGTCTATGATATTGATCAACCCGATATATTTCCGTAGTCAGTCAGTAACAAATCTAATGTGTTTTGTTTTCCCGAGGACTATCAAATAAGACATTTATTTCACAAAAAGCGAGGATCTTCAAAATCTATGTAACTTACATCTCGTCCAATTTAAAACAGTCGATCTCTTCAAGATCAATCTTATAGACGGCGAGGCGAAGCTTTGTTGCCATTTAATTTTAAACGTTCTTTCTTTCCTTCGCAGAGTTCTGCTTCAGACACAACAATGTGACGCCAATTCAAAGGGCAACTACTCTAATTTAAAAGTAAGTTTAAAGGGCAACTACTCCAAATATTTTCTGATCGCGGTCTCTGTGTTAAATATTATGAAAGGTCGAGATGAGTAGGCGAAACGTCGGCCATATTGCCGAATATTAGTTCTCACTAAACGGACAGAGATATATCCGACAGTCACGTGCATGTTTGAACCAATGAAAGTGTGACATTTCAGTCCAAGGGAAAACAATGCTTTTTACCACGGCCCCTGTGATTAAGATTAATCAATGTATTTAATGGAAATTTATGACTTGAAACAAAGAGCAGAATAAAGTTTCATTTAACGTGTTGATAACATGTTTTAATGGATTATTTTGTAATGGAAATTGATTATTTCCCTTTCAAAGGTATGCGTAATCACACTTATTTTCTGCAGTGGCATAAATTTCTGTAAACTTAATTCTGTAATAGACATCATTATCGGCATTAAGGACGTAATCAAAACCTTATATTAGATTTCTGATGGCGGAGTTCAATAAAAGGATAATTTTATACAGTCTACGTGCTTTGCTAGGCGTCAGCCATGTCGTTGTAAGAATGGTTAAAAAACATGTTTGTGACTTCTTCGACATCAGAATAAATAGGATTAATTTGATTAATATACCGTACGGTCCTAGATGTGTCATATAAACAAAAAAAACCTTACATTTGATAAACATGCAGTGATTTTAAATAAACAAAAATAATCTTTCGCCCTTTATGTATTACACAGCGGGTGAGTAAATATTATCCTGTGATTCGATTTTTTCTGAAGCTTGTTTTATTAAATGAAACCTGTAAATATTTAAAATAGGAAAAAGTGAACTTCATGTTTGCCAACATTGTTTCAAACCTATCATTTTCCATAAGTAGGGATGTAAAACGAAAAATTCACCGTTGGATTAGCATTGCAAAAATGTTCCATTATAAGAAATTACACATATTTGAGCTGCTATTTATTAAGGATACTTTTTTTATACTTAGATACACTGAAATATTTTATAACTGGTAATTTACAGTAAGCTATGATGCAACATAATGTAAGTACATGTATTACCTTATAAGTCGAAAATTGGCAACACGTAAATGTAAAGAGAAAGAAATTAAGTACATATGTACAGTGTTTAATCGTTTAATTTAATTGCAAAGCTGTTTGAATATTTTGTACATTTATGAAAGAAAATCTTGTTTAAGAAATGTTTTAGCTTATGTAAAATGAAAATAATAAACTATCGTTATGCTTACATTTGTTTATTTTAAGAAGGATCGATAATAGAAGCCTTTTGTTGATTTGAAGCATGTAACAAAATCATTGGGTATGTTGCTTGGTTCAACGTTCAAAAGTGAATGAGTGAAAATCATTGTTCCAACAAATACAATTAATATTCATAGTAGATGTATATAAATGCAGTAACAGTCATTTAGAAAACTACATATTGAATATAAGATATAATGGATCGGATAGTCTTCATACATTTAAAACATATTTTATACGCATTTGATTTGCGAATGTTGTTTTTATTTCGATATTTTTCGAAAATCATAATGTAAATTAAATATTATATTGTTTCTTGTTTTTAATGTAAATAATCCATAAACATGTTAGAACATTTGGAAATAAACATCGTTAACAAAAGCACAGATTGGGATTTATATTTTAACACTTTAGTTATTTATAGCACTTTTCATATAATTATATTTAAATTAAATTAGTTCCCATGCACATTCATTTGCACATCTAGATGTCTTTCTTCTTCCATTTTGGCAAGTTTCCTGACTGTTGAATAATTTGATTCTTATTCTTCATTACTTCAAAGCGGCTTTGGAGCTTGAATTCGTCAATTAAAAAAGCATCTAAATTCATAAAAGCCAAGGAGCTTGCATACGCTAATTTGTCATCACCTTTAAGAATCAAAATTATATATGAACATGTTAGTTTTCATTATAAATGATTTTATTTCATTATTTATTATTATAATTAGAACAGCAGTACGCCGTCGTTTGTTCAATTGTGTCATATTTACATTTGTTATAATCAAAATAACTGTTAGGTATTTTTAAACTTTAAACAGTTAATCTATTCTATTTGAATCCTCTTCCTAAAATCACCAGATAAAAAAAAATAACGTTTTACGCCTAACTAGAATATATCAGGAAAAATATTTTAGAACTTATGCAAATCAGATGGATCAATCATAATACATACACTGCATTCGCTTATTACAAAAGAATCCAAAGGTTCATGTAAATAGATAAATTGAAATTGTGATGGAAAGTTTTGTAAATGTAAAAAATACCAAATGAAAAATAAAAAAAAAAAAAATTAAAAATAGAAGAATATAAACTGTTGAACTGAGATGAACAATTAGAAAATATTTTTTTTTGTGTTAAAACAATAAAAAATTTATTTTGGCGAGTTGGCTTAAGTGGGGCGAGTTGTCCTAAACTGGTGCGATTTGTCTTCGGTTGTATTGGGGGTGATTTGATTTGGAGGCGAATTGTCTTGATTCCGGGAAATGGTGCACGGAGTTGGCCTACTCCACTCTTTCCTTTTTTTACTACAAACATTTTGTTTCAATTTTACAATATAGAAATTTGAATTTTGAAGAAGCTGCTCCCATCACCACTTTTTTGGAGCATGTAAAAAAAATTATAAGGTAACAAAATTAACTTTATAATGAGGTTATAAAGTTATATGCATGTAAGTAATATGCAAACTCTCTCTCTCTCTCTCCCCCCCCCCCCCCCCACCCACTATTAGCTATCAACATACGTATATGAAAGTAAATGTGTACAGAATAACTCTCAAACCACCCCTTTCACAATAATTGTACAAGTATATGCATAACTTGAATGTAAATGTGTATATAAACTATGGCAAAGAGTGTACACAATGTATTAAAAAATGTCCTATGTCCAATGGCAATATGTAATTGTGAGTGCTTGTAATCTTCTGTCAATATTTTGCCAACAAAAACATTATCTTTGGTACGTTTTTGTTTTAAGAATATAAAAAGGTATTCTTCTTTCAAACAATGAATTAGTAAATCGGAGTGGGTGAAACATTTTACTCTGAGTTGCTTCTACGGTATATGTTAGACAGTGTAAAGCACTGGGTTTTTTCGAACTGCAATTCAGCTTTGTCGATCCGTTTACAATTATATAGAAAACACATAACTGCCCGCTGATGTGGTGATATGACGTGCACCCATTAAGGTAAAAGGTTGTGGGTTCGACCATAATCCATGAAAATTATTGTTAAAAACAAAAAACAAAAACAAAAAAAAAATGTGGCAGACCCTTTACAAGTATGTCCAACAAATGACAGTGTAGAAAATCAGGATCACCAGTACATGCAGATGTTCCTACAAGAAAATAATTAATCTTTACGCCTCCATATTTTGAAAGGAAAATCAAATTATAAAAACATGTATGCACGTCTTGAAATGTATGATAATGCTGTCAGCGACTGAAGGCCAGTAGCACTACTTGTTTTCACCTTAAAAAACATGCCTCTCAAACATAGCTCAGTTTGATACTCTTTCTGTCTCTGTATCTTCTTATAAGATGTGATTGTTACAATCTCAAAAAAATAAACCATGGATAATCAAACGGACGACATCTGAGGGAAAATCTTTAAAAATTAATCAATCCATTTTTTTTTTATATATAATTAGTTTGTTTGGATCTTGTTTTACTGAATAAAAAGAAAAAATCATGATCTGTAGACTCATGTTATGGAGAAGAGACTTAACATGAAAGGGAAAAAAGTAATACACTGTCATGAACATTTTTTTTTTGTAAATTTTGGAATACAATTTGGAAATAAATTAATGTCCTATTTATAGACTGAATAAACGACGTCACATAAAGACACTATCTAATCGTTCTATCAACAGAAAACTCTTCACCATGGTGGTTAATTATAAACAATTTTTTTAATTGGGTAACATATACAATGTATATAGATCTATATGAATCTTAATTTTTAAAGATAAAATAAGCTGTATGTGTTTAAATGCAAACAGCAAGAAACGACTGCAATGTCGTGATTTTGTTTGATTGCAATATGTATGTTTTTTCTTAGCCAGCAAAATACTTAATGTTGTGATTTAGCATAATAACACAATCTTTTAATTAATATAACGATCTATCAGTCGATAATGTATTCATTGTGATCCCTAAGCATGACTGCAAAACACACTTTATAGATAATTGTAAAATGTAAGGTATTAAGACTTTAATATGGATCTTCGATTTCTATGTGATTGATTTCGTTAAAATTGCGAAGAGGAACTTGAATGACAGCTGAATAAAGAGCTTTAATAAACTGTGTCCGGTGTTGTAAACTAACTAAAGATGATTGCAGTAAAATAATCACCGCATTCTATCTCAAGGATTGACTTTGCATTCACACAATTTTCTGTTTTGTTTTCAATTTACTTAAGTACAAGTATATTTGCAAACAAACTCGACCTTTTATTAAATAATAAATGTAAATAACGTGTTGCAATGGATTTATTTTTGCTATGGATACTGTTGAATTTCATTTCATAAGGTTATCACAATGTTATTTTCAAACAGTGGCATATATTTCTGTAAACTCTGTTCTAGACAATTATCGGCTTTGAAGACGTAATAGAGACTGTTTATATCGGATATCTGGTGGAGGAGTTCCATAAAAAAGATATAAATGTCTACGTGCTTTTCTAGGTGTCAGTCCTATCTTCAGTTCGATTTCTGTGACGTCTTTTTTGTTCAATAAAAAACACACTGGTATAAGCGTTTCAAAATGTTTCTTCGTGGATCGTTGATAAAAATGTACTGAGTTTCTATTAAAATAAATCTGTTTTGGTCTAGCATAAGTCATATCAACAATATCTTATGAAAGAAAAAATTAAAAAAAAAAAAAAAAAACAATCTAGAAAATGTATATATAACAAGGATATTGACTGTCTTGAAATAAGGTAGATATTGCCATAGGCTAATTTGGATTTTTATCAAACTATGGGCGGCTATTATGTTTGATTTAAAAAAGCAAGCATAAAATTAACGTAAATTATATATATATATATATATATATATATATATATATATATATATATATATATATATATATGTGTGTGTGTGTGTGTGTGTGTGTGTGTGTGTGTGTGTGTGATTTGCCTCAATACAGAACACATCTGGCCAACTATATACTAAAGCAGTGTCTTTTTTATTAGATAAAATCTCACGCTAAGACGGTTCGAAGTAATTATACATTTGATTGACGTGGGAAGGAGAACCAGGCAAGTGCTCTCATACAGCTTAATGACAACAAGATGATACACATTAATACGATACAATGCTAGATATGTTGAGCAATATTTTTGTTCATTTTTGTATATAATGTGTCCGAAATTTTTCTTTTAAAATTACCTTCTTTACATATTCTTTAAAATTGAAATTAAAAAAACCTAACTGCATGGCTTCATGCATTCTTAGAGGAGCGGGCAGGGATGAAAAATCTAAACTGAAATGGATGATATATACATGTATGTGGTCGTAAATCTTTTTGTTACAGCTGACTGGAAAATATATCGTATCTCTTAATTTTGTTCTTTAGGGCAAACTTCACTATATAATTTTATCACTGTCCTAAAAAAAGAATTTTAGATTGAAGACGGTTTCGATAAAACAATTGGGGTAGGGGGGGGGGGGGTCACCCCCTTCAACTTCCCCGTTTCATGCATACATCACAATGCACGGATCCAGAAATTCCAGGGGGGACGGTTATTTGAGTTTGCCGGGGGGGGGGGGGAGGAGGGAGTCTGCATGAGGCATATTTTTGGTATTTTATAATGTAAATTTAAAGATATTGAATTTTGCAAGGGGGGGGGGGGGGGGTCCGGACCCCCCTAATTGCACCCCCTCTAGATCCGCGCGTGCATCATTTATACAGCTTTAAACTACAATTTTAGTGACTCAAGAGAGGTAATCGATGCTTTGGCGCAGACTCTAATACATGTACATTGAAGCTGACATAAATTCGGAAATAAAAAATGGCGTTTGTCTTGTAGCATTGTTAGAGTTGGATTGAAGAATCCGTCTGTACAGGTCACAAGACGACATAACCAAGTGTTTTATCCGCTGTCTGCTGAATATTATCCTTGTACCGACCACAAAATATCTCCCTTGACATCCGGGTGTGTTACATGTCTTCAACTAGCCTATTATGTTATAACATAAATACAAATTCAGATAAAAGGCCTTAAGTTAAAGTATAAGCACCACAGATTGATAAGCAGCTTGTAATTGGTAATTAAGCATTCGGTTCCGACTTCGAGTCTTTGGTGACAGGTTACATATATAATTATTCATACATGTATTTAACTTTTTAATTGTGGTGATGTTTCACAGTTGTTGCTTGTTTCCACCCACTTATATGAGGGCAACATCTGGACACTAGGTTCTTATAATTGATTCATTTTTTTCTATCTCGATTCATCCATATTTTGAAATAGTACACTGATTTACCGCCCGCGCACGTTTTAATCGACTTCCGGATGCAACTATTATCTTTTTCTACGTACATGTATGATCGATGAGCTCTCTCAGACATTGATAAACAACGCGTAAGGGTGATAGAGTTTAATTATTGGGTCGATTGTAGAACTGTAAGGTGTAAATATCTCAAGTATTCACAAAGAATATTTGATAGCTAATCTTCAAACACGTTATTCGATGGAGGCGCGGTCATGTACAAGTTACATGTATTAATGGATTTGATTAGAAAGAATTTCTTACCATTTTTTAGAGTTTCAATTTCAAATTCAGAATTCAAAAATACCCTTCTCCTCTGTACACTGTATTAATACTGCCAAACTTTTTAAATGCAACATAAGAATGTAAAAAAGTATATACATTTGTCTTTTCGACAGACCCCTCCCTCCGAAGGCACACACACTTTCAGAATGAACAACAAATGCTCAATTCTTTAAATCTCCACTGTAAATCAAAACAGTACAAACCTATATTACAGAATATTATTTATTTCATCTTTAATTACAGAAATGTCTTGCACGCACTTGTCACAAATTAAGCAGTGATATGGTAAAGGGTTATTGAAGTGAACAATGAGACACTTGACTACCGTGTATCTGCTATACCACACGATCTGAAATCAGAACAAAATGCATTCTATTTCATAGAAAAAATGCACTTTTAACCCATAAATGCCCTTGAAGCAAGATCTTTCAATGTCCACTCAGAATCTTTGACACAAATGTCTAGGATTCGATACCACATGACTGTTACAATGTAGACACAAGCTTTGTAATCAATACAGATTTTTTTAAATGGTGTAACGAAAAGAGGCCATGGGCCACTACGCGCTTGCCTCTAAGGATTCAGTACATGTACATGTAATAAAGTTTCATAAAAACAATACCTTATATATAACAGTTACTCCCATTGAAACAAAATACATGTAAGTTCCAGTACACTATTGTACATTCATTTTCTTGGAAAAATTTACCCCGCACATACATCAGGATTAAATATACACAACTTCCCCCTGAAATCCGTGACTAATTATCCACAGCTATAACAAATGTAAAATTTCATATTCTTCGGATCTGAACTGACAAAGACTTCAGACTGTACAATTCAAATGTAAATTAACGTTTTTCGTTTACATTTAGCATGTAGCAGAAAGTTGCTGACATCTTAAAACAGTATGTCTTGCCTAAACAACTTACATTTATATCTCACTTCAAAAATATAAAGAAAATATTAAATCAAAATCACAAGGATTCTATACATTAAAAAAATGAATAGAATTATTCAAAGGGGAACCAAAATTGACTGTCAGGGCAAAACTATTATGCAAAGCTTTGACCTATTTTATGATCAATCTTATAGCGAATTACAGAATACCGGTAGAGTTTTCAATAGTTTTCTGGATTGCTCAATAGGGTATACAATTTAGTCAGCCAGGTATCACATCAGGTCTGAATTTAGGTCTTGTGGTTACTCATGTGTATATTGATATTTTTCATTCAACCCATTCATATTGCACAAAGAAAGCCTCTAGAACACTCTCTCCTATTGTTAGTTATTTTATTCACAGTCTATTAAAAAGAATATTCACCTGGCCAGCACTGGATTCTAGAGAATAAGTTCTGCTCAGAATGTAACTTGGAAAATATTTCATAAATGTTAATCAAAAGACATTTCTGAAGCAACACTTTTGGATAAAATATATAGAAAATATATTCCTAACAAAAAACCCTCAAAAATTGTAAATATTTACTAGATATAACTCACTTTCTTGAAGTCATACCTGAGTGATTACACAACCTAGATTTAGACCTAATATGATACCTGGCTGTCCAAATTCTATACCCTATTGAGAAATCCAGCAAGCTTTTGGAAACTCTACCGGTACTCTAATTCGCTATAATAGATTGTCTGACCAACTTTGGACCAAATACTGATGACAATTTCCCAAAAACAAACAATTCTAGAAAAACAAGGATTTCCCTCACCACATTGCGCAACACATGTTTTCATAAATATAGTCTTGATTCTTTATAAAACAGGTTGTCACTGTGTGATTTGCTTTATATAATGTAATCATTAATGGCATTAATCAATTCATTAAATAACAATCATGCAATGAAATAGAAAAAAAAAGGTTGTGCAACATTAAGACATGAACCACGGGTTTCCAGCTCTTCCAACATAAAAATCCATTGTATATATAAGAACACTGTTTTTTTGGTTTCTGACAAAAAACATGGTCTGGATAGTAAATCATAAAAAGAGAGATGACTATAAGCTTGCAAAATTAGCCAATTAGACTATCCAAAATGATCTAAAAGTTCAAATTTCTATTTTTGTGTTAGAGGAAAGGAACCCTTTTTTCTATTATTTACAATGATTTTGGGAACATTAACAACAAAGAGCCATGTAAAGATGAACAAGACATGTGATAAATGGAATAAATAAAAATACATTCATGAATTTCCATACACCTGATCCATATGGCAAAAAATAAAACTCAAACCAACATACTTGTATCATACTTTCTTTACATTAGAGATTTATTTGCATGATCAGAACTTGAGAAGCTTTTATTTTTAGTGGTTTCATAGAAAACAACCAAAAGCAGCCAAAGAATGGTTTACCGGGTATTATGAATCAAGGCAAGTGAATGTCCTTAGTCCCCTTTTAAAATAAAGACAAGAATCTTTTGTTTGAAACTTCTGATCATTGTATCCAGTTCAGCTGTATTATATATTATATTATAATCAAATTTACACACTTGCACTTCATTAAATCAATCAGTAAATAAAAGCAATGCAAATACACTGTTCATAGCGTTATATAATCATTTCCTGACAGCTCAAAATCTACGTTTATAAAGTAAAAAATATTCCTGTTCAAATACACATTTTCTGTCCAATACAGTATTGGAAAAAATATGTGACACATAGATTCTTAATAAAATAAAACAAAACAAAACTTTAACATATCTCTGAACTGAGCAGATTTCATTTCTAAATAAGTTGCTGGATGTATGGAGACACTGAAATAAACATCATTCAATTTTTTTCATACTTACCATACCACTTTAATTCAATTTGAAACAAAGACAGACTTTTAGTAAGATGTAATTACACAGCAGGAATGTCAACTTGTAAAATGAAGCGATTGCTGTGTTATACATGTACTACCTTAGTTATGATGTACGGATACTTAATACATATACATCTTTATGTACAAAAAGCAAAACAAAACAATTCTATGTCTGATATACATGACTGTACACTGTGCATTAGTCATGAGAAAAATATAACAGAATGAAAAGTAAGGTGAATATGTTTAAAATAGGTGAAAGACAAGAGTATGAACTGATTAACACTGACAATACATGTATATACTTTATTTTCAATTATAAATGTAAACCTCACCTGATGTCAAACTGCATGTCTTAACTTTATTTTGGGTATATTTCAGAAAAAAATGAGATGAAAGTATCTTTAACAATGATTGTTGAAGCAAAAATCAAATACCTCAATAAATTTAAGAAGTTTGATTAAAATGATTAAGATCTAAGAACTTTGAACATTATCTTTCACTCTATTTTGTTTGTTTAGTATATGAATACTATAACTATAAAAAAAAAAATCAAGATGAACATTATACAATTCTCTCATTAGTTTTAAATTAGTGTCCCACATTTCCCCCCACTTGACATTTATTTAGCTTATTTGCTAAAAGCCGCTATCACAGCCCACATGAGTTCATTCGCACCCTCCTTCATACTCTCAGCATCAAATTCAAGGTCAAGTAACTCCCTCACACGCTTCATTGCCACTTCATAATCATCATCTGATAACGGAGCGAAGGCATTTTCAAGGACATCTGAGGCGTGAGCCAGGTAGATGAGAGAAAGCATTCGCCTGTCCATCTTTTGGGCATTGTTAGTCCAGCGACTTAACACAGATTCCTGGACTTTTTTGATAAGTTTTTGCTTGATGCCACCATCAGTCAGCGGATGTGTTGTCATGTCAAACAAAAGAAAATTCTGTTTTTCTGTGGTACATACTCCTTTCTCCACTAAATTCTTGGCTAATCTCTCACGGACATTCCTCAGTTGATACCTTAGTTTCAGGGGATTCCAAGTCTCACCTGTTCATTCAAATAAAATATTGTATGATAAACATGTTCATGGCATAGAACTGTAAACCATTACAATTACTGGTACTACTCGACTTACTATCCCTTTAAATAGCTTTTCTTATCAATGACAAATAACCTACCGCTGAGATACTCGATCCAGCTCTGGACAGTTTCTGCTGGGTCTGTTTCTTTTACGTGTTTCAGAGCTTCATCCAGTAATACATCTCCCGTCGGATTGGACGATTTTAATAAAACTTTCCTGTTTAGAAGACTTTTTCTTCGCATCCCTGCTTTTTCCAGTTCTAAGCGCCCTCTCAGAGCTAGTTCTATTAGTATGCAACCTCGTAACCCTGATGAAATGCAATCATTCCAAAATGATGTGTAACCCTAAAACAGAAGATAATGACAAGTTATAAAATTTGTAATAAAATGTGACACATATAAACAATCCCATACTCATTTTCTTAAATAAAAGGTAATAAATGTATCATCACATGCATTGAATAATGAAATGTTATGCTAGTTTTGATTTTTTATTTCTTTGGATTTTTCAGTTGACAAAGTTCTAATAGTTTTGTTCAAAGAAAAAACAACCAAATATGCTCCTTGCTGTGATCTAAAATACTTGACATTTCAGGTGCAGGTCTTCAATTTTCACAAATACTCTTCAAACATCTTAAAAATCTTATTTTTTAATTGAAAAAAATTGGCATCCCTATAATCTTTTCTTTACTTAATCTAAATCTTGTGTGCCCTTCAGAAAACCAATACTTAAAAGAACAATAAAAAAGTTTGAAACATATTCTCCCTATACCGTACTACTATAAAATTGCAATTTACTGTACACAAAATCTTGCACTATTTTTAAACTTTAAGATTAAACTTATTTCCTAACACATTTTACTACTATACATGAAATGTTATCACTTTACCTGATTCAGATTTCCTTTAAAAATAGCTAATCATTATAAGAAAGTGAAGTATCAGTATATTAAATTCCAGTGCAGATCAAGAGCTAGTCCCCATTTTTATATGTAAACAAACAACAGCACTTCACTTTATGGGTGTGGTGAAGCTATTTAAAGAAATTTCAGAGGCAAGTAAAGTGCCAACATCTGTATTACTATTAAAAGGTCTCAGGATTTTTTTTGAAATCAAAGAATTGTACGAATTAGATTTATAATCACACAATAACTTTGTTACTAGCAAAAGTTTTTGCTTTATATGCAGGTGTTTGGACAAAAGACACTGTAACTCTACAGCATTTCAACCCAAATTTCCCCATAGAGCGAAAGATCTACAGCTACTAGAAAACTTCATATATGCAACTGATATGTCAGAACATACAGGCACGAACATTTTCCATGCCTCAACTTCTTGTGAACCTGTACCTGATTTATCTTTTTTAAAAACTTCTTGCCCAAATCAACACTACTAGTAACTTAATCTTTGTGGTGAGCACGAAATGCATCTTTAAAATGCACGAGAACAAAAAAATTTGCCATTCTGGGATACGTATTCCCTAGGGTGAGTTTTGTTCTTTGTTCTCTCAGAGAATGTGTACCTGGTTACAAGTTCTCTAAGACATCCAGGGTATGATGTCTGTTACATTTATTTTATTTATTAAGTTTGATTGGGATATTGGCATTTTGATGATGAGAGCTGGATTTATACAGAAAGTGCACAAGTGCCACTATAACAAGTGTTGGGGAGTTAAAAATTTTAATAAGGTGTATGCTTTGGTGTATTCATGGAGAGATGGGAGCAAGTGTCTGAGCCTCTGAGGAATCCACGGGCACTGGAAGTTATTGTTAATATATTGTATATGCAACCTTTTTTATACATGCACATACAATATATTTACAATACCTTCCAGTGCCCGTGGAGGAATCTGGAATTACTCAATACATGAAAAACATTTTACATTTTTGAATGTATAGTATCTCTTCGAGCATATGTAAAGATTCGTTATATTCAAGCAAAATTTGCACCTCTCTGTCTTTAAGACCGAGCAATAGAATTTCTTCCATTAGAGTCAATCTGGTTTCCTTCGATTCGTGGTCTTCCTCTTCGTCTGGGGTATACCCCTCGTCATCTCGCTCTTCTGCTCCCCCATCCGCTCCGACATGTTGCACAGTTGCTGTTTTACGCTGAACGAGACCACTCGTTCTATTTGTGAGAGACATTGCGTTTAAATAATGTTTTTTTTTTTTACTTCTGCACAAACCAATGTTTACGTTCACCTCCTAACCAGACTTCTTGCAAAATGGCCGACTAGGAGTTGACGTAAACACGGAGATAGACACGAGACTTTAAGAAAATTTAAAATAAACATGGTTATGACATTTCTACTATAATTGTATATGTTTTATCAATGAATATATCCAGAAGGAAAATTTATTGAAATATTTTTATCAAAAATTTTCACACTTATATAATTATAAAAACCGGGTATGGTGGAACATATAATATCCGGAATAATGCCAATGTGTACTAAGATCCGCTCCGCACGATCTCTACACTTAGTGAAGCGATCATACACGAGCGGATCTATGTATCTAATTCTAATTAGATTGGCTCGAATAAATGAGGAAGGATATATCATGTTTTGATACATTTCATGGATATTATTCATGTAAATGTTTCTCCGAACGCAAAATATTTTAATTTCCAAAATAAAAAAAAAACAACCCAGAAAGAAACCACTAATATTTTTCACAATATAAATTTAGTTTGGACCATTTATGTATATTTCTGCATTCTAATTACACAAAATATCCTGTTATTTCATCAAAATGCACTGTTGTGACTATTTTCCTTACCATTATCAGCTACCTTTCAATTTGCTTCTACATTCACTTTAAATTATAGCACAATCACAGCTATTTTACCATTGCACCATCTGTGTGGATCATTATATAGTTAACACAAAAAATTCTGAGTAAATGACGATTCTTTTAAAATTCAAATAAAACTGCACCTTCATATTTCCATATTAAGCCCCCACCCCCACCCCGCAGCATTGGCTGATCCGGGGGGGGGGGGGGGGGGAGGGGCATGAATCGGACCCCCCCCCCTTTCTCTGGGACATATATATGAATTTTTTTTAAAAACTCTTTAAACTCTATCGATATTTTATTGCAGTAAAGTACTCTTCTTGAGCATCCGGTGTTTATTTCACTGAGTAAACATGTGAAAAATAAAAATAATTACATAAACTTACAATGTAATCAGTATCGCTAGAACACAGATTTATAATAACATCCACTAGGTATTTTCTTCTCTTTTTCTTAAGAAAATCGATTATAGTTCATATTACAGTTTTGAACTGACAAGCCAGAAATCTACGCGATCGATCGTTTTACTTTCAAAAGCTGCTTTTAAATGTAATTTTTAGCGAATTAAATGTCACCTATAACTTAAGTAACTACAATAGAGAAGCTTAACTTCGCTTCATATGAAAAATACAAAGAAGACAGCATACGGTATGATACAGTAGAAAATTACATGTACACAACCCGCTTATATATGCGCGTTACTTATGTTATTTTTCTGAAATGCTAGCTAGCTACCCGCATGAAACACCCCAAAAAACCCATTTTTTGTTTCCAAGAATCAGATATTCTGTTAAAAAATACCGTGAAAAGGGTTTATATGTAAACCATAATGAAAATGTACAATTAACTTTTCAAAATTTCCTAAATATGATGCATACTAGTGCCGGATGATGCCTCAAGATCACATCAAGTTCCAGAGGACGGCAATTGCTCGTACAATTGTATAACATACCATCTATTAAGCAGATAAATTATCCCCAGTTTTTGTCATATTCGATCACTTAGACCTTTATATAACAAGGCCTTTAAGGCGAAGATGCGAAGGCGAAAGTGCGAAGTTGCGAAGGCGAAGGAGCGATAGTGCGAAGATGCGACGAAGAAGCGTGAAGATGCGAAGGCGAAGGAGCGATACTACTATCGCTCTTTCGCCTTCGCAACTTCGCACTCTCGCCTTCGTCTTTTTTAGTTGGTGAAGCTCTCTATCGTTTAAAGATAACTTTAGCTGTATAAAATGACATTTGCGGCACAAGACAACATTTTGAGAATTTATTTTCAACAGCCTGCGCAGATCCATATTTTTTCTGGGGGGAGGGGTCCAAGGGATAATTGCATGTATTTGCCGTGGGGGTGGGACCCCCCCCCCTCCCCCTTTATTGTGTGAAATTAATAATATTGAATTTTCGGGGGGGGGGGGGGGGGTCTGGACCCCCTCTCCCCCTCTCGATACGTGCATAAACAAGGAATGTCGCATAATGTAATTAAAATGTTACAGTGTTTGAACCACGGTATTGATTTAAGGTAAACAGAGAGCTGGTAAGTGACAGGCGTCTGGAAATGCATGTGTACAAATTATGGCGGACAATACATTTTATGTGGAGTATATAATGATTAGGCATAGCCAGCACTGTTAAACATATACCGGTATGTCAAGTGACACAGTGAAATGTTAATAAACATTCATAGTAAGATTGCCTATCGCATGCGTACATCTGAGATTAATCGGCTGACCTTGGGCGAGTACGGTGCCTACATCAAATTCTATGTGATCGACCGAGACTTGCTGAATGCACTGAAAAAAGGCGAAGGCAAAAGTGCGAAGTTGCGAAGGCGAGAGTACGAAGTTGCGAATTTTAAGGCGAAGGGGCGATAATAGTATTCGCACTTTCGCCTATTAAACGTATATATATAAATATGTCTGGATATATAATTGTAAGAGGTGGTGAAAGGTCAAGTCTCAACCGGGACTCAAACCCAGAGCCTCTGGCGTACCGTGCCAGCGCACTAACCACTGAGCTATTGAGACCCGATATATTGATTGACAGTGACACACCTGTCAACCCGGTGACATAATTATTAATGTTCAATGTTTAGTTGTCTTGGTCCTTGGAGAGGACATGCATTAATACCAGTATATTCATTTCTTGCGGTTAAATTCTTCGATGTAATTTTTTATTATTACATGGTTCTATATATATGTACTTGAATAGAATACGTCTCAAATTATTAAATAACTATACCAAATACAGATGTAAGTTTTATTGTATATTTCATTGTAATTAATTCAACGGGGATATAAACTTGTGCATTTGCTGAAAAAAATTAAACGAAGAACGAAATGTCGATCGAGAATAATTTGTCTTTAAATCTTTGGACCATATGTAAAGGAAGACGACGCATTTTCCTTTGTTTGATTGTCCATTTCGGTTTCTTCACGAGTGTTTGATACTCGTTTCCACTTTCTGAAAACAATGATCAATTCAAAGATAAAGGTGACGAGAACAACAGCCAAAATCCCCCCGTACAGAGCGAATATTCCCGACAGGCTCTCGGTCTCCAGGGCTGTGGCGGTTTTTGGACTGCTTACACATTTGCTTTTTCTCCACCATTTGGCCTTGAACTTGGCAATGATTCCCGCCTCTATCATCTTGAGCATGCTGACAAAACATGAAATAAAGCCTTATAAATATCAAACATATTTTAGGTAAAATCAGGCGATTGTTTCAAAAATTCTATTGGTGAAAACCAGATCATTATATCAACATTTTGTTAGGTAAAATTAAGCCATTATCATTGATGACACATCTATAAAACCTCGTCCTCTAGGGTTGAGAATACAAAACGCTCATACATGTACATCTCATTGAATAAAAATTACATCGAATCATAGACCAAGAGATATATTATACATGCTAGTATAATGAACTCATTATTAACTTGTTTATGTTTTTCTTAATGCTTGTAATGTTTGAATGACTTTTATGCATGGTTTAATTTTTGAAATACTTACTGATTATCAAATGCTTTCTTAAAAGGTGCCTTTTCTGGGATTATAAACGATAAGCTGATCTTGTGAAACGATTCCTGTGCAATTTCCAAAGATCCGCAATCATTATTTATCAAATACTCAAACTGGGAGTAATCCCAAAGGAGAGCAAACTGTCCCGTCTCCACCAGCTCGTACCCCTCCTCCACGGTTTTGATTTTTGGAATATCCGACATCAAGTCCCAGATTCTTTTATATAAACCAGTTGTGGCTCCCTTAAATGATTAAAATAAAAACAACAAACAATCTCATTTTTTGTCGAGGATTTTTGAAGCCATGTTAAGTCAAAAACAAAGATTGAACAAAAAGGAGTACAGTCGTAAAAATAAATTGTAAAAATGAAAAAAATTTAAGACGAAACATATATATTTTATCGTTAGAAATATTTTGACGAAACTTGCAAAAGGTTGATATAGCACAAATTGTTTAGAAACATTTCTTAAAATCCAACGTAAAAGTTGTTTTCGAATACATCATGAAATTAAATAATTATAAGAGACTGCAAATCAATGTTAATCACCTTAAACATAGCATGGTGGTTGGTTTCCTGAACTATCAATGGTTTATAAATGGTCTGTGAAGCTAGCTCCTCCAAGTTCTTTACTGGGGGTTTAGCCAAGGATATCGTCAAAAAAGCGGCCAAATTAGCTGTGTAGGAAGCAGTTATAAGGATGGTAAAAACCCACCAGAATCCAAGAATGATTCGTCCTGCCTCAAAACTAGGACGTTGTCCGTCATCTGAAACAAATTTCTTAGCAGAAATAATAAGGATGGCTCCATGCATCCAAATGCATTCAAAAGTGTAACGCAATACAAGCACATCGTGCATCTCAATCACAGTTAAAAGACCATCTTTGGAAACGGTTTTTCCGTTTTGCACACATTTGAAAATTAGGTGTCGAAAAAATGTGTGCAAAACGGGAATTTGACCAGGTGAGATAATTGCTTCATTGCTATAGTCTAGTCTGTACAATGTATCACAATTCCTGTGAAGGGTTTTGACAATAGAATAAGTAAAACATATCTACTCGCAATTGCGTTTATATTTATATTTTTCAGAATATAAGTATTCAATTCTTTATTTCTTTAAAATTTACAGCTTAACAGTATAACATATGTATAACATGAGGTGGTAGTGTATTTACAGGAGAACTTGTACACGTACAAAGAATAACATAATACTACTAAATATACAGGTTGAGAAAAAAAAATTAAGGTTACCATAATGTATTACAATTGTCTCTTAATAGCATAGTTTTGAAATGAATTTTACCAAGATTACAGAGATCTTTAACATTTTCAGTATCAAAAAGTTGTATTAATTTAAACATAGGTTTCTTATAAATATTCTTTCATGTATAATTTGCGAAATGTTCCGTATAAAGGTTAAACAAATAAAAAATGAAATTCATCTTCAACACTAGTTCCGCAATGTGGTCATAACCTATTTTCTCTGTTTAAGTTATCTTTGACAAACTGTATGATGATAAATCGGCAATTTTATATGCTTCAAGAACTGTTAAGATTATTTCACAAAACATTTCAAATGTAGACCTAATGACTGCATTTTTCAAAACATTAACAGATGAAACTACCATAACGTCTTAAGTTACATGTTGCAAGTTTTAAGAGAAAATATTTTTTACGTAAATATTTAATTAATGTTTTTGCTGACATCAGTGGAGGAAATTTGTCCAGTGAAAACGCTGTTAAATATTTTTCTGTGGCTTGAATATTTTTCTGTGGGTTGAATAATCGAAGAAAATTGACAAATATTTATATGCTTTAAGAACTGTAAAGATTTTTTTAAAAAGCCTATTAAATGTAGAACTATCTTATTCGTGCATTTTCAACCCTCTTTAATTTGGGGTTTATCGAATCCTAATTGAAAACATTATATTTGTCGGATTTGTTTTGTGCCAGTTTAGCTACTGATCTGAAACAATATATAGTGGCCCGCAATATACTAAAGCGGTGATGTCATAAGAACTACTATCAAATGACAAAAATTGCTGATAGTTATTAGTTATTAGACATTAAAGACAACTAAATATCTATATAATTATATTCTTGTTTCATCGTTAATTCGCTGATTAAACATATTAGGTAAAATCCAGGTAAAATCTTGGATTGAAAGCAGACTATAATTGCTATCATAACAGCAATCGAAAAAGAAAAGACCTGCATGCACCGGCTAACGTTAAAATCATGAAAATTGACGAAATATAATCATTATAGAAGCCACAGGAAATACCAGATAAAGTTTGTACCTTGACCGTACACGGTTCCAACAATTAACCAAATGTTGTGACTTAGTTGCAGTTCCCGCTCTTTTGATTCTGGACTCAATTTGGCTGCGAAGTACAACACATACGCCGCTACCACCGTAGCTACCACCACTGCCCACCACGTTGTGTAGTGCAGAGGAAGGAAGATACGGAAGAATTTCTGGACCTTGTTCTCTACTCTCTTCATGAGGATCCCCACACCATCTTCTTGGTACGGTAATACATAGTCTATGACTCGGTCACGGGTAGCTGTTACGGCAAACGGCGCCACACCAATATCAACCTCCTGAAACCGGAAGTCACAATTTGTTACTGCACAGGAAATAAATGTAAGAAAACTCTAACATTTCTATTGATGACGAGTCCACTTTTTGAAATTTACCCAAGTCAAAATATGTGTAGTAGCATACCCCTCTCATAACCATTCCGACCATTCCTGAAGCATTGAGGCCGTCTTCTGTAGGGTTTCCAAACAATCCACCATCACCATCAACTGACTCGTATCTGACGCAATAGTGAATGTAAGGATAATGATGAATATTAATATCCAATCAAATGCATGCATTACATGTATTTCCTTTTTTTATTATTCATTGACAAAAAAACTTTAATATAGCTAGTATTATTGCTGTACTATTTATTCCAAACATTGGTGAAATAGACTATTTGACTTTGAGATTACATTACCTAAAATTGAAGGCTTTTGCGTAATCTTCCAAAATGTCATAACAGAAGCCGTAGTAATATGTCTCGCCATTTTCTTTTGTTCCTCTCATCACATAGGGAGCGTTCTTCAACATAGCATGAGTTTTAAAGCGTTAGACTATATTTTAAAATATTTTCCTACAATAACTACTCTTCTATCCTAATAAAATATTTTCAAATTTTTTCAAAAATGAAATTCAGACGGTAACCTTTAACTAATTCTTTTGGAAAACAAAAGGATACCGTTTTATTTTCTTCAATATTCAGAGAACTTCAAACAAGCAAGTTGATAATAATGCGTTATTACCGGAACGGAAGCTACTTTCAGTACTCTGTTGCCAAAGTCCCTAAACTTGTTCTTGAAGAGTTCTCCATGACCTTTCAGTCCTTCTTGGTTTGTGAAAAGAGCTACTTCCTCAAAGTCGGCCGTTTCTTTACAAGAGCTGTGAATCTTTAATGGGTAATGTTGTTGAACTGAAGTCCAATTTTTCTGGGAAAAGAGACCATGTGGAATTTAACCTTACATAAGGTTTCGCAATAAAGAAGTCGTCATACAAACTTTAAAAAGTTATCATCAGACATCTTTGTAGAGTAAAATACTAACAAGACAATCTTCTGTGGTATTTCTAAATCCTGAGGCTTGTTGATGTAATATTGCCTCAATTATATCCTGTAATTCAAAAAGGGGTACTTTAAATAAAACTAGATTGAAATTGTACTTAATTATGGAAAACGGTATGGTTTTTATTTTCAACAGTATTTGAATGATATGTTTCCATAAAATAGAATAACTTTTATATATTTATTTTGCAATGAAGTTGAAGTAAGAAAAATTTGGTTACGCTGTAGTTGCTCTGAAGCCCGGTACTGAGTGTCAGCACAAAGCTGCGATGCAATGACCCATAGTGATCTGCATTTTGTAAATACTTAGGGTCAATATTCATGACCCAGTGAAGCTTCCGTTCGAATAAATTCATTGATATAGCCTGCAATGATTAAGCAAAAATATGTAAACTCAATGCTGAGAATTCACATTCATTATTCATCAATTCACAGCTGTTCATCCATTTTCCTTCTGTATGAATATCAATACGTTATTGATGTATGCTCGATTTGTTTTCATATTCATACGAATAAATGAGACCACAATTTCATTTAAATTTGTATTTGTACTTCTTTATAAAACTCGACATGAAGACGTATTGGTTTCGTAGAAACGTAAGTATGCGATTCATTGAAACTACATGTCATTTAGAAATTAATGATTCCAATCAATATTTATAAGTTCTTCTTTTGGTAAACAGTATTGCTGTTTTTATTCTATAGAAACTAAAACATTAATTCATTAAATCTAGGTGTCTTCCGTCCAATACTTGATTAATTCTGCCATACATCTTTGATTGTCTCCAGCGTGAGGTGGGGTTCCAGAGCAAGGTAGATATTTTCGTGGTAGTCACCACTCCTGATCATTGATAAAGCATCCTTAGTACTACCCCCAGTAGTCATCAAGATAGAAGTAGTCGCCACGCCCAATGAACTGAGCCTGTGTACAAGATCCTGCATACAGTGGGAATCTAGAAGCAATTAAACCAACAATTCAATCTAAACTTTACCATTCGTTCAGTTTCAAAGACTTGATCAAATTAGGTTTCGTTTAGATCATACAGGTTTGTCAAGATAATGATGACCTGTAAAAATATTAATCTTTCACGTAGGCAGACTTGTTACAAAACAATGAGGTACCATAATAATCATCATAAAAAAGATACATATGGCTCCAATTTTCCCTCTTCACCATAGAAACAAATCCTTGATTTCGAAGCCAGCAATCAAATGGCAAACTTGACGAAGAGAAGAATATGTCGTTCTGATTTTCTAGCAGTATCAAAGGCTGTGGTGACAGGTTCTGTCTCCGAAGAACCCAGGTAGTCTCCTCGGAATTGATAACGACAATCACACAGAGGCACTCTGTTATGTTCCTTACTGAAATGAAATTACATTTAACTAATGAACCCAGATTCATATCGTAGAGGAAAAAATATTTTTTAAAGATAAATTTCATGTATAGATTTATGTGACTAATACCACACCATTGTCTTTTACTCATTAAAAATTTTTCACTGTAAGTTGATTAGTATATAAAAGACACCTGTATTAGAATTCAGCGTGTGAAGTTAGCCGACTTACTCTTTTCAATGAGCGCAAAAGGTTCGTTTTCATCCATACGGCACGGAATATACACAATGTCAGACTTTGTCTCTGTGTTGTTCAAATCCTTCCATGCTATTTTAGAATCATACAAGACCCCTGTGAATTGATAAACATTACGTAATTTTACAAACACTGAAAGCCAGCGTATGCGTCGTTTAATTAATTAGTCATATCGGTAATTTCATTTCAGTGCTTCAAAACATGTAATTTAATGATTTTCGAAGAAAAATACAAAATGAAAGTCTTTCATTTCAGATCATAGTAATCAGGTACAATAAGTAAATAGAATAGAGCTTAGTAATGAAAAGGGACTATAAGAACAGTACAAATAAAACCAAAGATAAAATTGAAACGATTTAAAAAGTACTTACCGATTTTATGTGTGGTTATTCCCACGCTTCTATGAATTATAACAAACGAAATAAAAATGAGCATCGAATTCTCCATTGCAAAAATCTCAGTTATTGCAATGTCAGTTCAGATTCCAATCAGACGAGTGCTTTCAGTGGACTAAACGATACGTTTCCCCAGTGTATTGATATATATGATACACGAGGGTAAGAAACGGCATAGATGAAGAGAGCTCGATGGTCGTGGCCATTTTTACACTGTTTTAGAAAGATCTGATGGTTAATTTGGTGACTATCCAGCCTAATTAATTAAATGCATGCCAAACTAGAATTGATTGAATTAACAATTAAGTCAGTATATAGCTAATTAAAAGCTAGCTTCGATTGGTCCAAGTTCTTGCTAAGTTTATTCACTCTATATCCAAACATTGTGATACTGCACGAGAGACATATATATCAAAAAAATATACAAACATGTTGTCAGAGGAACATAGATGTAGAATATTGCATCGTTGCATAATTGAAGAAGAAATCTAAGAACAACAATTTCATACAGAGGAGGGGATTCGAAGAACAAGAGGCGTAGACAATGTCAAAAATATTTAAAATAAGTACAGATAGGTTTATTTCTCAGAGATTTAAACAGATTTAACTCTTTGCATTATACTCGATGCTTATTTCCACTAAAGCAAACAATTTTCAAATATTATAATATATATTTTATAAAACTTAGTTCCAAAAAAGGATAGAAATTTGAGTGCATACCGCAATAACAGACAAAGAATCCAAATCTGACAAATATACAACACTTAGTTTGTCAATACACCTGATAGATATTTTCCATAGAGTAGAATAAATAGCCGAAAGGTTCGAAATATTCTATTGTCAATTAATGTATATCAATTGGAAACTATTCGGAAATGAAAGTAAGATCACCCGTTTTCGCCAAAACGAGACTTCGTGATATTATTATTTTTCGCTTCAAGCCACATAAGGAATTATATCGGGGTATCGGAAAAGAACAGTTCACTATTTTATCATTCAGATAAATTGACATTTTTTGTTGTTTCTCTCTCTCTCTCTCTCTCTCTCTCTCTCTCTCTCTCTCTCTCTCTCTCTCTCTCTCTCTCCTATTAATATGTCTACATGTTTTTTTTATATATAATATTGTTTAAAGTACCATATTCTGCAAATGATAAAGGCAGGCATCACACTGGTAGGTCCTATTTTTTTTATCATGGTTGAAAAGGGAGTAGAAACCAGAATGAATAAGATATTCATTAAATGTGATTGTTAAGCTTTTTTATGGAAACAAGAAATCACATGCTGGACGGTATGTATATTTGTCAGTAAAAATGCTACAAATCATCCAATTTATCAAAATATGTCAATTTTTAGTGTCATTGCTAATTGTTTAAATATATGTGCAAGAATTGACTCTAGGAAATTGCCACAAGTTTCATAATATATTAGATGAAAGATTTCAAACCACTGTTTTTTATGAAAACAAATACATTATAGGAGAAGGGTATATGCAAGGGTATTTCTAAGTGATGTGGTGCTTTAATGATAATATCATGTAGAACCATGCAGTATTGAATAAGTTTTTTAATTAAAGGAGTTTGAACAATAATTGACCTCTAAAAGATTAAAGATGTTTTACTGAAGGAGAACCATATAAAGCTGTGTTAAGTAGAGTAATGTGGAAATGGTGGATTCACTTAAATGGCCATATAACTTTTAAAAAACTTAGATTATTTACTTGGTTGATTACCACAAATTTATTTCATGGGTGATTAATTATCTTATTAGACGACAAATGTGATGTTCTTTTATATACCGATCTGTTGTTGCTCATTGTCCTTAAATGTCAACATTTTAATACAAGCAAGCTGCCGTTCCATAGATATAGGTGATAAGTCAAATTTTGAATCAATTACTGGTATGGAAAATCTGTTTAAAGTTAGCAATTTTGACCTCACAAATTCTATAAACGCGATATAAAAAATGGTCCACATGGATGTCACATTAATAAAAGGTTTGTAACGATAATTTAATACATGTTGTATTGCTGAAGGTCAAGTAATCACTCCATCTTCTCTAGTTCAAGAAGGAATGTGAAAGACTTAGAGGATTGACAAGTTCTAAGTTTTCAAAGTTCAATAATAAATCATTAAAACATAAATACCGGTTCTTGAAGAATATTTACAAGAGCGAACTCTTTACGTATTTTCAACCTCGAAGATACAGCTCACCAGACAACAGGCATGTTCATGAAGCTATCTTAGGACTTTGGTGCGTCCTAAGTACATGTACGGCAGTCTTAACGAGGCCGGTCTAATTTGTTCTGCCCTAGATTTTTAATGATTTTTTTATAGATATATCAATTATAAAAAAAATCATGATCAGACATTTACCTTATCGTTTGTTTAGGGGGTCATCTCAAAGTTTGTTAATTTTTAACATAGGACCCTATGGGATTTTGCATGAAATGTATCAATTTTGCATATATTTTTCATGTTTTTAAAACATCCGCCCTATATAGGGATTTTTTTTCTGTTCTACACATGAAAGTTATTCCTTAAAGACGTCAAATGATCAAATAAAAAAAAATCTTTTACCTCCTGGTTTATTCCAAGGTTCTTATCAAAGTTTATTTTTTATGCTCAATTTCTCAGATTTTTCAGACAATGGCCATTTTTTATTTGACAAAGGCGGAAATGGTGATCTTTATTGTATTGTTGCAGCATTCAGACATATTCAAGTATAAAAATATATATAACATCACATATTAAGGGTCATAAATATAAAATACATAGTTACTTTCTTGATATACATGTATTAATCTATATTTAGGTGGGGGAAGAAAACGTGAAAATGGGCTAGGCTTGCTGAACCCTCTTCATGTTTTCGATCTGAGCCCAAATATAGCTTATACTTCAAGACATTTATGTTAATTCTAAAATATAATATCAATTTTACGCCTCAAAGGAGCTATTTTAGACTTTCGCTGAATATCTGCAGTTGAAAATATAACGCTATGCAAAAGGATGACGTCACAATGCACATGAAACGCTGCGCGAAAGTGTGCGTATTCGAACTGTACTCGGCCTCGTTAAGAAAAGAGTCTTCTCGTTATTAAACATACTTCTTATAACAAGAAATTCGTGAAATTTTTACATGGTCAAACATAATTATCATATCACCAATGATTGTATTAGTTTAATCAAATTTGACCTCCTTTTTTTCGAATAAAGGTGAGGTCAAGGTCACTACCTTTTTTTTCTCAACTTAAAGGATGATAAAAATAAAGGTAGTTATCTGCAGTTTTGTAAACATCTGTTTAAGATATGAAGTTTATATTCTTCAATGAAATGATAGATTATCAGAATGTCTATCAGCTTATACTACTAAATTGAAATAAATATTTAAACTAAAATTGATATTGCTTCGCCCGCATTTCCTCTAATTTTCTTAAATTTTGAAGATATTTTGATCATTTTTCTATGCTTCCAATAATAAAATATTTCTGATTTTTACATATTATGAAGACTATTCATAAAGATATAAACTGACAGAAAATCTAATATATTGACCATTTGATAAGAGAGAAAATCCGATTTTAGTGATTTTTTCCACACAAATCTATTTATAGAATGAGCGCTTAAAAAAGCTTATAAAAATGTAATTTGATAGGAAAATCATGTTTTAAAAACATATTCTAAGCCCTAGTATCTTATTATTAGTTCAAATTAGTAGAAAAAATCTATCATTAATGTTATTGTTTGAAAAATGCTAAATAAACTAATGAATCTATAGCAATTCTGAATTGCAAAAAAACGTGATATTTTCCTATGCCAATGTTACACCAAAAATATAGTCCTTGTTGGATTCTAAACTTTGATTATTATTTCTATGCCAAGTTGTATAATAGTAAAAAAGATAGAAAAATATGATATTTCAATTTCCTTTCATCTTCATTTAATGAACATTTAATCAAATTAACTTTAGACAAGTCGAAAACCAGAAAAGACTCCTTCCTTAAGTATGTTTCTCGAAGCTCTTCTAAATTTATGAACAGCCATAACGTTGTCCTAACTTTAGGACATCACTTACCTTGTCCAAATTCCATCCTAAGGCTGTAGAATCACGTTTTTTGGGAGACTGGAACCATTGTGAAGCTTTTTCTTAAGACTGGTAGAATAAGGCAATCTTTTCTACAGTTCCACCGTTATTGACAAACCTCAAATTCCTATTCCCGTAAGGGGCATAGTCATTTATTTTATTATGTATATGTTTATTTTAAACATAATTATGTGGGGAAGGACCCCCTCCCCCCTTCGACGGAGTCACTTACCTGCCTGGGAGCAGACATATTAAACAAATTAATTTTTTTCGCAAATACTGTCTCTGTTTTGCGAGAGAAAATCATTCACTTATTTCTAATATCTACACTAAGTTACATTCATTGTTTTTAATATATTCGATCAGTGCTTACTACCTATTCAAGATATATTACTATATATGGTCAGGTACTCTTTACACCATTACACCAAAATATATAGTTCCATTCATGATCAGCAGATACAACATTTACAACAAATGTTTAGAATATCGATGTATATGCAATACGTGGGAAAAAAACAAAATTAACCTAAAATTATTTTTAAAAATCACCTTTCCCCAAGAAATGTAAATGTGAAGAATTCATATTCTTACGCTAGCTGCCTCCTCAGTCTTTTTCACGATCATATAGGTCATTCTTCGATTTACAATTTTTTCACTAATGAATATTGCTTATATTATTACAATAATTATATTACTTTCGTGATTATTGTTCGTTAGTTATCACACAATATCTTTTAATTAATTATCGTTTATGAGTGTGATCCTGCGTTTTTCTTTTCTTTTTTTATTTAATAACAGAATGGTTATGCAAAACTGCACCCTATTTCTGATCGTACTCGTGTAGACTCTGTTTAAGCACAGATGTGTGCACTGTTTGCTAGTGATGCAAGACTGGCGGCAGTATTTGCTACAGATATGAAGAACTATATACGCCAGTTTCTAAGCAAGTTCAGTGATTTTAACTTAGAGATCGACTGAGCACAGTGAAAATGCAAGTAATTTAAAAGTCGAATATCTTGGATATGGGGTAACCCATATCTATTCTTGTTATTACTAGCATTGTCTAAAAGAGTAAATCTACATCGGTTTTAAGCCTCACTTCATTCTGAAAAATAATCTTTAAAAAATTCGTAAAGTTGAATAAACTGTATTTATGTAATTTCGAGATAGATTACAATTTATTTCTTATTTAACCTGTACGTGTATTCTATATACTAGTATTGCAGATTAAAGGAAAATTTGTTGTGTGTGTACTCTATGAAAAGCGCGAGCTTATGTATTACTTGAATGACAAGAGCATCAAATGTTAATTTATACTCTAATATTTACATTTTCCAGTGTCTCTGTCTGTGATAACACTACGAATCGATTTTGTACTATACAGCCCAATTCAAATGACGTATTGTTTGGGGCCCAAGCGGGTTTGCATAATTAATATTATAATATTTAATCGTACAGCTGCTGAAAATTATATAAATATAAGTAATAAGGAATCATTCTTTGAACATTATGAGGTGATAATTTCGGTCGGGGCGTGATCAAATATATCAATAAGCAATGTTTTTACAGATTGGTACTAATTTTATAACTTTTGTAAAAATCTAATTAGTACTAGAAACCATTTCAATTACTTGCTATCATAAATATTCTGTAAATATATATATTAAATAGCATTTGCTTAAACTTTTGCAAAAAATGTATTTATTGTTTCCTCCGCCATTTCTAGATTCCTGCAGTCTTTCATAGATTTGAACCTGTAGGCATGTTCACGAAGCTATCCTAGTACTGTGGTGCGTCCTAATAGCGTCTTAGTCTTTAGTCTGCTTCTCGAATCTCTTAAATTTAGAACCGCCATAACTTAGTCTAAATTTTAGGAACCGCCATAACTTAGTCTTAATTTTAGGGTAGCTCATACCTTGTCCTAAGACCATTCTAAGGTTATAAATTCACAATTTATGGGATCTTGGGACTTTTTTCCTGAGATCGTAGAATAAGGCGATCATTTATACAGTTCCAGCATTTCCAACAAACCTCAAATTTTCAATCCGGGAGGAGGAAATACTCATTTATTCTATTACGATATCAATTTTAATATCATGTACGTTTATATTAACATACATGGAGAGGGACCCTGAACTCTCTCTTTTCAGGCAGTGCGTTGCTTCATGCCTGCCTGGGAGCTGACGAATTAAACAAATTTATTTTTTCTTCACAAATACGGTCTCTGTTTGGCGAAAGATGAAAATTTATCCACTTGTTTTAAATAACTACAATAAGTTACATTCACTGCGTTTTTATTGGCAAAAAAAATATTCAAACGTCCTCGGCTAAAGAGTAAATCTACATAGATTTACTAGTATATAAGCCACACATGATCATTATTTTATCAATTCATTCTTAAAAATAATCTTTAAAAAATTCGTAATGTTGAATAACCTGTATTTATGTATTCCGAGATAGATTACAACTAATTTTTTATTTAACCTGCACATGTATTCTATATATTGCAGATTAAAGGGAAATTGGTTGTGTTTGAGACGTTAAATTCCATGAAAAAGCGCGTACTGAATGTATTACTCGAATGACAAGAGTATCAAAAGTTTACACTCGAAGAATGCACATTTGTTGTTTAAAAATCATTGGCATATTTACTCATTTTATGGGGGTTTTCGTTTGAACTAAATAGTCATCGGTCACTGATATGTATATTTTTATAAATGTATACAAATTAAAAATTACTGGTTGTAGACCTATCGTGTTCATATGCACATGAATAATTTTCCCGGTCGAAATGTTTAATGATTCATCCCTGCACAGGTTTCTCAAAGTTTATCTGTATGAATTAATATGAAAAATAAGCATGATTTCAGTAGGTTAGGATATCCTAACTTAAGATGTTCCTAAGTTACCGTCGAGCTACATCTTATGATGTTCCTAATTTGATCTTAAGATGTTCCCAACCTTTTTCCTAGACATTAATGATATTTTATGAACACTGTAAGGTCATATCTTTTTTTTTTTAAGGTCATATCTTAGGAAAGTTTCGTGAACATGTCTGCTGGTTTCAGATCTTCCGTCATAGTTACCTTTGACAATCATCTCATATCCTTCACCAGGGGATATTATTTTAGGCATATCAGCCATCATGTCCCGAATCTTTTTAATATTAATTCCTTCTTCAGCTCTCCGTGAAAGTCGATATATCTTAACCATAGTACTCAATTGTTAAGCATTATGTGCATTATTGGAACTTTATATTTACTATCTGACGATAAAAAGGAACACATGTTTCTGATAAAACATATCGAGTTAATCTGACTTTGAAACAATATTTATTGTAAAATCATTTTAGTTTAAGGAGAAATATAAAGACAGTGTCTTGGCACATCCACTTGACGGAGAAGGACTAGATCAATATTGCAAACAAAGCAGATACTGTTATGGATAAACATCAAAAGGAGTGTATAGATTTAAAAAAACAAAAAACAAAAAAAAAACCCAGAAAACTTTACACTAAACTGTAGTCATTCTTGAGGCAAAGTCATGCTGGTTTTTCTTGTATTGGCCGTTCTTGCTCATCTACCAGTATTTTGTCAAGGTAAGTTTATTTCGTATCTTTTTAATTGATACATACTTCGTAAAACTTTGTTGTTAGATAACATAATAAGAAAAAGCTAATTTTGTGTGAACTGTACCATGTAAGTGTGAGCTCGAGTTTAGTTAAAGTGCACGGTTTTTTTTTTTATTTTCTCATTGCAGTAAAATGTGATGATTGATTATATCGAAACATCTGAATAGGTTTTTTCAGTAAAATACAAATTGTCATTGTTTTATTTTGCTGCATATTTTTATACATCAATTAAAGTAACATCAAAAGAGTTTCTCACGTGAAAAGTCCTTACTACAATTTGAGCTATACTTTCCAGAATTGTAAACATTTTTACTGGAAAAAATGTTATTTTAGAATAAAAGTTTTAAAACATCAAAAATAGTTTGTTATTTTCAAGGATCTAACACTATGTTGGAAAATGTGAAATAAGCTTGCAATGTTTGTAATAGAACATTGTAGACACCAAAGTATATTATTAATTTGAGACAGTAATGACTGCGAGGCTGAGCTGGGGAGGGAAATTGTCAAAACAGTACGTCATTGTCAGTTTTTGGTTTTTTTTTTTTGCTTTTTCTTTATAATGAATAAATAAAAAAAGAAAGCACTATTTAGTATTGAGCATATATTGCAACTCCTCCCAATGCGTACACTATATTTAACACCTTTTTTATTTAACATTCCATTATACATATTCATATCAGAATAAATAGATCATAGCAAATGCATTTTTCTATATTTGACTCAAACTGATTCTTCGAAAGAATATTTTAAACAGGAAAACTAGATCTTGTTAATGCAAACTGCGATCACTGTTGAACACATTTCATTTTGAAAATTATTCTTTAAGTAGAATGTAAATTGACAGCGACATTTCGATATGTGGCCCGGAAAAATGGAATACATGTATCATACCAATTTGCCGCTTTCTTCTTAAATACTAACACCTAAAAAAGAACAAAATTATTTTTATATTCTGATTTGCGCAGAAACAGAATATTCATGTCCTGCTTTAAAAAGTCTTTCTACCACAATAAATTGGGGTTTCTATGGAAAAACACCAATAAATACGAATTTCATAAATCTGAAACAAATTTGATACGGTTGACCGGTTAATCGGTCTAATCGAATAGCGATTAACCGATATCCATTGTCATCCTTATTAAGCCCCTTTCACAATTGGCGCACGAGCAAAAGCGACAAAATATTCGTGCCACCGAAAAAAATTGATATGGTTCTTAAAATGTTGCCAAAATAATCGCATATGAAAAAGTATTCGTACGAAACTCGCACGATTCAGAGCGACCATTGCGCGATGCAAACGCATTGAATCTTGCGATAAATCTTGCGTCTATATGCGACTGTTGTACAGTGAAAGCGAGTCTTGTAAGATAATGCGATAGGATCGCACTAAAGACCAGATGATCGGACGATTGAACGTGCGACAGAACAAGCGGCGCTCGCCCGGTCATGCGTATCATCGTACGGATTCTCGTACGAGTTCAGAGGGGTTATATATACCGCCCGTTTCCGGTGCTCTTCAGTAGAAATAGTTGAATGCAAGAGAAGATATCGCCCAAGAAGATGACAAAAGCAACAGCCTAAATCAAGGTCAATTTTGGCCTGAAACAGATATGCTTATACAGTGTATACTGTATAAGAGAACTATTCGCCCCCGTTTTATTTTCGCTCATTTCTCCCTTTTGTCAATTTAATGGATTAAGACTTGGCAAACTCCATTGTCTCATATTAGCTCTCTTTCACCAAAACATTATTGGGGCAAATTCAAGACGAGACAAAACCGTAAGTAGAAGTCAAAATATCACGGGGCGAAAATAACCCTGTATCCAGTATATACTAGTTGCAAAGCATGGAAACTGAAACCAATAAATCTTGCAATGATAGTAAAACGTTGCAAGATTACATGAGACATGTTGGGCAACAGTCTCATGGTCGCACAGCACACGCATAAACAGCTGCGATTTATCTTTAGATTTTAAAAAAAATCGTGCATCTTCTTGCGAGTACACAAAACGTTGTAAAACGTTCGTACGAATGTTGTTGCATTGTATTTGCAATAATTTGTATCGCATTCGTCCGAATAGTGTGCATGTCCACTATTTTTAGGAGATTTGATGCGACCACAAAAACGCATGCAACGAATGCGAGAGCTCATGCAAAAAATTCCGATCTCGAAGTGTTGTAGAGTGTTCGTGCGCCAATTGTGAAAGGGGCTTTAGGTAAAATCAATGGCTATGTCACTTAATCGTAAAACAAATTTTGGCAAACACTTCCCATATGAAAACTATTCCACTACATTCAAATGACATTTTCACTTCCTGTCATTTGTAAAATGCGGGCACATTACAAAGGTAAGAAAATTCTTACATTTATATGGCCGAAAATTAAATTGATAGCGTAAATTGGTGTAGATTTTGAGGACTTCTCGGCATTCTGCAGTTAAACAATGAAACAAAAATTTTATATTGTTTTGGCTTATCATAATCGACAAAACCATACGGAAATATGCTGATACAGTACACACGTATTTGTACCTCCAAACATAACACTTTACATCTATTCTTATAAATTAAGACATTTGCCAATATATATACTACGAAATGCCTGCGCCAGAGTAACTGCTTACAAAATTGGTATTTCAAAACGTGTGAGTTGATGTCCGTAAGCTATAATTGAATTCTACCTAATAAGTAATTATTGTAAAATAAATCGAAAACCTACTTTCATTTTCGATAAACCAGCCCGAAATACGGTAGCAAAAATGAGAGTAAGCTGGTGGACACGCTTTGGCGGATCCAAGTCAGTTGGAGTTTGCATCAAAATATATCCTTGCAATGAAATAATATTGAATGATTACGTAAAGAGTGAATATATTTATTGGGAACCTATTTAGGGGATATATAGAAAATGAGATTTGACAAATGTTGAATAAATAAATAATTTCGTTTCTTGAATGCATGCGCGATTTTAATTTTAATGGATAGAACTTTCCAGAACGGGGTAACCAGGAACGCAGATTGACTAATTAACGTCATGGCTGAAAGGGTAGGACGAGTTCATCATGCCACAGGCACCTGACGTTATAAATTTTCTCATAATAAAAATAAATACCCTTTACCTAGTAATAGACAAGGTACCCATCGCCGCCATCTTGAATTTATTTCAAACTGTCACATCAGGTGGAAGTTTCGCTTGAAACTCATCGGTAAAATTATTTTGCGATCCTCTCCGTCTCCTGATCGGTCATTCAACATCTAAGCTTACAACCGATTCAACCAAAACGACGCGTCACACCTGTCATTAATAAAAATTGCCACTCAATTTGCATCTACTACCTTAGATATGCGATATGCTATAATTTTACCGATATTCAATATTTAATCGTACAACTGCTGAAATTATATAAATACACGTATAAGTAATAAGGAATCATTCTTTGAATATTATGAGGTGATAATTTTGGTCGGGGCGTGATCAAATCTATCATAAAGCCGTTCCGGCTTTATTGGATTTGATCATGGCCCGACCGAAATTATAACCTCATGATACTCAAAGAATGATTCCTTATTCCTTGAATAAATGATGTATGTACGAAACGGGGAAGTGTTGAATTCTGTGTTTGTGTGTGTGTGTGGGGGGGGGGGTTAGTCTTTTATCTGAAATTTTTATATTTTTTTATAATAATTATATTAAAATTTGAACTAAACAACAAAATTTAGAAAAGAGATAAGTCGCACTATACACCCACTCCCTGTTTTCAAATAAGATAAAAAGTTTGTAATTTTTTCCAGTCAGCTGCAACAGAGAGATTTAAGGCCATGCACATGAATATATAATCAAAGAGCAATTTCATTAAGAAAAATTCGGACACAGTACATGCAAAAATGAACAAAAAATGGTTCAAAATATTAAGCATTGCATCTAATTAATGTGAATTAGTATTAATTCCCGTTCTTGCGCGGTATATCATCTAGTTAATTTTAAAATTAACCTTGCTAACTTTTTCAATTCAGTTGCAACCCAATAATTGTAAATTTAAATAGAAATGAAATACTGCAATAAAGAAGGCATTGTTTTTCAAACACTATTGCAGGGATCAATTGAAAATCAATATCATTCTTTTTTTAAAGTGATAGATTTTCATACCTAAATATAGAGAAACAATGATGCCCTTAAGCGAAGCAAAGCGGTCTTCCGCTTCAGTGATACATTGGTCTGTCTTACGATTGATTTCTTTCACTTAAAACTTTAACAAATTCGAGACTTTCCTTTGTTTAGTAGACTTGATCTACTTAAAACAGTAAAAATCGGTAAAAAAGTGTTTACATGTCCATTTTTGTCCTCCTTTAATTTTCTTACTCTACATCACATTTTGAACCGTGTTTTGAACATTTTCAACATTTTGAAAACTCTTAAAATAACTTTTGATCAATAGTTTTGTAGTATAAATACAATCAAACTACTCATATTTTCTCTATATTGGGCCAAAATTGTTTACACTGTTTGTCATCAATATCTCATGCCAAACGTGAAATGCAGAGTACTAATTAATGTAAAGATAAGTTTGACTAGAAATCATACACTATTCATTATTATTATTAACCGAAGATTTAAACGTAAAAATAACAAATGCATGTTTATGTAGGGATTTTTTGGTATATTGATTGCTTGAACATAAACTCTTTATTTTCTACCTTTAATGTGTTAAAAAAAATAATACATGTATTAAAAAATTACTATTCGGTATATGTACATGTACTTTAAAAAAACAATGCTGTTTTATTTACTGGAATTCTTTCTATACTGACAGCGCTGACCAATATCGATGTGACCTGTCCTCCAAACTGGGCCCAGCACCCATCCTATAAGAACGCTTGCTACCGTTTAGGCACCACCGCGGGAAACATCACGTCAGCCACCGCGGGGTGTGAATCTTTCCTGAATGGATCCACGGTGGCAAATGTCTACAATCTTGAAATTCACAACTTTTTAGCTGATGGAATTTTGTCATTGTAAGGTCACTATGTTTTAATGACCCATAAAATAATGCTAAATAAACAGCGTAACATAATATGGGCGATTTTGGGGCATTTATTCCATGTAATATCTACTATGACATCATGTTGTCTATGAAATATTGTCAATGTGTTAGTAGAATTCTCTTGAATAGAAGTTATTTGTCTTAAAGATATGAAATATAGCACCACAATTGTCACACAACGATTTTTTTTTATCTAACATCGTTATCGTCATCTAAAAGCTTCTTCCTATGTCAAATAAGTTTTCAATGTGCATTTTTCCAGAGGTCACGACTATTATACCGGTCTTACACGTCAAGTAAATGGAGACTACGTATTCACAGACCTAAACAATGAACCTCTTGGGTCGTGGGACAAATGGGGAACAATCCCAACGGGCACCTGCACCGTGTACTCCAATGTTGGAGGCCAGTGGGTGTGGAACACAAACAACTGTGACCAGTCCTGTCATTACATCTGTGAATACATTGTTCCCACCCAAGGTATTTTTTGTTATTTATAATCTTTGACATTATATTTTTGAAAAGGCTATAAATGTCAAATAAATTATAATCAATTGGAAATGTTGATTTTTCTTTTTACATCACCTGCAAAATTAATGTATGTATGTATGTCTGTCCGTCCGTCCGTCCGTCCGTCTGTCATTCAGTTAGTCAGTCTGTCTCTCTCCTTCTCTCTCCACCTTAGTAAAAGATATGAATTTACTAATTTTATCCAAACACTTAATTATTTGTCTTGGAACCATTCTTTAAGTATAATACGCTATTGCAGGTCAGTTGCCCTTGGTACTGGTTCCCGTTGATAGTACGCCTTTGTCGGGGCGGCTGGAGATATTCATGAACAACATGTGGGGAGGGATCCGGAATTCAGAGCCCAAGGAGACGGTGTCTGTGGTTTGTCAGGACCTAGGCTATCTGTGAGGTTTTTATAAAGCTGTATATATATATATATATATATATATATATATATATATATATATATATATATATATATATATTGTACTTCGGACCCGTACTGTATTAACTATACAGAATAATTGTGAAGAAGAATTATGTCTTAATCAATGTTTGTTGAACACCAATTTTAGTGGATTTTTTGTGAAGATCGTTCATTAATTCAGTGGTATATTGAAGTAAATTTTTTTCAATATATTTTATTAAAAAAAACTATTACATGAAATCTTTTTACATAATTCGAAACACAAACTTAATTGATCAATAAGTTTTTTTTAATTCACGTTTATTTGCAATACCATAACGATGCAAACCTTGTAAAATTGTAGTTAGAAAAAAAAAGTTGATTTAACATTACTTCATGACCCATTTTATGTTTAACGCTAGTAATATAAGTTGTGATTGCAATATGTGTGTCATTTGAGTTTATTGTCCGTATTCTTAGACCAGATACAGGTGTTTCGTGCGCAGATGCAACTTGTGGTACAGGCAAAATTTGGTATGAAAAGGTCAAATGCGACGAAGATTCTGCTAACATGTCAGAGTGCCTTGAAGGAATCGATGTTTATACCTATAATGACCACTCCAAAGACACAATCATCCGGTGCAAAGGTAACGAATAATCGATAACTTACCTGGGCACAGTCTGTAACCACCGGCAGGGCATTGTGATTAATAGTATATCATCATTATATATTACACGTTTCAGTGCCTTTATCTGTTATAACACTACGAATCGATTTTGTATTGTACAGTCCAATAAATTTAAATGACATATTGTTGGGGCGCAAGCGGGGTTTGCATAATTAAAAGAAATGAAAATAACATTCACGTGAATGTGTCAATGTTCTAATATCTAATCGTACAATTGCTAAATATTTTACATAAGTATAAACAATAAGGAATCATTCTTTGAATATTATGATGTGATAATTTCGGTCGGAGCGTTATCAAATCGATCAAAAAGCCCTTCGGGCTTTATTTAGATTTGACCACGCACCGACCAAACGATACAATTTCACACTCGTGTTAAGAGTGTTTTACTATATACAGTTCAAATCTGCATTAATAAGTATATATTTTATTTCGTTAAAATTAAATATGATAAAATTTGATAAAATTAATTTTAAAAAAATATATTTTAGAAGCAGTCTATAAAAGTATAAAACGAGAAGTTTAATATCATTCCATATTTCACAACTGTGTTCTTTTATATTTAAGGAATAAGGAACCATTATTTGAGTATTATGAGGTGATAATATTGGTCGGTGCGTGATCAAACCCAATAAAGCCCGAAGGGCTTAATGATTGATTTGAACACGCCCGACCGAAATCATCACCTCATAATATTAAAAGAATGATTCCTTATTACTTATATTTATATAATTTTCAGCAATTGTACGATTAAATATTTGAATATAAATAAGCAAATCCCGCTTGTGTTCGAATAATACGTCATTTGAATTTATTGGACTGTATAGTACAAAATTGATACGTAGTGTTATCACACGCAAAGACACTGAAAAATGTAAACATAAGAGAATATCTGTTGTAGATATAACAACAACAACAGTCATTGACACATCAACGGCCAAAGACACGACAAGAGCTAAAGACACAACAACAGCTGAACACACAACAGCTGAACACACGACAACAGCTGAGGACACAACAACATCACAGAATTTTGCAACAACAACAGTCATTGACACATCAACGGCCAAAGACACATCAAGAGCAAAAGACACAACAACAACTGAACACACAACAACAGCTGAGGACACAACAACACCACAGAATTTTGTAACAACAACATTCATTGACACATCAACGGCCAAAGACACGACAAGAGCTAAAGACACAACAACAGCTGAACACACAACAGCTAAACACACAACACCACAGAATTTTGAAACAACAACAGTCATTGACACATCAACGGCCAAAGACACGACAAGAGCTAAAGACACAACAACAGCTGTACACACAACAACACTACAGAATGGTTTAACAACACTACAGAATGGTTTAACAACAGTCATTGAACCATCAACGGCCAAAGACACGACAAGAGCTAAAGACACAACAACAGTTGAACACACAACAACAGCTGAGGACACAACAACACTACAGAATTTTGTAACAACAACAGTCATTGGCACTGCAACAGCCAAAGACACGACAAGAGCTAAAGACACAACAATAGCTGAACACACAACAACAGCTGAACACACAACAACAGCTGAGGACACAACAACACCGCAGAATGTTGAAACAACAACAGTCATTGACACATCAACGGCCAAAGACACGACAAGAGCTAAAGACACAACAATAGCTGAACACAGAACAACAGCTGAGGACACAACAACACCACAGAATTTTGTAACAACAACAGTCATTGACACATCTACGGTCAAAAACACGACAACAGCTAAAGACACAACAACAGCTGAACACACAACAACAGCTGAGGAAACAACAATACCATGGAATGTTGAAACAACAACAGTCATTGACATATCAACGGCCAAAGACACGACAAGAGCTAAAGACACAACAACAGCTGAACCCACAACAGCAGTTGAGGACACACCAACAGCTGAGGACACAGCAACACCGCAGAATATTGAAACAACAACAGTCATTGACACATCAACGGCCAAAGACACGACAACAGCTAAAGACACAACAACAGCTGAACACACAACAGCAGCTGGGGACACAACAACACCACAAAGTGTTGTAACAACAGACCCAATCACTACTCAAAATAACGTCAGTGTTATCCATCATAACGTCACAACCACTGTGAACGTCACTGTTACTGAATTTACAACAGTTTTCGCCACAACTCTCTGGGTTACAACATCGACAGCTTGTTGGTCTAGTTCTTCAATTGATACAACACTGCTTTCCACGACTTTGTCAAGTAAGTTGAAATTTTCGTAAATTGGCCTCTGTCTTTTGCACATAAAAATTGACGATATAATCAATAGAAATCTTCACATTTCTCTCCTGACAGGTGATTCTGTTTCATCCACATCTAGTTTGACTTCAACAACAAAAACAAAGACTGGATTAGTCTACGAAGCCTTACCTGTGATGAAGTCAAAAAACAGTGCCAAGTATTCGACAAAGACCCGCCAAGACCACAGACCGTCTGCTCAAGTTATAGGATCGTTTGGAGTCTTTATTGTCGTCGGAATTCTGGCTGCCTTAGTCGCCTTAGATTTGGGAACTTTGGGAATGGAAGTGAGTCGTATTTGCAAAAAGAGAATCCGGAAGAAGAAGAAGAAGAGTGCTGATCCGAATAAAAGCGACACTGCTTTAGAGCTTGCCAGATTTTCCCCTTCGTCTATTAGATCTTTAACCAATATAAGTATCAACAGTTTGGCAAGAAAGTCAAGAGTGAATAAGGATGGGCGTGACTAGATATCTATGTAGTTACATCTACTTTATTAAAACGGTATTTTGAAAACAAATTCAAGAAAGATACATTTAGATTTTTTATGCAGAAATGCATTAATTTTCACTGAGATCAAAATGAGATCACATTATCTATCATTAAATTCGCCTGAAGACAAGCTGTAATTCGAAATTTTAATTTTCCCAATAGACACCTTAAAAAACTCTAATAAAAACATTGATATTTTTTATCATATTATATATTCGTAAAGTTTATTTGGAGTGTGACAGTCGAGCCTGATAGCAACAACGTTAGTCTATATTTGTGGAATATGCTTGGTCGACTTCACGATCGGGAATTCTGGGAAAACTACTGTATGTAATCTGTTCGATGACATTTCGTTTTCATCATTAAAAATAGACATGTTCCGAATTCTGAAGTTTCTTAATTTATTGTCTAACATACACATAAAGGTATAAAAAAAACTTAGGTCATATAATAAGATTGTGTAGATCAACTAGTACTTAGCTTTCCTTACAGTTAAATACCACCTTCCTAGATAATTCCGGCAAGCTCAGAACCCCCCGCCCCCGAAAAACCCATAAACCAGGATATCTTTTCAGAGTATGTCGGAAAGATAAACGATTGGTACAATGCAGTACCACACTGATATAATTCTTTTTTGTTGGTTTCAATTTTCTTTCGACGCCTATGTATTAAGATTAATTTTTTTTTCTATACATTTATATTCACTTTAAATCATCGCACAATCACAGCTATTTCAAGATTGCATCAGCTGTGTGTACCATTATACTGTGTACAGTCTTTTTTATTTAAGAAAAATGATTAATATATATTACTTTAAAGTCTACAAACATTAACTCGGATGCCATTGCCGATACCCCCTCCCCCCTCGTACAGTACTGACTACTTCTTTACGTTGACTTTTACATATACCGAGTATGATTCCCTCTAAACTTATTGTTAATTCATAGCTCTATGGAAACTGACAGAGCCTGACTGAAATCTACACGCCCCCGTTTATCGATTGGTCAAAACATACAGTGACCTAAGATAAATCACGGACTGCACAAAATAATCATGATGACTTCAGACTCAAATTCCCATAGGAGACGATTTGGCTGTTTCTTTTAGCTAATGTACTGATGAACATTAACAGTAATTTATTTAAAAGGACTAACTTTTTACTACCAATTTATTAATTTGTTAAAAGAAAAATGTAAATATAAACAATAAAATGAAGGTAGCGATCATTGCAGAAAAAAATACATAACCTGCTAACCTTTATATCCCGCATGAATCACCAAAGACAGCATTTTATTGTTTAAAAGAATTCATCAAAATAACCCCGTTGATCATGAACCTTCTTTTGTGTGTATAAAAATGGCTATAGCGCTAACTCACCTATCATTTTAAAAAGATAACCTTGAACAGCATTCCCACCGCCAAATTCCATTTTTCAATGGAGAGAATTTATAATTTTGACGACACCGTTTCATACTGATATTTCTGTTGTGGACAACGAAGAAAAAAATATACACAATATTATCCCTTAGCAACAACATTTAATTAAATCCTTTTTTATTTGCATCGATCTCTTTTTTTCATATACGTTGTTGACAATGAAGTGCGTTATATTTCATCCATAATTACGTTACATACGTGTACAATCAAGGAAACATATTTGAAATGCAAAAACATTTATTTTAGTTTTGACTAGATCCATGACTGACCATTCCAGAGAGGCTGGCATGTTCAGTTTTGATTATCACTGTACTCATGAAACACGCGCACTTGCTATTACAAGAGACCCATGGGCCCATATCGCTTATCTGATTAATATTTATCATTTAAGAATTTCATATGTATTAATGAGTTTTAACCTCAATACTTTTTTTCAGATTTTACACAAGAAATGTTTTCCATTTTTTCAACAGCAATTCACTATGAATATTTAAATGATAATTCTAAACGCCTCGTTAATAGTTATAAACTTCCCAAGGTGATTTTTTTTCATTACTGCCTCAACAAAGCATGGCCAGAATGTCAAGCTTAATCCTGATAAATGCAAAGAATTTAATTTACACTATGATGGAAAGATAGTGATTTGGGAGCAAGTGTCGGAACCACAGATGCTTTTTAAAGGCAATAGATACCAAAATTTATTTTATTATTAATAAAAAACAAAGATTTTTATCCTCTTCAAAAGACACCATGTTTAACAACTGATACAAATTACAATAATGTATACTAAACAATGAGGGAACTAGTACATATTAAATGATATTATTAGTTGATCAGGTTCAATCAAGGGTGTAGGGAAATTTACCCCGGGTTGGTTTTCATACACCCTGAGTCCAAAGGCCGAAGAGTGTATGGAATACAATCAGGGGTAAATCACCGTACACCCTTGGTTGGACCTGGATAACGAATTTATCTCCTACGTAAACCAAATAAATCTGCATTTTGACGTCACGTTATTTACCTCCGGCTCAAGTCGGGTGTACGGAAATTTACACCCGGCTTGTTAGCCAATAAAATCTCGTGTTATATGCTACATAGGAAATAAATGTACATGAATATTAACATTTTATTTCATCATATGTAACCGGCAAAAAAAATCACTACTACAAGTTTCTTTAAAAGATGCTCGTCAAAGCTTCAACATCTTAACATATAGTACACCAACAGATGAAAAAAAAAAGATTTCATAGATAAAAACATATACCAATATAAAAGAATCAAAATTAGTAAAACTTCATATGTCATTATATATCTTTATAAAAACATTTACTTAAACCATTTGTCAATTTATAAATAAAATATATAAAATATCTCTGCAAAATAAAATTTACAACACATATGTGTTCATTACAGCCTATATTTTACATTCAAATCTCACTTTATCACGAAAAACAATAGTGAACCACATTGTGTTGAAGTTCCACCATTAGAACATCATTAATTCTTCATTTGCTCATTTTATTTTTATTTTGCCAGAATTTTTCTTAAACAATGAAATTATATCCCATATGCTACATTAATGAACAGCTTCAATGAACAAAATAACATGCAGTGAATTTATGAACGTTTAAAAACATCAATGTAAAGTGCACCACATGGAGCTTCAAGTCATGAATATATGTACAAACAGGTGAAATGTAAGGACATGCCGCGCTATTATATTTTCTATCATTTTTCATAACTATAAGCCAAATAAACTAAAATTTATCAAGAATCAAAAAAAAATCTTGATTTTAAAAAAGAATATTTTTTACTAACAGATCATCATACCTTGCTTTTAAATTAATGTTTTAGTACAATTTTTGGAAAACAACTAAAAGAATTGATCTTCAATGTGCAAATAATAACCACTCCCTTTTGGCAATCGTGTGGAATAAAAGGTCTCATTAAAAGTTCATAATGTACATGCAAGTTGTTAATGAATTCTTATAAGAGTTTACAAGCATTACAAAAGTATACAACAGATCTATGGGTCACAATGCTCCCCTAAGCGACCTTGTAATTACTGTACCCAAGGTTATCGTCCTTCTACATTCACAAACAGTTTTGCACCATCTTGAGTTCGCCCAGACACAGTTGTGTTATAAGAGTGATAATATGAGACATAGGAATTCGCTCAGTCTTAAATTCGCCGGCTCACACCAAGGGTTAAAGGGACAAAAATAAAACCGAGACAAATATTTCCCTGTATATAGTACATCTAACCCCTAATTAACTTTTATTTTGTATATCCTCTAGATATTACACATAAAACTATCAAATAACTAACAATACAAAAATTTTACAATACAGGGTACATGTTCACATGTACATTGTAATACCTTACATAAAAGGCTAAAATATTTTGATTAACAAAAAACATTTCAAAAATCATTTTTCTTTTTTTGAAAATACATTTTAGTTTATTTATTAAAAAAAAAAATTGGTATAGTCAGTTTATTGAATTGCCTGCACCAAAACTCTACAATATTGTATAACAATAATACAAATTTGTAAGCAAATAACAAAATTTACAAGAAAAATTCAAACACCAACATCTATACCTTCTACCATTGTCAAAGCCCACACTTGGTTTTGCATCAGCTTATTGGCCTTGGGCCAACATATTGAACTTTTCTTGTTTTCATGAATTATTATTATTCTCAATTCACCAATAAGATAGCAAAACAATTTAAAATTTAAAACAAATGATGATCATGTAATGAAAACATGCTGTTGTTGATAGATGCATGCATTTGCATCAACCGTATTGATGAGGCTTCCTGCAACAAAATGTGAAGGAATCAATTGGAATAGAGCATTAATTATTCATGAAACTGAGAAAAGTTCAACGAGTTGGCCACACCTTCAGTAAGCATGCGTGAGACTGGCCTTGGGTTTCTGACCATGACCTTCTACATACATATACAATATGATACAAAACTATGAATAAGATGATTGAATGAACATTCAAATTCCAAACACAAATAAAGAATAGATCCCTGAAAAAAATTCCTTGTGGACAACATATCTTGGGAAATAATATTTAAACAACAACAACAAAAACCCAAAAGGTACAGCAAAAGAATCCACAAATGTTTCATTGACAGCATCATAGACTACCCTGAAGCCATAACACCCCTCTCTTAACAACTGTGTCTCTGAAATGTTTTTCATGCAATGACCATGAACATTGTCACACATGCAAGTGTCCATCATAAACACACTATCATGTTTAACTATTTATGAGTAGACATGTACATGTAGTTGTACATGAACATGACATCTGTTAAAAATATTTTTTACCGTATATACTCAGTCTGGTACATCATTGATACATAGTGTCAAATTGTAAGTGTACAAAACACTTGGTTATTTAGACCATATATCACGTTACCCAAGAAATAATAAATTTTTCCCAAAAAAATTTATTTCTCATGAGACCCAGAAGGACATTCAACTTTAATCAAATGCTTAACACATAATTACAATCACCTTATCAAATCATCAAGAGTAGCCATTTTTATCACTGAAGTCCTCATGCTCCATGGCCTCATTTTCAATGGGTTTCCACAGCTTTAGCACTGCCACCAGAGGGAGTCCCAAGTTGACTTGGACGGTGTAAAGTTTATACTGTGGTGAAACAGCCTGATCCTCAGGGGCAAGTACATATCTAATACCGACATCAATTAACAGATCCTCCTATAGAAAAGAGAAAGCACAGCTGCTCTAATCAAAGATTATAGAGCTCACTGAGAGAGGCATCACACATACTGGGCCACCATTATTATTTTATATCAAAATTGTAGTTTATATTCTATATTGTTATATGATCCAAGAAAAAGCTCACAGTGATGTTATTTCATTTCATACAATATGAAATATTGGAAAAGAATATTTCATTAAAAACCATATACATATATGTATAACATTATATATGTATCATATGATTAATCTAATAACATACACATGACAAAAACTAAATAAAGTACATTCAATATGGTTTTTAAGTTTTTTAAATTGAATAAATAAAATCATTTTTCCTATCAATTATACATATACCGATATTTAACAAACCATCAGCTAATAATCAAATTTCAATTAAAAAAATCAACTTTCAGATAATACTTCTCCTTTGATATGTACTTACAGTTACTTTCTGTATCTCCTGCAGTGTGCTTTTGGTACGGGTCGGGTTATTTGAGGTTACTTTTGGGTTCATGTCTTTCAAAGACACAGCCTAAGAAAACAGAAAAATTACTAATAAAGCTTTGTTTAAATAAAAAAGACAACATCTTGTACTCCATAAATGAATTTCATAATATACCAGTATTTCTAATTATTTTTAATTATTCAATAAAATAATGAAGGAGACATGACAATTTCTTTTCAATCAATGCATTTCTATAAGCCTTTCAACAGTCCCTATTGTTTGATGTTTGTAATATATCTAAAATCGCTCTGTATTTATTAGCGTTTTTTGTGGAAAGCTGCTTCCGCTAAATCAAGTACATGTACATCGCAAAATGCCTTGCATATGTGTATGAGAGTCTCTAATACACATATGCAAGGCATTTAGCATATTTTGGAATGTTCCTCTTCTTATTAAGAAAAGGAACATTCAGAAATAATTATGCTACTTCAAAATCCCCACTAACTGGTTGAATCAAAGTACTGAAGTACTTTTGATGTGTACCAGTAATTATGCATATTGTGTAGTAAAGACTGGCAATCTCTCTCTATTTCTCTCTCTAATGCTTTTAATGTCGGCAAAGCATCAGAGAGCGACTAAATTTCAAAGTGGCTATTAACAAAAATACATGTACAAGTATGTCTGTCTAGTTAAAAAAAAATTAGTGCATTGAATTTTGAAACAAGTGTTATAAAATCAATCCCACGTTTCTTTGATGTGCAGGCAAATACCGGTACCAATTCTTTGTAAAGTAGTTCATGGAATTTCATGCGCATTCATTTGTATATGTGCCCAAAATGCATTGTCTTGTTTTTAAAACATGTAGTTAATAAGAAAAAAAAACCCAAAACTCCTGGCTTACTTAATTTATTCGCAAACAAAATAACCAATAGATGACAAAACATAGCTCCCTGTGAAACTATATGGTATAGCGAGCGTAGTGGAAGCTTCTACTTAGTTTTTTGATTACTTTTGCAGATGTGCTAGTTAAAGAAACACTTGCAATTTGCATGCCTATAGCCTATAGCCAGGACTTTGCTTTCAGCAAAGCCTGGCTAAAAATCAATTTCTGAAGATACAGTCAAAGCATAACAATTGACTGCAATTAAAAAAAATATAACCATTCTTCCAATTCTGCACTTTTTACAGCCCACAATGAAATTGAAAAATTAGTAGAAAAGCCTATTTAATTAATGTGATACAAGGAGAACAAGGAGAATGGATTGATTAATTGAATGTACAAACCGAAGGGATTTTGCAGATGTAAGCCACTGCATGGAGGGTAATCCCTGGATTTTTGACTGTGGTGATGACATGGAGAACGTTTGAGAAGTCCGACTGAAATTCCATCTCCAGATCCATCTGAAGGTCTTGAATGTGTATTAACTTCTTGTCAGGTTTCTCTGTTAGAAATCAATGTTACAAGTTATTTTTTATTCATGCTACAACTGAAATAATTGCACCTGTTTATCTAATTTTTTTTTTTAACTTATTACCATGACATTTATATAAGCAAGGTTAACACCAAAAGATTTCAAGTAGCTTTTATTTGTTTCAATGAGTGTCCATTTCACAATAAATGTAATAAAAATTTTAACTCACAAATTTTTGGTGGACACATCACTAACATATATTAGGTATGTACATGTACATGTATACATTTTTTAACTTTTTTTTTCAACATAATTTGCACATGAGTATCAGCTGTTCATATTGTTATTTCTCCTGTGTTCAATTTTTCATGTACATGTATAGTGGTAGAATTCAGTTTATGAATTCATTTACCTTTCCCTTTACTACGATCTAAGTTTATCAGATTTTCCTTAACTCTCTAAGTTGGCTACTGTAAGTTCACAATATAATACTTACGGTGACATTCCAGCCATCGTAGGGTCCGCTGCTGGTACAGTTTTGTAGCCCCCTTTGTAGAGATCTTGTCTGCCAAAGAGCGTTTTGGCTGCAGCAGATTGGATCTCATTTCTGGGATCTGTAGTTTGTAGTGTTTGGGCTCTTTTCCAATTGCTTTAAAAACATCAAAACTGTTTTTAAAAAAGACTCACCAAAAGACCATATGACCTCTTTTTACTTTTATAATAATGTCTGTCAATAAATTGCACTCTTTAAAACATGTATTTTCAGCTTTCAATAAAATTTTTGCGTGTTTGTTATCAATTTTATGAAACAATATAGAAATCTCTTTGAGTTAATATTCCGAGATAATTAACAACTTTATACATATGTAAAAAAAAAAAGAAGCACAATATTGAATCAGAATAACTAATCTTACATGTACAGTCAAACTTGTATTTAGCAGTCACCTTTGGGAGGCAAGTGACCTTTTAACAGAGGTGACCTTTGAATAGAGACTTAGGAATTTACCATAATCAATTACCTTATTAAAACAATTATTGAAGTTTTTATATGCTTGCAATTTAGCATACTGATCAAAATGACAAAATAATTAATAAAGTTATTGATTGGGAATTTAATAGCATTTATTATATTTAAAAATAAGTGCAATTACATAACAAAGAATTTTGCATGCAATTGTTAATTTCTTTTTAATTTTTGAAAAAGTCACTTATTTTCGTCTGCATTCCAGATTTGCACTTAATATTGTTGTCTGTTAACATATCATCAATATCTGTAATTTTATCCAAAATTTGGGCATGGCCATGAACTCTTGCATAAACTTTTCAACATGATTATTTCTTAACCGACCGTATCTGAACTCAAAATCATACTATTTAATTGATCGATTTTCTTTAGCCTTGTCGCGGTCATTTTTGACACCTATTTTATGAGGTTATATATTAAACACACACTGTAAATACATGTTTAAACAATTTATTTTTTTGCCATCCCTATCTGAACTGCCAGTTATATAATTACATCGATTGATTTGGCGTCTTTTGCCTAAGGCGTATAATTATTGTGTACATTATTTAGTTACCTGACTTTCGGAAGCCATGTTTAAAATCCCCGGGTGTAAATCATGTGACCGACCAAAATGGCCACCTAATGCGTGTCGAAAGTACAGTTTCGGATCAAAATACCATGACCGCTGACCGCGTTAGACAGGTGACCGCTCTTTAGAGGGCAGTCATGTAGGATTTTTAATCAGGAGGAAATAAAATGACCGCATACGAAAGGTGACTGCTTAATAGGGGTGACCGCTTCGGCAGTTTTGACTGTACATAATAACCAGTACATTAGAATGATTGTTTGATGAAATAATCAATTTCTGTACAGTTTATGACTAACCCTCTTGCACTTGAGAGAAGATATCTATTACACTTTTGTCTTGAACAATGAACTTCTGGAGGTATTTTACGAGGATTCCGTTGACAGCATCTTCATATGCAAACATTCCATGGCTCCTGCAAAGTTCAATAATCATTCATTTCCAGAAAAGATACATGATCATAAAAGTTTAATCAGATATGTAAAGCATAACATTTTTGAATTATTATTAGTTTTCTACTTATAAAACAAATTTAAACATTGCCCTCCCAAAACAATTACTATATGATACTCGCATACAATCATTCTGCATTTCATTATGTCAGGTTTGAAATTAAAAGAGCCAGTAGCCAAGTAAACATAAGCAATATTCAAATCATAGGAACTTTTTAAACATTTTACTGTGTAGCAATGCACATAGTGAGATTAGTACTTTCTGTATCTATCTGTATTTACCAGTACAGTACATCTAAAGGTTATTTGGCACAATTAAAAAAAGTCTTTGAAATTTTTCTTAAGTTTGTTCTTACGTGGCATAGCAAAAGACTGTGTTTCCCTTTTGCTTAATATCTATCATATCTGCTGCATGGGAACTCTCTACACGGTTCCTAAAACATAAATGGTACATTGTTCATGTGAAGGTTCAATCATCCTTCTGTTCACTTATAAAATTTAATCATTATGTTTTTCTAAATTAAATGTAAATCATTAGTGAAAAGCACAAAAATTCAGATTTCCATAGACTTGTGGTAAACCTTTTAAAAATTGTTTTTTTATCTTAACAGGTAATTGACACTACAAACATCAATATATTGAGAACAATTCCAAAATTGGAATTGAAGAGAGTATGAATCAAATGTTAAGGGGGAACAGGACTTTGCAGTGTAAAATTATTTGTCAATTAATTTTTTGCTTTTTTCAACACAATAACATTAAGATGTCCTCTACAACATATATTATTTTCATGACTACTTTCTTACCTTGCAAGGGAGATATTTTAACAGGAATTGTCCCCCTTTTCTGGCATTATAATTATCTTATTTGATGGAATTTATTTGCAAATAATGATCATTAATTTTAAGAATGGAAACAAATTTCAAAATTATTTAGTACATATTGGTTTTTTCATATAGCAATATCATATTTTTATCAAAATATTGCTAAAATCAGCACTCCAGATTTTGGAGTTTTTGATTCTAAATATGAAAAAATGTGATGGCACATAAAAAATTCCCAATGAAATTTAATTCATATATCAACCTTAACATGTGTTTTATGACATAAAATTTTCATGACAACTTTCTTGGCATTCAAGGGAGATACTACAATAGGAATTACCCCTACCCCTTATTCTGGAATTATGACCTTTTGTGACAATTTCTGTTTTGAACTATCAAGAAAGTAATTATACATTCTTTAGTTTTATTAATTAACACGAACAGAATAATAATCAGAATATATATTTGATTATATTAACCACTTATGATTTTGTACATTTACATTTCTAAAATAAAAAATGTTAAATTTTTTCCCAACTCATGTTGTGATAATGACTACTTTAGAGCCGTAAAGTACGGGAAAAAGATCTATCAAATCATGTTTGACGTCATAATGGATAAATAACATCAGAGCATCAAACAATCAAATCAATTATGATGCCATAATGGAGTTAGCACATCAAAGCATCATTGCAATGATAGTCTTGTGATCAGTGTCCTGTACCTCCTAAATAAGAACCCTAAAACCACTTAAATAGATAATTACAACAACCATATTTCAGAAATTTCTTTAATTACTGTAGAAGCACATATATTCACTGGGTTAAAATTCCGTTGTTTTTAAATCAAATGAAATTTTGTTTGGATTTAATTTTGTCATATCATAATCTCTAAAATGCATTACTATGAACTCTGTACTTATGAAAACTTTGGTGAAAAATTTGTCATACAAGTAGATCTAATTTTGTTGATAAATACTGCCAACGATAATAACGAAATTAAATCCTCAACAAATATTTCTGCTTCTACAGTAAAATTTTTATCAGAATTTGATATCAATTTCAATTTCATTTCTATTCACAAATAGTCAATGTATATAAACATATCGGTTCATGTACCAAATCCTATGTTGAGATACATGAGTCTACAGCATACCTGATTCTACAAATATCCAAAATCAACACAATGAGGTCAGGATCCGGCTTCTGCATCCTACTCAACACATTTTCGGCACTGACGCAGTCTTCTATTGTATAGCCAGCCTTGGCATCTGGTGGCACGAAATAACATTTTCCATCCTCCTCAAAGCCATGCCCACAGAAGTAGAACACAGCATATACACCTTTCCCAAGAAGTTCTGAAAAATAGTCCACAGCGGACAACATTTCTGTCTTGGTCAGGTTGAGCAAGGTCACGACCTTGAAGTCAAGGTGTCTGAAAAGCTGAGCTAGTGTGGAGACGTCAGTTTCCGGGGCCTTAAGCTCTGTCTCGTTTTTGTAGTCGTAATTTCCTATCAAAAGCGCAACTTTGTCGGTGGCTGAAAAGGTAAAGCTAAGCAATTAAACCACCTTTCAAAAATTTCAACAACTCTTTCTTGACATTGGCATTGCTATGACTTTAATAAATAACATCTCTATGGTACCAAACACATTAAAATATTTAATAAAAAAACTGAAACAATAATAAACAATGTTTTAAAATTTTTTGGATTATTATATTATAATTTGAATTTGAATTGGGAGAGCAAGAGAAAAAAACATATATTGATGTAGTAGATTTATAACATGTTAGCAATGCCTTACGATTGAACTCTGGACGTTTGTGGGGGTCCATTTTGATGGTGAGACAAGCTATGTTGGAATGGCGACTGAGGTTGAGTTCTGGCACAGACACCATACACATGTAGTTTCCTTGTTGTTCCATGTCCTGCAGCCGGTCCAGTCTTATCTCACTGCTACACTGGCCTGTAAAACAAACAATAATTAATATTTATTAAATAATAAGTTGATAAATAATTCAAGTCTAATTGTAATTTCATATTGGCTGGAACAAGTTAATCTAATGATTTGATCAAAACATGTGTACAGCATGTATTATGTTTACAATTTCAGTTCCAAGAAGGTATGATAAGATACATGTACTAGACAAATAATGGATCAGAAAAATTCAGAGATCAGTTCATGCATAATAATTAAATTAAATTTGAATTTTAAGCTAAATTTACCCTATAGCTAATGAAGCTTTCTCAAACCCAACTAACAAACTGTGGTCATAAAACAAACCAGCAGGGTTCAATAAAAGAACCTGAATATTACCTTGCATTTTTCTTCCATCTTTATACCATTCATAACACAGTTGTAAACCCCTGCAGCGGGCCTCACAGCTAAATATACAGCTTCCTCCATACTCAACAGTGCAGGACTTTGGATTACGAATGATCTCAATTTCTGCAAGAAAAGTTTGATGAATACTAATTAAATGTAAAAGTACAATTTTCATAATTTCCATATACTTGGATGAACATTCATGTAAATCAAAACACCACTAGGCTATTATAAATCATAACGAATCTTTTAAAATTATACACACAACTTTTCATTTATATTAAGATATGAAATGTATACAGCTGATCTACAAGCTCATTGTGTTGTAAATTAAAATGTATTTTGTAAATAGCACAACTTTACTTACCAGCTTGTACAACTGGCTCTGGTACATTTTCTAAAAACAGTTATATGAAAATATTAATACCATCTAGTATATATGCAAATTAAAGAAGGTACTTATCTATAGGTTTGCATACTGTTACAATCATGTAATGGTTATATTGTTTATTTGTATATACAAGGGTCAATCAAAAAAATACGAAGACAATGTGGCTAACTATCATATATTTTTTATGAAAATCATTACTAACAATTTGATTTATACACCAACAGTTATTTTAGTAATACACAAAGTTTTATTCTATTTGATGAAAATGTATTTTTGTTACCCGATTTTAAAAACATGTTTTGCCACCACGGCACACAGTAACGTTCAAAACATGACGTCAATATGACACATGCATAATTAATAGAAATACCCAATCTTTATATCACGCTGAGTCCCTTGTGATGTTCACCTTACAATTTAAAATGGCACTTTATCACTTAAAATCTTATTTGTTCACATTTGTTTGAGAATCATAAAGTTCTTCAAAGTTTTCATTTTTTTTACTGTATGTCTCTTTGTTTACAGTAAGGAAAATCCTGAATGTCAAATGATGTTGTTTATTCTTTTGACCAAATAGTCACAGATATTCTATTTTCTTTAGGGCTGTTTGATGTCCAAAATACAGTTACCACCACACCCACAAAATGTATTACAATTAAACACAAATGTGCAAATAATTTTTGAGATTTTATTTGCACCATTGAGCATTTTTACAGTTTGTATAGGCTTTTTCCCTAGTTTAATCAATTTAGTTTGTATCTCTCGTTGCGCTGTGACATCTGGCGATGTTAACGTTTTTAGTCAATTTTAAAGAGGACTATCTGCCTTTAGTAACTGATTTCTATTTAACGAAATAATGTATCTCGCCATTATTTAGTACATAAAATAGCATGACAATACTTAATTTGAGGTTTCAATATTATTTGGTTTTAAGCCCAATTTATAGAAATATTAGTTTCGACATTATATATGGTTTATTGTGACCTAACACAATTTTTTACCATGCAGCGCGTGACCTCATTTTTGCAGAATTAAAGTTTGAATAGTTCTCAGAAATAAAGGAATAAATTTTTTTTTTTATTTTAAATTATTTGAATCTATTGCTAAATTATGTTTACCAAAATAGAAATAATATGAAGTTAAGTAAAATAGCTATGGTAAAAGTCTTCGTATTTTTTTATTGGCCCACGTGTATCATGTATATATGAGTATGTGAAAACAATGTATGAAGAAATAACTATTAATTCACATACACTCAGTACATGTATGTAACATCTGTATGAAAAATATTGATTTTCAGAAAACTTGAAATCAGAAACTCTGGAACATTAAGGGGCATTCAACAACACTAAGTTATTATCATCTGAGATGAGAATAATGAATCAGACAGTCACTTGGCTTTTGAAGATGCATAAAGTTATAAGAAGATAAGAATAAAGAAGTAGTTCTTGTATTTACCTGACACCGTCACTATGGCTTCTTTACTTTTGACTTCCCCAAAGGCATTTTTCACCAAACAAAAATAAGCACCAATCTGACTGCTTAATGCAGGAATCTATAGATCAGAGGTGGAAAAAATATTTTAAGATAGTTTTTTAATAGGCAATGTCACAAACCATGAAGCATTTAAAAAAAGAATTGGGGGGGGGGGGGATTTTTTGTGTTAATATACATGTACTAGCTGTACTGACCAGAAATAAGTAAATTTGAGAATACTCAGATTATTATTTAAAGCTAATTACCAAAGAAATCAATCATTAAAATGAAAAAAGGGAAATTTTCCATTGAGTGTCAAATAGAACAAAAAAAATACAATTGAAAAGAAATAACAAATTTTTTTAATCAATTTACCTTGAAAATGAATTCATGGGTATGTACAGTCAAATGAATAATGTACATGTACCAGACTTTCTTGCATGGTTATGGTATTTCATTAAAATACATACACGACTGTACATTTAATTTTATACATATAAAGTTACACCAATACTTACTTAAAAAAAATACAAATTTTGGTTAGACTGAAGAGTATACATGTATCTCTAAATAAAATATAGCATAGTACAGGTACATATATTTAGGTATAAAAGAACGAGATGATCAATTTTGATATTCAACAAGTATCCATGAAACTTTACCAACCTTTATGAAGCTCTCGTCTGTAGTGGTGAAGAACTGTCTGTTCTTAAACCACTGATATATCAGTGGCGGCTTTCCGAGCGCCTGACAGTTCATGACCAGTGTGGATCCCTTCATGATCTGCTGACTCTTAGGGTGCTCCAGTATATACGGAAGAACAGCTGAGGAACAGTAGAAAATTTGACTTTACGGTTCTTTAAATAAAAATTTGTGCTTTGTATACACATCATTTAGGAGGAATTTCAATTCAAAAGGATTTACATTTCTTTAAAATACTGACTTTCATTTAGTTCACCTATGAGTAGGACATAACCAAACAACATCATAAGGATCACAATATGTGTTGCTATCAAATTCATCTCAACTCTCAAAAACTTATGCCAATTAATTTAAGTAATAAACAGCAAGTTAAAAAGTTCACTGGGATATGAACTTGGTTGGTCACATGATCAGAAGATTTGATCATTTAACATATTGCTGTTTATTACTTAATATATTTACATTTGAGAAAGGCAAATCTTTCAGAATTATCAACATAACTGTGTTTTTAGGTTTGCAATAATGCAACCGTCAAACAATAAGCCAATGAGGAAATCATTGTGACGTCATGAAAAAGTTCACCCAGAATTGAATGGAAGCATATTTGCAAATGTAAATATTTGTAAATGTGCCTGATTGATTTTTTAGAATGGTTTTGGAAGATCTAATTACAATATTGGTTCATTTATAAAAAAAAAAAAAAGATTGCATCAGCCAATAATAATTATACATGTATAAATTAAAAAACATGATATCAAAATTGTTAAATTTATAAAAGAGTTTTTGACATACATTTAACATTTTAATTTCAATTGGTTTTCATTATAAAACATTGAAGGTTTTGTCTGCGCAGTTGTGGATATGTGTCCGCCAGACAAACAAAATAAAAACATATGGAAATTTTTGGAAAAAAATTAAAAATGTCATCCAAATGAAATTAACAACAATGATATTGATACGGATAAGAAAAAGACCTTTTTCTGGCATGACATCTTTTTGGCGATAAAACGGAGTTCTATCTAAAGCAGTGGAGTAGTTATAAGGCACCTCATGGTGGTTTGTACCTGTGGTACATGCACTAGTATCTGAAAGGGAAAAACACCTGACAATCTACATGTACTAACAACACCAGGAAACACACAAAAGTACTACAGATTGTTAGGGTTCAAAGTACATGTACTGAGATGGGGTTTATTTTCAGTCATATAAACCAAACATGATTAGATCTCAATAAAGAAACTGAATGGAGATTTCATAATGGATTCAACTCTCATTATCATAACTATACATGTAGTAGTAAATAAACTAAGTACATGTATGTTGTAGTGCAAACCAACTTTTATTTGCCATGACTCTGTTTCGAGATTTAGCGGAGAAATACTGGTTCAAAAAAACTAATTTTCATAATCAAGATATATCTGGAAAATAAAAGACCAGAGACATTTGATGACCAGGTTCGTGGTGAGAAATAATCACGTCAACAAGGCTCTTGCGAACTTTGAGAAAATTTCTCACATGTAAAAAGTTGGTTTACATTATATACTCTTGTAAATTAGAGTACTTTGGGACTACATGTAAATATTATAGAAAGAAAGGAAGAATGCTGAGTTAATAAATTGTTGCAAAATTAATGCAATCCATTGACCTATTCAACATGCTGCTCACAACTAGGGAACAATTATGTAAATGTACATCTGCTAGATATGAATGTCATAAAAATACAACAAAAACATAAATGACAAAATCTACAGAGCTATAACTTTAGTGGGTTGTATGTTATACGTTTTAAAATTGCAAAAAAAAAAGAAGATAGAAAACCCCCAAACGTACAGTACTGTTGTCATAAACAAAATATTTAGTACCTTCTTCATAACCTGCTTTTTTCAATGGACGACTTTTCACAACCACAACTGACTCTCGGCTGAAATGGACCTGGGTATCCCCCTTGCCATTGTGTAGGCGACAGCTGTATGTGCCAGAATCATCAAATCTAAATACATTTAGTACATGTAATACATTCTATAACAAGGCTTGGTTGCATATGTGTATAAGAATAACAAGTTCACATAAAGCTTTTTCTGAGGATCTGAAGTTACAGTACACAATTATTGACTCTTTCTATTGGTTTACATTAATGTACATTGGCTAGCTCATAGCAGTTTTTTGAATGTCAAAAGAATTTTGTTTGCAAGACTGGCACTTAACTTTGGTCAACCAAACTCAATCAGGTCTCAGTCATATCATATCAAGTCACTTTATCCAATTGTTTCAATTGTCAAACTTCAATATACATGTAATAATGTACTGGGTTTTTTTCTTGAGAAACAGACAAATTAACATACAGTCTGCAATTGCCTGACAATTTCTTTACAGAGAATTATAGTATTTTTATGCAGCTCAAAATACACTGTCATATACCTGCACTTGTCAATCTTTAGAACTTTGAGATTCTGCCCATGCACCTCTTGGTAATTGGAAGAGGATTGGTTGAAGATGAACCACTGATATCGCGGGTAAGGGAAGCCCACCCCCTCCACCTCCAGCCTCAGCACATCACCTTCTGTCAATTCTGAGGTCTCAGCCGGCTGGCTGGTGATCTTGATTTGTTCTAGAATTATAAACTTTAAGATAGTGGCCATGGTCATAATGACACATATTATTGAATATGCATTGTAAATGTACATTTATCAACTTTAAGATCAATTTACGTATAAAAAAAATCTGTATATGAAAGCTAAGTGTGACTATCCCGAACTATTACATTTATTTTGCTAGTGATTTAAATTGCTTATAAAAATTTAATGTTTGTAAAATTCTTATAGACTTCCCTGTTCCCTTTGATTCACTCTATACAAGGCTTTGTTTTTGTACTACTTCCTCAAAATAGATTTTATCAAGTTGTGAACAGAGACTTTTCATTCTTTCCCCTAATTTCTTTAAGTTTACAAAAAAGATAAAAAAATATGACCTTGGAGCTCACAATCAGATTCACCAATAAAACTGTTAGAAACCAAAGCTGCCTACCATATTTCTTTATGTACATGAGGATTTTTTCCAATTTGAGCTGATCCAGGACTCGAGCAAGTTCCTCTGCTGTCATGTTCAGGGCCCCAAGCTCATTAATAAGGGTTTTACTAGGACTATCCCTGTGTACCCGACTGGCAATCCTCTCAATGTCTTGATAACTGTCAAAACGAATAAAGAAAAAATATGACAGAAATTATTTCTGAGAATTTCATTATTAATTATTTTTTAAATGGAAAATTTTATTTGCTTCTCGTACTTTTTAAGCTGCTTCTACCCTCTTTGTCAAAATTGACTCCAATCTTTTCTTCGTACAGGATAATTAAAATTATTGCCACATTATTTCTAGTGACAAATGTATTAGTCTAATCAATTATCATTGTATTGATCGAAATAAATGAAATTTCTCCTTTTTGCATTTTTTTCCTGTCCTTTTCAATGTTGTTCCCATTCCAGATAACCCAACCATATCTTAATTTTAAGTTCATTATGACCTGAAAAACTTATCCTGAAGCTGCTCTAGACCCTTAATCAATAAATCTTGATCACCAACCTAAAGGTGTATTTTCTGTATAGTTTGGCAGTAGCAGAAACAAAGGCTCTCCAGTTGGATGTCTCTGGTCCATTGTCCAGATACTCTATCAACTCGAGCATAAGTTTGGATGACAGGTCACAGATGTTTGTGTCTGGGTCCACCGTCAGGTTTCTACATTGCTGTTTACTTAACATCCTTTAAGCATATGTCTATGCCTTGAGGTTCAACACCTTCTCATCTAAAAATTAGGAAAAAAGGAAACAAACTGATAAAAAGGAGATAAAGGAGAGAAAATTTGAACACTTTACTCATTATGTAGGTAATGTATTCTCTGCAATGCCTATAACTATGGTACACATGTGAACCGCCAACAAAGAGAAAAGTTTTACGAGTAATTCAATTATAACCACTAGATGGTTGGTGTTCAATAAGCCATCATATAACAGTACTATCGATTAAACAGTGTACTGTTCTATAGTGAATTATTTGTCCATGCAATGTGCAATTTTCAGGGCTATCTGGAAAATAAGACACTGCATGCCCAGGAATTAAAATATCAGTTAAATTGGAGCATGTTCTAGTTTTCAGTAGTGTAAAATTCTAAAAAAAAAAAAATAAATAAAAATTGTAGCTATCTAAATAGACCCCTTCATGATAACTGCAGTACTGCTCTCTTGCAGGGTAAATTGATATACCGTACTTTGCCGAAGTTTTAGCAGGTAGATAATTAAATGACGTAAATTAAACAATTGACATTACGTCATATTTTACAAAACTATATCATTTTACCCTACAAAAGAGCAGTACCGCAGTTATCATGGAGGGGTTAATTGACCAATGGTGGTCAATCCAAGATACCAGGGTAATTTTAAATTGATTGGTAATGTACCAGCCAGCACAATGTGAAGAAGCCATACTTATCCATGACCCAATTCATGTATGGTCACAAGTGTGCAGTAACCAAAATAATGAAAACATACTCTATTCTTAAAATTCTTTGATTTAGCTTGCTTTTAAAATAGTTTATAATATATAGTACAAATATTACTATATAGTACTGTCCGTATTCTTAAAAAAATATTTTGGTGAAATAAAAACTCTGCATTTATATAGAGAGCTTTGTCAAGTTCGTTATAAATCTATAAAGCTAATTCAAGATAAATTTCTAAATAAAGAAATTGAGCTAGACCTGTTAACTTGATATGTTAACAGGTTAACATTGGTTAATCACTCATTAAATCAGTGACAGTGTTGATATAATCATGACATGATGCACAAACATCATGGATATCTATTTTAAAAAGAACTAAATACTCTCTCATACAGATATTTCAAGGTTAATAAAACTTACTCATTCAATCAAGCAAAGTTTCATGTCTCAATATCTTCAAATAATGAACTTCTCGTAAGCTAAAGATGTCATGGTACATGCAAGTCTGTTAATAAATAACCGGAAGTATTTTTCGAGTGCAAAAATAGATTGTGTGACGTCGACCAATAGAATTGTTCGAGGCGTACTCTGTTGTGAGACCGATTAGCGCCTGTCCGCGACATCAACCTTAAAGAGAAATGAAATTTCAATACAATACTCAATTTAATAGAATAATTTTATAAATTAATAGCTACAATGGACTCTAAAATTTATGAATATATTGGAACCACAGAGGTTAGAAAAAAAAAACTCAATAATCTTGATATATATTGCGAATCGAGTAGGACGTTGCATAATAAGGGACTTCCCTTCTGCTGTTCGAAGTTGAGATACTTTCACTTCAGTTTGCATTGACCGTAAGTTTTCGGGTAACTACCCATAGTAAAATCCATAAAGTAGGAGTGTACAATATAAAAAGTTTGGCAACTTTCCACATGTCTTTTAAGATTATTGCATGAAATGTATTTATATCAGTAGTACTATAGCTACAGGCTAACTGTTGTGATCGAGCACTATATGTACATAATATTATAGAGCTTATATATATATATATATATATATATATATATATATATATATATATATATATATATATATATATACTGTACAGCAGTCCGAGAAAATACTATATTACATGTACGACACTGTTTTACTCTGTATATATCCAAAAGCAGTATTTATATTTTATATTTAGTCACAAGCAAAAAAAAAAAAAAAAAAAAAAGAGAGAGAATTAAGACTAAAATCGTTATAGGTCCTTCGATCTTTTCTTTAAAAATAGATTTTTAAGGAAAAGAAGGACTTATAACGATTTTCGACCAGATAAATAAATGCCAAATTAATTAATTATTGACTAATCAATTTTTCTATTTGGTGACAGTAAATTATAATTAAAGAAGGAGAAATAGATATGAATCAATGGTTTATATGAAATCTCTTCGTTATAGTCAGGTCATTCAAAACTGATCCATATGACTGAAAATTCTTAAGAGCTCTTATACATGTAAAACAAAATCCTAATACGTTACACATGTATTGCTGTTTGGTAATCTTCTATTTATTTTAATTAATGAAATGTTTCAAATGCAAACTTGAATTATTAATACCAAGTTTAATTTAAAGCTCTAACAAGTATATGAAATTGGTTGGAGCGTGACAAAATTTACTGAGAAAACTTTCCTGCATACTTTATAGCAATCTAATTAAAATTAGATATTTGATCCGCTCCCAATAGATCGCATCAAAGATCTAATTTTAGTTAGATTGGCAAGCAACATGCATTTATAGTCCGACGATGTTTTAATTCTTGGTTACATGATTAATATTTTACAATATAGTTTTTGTAGACATTTTGTAGTTCGATGAAAAACCATTGAAGCACGGTGATTTACGTTTAGTTTTCCATGCAAATTTTAATTTTATAAACTACAGGACACCATGACTTTGGGAGTAGTGTTGTTGTCGGATGATTTCGCTGAGAAGGATAGCGAGCAAGTTGCCCATCTTTTGAACGAAGAGCAAAGTGTGAATGTAGATGTTTGCATCCTGTTAACTTCAAACACCGTCCCAGATTTCATTTCACACATGTCCAGAGGCAAGTTCAGCGAAAAAGTTATAGAAATATCAAACCAAGACTTTATTTCTGGGTTTCATACAGCTAAAGACAAGCTTGACGAAGTTATGTGTCCAGAAATCAAGGTAATCTGCAAGCGAAAGCAAGAGGTAACTTTTCTGTGTCAGATCATGTTCACACCAGCTGTGCAGTGGAGCATTTTGTCGATCGGCGAAGACCAGAGTTTGAAGGGAGAAACGCTGGAGAGCATCACTCAAAAGGTCAAGGACTATCTATCAAAACTGAAGGCTTCAGAAGACGTGAAAATACTTCGGTCAACTCTGATACATGATGACTTGTTTTATCATGGATTTAGCACAAGGACAGGGGGTCTTTCTTCAATTCCTGGTATGAAATCCTTAAACGTGCTTTATACGACGGCCAAACGTGACCCGCTAGTTTTGATAGAAGAAAACAGGCGTCGTCTTGCATCTAAAGCGGGATTTGACGTGGAGACACTTTACATAGCAAAAGCTGTGCATGGGAATACTGTTTATGAAATAGGAACAGAACCTCCTGACGGAGGCTATGATGGCGTCATCAGCAATAAATCGAACGTCACATGCGCAGCACCTGGTGCAGACTGCGTTATCATCATCTTTGCAGACCCAATACAACATGTTTTTGCTGCTATTCATTCCGGATGGAAAGGCACAGTAGCAAAGATCCCATCAGTTACTGTGAAAAGTATGCACGAAAAATTTGGGAGTAAACTAGAAAATATAGTAGTTGTAATGGGGCCATCAATTTGCAAGAACTGTTGTGAGTTTGGTAAAGACGACATCCAACAATTTGAGGACATCAACCTCCAATGTGTCCTTAACAAAGGCATGGATGGAAATCCAACGATAGATCTTAAACTCGCTATTCGTACTCTGTTAGAAGAAGAGGGTGTTTTGCCGGAACACATTGACGACACGACCACTTGCCCATGTACGGTGGAGAACCCAGATCAGCTCTACTCTTATCGGAGAGACGGGCGACCATTCGGAAACCAGATTGGTTTCATAGGACTAAGGTAAAATAAGGATTTAGTTGAAATACTGACTTAACTTGACGTGTCTTTTTAAAGTGTCTTTTTAAAGAATTTTGAAAAGTTGTGCCCATATATGAGTTTTTATATTCCATTGGAGAAAGATTCCTTTTCATGTTTATTGTTGATACAACAAGCCTGCGAAATGTATAATGTATGATACATGCATGTACTGTCATTTATTCACCTTTGCTGTGCTGTATTCAGAAGTATTATTTTAACATTGTAGAAAAAATTCAATTACTAGATTAACTTGTAATTATATATATTTTTGATAAGACAGTACTAGATGTACATGTATAAAAGTAACGTTTTATATATTTTGTATCTTATAATGTACTTAGTATATTCAGGTGTTTATAAGAGAGAAACATACGCATGCGTCAAGATGTAGAGAAAAGCGAAGGATGTCGTCAGACGGACAGACACCAAAACCCTCTAGTAAAATACTTAAAATGGCGGACATAAATAATGATTCGAAGGGTAAAGATTTTGAGTCGAAAATGGTAGACAAAATTACTTTAATAGCAGAATGAGTTAGAGGTCTTCAAAGAGGTCAGAAAGAATTACCGTAACGTTCGTCGTTTGATAGCAGATTGGATAAATTTCGTAAAGAATTTATGGCAAGCATTGTTGAAGACAAATTCAAAGCAATGAAATCAGATTTCGACCTTGAACTTGGTAGGCATGAGAGCCAAATTGACACATTGTCACGATCTGTTGATTCGCTTATTGAAAGAATAGAAAGGGTTGAGAATCTAGAATGCCTTGCGGGGAAACAGAGTCAGCTGTAAACACAAACAAGAAAACTAATTCGAATACGCTGTATGACCTAGATCGAACCATTATAGCTACTAACATTACTCAAAATACAAACGAGGATATTTTTGAGATAACCAAAGATCTTGTAGGACACCTAAGCAATTCTGCAAAAGTACTTGCAGCGACTCGATTAAGAAGTAGGGTTACCGGCAAACCTGGTCTTGTAAAAATCAGCTTCCAATCAGTTGAAGAGAAAATAGAAGTCTTACGTAAAAAGTGCGACTTAATGGCTACCCCGGCCTACAAATCTGTTTTCCTTAGATAATCGAAATCGCATACAGAAAGGTTAATAGAACTAAATGCCAAAACCATCTTAAATCAGATTCCAAACGGTAACAATTCCGCATTACCTCCAATGGCCGAATTGTGAAAAAAAAACCACATAACCAACATCAAACTGACCAATCCGTTTTCACCGATCAAATCCAGGACGACCACGCATAGCAACCTTGCGGCCCAAAAATATAAAACTAGGTCACATAAACGTCTGCGGATGGATGAATGAAAATGGTGAACTTCGAAATCAAACCATTCTTGCTATGAACTGTGACATCATATCAAGTGGTGAATCGCATCTTCACGTAGAAAATGTAATTGATATTAACGGTTATAGATGGTTTGGTTTTAATAGAAGAGACATCCATGTAAATGCTCCGAAACCATCGGGTGGAGTCGGAATTTTAGTTAAAAATTGGTTAATAGATCAATTTGAAATTACAGTGATCGACAAAATATATGACGGTATCCTCGGAATAAAGTTTAAAAACCGCATTTCTGATTTTGAATTCATTGTGTTCGCGTGTTATCTACCTCCAGAATGTTCTAACAGCGGAAGGGATGTTCAGGGTTTCTATACACACCTTAATTTTAACTCAGATTTATCTTAATAGTGATAGTGAGGCCAATTAGTATATAGTGACCTGAATTCTAGGATTGGGAAATTGAATGACACTCTTCAAGACATTGATAATATTCCTAACCGAATTTATATAGATAATACTGTCAATCATCATGGGCACGAATTAATTAATTTTCTGAATGAAGCAAAGTTTTGTGTATTGAATGGCAGATTCCCAGATGATAATTTAACATGTATTTCAAGAAAAGGTAAATCTGTTGTTGATTATATTTGTGTACCTACTGATGTGTTTAGAATGATAAATTTTAATGTGGCAACCGTGCATACCATTGTGGAAGAATTCAAACTACATAAATTCATTGGTGAAAAATCAAAACTCCGGGATCATTCCACCATCACTTGTGATTTTAACATCTCTGATTGTTGTATAGTTTCCGATCCAATAAAAAACTGAACACCGTAAAAACCGTTTTCAACTGCATAGGATCCCGTCCGATTTTATGGCTAGCGAATTAAGAAAGTCCGCATTGATAGCAACAATAGATTTGATAGAAAACACTCGGAAATCTCAGGAATCCATTGATGAGATTTATGAAAAATTGTGCGAAATAATTAGTAATGAGATGGAAGCTTTGATTACAAAAGTTGAATATAAAAACAAAAATAACCGTTTAAATAACAGCAAACCCAACTGGACTGACCAATTAACTGAATTATGGAAAACCACGAGGGAAACCGAAAATAAATTCTTACGATATAACGGTGAAAGGAAAGTCAAATCTGCTTTAAGAAGGGGATACATCAAAGCACGAGATACATTTGATAAATCTCTTAGACGTACTGAACGCGCCTATAAAAGATCAGTTGCTAATGATATTGAAAACATGAGCTCTAGAAATCCCAACGACTTTTGGAACAAAATACAAAACCTAGGACCCAGGAAACATCACAGTATACCTATGGAGGTATTGGATAACGATGGTAATATTCTAACAAACGAACAGGACGTGTTGGAAAGATGGCGATTGGATTTTGAAAATTTGTATAATGGAGGCACAAGCAACAAATTTGATAACTACGAAAGCTGATAAATATACTAAAGAAATTAACATGAAAGAAGAGTCTTATCAGGTTAATGCAGAAATAAACTACGAAATATCTTTTCAGGAAATATCTGATGTAGTGATGCGCGCCAAATCTAAATCTTCAAATTCCTTACATTGTCCTGAAATTCCCTGTAGTCATTGAGACATTACGGCATTTTTTCAACATATTTTTGATTCAGGCACTATTCCGTCGGTGTGGCGGAAAGCGATAATTTGTCCGATTCTGAAGGACCCTACATCAGATAAACGTCACTCTCCCTATGAATAACCGCGGAGTGAGCCTCTTGGCTTGCATCAGTAAACTTTACAGTTCTTTTATAAACAAAGAATCATGCGTTATTTGGAGTCGAACGACTTATTAGCAGATGAACAGAACGGTTTCAGAAAAGATAGGTCATGTGAGGATCATTTATTTACTATGAATAGCTTAATTAATTCATAACAATTCAAACCTTTATGTTGCATTTATTGATCTACAAAAATGTTTCGACTTTGTCGATAGGGATATGATGCTATATAAATTCTTGATCAACAACATAGATGGTAAAGTGTATAATTCGATAAAAAATATCTATCAGAGCTCAGAATCATGTGTACGAATTAATGGCCACCTCACAAATTGGTTTGATTGTAAAACTGGTGTAAAACAAGGTGATAATTTATCTCAAACCTTATTTTCAATTTTATTAATGACCTTGCATGTCAAGGAAATCAATAATCTAGATGTAGGAATAGGGCTTGTAAACCGTACATGTAAATTATCCATTTATTATACGCAGATAATATTGCTCTGATAGCGAAATCTACAGAAGATTTACAATGTATGCTAAATAAATTACATGAGTGGTGCAGACGTTGGAGAGTACTTAAAATTACCAACAAGTCAAAATGTATGCATTTTCGAAAAAGTAGGTCAAGGGCAACGAATTTTGAATATACCATTGGGTCAAATAAGCTAGAAACAGTTGGTAATTATAAGTATCTGGGAATAACATTCACTTACTCAGGAAATTTTATGGAAAATGGAGAAAGGCTAGCTAAAGCAGGGGGACGTGCTCCTCGGAAAATTATTTATTCAAAACATAATAAAGACTTTAGGTTTAACTCATACGAGAAACTATTCTACTCTTGTGTCATTCCAGTTTTGGACTATGCATCCAGTGTCTGGGGGTTCAAAAAATTTCAATCGATAGAAAAATAATGTTCAAAAAAGGGCTATTCGTTATTTTCTTGGAGTTCATCGTTTTGCACCAACTTTGTCAGTTTATGGAGACACTGGATGGATACCTAGTCAATATTATATAGACGTTGGATTAATGTAATTACTAGTAGATATTGGAATAAAGTTTTGTCCTTTGACAATGAACGGATCACAAGAAATGTATTTGAAATTGATTACAACAGATGTAGGAATAATTGGTGCTGTGGTTTGAAAGAAATTTTCCTCTATTTAGATTTAGATTACTATTTTGACTCTAGAATGACCGTTGATATAAATATAGTTCAATCAAAAATACACTTCTTCTATTCAAATCTCTGGAACAGTGAGATCATTAATATTCCAAAACTACGTACTTACGCACTTTTTAAAACAGATTTTGGTGGAGAAATTTATGTAGTTCTAGATATGCCTAAACATTTGCGATCAATTTTGGCTCAGTTTAGATGTTGGATTTTACAATTAAGAATTGAGACGGGTAGATACCATGATGGTGAACCCGTTGAGGAACGAATTTGTACTTTTTGCTTTAAAAAAAAGTGTAGAAAACGAGATTCACTTTTTATTACAATGTCCTTTATATAACGATTATAGAAGAATACTTTTCGAAAATACTGGATTTAATCAATTACTAGAATTGTCAGATGCAGATGCACTAATTGTACTTATTTCAAATTACCCTCGGCAGGTTGCCAAATACTTATATCATTCTTTTACACGTAGACAATCTTTATTGTTCAGAAAATAAACATAACTGTATTATATAAACTGTTAAATCAAAACAAGGGGTGCAAACTCAATGGTTCTAACGGAAGCTTTATACTTATACATGTATATTTTGTTTAGAGTGGCATATAGGCCCGACGGACCGGGTGTTAAATCTATGCATATTGATGTTGATATTACATGTACACTTGAAAATGTATACACATGTCACTATAAATAAATAAATTACTTACTTACTTATAAGACACAATGTGGTCTTGTTACATGATTCATGAGTAAAATGATTTATTAATAATATGTTATAAAAAAAAAAATACCCGCTTTTCTTTTAGTTTTTTGAAATTCAAATTTGAATTTACCAGTGGCATTTGCAATTGTAATTTGCTGCAAACAAAATTTCTGAAACAGTACATACATGCAACAACTTCGTCAAATCGATATAAAAATAACCTTTTCAATAAAGTAAACAAAACTTTGTTGACCATTTATTTATACACTGAGTTTTCTTAAATCGGATTCAATGCATATGCTACCAAGTCTTAGTTCTGTGGTGGCTTCCAGGAATAAATCTGCAGAAAGAACCTCCTTGAGAGTTGATGCAGTTTGCTTGAATTTCTTGTGCATCTGAAATGTTGGTAACCTTAGACAAAAAGTAAACAACACAATGTTACACAGATCAAGATATATACGAACATGCGCCCGTGAAATAAAGTACAATTTCTCATAATTTTCTAATCTTAATAATCTTAATAAAAAAAATCAATGAAAATCTTTGAAAAACGTGTTTCTTGCCACATGACTCCCACAGTTTTCCGTAAGAGTTTATTGTCTTTGATTAAGTTGTAGACGACAAATCCATATCTAAATTCCTGCTTGGCCGATAAAGTACTCAGGAAGTCTTGGTAAGGCTGATTTCCTTCTATAAAATATACATATATCTAATCATAACTTATAATTATTGATGACGTAAAACATGATTTATATACATGTTAAGATGTGTAATACAGAATAATTGAATGTTAAATTGTAATCTAAATGATACTTTTCGAAATAATATATTTGATTTATGAATAATGTTAATGAAAAATGAAACTAGGCTACAATGCTAGTAGACAATACTCATAATCTCATTTTGCTCCCCTTTCAAATATCAAATTTTCGTGTGATAATGTTAACAATTCTTTACCTTGAATGAATAGCCAACAGCTGCAAGCGACACACATATATTCATAAGTTATTTTCCTAATCAGTGTAATAATTTTTAGTTAAAATGTTAATGATTTATTCAAATTATCAGAGAGCAATCCTATGTTAATTCAATAAAACTGAATTCAACGTACCAGGGTCGTAGATTTGTTCAATATGTTCCATAACCAACCGTTCATGATTAATTTTACATATCATATAGTTATATTTCCCATTCTCTTTAATTTCTTTGTGCATTTGTAGTACTTCGTCTGATATATCTAAATGTTGCACAGCCTAAAAAAAGAAGAGATGATAACCACAATAAACCGAATTTTCATAATTCAAATAATTGATGAATTAATGAAACTTGATACAACAGTACATGTATAATTAAAAATGCATACTGTCTAGATTGTCATTTTATTTTACTACAACGTATAAAATCTATAGAAAAAAATATACTGAAGAAAAGTATGCTCGATTATATATCATTGTGTTATATTAAGTAAACAACGTTTATACCGCAAACCTTTTTCAAACCAGATGGTTAGATTGGATGAAAAAATGTGCTAAAACCAAAGCAGATAACTTCTTATTTGAGAGGCAAAGGTTTCGCACTGCTGGACCTTGACAAACCTTTGGATGGTAAAAGATAAACCCCTACCCAAACCTCAAACCCCTTATTTTAGAGGTTACGAATACAGCTCTGTCATTCAGTCAACTGAAAAAGGGGATGAAAGGTAACAGATAGGTGACTGAAAGGTAACAGACAGGTGGCTGAAAGGTAACAGACAGATGACTGAAAGGTAATAGACTGGTGACTGAAAGGTAACAGGCAGGTGACTGAAAGGTAACAAACAGGTGACTGAAAGGTAACAGAATGGTATAGTTCTGCTATTCGGTCACCTTTCCCGACCTGTTAGGTTATATTCAGTTGACTGAGCTGCAGAGCTTCATCATGCGGGCCGGTCATTCCCATACATGTAGCAAAAGAAAAAAAAATAACCAAAAAACCCTTATTTAGCCTAAAAAGTGCTGGTAAGGCACAAGTGACCTTAATTTTAACGGTAGCCCAAACTCGAAATCCTTGATCAGAATGCGGTCGACGCCTCAGTGATATGGTAAAATATCTTGGATAGATGTTTAACAAAATTTAATTCTATAGTTTACATTTCAAGAATATTTATTGAGAAGAGGTATATTCATACCGATCTTTTTGTACAATTTACATGTAATGTTATTATATATTTTCACGTAAATAGGTTAAAAGCTGCTTTTTACAGTTATGTTTACAATTAACATAAGCATCAGACATTTTTTAAAATTTACCATGACGATGAAAAAATCACCCACACCGTTTGTATTTCAAGTAGCTTCCGTGTTCTGTCAACCATGTGACCGGAAATATCCCTCTATACATACCGATTGAATTTATACACTTAAGTGTCCTCCACACCCTCAAGAAAAGTTTGTAATACAAGTCCGAAAAGTTTGTAAAACAGGTCCGATTTTTAATATTCCTTAAAGATATGAAATTCAAGCATGCATTTGACTTGAAAATAACGGAAAAAAGTTCGATTTTGGGGGAAAATCAATTCTTAAAAATGTACTGCTTTTCATAAAAACAAAAGTTCCTGTTATATTCGATCTCGGGACACCGAACCGAACTTATACCCACTTCGCTACAGAGACTTATATGTTTTGGTGGCATAAACAGTTAGGGCCATGTTATGGAATCCGGATAGGGCCATGAAGTTTATTATCCCAACTACGCAACCTCTAAGTTTGCGATGATGCAATAAAACGATGTCGATGAAGCGATGCTGCGATGACGATGAAGTGGTGATGCGGTAGCGCGATGACGATGATGCGATGGCGCGACAATGCGATGACGATGGTGCTATGGCGTGACAATGCAATGACGATGGTGCGATGGCACGACGAAACGATAGTGCGATGACGCGATGGTACGATAGCGATAACGGGGATGGCAATAATGCTCATTTTCTTATAATGAGCTAAGTAAGAGCTTATTCCCGTAAAATGGTGAGCTATATTAGATTTAATTAAAAACATGTCTACAGTGGTTGCAATCCCCTTTTTGAAAGTGCACAGAGAGAGAGAGAGAGAGAGAGAGAGAGAGAGAGAGAGAGAGAGAGAGAGAGAGAGAGAGAGAGAGAGAGAGAGAGGGGGGGGGAAGAGAGAGTACATGTATAAGTGCATGTATTCTAATTTATTTGTTACAATGTGACTGTTATACAGAGTGTGACTTTTTTGTGTAATAAAAAAGGGGGCGGTCGAGAGGGTATGAAAGTATTTACTTACATGATCAATTTTTGAAATGCCTTGTAAAAAATAAACAGTTTTTAAAGCCAGTTCGCCCAAGAAATTCATTTTATATACATGTAGTTAAATGTAAAAATAAGGTAGTTGACAACCCCTGTTCAATGTTTTTATTCATTGAATTCGAAAATACTGGACTTATATTTTGTAGCATATGTTAATGAACAAAAATGTATAGTTTTTAAGATATTCATTTTATTAAACTTTCATTTTCAAAGTCGACATTTAACAGAAAGTTGACTTCTGATTGGTACAAAAATAAATCCCACAAAATAGCATGCCTAAACAAAGAGTGTTTTTGAAAGTTGCTGAGAAATTGACAAAAAAATGTTTAACAATTAAGGCTAAAAATAAAAAAGTCGTCATTTAACAGGAAGCTGACGTCCGATCGGTACAAAAATGAGTTTCACCATATGGCATATGCCTAAACAAAGAGTATAGGCTATTAAAATATCAAGCATCTGCGATGAATATTTGCTGAGAAATATTTGACGGAATTTCTTTTTGAAAATTTATTTAAAAAAAAAAATAAAGTCGTCATTTCACAGGAAGGTGACGTCTGATCGGTACAAAAATGGATCCCATCATATGGCATGCCCAGACAATGATTGTGTTAAAATTTCACCTGCGATGAATAGTTTCTGAGAAAATGCGACAGAATATTTTGTTACGGACAGACAGACAGACGGACAGACACTTAAGGGTAAAACAGTATACTCCTTTCCTTCGGAACTTTGGCATAACAAAATATGGCTAACTTCACACGGTGGAAGACCTATAGTTGCCAAAAGAACCATAACCATAAAGAAGTTTCTTTATTGCATATTCTTCTCATGTGATGGTATTGCCGTACAATTAAATTCCGGTGCTCAGGGCAAAAGTGTTACGGTCGATATTACTGAGATGTTATATTATAAAAACTCAAGAAATATTATCATAGACAACGCCCTGTGTCAGGATTTAGGCATGACCTTTTACTTCATGATAATTTTCCATCACATACATCTGAGCCTGTGATGCAATTTTTGAAGTCGGAAAAGGTTGCCGTCTTACCACACCCACCATACTCTCCAGATCTAGCCCCATATGATGTTTTTCCTTTTTGTGGTCGTTGTTCCAAGTCCGACAAGCCATTGAATTAATCATCAGTCAGTGCCTTAGAGGTGCACCTAAATCAGCGTACCGTGACGCATTTCAGAAATGGATTCAGAGATTGAAATTATGTATTTCAAACCCCGGAGAATACTTTGAAGAGATGTGATGTTCAAGATATTGTACAATACACATTACACATCGAACAACCCTCCTAAAGCTTGGACAGCGCATTAAAGGAATTTTCTAGCTACTTTTCGTCATCGAACGCCACGTTGAGCGATTACTGCAATGTAGTCCCTTTTAAAGAAAGTCGATAGAGCGATGGTGTGCGATGACACGATGACGATAGCACAATAGAAAATAACGATGACACGATATAGCATCGCGTCGTCACTATCGTACCATTGTGTCATCGCACTATCGCTTCGTCGTGCCATCGCACCATCGTCATCGCATTGTCGCGCCATCGCATCATCGTTATCACGCTATCGCACTATCGCTTCATCGTTATCACAGCATCGCTTCATCGTCATCGCATTATTGCACTATCGACCCATACGTCGATAGCGCGATGATGCAATAGTGAACTACATGGCCCTGTCTTGATTCCATAATATTCCGATGTATAGATATAGATTTTGAAAAGTCAAAAAGGTTCCTCCTGATCAGCATTAGAAAGAATTGTGGAAAAGACTTCAAAATTTTAACTCGAATATTCTGAGTTGATATATATGTTGTATTTATGTCTCAAATTATTTCATGAGAATTTGTTCACTTATATCTAAAATCAAAGTCATATTTTCATGTAGGTATATAGTCGTTTCGGAACAACAGTTCACTGGTATTTTTCTTAAAATTTACGTTTGGAAGCTCTAGAATATGTATTTTAAAACCCTTAGAAGCGTACTTCCACGCACATAAAAAAAAATACTCAAATAAAACGGTAACTGTAGGGCAAATTTTATTTGCTTTTAATATCAAGTCATTAAAAACAATCCTATTAATAACTATATACAATGTATATGTGTATATACAATGCATTTCTTTTTCAAAACACTTAACAGTACTAGGCAAAATCTAGAGCTTTGTAGTTTCAATTTTATTTCGTTGTTGTAGGCCACTATTCTTACTGTACCACATTTTTACTTCCAATAGATTCTGAGGAAGTTCTACACCACGTGTTTCCGGTACGTACAAGATTATTAACGTAACAATAAAACACATCGCAGAAAATATAGTTCCTGGAGCCCAAGGAATCTCTTCGGCCTGAAATAATAAAGTATATCGCCGATGTTATTTGATCTGTAATTCCCCGTATATACTGTTTATTTACTAGTATGAAGACTATTAGTGTGAAACAAACTACATACCAATGTTCCCGCAAAAGGAGAAATTATTGCTCCTAGCCGTGAAAATGCAGAAGAATACCCTATGCCTGCATTTCTTGAGAGATAGAAGACATTAAACTTATTAATACGAATAAATCAGACTTTGACTTAACTCAGACTTTTAAAAATTATTTTTTTCTTAAATCTGTAAAAAGACAACCTTGAGGAATATTATAAATGTAGAAAACATCTGAAAACATTTATATTTAGATAATGTATTTGTTAATTGACAAGAAATGTATGTATACCTCAGATTTGTTGGATATAACTCTGGTGTATAAAGAAAGAGAATGCTGAACGATCCTGTAATGGCTGATTTTCCAAGAAATGTACTCACAACGGAGGCCAGCTGTATACTGCTATCACCGCCTGGAAAATAATCAACATTCCCCTCCAAATGTATGTTTGAAAATAAAATTGCGTAATATTTTCATGGCCTGCTAATCACCTATCTGTCATATTACTAGTAAATTGTAACTTAAAGTAAAATTTTCATATTTTAGAGGAGAATCAAAACTTTTAATAACATATTTAATTGTTATTTGTTAAACATATTACATCCATGCAGATACTAGTACTAGACAGTATAAGGAATCTTACGAAGAATATCGGGAAGAATATTCAACAATTTTTTACAATATAATAATGACGTATTTTTCCAAACACATGATTGGTCACATGATCTTGTTATAAATCCCCGGTCGATATACTTTCACCAGAAAAGACTGAACTGGCCTCATCAAATTGTTATAATAATAATAATAATAATTGTATAATATTATGTCATATGTACAGCAAGCAGATATTTATTAGTAATCAAGCCTCTTTTTATTTTGGCCTTATGCTAAATGTCTTATATATGTTTTGTTAAAAAAGGCCAAAAATTAGGGGCTAAAAACCCACATAATGGGAAATCGTAATACGGAATACATACTAATACTCAAAAATAATTCAACAGGAATACATACCCGAAAAATGATTCAACAAAGTAGCTAAAGCTAATGACACCCCGCAAACAGCATGAAATACGATTGTATTTGTTCTTCTACCGAGGCTGAAATGATGAAATCGCTATTATCATACAGTTCAAAGTAACAGAGTATCAAATTGCGTTACAGAATCTATTAATCACGTGGTCTAATAAGATTTGATACATTCATCCATCCATCCATATATCATATTCATTTCTTACATACCGATTAATACTTACCAACGTAGCATTAAATACATAGCTATTACTGCTATGTATTCAACAACTGCAGACAGAAAAAAATTTAGGAATCGGTCTCCCGCCAAAGACGTTGATGTCAACGTTAGTCCAAAATATGTTACGGTATTGGTAACCCTAAATGCAAAATAGTGTCATAACTAAAAGGTGCGTAAAGGACTAAAAAAAATATGTAATGATTTACAGCATTGTTCATATCTTTAAATTACAACTTACAAATAAAATGATGATACAATGAAAATTATGTTATATTATTTTCTACTGCTAGATAAATTGTGACATATCAGTAATATGTATCACGCTATGGTTTTCACCGTTGTGATGTTTGGGGAATTGTTAGTTAAGTTTAAATTGATAAATTTTAAACTTTTAATGTAACACATGCATTACAAAGGTAAATTTCATCGGTGTTAACTCACCATGTAAACCACATGACCATAGAGATAATCAAAATGTTTCTGTTCTTAAGAATTGTAACAATGGAATATTTTTCCACAACTAGCTCCCTTGGTATTGTATCCTCTGCTGTCGGTTTGTTCACATCCACATCATTTGTCTTCTGTTTGATGACAGCCATCCTTTTATCAACTATTTTCTTTAGATCCTCGTAGCTAATTTTATTCCATCGTGCTACTTTCTGTATGATCTTATCTGCGGCTTCCATTTTACCGTTTGCTGCAAGCCATCTTAATGATTCGTCTTGAACCCTAGATTTGATTACAGTTGACATCGTAATTGTAATAAGAAATCAATCTTAATACATTAAAGCAAACAACAAGAATAATCTCACTCTGGAATGTTTTGCATTGAAATACCTTAATAGAAATTAAAAAAGACATATTTCTCAGCAATATATAAAACCCGGCGTACATTTAAGCACGTCTGTAAAAGCTCTTACTTAGCAGCTGTAATCAGTTACTATCAAGGTTTAATAAGAACTTGTATTGAAAGCCTGTATAGAAAATTATAGAAAGTTAGCTTACCAATACTGGATTAGACTAAACAGCGAGAAACATGTCATAACTATTTGGAGATATCTCCAGGAGAAATTTCTCATTAGATACGCTATAGGAGCCATGAGAACCAGCCCCGTTGACCAAAAGAAAAGTCCTACTGCTCCTGCGTAGAAACGTTTATTTTCTGGAAACAGCTCCAATACCAGCACTGCATTGGACATAACCATACCCTTGAACAACCAAAAGCGTTGTAACTTGTTAACTTTGGTGCACATAAAATCAGTAGAGATTTGTTCATAAAAATAGAAACAGTGCATTGCTTGCAACCAAAACCTTTTAAGCGACATTAACTAGTCTTGCATTTAGTATGCAATACCTGTTGCAAAACACCGAGTATGAATTTCAGAATAGCCAGAACCATATAGTTAGGTGAGAAGGCCACGCCAATTCCAAAGGCCAGCGTTAATAGATGAGACGTCAATAGAACAATTTTTCTGCCCAATCTGTCACTGAGAGACGATGCAAACGCTGCTCCAACCAGTTGTCCTGTCATGACGAGAGTCTGCACCAGCTCTCCAAGATAGGATTGGTCGCAGACAAGATCCATCTGCAAATGGTAATATATCTTATTTTATAAAAACGATACTATTATTTTAAGTTTGTGTGTAGACACTCTATTATTTAACATTATATTAGCTCTCATATTTATATGTTATGTTGAATTAAATCTTAATAATAGATAATATTATTATAATATATACTTAATAATTTGATTAATTCTTCGTAATAATTGCATACTATCCCAATATGTTAGAAAATGTATACTCGGCTCCTACATTTTTTATATTTTTGAATAAAATATTACATTAATTCATCATTTTTTCCCAACACAATACTAATAAACTCGTGTTTGCAATATCTTATAAGTTCCTTTTATACAAAAGGGGATACAGTGCACCTTTAATTAAGCCTAAATAAACTGTTAGAATACCTCTGTAACATAAGTACTGTATTTGTCAAGGTTGTATTGATACCCTTCAGTACAGGTGCTGTCTTTGACCAGTTTAATTTCGTTTCGACTTGAGTCATTATAAAACACTTTCATATGACATTTGTCATAAGTAACATAATAGGAGTTGTTTCGTGTAAAGGTTTCATTTTCAAATGCACCGCTTGCTGAACATTTGAAGACCGGTCTATACCCTAAAAAGAGATGTGAACGTTTTAAAAATACAATAATTTGTACGTTAACATTTATTAAAATTGATCAATACTGAGGATAATAAATTAGTAAAAATGATGTAGACACCAATGAAAACTCCTATAAGTAACTGAAATCCTGTAGGCCATATGTTGTAGAAGGAAATGGCTGCTTGGACTACTTGATAGATGCCCCAACGGCCGTATCTGTAAAGTAAACAACTTTTATGGTGGCAGAGACCGATACAATAGTAAATAATATTGAATGAAAATTGTCATGTATCAGAGAAGTGTGAGTCACAAATTAAAATTAGATAGATGTATTTGGAGAATTATGTACGAAAAGGTCACAATAGTATAAGACTATTGTCTATATCAATGATCTGCTTGGTGGAAATGGACCTTCAAAATAAGTTTGATATCAAAACTAATTTTCTTACATATCGTGATCTTTAACTAGTTTGCATTATCATGGAATCTAAAAAAGATGACAAACCAAAGCCCTTGATACCTTTCCACATAAATCTATTTTGTTTACCCTGAAAAGATTATGAATAACATGGAAAATAATATTAAATCTTATAGTAAATAAAAACGGGGATTATAGCGAGCGCAGCCGGCCGGCAAGCACTGCAGCCTCTAACGACAACGCCTGAGCGAAGAGAAAATTCAAACTACTGCTCCCTTTGACGTACTGAATTTTCTGTCGTCAAAATCGTACCCACAATTGTCGTCAAAATCGTACCCACAATTCCGTGTAAATTGCATATGGCTACTTTCTCGTGAGAACGGGTAGAAATGGATTTTAAATGAATTTTGAGAACCTTATGCAATAAAAAGGTAAAATAAAACATTCTGCTACTCGTAGTAAATTTTTAAAAAGAAAACCAGACGACAATGAACCTAAATTGTAAACGTGAACTCTGATGTCACAATCACTTTCTAAAAAGGGGGAGGAACAATAATCTGCATTGAAATAAACAAAATCGAAATAAATCGAACCGGCCTGTATGGAATCCGGATAGGGCCATATACATGTAGTCCACTATCGCATCATCGCACCATCGAAGTTCGGGCCGATAGTGCGATAGTGCGATGACGACGAAGCGACGGTGCGATGACAATGAAGCTATGGTGCGGTAGCACGATGACGAAGATGCGATGGCGCGACAATGTGATTACCATGGCGCAATGGAACGATAGCGATAACGCGTTGATACGATAACGATGACGCTATAATGCGATAGAGATGACGCGATGCTCTATCGGACCATCGTTAGGTCTATATCGTGCTATCGTCATCATTTCATCGCACAATCGAATGCAATGCGCATGTGCCATTGGAAAGAGAAATGGCTCCAGGCAGTGAATGAATGAATAGATTATATACCAATCTACCTTACACGATTGATAAACTTGACTCTCTAACAGTAATTAGGGGATACAAATTAACCATGTCCTTCTTGCCAGACATATAACTATTTAGAAGAGCTAAATTATAGTTTAAAAAATAAAGATAACACTACAAAAAAGAAGAAATCGCATGATCGAAGCATGAATTTTAAACGGGTAGGGGGATAATTCACATCTCTACATATTGGGCAAAGTAAGAGCGTATTCCCGTAAAATAGTAAGCTTTAAGGTTAATAAATATTGTGACTACAGTGGCTGCACTGCTTTTAAAGTGCGCAGAGAGAGAGAGAGAGAGAGAGAGAGAGAGAGAGAGAGAGAGAGAGAGAGAGAGAGAGAGAGAGAGAGAGAGAGACAGACAGACAGACAGACAGACAGAGACAGACAGACAGAGAAAGAAAGAAAGTACATGTATAAGTATTTTAATTCATCAATGTTACTGTAATACAGTTTGTAAATAATAAGGGTTATAAAAAAAGTTTAAAAAATGGGGATGGAAAGGTATGAACTTATTTACTTACATTCATGTCTATCAAGTTTTGAACTGCCTGGTTATAAATAACAATGTTTGAAGCCAGTTCGTATAAGAAATTCATTTTAAAAAGTTAAATGTAAAAAAAAAAGTTGGTTGACAACCCCCTGTACATGTTTTTTTTTATGTACATGTATTCGTTAAAAACTGGACATATTTTATAGCATATTAAAGAAAAAAGTATAATTTTTAAGATATTTTTTTATTATACTTTCACAAATCAGAATAAACAATAGACATTAAGTATTTATTTACAGTTCAAATATATATACATTAACAGCATTCATTTGATTTATACATTAGGTTTTTTTAAGATATAAAGTACATATTATTACCTAGAAAGCATATGTTGAAATTTTACAAAAATCTGGTGGTACAATTTAAGGTGTTTTTATGACGGAGGGAAATAAATAAAACGGCAGAAATAGACAGGAAGGGACAATATGGAGAGACAACAGACGGTGATTAATATTCCAAACGTTAAAATATAGCCTTCAATGTAGAATTATATGGATAATAATTGCAATTTCTCAGAAAAAACTTTTTTATCTATAAACAGTCTTTTGGTTATTGCTTTCTTAATGACATTTGCATTATCCTTGGTGTATTTATTTTACTCTGCAGGATATATTGTTTGTAAAAAAAAAAAACATGATTGAAATTTAATCATCATATAATGCAAAATAGATTAATGAAAATATTTTAAGTGTGTCATCTAAGAAATAAGAATCGGGTATTGATTTTGTGTTCAAATCATGTGAAACTTAATGAACTTGTTAGCATAATCATGATTTTGGTCAAGCGTTTAGTTTGTAACCGTACGCGTGTAAACTTTTAAACATTGTTTATTTCTATATTTACGATTAAAAATGATTATTAGAAACATTATGAATGGTGTATTTATAAACATAAAAAAATCATCCGTAAAACTATAAGCTAACATATTTTAGATACTAATCTTCATGCGCAGATTTGGAGGGGAGGTGGTTAGAGGGTCTGGGCATCCCTCCTCCTCGGAAAAAATTGAAGCTTATTAAATTTACAGTCAAATTATTGAAAAAAAGGCCTAGGACCCCCCCCCCCCTTCCACCGAAAAAAATTGGATCCTCTTATGAAGCTCTCTACCATTACCGCATATTTACATAACAGGGGTGAATAAACCCTGGGTTTAAACTATTGATGGTGAAATATCCCAGGGTTCAAACGCATCAGGTGGGAATACACATAGGGCGAACAAAATCCCTTAGATCCGCGAAACACACTACATTACTAGTCTAATTATATATTTTGTGCAAAATTAAATACAAATAAGTATTTAGTTAGGGAGGACATAGCATTTTATTTGTGTGTAAGAGCAAGTGCTGATGATCTGTATTTAGAACAGTTTTATGTCGCTAGGATACAGGTTTTCAGAACCTTGATTTGATTAGTTAATTTAGATATTGAATCTCGAATCTTCAATCCGCATATTTCAAATCTCGTATTTTTAATCTCGAATCTCGAATGAGCCTTCCTTCTAGGCTGTCGTACATACAGGTTTCATAAAGAGAGAACATTGATAATATATAGAGGTACATTAAAGGATTGACTGTATAATTGCCGAAGGCTTTCATAAAAAAGTTTGCGTTGCGGTTTTTAGATTCATTTCTCGATAAGCCAAAAAAAAAATATATACTGTCAATGCTTATAATTCAATTTTAAACACAAATAATGTATATTTAAGCTCAATTTATTGTAAATGACGAGAATCAACAAGAAGCAAACAGGTACATGTTATTAACACAGGGAGTGATTTGTTTAGGACTTGTTGATTTTAACACGTTGATTTTTCTAGCTCCTGATGTACATTAACATTGATTGAACAAATGTAAAAAAAAAATGATTGATAAATGATTGAGATGATAATTTTGTATTTTGTTCTTTGAACATTGAAATTGAAGCAGGTATGTGCTCTGGTCGTCCGGAACACACCTGAGTCATCATCGCTCGCTGGCCCTAAGTTCAAATAATCATGTTTTGTTGATTGCGATTTTTTTTTTACCTGTGCATTTTATGGCGTAACTACTGATAGATCCATCATTTCTATGCCCGCTCATGAACATGATATGACAGAGTTCTAACCATGCCTCGCAAAGTGTATGCTTGTAGCTTTGAGGCAGTGTGCCGTGTACCTTTGTTTACGTTTGCATTCCTAGATATGTCGCACATTAATTTTGACAACTGGTATTTTTTCACTTGTGTTTATGAATAGCAGATATCCTCGTTGATAGTATTAATCGCTTCTTTTATGCAGTGATTGAACAAAACATTTATGTACATTTCGTTTATTCCGCATTTGCCAATTTTTTTTTTTAGATTTATCATTCTTTAATTTTGGAGTTATCGTTCTTGACAAAAAACTTCTAAGGCTAATGCAAATGTTATACACTACTTATTTATCTGTTTTGTTTTTGTACGGTATATTTATTACTCGATAACGTATCATATTTCATGCATAGCAATTGGATTAGTGATGTCCTAGTGTGGAAAGAAATTCGGATGTCACACATTCATCGGAAAGTGATGGTGTAAAACAATGAATAGAAAGAAAATTGAAATATTAACACACTCAACATGGCAAAATGGACCTGCGTAGCTTTTAAATAGTTATAAAATAGAAAAGAAATATAAGAAAAACACCTTTAACTGTGAATATATAACTAATGAGACTTATCAAATTGTCTTAATATATATCACTTTACTTTTACTGTGTTGGCGTACACTACCGATTAACAGCATGCATCTTGAAACAATATCTTTCTAAACATCTGTGCATTATCTTTTTAAAATGAAAAAAAAATTGAATAATTCTATCTTTACATGTGCGGCAAATAATGGCAACATTGACATTTTTTTTCGTTAAATTAATTAAATTGCTAAAATGTTATTAACCCTTATGCTGCACTTGCACATGTATAATTTCGAAGAATAACAATCCTGAAATACTCACACATAATTTTCATCCAGTTTCTTTTCAACCTGGTTATTTGTGTTTTCGGCCGAATCCATTTCCAAACAAAAACACTAAAGATTGAGAAATACATTATAGCTGATGCCTTTATAACTTGCCATTGTGTGGTGTCTTCAATGCACGTGCACTGACTGACATGGTAGACTTCTCTGAGGTATTAACATTGTTTTATTTTATTTCCTTTTACCTTATATATTATATAGAATTATTCCATCACGGATTCGTGGAAACTCTTTTCTGATGTATTCTAGATGTTTTCTTATGGGCTAATCATTGAAGTCTGGAAGACTGCAGACGAAATGTAACGCACTGTTGTATTAGACAAACATTATGTAGGTCAGATTCAAGCAAATCAAAACATTTGAAGGTCTAAACACAAAGCAAATGTCTGTAAGATAGAATAACTAAGGTAACTTGTAGGTTACTTAAATCGTTCAGTAAAGAAAACCGCAAGTAATAATTGTGCACTGAATAAATCAATAAGGCAGACATTTTTACACATGCTACAAGTTTAACATCGTGAATCATATTAAAATAAATTATTATGCCTTAGTATGCCTTCTACGACACTGTTATCTTTGTTGATTAATAAGCACGTGATTATCAATATCAATTGCAACTCACTTTTCACCGAGCCATTTCTTCCATATGTTATCCTCTTTGACAAAGTTAAATTTCTTATTTGTGTATTTTTGTTTCAGTCAGATTCCGTTGTAAATACGTACATAAATCTTAGCGGTATGCATATGTACATGTGCATCTATCATTCATTATCCATTGTTACATGGATCAACATTGTGTATGAGAACGGTTTATCTATTTCTTAATTTAAAATTTTGTAGATGTTGATATATTTAGTACCTACGTTAACATAATGTTAGAAAAACTTTATTAAACCATAATTTACTTAAGCTCGAGTTCATGCTTTTTATGTGCTCAGAAATCCTTAGAGCAGGGTCATCTTGGAATAACTGTTAATTAAGTTAAATTCAGTGTATACGTTTAAGACAGTTTTAAAGGGTTAATCACCAGATAATAATCCCATGCTGCTCTGTGTGTAAAATATTATTGAAAAAATTCTGTTGGAAAAAGCTCTGACACTTTTTAAGCGTAAAATGTTCGTCACGATATGCATGTTTTGAAAGCGATAGCTACAATCCATCTTGTAATATTCAATTGCTTATAAACGCTCATAATCGTTCGTATACCAAGTGTTTTCATTTATGACTTATTATCACTTTTGCTAGGTGTCTTTGTATTGAATTAAAGGTAAAGTATGGTGGCTTATTTCGGTCCCCTAAATGCAAAATAAATTATGTCAACATGAAAAGTATATTAACATGCATGGTAATTATGCAATTTTTATCCCAATACTTTGTCTTTACAGACCACCTTATCTAAGAATAAATATTCAGGTTGCAAAAGAACTTAATCACATGAATTATTATTCATCTATCGTCAACTCACTACATTGTTATAAACCAAAATTTCAACATTCTATCTCTATCAGTATTTTAATGAAACATTAATAAAACCATGATAAATTAGCATGTATTAATCAAATCATTTTGTAATAATAAATGGCTTTAAAAACTTAAGAAAGATTCTAGAAAGCACGTTGGAGTTAAGTTATTGATAGTTTTTCTGTAATGTTGTTATAAAAAATTAAAATTTAATTTTCAGTCCGGATTTTATATACTGCATACGTTTTTATTTGCTTATAACCATGAACGGTTGCATTAAAAACAGATCTTATAAATTGTTTATTTACAAAGCTTTAATAATACAAGATAAATACAATTATAAGATATGTCCATACAGTGATTTTGTTATGCATGCTAACAATCAGTAAATGTCAACTGTGTTTAAGACCAAGCGGTTTTTTTTACATTCACATTGCCAGAGAATCCTTGGATCTAGAGCTTCGTACTTTCCACTTTTTGTTTTTGATGAAGACCACTTTTCTCCGTATACCATACTTTTACTTCTTTTAGAGTCTGAGGAAGTTCTACACCACGTGTTTCCGGCACATACAAGATAGCTAACGTTACGATGAAACACATCGCGGAAAATATAGTCCCTGGAGCCCAAGGAATTTCTTCGGCCTGAAATAGTTAAAGTACTTATAACTCAAATTTCTTCAGGATTTGTATATGCAAAGGATATAAGCTGAAAACTGTATATTCTGTGAGTAAGAACTGATTAAGGCCGAAATACAAATGTAGTTCTTTCTCTCAATGAATGGACAGTTTGAGTTTAATATCAAACTTAAAACATTATCTTTTAAGACTGGACAGTAACGGGTAAACCTGTTGACAATACTGATGAATATTTTGTTAACTTTGAAACAATAATACCAGTCTTGCATGAAACGTTCTGTTGTTCATTTAATAGACAGTTCCAGGTATGTGCAAGGGGTTTATAAATCTGTGCCGTGAAAATTTCATGATATTAATTCACTCTTCTACTAAGCAACACAATCTCATTCTCTATTGGGGAGAGTATCTCTTATTTAACAATATTTAAGGATGAAAAAGAGGTACTGCATATATTGACACTGTTTTAAGTGATAGTAGTATTCTGGATATAGGTGGGGATGCTGTGCCAAATTTTAATATGACTTACATTATCATTTGATGAAATGATTAAGCTAACCAAAACAAAAAATGCATTGACCGGCTCAGATGCAGAAGTTTTTCCAGGGGTATGGAGGAGGTTGACAGTCAAGGTTCAGTTTTATGAACTTTTTCCAGGGAGAAGGTACATGTAGTCCGGGTGATCGAGAATTAACTTTTAGATATGTGAAGAATATGATTTTCACACAGTGCAGTGAAATTTGTCTCAATCTACGTTTTGATCATATATGAAGTGATTAGTGGTTACAAGTTATTAATGTGATAAAGGGGATTAGTTTTGATTCGTTCTGAAAAATGGAGTTGATTTATATCATACTGGATAATATATACTAGTTTTTATTGTCATGCTAATACCTATCTCATTCTCAAAGTGTTAAATATGTTTCTTTATTTGTAAATGTGATGCCTCTATTTTTGTTTCAAACTTATCTGTAGCCATCCAATAAGTTAACAGTTTTACCTGTCTCTGTCCATTATTTTTTAAGAATTGTCAATTTTGAATCCATTATTTTTAAGACTGGACACCTACAGGTAACGCATCGGATTGTTTTTAAATTTAGAAGTATTTTATCTTGCATCGAAGCCAAAAAAAAAAGGATTACGTAACAAAAATGTGTTAGTTAAAAAAGCAACTCAAAATATGTACCAATGTTCCTGCAAAGGGTGATATTATAGCTCCCAATCTAGAAAATGCTGAAGAAAACCCTATGCCAGCATTCCTGAAAGAAAATATATAAGTTTAAATAATCTTATATTTCATTTTAAAGTAATTCCAATAAAATAAAGTATTTAAAAAAAATATTCATTGTTTTAAAGTTAAAAAAAAATTATGCACGACATTGTTCTATACCTCAAATTTGTGGGATATAATTCTGGAGTGTACAAAAAGAGCATGCTAAATGATCCAGTAATGGCCGCTTTTCCTGCAAACGTAGTCACAACAGATGCCATCCTTGCACTGGTATCACCCCCTACGGAAAACAATATTTCTTTGCAATAAAGTGAAATGTGTGATAACGAACAGTGTTCAAAACCAAAAGTCCAAAGAAAAATACAAAAGAGGAACATAGCAAACACGGATCTCTACAAAAATTAGAGGTACATGTAGGATCAGGTGCCATGGAGGAGTGAGCATCCTCTGTTGAACGGTCACACCCGCCGTGTGCTCTTTGTCGTAATCGGGAAGACGGGAAAATCGGTGATCAATAATTGCATAACAATAAGTATGAGAAACGTCAGTCAGCATTCGACCTAGCGGAAGATTGAATTTGCTGACAATGCCGTTGTATCGACCATAGAACTTACGAAAGATTAAAAATTATTGTTATATACTGTAGATTCCCAATTAAACGCGAGGTATGAATATCCGCGAAAAATCGCGAATAAATACATCCTGCGCATTTTAAAATTTGGCATTTTTGATTCAGACAGATGTAAACTAAATGAAGCTATCATGTAAAGTCGGCTTTCTTTATTTTATTTTCTCACGATTTGATGCAAAATGGTTGAACCGCAGAATAAATTACTCGCGTTTAAAAAGGAATATACAATATGCAAAACAGCTGTTTTTGTTGTCTTTCTATTGCCTATCATTGAACGTTGTTAGTTGGCCTTTATTTTTTCGAAAATGCATTGCACTATCGTTAAAGTTGTGAGGGGTATCCGTTCTAGGTAAAATAAACTTAAAGTAAAAAGCAAGTTTTGTTGTAGTAAAGAAGCAGTCAAACCCTACCTATTGATGGAATTATTTGATTTTCTTTTCAAATCCATCTCACCTTAGGGGAACACCATCACCAAAGTAATGTTTGAGTTCTATAGTCTGTCCTTAGTTATTGTTTCTGTAATTTTTTTTTTTGATTTTAAATGAAAATACAAATACCTGTCAAAGAAGTACAAGTTCATTGAAAACAATAAAAGGTTTAAAATTGAAGATGAAATCTTTTCTTATGAAGATTTGTAATGGGATAATCTGACATCTTTCAACATTTCAACAACAACAAGTCGCTCTGAACACCACGCACATTTTTAACGTTATTATCCGGGTACTTTCATGTTGCCTTCGATTCAAACTCCCCGTAGAAGTTTTAATATTTAGCTGTGTGTTAAATTTGACATGTTAGAGGGAGCGTTTCAAAGGAGAAATCTTGGGATTTTTCATAGTATTAAATGAACACCGTTTGAACCCTGGGGTACATTGTATTTATGAATATTGAATAATTTAAGAAAATGTACTGCATAAATATCTTGGGACAGAGTTTAGTTAGAATGGTTTAAATTGCAACTTGCTAAAATATGTCGGAGATCGAAAGATTGCAAAATTTTCAATCATAAGTGTATGACAAAAAAGGGTTCTTATACTTTGAATTCAAACCACTTATTTCCTTTTTAACATATTTAAAACCGGTAAATTTTATTGATATTGAATTTTTGGCATTTAGGTTTTTCTCAGTGGATGATGTGTTATAACGCCCGTTAAAATTGAAATAGCTTTATCAAGCATGCAGATTAAACTGTTAAAACTTAGTTGGGGGATTTCTTTTGCCAATCAAAGATATTCCTTTTATTCTAAAAACGAGAAGCCACTTGAAAAATCAACAATCGCATTCTACTTACTGTAAATGTATTATATTGAATATGAATGTATAAGAATTGTCACAATCAGGAATACGCTAATTCAAATCCACGCCAACTTGTTCAAAAACTATTTTCCGCCAAATATCGTACACGCCAAATACGTTTACAGTATGTCTGATATGATGGAAACATGAAGTCTAAGGTTTTTATCACAGTACTCAATTAGAATCATAAAGCGGTATTGTGTTTATTGTGTATATGAAATATATGAATCAACGCATTTGCCATAATTAATACACAACTTGTAAATGTATCAATTTGTGTTTCAGGGATAGTAAAAGTTGATGCTGGTGCAGACGGAGTTTTGGCAAGATAAACTGAACTCGCATACGATATATATTGCAATGAGACTAAAGATATTCTTTTCACAAAAAGGAAAGACAAGTTATACTCTGTCCCAATGTATCCTCGATTCACATTTTGCTTAATTACTCGATATTTATAAATACCTAACATAGTTCAAACGATGTTCATTCAAAAGTATGAAAAATTTCCAAGAGTTCTCTTTTGTAACGCACCCTCTAGCTTATCAGGTTTCAATACACGGCTAGAAAATGTGATGTCTACGGGGATTTTGCATTGCAACAGACTCGGATGATAACGTTGAAAAAATGTGCGAGGTGATACGAGTGACTTCCAAATAGAGAAAAAATGTGAACATTCCCCATTATAAATTTCCGTAAGAAATCTGTTTTCGTTCCTATGAATTTTTACGAGTGAAAAATGATAATGTGTGAATGAAGTTACATGTATCTTGGAAATTTTCCGTTTCATCTATTTCAATTGTATTTTTACTCACAGGTATGTGTATTTTCATTACAAATCGTCCAAAGGTGCTGCATAATTATCTTTGGACAGACTATAATAACATACCCGAAAAATGATTCAATAAAGTAGCAGAAGCTAACGATATTCCACAAACAGCATGAAACAGGATTGTAATTGTTCGTCTACCGAGGCTGTAAGAAGAAATAATAAACATATCAACATACTAATATTCAAATTGATGTGAAAAAATAAATTCTCAAATCTAATAAATTGGCCTTTAATAAGGGTGGGTCACAATTAACAATTATAATTGATAAAAAAATGTTTTAACGTTCGTTATAACGTTCGTGATATATTTAGATAAAATATTTGCAAATTCTTTTGATACTGACAATGAACGAACATAAAATAAGCCTACCAACATAACATTGGGTATTCAAATATGACAGCAATGTATTCAACGATTGCTGACAGGAAAAAATTAAAGAATCGGTCTCCTGCCAAGGATGTTGATGTTAAGGTAAGTCCAAAATATGTTACGGTATTGGTCACCCTTAAAGCATAATATCATTCAAGATTAAAGATTATCTAAAAGAATATATGCATGGATTTACAAATAAGTACCAATTCAATTATAAATAATAAACTGTGACTACAAGTTTTTTTTTAAATTTGTTGTATTGAAAATGAAATGTATAAAATTTACCCCACTTGTTTATACAAACTAAAACCCACTTTAATGTGAAAATTGAAAATGTTGTTTAAAGAAAATATTCTTTTTTACCCATAAGGAAAGTTTTGATGATTGTCAACTTACCATGTAAACCACATGATCAGAGATGTTATCAAGATGCGCCTGTTTTTAAGAATTGTGATGATAGAGTATTTCTCCACAGCAAGTTTTCCCTGTTGTGTATTTTCAGTGGTCGTCTCTTTGCCGTCCGCCTTTTGCTTGTTATGTTCCGTACAAGCCATCCATTTGTCCACAATATTTTTGAGGTCATCGTAGTTAATTTTATTCCATCTTGCCACTTTGCGAATGACTTTATCAGCGGCTTCCGTTTTACCGTTTGCTAGCAGCCATCTTAACGATTCGTCTTGCACCCTACATTTAAGTTTATCAAAACATTAATAAACACAAAATCGTATGTACGTTTCTACAATACTCACACAACATGTAGTTGTTTCCTTTAGTGCAACAAATATGACAAGATATCTTCCAAATGAAAAAGGGCAGAGCAGAGGAAACAAGCTCTTTAAAATCTTTATCAATATACATGAATAATCATCACATCAAATTACGCTTTTTAGTAAATCGGGTACAATTGGAAAAAAAACTTGCTCATTTTTACATAATCAAACACATTTCATATACTATATAATATTCAAGTTTTAACGTGTGGATTTTCCATTAACATGTGTCGTACCATATTTCAGCAATAATATGAATTATGTTCGTTTGCAGGGGATTTATCAGCTTCAATTTCAGCAATTACTAATGATAAATAAATAATATTTCTTCTCTCTCTTTTAAAAGAATAAAACCATTATAACAGACAAGCACTAAGTACAACTTAATTAGCTAAATCATTTTGTTCGTTTTATAAATTTCTCGGCACTTTGCAGTTCATGTCTTAGGTAATTTTAGTGCTTTTCATACATACAGTAAAAATCTAAAGCCGACAGCTATTTCTGTATTACATTATAATTGTTCATAAGCAACGGAATCTTTTAATTTGATTTCATTGGATTGTTTTTGACAGTCAAGGTGTCATTGAATAATTAGCTCCCTGAAATTTTCTTATCAAACTGGGGAGAAAACAAGTCAAGTCAAATACGAGAAACTTGCGGCAAGTCAAGAACTAGAATTCAAATTTATGAAAGTTAAGACTGAAAAAATCGACGAAATGGCATATACATGTAGATATTTAAGTCTAAATCTACATTTTACGAGTTTTCAAATCAATATATAAATTTTAGAAATTTTCGCTGAATACGAGGGTCAATCAAATAATACGAAGACAATGTGGCTGTCTATCATATATTTTTCTTAAAAGTCATAACTAACAGATTAATTTATGCACGAACATTTATGTTATTGATCTACGAAGTTTCAGTCCAATTGATGAAAAAGTATTTTTTGTTACCCGATTTTAAAAACAAAATCAATTGTCCCTATGGCACACGGCAACGTTGAAAACATGACGTTAAGATGATGCACGTACAGTTAATATAAATACCCAATCTTTATATCAACCGGAGTCTTTTGTGCTTTTCACCGTACAATGTAAATCGGCACTATATCACTTGACATCTAATTTGTTCACATTTGTTTGAGATTCATATGTTAGTTCCTCGAAGTTTTCATTTTTTTAACGCATGTCTTTTCGTTTACAGTAAAAAAAAAAACCTGAACGTCAGATGACGTTCTTTATTTTTTCGACTAAATGTTCACAGATATTCTACTCTCTTTCGTACTGTTTGATGTTCAAAATACACTTACCACCACCCCCACAAAATATAATTACAGTTTAAAACAAAAGTGCAAATAAAGTTTTGACTAATTTTTTCCACCATTGGGCATTTTCACAGTTTGTATCGAATCCTGAGTTAAATCCACACTATTTATACTTTTCGTTGCGCCGTGCCGCTGGCGACGTCAATATTTTTAGTCAATTTTAAAGAGGACTATCTGTCTTTAGTTACTGATATATGTTCAACAAAACGATAAATCCCGTCATTATTTGGTGCATAGAATATCATGACAATTCTTAATCCGAGGTTTCAATATTATTGGTTTTAAGCCCAATTTAAATAGTTACTGCTTTCAACATACTGTGGTTTATTGTTGACATAACACAATTTTGACCGTGCACCGTAACCTCATTTTTGCAGGATTAGATTCTAAATAATTCTTAGAAATAAAGGAATATATTAACTTTTTTGATTTCAAATTGTTTGAAACTATTTCTAAATTATGTCTACTAAATTTAGTATTAATATGGTGTTAAGTAACCTAGCTATGGCAAGAGTCTTCGTATTTTTTGATTGACCCTCGTATGTTCTTTACGATTATAAATTAGTTTACACAAAACAGTGTACCAATATTGGATCAAACTAAACAATGAAAAGCACGTCATAGCAATTTGGAGATATCTCCAAGAGTAGTCTCTCATCAGATATCCTATTGGAGCCATGATAACGAGACCCGTGGTCCAACAAAACAGTCCTATGGATTCTGCGTAGAAACGAGTTTTTTCCGGAAATAATTCCAAAGCAAGAACAGCATCGGACATAACCATTCCCTTGAATAACGACAATGATGTCACACTAAGTTAAATGCGACGATAAAAGAGGTATAAGTTTGCAGAGAGCATTTCTTTGATAAGAAGTAAGAACATTTTACAGTAAAAAAAAATACAGAAGCAAAAACATTTCACAATAAAATATAGGCTGTGACATTTTATTTGAAAAATAATTAAGTGAATAAAATTAATCTCAAACCACGGTTGTACTACCTGTTGTAAAACACCAAGTATAAATTTTAGGATAGCAAGAGTTATGTAGTTAGGTGAGAAGGCTACACCAAATCCAACGGCTAGCGTCAATAAATGGGACGTCAGATGAACCGTTTTTCTGCCCAATCTGTCACTGAGAGACGATGCAAAGGCTGCTCCAACTAGCTGTCCTGCCATGACAAGGGTCTGCACCAGCTCTCCGAGATACGCTTGATCACATACCAGATCCATCTGTTAGCATAACATTTATAAACTGATAGAAGTTGAATGCAAAAGTAATGTATTCATAACACTTTATCAAGAAATTTCTAGGCTAGACATTTTATTGCATTTACCGTGTGCAGCTAGTAGATAGCATCTTATCTCCTTATTTAAAAAAAATTATAATGTTAAAAATTTCTTAATTCAATCATTGAGTCAGTACATGGAATCATTTTGAAACCCAATGAGCTAATTTCTGTCTGCAATAATTCATCATCTATTTTCATGAAAAAGAAGATGTTGCAAAGCGTCACTAATAACACTGTGCAGGATAATTATGCCAGTGTCAAGGTGGCATTTTTGCACCCGCTTAAGATGCAGTTTCGTAAAAATCCATACTAGTATATTCCATTTAATAGACCATTGTCTAGAGAGTATATAACCACTTTTGTTTTTAGTGTGGTTCACCTGTTAGGTTAGGTTAGATATTTACCTTTAAAAATTAATATCCCATAGGAAAAAAATAATCCCATTATAGAAATAACTTTCCCACTGGAAATATTGAAAATCCTATAGGAACTATATTTCCTGTAGATGCATGAAAAGTATTACATGCAGGAATTTGATAGGTTGTTTTCCTATAGGTAATTAAGATTTCCTATCGGATTTTAAAATCCTATGGGAATTTTGTTCATATTCCTATAGGAACTTCTTTTATTCCGGTAGGAAATGCCAAATATCCTATAGGAAAAATATTTATCCTGTAGGAATTCATTTTCACTTGACAAGTTAGATAAATTAATAACAAAAGTAGTTATAATCTCTTTTAGCAATGATGTATCATATGGCATATTTAATTTTTTCGATACATGCAGCTTAAACGGGTGCAAAACTGCCACTTTGGCACTGGCATAATTATCCGGCACATTGTTTAAGACTAAAAATTGAAGGTATACCTCTGTGACAAATGTACTGTATTTGTCAAGGCTATATTGATATCCTCCAGTACAGGGATCATCTTTGACCAACTCTACAGCATTCCTGGTTGTGTCATTGTAAAACACTTTGATATGACATTTGTCATAAGTCACAAAATAAGAGTTGTTTGGAAAACTCTGATTTATATATGTAGTGTTCGGTGAACATTGGAAGGTAGGCCTATAACCTATTGAGGTACATGTAAGAAAGGTCAAATTTAAAAAAAAAAACGTTTAATAAAACAAACTTAAGAGTTTTAAATTTATAAATCCGATATTTAAAACCGGAAACAATTCTTGTCAGTATAATAAAGCTAAAGGAAAGAAACCTTTCCGACAAATGCGACAAAACAAAAATTGGTATTTAATGGATATTTGCGCCTGAGGCGTATTGCACCTGCGCATGAGCGTTAACCAAATCTAACACGCTATAAGATCATGGTTTTGTTAACGTATTACAATAAGCTTATGAGTGATGTAACGATAAATATCTCAAAACGGGCGTTAAAAATCAGACACGAAAAAAATAATGATAAGAAATTAACATATTAACCTTCAGATGGGAAAGATTGATTAAAATGTATAATTTAAATATATATATTACATACTATGTATTGTTTTAAGATCGAGATTATTGAAATTCCGCATTTTAGTCACGGCATAAAATATTCTTACCGATGAAAACACCTATTAGCAATTGAAATCCTGTAGGCAATATGTTGTAGAATGCAATGGCTGATTGAACTACCTGATAGGCACCCCATCGACCGTATCTGTGTAATGAACAATATACATATGTACAAGTAGCGATTAATAGAGTTTTTGATAAAAGGTTAAAATCATTCTTCGCCATAATACGAACATCTTGTCAAAATAAAATTTGCTTTGTATATGTAGGTTCAGACTTCCTTTTAGCTTTTAAAAATTCAAAATAAAGATAACAATAATAAAACAATTGAACTTGCCTTTTTCCTAAAGATACTGACAAGTTTAAATTATGATATGGGTCAGCTGCAAGGGGTATAATGTATATCAGTCAGTCAGTCAGTCCCTGAATCTTGTTTCTTTTGTAGGCGCAGCTCTTAAACAGCTGCACGGCATTTCGTGAAACTTTGTACGTATTAACGACACAATGTGTAGTTGTGCATATTATCTGGATATTGATTCCATTTTTTTCTGGAAAATTCGGCCCATTTGATCTTATAATTTTGGCCATGTATTGAATATCGCATTAAACAGTTTGTAAACGCCACTCCCCTTAAACCACTGCATGGAATTTCGTAAAACTTTGTAGGCTTTCATGATACAATGTGTGTATGTGCATGTAACCAGGATATTCCAACTGGTCCTTTTCAACTTAGAATTTAAGCCACATGTTGAATATCATAATACACAGTTTGTAAGCGCATCCCCTCTCTAAACTGCTGCATGAAATTTTGTAAAACTTTGTAGGCATTTAGGACGCAATATGTAGATGTGCTTCTAACCAGGAAATTTTTCAGAAAATGTCGGCCCTTTTGAACTTTGATGTTTTTTGCTGTGAAAGTTTTTAGCTGATGATTTTTAGCGAGTTATGTCCGATATCAAATTAATTTGATTTTTTAATGTATAAATTGCCATTCATTATGTGTATCATTGACAAGTAAGGGGGAGCGTGGGGTATGAGCTTGCCCACTTTTTGTTTCACAGTTTTTCATACAGTTCATCATGAGATATAAATGGGGACATTTCACATATTTGGCATCTTTTGAATATGAATAGTTTATGTACATTTCCTAGAATGCCACTTCATTGGAAAAAAGCTTGCAATTTTGTTTCAACGCCAGAAGTTAGGTGTTGTTTTGAGATTAATATTAGAAATAAAAAGGGCAAACAATGCATTTAAGTAAACAACAGGTAAGAAATATGTAACAATATATAGTTAATCATTGGTAATTTAATCTAAAGTAAAAAAATTATAAATTAATGCTATCAACAACCCAAGTATATATGCATGGGCAAATCTAAAAATTTTCACAAGGGGTTTCCAGCGATTTTTCAGTTTACCAGAATCGAGGGTCCGAAGCATATTTTCGGTAAATTTACTATGTACCCCCTACCACCTTCTAAATTCGCGCATGAATATGCTTTAAAAAACCCAGCAATCAACTTTATGACAAGCCTGTTGATATGAACTCAAAACAAATTCATGAAAATACCACCAAGGTAGTATAGAAAAAAAATCTCGCGACCTCAATTTTATCACGACGAAGCACACATCTATAGGCAAAACATGTTATGTTAATTAATGTAAGCAATGGTATATGCTGTCCAAACAAATCTTACTTCGCAATTTATTTATTAATAGTCACATAAAATTTCTCAGAAATATGATTTATGTTTATAATTTGGCATGAAATACTTACATATAATTTTCATCTAATTTCTTGACATCATTCGTTGTTCTGGAGGAATCCATTTTGCATAGGAAAACAGTTTTGATGATGAACCTTAGATGCGACACGGTGTCAAATGTGAATATTTCAGTGCACTGAATTGTGACGATTTTGACAGGTAAATATTTTCTTCTCTTTCCCACTTTTATTTGATGTGGGTTTGTCTATTACAGATTCAAAGTGCTGTTTTTTGACTTAGTGTGGTGAACACATCCTGGGACTTGATTTACTTAACCGTCCTTTACAGATATAAATGTTTGCTTTGCTACATTAATATTATTTGACTTCATGTGGTGAACACATCCTGGAACTTGATTTATATAACTGTCCGTTACAGATATAAATTTTTGCTTTGCTACATTAATATTATTTGACTTCGTGTGTTGAACACATCCTAGAACTTGATTTACTTAAATGTTTCATTCTGAGTAATGTATAATGACTGAAGGTAAACTGAAACTAACGTACCATAGCACGGCCATATCGTTCAAATGACGCTCAACATAACATTTTAAAACATCATTTATAAACAAGAATAACACACACCAACACTGGTATCCGATCTTAGCTAAACACATTTTGTAAAAAGTATTGCGTAGAAAAATTGTGCAATATCAGCATTTACCGTACAAATATTATGAGGTTAATTATGTATTATAATTAGTCAGTTGCATGTACATGACAGTAACAACATTTTGCATTATCGTTAATATAGCAATGCTTGCATATTATGGAACATTTGTTAATTAATTTTACACGTTTTACTTGTATGTATTTGTGTCTTACATAGAAGTAACGTTTATTTCACTGATGTTTTCTTGATTACTTTTTTGATATATCTTGTATATATCAGTCAAACAGAATGTGGCTTGATAAAAGCGATGACTTGTTTTGTACCACATCAGCTGTGACACAAGAAAATATGTTGGATGTAAAAAGTAACAGAGCACCCTTTACGTAGTTGAATAAGAAATCAACTTTACAATTTCTTTAATTTTCTACCTCCGATATGTATTTTTGTCACAAAATGTTGTTTTGCTTACTTTGATTAAATGATCTTATGCCTCAACGTATCTCTAGTTTAACCAAACACACCATTGAAGAATATACATATATTGATCCTTACACCCTTTCAATTTGTTTGAAAGGAATTTCTTCGTTGCTTGACCTCTTTCTTTTTTTTTGTCAATTGTCCAACCTACAAGCTGTATTTTTAATTAAAGGGTTCTAAAATGGAATGCATATCACTCTTGCAGAATATCTTGAACAATAATATGAAGTGAAGGTCAATGATGAATATACAAAATAATGTGGAATGTTAAGAAACATCCTAATTATTAATTTTTATTTTTGAAATGTTAAGTAACCCACCGGCGTTTTATTCATTTTTTTGTGAGTGTGTCTGTCAATCATTTAAACTGTTTGTAGGGTACTTCAGATTGTTTAGGTGATCACAATTGGTCAGTCTGGTAGAAACTGCTTATTTCTTATTTAATATGAATTTTTTATTTTACGTTTTTGTCCAGCGAAATTACCGGTTTTAAACAAGAGAAAATCTGTCAAATTGACAGCAACCTGGGGTTTCATTTGTGTGAATATCCATAATCCATTTGTCAACCCTGAATTGATGAACACTACATATCCAGAGAAATGGGGTACACTATATGCAATATTTTTGGCAAAAATGACTAAGTTCAACAGCTGGTGTTTTCATAATTTATCAGAAATCAAAATCCTAGCAACATGCACATCTTTGATATATTTACAATTGATCTGCAAAGGAACAGCTTCCTATCTTGAAAACTGTAGGAGTTATCCGTACAAAAGGGGTACCCTTTATGCAATATTTTGCCAAGAAATGACTTAGTTCAACAGCTGGTAATTTCTTCATAAATTACATGTACAAAATGTACCAGAAATAAAAATCCTAACAATATGAACATCTCTGACATATGTACAGTTGATCTGCAAAAGAACAACTTCCTATCTTGAAAACTGTAGGAGGAGTTATCCGTACAATAAGGGTACCCTTTTGGAAGCCGCCCGCCCACCATTTTCACCATTTCAATAACCAGATTTTCCTTTGGAAAACCCGGTTAAAATTAGCTATTAGCCTACTCTACTGTTCTGAGCAAATGTTGGTTTCAATGCAATGTCATGTTGAGTTATCTGTATGCATGCATAATTTATAAAGAAATTAAGCAACAAGAGCATCGATTAGTCACATTAGAAGGATCATTAATGCTCAAAACAGTGGTTTGCAACAAAGCTTGTGTACATGTACTTACACTGATTAATTTTCCTTTCACACTGAATTGTCTGACTGGTGTAAATACTGCCATAAGAATGACATTAGTGTGTTCACTCGTTACCTTTCGACTGGATTACGGAAATGCATTGCTCTCTGGGTTGAGCTCAAACTCCCTGCCAAGACAGCAGAGAATACAAAATACAGAGGCCAGGATTATAACAAGGACAAAGAAGCATTATCATATAACCCCTGTGCTTATGTCTCTTCATTGGTTGCCAGTGATATTTCGAGTCCAGTATAAGTTTCCTGTGACAGTTTTTATGGCGCTTCACGATATGTCACATCATACATACATTACAAGACCTTGCGAAATTACATCTTCCTGTGCGAGCATAGCTCTTATTATAAAGATGCCCATGTCTTTCAAAAACAATTTTAAAAACCCATCAGATCCTCGACTTTTATCATTTTTCATATTCTTAAAATAGTTATAGACTTCCGATATATCTAATGGGCCTTCCAAAAGGTCAGACTCTTGTTTATTTAATTTGGGAATGTCATACAAATTTAATTTTTCATAAATGTTTTCAGAGTCCACAGTTTCCTTTTTCTGATAAAGGTTATCATTGAACATCCTTAATTCATTTAGCATTTGAAATTGATTAAAAACAATAGACCCATCTTTTTCAGCTTTTGGTATACTTTTGCTAGAAAAATTTCTAGATTTAAAGCTAATGAAATATTTTGATGGGTTTTCACCTTCTTCTATCTATTTCATTTTTGATATAACACATTGACCTTGCAATCTATTTTTTCTAATAACTTCTAATCCTGTTTGTTTATTTGATAATTCTTCTTTAGATTCTACTGTAAAATTCTGTTCAAGAAGCAAAATCTCTAGTTCTAATTGTTTTTCTAGTTCTGTTGTTTTTCTTATAAGTTGAATATGATATTGATTTTCCTCTAATTTCAATTAGTAATGTATCTAGAAATGATTGGTCACTTATAATAAATTGTATAATATCATCATCTATTGTTTCAATATTTACAAAATTGTACAATGGGCAGGCATACTGCCGTTTTACATACTTTATTTTTTCTTTAATTACATATGCATATTCTTTATCTTTAAGTAGAGAATTATTAAGTTTCCAAAAACCCTTCCCTTTTAAAAATTCATTTGTTCTTACATACAAGACAACTTGGCAGTGGTATGAGCGGTAACTGTTTTCATATTTTACATAGAGAGATAAGTTGAATAATGATTCCGATATTAGAAAGAAATCAAGTCTAGCTGGTTTAATTGGTTTTTTTTTCCTCCAAGTAATTTTTTTTAAGTTGGATTATATTCACGAAATACATCTTTTAAATTAAGTGTATCCATTATCTTTAAGACTTTAAGTCTTGATTTGGGATTATTTAGGTTCTTATAGTTCATGGTATCTAAATCTTTATCAAAAACTAAATTAAAATCACCGCCTATGACCATATACTGGTTTGAGTAAACATCTTGAATCTTATGAAGAAGGTTGATGTAAAAGGCTAGTGAGTCTAAATTTGGTCCACATATATTTTTTCATAAAAAAGACAGATTTGCTATGGTACATTTGTAACATCTAATAGAAGAAAATTACCATCAATATCTTTGTGTTCATCGAGTATTGTAATTTCACAGTTATTATTGACAAGTATAGCTACTCCTCTAGAAGGCCTTATAACCCCAAAATCCCTTTATTGTGCTTTCTTCCTTTTCAACAAAGTGTGTCTTGAAGAAAATATATATTGTATCTTTTAGATTTAAAGACTTTAAATATTTACCTCCTTTTATTGATATCACCTAAGCCTTGGCAATTTAATGTCAATATGCTTGGATAACCTTTTTAGTAGTTTATCATCCATGTCTATATAAATGCTTTATAAAATAAAGTTTACAGTTCCCCAATAGAAGAAAAAAAGCAAATAAAAGAAAGGAAAAACACTATACAGCAACAATTCGGAATTGTGAAAGTTTGGATAACAGCCACAACACATATATAAATTTTAAACTTTGACGATGTTGTCCATTACAATTGACTCGGGTTCAGGTAGAACCTGACATATTTCTTGCAGCACTTAACCCCACTTCTTTAATATGTTTGAAGCCTCTAGGCGTACCATCGCGAAACGACCACCAATGTATTCTTTACGTCATTATGAATGACCGCTTTCAGCAACAGACTACCGGCCCCGTGTTCACCGTCATCCTCGGATCCGTCGTGCATTGTTCCGTCGCTACCCGTAAACCGGAACGCAACGATATTATGACTAGCACTGGCAATACTGTCTAAACGCAAAACCTCGACAATAGACCGTCTCACGTGTTTGTAGGAATCTACTGGTACCACGTGGGCCGCACACCGGTTCCCATTATTCTCTGTTGTCTTGCCCGCAGTGATCGGGATCTTAACTTATTCTCCGTTGATGATCTCCTCAGCCGTTGGGCGGGATCGAGTTTTGTCTTTATATACTGATTTACTTTTTGTAAAGATGAGTTTGGTACCTTTCAGGGTTGTTTCGATATTACGCTGTGCGTATTGTTTTTGGATTACATATAAAAGTTTTCTCTTTTCTCTAAGTTCGTCGGGCTGATGTTAAGAAACTATAACACATCCTATCCACTGTCCACCATATTTCAGTCCACAGAAAATATTCATTTCCAAGTTTTTGGTCAAAACTTTGCAGTCGATATAAACTAACTTACATCTCGCGCATGCTCTCTCCCCTTGTAATGTAATTCTTATCGCTGTTTAAACTACTATTAATAATTTTTATGCCTATAATTGTCTATCTTAATTATGTATTATAATTGTACATCACATACTTATTTTATGTTAAGCGCTTTAGAGTACTTTTTTTTTTATATTTAACGCTATTTTTTTAACTGCGCAAAGTATTGTAGATAGACCAGTGACACTGCCTTTTGCTGCTGCAAATACTGTGGACCCATGTGTTATGATTAAAACCCTTAGAAAAAAGTAGTAAAGATGCATGTGCTACATGTACAAAAATGTTATAAATAAAGTTAAAAAGGTTTAATACAGTGACTTCATGTTTTACCAAATGCTTACCCGTTTGTTTTTAAAGCGTTAAGCATAGTTCAGCGCTTTATTGTCGTTAGACCTCTTCTACCGGTGCATCGAATAACTGACTGGTAAATGTCATGAACGTAAACATTCAAACTTCCGTTTACTTTAAATTTAAACAAAAAGATATGGACACTACTTCTCATTTTCATGATGTACCATCCAAAGATAAAATTTTTATGTTCTCTTCTCCAATTGCTTCCAACAATTCACTTTTCCTTTTCTTAGATAATTTACCAACAAGTACATGTAGTTCTACTTGTCACTGAATTATAATGAATCATCTTGTAAAAAGGTGTATTCTCTTAAAATTTCACACCTGGAAAATGTCACTCAAATTGGCAGTAAATTAATTAAATATGAAAGATATCATGATAAATAAACTGTACATGAAAGATATCATGACAAATAAACTGTACATATGTCCAATAAGCAAAAAAGTTGCAATTTTGGGTAAGAAATAAATATCTAATAAATCAATTCAGTACGTAACAACAAAAGCCCAAGCATGATTCGAACTCGGGATATACGGATCATAGGTCCGACACTCTAACCACTCGGCTACGGAGTTAATTGCATGTTACCGTCGATAAACTCCTTTCAACAAAACTTCATGTAAATGGCGTTTCGATCAGAGGTCAGCAATTCTGTGATGATGTGTTATTCCACCTAAAAGTGCTAAAGACGACTTGTAAATAGCTATAGCTCGCCGCTCTTCCCACAACACATATATAAGGAACTGACTAAACACTTAAAGTTTGCATTGTAAATCTCATCTGTGTGGACGTATATCTTACCTCGCTTACATTTGTTACTTAGACGCAACAACTTCCAAGCTAAATGCAGTACATATGCACAAGAAGATTCAGAACATCAATTATAATGGTCAATGCAATACAGTTATAAAGAAAATGCACCTTATAACAACAATATAAAAGTGCAATCATAAGACAAACAAATTTATTTAACACGTCGCACACAAGGTCCAGGTGTGAAATCAAGTGTAACAAATTCAACGGCTTTTATATACCAGTTTTAGGAAAGTGTCCATTTACAAGTCGTGTTCAGCGTTAATTTACATTAACTTAAGTAATTTCGACCAATATTGTTTTTTATTTTTAATCAAAAGTAAATTGAATAAGGATAAATATGGATGATACAACTTCAACGCCATTTTGACCCTTCTGGCCTTAAAGTTTGGATACTCTCAATTGTTATTAATTAAACATATGCCAAAATTTCAATAAGTCTCGTTTCTAACTAAGCTTGCACAAAGTAAATTTCCTTTACCCAGCTAGGTTAGCGCTTTTCAGTACTTTGATTAAGTATTCATAAAAAAAACAATGCAGTCATTCTGTTAGCTGCAGAACTGTAGCGATTTTCTCTGACCAGAGAGGTATAGTTCTTCAGTTATAATCCTATTGGAAGAATTGAAACATCTTTGGATCATAAGCTATTATATTTTCCCGATGCTGTTTCATCTTCTATTTGTGCTTTCAACATTGTTCCCTTTTCATTCTTTCTTGCTTTTATATTTAATTGGGCTTTCCACTTTCAACATTTTTGCAGAAATGAAGTTTCTCATGTGATATTCACATTCGGTTGCTTGAAGTGAAGATAAAGTGTTGATATTAAATAACCGGACATAGTTATGAAAGGATAAAAGGATATAACATGGAAAGAAGTTAAGAAAAACATTTCAAATAAGAATCATAAGAAAAGAAATATATTTTGTTCGAATAATTTTTTATTACCTGATTTATCACTTGTGTCTGGCAATCTTGATTAGCAAATTATTATGAAAAAAAATCATCAAAGGAAAAATACTTTGACAAAAAGGAAACGTAATTTTGGTTTTATCTGCATGATCTGTGTTGTCTGATAGAGATCTGTATAATCTTAAATACTCTCATGTTGTTGCATTGGCAGTTATTTTACTAACATCAGAAGATGAGAGGTATAAAGACTCTAATGTTCTTACCCGGTTAAGGGCAACATAAACTTGGCCATGTTCAAATACAGAGTTGTCTATGCATATAACGACACTATCGAATGATAGGCCTTGAACTATATAAACAGTAGCTGCCTAACGGTAACAGATGAAGAATGTCTCTGATTATATATCTATTTCTAAAGATAAATTATTGTCTTACTTCCGTTTTTTCCCGATTACGACAAAGAGCACACGTTGGGTGTGACCGGTCAGCAGAGGATTGCTCACTCCTCCTAGGCACCTGATCCTACCTCTATCTTTTTGGAGGTCCGTGTTGCTCTGCTTTGAATTTGTATTTCGTTTTATGGAATTTTGAGATGGTTGACAGTTTGTTATTGTCATATTTTCCTTTAACACAGTAAGTACCATTACTTGAACACAGTGCAACATAATGGCCGAAAAAAACCATCAATGGTGTTTATAATTTTGTTATTGGAATGAACACGAACAACAGTTAACTGTACCTCTTGCACCATTAACTAAACATATTGTACATTCAAGTTTCTCAGCAACATTACTCTTGTACCTTTTGAAAGAGTTATCTAATACTAGGTTATATGGAGTTGCATCATTATCCGAGCAGTAATGGTAAGATTTAGCAAGGAATTGTTCATCTGGTAGCTTTTGCTGCTTCGGTAATTATGCAAGTATACTTGCTTAAAGAAAGGAAATATATGTAAATGATCTAAATGTGTGAGTTTTTTTTTAATAGAAATTAAACGTCTCTTCAGTAATTTGATGTCATCTGGATTCATAAAGGCCATATGAAGTCTGTTTAATAATTAAGCAACTGAATGGTCTGAAGATTGACGTATGTTTTCATTCAGAAAGAAAGGTGTAAATAAAGTCCACAAAGTGGTGTGAGTGAAAGCAAATTTTGCATGAATTGGTCGCACTGCAAAAAAATGTCCAACAATATTATATAAAATTATTTCCATCGAAACTAAAATCGCGTCAAATTGACCCATTTTATTTATAAACCTTTTCTGTATTAACCAAAGATGTCCCGATCCAAGGTATAGCTGCCAGCGATACTTGATGAATTCGTCGTACACATTCCGCCATGACGTTATTAAGTCAACCCGCGTTCTTGGTTGCCCCGTTCTGGAAAGTTCTATCCATCAAAACTAAAATCGCCCATTCAAGGGATGAAATTAGCTCAAATCTTTTGTGAAATCTCACCTTCTATTTATACCCTAAATAAGTTCCCAGTAAATATATTCACTCTTTATGTAATCATTCAAAATAATCTCATTGCAAGTAAATATTTTGATGCAAACACCCACAGACTTAAATCCGTCAAAGCGTGTCCAACACCTTGCTCTCAATTTTGCTATTTCGGGCTGGTTTATCGAAAATGAAAGTAGATTTTTAACCTATTTGACAATACTTACTTATCAGGTAAAATTCAATTATAGTTTACGGACATCAACACACGTGTTGAAATACCAAAGGTGTAAGCTGTTAATATGGTGCAGGCATTTCATAAATTATCAGCAAAATGTCTCAATTTATAAGTATACAGTAAACTTGTCTAATCCGGCGGAGGGTGGTTCTGAAAAATTTGGCCTGATTAGGCAACATCCAGTTTAGGGGACATTGTTGCGAAATAATATTAGGATGAAATGCAGTAGGTCTTGATCGTCTATTCTTCAAAATCTTCAATTTTATTTCGTAAACTGAAGTAAGGTATAATGATGTACTCCCGCGTTTCCTCGATTCGCAAGCCCTTTAAAGTGATCGGGATCGAGATCCAAATATTATTAAAACTTCCTTCTTCCGCTGGCTTCGCTCTCGAGCAGACGTCCTTTTTTCAGACAAAGTATAAATCGGATTAAATCGACTTGTTTTGTCGTTAGTTTTTAAACTTTTTCGGTTCAATACATTAAACAGATAATAAAGGCACGTTGTGCTTTTTCTTGACACGTTGTGTTTGTTTTTTGAGGCACGTTGTGCATAATTGCAATATTAATTGCAATATGAATGACTTTGAGAGTGACCCGTACGAATCGGGACAAGACTCTGAGAGATCTGATCTCTCTGATAATAATGAGAGTTCTACTCATCAGGAAACAGATTTGCATGACAACTCTGATGTTATTTCTTTAGAGCTAGAATCTGATGGAGAAAGATTTGACCCTACAGAAGGTGAGAATTCATTCTCGCTTGATGGCAGCATGGCTGCTTATTGTCAGAAATATTTTATCAACATCTGACAGAAGACAGCATCAAACGTAACATTTTAGATGCTGCCCCTGTGCCTGCGAATGCTTTCTGTACGCCTCCCAAAGTTGATGATTTTGTGGAGGATTTCATAGATTTTAATGCTATGAAATTTTTGAAAATGCAGGATAAAAGCCTGACATTTATTCAAAAGAAAATTATCAGATTATGGGGCCGTTGGCAAAAACCTGGCAGGCTGTAGATGGGGCACGGAAGGGTAAGGAAGAGAATTCAGAGTTCACAGTTTTCGACATGCTGAAACTGGTAGAACAAACCGTTGTTTTAGTTGGTCAAGCTAATGCCACTTGTTTGTACGAGCGGCGTGATAATTTCCTGGCAAAGATAATGAAAGGTGTTGAGAAAGCGAAAGAACACCTTAAGACTAATGAGCATGATTTGAGTAAAGAGAAGGAGGTGCTCTATGGTGAGACAGTATTTAAGGCTCTTGACAGAAAGAGCAAAAGCAGAAAAAGAGCCAGAGAGATCTCTAAAAAAAAATGCAATCGGAAAAAAGGCGCGTAGACCAGACGTCACAACCGCCCTTTCGTGCAGGGCCCTCACGTGGGTATGGAAATCATGGGGACAGACAGTCTACATGGATGCCAAAAGAAGTCTACATGGATGTCGAAACAAGGTACTCAGAGTAATAGAAAACCTGTGCAGTCAAACTACAAGATTCCAAAGAAACCAAGATCAGGAGAAAACAGGTATGAAAATTACCAATGGTATTCCTCTTGTTATGGAACAAATAACAAAAATATCAAGTCTGAACAACCTGCATGCCTCGGTGACACATCTCAGGTTCAAAGAAATTTGTCAAGACAAAATACCCCTAGGGGGAAGATTAGAAGCATTTCGAGAAAACTGGGAAATGATAACAAAAGATCAAAACTTATTGGAGAGTATCTCAGGTTACAAAATAGAATTCAGTTCAGAACCAATTCAGAGATTTCAACCAAAACAAATAAAATTATCTGAAAAAGAAATGCAAATTCTAAATTCAGAAATAGAGGAGATGTTGGTCAAACAGGCAGTGGAGATTGTTCAGACAAAAACAAATCGTCAGTTTGTCAGTCATTTATTTGTACGCCCCAAAAAAGATGGGGGAATGAGACCAATATTCAATTTGAAAACTCTAAACCAATTGGTAGTAAACAATCACTTCAAAATGGAGGGGTTTCAGGTAGTAAAAAACTTGATACAGAGAAGGGATTGGTTATGCAAAGTAGATCTGAAGGATGCATACTTTTGCATACCAATATGCAAAGATCACAGAAAGTATCTAAGGTTTCAGTACAAAGGACAGATGCTACAGTACAAAGGACTGCCATTTGGGCTGGCATCACGTCCTAGACTCTTTACAAAAATAATGAAACCAATCATTGCGCTATTAAGACGCATAGGAGTCCGCCTTGTGATTTACTTAGACGACATATTCTTGCTAAATCATTCAAAAGAAGGGCTCTCAAGAGACAGAGACACACTCTTATGGTTGCTTCACAATCTAGGCTGGTTAATAAACTGGAAAAAATCAGTTCTAACACCATGTCAGCAACTAGAATTTCTGGGTCTAACAATAAATTCAGTGGAAATGGAGATAACTTTGTCAGCAACCAAAGCAGAGAGTATCAAAAGAAAATATACAGACATGATAAGCAAAACAGAATTGTCAATACAAGAGTTGTCAAGTTTAATAGGAACACTGAATGCCACAGTAGAAGCTGTCATCCCAGCCTCACTGTATGTGAGGGAGCTTCAAATGTTTCAAAGAAAATGCCTGCTAAAATCACAAAGAAATTATCAACAAATGAATATACTGCCCCAGACTTCCAGAGGGGAGATAAACTGGTGGCTACAGCAGCTGGAACATTGGAATGGAAATCAAATTCGATTGTCCTCAAATCCGGACTTGGTAATAGACACAGATGCGTCGAAAACAGGGTGGGGGGCAGTATGTCTCACTCAGAACTTAAGGATGGGGGGACCTTGGAATCCCTCAGAGAAAAAAATTGCATATAAATGTACTGGAACTGAAAGCAGTACAGTTTGCAATTCAATCACTGACACAGTTGTTGCGTATCTGAACAAAATGGAGGGGGGGGGGGGGGGGGGGCAGATCAGAACTGTTATTACAAACAGCGAAGCAGATTTGGACTCACTGCCTATCCAAAAAAGATCATGATTACTGCATAACATTTGCCCGGAATACAGAATGTTCAAGCAGACTTGGAGAGTCGTCAGATGAGGGATACCAGCAACTGGATGCTGAACAAGGGAATATTCAAACAAATAAATCAAATGTGGGGGTAATTAAAAATAGATCTCTTTTCAGACAGGTTGAACACACAACTGGATAATTACATGAGTTGGCGACCAGACCCATATGCGATGGGAATGGATGCATTCCAGATACTCTGGAACAACAAAAGAGGGTATGCTTTCCATCCATTTTGCCTGATAACAGGTGTTTGTCCAAAGTTCTGAAAGAAAAGTCAGAAATTTTCATGATAACTCCTGCATGGCAGACTCAACCATACTATCCACTACTTCTGACCTTGTCAGTAGACAACCCAATTCTTTTACCACCCATGAAAAACCTGCTACTGTCACCAGAGGGAGTAGTGCACCCACTAGTCAGCAGTCAAACCTTAAAGCTAGTGGCTTGGAAGGTTTCAGGAGACAAAAACAAGCAGCAGGATTTTCGGAGCAAACTTCCGAACTCTTGGCTACAGGTTAGAGACAAGGAACTCAGACAGCTTACAACAGCTGCTGGAGACAGTGGGATAGCTGATGTCAATCAAAACAAGTTGATCCATTTCAAACCTCTGTGGAATATGTAGCTTATTTTTTGGCTGAGTTATATGCAAAAAGCTATGAGTATAGCACAATTAACAGCTACAGGTCTGCAATATCTGCATTCCATGCGGGAATTGAAGGCAACAAAATTGGTAAACATGACCTCATTTGTCAACAAAAACCCACCAAGGCCAACATACATGCAAATGTGGGATGTAAATAAAGTACTCTCATATATCATAGGCATGGTGAATAACAAAGATTTGTCACTGAAGGAAATTTCAATGAAGCTGTTATGTTAATGGCTCTTGCCTCAGCAAGCAGGTCATCTTAAATTTACAAATTTGATATTGAGAACATGAACATCACTGAGGATGAAATTATATTTACTTTGAAAGATTTAACAAAGTCAAGGAAAGTGGGACAAAGCACAATTTCGGTCAAGTTCACAAAATATGAAGAACACCCAAAATTAGATAGCATTTCTTGTACAATGGAATATTTGGAGAAAACCAAAATAATTAGGGCAGAAGAAAAACAGTTGTTTGTGAGCTTCATAAAACCAAATAAAGCAGTTAAATCCTGTACAATAGCAAATTGGTTGAAAAATCTGTTAGCACTGTCAGGAATAGATGTCTCAGTTTTCAAACCCCACTCAACAAGAGGTGCAAGTACTTCCAAAGCTAACAAGTATGGTTTATCAATTGAACAGATTATCAAGTAAGGAAATTTGAAGTCTTGTAAAAAAATTTAAAAGTTCTACAATCGCCCAATTGTTGATGAAGATAACAAATTTCAGGAATTTGTTTTGAAAATATAATTCTGGGCTTTAAACAATACATCATTATACTTTACTTCAGTTTACGAAATAAAACTGAAGCCGAAGTCGTTTTTGGATTTACAACTTTTATTGCAAAACAGAAGACAGCCTGTAAAATTACAAGAAATTTCTAATTATATGTATTGAACTATTAAACAAAGTAACTTTCAAAAATATCTTACATTGATGTCACATTATATGCACCAAGATACATATTAATAATGTAATCAGTTGTACAATATATTGCTAGGACAGGTCTGGGTCATGTGCCCACCTTTAGTAGCTATAGTAATAAGGTAACAGCAGTTATGCTGCAAGTACATATCAACACTCAAGAAGATCATTATATCATTCACTGGATAGTGTTGTTATAAATACACAAGTTACCTACACACAAATAGTGAACATTGTAATACATTCTAAATAGGACACAACCCTACTGGTGTCTATAGTTCCCTATCATAAACATATTATGTGTTTATTTAACAACCCGACAAGGATACTTATTATCACCATTTCACAACCTTCCTAACTTAGCAGCTCAACATACAAACATATGACTAGAATGCATAATTACTAACTGTATTTGAGCATTTAATAAAGAAAATATGACCATCATGTCAAATATCAAGCAAGTAATCATTATAACTACAAATCTCACTTTTGCGAAATGTAAACAATGATAACAGGAAACACTATTTGCTACATAATTACAGAACCTAAACTGAGACTTCAGTATGAACGGAAACGCAGTTTCCGGAATACCTAACCACATTTATAACAGACAAGATAAATTCAATAATGTGATCAAAACTCATTTCACAGTATTATATAATCAATAAAACAACTCGATAATTGTATCAGTAATACTCAATAAAAGTATTTCTACAGATAAACATCAAACGACTGAATGGTGAAGCTACCGAAATGGCGGGAATACAAAATTGTGATCAGTGCATAGATTGCATCATTCAAAAGAATGACAGATGATTTTAACGATTATTCTTAGATAAAATAATATGAATATACACATTTAAATTCAAGTACACACCTGTGGAGTCGCCCAAGTGGCTCAAAGTAGCTTACAGACCATCAAAGGTAACGCACATGGCATCTATCGGTCACAGTTCTCAATTTGTGTTATGTCACCAAGTTCAATGATAAAACAATAAAAGGTCATGGTAGAGATACAACAAATCCGGAAAGTGAGAACGGAGTCTACAATTATGCACTTGGCTACAAAACTGAAAATTTTATAAGTGCGCTTTAGCGCACGCAATGAAATTATAATTTTACGAGTAAACTGAAGTAAGGTATAACATTCCCACCCAGCCCATCTCTCCCCCCCCCCCCCCCAAAAAAAAAAGAAGTTGATTATAACAAATATATCAGTTTACTTAAGTTTATCAGTTTATAGCATACAATACATAGTTTACCACAGTCTGTAAAATTAAAAAAAAATAAGTAAATAAATTTGTGATATAACAAAGAATGCATATGTAATCGTTTGTGACTTATACTCGTTTCTGATTTCAGAGACAAGACTTAAATGCTGTACCAAATGAAGAGGGATAAAAATAGCTGACAGGTCTGGAGGTGCCCAGAACAGGCAGATATTAGGACACAACTTATCAGCTGATATTATTATTTTCAAAATTTCGTTTATAACTTCAACCAGATAGTGACATTCCACAAAAATATTACCTTGCATCTTATATGTTTTATATGTTTTAAAGATGGAATAAAGTTGTTTTGATTTTGATAACAAATTGTGTATTTATTTATCTGCTAGCAGAAGTAAGTCTTTGATCGTTCGCCATCGTCAGAAGGAAGTTTTAATAATATTTGGATCTCGATCCCTATCACTTTAAAGGGCTTGCGAATCGAGGAAACGCGGGAGTATACATCATTAAACCTTACTTTACTTTACTCATAAAATTATAATTTCATTGCGTGCGCTAAAGCTCACTTATAAAATTTTCTATTCTTCTAAAATATATTAGACCTCCTCGATCGTGATTACAGTGCCAATTTTCATTTCGATTTTTGAAAAACAATAATTGCATAACAATACGTACAATGGAAATAATTTTTCAATCAAATCATCGTAATATATAAATAATTTTCAAACGAGAGAAATCCGACACTAGACAGGTGCATGCTTCCCCGGAAATTGTTAAACAAACATTGACCACGCGACAAGTCAACAGGTGGCTGATTACGTAATTATGATGGCGAGAATTGTTTTGATGCAGGGAACAATGGATAAATATTTAAGAATTTAATAAATAATAGAGCACTTTGACAGAATAAAATGTAACTCTGTAAGTGCAACGGGAATTACAAACGATATCGGCGGTCTTACTCTCGCGGTATCCAGAATCACGACCTGAAAAAATGGGGTGAAGTATAATCTAATTGATCTAATTTTAGCTTTAAAAAATGCGTATTTATTTATAACAAGACTTAACGGTATAAACTAAAATGAGTTGCTTGTTTGGATTTATATTCACAGTTGTTTAAATCAAAAGCAACGACGGGAAAATTGATCGATAAGTGGCCGGATTACGGGAGATTACTCTCACTAATTATAAGAGATCGGTTCTTTTCCTCGCGGCTGGTTTCCCCCCACCCCACCCCACCCCTTTTGCTTGTCACATTTTTTTGGTTGAGCATTCCCCCCTTAAAAGAAGATACTACATGCCTTACACAAGATTTGTTATCGCCAACTACCAATATACCAATTCTGATCGTGAATTTCATATTGTGCTTATTGAATACACATGACTTGCCGTTATCAATCTACTAAGATACCTATTATCGTCATGGCTTACATCAGTATTGCATCCGCTTCTTCTTGTGCTCCAATAGAAGTAACTAATGAAATTGGCAATTTAAACTCTAGAAAAGCTGTTCGTTTGGCGGAATTTGCACCATAGCCAGGTTTCTCAGGTCTTTGATGTGGACAACTTGTTCCCAGGGCCTGCTCAAAGCATGGGAATAGGTGGTCAACTGTTCCCAACGTCTATCTAACCTAGCCATATTCCTGCTCACAAAATTGTTGGCAGGTCGGTTGTTTAAATGCATGTTCAATTCTTATGAATAAGCCAAGACCAAAAACGCCAGTTGGTGTTTTGCTGATGTATTTTATACAAACATATACAAGTAAATCCAATATACACATACAAAACGTATATAGTAAACACTTACATTTATATTATTCTTGGCTCACACTGTATATTACACAACACATTAGGTGTTTCGTATCTTGTAACATTATAAAGGTAAATTTGTCTCTCTGGACATTACAGGTATATTCTATTAAGAATTTAAAGCAAGAATATATCAAATTTTCTATTTTGAAAAAAAATTGGATACAGTGATTAAGATTATAAAAACTATGTTCTAGAAAAACATGTATATCAATTATATTATTATTATCATCAAGCATAAACATTATTTAGGAATTATTTTTTGCAGAATTTCCTTGTAACTTTAAATGCACTGCTTTGTAAAGCTTTCTACTTTTGTTTCGTTGACGTGAACCACTTTTCTCGTTGTACCATTCTTCTACCTCCTTTAGATTTTGAGGAAGTTCTACACCACGTGTTTCTGGCACGTACATGATTATGAACGTAACAATAAAACACATCGCAGAAAATATAGTTCCTGGAGCCCAAGGAAATTTTCCGGCCTACGAAAAAATATATACATTATTTTAAATTACACTTGATATTTGAAAAGAGTGTTCTACAACATGTGTATAAATGAATAAATATATATATATATATATATATATATATATATATATATATATATATATATATATATAAAAACACACACACCAGTGTTCCTACAAAAGGGGAAATTATTGCTCCCAGCCTTGAAAAAGAAGACGAAACGCCTATTCCAGTGTTCCTGAAAAAAATCCATAACGTTTTGAAATTGAAGCAATAAATACCATGATGCAATTTTCTAAAGATATAATAGTTAAATATATTTAAGGCCACATAAAATTAATATTTAGATGCTAATCCTGATTTCCAAAAAATTGGGCGATTGGGTGGATTTTGTTTTAAAAATAATATCTATATCACCGTCCATCTTCTTGAAATAACAACTGCTACATTTTTTTTAATTATCCAAGCTCATATGAGTACAGAAACCAATTCGTAATATTAAATTCCATTTTATTTCAACTGGTAATCCATGTAGAAATTTTTGTTTCCTTAATATGATAACAAATATGACTGGAATCAAACAATTCATTTTTTGTAGACCGAGCCCGACTTTTTTCCCAGAATATTTTGTTTCCACTCAATTTATATTTCGAAATAAAATTAAATACATCGAGTGGGTCAATTTAAGAGGGGCGGGCGGGAATAAGAATCAAAAATTAATTTCATGTGGCCTAATTTTTAACAAGTTCAAGTTAGAGAAACGGAGATTTATATACCTCAAATTTGTAGGATACAGTTCTGGTGTAAATAAAAAGAGAATGCTGAATGATCCGGTAATGGCCGCTTTTCCAACAAAAGTTGCTACAACGGAGGCCATCTGTAAAACGCTATCCCTTCCTATGAAAAATTTAGAATTTGTTGAGAGTAAATTGAGAGTATTCTTGACATAAAAATGTAAGCCTGAGTAAGTTTAGACACAATTTTAAGAAGCAACTAGACATCATTGAGATGTTGACCATTTCAAATGGCCCCGCTTCAAAAATGAAAAAATATTTGTAAGATGGAGAGCATTTCAGAGGATTTTAATTTGACCTTAACCTATAAGAAATTTACCAGTTGGCATAAAATTTTCATGCAAGCTCACAAACCCTTATCAACAGGTATTTTCTTGGGGTTTTATTTAAGGCAGAATAACGGAATGATAACAAATGATGGTTAAAAACTGGATTTCAATGAGATCTGCTATGGTCTTTACATTTGACCTTGAAATTTGGTTTAAGGTCACTGCACATTCTTTACACTAAACTCTGTTTAGGTAAAGTAGGAGCCAGATAGGACCAAGATATATTCTCCGGAAAAAAGGTTTTTGCGCTGTCAGATATGACCTTGAACTAGAAACACCATTCAAGGTCACTGCAAGTTACAGTTGACCTTAAAATTTGGTTCAAGGTCACTTCACATTCTTTACACGAAAGCTCTGTTTATGTAAAGTAGGAGCCAGATGGGGGTCTAAGAAATATTCTCTGGAAAAAAAAGTTTTTGCGCTGTCAGGTATTGACTTTGACCTAGAAACGCCAATCAAGTCACATCCTTTGAACAAAAAGAACCCTGTGGATGAAGTTTGAGCCAGATTGGTTCCAGATTGTGTAGCACAAGTCCACACATGTGACACCTCTACAGCGAAATACGTTTGAACTGTTGAGGTCTGCGTCTTTTATAGGGGTTGTGGGGATGAAGAGAAATATGACGGACAGTCTTTAAACTTTCCTTTTTTTCTTGGTGTTTGTTGCACATTTCCAATATAAAAATAAACAAGAGGCCCATAGGCCACATCGCTCACCGTAGCATCAATCGTTCAAAGGATAATGTGTCATATGGCCCCTCGGTAGATTAACGAAAACTAATGTCCGAGATCTACACTTATTTTTGCATATACTTAACCTTTGAGATATGTACCATTTATGGAATACCATTTTTACCGAAAATAAGAAGATCCTATGGAAGATATTTAAATAAATTTTCAGTAGGGGTAAACTGTTAACTTCCAATTCCCTTTCATTTTAGCCCCCCCCCCCCCTTTATAAAGCTATCAAAATATATGAGAGCATGTTGGTACATTTTCTCCCTCAGCTACCTACTATTTATTGTATTTTATTTTAATCTACCTTTATGTCAAAAAGGAAAATTGTACCTCAAGTGCTGAATGCGCCCAATTTCTCGAATTAAAAACAATCAAAATATTAATTGGTCTTCCCCATTGTAAACTATTGTCGTTTACCTGGCGTGAACTCGTGTGACGTTTTAAAACCTTACATACTTGATCGATAAATACATTCGACTGAAAAATGTTGTCATGTGATATGTTAAAGAGCTATTCAATGTATTGACAGGCATATCACTCTGTTATACTAAGGCTCACCCATATTTTTCATTTTTATTCAAAAACAACAAATGGTACAGACCAAGATGATTTTCTGCTGGAATATTTTCTTAAAGCCGAACAAAACTCATAAATAGCCACTGCAACACAGGTATATAAACCATTTGATTTCGTTACACCCGATTACACACCTAAAACTCGTGGCCGAGTATGCATTTGTTTCTTGTGCATATGTGCATTTTATGTGAATAATGCATTGTCATTTGATGTTAGTACTTTTCTGGCTTAAAAAAAAGTGCGTAAAATTTCATAAATTCATCGCGACCGAGTAACACTGCCAGGCAAGATGTACGTCCACACATTTGAGACGTATACAGTAAAATACTTTAAACTATTAAGAGGTATGCGGCTTATATAGGGGTTGCAGGGAGAACGGTGATGAAAGAGAAATACGGCAGACAATATGGTTAGTAAATAGAAAATTGTAAACAATTAAAACAAGGGAAAATGCACTAAAACAAAAAAAGAGAACAATTTATTTTTCAAAATGAATCATATATATTACTACAAATTTCCGTCAGCAAATATAATCTCTGTTTTGACCGAATAGCCTCAAGAAAATGCTAAGCATCTTAAAAAATTCAAAAGACATTGCATTAATCGATCATTACGCAGATATCATACCAAATTTATTGTATTTGTTAAGTATTAAGTATTTCAGTATGTTGTTGATGCATCAAATTTTGCTCATTTTGCGCAGGGAAACAGTCAGCTGCCTGATTTACTGAAGCCTAATTATGTTTGATTTGATACGTTAAAATTCCAAAAGTTCCCAAAGTTCAAAAGCGTCAAATAATGAAAATGAAACGAAAATCAAAACAAGCTAAAACCAGTCACAACTGAAAAATGTCAATGCATTGAAATATTTAAACCCAATTTACTTTAAAAAATCGGCACCAATATATCTTGCATGTTTCAAAGATTTCTTTCGAACGTGAACTGTTGCACAACAAACAAATTGATCTGTGATAGGTTGACCCTTTTATCATGCGTTCAATATGGCTGCTTTAAACAAAGAACCTGGTTTTCGAAATATGGAATAACGAAACCGAAGTTAAAAACTGGTTGAATCCCCTCTTCCTTTATTATAATTTTTGAATTAGCACTTAATTTTAACAATTTATATTTACCTTTCCATAAGGACGATTTATGCTAAATTACGTTGAATTTGACTCAGTAGTTCTTGAGAAGAAGAATTTTAAAAACGCACCCCACCTTTTTTTTTTTTTACAGTTTCAAGTTTTTCTCCGCTTTGAATACAAACTGGCCTTTTATTCCTGCAAATTTATATTCACCTTTCCATAGGGATGCTTTGTGCCAAATTTAGTTGAAATTGACCAAGTGGTTTGAGAGAAGAAGTTCAAAATGTGAAAAGTTTACAGACGGACAGACAGACGGACGACGGACAAAATGTGATCAGAATAGCTCACTTAACCTTTCAGCTGAGGTGAGCTAAAAAAGATAAATCCTTCTCCGAGCCATGAAGGCGCATAAGACCGGTGCTTACCCCCGGTTTCCGTGGTGCTAAGCGGATGAGAGTCATCGACTCCCCCAGGAATGGACAGAAGCGCTGGTTAACTCCCAGCTAATGCCGGTACCCAATTTCAGCTGGGTAGACATTTCCAGTATACTTAGATTTAATATCATTGCTAATTATGAATTTATCTTGTTAAAAAACCATAGTGATATCTACAAGATGCAGGACTATTAATATTAGCCGCAAACTCGATGGTATCTCTGTAATGTTGCAAAACTGTTTTTTTAATGCGGATGACTTCGATCTGTTTATATATTAGAACTCCTTTAGATAAGGTGATTTAATTGTTCATGGTGCACAAACTTACCGTTAGATATAAAAATCAAAACCAGATAAAACACACCAACATTCCTTTATCCAGTGCAAGATGAGCTTCTAAATTATCATTGGCTGTCCCAAAATGAAACCGATCAAAATCAGGCTGAAATATTCACTTTGTGTTGACATACAACGAGAAATAACTGGCACATGGACTATACTTGTTATTTTAGAATTAATTAATGCCTTACACATAAACTACAATGTTTAACCTATTATGCTTCCATTGCCCACTTATGGATAAATCAGTAAAAACCTATACGCATTGCACATCCCATATGGGAAAATTCAGTTATTCCATATGGAATTACTGCACATCGTGAACATAGAATGATATAACGACAGCATTTCAGGTCAACACATTTTAATGCAAAAATTTAAACAGGGTACCCCTATAGTACATAATATAAAGGGGAGTATTTTAAAGATCATTCAATAATCCATGTGGAAAGCCACTAGCCCAATGCAACAAACCATTCGCCACATCTCGGCCGATTCGTACCTTATTGCTAGCGCTCTCGAGCGCTAGCAACTACGTTAGTCTTCTTTACTGGAATACGCTTCATGGTAGGGCATTCTGGGAATACTGTACTTCTATAGATAAACTGTGCCATGTGAATTTCGTTTTATCATCTAAATATGATCTGAAGAAACTGTAGCTTAGGTTTTATAATGCCAAGTTATTTCAAAAATTATTTAAATTTTATATGTCACGGGTGATTTATTAATGGAATATTTATTAAAATATGTTGATAAATAGCTAGCTCTAACTTAATTACCTTCAACCTCGGAAAACAATTTCGGATATGTTTTCCGAGCTTGTCGGAAAAGCCCGAGAATACAAAACAGTACCAATGTTTTACTGATCTTGAAAATGTTCACCTCGAAATTGAAATTACAGTAAATACAGAAGAATAAAAGCACATTTAATGAGTTACGCAGTCGCCGATGTGAAGCTCACTCTAGATTCACATTTCTATAAAAATAGACTTCCACCCCACTCCAACACAATAATTATTCCAGTGCACCGCTGTGCCTTCCTCTTAATAATAAATCGATTCAGAAAATTAAACCAATCTTTTAGAAATCGCCTTTTGTGTTTTATGACGGCTTCAGCGCTAGCTCATCAATCTCTTTAAAAGATAAGCTTGTTTAACATCGGATGTATGACGTATTCCACCATATTGGAACTACTTTTTGAAAAACGATGGTGGAGCCCAAAACACCGTTAAAAACTATCGTCGAAACCGGGAATTCGGAGTATTGTTTGTTGTGCAGAAGTCAAAGTAAGAGATTACACTGTCTTACAAAGTGAACGACTAAAGAAGAGTAATTAAAAAAAAAATTCAGCAATTTACCGTCTATTATCTCTTTAATTATCTCTGCTTCATAATATGTTTTGTGAAAGTTGTATACATAAATGTCAGCAGGGAATTGAGTTTAAGACAACGTGCATTGACAATATTTCTCAATTTCTCTGTATGCGACAAAAACGGATGCCAAAAACGCCATCGTCCACTCTGAAATCGAATTTCATTCGTCATTGATGAATAAATGTAGGATACTAATTCGAAGCTCATTCAGACGCAGATCCAGCAATATGGAAAGTGGAGGGGGGGTGGGGTCCCATCGATGCAATTCAATTCGTGTAAAATTCAGTGCGAATTAATTTATTATTCGTCAAAAAAAAACCTTAACAACCCCCCTACCCCCCCCCCCCCCCCCAATAAAAAAAATCAAAACCAGCAAAATCTTTTTGAAAATCTCTCGTGGGTAAAATTTAACAAACATTTATCTCGTTAATATCCTAATTCACACATTGTTGAGCGTTTAAGTTTGATAATGATGATTTGCATAATTTCTAGCTTCATTAAATAAGCAATGAAAACGCACATCTCTGCTTTATAGAAAGGCTTAGAAAAAAAAATAATTCAGCAGATTTGTTACAAGAAACGATTATAATGATATTTATTGGTATTTTTTCTATTTCTTCAAAGTTTTATTTCGACTATTTTTCGAATTTGATAATCAATCCATTGCCCTGTTAAATAATACCATCTATTTTATGCATATAAAATCGATGACTTTATTTTACGGGAAAAAGGTTATCTTAATTTTGGTCGGGATCGGCCTGCAGCCTTATTCTTATCATTTAAGTCGGGACGCTCTGGTTCGACTTCTTTTTCATCAAGTTGCTGGATACAGAGTAAGTTAAAATTTGGGGGAAAATTTTCACAACTATTTGTCATAACTATTTTTGCATCCGTCTTAAATATCCCTCCTACCCATTCCCATTTGTTTAAGGTTTAAAGTTTTCAATACAGGTATGCTTTGTTTTTTGCTGCTGGCCTTTCCTTTGTTTTGCAGAATATTACGTTGGAAGATCGTTGCATGAGTTCGTTTCCAGAAAAGTCGCGGCATGCACTGATGTGGCGCTTGCGCACACCAAAGCCTACATAAACTTTGTATTATTGTGAAGTTGTCACCATTGAACTGTGAAGGGGGGTAAAATGTTAAACTATGTTGTTTGTACAATATTTGCTTGATGTTGATTCTCATTGTTTTGTGCATATAACTTATACTTAAATAAGTAACCACCCGCGGTTTACTCGGGGTGGTCTTTTGAATTTATATGTTGTGTGTTTTATGAATTTTGATGCATTTGTTGAATTTGTGTGGGTTTGCCCAAAAGTTCTCACAGAGTGCAATGTCACGGCCAATGTTCGCCAAATAAAAGTAAAATCAAATATATTGTTCTCATTTCCCTGTATAAATAAAGATCTGACTAAAAGCGGCAATGATTTATATTATTTTTTAGCTAGCATTGCAGAATAATACATAACCCACATAAGCAAGTTATGAAATGCTGCCACCTAATAAGCTCGTATGAAAAACCAAAGAAAGCATTTTACTGTTTATATTAACATCTGCCTCTGGATCATTTAATCAATTATTCATAAAGAATAATTGAAAATACGTTAATTATCAATATTGTCGACTAGAACGTAACACAGAAGGAACAGCTAATTTCTCCATATGAAGGTTACTATAGTACATGTAATTACAACTACCTAAAGGTCTGGCAGTGGGTTCAGTTCAGTACTCTCAATGTAGCTTTAGTTTTCATCGATCCATGCAAAGTCAACACAAAATTCAAAGACAGCATACAATGTAAAACTTACCTATTATAGCTACTTATATAATAACTGACATTTAATTAGCTAAACAATACATTTGAAAGAAGCTTTTAAAAGTTAAACGAATGTGTGTAATCATACGCGAACGTCGTTTTACTCGATTGCGTATATTGATGGCTTGTCAGTTCAAAACTGTATGAACTACAATCGGTTTAAATTGTTAAAAGTAGAGAAAAAACACCTTGTGGATGTTAATATAAATCTCTGTTTTAAGCGATACTGCTTTGTATAAATTTTAAAATTTCCACTTGTTTACTCAGAGAAATAAACACGATGCTGAAGGAGAGTACTTTACTTCAATGAAATGTCGATAGGGTTTTATTTATAAGAAATAAACTAAGGTCCGTTGTTCGAAATTCTTTTAAACAAGCAATTTTTAAATTAATTTAAAGTATTTAGATTATAGATTGAAAAAATCGCCTTTAAGATCAGACGCGATGCTATCTCCGCAATGAGATTTCCACTACCTAGTTCCAAACTTATACTTTCGTGTTAAATGATAATTTTCGATTTCGATAAATAGTTTCAATTAAAAATATAAAATAAGACTTTATTAATAAGCATTCAATTGCATTTTGTTTGCAATTAAAAAAAAAAATATTCTAACTCCAAAAATAGCCTGGTAATGCACACTATGTTTTGGGCATTAACAGATTTAAATACAAATGAAGAACTAATCTCAAGGAAAATTATCTAAAACTGAGGAACGTCGCGTGTGTCCTTAAATAAGCATCTTACTTAAAAAAAACCATATGTCCCAGAAAAAAGAGGGGTTACAGTAACAACCCCGAACCCGACCCCCCCCCCCCCCCCCCCCCCCCCCCCCCGGGATCAACCAATGGCGTTGTGAGAAGATTAACTATAATACCCTTTAATACGGTTTAATACTCTTCCTACGTTTTTAGCTCACCTGAGCTGAAAGCTCAAGTTAGCTTTTCTGATCACTTTTTGTCCGGCGTCCGTCTGTCTGTCCGTCTGTCTGTCTGTCCGTAAACTTTTTACATTTTTTACTTCTTCTCCAGAACCACTGGGCCGATATCAACCAAACTTGGCACAAAGCATCCTTAGGTAAAGGGGATTCAGGTTTGTTAAAATGAAGGGCCACACCCTCTTTCAAGGGGAGATAATTAAAAATCATTGAAAATTTGTTGGTATTTTTCAAAAATCTTCTTCTCAAAAACCATTCGGCCAGAAAAGCTGAAACTTGTGTGGAAGCATCCTCAGGTAGTGTAGATTCAAGTTTGTTCAAATCATGATCCCCGGGGGTAGGGTGAGGCCACAATGGGGGAGGGGTTGAATTTTTACATAGTAAATATATAGAGTAAATCTTTAAAAATCTTCTTCTTATAAACCATTTGACCAGAAAAGCTGAAACTTGTGTAGAAGCATCCTCAGGTAGTGTAGATTCAAGTTTGTTCAAATCATGATCCCCGGGGGTAGGGTGGGACCACAATGGGGGGGTCGAATTTGTACATAGGAATATATAGTGTAAATCTTTAAAAATCTTCTTCTCTGAAACTGATCAGCCAGAAAAGCTGAAACTTGTGTGGAAGCATCCTCAGGTAGTGTAGATTCAATTTTGTTCAAATCATGATCCCCGGGTGTAGGGTGGGGCCACAATGGGGGGTTGAATTTTTACATAGGAATATATAGAGTAAATCTTTAAAAATCTCCTTCTTATAAACCATTTGACCAGAAAAGCTGAAACTTGTGTGGAAGCATCCTCAGGTAGTGTAGATTCAAATTTGTTCAAATCATGATCCCTGGGGGTAGGGTGGGGCCACAATGGGGGTGGAATTTTTACATAGGAATATATAGAGTAAATCTTAAAAAATCTTCTTCTCAAAAACCTTTAGGCCAGAAAAGCTGAAACTTGTGTGGAAGCATCCTCAGGTTGTGTAGATTCAAATTTGTTCACATCGTGATCTCTGGGGGTAGGGTGGGGCCACAATGGGGGGGTCGAATTTTTTACATAGGAATATATAGGGTAAATCTTGAAAAATCTTCTTCTTGAAACTGATCAGCCAGAAAAGCTGAAACTTGTGTGAAAGCATCCTCAGGTAATGTAGATTTGTTTATTCATACCATGATCTTATTTTTACATAGGAATATATAGAGAAAAATCTTGAAAAATCTTCTTCTCAGAAACAAATTGGGCAAAAAAGCTGCAACTTGTCTGGAAGCATCCTCAGGTAGGGAAAATTCAAATTTTTCAGATTATGATCCCTGTGGGTAGGGTGGGGCCACAGTTTGAGGGGGGGGGGGGTGTCAAATTATTACATAAGAATATATAGGGAAAAACTTTCTAAAACACAAATTGTCTAGAAAAGCTTTAGTCAGTTCAGTCTTCAAATAGTCTAGATTAAAATTTGTCAAAATCATATTCTTCAGGAGTAGGGTTGGGCCACATGGGGGGGGGGGGGGGTCCAATTTTTCAAAGGAAACATTTAAATTGTTCACAAAAATTCAAATGCAAGCATTTTGACATATTGTTGATTCTTTAAAATTGTTTAGACTCTGGCCCCTGGACAATTCTTGGACCTCAAAAGGGGTTTAAAGTTTGATGTAGGCTTATAGTCCATATATAAATAGTTGTTTAGGTCTGATCATCTTCTCGAGAACTGCAATGCTCAATATGTGATATGACTGTAAAATCATCCTGTTACAAAGGGGGTCAATGATAAACATAAGAATATGCAGGGGAATTTGTTTTATACAGGATCTATTATACGACATTGTTCAGATATTTTGTATATGACTCTATAAAGCTGATTTTATTATATCTGTTGTTACTCAGGTGAGCGATGTGGCCCATGGGCCTCTTGTTTTGTTTCCTGCCAGACTCTTATTTGATGGCCCGCAGTTAAACTATTTTTCCTCACCTTGCACATTGGTGCTAGCACATGCTAGGACAAATTATTTCAAAATTTAAACAAGAGGCCCACAGGCCTTGGTGGTCAACCGAGTACCATAGCCCGTAGATGAACCCGACAGGAAGTCTCATGTTTGCATTTTAAGCCAAGTTCTAAGCCGAAACTTCTCCAACTGTAACCCACGCATTTATTTGATGCTTGCAAACCTCAATTCATGAGAGGGAGAGGCAAGAATCGTAGGAAAACCCAGCTTCCATGGTCAAAATTGTAAACTTTTGTTTAAAAAAGACCTGCGATCTTTAAATGGTCACTTACCAATGATTGCACAAAAGAATTTCGTTACATTTAATAGCCCTGGCGCGCTTTTGTAATTGAAGTTGCACTTTCTAACCCTTTTATCAAACTATTGTGAAGACAAACGAATTTAACAAGATATCTGTGAGCCAATGCTTACTAGTAATACCCCTGCTCTGAAGTGAATATGCAAAATACAAAACTATATCCCACGATATGGCATGCCTAAACAAATAGTGTGTTAAAATTTCAAGTATCTGCGATAAATAGTTAATGAGAAATCTTTGATGAAAATTTGTTTGAAAATTTAGGCTAAAAAATAAACAAAGTCGTCATTTACAGGAAGTTGAAGCCCGATTAGTACAATAATATATCCCACGATATGGCATGCCTAAACAAATAGTGTGTTAAAATTCTATGCGTCTGCAATATATTGTTGCTGAGAAATCTTTGACAAAAATTTGTTACTAAATTTGGGCTAAACAAAGTCGTCATTCAACAGCAAGTTGACTTCTGATTGGTAACAAATAGTGTGTTAAAATATCAAGCATCTGCGATAAATAGTTTCAGTGAAATCTTTGACGAAAATTTGTTTGAAAATTTATGCTAAAAATAAACAAAGTCGTCATTTAACAGGAAGTTGAGGTCCGATTGGTACAAAAATATACCTGGCATATGGCATGCCTAAACAAATAGTGTGTTAAAATTTCAAGCATTTGCAATAAATAGTTGCTGAGAAATCTTTGACGAAAATTTGTTTGAAAATTTAGGCTAAAAATAAACAAAGTCGTCATTTAACAGGAAGTTGACGTCCGATTGGTACCAAAATATATCTGGCATATGGCATGCTTAAACAAATAGTGTGTTAAAATTTCAAGCATCTGCAATGGATAGTTCCTGAGAAAAATGTGACAGTAATTTTTGTTACGGACAGACAGACAGACACACAAGGGTAAAACAATGTACCTCTTTCTCCTTCGAACGGGGTATAATTAATTTTTCTATAGGCTACGGTGACAATAAGTTACACTATTACAGTTTAAGAAGAGCATATTATGGACATAATTACTAAGCATTTAGTTTTTCTCCCTTGCCTGTGAGTAATATAAAACCCAATGTGGCCATCTTGGCCCTGCCCAAGAGCGTGAACTACTGACAGGCGACGTTCAATGGCATTGTCACCTGGGTCATATAAGTTTTTAATTTAAAAGAGTTTTTTATTTGCAATTGCTTCTTGGTAATATAATTCATATTTTTAAATTAAATCGAATAATCTAAGAAATACCTGTTTGTTGTGTAATTTTGTAACCTACGTAAAATTCAACATTTAAATTACAAATACACAGGTAAATATGTAACAGTAACTTCAATTCGTCCATATCACTCGGCTTTGATGTATAAATCAGATATCTTAAGCACGATAAAAGCTGAAAATTTTTCAAAATTTAGTTTTATACATATTTTATTTCTATATAGAAAGGGTATAAGATAGGACATGCAAGATATAGGATAACGTTTAGGATAGCTAGACTGTTTCAAATAATAATTTACATGTCATTTAACTCTGAATTACACGTCAAGTATTATATTTCAAAATCGGAAAAGTAATTTTAATTTATTTCAAATGATGATTTTCGTTTGAAGTTTTTGAACAATTTAAATGTCATCTGTTAGAATCGTTTCAACAAAGATTTTATTCAAAGTAGAATAGCAATTTATATAATCCTTAAAGGTTACTTACCAGAAAAATGATTCAATAAAGTAGCGGACGCTAAAGACACTCCACAGACAGCATGAAACACAATTGATATCGTCCTTCTGCCAAGGCTGTGTAAGAAGAAATGCATGAGTCACTCAAATCATTATATTTAACATGCTCTGGACAAAATTAATATCAAATAATCTTAAGAAAATAAATGTTATCAGAACGTTAGTACTTCGTAATTTACTAAACTGTGAATTCTAACTCATGCATTTCATTGATCTATATTGGGCATTTAGCATGCCAAACTATGATAATCGTTTTAATTAAAAAAAACAAGAGAAAAGCTGTCAATGTGACAGCAAACCGGGTTTTCATTTGTGTGAACAGTACCCATAATCCATTTGTCAACCCTGAATTGATGAACACTACATATCCAGAGAAATGGGGTACTCTATATGCAATATTTTGCCAAAAAATGACTAAGTTCAACAGCTGGTATTTTTTTTCATAAATTATCAGAAATCAAAATCCTAGCAATATGCACACCTCTGATATGTGTACAATTGGTCTTTATAAGAACAACGTCCTATCTTGAAAATGAGTTATCCGTACAATAGGGGTACCCTATATGCAATATTTTGCCCAAAAATAACCAAGTTCAACAGCTGGTATTTTTTTTATTAATCATCAGAAATCAAAATCCTAGCAATATGTTTACCTCTGAGATATGTACAATTGATCTGCAAAAGAACAACTTCTTATCTTGAAAAAACTGTAGGAGGAGTTATCCGTACAATAAGGGTACCCTTTTGGCAGCCGCCCACCCGACCATCCGCCATTTTCACCATTTAAATAACCGGAATTTTTCTTTGGAAAACCCGGTTAAAAAATATTTGATACATTTGTCTGTCAATTATAAGATGCTTACCAACGTAACATGGAATATTCAAAGATCACAGCAATGTATTCAACAAATGACGATAGGAAAAAATTAAGGAATCGGTTTCCCGCCAAGGACGTTGACGTCAAGGTCAATCCAAAATAGGTAAAGGTATTAGTTACCCTAAAGACGAAGATGCATTGAAAATGTTTACACTTGTGTACACAAAAGTAATGAGTTTAATAAAATATGATGATGAATTACCATAACTCTCAAGTAGTTTTTAACTTGAAATTAAACAAACACCGAATTGTATTAAATTGTGTTCTGTAGCCTATAAATTAAACTTGCGCGCGTTCGAAAGATGTATACCGGTCATATCCTTTCATAATGTTGACTAGCACAGAATAATATAAAGAGGATAATCCGATCAACTTAAAATTTGATTGTATTAAAATAAGATTGGAATAATACTTCTATTTCAATGAAACAAATCGTATATTAATTGACGGTGACGTGAAAACACCCCCCCCCCCTAAAAAAAGAAAAAGAAAAAAAGGAAACCCAATATGAAGTCGCAATAAACATTCAAAACAATTAACAACGAATGGACGTTACCAGCAAGACTTCGTGAAGTTTTGATTATCAAAACCAAGTATTTTGTAAGTAGTGTAATTACCATGAGCGGCGAAATATCGCCAGAGACTATTTGATAAAGAGGATAAATAGAAAATGTTCTAGGTGAAAGCTGACACTCGAGAATTCTTTACTTATTAGGGAAAATTATGGCGATTGATTATAAAACCTTTCTTGATGTGTCCCCATAAAACCAAACAATTGTTATTTATGCTTTCGAGCACATTAAATATATATTAAGTACTCTTAACGCTTTGCATTGGACATTACTTCGTCACTCGATTGCTAACATTTTGAATGTTCCCCTAAACCCATATTTACAACTTTTTAAATAATTTGAACGTACCATGTAAACCACATGATAAGTGATATTAGAAAAATGCGTCTGCTTTTAAGAATTGTAACGATTGAATATTTCTCCACAGCAAGCTTTTCCTGTTGTGTATTCTCAGTAGTCGTCTCCTTGTCATCAGCCTTTTGTGTGTTCTTTTCCGTGATTGCCATTCTTTTATCTACTATTTTCATGAGATCCTCATAGTTGATTTTATTCCATCTTGCAACTTTTCGTACGACTTTTTCAACAGCATCTTTTTTACCGTTTGCTGACAGCCATCTTAACGATTCGTCTTGAACCCTTTTCAAAGTTTACAATTATGGTTTTTCAATACATTATCCTATAAAAACAGAACCAATTCAGAAACCAATATAACTATTGCCTTGAGCGATTATTTATTCTTGCTCTACTTATTCAAGCTATGTTGTAGTAATTAAATATTTTCACTTGCAAAACAATTCTGCTAAATCTACTTTTAAAGGCTATTCTAAAACAAGATACGAAATGTGACGAAAATAGAATTATGTTCAATTAATAACGTATAATCGCATCAATATCGTTCTTCCATTATCTAATTATAGAACATTGCTGAAAACATATACTTACCAATATTGAAGGAGACTAAATAACGAGAAGCAGGTCATAATAATTTGGAGATATCTCCAGGAGTAATCTCTCATCACATATGCAATACCGGACATGATAACCAACCCCGTTGACCAAAAGACGACTATTATGGACTCCGAGTAAAAACGTTTGTTTTCTGCAAACAATTCCAATCCTAGGACCGCACATGTCATGACCATCCCCTTGAAAAAGTAGAAAGATTCGCGTAACGAAAATAAATATTGATTGCTGCATATATTTTTAATACGATATTTAAAAAAACCCACAGTTTTATCTGATAGAAACCTGTTGCAAAACACCGAGTATGAATTTCAGAATAGCCAGAACCATGTAATTGGGTGAGAAGGCCACGCCAATTCCAAAGGCCAGCGTTAATAGATGAGACGTCAATAGAACAGTTTTTCTGCCCAATCTGTCACTGAGAGACGATGCAAACGCTGCTCCAACCAGCTGTCCTGTCATGACGAGAGTCTGCACCAGCTCTCCAAGATACGCTCGATCACACACAAGGTCCATCTATTATGTAAAGGCGAGAAGAAAATTCATTCACCTACAGTCATACGCATTTGCGGGACTAGTATTCTGAATCCCTATTTACACTTTAATCGCAAACTTTGTAAAAGAACATTATAGTGTTATTAGTAGGCCAAAGTGTATGGATATGTAGGCACTTTTCTTTTCGTCGAATGAATTAAAGTATTCTATTCAATTTGTATCTTTTATTACAAAGAACCTTAAAGCTTGTGTCTAAAAACATGATTCTTCAAAACCAACAATGTATTTCCTTCGTATTTTTTTTTTTACTTATACGTATTTCTTATATAAATAAAAGGAAATTAAAGTGAGCAAGCCTCAATATATTACTTGACAATGCTAATTAAAGCATAATGTGGCTGGCAATGCATTAATGAACAAAATGATTTGACAAAGGGTCAAAATTCCAAGAACAGTCAACATCACAACAGAATTTCATGCGAATATGCACATCTAACAACTACAAAGGTTCATGAAATATTATTTAGGGGTTAAAGAAGGGTTGCGTTAAAAAATCTTTTCAGTAATATTCAATACTAATCTGACATCAATTCGAAATTCCAATAAAAGGATGAAATCGGAATTTCCAGTTATGCACAACTACACAGTGTCCTAATTAAGGTCGTCTGATTTCGTCGGAAACCGTATTATTCTAAGAATTCCTTTTTTTTTTTTACTTCTAGACGCCAACTTTAATCAGAAATATTTGTCTCGTTTATTTACCGATTCTTTTGAAATTTTCAGGTCTGATAACATGTTGGGCGATGTTGTCGTTATATATTTTACTTTATGAAAATCCCCTTCCGATCTTTAATTATTCCCCTTTTACTAAAATTTAACAAACACTTTTGTCGGATGGATACACCTTAAACGATGACTGACAGAATAATGAAGATTGGCTGGTTTCGAAGTAAACACACACACACACACACACACACACACACACACACACACACACACACATATATATATATATATATATATATATATATATATATATATATATATATATATTTTACGTATATCATGATCATGTATTCTACATATCATAAAACCAAACGTTGAATTCTTTAAAATCTATCTCATTTGTTCCGTTTTTAAATGATTTTAATTTGACAATATGGCACAAAGTAATGTGTAAACTTGTGAAATACCTCTGTGACAAACGTACTGTCTTTGTAAAGATTGTATTGATATCCATTAGTGCAGGCAGCGTATTTAATCAGTGAAGCTGTCTCATTAATTGTGTCATTGTAAACCACTTTAACGTAACATTTTTCGTACGCAACAAAGGAACCGTTTGTGTTGAAAGTTTGATTTTCAAATGCACTACTTGGCGAACATTGGAAGGAGGGCCTAAATCCTGAAAAGACATTCATAAAATAATGAATGCGAACAGATGTCTATAAGATAGTATTTTGAAAACAAATAATTACAAAATACAACTACGTGACTGTAAAGAAACAATATACCTATGAACACTCCTATCAACAGTTGAAATGCTGTTGGCAATACATTATAGAATACAATTGCTGCTTGTACCATTTGATAGATGCCCCAGCGGCCGTATCTGTAATATGAACGGTGAAATGTCATAAACCTTCAAAAGAGACGATTCGTGAATTCAGCATAATTATATACATCAAGTAGAGATGTGAACGAAAAGTTGAGTACTCTACTATCGTTTGCACATACGACTCATTAATGAGTTGTTATCATTTAATCCAATGTGTAGGGTTCTCGCACACCGTAATTGAAATTTTTTCGGTAGTACGTCACGACATATGATTGCAATCTATTGTGAAACCGAGCTTGGGTGTCTTCGTAGCGCATTGTGTATAACATCGTCCACCGACCTGCAAGTCCCGAGGTAAACAGAAGGGAATTTTGTTTTTATTTATGAATAGCAATAAATTTTTGAAAATTTCAATTTTACCTCATTATTGAATCTTTTTGTGTCAATCTCAAGTCGGACGCATGCTATAAGTTAATATATTTAAGGAATGTCCAAGTTTTTGCTGGAATTTTCTTCTAATGCAAGCGTGCACGCGATCATCATAAATAAACATAACCCTCACTGAATTAGGGAAAGAAAAACGACAAGTACTAGAAAATTCCAACGTTGTTGATCTTCTCAAATAATGTTGCTTTTAATCAAGATAATGAAACATAAAGATGAATAGAACAGATTCTCAAAACCTCAATTGTGTTCATAAGTTAAACTGGTCATGTTCACATACTCATTAAAAACATTAATTTAAGGTGGATTCCTTTGATAAAGAGATGTCCATGTGAAAGAGTGTTTAAGAAATATTAGGAATTTGTTATGTAGCTGACAGTTAAAAATTCCACGACTGGTTTGTATTTCTGACTTAAAAATCCAACGCCTATCCGACAACTGCGCTACGCCGTTAGTTCAATTAAGACTAACGCAGAAAAAAAAATTGAAACATACATGTAAAGTTATTGTAAATTTTGTTTTAAATATTTTATGATGATATCGCATTTTATGTAACTCTTTCTCGCTAAAAGTTTTGTCATTAGAGTGTTAAGCAAAGATGATCGAGAGCGTAATACTCTAGTCTGTCCCAAGTTATTGCTTCCATCACTTTTTGATGATTTTTAATAAAAATACACGTACCTGTGAAAGAAATACAGTTGAAATCGATAAAAGAGATAATATCCAAGATATCTTCATTGACACATTTACATCTTTTTTCCATTCGGAATTACTCGGAATACTTCGCACAATTTTTTAACATTATCATCCGGGCTATTTCATGGCTTATGCAACGCAAAATCCCCTATTCTATTTTGTGTTGTGTATTGAAGCGGTAGAGGGGGCGTTTCAAAACAGATAATCTGGACATTTTTCCTATTAGTGGATGAACGTACTTTGAGCACAAAGGTATTTATGATTATCGAAATATCAAGCGAAAAGTGGTGGATGCAAAAACTCGGGACAGAGTATAGTGTCTTGAGTGGAAGTATACTTGAAAATATTGCGACCAAGTGCTCGAGCTTTCACACCTAACTATTTTAAAATGATCGTTTACTTATCCAATTTTACGGAATATTCGCCAAAGCCAATGAAAATGACGTGAAGAGAAAATTGCTTTAGATTTTTCAACTAATTCGAAATCTGAAAGGAAACGACAAACATATTAGCGATCATGAGTTTGAACCTTAATCATGTTTAATCAGAAGATCCCATTACCTTGTTGTGTATTTGTTAGCTATACTCGCTTCCTGAATCATTCCTGAATTAAAAGTTAAAGAAAGATTTTTCTTATTTAGCTTTGAGCAACTATGCTATTTGAGCGAGATATTGTTTTTGTTTCCTTTGATACTGGATACCAAGTTTGTGCATCATTGTGTAATTAAAAAAAACCCAAGATATCTGTGAGCTACTGCTTGTAAGTGATACGTGATACTCCCGCCGCTCTGATGTGAGTATACAAAACAAGCTAAGACGATATTTGACAGGAAGTTGACATCGATTTGTTTAAAAATAAATTCCACCACATGACCACACCGAAACAGTGTGTTTAAATCTCAAACATCTGCCATGAACAAAAAATTTAGGCTAAAAGTAAGCAAAGTCATCATTTCATAGTAAGTTGACGTCTGATTGGAACCATAACAAACACCACCATATGACATTCTTTAACAAATGCAATGGCAAAATTTCAAGCATATGCTATTAATAGTAACTGTTGCTGAGAAAAATGAGACAAAAATATGTTATGGGCAAACAGACACACAAGGGTAAAACAGTATACCCCCTCTCCTTCGGTATAATAACTATCTCAATGTGTTTGTGCTTTATAAGAAAGTATAACACGGTTATTAGAACACGGGTTAGTGATTTTAGCATGCATGAAACAAGACACATTTGAGTGACCTCAGGTCTACCAAAGAACTAAACATGTTTATGTACAAAATGTAGGTCACAAACATATACTGTATAAGCGTCACGAGAAGAATGGAGAACATACTCTTAGATAAAAGACACTTAAACAAAATAATTAACATAAAAAAAATTAAAGATATACATGTAGATATGTATGACATGATACATTTTTGTAAATTATGTAATAAAAGATAGTAGCATTATTTGGACTGAAAATTCCAAATACATTTTGAAATGACCTAAATTACTCGACTACACTATGATCAACGCGGTTTTCGTATTTACCGCGAGTTCTCGTGGTGTGTAATTGATGGCGGTTTGGCACAGGCAACTCGGGTAAAGGCGCGCACCCTGATTCTCACCTCGTCCAACCGTCGAGGAATCGTGAAACCAGTCTCAGGTGAAAATTGTTCTTGTTTTTACCGCTAGTTACCTCCCCCAATCTCTTCTCACACAGAAATAAGGGAAAATATGATTGAGTGATTTTTTAAAATTATTTTAATTTATATTTATATATTATATAAATGTAGTTGATTGTTAACAATTTATTATTACTGAAAAGGGGGGGAATAAAAGGGATGTGTAGTTTTGCTAATAGAGAATTCTGTAAACTTCCGATAGCGTTAAATATTTATTCTTGGCACGTTCATCGGTGACAATTATTGGCAATCAATTAAGTTAATTAATTACACATTTCATTAAAATATCTTAGTTAGACTCTGAAACGGGGATTATAATTGGCTAATTCACTTACAACATAGTAGACTCATAATTCATGCCTTAAAACATTTCTTTTACTTGGTCTTTTCTTTTTAATACGTACATGTAACTACATGTATATAATTTCCGTTTAATGAATACCAAAGTACATGTAGGTTAATAAGGTTAATATTAAAATCGTATGTATTTTAAAACTGACTTTCCTATCCGAATTGGCAAAAGTATGATGTTCAGTGGGTCCCTAAAAATATGTTGATCGTACAAAACCCGGAATTTGAAGATCTGAATGATCATATATTCTGAGGAACCACCACGTTCAAATTTCGCAAAGTCATTCGACCAACAGAGGAAGGGGAATTGCGTAACATTACGTATACAGTATGTGTATACAGAATTTGGGTGGTTGCTGCGGGGGTAGGTGACCTGCATCAACTAGTATGACTTGGGGTCTGCTAAGCAGCTACGTGGAAGATATTAGTCTGTTCTTACAAACACCGAAATTATTTTGATAAAATTTGAATTTTAAACATTTTTATTTTAAATTAAAAGTTTACTTCTTCTCGTATTTATAATATAATGTTTACAAAATTCACCTACAAAACATCTTAATGATAACCTTAAAAAGGAGCGCTCGATTAAAATACAACTAAGTCCACCAACAAAGCACCCAAAAGAACAACGTGAAAACACGTTCTTGTTGCAAACTTCCAAAATGTGTTTAATCAAACGCAATGATCTCCAAGTCATTATTGAATCCACCAGAACCCGATGTCATTATGGGGACCGAGTTGCAGAGTGATAGAATATGTACGGCAAGGTATTCCTTCCAGAGCTTGGGTATGCTGTCATACGCAGAGACCAAGAAGGGGATGCACATGGAGGAGTTCTCATAGCAGCCAAAACAGATCTCAGCCTGAACCACCTCCTTACCAGCAAGGACTCGGAATTCATCTCAGGTAGTATTAAAATAGCCCCCTGTAAGAAACTGATACTTTCATGCCTATACCGTCCACCTTATAGGCAAGATCTGCAGGCTACAGATTAAGTCATACCAGACATAAGTGACGTACGCTCTCATCATAAGAATAACATCTTCATATTAGGATGTGATTTCAACTTACCAGACATCAACTGAGAATATACCATCAACGGATCAAAGATAACCAGGGAGGTAATCAACGTTTTCATGCAGAGGACTACAGAGCTAGACCTACAGCAAGTAGTTATTATACCAACCAGAAAAGATAACACCTTGGACAACTCAATCGATGCAAGACGATTCCACCACTTGGAAACAGCGATCATGACTTAGCACTCCTCGACTCTGCAACACACATAACTCGACTGAGACCAAAGAGGAAAACCAATTTTCTGTGGAAGAAAGCTAAACCAACGGCATCAGAGAGGGGCTCTAAGGACAGAAAGATGCCTTCATGCATACCAACTTTGAAGACGTTAACAGCATGTGGGGTCACAGAAAGGAACTCATAATGGAAACAGTGAAACACCATGTACCAACTCGTCGCTCATTGGCTAAGCACACACCCTGGATGACCTCTGAACAGAGACGCCTTAGCAACAGGAAGCAGAAAGCCTACAATCGTTCTAGGCGCAGTAAGGATGTAGAGCAGTTCAAGACACTTAAAGGGCAGCTACAGAGTTATCACCCAGTAAATGAGGTAAACTATATACCGAAAGATGAATAATTAACAAACAGACTATAACAAGGGTTAATTAAGAATGGAGATTGTAATTGACAGCTACAGTTAATTTGTATACGTATTTTTTGTAATGGATAAAATGTTATTGTTTGTCAATGAATGTTAATCATAAAACGCTTGTAGAATCATATAATCATGCGATTTGTGTGCATTAGTTAAAAAAAACATTCTTTACGCAATTTGTCATTCATTATTTATTTCTTTGTACATCTCAAAATTCTAAGAAAGCTTTAAATATCTAATATTATTCTGATTTAAAAGAGAGAGAGAGAGGGTATGAAAGGTATCTCAATATTTGATAAGATTCTCACGGCGCGTGGCCAGAGCCGGGCGTTATCACAGACAGAAAGTGTTATGTAATAGTTATACACACGCGCATACATAGTGATAACTTTTTCTTAAACTTGTGCTGTACATGTGATTTTTCAATGTACCCCCGTCTGTATCATGCACCATTTTATGTTTGGTTTCAGGCGGTTTACCAATTGTTAAGATCGAAAGCGCGTATGATATAATAACTTTAAAGAGAGAAAGAAAATTTAATGTGTCTCAACATATTCGATACGACATGGTCAGAGCACGGGCGCTGTAACAGACATGAAGTGTTATGCAAATATTCTGATTTTCAGTGACCCTGTCTGAATTGTGCATAATTTTGTGTTCGAATTCAGGCGGTCTACCTATTGCAAAGATCGTAATTACTTTCGATATTCGTTGTCTCCTTCATATAATAACGCGCGATTTCAGATGTCAAACTCCTTTTTTGTTTACTTTATTTCTGTATACGGCTACATGTATGAATAAATTACATTAAATCTTAGCAAGAGAGAGAGCGCGCGCGGAAAAGTAGTTAATGAAAATAAGCGTCAGATTGAGGGTAAAAACCATAATTGAGTTTATGCCTACAGTAGCAATCTTATAATAGTACATCGTAATATTTGTCGTCTTAGAATCTGTAGTATATTTTACATTACACATTATACATTACATATTACTAATCTATATGCATTAATTGCGTAATACATTGCTATTTTTATGGCTCTTGTACAATATTAACAAATTTTCATAGGTTTTTAGAAGTTTTAGTTAAAATAATTCCAAATAAATAATGTATTTCCCCCTTAATTATATATGTTATTTGCTTTCTATATCTTATTGTTTCTAAAAAATTAATACAGAAAACAGGATTCGCGTCGGCCGTAGTGTATTGATCGAAACCAACGATTATGCAACTCATCTATTCGACTAAGCATAATTGAAATCCCTTATTCAAACATATAAATAACACTGTACAGGATAATTATGCAAGTGCCATGGTGGCATTTTTACACCCGCCTAATTATAAGATGCAGTTTTGTAAAAATAATTATTTACCAAATGATAAGTCATTGATTAGAGAGTATATAACTTTTGTTTTAATGTGTCTCAACTGACATGTAATATATTTACCTTTAAAAATCAATATCTCATGGGAAAATAATAATCAGGAGATATAATTTTCCTACAGGAAATATTTAAATTTTATAAATCCATGAATTATACTTCCTATAGGAGACACGTATTCCCCACTGGAATTTAAATTAAACAGGCAGTTTTCCTACAGCAAATTAAGAATTCCTATCGGTTTTTAAAATAATATGGGAGTTTTGTTCAAACCTTAAGGAATTTATCTTCCTATAGGAAGTGCATTTATTCCTGTAGGAAATTCCAATTATCTTATAGGAAAGTTGTTTTCCTGCGGGCCTAAATTTTAAAGGTAAATATCTCACCTGACAGGTGAGAAACATCAATATCAAAAGTGGTCGTGAAATCAAACAATTATCATATGGTATATCTATCATATGGCATATTTGAAATTGTCGATACATTGCACCTTAGACGGGTACAATTATGCCACCTTGGCACTGGCATAATTATCCGACACAGTTTTAAATATGGAATACATAAAAAGTTATACAAAAGATTTCTATAATATAGATTAACATTCATGCGTTTCAGGGGTATTTCGTTACTGCGTTCGAAACAGATATTTTGCTCGGTTTTTTTAAACTTTTCAAACAAGTGCAATCTGACTCAATGGCAAAATTGTTTAATTTTCCACCTTTTATTCAATCGTTTGCAGAAGGTCGTTGAACTTTCAGAATTCCTTTGCATTCAAAAAGTATTTTGTAGGGTTGGAATAATTTTATGTTCCTTATTAAATCATCATTGGACAACGTCGATAGTAAACAATGTGGTCAATTGGATATTGGTGTAGGTGTACTTAAGAAACGCCCTGATTTTTAATAAATGCTCACAATAGCTTCAGTCAGCGGATATTTTTCTTTTCTCCGAGCTCATGTACATTTATAGACTGTTAAACCACGCTAATGTTACTTTCGTTAAATTATTTTACCGCAATTCCATGCCAGATAATCAGAATAAAAATGACACGAAGAATTATCATTGATGAAGAACAATTATATGAATACTCACATGTAATTTTCATCTAGTTCACTGTCACTCTGATCGTTGGTGTTTCCTGTTGAATCCATTATTGAATTTAATGGACCATATAAAAAGCATCACAATCGGGTTTGCAAACTAGATACCTGACGACTTGAAAATGTTAAATCGTGGTAAATGTTTTTATCCAACTGCTAGATCCTTATTGAAGCACGAGATAAAGAAAACTGTTGATTGCTGAGAAATACCCTACTGGTGGGTTTAAAAACCCGACTTTAGAGCGTAAGGAAAGGAGGGGGTCGACGTATGAATTTCAACACACTATCATTTCAGTTCTATAATCAAAAGCCAATTCGAGCAAATGCTAATATGGTTTTTCATTTTACAATTTAATGTCACCATTCATGCAAAGAACATATGCTCTGACGCTTACACCTGAACGCATTCTTGGTGTCGCTGTTTAAGTATCAAAATCCGTATATTTTGTCGCTATATTTGACATCTTTTCTCACCCAATGCATTGTTATTTAAAGATAGTCTAGGTCATATGTCAATTGCTTTTAGATATTGAAAATCTTAAATATCTTATCAACATGAAGATTGATCATTGGTTGAAAGATCCCTAGCACAAAATATCATTAATTTTATGTTATATAGAGGGAATTGTGTATTCATAATATATTACAAAACACTACATTGAAGCTTCACGTCCTACCCTGACTGGAGTAAAACTCTAGACCACGAGACCCACTCTCATAACATTGTATTTCATAATATAATCGGAGAAATGCTCTGTATATGACAGCGTGTTTTGATTTCGTCTTCGTCGAATAGTGGCTGCATACTTGGATTACAAGTTCAACCCAAGGTTGGGGTGGTGTTCCAGTGTTTATATATTTACATAGTATTTAGATGGTAAGCTATCATATTCAGCGAGTTTAATTAGAGTAACCTAATTTTAGATTCCGACAGAGTTCGGGTTGAGAGACCTTGCACTCCAAACATGCATACAAAACATGCACAACATAGTGCGCTAGTTTGTCTTGCATTTTTTTCACATTAGACATCCATCTAATGAGTTTATTACAATGTTTATTGTCCAGGTTTTTAAAACCCGTAGTTAGCTTGCTTAAAGCTGAACACCGCTCGTGAATAGGCACCGTCACACAGCTATATAAACCCTTCGATCTCGTTACACCGGATTGCACACCTAAAACTCGTGGCCGACGAGTAGTATTCCTTTCGTGGTCTTTGGATTTATGCATTTTTTTATTTTATGTGCATATTCTGTTTGTAAATCATGCATTGACCTGTTTATTTGATGTATTCTCCTGGCTTAAAAAAGCGCGTAAAATTTGATAATTTCATCGGGACCGAGTAACACGGCGAGGCAAGTTGTACGTCCACGCGGTGAGACTTCTACAGCGAAACATTTTAAACTGTTAAGAGGTCTGCGGCTTATATATACACCCCTGCGAATGTTATTGTCATTTAAATTTAGACCAGGCTTTATTTGACACTATCAGTTTCTAAGTAAAAATTTTGCCTCGTGGTTATAGTCTATTTCCTATAATCTAGGTATTTGAAATCAAATATAAAATTTAGACGTGTATTGATTTTCAACTTTATCTTCATTAATTGGTAGATAAAATGAGTTCTAGAAATAAATGTGACAATAGAAAATATAACTATTTTTTTTAAGTTGCAACAAGTCATGCTTAGTACATGTAGCGATCCCCCAAATGAATTAATTTCGGATCCGCGCCTGACCTAGTAATAGCATCAATAGTGAAACAGACTATACTTTTTTTATATGCGGAATGTTCCTTGAGAATTCCTCGATATAATGTTTTTACACGAAACAGACACCCATTCTTTTTTTTTTTTAAAAAAGCATGGTATTGCAAACCAAAGCATCAAACATTGCTATGATTATATCAAACAACCCAATGTTTATATTTTCAACCACGTTTAGAGTGATCGAACACGAACGATACATGTAACTCTGTTCTGTATATTATCATTTAGTTTAATTAACCGCTAGATGATGAAATAAGACATAGATCAAAATAGATTTGCATGGTTTAACATTTATCAAAGAAAGATATGATACGAAAAACGACCAGTACTTACGTATTTTGAGAATATTATCCGAACACTCATACTTCCGCTCGAAATTTCACAGGAACTGAACAAATCTCGGGAAAGTCTCGTGAACTTTCATTCGAGCACCTCTAGATTTATTACATACTAAGCAACATTCCGAACACATTCGCAGGGGTGATATAGGTTGAAGGGATAGCGGTGATGAAAGACAAGTATGCCCGACAGTGCCTATTTACGAGCTGTGTTCAAATTTAATTCACGCAACAATTAAGAATACTCTCATTTCATTTAAGGCAACAGTTGGTAAGTACTGACATGCAAAGTTTACACTGGGAAAATAAAAACAATGAAAATTTGTTAACAGAGTGTGTCAGCTACGTAAGAAATTGTTGAATAAAATTAGCCGTCTTACCGGTGGAAAATGTCCGGTAATCCGGACATTTTCCACCAGTACGTGTATTTTACTTTTACGTATTGTTTTGTTACTTTCGCCCATGTTCGAAAGCATTTAACTGCATTTAACTGCTAGTGGGTTTTATTTTCTGTACCCCTACTCCGAAAAAGAGGGGGTATACAGTCAGTTCAAGCATACCTTTCACAACATACATAATAGCATAGCATAGCATTGGAATATCATACCATAGCATTGGAATCTCATAGCATAGCATACAATCTTATAGATTCTCATTCGTTATACCATACCATACCATATCATATCATAGCATGCAACATGATTTTAACTCGTTTTATATGCTTTTATTTTAAAGAACGAATGTTCACATTGCAGAGTGGTAAACTTTTATAGCATACAATATCATTAAGCCCTTCATTTCGATTTCTCATATACAAACTAATTGTACACCTGCATGTTATGATTGTTCTGGAGACTATATATATTGATGTTGAACAATATAGCTTGTGTATTCACTTTTGACCTAAAAAATAATTTTCTACTGCTGACTTCTTAGCTTTTTAAAAAGCTAACATTGTTGCAGTGAATGCTTGAAGTATTCTGTTCCAAAAACAACAATTTACGACCATATTTCTTGCCACGGTGACTAGACCAGGAAAGCCATCCCCATTGAAAAAGAGTCAAAGGTTGTTAAGTCAGCGTTGGAGACTTCCGATATGGGTTTGGCATATGTCGAGGAATGTGAAAGGAGAAGACAGAGCAAGAGGTAAACCGCCCAAAACTTCCAACCCCCGTTATAAATGAAGTTTCTTGAAGCATGTTGTGGAAAGGCTTTAAGTATAAATTTCCGGGGTTGGTAATTAGAAACCCTAAAATTTCAGTTAGCTCCAGGATGATGCCCGGTAGGTTGTTTCAAAATATTTCAGCGCTCTCGGCTAGCTACTGACAGATCTCGATCTCGATGACAAGCCAGAATGCATAAGAACTGCGACGAAAATAGCTTCCAATTTGAACGTACCCCCGTGTCACTGTGTGAGGAAATTATCTCGCTCCCTTCCAGGCCGCATCTCCAATTCTCGGGAGAGCATTTCTGTTCTTGCCTGTATCAATGCTGCTGGAGCACGGATGCCTTCAATGGTTGTAGTGAAAGAGAAACCCAGACAAAGTCTAGATCTGAAGCCCTTATCAACAACTGATGGTCCTCCTGATACCGTCTAAACATTCCAGAAGACCTGGATATCCAGACTTATGATCTTGGAGAGCAGTAGTTTGAGGGAACAGTAGTTTGAGGAAGTTTTTCTTAATCCTATGGCTTATTAAGGATATACATGTTCTTTTACTGTTGGCAGTGGCAGAGACACATATGTCCTTTTTAAGGCGGTTGGCACCGGAAATACAAGTAATTTCAATCACCCAAAACCATTTAGATATAAAGATGTGGACTTAAAATGTTCATTTATTCTATTTGTGATCCATGTCAAGTGTAAGCCTTCCCTCTTCTTAATCTCCTTGAAGAACTACTCAAACTTAGGAACAACTAAGTCCAATTGTCGTTTCATAAGCAGTTTATTATAAAGCGTGATCGTATAGGTTTGTCAAGTTACAACATCAATTAGAAGCAGCCCAAATTAAAGATCTGCTTAACACTATTTTACATGGGTTTATATAACATTTTACTTTTATTAGTGTTCAAATTCCAGAGTTATACTTTATTTCTAAATAAAGCAACAAAACTGTCAGAACTGTCAGAAATAATATTGTGATGCAGGTTTTGAGTGTCCGAGTCTCTGAGTCTCCCACCTGGGTATGGTGCACCGTTTACGCATAATACGTTCATTCATACATGGCTTAAAGGTTACAAAGGTTAAATAGCATTACATGACTAACTAGCAATATCAGGGCCTTCATTGCAGACACAGGATGCCAAATATGAAAATTGTTGATAACTTGTTTATATATTTTCAATTTGGATTTTACTGTGCCCGAATTAATTATACTCATTGAGGACTAAGAGTATTGGAATGCAGGCTTTGAGTCTCCCGCCTTAGTATGACGCATCGCTTGCCTACAATATTGAATTTTCGTCCTATATACATAGTGCAACACCATCTGGTATTTATACCAAAATCATTTTACATGTACTATTAATCAGTGATTTTAGTTAGCCAATTAATACTTCACTATTAATGAGTCTATTCATTTATTTAAAGACTTCAAAAACTATTTTTGTTTCAATAAATAAAAAGACTTGCATAGTTTTTTTTATCATACAACTCTTTAATTACATTATATTTAATAATTAATAACTCCATTATGAAGAAGCAAGGGAGGATAACTCCATTACGAAGAAGCAAGGGAAGATAACTCAATTAACTTTCACAATATCTTAACCTTGATACACAGCTTCATTCTTTCTCTTTTCTAAAGACAGATGTATGTGAATTATCTCATTTGTTTCATTGAAATTCCTGAGCAGAATAAAATAACAAGACAAATATACCCCCCTTTCCCACCCATAACACTTGCCTTACATGTAGGTGGCATGAAATATTATAAAAGATGACAACTAAATGTTTTTTTTCTAAATATGCAGTCAGTTTTTATTTTGTGTCAGTAGACCTTTTTTTAAATATTCTCTATGTCAGTTTTTATTTTGTGTCAGTAGGCCGCCCTAGAGACAACATCCATTGTCTAGGGGACATAAAATTTACAATTTTAATAGAGGACTTCCTGGTTAACATAATTATGAAGTCAGTCTTTCTTACAGATGTGTGAGAGTGGAGAAGAAGATTTTTAAACATTATATGCATTAACAATTTATGGCCATATTGCCACCCCCCCCCCTCCTACAGCCTGAACCCCTGACCCAGGGGCCATGAATTTCACAATTTAGGTAGAGGATTTCGTGGACATTATACATTTTCACCATATGGCAACATTGACCCCGCCCTAGGGCCTAAACCCCTGTCCCAGGGGTAATGAATTTCATAATTGAGGTAAAAGACTTCATGGACATCATAACCATGCATTTAGTTTTTAACAAATGTATATGGGAGTAGAGAGGAAGATTTTCTAAGATCTAATACATATTTACTAAATGGCCATATTGGCCCCATCCTAGATCCCGAACCCCTTACCCAGGGGCCATGAATTTCACAATTTTGGTTGAGGGCTTCATGGACATCATAACCATGCATTCAGTTTTTTCCTCATATGTGTGGGAGTAGAGAAGAATGTTTTTGAAAATTTGGCTTTTTTAAAAACATATTTGGCCCCGCCCGTGGCGCCCTGGGGGTGGTAGAGCCATGAATTTCACAATTTAAATTTTTCTTACCATAGAGATGCTTCACACCAAAAATGGTAACAATTGGCCTTGTAGTTTTCAAGAAGAAGTTAAAAATGGAAAATTGTTAATGCACGACGACGGACGAAGACCAATTGCATTAGGTCACTTGAGTGACTCAGGTGACCTAATGAATGTGATAAACGCTAGGAAATATTTATATATGCTTCAAACGAACTAGAAGAGAGAGAAATCAGCTTAGAAAAAGAACTATACCGGTTTATTGAACCAATGTAAACAAAAACAGGGCACGAGCCTTGTTTACATTAAAAAGAATTGTAAGCTCTGTATCATGTGTATAGCTCTACGACTGATACTCAAATTTTCGTTGATCATTAGAAATGCATTTCTTAAGCATTGTAAACTATGAAAATAGAAAAATTAAATTTGATTAAAATCGTGACCATGCTCCTTTAACAGGCAAAGGTGGAAAATCTTCTGCATCCATGATCTTGAGTACATAATTGCTGTTGAAACACAATAGCCAATAACGTTACATATCATTCATACCATTTTAAAAAAAATTAAACGTTAATTAATTATCAGAAGATGTTTAATACTATTTACAATAGATTATTATACCCCCTGCAAAAGAAGTATTGGGGGGGGGGGGGGTATATAGGAATCACCTTGTCTGTCCGTCTGTCAGTGCAAAATTCGTGTCCGTTCCATACTTCACACAAAGATTGCTTATGACCTAAAGGTGTGTCATGACCTTGACCAAAGGTCATTCGGGCAAGGTCAAGGCCACTGGCAAAAAAAGTGCAAAATTTGTGTCCGGTCCATATCTTTCTTATGGAGAAATATTGAAAGTTCTTATTTTACACAAATATTGCTTATGACCTAAGGGTGTGACATGACCTTGACTGAAAGTCATTCGGGCAAGGTCAAGGGCAGGAAAAGTGCAAAATTCGTGTCAGGTCCATATCTTTCTTTTGGAGAAACATTACAAGTTCTTATTTTACTCAAAGATTGCTTATAAACTAATGGTGTGTCATGACCTTGACCCAAAGTATTTTGGGCAAGTTCAAGGTCATTGTTTAAAAAAATGCTTATATCCTGTTTTGTCTTGTATTAATGGAAATGATTAGAAGCTGAAATTTGACACAAAGCTTGCTTGTGTCAGGCCACGTAAAATTAATTTTTAGATTCTCATCCCTGCCCGCCTCTCTCAAATGTGCTTGCCCCATGTATTTTTTTGGGGGGGAAAAATCGGGCTCGGTATACCAAAAATTCAAAGTGTTTAATGGCTGCTTGACATGTGGATTATCATTTGATTCCATTCATGTTTGTTAACATAAGGATGTATTTATGAATTTACAGTTAAGATGAAATAAAATGGAATTCAAAGAATAAATTAGCATTAAGTTTTAAAAATTAGAGCAGTTTATAGAACATGGACGGTGAAATAGATAGCATCCATTATTTTCTTTAATAGAAAAAATACTTGAGTTATGATTTTTCTTAGCGGGGGTATCAATTGTGAGCTTGCTCACAGTACCTCTAGTTTGTATTGAAATACATGTTTGGAAATAGGACACGAGAACTTAAATGTGTGCTTGGACAGACGTATAAGATGACCATATTCTGTAATTATTACCTTAGTCAGTTAAAGTATCAAAGTTCAACCAAATTTCTCCATTCGGTAATGTGGGACGTACAATGTACATCATTAATTTATTTTTTTAAATTGTTGCTTTACCTAGACTTTCAGTCTCCACTTTAGCTGACTACAAAGGGGAAGACCAGTGCATTAGCCTAGGACACCGGCCTCTGATCTAATGTCTAGCGGAACATTACTGTACCTTGACGAGATGTGGTCAGAGGGAGGAGGATGGGCTGTCTTAACCGAGGTCAAGGGTGTCAAACCTACGCATACGGGCGGAGCGTCCGGGAAATGAAACTTCGGGGGAAAATGCAAGATTCAGATTGTCCAATCGGGACTAACGTCAAATCAAGCACGATCTTATAAAACCCAGCGTCCAACTCTTTTCCATCGTTCCCCCGGCTGCTCTCCATCTAAGAAACTTATAAACTGTCTGCAGTGACGAACTGAGGGAAATCAACTTGCGATAAGAACTTTGCGTGACACTTCCAATTTCAGAACTTTGCATGAAACTTCCATTCTAAGTCCGTGCGTGGAACTGTGTTCGGACTCTGTTAAGGGCTGTGAACGAACTGACTTCGATTGGCTCTAGTTTATTTATTGTTTTAGGTCACCTGACCTATTGAAATTGGTCTTCGTCCGTCGTCGTGCGTTAACAATTTTACACTTTAACAATTTTTCATTTTTAACTTCTTGAAAACTACAAAGCCAGTTGTTACCATTTTTGGTGTGAAGCATCTCTATGGAAAGAGGAATCTAAATTGTGAAATTCTTGGCGCCACAGGCGGGACCAAATATGCAAAAAAAGCCAAGTTTTCAAAAATCTTTTTCTCTACTCCCACACATGGTGAGGAAAAAACTGAATGCATGGTTATGATGTCCGTGAAGCCCTCTATCAAAATTGTAAAATTCATGGCCCCTGGGACAGGGGTTCAGGCTCTCGGGTGGAGCCAATATGGCCATATACTAAAAATGTATTAAATCTTAGAAATAGAATGTTCATGAAATCCTCTATCTAAATTGTGAAATTCATGGCCCCTAGATCAAGGGTTCAGAATGTAGGGGGCATTATGGCCATATAGTGTTAATGCATATGTTTTAAAATCTTCTCTACTCTCACACATCTGTAAGGAAAACTGACTTCATAATTATGTTAACCAGGAAGCCATCTACTAAGAGTGTAAATTTCATGTCACCTGGAGTATGGGCTTTGACTCTAGGGCGGGGCCAAAATGGATGAATAGTGTTAATGCATATAATGTTTAAAAATTATCTTCTCTACTCCCACACAGCTATAGGGAAAACTGAATTCATAATTTTGTAGACGAGGAAGCCCTCTACCAAAATTATAAATGCCATGTCCCCCGAGGTAGGGGTTCTGACTCTAGGGCGGGGCCAAAATATTCATATATTGTTAATACATTTGATGTTTTAGAAAATTGTTTTCTTTACTTCTGGTGATACTGAATAAAAACTGCCTGCATATAAAGGAATAAAATAAAGCCATCTATCAAAATTTTAAATTTTATGTCTCCCAATATAGGGATTTGAATCGATGGCGAGGCCAAAACACTCATATAGTGTATAGGGTAGGGGTTCTTAATGCAGGGTCTGGCCAGAATGGTCATTTAGTGTTAATGTATATAAAATGTTTAAAAAAAACGTCTACTGCATATTTTAAAAAAAATATTAAGCTGTCATCTTTAATAATATTTCATGTCACCTACATCTAAGGCAAGGGTTATGGCTGAGGAGGGGGAGGGTATATATTTGTCTTATTATTTTATTCTGCTCAGGAATTTCAATGAAAGAAATGAGTTATTCACATATTTAGAAAAGAGAAAGAATGAAGCTGTCAATCAACGTAAAGATATTTTGAAAGCATTTAGAAAGAGGTCAGTGGGGGGGGGGGGGGGGGGGGGGGGGGGGGGGGGGTGTTATAATACAGTTGTAACATTTAATGGAGTTATCTTCCTCTTGCTTTTCATAATGGAGTTATCTTCCTTTGCTTGTTCATATTTAGTAATCATTGAATATAATGTAATGAAGAGCAAGTATTTTTATCATTTGAAACAAAAACAGTTTTAAAACTTTATATAAACAAATAACCTTGTTAATAGTAAATTAATAATTGGCAATCACTGATAAGCAGTGCAGGTAAAATGATTTTTATATAAATACAAGATGTTGAGGAAATGGCAATGAAGGTTAAATATTCAAAAGCTGGAACAGAAGAGAGTAACATGCAACTGCTTTCAATCTTGTGTTTTTTTGTTCTTGTTTAAATGCCCACAGGGAGAGTTTCTGTCTGCCGCTGGGGATAGGGGATGGGAGGTTGTTTTAAATAAAACGACATGCACTCTATTGTGATCTTTAAGTTTTTCACTAAAATTATGTATTATACTCCTTTTTTGAAAGATTTCAGGCAGGGAGGTGGTCGTCTTTACAATATTATAATTTTTCTGCTCCTGAATGAACCTTAATATAATGCATATATAAGACTCTCGACAAGTTTGTGTATGGGCTATGGTACTTAGGTGACCGTTAAGGCCTATTGGCATCTTATTTATTTTAATCGTAAAGGATTAAAAATCATTACTGTAATTAATTGATCTTATCTTAAAACATAATGCGGAACAATTTCATTTCATTTTTGTTAAATCTATACCATCTATCTTATTACTTTATATTTGTAATAAACTTAATAAAACCTGTAGATAACTTTTGTGATTATTAAGTAATAGTCGCGGTTGTCTTCCACTGTGAAGCTTCTGTTGTATTGCAATCGGAGATCCTTCGGGAATTCACCAAACGCTGTGCTTACATTTTAGTGCTGTCTATTTGGACCAACAATCGACAAAAGCAAACAGGATTTGTCAATATTAAATTGTGTAAACATCACACAGTTCTTGTATTGGTAAGCACGGTCTTGATCCCTCTGGTTTGCTTCCTTGGATCAATTGAAGCTAATCCTAGCACAGTACTAGTCACGTTGTCTGAGGAACTTCCCTGTTTTTGTCATGGTTTAAATATTAAACAGTTGACTGTATAATCGTGTTATATAACTCTTGTAAATATATTTTTGGACGCAGAAGACAATTTTGTGGAAGATGTCACCTGTCAGTGCCCAATGGGACAACTTTAAATGCTATTACGTTGCTGCTGCATTGTTGTTCGGGTAAGAAAAGAAAACTTGTTTGAAAAGTTATTATCCTTATTGTCTATATTAATAAACAAACATGTAGTATACATGTATTTTTGTTATTCCAGGTACAAACGAGTAAAAAAGTAAAACGGATGTTAAATGCAGTTGGCTGAAACACCCCAAGTCAGCACCTCCCAAATCAACTGTAACAATCTCTGATCTTTATCCTCCTAAACAGCTGGAGTACAGGTGTATGTCTTTCAAAGTGACACCCTATCATAAACTTATGATTCTTAAATGTAGACTAGGTTTTTTAAATATCAAAAAGTGAATAACCTTGTTTAGTGCACGCACTAGGAAGGAAACATGATGACAAATTATTTTTATATAACAAGCTGCTGGGGCAATTAAACGTTACACAGGTTGCTGTTCTGTGGAGGTCTTTTGACAATTCTGCGTTTTTGCATTATGCATTTATGTTGGAGTTGCAATTGAACTGTGATTCGTTGTTGATGAGTGAAAGAGGAATCGGATGCAGAAGCTGAAGGAGGTGATTGGGAACCACCATAGAAAGTAAATATTCAAGAAAGCAGAAAAAGTCCAGTCTCGAATAAACTTTCCCATGGTTGTACCACAGCGTAGCCAAAGAGGCCTACTTTTTTTAGTACTGTGATATTTTTATATGGTGACTCTAAAAGTGATACGTCTAGTCTTAAACAGTACAATCAGGTTTTTATCGTAATCGAATGGGTCATTGGCAACATACCAGAGCTATAGACCATTTCAGAGCCATAGAAGACTTATGTTTAAACTTCTTTTTTTTTTTTTTTAGAAAAGTCGGCATACTCTTGTCTAATAATTTAAGACCTTGAATAAATCAGAACGATTATTTCAATTACCATGATTATCCTGTTTTTATTTGGTTTTTTTTTTTAAAGTAATAGCTTTCCAAAAAACTTGCCTGACTTAACAATATCATTCCATTTGAAGCATGTATGAATTAGGCTATTTTATCAGAAATATTTTTTTTTAATTTTCCCTGCTGTTCATAAGTTCATAAACGGAACGTACAGATTCAAGAAGCAATTTAAGTATTTTTCTTATCCAGTGCATATACATGTATACCACTTGCAATTAAATTATTTTATTATTTCAAATTATTTTAGGAATGGACATGTAACAAATAACTGTACGCTTGAAAGCAAAAGAGAAAAGTCAAATTTAAAATTGCATTTGTTATATTAAGATGCAAAATCAAAGGCTTTTTGTCATTTCCAATCATAGGAAATTAATAGGAAAGGTTTTTGTTTTCAAATAAAGCTATTTATTTCATGTGATCCCAATTTGGACTCGCGACTTATCAGTGGATAAAAATAATGAATGTGATATTATGGCACAAAGACATGCTTTATCTTTCACACAAAGGATGAAATCTGCGAGTTCAATGCTTTGAATGAACCCATCAATGGATCCTTGGGGAGGGGGTCAAATCAATTTTTTGACATTTGTTTTTTAACAACGATATATATTATAGTTTTGATCGAATGTTTTCGAAGGAATCTATCGAACAAATTAACATTCACACTACTGTTAAATTGTTTCATGTACATTTAGTAAGACACGCAAATTAAACTCTTTTTAAGAATAATGAAATCGCCCAATTGATCAAAAAAGGCTTAAATAATTGAACGCTTGAAAGCGAAAGAGAAATGTTCCTCCATAAGAAAGATATGGACCGGATACACAAACGGACAAGGCGATTCCTATATACCCCTAAACTTTGTTAGCGGGGGATATAAAAATGACACAAGAACGGCCGCAAACCATTTGTTTTTCTGATAATATTAAAAAAATAAGTTCCGAGTTTTTGCATGACATGAAAAATCCATTTACAGACATTTATCAGACATCAGCATATAATTTTATACAAATACCAATAAATATCTTAAGTACGTTTACGGTTTTTTTTATACGTTTACGAACTTGATATGCAACGCAAAATAAAATGTATTACCTCAAAATGTGCAATTAAATCCTTCATTATATTGCATATAAACATACCTACATTCCAGTAGATTAGAATTCAAATTCAAAGTTACTTGTATTTTTTTTAGGAACCAGAATAGGCCAAACTCTTCATTCCAAATTAAGACTAAAATGTTGTTATCTTAATATTCATGGAAAAGAAAATAAGAAAAAAATTCTTGCCTTAAATTTTATTTATGGCGGGGTTGAGAGCTGACTATTTTCTATTACACTGAAATATATATTCAAGAGTTAGGATCAGTAAAACTCTGACACTTCAATATTTCCTTAATGTTGAATTATTGTTATATTGTAAGGATATTTTTTTGTAACTCAGAGAAAAATATTAGAAAAATTTAAATCAATCAATATAATTTCAGCTCATACATGTAGAACAAACAACGGACATTTTGATTGGTTTTAATCTTTTTCGGTTAAGACAATATTCGTTTCATATTTGTGTTCATTCTTATTTCGACATTTTCGCAGTCGAAATCCTCCGTTTTCCGTATACCAAAGTTTAACTTCTCCTAGAGTCTGTGGTAGTTCCATTCCACGTGTTTCTGGTAGATACAATGCTATGATAATGACAACAAAGCACATGATAGAAAATATCGTCCCTGGAGCCCAAGGTATATGTCTAGCCTGTAATTGTTTTGGAATGACATTAACAAGTATACGTGCTATTTCAAGTCATAAAATAAAATACTAGTATTAACATACAATGTATTTGGAAACAAAATTTACCAAAGTTCCAGCATAGGGGGTAATTATTGCACCTATTTTGGATACTGTCGAACACATTCCAAATCCGAGATTTCTTGAAAGAAGTAAAGTTGAGAAAATAAATCGCAAATATAATTCATTGATAGGCTTTTATATCCAAATCAAGAGCCATCCTAATTCTAGTTACCTTAAATTTGTCGGAAACAGTTCAGGTGTAAACAAAAATAAAACACTGAACGCACCAGTCACTGACATTTTCCCAACATATGTAGCTATTACAGATAGCATGATAAAGGATTGATTTCCATCTGCAGTAGAAGAAAATACACAGGTTTCCAAAAAATTCTGATATAGCGAAGCAAACACTCCAACTCATGAAACTAATACAGCTTTAAAGTGATGTTATAAACGGATTTTTGTCATAAGGTTGTGAATTTTTCTAATAAAAATGATCGGTTCAAATAAGATCAAATCAAATCTAAACAGTTTCACCTTGTGTTGGTTTCATGATTTAAACAGGTCTCACCTGAAAAATAGTTTAAAAGAGTAGCTAGTGCCAAGAATGTTCCTGCCATGCTGTGAAAAAATATTGCGACAGTTCGTCGTCCGAACCTTTAAAAGAAAAAAAAACCAGGAACGCTAGTTGATTGTTATCTGGTATAAACCGTAATTATTTTGAAATGTTAAGATCAAAGTGTATAAAAAAATAAAAATTCAAAACTATACAAGTCAATTGTTTACTTTCCCAATAAAGGAAAGTGTTGTTTCGTGTCGTGTTGTATATTTTAGTCTTACCGACGAAGCATAGGATATTCTATGAGCACTGCTATGTATTCCACACAGACCATAAAGAAAAAATTAAGAAAGCGATTTCCTGCCAAAGATGTTGATGTCAGTGTTAAACTAAAGTATGTCAAGGTTACTGTCAACCTGAAATAAATTATATAAGACGCTGTAAAATTTCGATACAAGTAAATGACTATTTATCTGTCGAAAAAAACCCCAAAATTTCACTTAATGTATGTTTAACGAATGAATGTGAAAAGAAATGTTAAAAAATAAATGTTCTTCATTTTAAAAAATGAATTGGCCAATATTGATCCAACGAATTATTTGTTAAAATTTGTTAAACAATTTTGATTCAGATCAATTTTGTCGCGCATTTAGAATAAATTACAGTTCATTCGGTTTCACATCTCATAAGACTTGCGTGTACATCGCCGTTTAAATATGATTGTATATTTTACAGCTAAAATTCAGATGCTGTTGGATCATTTAAATTCATGGGGCCAATTTTCGTGGATGCATTAGTACTCAGTTTTAGTAAGAAAATAACTCTTTCAAAATTTGTTTTCGTCTAGGATGTAACTTCGCGGTGGAGGGTTAACCACAAATACCACAAAAATTGAGCCACAACGAATTCTTATGATTCCATAGTAAACAGTTTTATGAACATACTGAAACTAATGATATTTTTGAAAAGAAATTGAATAGTTTTAGACTGTTTTATACGTACCATGCAAAATACATCAGAAGTGATATCAGTAGAACGGATTTATTTTGTAGGATAGTCAATATTGAATACTTCTCTACAATTATTAGTTTATTACTGTTATCTAATAAAGATTCCTCATAATCTGATATTTCTAAGCTCAAAACATTCATTTTTTTGTTCAAATTAGCTTTCAATTCCCTATAATCTACGTTGTTCCATCTAGATATTTTTCGTAATATTCTGTCGACTTCTTTTGTTTTTCCGTTGACAATCAGCCATCGTAATGATTCGTCTTGAACCCTTCAAATACAATGTTACTAGCGTTTTGATAAATTAGTCATTATTCATCAATGATGATAAAATGAATTGAACATACTTTAAATGTTATATAGTTCATACTTGCCAATATTGAATCAAGCTCAGAAGCGAAAAACAACTCAATACAATTTGTAGATATCTCCAGGAGTAGTCTTGGAGCAAATATGCGATGCCAGACATAATGACAAGACCAGTGGTCCAGAATATTGAACCCATGATTTCACATACAAATCGTGTTTTTTGGGGGAAAAGTTCCAACGAAAAGACAGCAGCAGGCAAAACCATTCCCTGATTATTAAAAAAAAGTATTAAAACTACAAAATGTACAAATGGATGTAACAAGTATATTTTTCAAAACTTAAATGCATAGAAATAATGTTTTTTCACTGTCAAATCAAAAATCAAATCAAACATCACCGGTAACAAGACTCCCAAGATAAACTTCAATACAGCAAGTGTCGTATAGGTTTGAGCGAAACCAACACTTATCCCAAATATCAAGATCAAAAAGTTGGAACATAGATGAACGGTTTTTCTTCCTACTCTATCACTGAGGGAGGAAGCAAATGCTGCTCCTACTAGCTGACCAACCATAACAAGGGTCTGAAGTAGTTCAGCCAAACTCGATCGATCACATATCAAATCGAACTGCAAAGAAATGTTATGAATATTTTATTTTTTTTAAATATATCAAACGACTTTGAAATTTTAATTACTTGTAAACAGATTGCATTTTTTGCCATTGAGAATATGTCCGGGTGTTTTTTGTTTTAGATGGATATTTGATCCTTCTACTGATTTGTTTACGCGTAATACTATACTGTATTTACAAATTTGTTAATTAATTTTCTGCAACAAAAAATATTGTAGTTAAACAAATGTTATTTCTCGCATTTTAATATCTTACATATGTATTATAAATACCAAAGAGTGAAACATTGACTTAAAAGAGGTCAACGTTACTTAATGAATTTCTATGTGATGCAATGTAAAAGCACCAACATATACCTCGGTTACAATTGTACTCTGTTTATCCAGCGTATACATGTATCCGTTTGTACATTCCCGAACTGATGTACGCTCAGCACCATTCGTATCGTTGTGGAATATTTTGATCTGACATTTTTCGTAGAAGATGTGACTGGATTGATTGAACAGCGATTGGTTAACGAAGGTTGCTGGTACAGCACAGTGAAAGTCTGGTCTATAAGCTGTAACCATAACAAACAATCGAAAGAAAACTTCATTTGCAGGAACATTATTGTAACGATTTACATTCAAATCATATTTTTAGATTAAGAAAAAATCTCTTTATCAATATTTTTTAAAGATTTTATATGGGCCTGTATACATTTGCTTTCCTTGGTTTATGTCAACGCTGGTTCCACAAATATTTTTGTTTCCAAAACACATTCTGGTAAATAAACTTCAAGTCACGATATATTAAAAATGAAGCAGTTATGAAAATAACTTAATAATAATTGATCAAGATCTGATAACAAATTGTCTGCTAACGATAAGAATGTTCAAATTATGAAAAGCGAAATGATTCAAATAAATATTTTATCCATTTAATCATGCTGGAAACATATTCTTTGTAATTTGATTAATTGTAACATGAATATAAAGTTTTGTGTTATCCTTATTTAAGCATTTATTTATCGTCCTCCGTTATCGCTGTCCAGTTTCATTTACATTTATCAATTCATGAGAAGAACAAAGATGCTTCAAATTCCATACATTGTAATAGCGAAATGGAGTTTATGATTAAAATATCATTAATTATCAGCTAATAAAAACTTCCAAGGGTAAGAGTGAAATGTCACATAAACGCAACCGCTCTGGTTATTATTATAATCCTTGAACGCAAGAAAAAAATCCTCATTTTTTTAATGCAATAACTAATTCTTAAAGTATATAGTTTATGTCAACTCCTTTTTGTGCCATAAACCTTCTTCACGTGTAATATTTATAGTACGCTGCATGACTTCCTTACCGATGAATACACCAATCAAAAGTTGAAAACCCGTCTGCCATATATGAAAGTATATAAAACAAATCTGAATTGTCTGGTATGGACCCCATCGACCATATCTGCAGATAAAATTAATTTTGATTAAGGTTTTAATACATCATTAAGTATAAGGTTCGTCAGTGACTGTCAACGTAAATATGTTTGGTTGGTGACGTACCTAGAAGACGAAACGAGGCAATGTTTACCACAGGTGCTTGAGGACAGGACCCTGCCCCCCCCCCCCCCCCCCCCCCCCCCGATTTAAATCCCCGGGGTAGTCAACATCTTTTAGTGACGTAATGTACACTCATGAAGGATAAAATCCGAGGAGTCTTTTTGCGCGCCAATAGATTTAAATCGATTTTTTCGGATGTTATCGTACAAAAGTGACCGATAGTTGTTTACTTCCGTCACAGTTACCTAGCGAAGTGGCCTACCTTTCCTCTTTTTATATGCAGGTTGGGGTTGTTTTAGATAAATTGTTTATTTTCGATTAATTTTCAGATATTTGATATGGAACATGTAGTGTTACAGTACATTACTTTAAAGGAATTTCTATCAAAAAAGCGTCAATAATAAATCGGGGGGGGGGGGGGGGGGGGGGGGGGGTCCTGTCCTCAAGTACCTGTGATGTTTCTCTCAAAATGTTGTCATTTGCCGTTTCAAAAAAAATTAGACGGCAATCAAATGACGCGTTTCATTCAATGACGTCACGTCTTTTCACTCCAGGGCAAACAAATAATACTATTATAACACCAAGCGCTTGTTTCAAATTCGTGTGTTTTATTAAGTATATAAAAGAATTTTATACCATTTTAAAAATTATTTATGTACTACATGTAAATTAAAGCATAAAACGACTCATAAATAGGCATACGGATATATAATCATTCGACTTCGTTACACCCGATTGAACGCTGAAACTCCAGGCTGACGTGTGATACTCCTAACGTTCTCTTCGCTTAGATTTTGCCTTCTATTTCTTGATGTATGTGTATTTTCTGTCAGTGTTTAATGCATTGATTTGCATATTTGATGTATATTTTCTCCTGACTTGAAATAAATTTGATAATTAAAGATAAAGATAAATGTTTATACAGGTGCAATCTGAACAGCGAAATATTTCGAACTCTTAAGGAGGCAGGGTGGTCAACAAATTACATCAGCTCTATCTTGAAACTTTAATATGATAATTTTAGCTATAAAATGTTATTTAGTTATAAAAAAAAAATCAAATTTTATTTACTTTGAAAATTTGAAAGAGATACCTCTAAAGTGGATTAATACATTGAACCAAAGTTCTAAGTGTTCATCCATGTATAATGTATTGTTCATATGAAATGAACACTTTGTCTCGCCATCGGGGTTGCCGATTTCTATCTAACTCTCAAGATGTTTAAAGAACGATGCACATGTAGCGATATTGACCTCTTGACCTCTGGTTGCGACCAAGACCTGGGTCTTTGCTAAAGGTTATAAACACATCCGGCTTGGTTAAGTTTGCCCAAGAGCTTTTGGATTGCTGTTGGATGTCGGTGGAAATGACGATACACTTATAGCATTTCAAAATTATGTTGACAACTTTTTATATGGATTGCCAATCATATAAAACAATATCGAGGACGACAGAACAGTACATTTAAACCTGTCGTAAGAACAATTCAGACACCAATATTCCAACGGTTCTGGTTTGTTTCTTAATGGTAGTTCTGCACATCTAATGCAAAACGTAGCCATTTATATGAAGAACGTGCTGAAAAACACAAATTCATTGATTTGAGGGTTCGTATTTCCATATTGTTTCATTTAATCTGTGCTATTGTTTAGAAGACATACATATATCAAGCATTATGAAATGTTGAAAATTTCATATCATTTTATATCATGATTTTCATATTATTTTGTTAAGTGTATAGTCTAAAATTGACCAGGACCATCCAGCCATTTTACATGTAAGAGTTATGTGGCTTATACATGCATAGGAGTCGTAGGGATAGCGACGAGGAAAAAGAAATATGGCAAACAGTGCATTTTACGAGTCGTGTTTAGCTTAAAGAAGAAATCATTATATGAACAGGTTTGGTCGTATCACTTTTGGGTAATGTTATAAAATATAGACACCCTTTAGGAAATTTTAAAAAAATCATATATAAGGATGTGGCTAAAACGATATTGATCGATTTTATTGTTGTTGTTTAACGCAAGTCATAATCAACGATATAAACTATTTCTAGCCAACTAGATAGCAGATTTTAACATTTTTCTTGTGCAAAATTAAGTAGCAATTTACCAAACGCGTTTTCAACTTACATGTAATTACTATCCAGCTTTTTTCTCTTTTCAATACGGTTCTCATCAACATCTATATCTTTGTGTTCTGCAACCATCTTTTATAACCCGAGTTTGGTTTTTTTATGTATATAGTTTGCTGCTTATAAAGCTATCACATTGGGTATCAAATGTATTTTTAGTATATTCTATGTCACAGTCTCAGGAGGCATTTGTCCGTGAGGATGAATTATACTTGGTTTTAAAATATATTTTGATTACAGAGCAGTATTATCTCGAGCGTTCTGTTGGAAAAATGCCCATAATTCGTCTGCTTGTTTCGATGAAAATGGGATGAATTCAACCTCATATCTGCTTCATGTTTTAACTGTGGACATTCTTCTAACTCTTTATTACAATGTACTATAAATGTTTCTTGTTATTACCTTTATAACTTCGAACTCCAAAAATACATCAAGTTGTTCAACACTTGTTGATTTAAACTGTTTACTTTCACTTTAGTGTCGCAGAAGTGAACCGGAAATTTATAGTGTCAAGTCGTAACGTTACATACAAATCTTGTTTAAAATGTCTATATTTTAATAAATATTTAGCCAATTGAATTGAAAATTAATAGGGTTTGTCCTTTAACAATGCCAAAAAATTTACGAAGTTTGATAAACATTAGTGCTACGGTTTTCTTTGAATCTTACCAATAACATGAAGGAGACACACATTATGACACATACACACACACACACTCACATTAGCGATGCTATATCCCCTTCGCAACCAATTGTGCGAGGGGATAATTAAGTCTAAGATCAATTAAGATTTTGTCAATCATTAAAGACATACTTCTAGAAAGTTGTCATAATGTCAATAAAATGTTTTTATAAAATGTATTATGAATCTTTCGCACCTTTTTAAAGTTTTAACCATGATGTGATATTTTAGAATGCGTACATGTACCCATACAACGTTAAATGAAAGGAAAAAGAAAACAAGAGGCCAACAGGCCTTGACGGTCATCCAAGTACCATAGCCCTTAGATGGAGATGTCGGGAAGTCCCATGTATGCATTTTAAGCTTCATTATGGAGTCATTAAATTATAATTTCAAAAGAAAGTAACATTTGATTAAAACTTATATCTAAAAAACACATGTTTACAAAACTATGTATCTTGCTTACAATTCAATATTTGACTTTCAAAATTTGACAAAGCATTAAAAATACCCATATTAACCATTCTAAACAAAAAAATGAAAAATAAAATTTAAAATTTTGACCTCAAGTCGTGTTAAAGTCCCTTAAAATCTTAAATATCTTATTTCTATCCACAGCAGGGGGAGATAAACTGATAAACTCTTATGTTCATAAAGCTCTCTACTGAAATTGCGAAATTCATGGCGTCTGTGTTGTGGGTTCATACCCTAGGGAGAGGCTAATATGGCGAAAATTTATTTTAATACTAGTATTTTATTCTGTACTTTCAAAGTCGTGAGAGATAACCTAAATGAATTGTTATATGTACATATTGTACTGTTGTACTCTTCTTAAAATGTAAATGTAAGTGTCATGGGCAGGTTTTGAAGCTTTTTATATGGGGGGAAGAATTATCTTATGAACAATACAATACTATACAATTCGAGCAAAAACAAGCAATTAATTACTTTTACCATTCTTTCCACGTTCCTGAATGCCCTAATCCAGCGCTCCAGCCTTGCTCATTTGGTAAGCCCTATGGCAATATCTGCTTGACGTTTCGATTGAAACTTACAAGCATAAAATTTCCGCTCTCTACTTTGCAATCGTTTCCCGAAAAACTATATAATTCGTTCTTCAGAAAATTCAGCAATTCTGATGGACATTTAGTTCGCAATACTGAATCTCTAAAGAAAGTTTTTATATAGAATGACATGCTCAATCCAAAGAACAGTACTTTGGCGACGTTAATTGCATCGGAGTTGTTCCTCCTAACACCTGCTCTAAAGACCTGCAGGCAAAACAGTTACCGAACACAGCATCTGACAAAAATCTGTGCATTTTAGGCCGATTAGGTATTGGAGATACATATAGGCTGTTGGACACTCCTGCTGGATACGGACATAATCGACATATGGCTGTAAAAGTTCAAACGAAAAGCTGAACAAGAAAATCTGTAATATCTGCCAGCTTTTGTGATGATCTAAATATAAAAAAAAATATAATTAGAAACTAGATGCTGTCATTAGACAGTAATACCCGCACCAAGTGTTTGCCTCTAAATAACACTCTCTTGTATGAGTTTTAGTCAAAAAGAAGGGCCACATGCAATTTCCAGTACTTTTTAAAAATTATAATTTTCATAAATGCCGAGTTCACATCCCATAATACACATATTGCCTTTATGTACAATTTGGGGTTGAACTGTTTGCATGTGAATTTTAAATTAATCAATAATCTAAACGTTTCATGTCATAGAAAGTATGGTCTATATAAATATTACAAACAAAATTAAATTATGCCCCCCCCCCCCCGGCGGTTGCCTGCTTTATATATGCTTTTGTGTGCCAACATCATTGTGTGCGTGGATTTAGAGAAAGGGTGGGGGTGAGAAATCCAGAACCCCCCCCCCCCCGAAAAAAAATCATTTATTTAGTAAAATTACCAAAAGTAAACCTCAGACTACAATCCCCCCCCCCTTGTAAACACAATTATTACTCTGACCCCCCCCCCCCCCCCCCCCTCCACTACCCATGGAGAAATAAAAAATTAATCAGAATATTTTGATAACAATGAAAGCCTGTACATGTAATTGCAATAAAAAATATTGCAAACAGTTCAAAATAAATGTCATATTGCGCAATGATTTTCACTGCAGGACTGCTTTAACGATTTTAAAAGGTGGTATCAAACACATGTCGATATTCATGTGGATAAAAGTGCGTTATTTATATTATATGTAGTTATATTCTAATTAAATTACTTTCACGGTTTTAGAATTAAAAATGTTTACAAATGAATATTTGGCCAAAAAAATAAGTTTTTAAAATTTTTGGAAACTTAAGGTAAAAATAAGATAAGCCCCAGCAGGATTCAAACTCTCTACTTACAGACACATTGTTAACGCTTTAACCCATTGCACTATGCTGTTAAGTAACATTATTTTGGGGGAAAATATTATATTTTATACTTTGTTTTGTTCAATAAGGAGTACATCACAATATGTGGGTGTCCCTTACCACCTTAAAGCTGAAAATTGTGCTTTACATGGTTAATTACCTAATAAAATTGTGCAAGGGGTTTTAAAGAATAAAGTTAAGAAAATACATGCAATAGGTTACAATTAAATGATCTTTGTCTGAAGTTACGTACACTACACAGGTGTACAGGTTGTATTAGCGGGTACTAGTTTTACCCAGCTCTTTGGTTAGATGGGTTTCACGTGGTGTTTTTTTGATATGCAGAATAGGATTAATTAACATGAATAAACGTTTCTTTTGTGGTGATCAGCTAAAGGAATTCGTATTGTGCTAATTGGATTATCATTATGATGTTGACCAATATAGGTAAGTATAATACATGTAGAAGCGCAATATTATGAGACACCGGTATACAAAACAGTTAAGTTTTACTTTCACTTTCTAAAATGTGATCTCCCTTTGCCAGCATTATGTATCATCATCTTTATTTAAATAAGCTTATCTACAGATTCTGTCATTTTAATTGCAGAATTGTTTTATTTTTTCATTTGTCAGACTTACACTATTGAGTTGACTCCATATTGACCCTATTTTGTATTAAATTTGGGTATTAAATATCATGTTTATATGAGTTATAAAAGGGAGGAAAGGGAAGTGGCCTTAACCGTTCCCCATCCCCAGGATGTGTGGATTAGATATACATTTCTAGTGAGAATGAAGGCATGCTGCAGCTTTTTTTTTCCCATTATACCCCCTACCCCATCAGCATACACCAGTAATAGAAAAAGAGTTAATGACTAATTTTCTTTTTTGTCAAGAGATATGTGGTATGTCAAGATTTATGACTCATGAAAATTTGTGCATTTTAATCCTGATTGTTAACATACATGTATAATTATATATGAAAAAAAATACATGTGATATTATACTAGGGACCATGCAATCAATTGCAGAATTGCCAATCGGTTATTTATAACTCATTTTGACTGATTAATTTGTTAATCATTTTGAAAAAAAGACATTTCTAAATACATGTATAACATATTATCAATATTGTTTGTAGATTGATTTTGTAACTATTTAGGGCCCCACTCTGCAGATGCCCTATAGTGATCATTCTGTCCAATTCTGCTGATCGTGTCAAGATACATTTAAGAAAAATTGGCCCCTGCCCCTTGGGTTATTCCCCCACCCCCGGAGTTGTTTTTAAACAACCACCCCCCCCCCCCTCCTCTGAAAAAGGAAATGATACAATTTAATAACTGTTGAGATCCCCACCCCTAGACCATATTTATTCTTCCTCCTTGTGTCATTGCACATCAGTTGGTACATGTATATAGGTTATGCCCCCTTTGAGATGCCCAGTGACTTTCCAGAGTTAGAACTAATCAAGTATTAATCTATCTTATTCATATGTAGTGTAATTCCTAGCCCTAACCCAATGTTGACCCTGCTTTGTTTTTTACAGTTCTAGGTTTTTGTTGACTGACTTTACAATTTCTACAATTACATATAACATTTTGTTTATCTTTAAGATTAAAAGCAATTTCCAAACTCTCTGTATGTACATCTGACATCATAGAGAAAAATACCAATCAAGAAATGATTTTGCTACTGTAAAAATGTGAGAAGAGACTCTGGATCTCCCCATCCCCCTCCCACCGAAAACATGAATAGTTGAATATTGTTTTTTAAATATCCTCAAAATCATCGAACTCCCCACTCCTAAACCATATATGTTTTTGTTTCTTGAACCATGACCATGTCAAGGCAAATCTTTCTGTGGTATTAGTAGGTCATGGCCTCTGGGGGTCACCTTAACACCACCCACCCTCCCAAAATCAGAAATGATCAAATAACTTGAAAAAATGCTTGTGATCCCCACCCCTAAAGCATAATTTTATATTTTCTTCCTCCTTATGCATCTTATGGTACATTATTTCAATCACAAAATATAAGAGGAGTTCCAGGAATAAGGTTTTTTTATGGGACGGAACATCATTTTGCAGATAGTATTGACCCTCAGAATCAAATATATATTTCTAAAACCTTATTGCATATCTATGGCTAAGCCCCTGCTATATCCCTATAGATGATGTGGCTATTCATTAAATCATAAGAGGAGTTCTAGGAAGTATTTTTTTTAGGAGTGATAAACGTCAATTTTCAGCTACTATTTGACTCCCTGGATGAAATTTAAATTCTTAAAACCTTATTGCACAACTAAAGGACAGCCCCTATCTTACCCCAAGATATGATACATGTATGGCTATTCATTAAATCATGAGAGGAGTTCTGGGAAGTAGGGTTTTTTTTAGGAAGGATAAACGTCAGTTTTCTGCTACTATTTGACTCCCTGGATGAAATTTAAATTTTTAAAACCTTATTGCACACCTATAGGACAGTCCATATCATATCTCAAGAGATGACATAGCTACTGCATAAATTGTAAGAAGAGTTCTGGGAACCATATTTTTGGGGCAAAAAAAAAACGTCATTTTTTTATGACCACAGACCCAAGTGATAAAAACAAAAATTCTGAAACATGATTACACATCAACATGACACCCCGAATCATATTCTAGAAGATCATTTAGCTACTGCAAAAAGAAATGGACGTTTTATGAAACCAGACTTTTTGTAAAAAAAAAAAAAAAAAACCCTCATTTTTCAGCCATTTAATGACCCCCAGGACAAAATTGAAATTTCCGAAACCTTATTGCGCATCTATAAGACACCCCAAAACATATTCCAAGAGATGATTTGTCTACTGTTGAAAATGTAAAAGGAGTTCGAGGAAGAAGGTTTTTTGTCAAAAAAAACCGTCATTTTTTACCAATTATTTGACCCCCAGGACTACCAGAGAATTTTTGAAACCTTTTTCCAAAACAACTGACACCCCAAATCATACTCCAAGAGTTCAGTTTGCTGGTTTATAAGATGTAAGAGCAGTTTGAGAAAGTAAAACGTGACGGACGGTTGGACAGGCAGCCGGAACAGGGTAACAACAATATACCCGAACTTTCTTTAGAAAGTGCGGTGATAACAAAAACTTAAATCAAAACAAATAGTAATAAATTACACATTTGTGTACTTATTTAAGATTTATTATACACACTGTAATTGAAATTAACTGTTGCATTTTGGCAGGACAGCTGGGCTTTTGGAGAGCAGAACCCAAGCATATTGGCAAGTCTGTAAAAATGTGTACAGTTTTGTATAATAAGGTGTTTAACCCCCTACTAATTTCTGTTTCTCCTATTATGTACAAAGTATTATAATTAATTTACCTGCATAGTACTACATCCCACAAGAGTTTTAACAAAGTTTTAACATGTTAATTTCATAGTGACCCCATCCTGTGTTATACAGAAACATGCATTAATTCGATAATTATAAAAGTTTGAAAAAGAAAGAACATATTAATTAAATGTTCAATTGTCACTTTTTAGTATGGAATTTTCATTTGATATTTAACAGAAACTGATGCAGAAACAGAAACAGATACGAAATCTTCGGAAACCAGAGAAAATCGGGAAGAAAGAACTAGAAACTGTGTCAAGTCGATGAAAAATATACGTTTTGCCAAGGAAACCCCGCCAAAAAAAACGTGTGCGGATAAAACACGCCTGCCTTGTGTGCCAGAAACGGGTCACGCACATGAAAAGGCACATGAGGCAGGTCCATCATATTAATGAATTTCCCAAACCAGCCACTCGTCGGGGGTATATAATAAGGGAGTGCGCAATATGTGGCAAGATTATTGCGAGAATGGGAGACCATCTCCGACGCTCTCATAAGATCAAGGACAAAACAAGAATCAACGACTTAGTGTTTGAATCGAAATATTTGTCAGAAGTTAATACATGGTAAGTGTGTCATTTCAACTGATTTCGAGTAACATAGTTCATAATTAAAAAATTGACTTTTTACTTTTTTCATTTTGTTCACTACAGCTCAACACCTCCTCCATCTACGCCCAAAGAACCCAAAGAAACGGAGGAAACGGGCACGAATGATTCTCAGAGGTTGGGTCATTTGTTTTTTAATTCAACAAGTTAACATATTTATGCAAATCCTACTTAACAAGAATACAGTTCCAAAAAGAAGAATAAAAAGTTATTTTCCTTATATCTTTAGAAAATTATTTATTGCCTAAATAAAAAAGATATGAAGAATTCTATAAAACTCGCAACATACTATAACAAAAAGTAGTTGTGCGTATGATATATAAAAATGTATATCATGACATTTTTTGCAGTGGCTTTGAAGAAGCAGATAAGAGGTCAATAGATGAGTATGTTGTTAAATTGTTTTTTTATAGATGTTAAATTCGTTTGCTTTTTTTAACCAGGACTTCAGTTAATTTTTGTATATAACGTTTTTCTTATTGATGTATTTTCATTTTTTAATCCCCATTTTTAAAAATAATTTTTGTAGAGACTCAGACAGCACAGTTCTTTATTCCGTTACATACAACAGTTACAAAGAAGGTCAGAATTATAAAGGCTGTTAAATTAAGAAAGTTTACGATAACAATCTTCTGTTTAAAGTAAGTTTTCCTCGTGCTTTTTCGGCCAAAGTTTAGTCCAATATACAGACAAATTCGTTTATAACGAACACGAATATAGCAAAATCTCGAATTTAACGAAGAATATTGAGTCCCATGCAAAATTCCTATAAACTTTATATATAATATAAACATAACCCTAACCCTGACATATATAAAGAATTACGGGTATAGCAAAGTAAATGCAAGACTTCGATTTTACCTTATATTGCAAAACATATCGCATAATAATTATCAACTCTGAAAATAAACTATACCTAATGATTTATCTACATAAGTAACAAACAATATCTGGTACAAGCATAATATGTTTGTATTTTCAAAACAGTTTAGGGTCACAGTCGTGTTTACTCGTTTATGCATCGTCTACGAGTTCCTCCTCGCTTAAAAATTCGTGGTGGCAACTTGGGCTGCTATGGACGTTTTCCAGTACACGGTGCCATATAGTGTATGGCAAGGCGTAACGTCCGATTGCCCAACTTCTGTTGGACTGGGAGGCTGTGTTCAAAATGTCGAAAACCTAAAAGTTTGAAATAATTTTATCAAAGCTTGGATATGCCCATACTGTTAAAATCAATCTGTCACACTCTCATAATTTATTTTTTCAACAGATTCGTAGGAGCACAGTTCTTTATTGTTGGTTGACCCATGCCATGGAACACGAACATCTTTCCCCGGAGAGTCCACTTTCATTAATGTGTATTTGTCATAGAAAAAATCATTTATTAGCAATCTCATATCCAATATAATAAGACACTCCGGGGAAAAATACAGCACGGACACCGATGAAAAAAAAGTGTAACTTTCGGATCAAACATGCCGAGGAAAGAAAACTCTTATTATCATTCGTAGCCCAAAATCTGCAGCGTAAAGACAAAAATTAATCATTATATTTGGAATTTTATATATATATATATAAAGAGAGAGAGGGAGAGAGAGAGAGATTACTGCTTTTGTTTACCAAAGTAATGCTAGTTACATGTACCAGAAAAAAAATGTACAAATTGTCTAACATGATTATTATCAATAAGAATGTATCGCTTTCGTTTGGCATTTGAAGTGCTTGGGTTTTTATCAGAACATTTGTTATAATGGATTATGATCCTGATGTATTTCATGATAAAGGAAATGCATCAAATCAAATATGGATAAAACCTACATAAATAAGTTTCTTGATATTATGAATAAAAACAACTACTAAAATATTTTACCGGCTGAGTTTATTTTCACTACAGTTTTGTTACGAAATATGTCAACACGTTCTGGAAAAAAGAAAGTGGTGCTACATATTGTTTATTATTTGCGAGATAGTAACATGCATCAACAGCGTTTGCTATAATCTCCAAATGTTGATCACAGTTACCTCCAATCTCCAAATGTTGATCACAGTTACCTCCAATGCTTTCCAAAAGAGACGAGAACTGGGTTTATGTTCTTCAGGGGTTTTCCTATTGTTTTTAGACTGGGTCCTGGGTCCACAGAATCGGGGAAATTGACGCGGAAACTGTTGAAATTGGGAAATAATTTTCAAAACGTCCCACTAGTTTCATAATGCAGTTGTATAAATGTTAAAATGTAAACAAAAGTATAGAAAAAAGCTGTTTTGTTGCATTTTAATAACCTGTAAGGTTTAACTTTGATTACAGTAACATTTTTCTCTTTTTTTGATTTTGTAAAAGTCAACAGCTCTTTCAAACATCTCCTCTGATAACATATCTGGCAAATCGTAATTCCCAATGATGCTACAAACCTAACTAAACTTTTGAATCTCTCAGTTGCTCCCCACTTTTTTGAAAAATGAAATAAAGGCAAAGAAACAGTTTTTTAAACACTCCTCTGTTTACTTCACGCATTTCAAGATTTTGGTTTTGTAAATGTTGTATGACATCCACTCTACAGTTAAATTGTGCATAGTGCTGAACTTCTGAAATATTTTTGTTACTGTTATTATGCTTTGCTAGCTGCCTCATTTGATGATCACTCAATATTACACATTTGCCCAGAATAATCTTCATCGTTACTGCGTCTAAAGAGTTCACAAAGCCTACACATATAACAATTGTTTGAAACATTATAGTACAGCCAAGTAAAACGTTCCTCATACTGTCTTGCACAGAATTGTCTGGCATCAGGCACAGGAACTCTTTCCGCTAGTTGTTCCGATTCCTCTGGCTCTGAGTCGACCCTACTACACTCATTGGTACATTCTGATCCTAATACTTTATCAACATTGCTTGTATTTGGCAATGGAGATGGCATTTCCACTTGATCAGTATCGTTGCTATCAGTTGAGAATCCCGGAATTTCGGACTTCATCATGGTAAGGTGATAAAAAGTTCTTAAAATCAAATGTTTCTAGTTTGCGATGATTCGAATCGTCCTTTTTTCATATCGTTTTAGTATAGTTCATTCTCACGTTTCAACTAACTTAAGAAATATACAATGTTCAAGTACACACATTTCTTTATTTTCAGAACAAAAACGACAAGAGAAATCAAAAACACAAGCGTTTGAGCATTCAGGGACATACATGTATATACTTGGAATAATGAGGTACGGTGTTTATGTTTTCTCCTAAGGGCTATTTTTATTTCGTGTTTAACTTAGTGTTATCCTACTTAAAACATGTAAAAGTAAGGGTATCGTGAATGACAAGCGTATTGCACCCATGCTACATGATTGTATATCAGTGATGTCAAAAACCCTGGATTTTAATTTATCGTGGGGGATTTCATTTAAAATGGTGAGAGTTTCTGTCTGGCCCCAGGGGATGGGGGATGAGAGGTTGTTTTAAATAAAACATGTATATTAACCATCTTGTTTTAGTTTATCTATGAAAACATACACATAAACCTATCTTGTAAGTTAACAAATATGGAGAAATTATTTCCTATCAGAGTCTTGCACCTTTTCAATATCAGGTCATGCACTCTATTATGATCTTAAAGTTTTTTGCCAAAATTTTCATTGTCCTTTTTGAAAGATTTCAGGTTAAAGGTGATCGTCATTACAATATTTTAATTTTTTTTATTCCCGAGTGAAGCATAATTAAATGCATAATATGAAATTCCTCGACAGGTCTGTGTATGGTATATGGTACTCAGGTGACCGTTAAGACTTGCTAGCCTCCTGCTAACAATAACCTTGTTTTGAGTAGTGTGTTTATTACTGTAAAGAGTGATAATCCTGTTTTAGCGAGACTATTACCATTTTGGGGTATTGTACCCAACCTGTTCAATGCTTATCAATTTTATATGTTGATAAATTAAAAATTTATTTATGATTAGAAGAGGAATTTTTATACGTTTGGGTAAATGATATAGATTGTGACATATTTCTACAAGAGACGCACTTTAATTTGTCTCAGAAAGAGAATCTATTATCAATTCAATGTGGAATGGTATATCTTTTCATTGTTTTATTTAATTGTATTTGAAGTGTATTTAATTCAAGATTAAATTACAATGTGTTTTTAACTTTAAATGCAATATCATATTCATTGATATACTAGTATGTATCTATTATTTTATTTTATTTGAAAAATAAATACTGTCTCGCTCTCGGTTTGAAGCATCTATAGGATAAGAGGAATATAAATTGTGAAATTTATGACATACCACCCCAGGGCCTCATAAGCAAAAATGGGCCAATTTTTTTAAAAATCTGTATCAATCATACATGATTTTTAAGTCATCGACCGTAATCTGTAATCAATGAGATTTTCAATTACTTAAATTAATCGATTACAGTGACATCTCTAACTATAATTCTCATTACTTTTCTGATTAGTGTGTGCAAATTATTGTTATGTTGTATAATTATGAATAATTGTTTATAGTACAAAACAAGAGGTCAACAAGGCTTAACGGTCCCTTAATTACCATAGCCCACACAGACCTGCCAAGGAATCTCATATATGCATTTAATTAAGCTTCATTCTGAAGTAAAAAAATATCTTAAATATTATAATGACCCACCCCTTCCCCTTCCCGAAATCGAATTGTGCGAAGTTTGATAAATATGCGTGTGAGGGTTTTCTTTAAATCTTGCCCATAAGGCTGAAATAGACATACAGATACACACGCACAGCAGCGATGCTATATCCCCTTCGCAACAAGTTGTGCGATGGGATAATAACGGTAACTTTTATAAGTTTTAAGTAAACTAGGAAGGTTATTCCAAGTTTGTACAAAGGATAAGGTCTCTCTCTAGTTCCGCTTAAATCTGTGGCTGGGGAAGCTGCCTGACTTTTCTGTCTATCTCGCCCAATACAGGGGGACAGTCAAGTAAGCGGATGTTATGTCCCTGCATTCTCAGCCGTCTGCAGTGTTGTTTTGCCAGTGTGGGGAGAAGCATTGTCTTGCATCAGAACTGTTTTACATAACATCTTCTCAAAATTTTCTTATCCCCCCCTCTCTCTATTTCTTTTTCGTTCATGTAAACCTCAAACCAACTTGGCATTTGTTTGTGTGTGGTGGGTGGGTGTTTTTTTTTTGTTCCGAGGATGCTTCCTTTTTTCTATTGCTAGATGAGGATCGTCCGTCATTATTTGGATTAAGTAAATATGAAATGAAATGCATGTACAATGAATGTGTCGTTATGGACATATTCTGTCCCAGTTACTGTTAATTTCCACCGCTTTTTACTTGATATTTTGATATTCATCAAAACCTTTGAGCCCAAACTATACTCATTCACTAGAATGAAAAACGTTCAGTTTTTTTGTTTTGAAACGCCCGTGTGACCGGTCAGCAGAGGATGCTCACTCCTCCTAGGCACCTGATCCTACCTCTACCTTTCTGGAGGTCCTTGTTGCTCTGCTTTGAATTTGTATTTCGTTTTATGGATTTTTGAGATGGTTGACGGTTTGTTCTTGTCATTTTTTCATCGTTGTAAAATTGATAAATAAAAATATTCATTTTTTAAGAAAACAATTTCTGAATTAATAAGAAATGTCATATTTACCCCATTATAAATCCCTTGGATATACACTTCATTCCTGTGAATTTCTCCTGATAGGAGAATAGAGGGAACTTTAGAATGAAGATACCTTGGAAGTTTGGAAATAAATTGCTTTTAATTGTTTTTCATTTACATCTATGTGTATGTTTTTAAGGAAAATCAAAAAGTGAAGGAAACTTTAACCTGGAACAAGCTCAATGTAAAGTCGGTGTGAAAAAAATTGAAGATGCACTTACAGAAACTCTATCATCAAATATTGTTAAACAATTGGATAATATTTAAACAAAATCAAGCATGAAGTTTTCTCAAACTGTCAGTTTACAACATTATAAGGTTTTCACATGAACTACTGGTCGCCGCTGGCTCTGTTGCTCTGTCCTTGTGCAGAATTGCGTTTATCTTTTCAAAATACGCCCAGCACGTTCTGCCAGCTCCAGATTTACCCATGCTGTCTGTGATGATTTTGTAGCTAAAGTGTGGAACACAATAACTATAGGATAACTAGAGCCGTGTTCGTTGCAAAGCAACGAAGAGGTCTTCCGTTGCAGCTTCGAGTCGAGAAAGGATTGTCAAACAGTCTGATAAAAACCACCCCCTTTTCCTTGCACTTATCAGGGCCTGACAGGTATTGATTGGAGGTCATCTTCACACGACCATTACTTCTGACCAATCAGAGCTTTAGAAAATCAATAGGAACTCTTCAAAGGAGACAAACAAATTAATTCATGTCCATTTATATGTAACCTCCAGAATAAGTATTGAAGATATGCACCTAAACATTAAACATATAAAGGTATCCCTTTGGTAAACATATAAAGCTATGTCTTTGGTAAGTAGGAGTATATTTAGATTGTATGCAAATGTGAAGGTCTTGTATAGATGACCTGTTGTCGATACCTATCAGACCCTGAGGAGTATATGAAGGGGGATGGTTTTAATCAGATTAGACTGTCAATATGATAATAGTACGTTCAGAAAATCGAAAATGAGGCTCAATTTCAAAGTATTATTTTTTATACCAAGCAAGTTCTCCGTTTAACTTACTTCATGTTTACATTAGGTTAGGATAATTTTTAAAAAAAACATCATATATGTACATGTATATAATTATTCTGAACACAAACACAAAGTGATAAATACGTTTATGTACAACTGATTACACGATACAACATGAGCCTAGCCCTATATCAAAGTGTAATCAACACAAATTTCACTGCGCTAATGCATGAAACAAACAGTGTTATGTCTGATAAACATTTCCCTGTACTCATACTTACAGCTCTAATGCTTACTAAGGGAATAATTTATGTAAAGGGCAGTGTTAAAATTAAACAATTGAAACGAACACAAATTGTAAATAAATGATGACGCCTTCTCCCGCCGTAGGGTGCACTATATGAGAGGTGCTCAGCAGGAGGGACACCTCTCCATATAACGTTAGGCCATACAGACACTCAGCATCGTTTTTGCTAGGCGAACATATTTATCCGAAATCTTGACAAGAAAATCTTCAAAGTCCTAATCCGTGGTGGTAGTGGTAGTGGAGGGGAAGCTGTGAGGCAGCTGTATCTTCTATTGTTTAATATGCTTTTGTTTTCTATCCGTTACACTGCCTTAAAAGCAGTATAACGGATAGGAAACCCGTGGGTTCTGACGATGTCTCCTCATTGATATTTGACAATTTGCATCACTACATGATTTCCAAGTGGTAAGGTATCAAAGCTTTTTAAAAGTTAAGATACTGAATTTCTACAGTTCTAAGTTTTAGGTAAAAAAAACCCAACACTTTTTTATATGATGAAACAAAAACAAAAATACCTTTATGGACTCATACACATAAATAAGAAGAGGGGCAAAAGCAATAAAGACATTATTTCTTTTGTTCTAGACTATATCTGAGTTAACAAGCTACAAGTTTACAATCTCCTATTTTGACAGGCCAGATGTAAAAATAAAATATTCTGCTTGGTTTTCAGTCAATTAAGTTGCATTACCATCTCATACTACACAGCTTCAATAAAATGTTTTTAATCAATGTGCATATAAAAATAAATAAAATCCCCAAGAACACATATTTATCTCATTTAAGTGCAACTTTAAGAAGTGCATATATTTTTGAGGAGGAAAATATGTCGCTATATTATTGTTTGTAAGCCAAGTGAACTATGGTCTTTCAAAGAAATAAGAAAACTGTCGACACTTGTAGTACTCTGATGATTTCTATGGCGACCGACTACATTGCATCATATAATCGTATTTCCTAACTTCTGATCCAGAGAACCAATTTTATTTAAGATCTTTGACTTAAAACTTTTAACTTATAATATTTATTTTATTCTGTTCATAACTATAGAAGTTTAGCGTGTTCAACAGTTTAATTTATTAGCCCCATTCTCAGATTACGATCTCGCACCTTTAACGCGAATTAAGATGACTGACTTCGAGTTAGACTAGATATCTAGATATTGTTTAACAATTGACCACTGCAGTGAAAGCACCCTTCTAAGTGTTTACTCAATTACATATCAATTGATGATCTGTAGCCATAAATAACCTGGGGCTATATAATGTTCTGAGCTGTGCTGAAGCGACACGAGATTTTTTTGGTCGCATGTGGGATAGAATAACAGGCTGATCGAATAAACGAACGGGTGGGAAAATTTTACACACAATAGGTCACCAAAAATTGATATTCGCCACATTTGGATTCCTTTTCGCCCGTTTTGAAAAAAAAATCAGCATGAGCACTTAGCAGGGGTGGTCAACACAGCAATGAGTTCGTTTTCACAATGAAACAAACGGCCATGTAGACGTACTAGTAGTACAAAAGTGATTATGTGATCGCTAGAATCAAAACAAAACTTGTTTAAAACTCATGTGAATATTCTTTTAAAAAATCACCCAATCCCTCAATTCCGGACATTTCTTTTATCGTGCCAGCACCTACCGCATACGTGTAACATTGTAACACGAAACTTTGATTTTAATTTGATTTGATTCTTTTGACTGCCTTGAACGCTCGGAGAATATTTAATTTTTTAAATTCATTTTTACTTTGTACACCCTGCTAAATAATGCATCTAATTTTGATCTCTCTCTCTCTCTCTCTCTCTCTCTCTCTCTCTCTCTCTCTCTCTCTCTCTCTCTCTCTCTCGCGCGCCCGCGCGCGCCTCTAAGAAAATTTCCTTTACTTTCTACGAAGTCTGTAAAAACTCTCAGCATTAATTAACGGAAATAATCATGGATACATAAATTAATCTTCAGTTGAAACATAAGTCGATTTTACATGGACCGGTCAAGCCCGTCAGAGGCCGAGGTTTTTAAGCGGTACCGGTCGGTTTACTTCAGATGTTCAGGTGTGAAGCCCCGAGGGAAACATGATCGCTTGTGTATATTGTCTATATGCACGGGTATTAAAATGCTCTCAACAGAGTTTTTTTTTAGAATTTTTCTAGAAAATTATTGTATTTACATAATTATGTACTAGGAAAAACAAATTAAATGTCAATCGTTGAAATGAATATCGGCATGAATAATCGCCAGCGACATGAGCAAAATCTTTCGTTTGTTTGAACAAGTTTTCGACGGGATTTACTGAAAATTATGCAATATACGATCATCGTACCGTACTCAAATACTAATGCAACTTTTATGCAACATACGTTTGTATAACTTCTCCGATCATCTGCTACAGTGCACAATAATTCTACCAGATGCGCATTTACCAGAGTTAATTGTCTGTAGCTGTTTCTCTTCCGGTTTCGGCTCCGGAAATTTCTCAAAGAAATGTGATAACTAACGTTATAAATCGTAGACGCAATATTTCTTTTATTTATATAATTATTTAATCTAAATTATTCCCAAACATCTTTAATTATAAAAGAATTTTTTCATGGATGATCGGCGCACGTGATTTAGATAGACTATAGGTGATCAGCGCGTTTGGTGTGGTACATAACCATGCAAGTACGAGTAAATTTTTACTTCATATCTTTTAATTTCCAAGAGTAGAAAATTTAATCTGTCGAAGGTAGTTTCTTCGTCAAGGTATGCATCAAAAGACAAAAGTTAATTGCACGATCATCGCGAGCGCCAAACATGGTATACACGGAACGAGTAAACGAGTCTAACATCCAATCTGAGGCCTCGATTCAGTTGATTGACAGGGGTACACTGACCAGATAAATTTGGATGCGGAGCTTATTTTCTCGGTCTTTAAAGGTTTAATCTTTGTGGGTTTTTGTGCTGATCCTAAACATTATTTGTACAGTTTTTAGAACTTTTTAGTCTTACTAAACCAACATTGATCTATGACTGACGATGCTTCTGATTTGGAATAATATATTTTTATTAAATTTCAAAACGATTTCTTAATTTACACTTTATCGTTCTAAGGCGAAGAAACTTCTATAACATAAGATTAAAACAGATGAGTTCTTGTGTTTGCGGCTAAAAACCCATATATGAAGACGCGAATCCTGTGTATAAGATATCCGCTGACCGCTAGGTAATCCAGCCGCGACCGATCTCCTCGGCCGCGGGCGAGGGATAGGTGAAGCAAGGATAATTTAGAAAGCTAGCAGTATTATTAAATGACAAATATATTACAATACGTTATTCTTTTTTTACATAAATACCAACCATTGATTTATATGTGATGTTGCTTCTAATTGGGAATTATATTGCTTTTATTAATTAACAGCACGATTTCTTAATTAACACTCTATCGTTTAATTCAATTTAAGAAGAATAAACTTTTATATGTAATCAAAATTAAAACAATTCTATGTGTTTGCGGCTAAATAAACCCATATATGAAGACGCGAATCTTGTGTATTAGATACTCGCTGACGGCTGGGTAGTCCAGCCGCGACCGATGTCCTCGGCCGCGGGCGAGGGATAGGTTACGTAATGGTATACACACACAGCTCAGATCCCAGAAAGATTTCAAATGCATGCAGTATAACAACTAATATGTATAACAAAGACGCTTTTTTAATCCGTAATTTGTATCTTACTAAAATAGAATGTTTATACTTTGTGTTTATTGTTTTTATAGGATTTTTCACTCTAAAAACTTAACAAAACTGGCTTATAATCCTCACATAAAAGCATGTATACTGTAAAAAAAACCTTTTCTAATGAATTGAAGCATCCAGTATAAACAGGTACACTTTCTGTGATAACTTTATGTCAGTTGTACGCTCAAAGACTTTTCGTTAACTTGCCCAATGAAAACAGGTACATGTTAACAAGTAAAGCTTTTTACACTCATATTACGCAATACCCTAACAAAATAACATTGTAACGACATTGATAAGATCCCAATAAACAACTTTTCCAGCGACAGCCATATCGAAATCTTAACCGTTTTTGAGTTATAAAGCAAAAAGTTTCAAGGGCTGTTGGCCCCTAATGTAAGGGGCCAGCCCTTTTTCAATGGTGTCAAATGAAAGCCCTGAAAATTCTGCACAACTTTTATTCTACATGTTTTAACAAAATATTTTTTTTTTAAAAGATACAAAGGAAATTATGTGTAAATTTTCGCACTTTTTGGAATCCCGTTTTTGACCCCCTACCTTTTTCTAAATAAAACAAGAAATCCCAAAACAAAAACCGATGTGCACAACTCCAATGCCTCTATTATTCAAATTCGTTGGATTCCCATTCCCTGCTATTATAGTCTCAGAGCCTTTGTCTGGAAACCAAAGGCCCTAAAAAATTTTCAAAGGAAAATAACTCGTTAACGGAAGAGGAGTTTTAAAGTTTATGATATGTTTTAGATAGTGTTTTGTATAGTCTATAAGCCCTGAAAATTTGAGCAAAAACCGTTTAGAAATGAGCAAGATATGAAGCTTCAAAGTTTGCGTCTAGGAAAAAAAAAAAAAAAAAAAGAAAAATAAGACTAGACACGATCTCGTTGCGAGCAACGAGGAGGTCTTCCTTCCAATTTTAGAAGTTGAGATACATGTATGACCTTTATTTTGCTATTTACCAGCTAAATGATTTGTAAAAAGAAAAAAAAAAGATCTCTTGATTCTGAACAGACAATTTTCTTCTATTTCTTTATCTTTTTTCCTTTTTTTTTTTTTTTTTTTTTTTTTTTTTTTTTTTTTTCAGCCCCTTTTTCTTGATATCAACTGAAAGATCTTATTATTTTAAACACATTTTGTTCATTAAGTGTTCAGAAATGTGTTACCGTTCTTGAGATATTTGGGAAAGATTGCTTTAGGGGCCGACCCTTTATCTCCCTGTAGGGTCCATTTGACGAAACTTTGATGGTTAAATTTTATTACGAACACTATTCTTAGCATCTTCTCTTATAAAATGCTTTTCAAAATATTTCTCCTTTTTAAGATATAAATGATCAAAATATTGGACTTCTAGCCCCCCTCAAAACCCCTAATTATGTAACATATCCGAAAACTTTTAACATGCGTAGATAAAGAGCTAGAAGATTAACATTTTTGCTTCTATATCACATTACAAAATGTTTCTTATTAAAGAGATATAGATGAAAGACTTTAGACCCTTCTGGGCCCCTAATATGAGGGGTCAGCCCCTTTTGCTTGGTGTCAGTTGAAAGGTCTTGTTTATATAAACTTTTAATGTTCTACATATGTTAACAAAATATTTATGACAAGAAAGATATTCGTGATCAAATCTCAAATTTCCCAAAAAACTGTCAAAAAAGTTAACATCAACATTTTCAGGTTCAGGCGAGCTTCCAGGACAATGACTTCTAGTCAAATCTAAAACAAGCATGCAAATCTACCATAACCACTCTATCTTGCACATAAATTTCAAGTCTTTAACTATAACGGTTTTTGAGGAGATGCGTGGACAATATCATGTCCCAAAATACATGAAAAAGGGAGATAATTCAGAAGCGGAGTTGAATTTTCAGACAAAAAGTTGTATGCAATGAGAGGTTCACCTAAGACATCATCCCTGTAAAAATCATTAAAATCGATGGAGAAATGGCTGAGAAATTAAGGGTGTCTACCAAGAAGAAAATTTAAATAATATAGAAGAATGAGAAACAGTAGAATAACAGTAAGGTCTTCCGCTGAAGACGGAAGACCTTAAATAATCTTAACCAGCACAATAATAGAAAGGTCTTCCGTTGGAAACGGAAGACCTTAATTAAAGTCTCAAGGTTGAATATACAAGTACTGAAATTGAATAGAACTGTAAAGTAATCTCATAACAATTACAAAATCCCAATAAATAATACATAACTTGTAAAGCATTACATGTAGATAATGATATTTAAGGTCTTCCGTTTCCAACGGAAGACCTTATTGTTTTCGTACTGTTTCTTATTATTAAGGTCTTCCGTTTCCAACGGAAGACCTTATTGTTTTCGTACTGTTTATTATTATTATTATTATTATTTTTTTCCAAATTTTGTGCACGCGATTTCTCGAAAACTATTCGACCGATCTAAACCATTTTTTCACAGATGATTGGATGTGATCTGAATTTTATATGTTTTTGAAATTTTTGACGTCGTCACTTCCGGTACCGATTTATCGGTGATTTTGTCGTTTTTGACGACCATTTTTGTGCACGCATAAACTCAGAGACTATCAGAGATATGATTATGAAATTTTCAGGGTAGGTAAACTATAGTTTGAAGTTGTGTCTATTGTTTTTGTTTTACGTCAGTGGCGCCTTATTTTGGAGCTCGTCTAGGCTCGAAAATTGGGTACGGATTTTCATTCAAAATTTTCACACGTTTTGATCTGTATCTTTTTATCAGTTAATATTTTGTTAAGACATATATAACAAAAGTGGTAGAGAATTAAGAGTTCTTTCCAACAAAATCAAAAAAAAAGGAGCTACCCCTATTTTTAGGGGCCAAGACACTCGTAAACTCTATTACAAATAACTTTAAAATGATAAAGATTTTGTAATGCATTATAGAAGCAAAGTTGTTGACCGTAACAATATATATCAGGAAAAATCATTGCCACGCCCATTTATTACGTGATTAGGGATTTATAGGGGCCAACGTTCTCAAACTTTGATACAATTTATTTAAAGAACGAGACATATTTTGTTAAGCATTGTAGAAGAGAAAATGTCTGCATTGATAATTTTAATCGATTCTACTAATCAAAACACCAATATATGTCCCCATTAAGGATTTACAGGGCTGACCCCTAAAAGATTCAATCACTTATATCTCAAAAATGAACAACAATTTTAGATAGGTGTAAGAACAAAAATTGTTAGTATTCTTAAGACCTTTCCAACAAAATAAAAAAAAAAGGGGGCTGGCCCCTTTAATTAGGGGTCAATAAACTTCTAAACTCTATTACAAATAACTTAAAAACGATCAAGATTTTGTAATGCAGTATAGAAGCAAAGTTGTTGATCATAACAATATCTATCAGAAAAAATCATTGCCACGCCCATTTATTACGTAACTAGGGATTTTTAGGGGCCAAAATCCTTAAAATTTGACACAATATATATCTTGAGAAGGAGACATATTTTGTTAAGCATTGTAGAAGAGAAAATGTCTGCATTAATGGTTTTAATCGATTCCACTTATTCTTAAGACCTTTTCAATGAAATCTAGAAAAAGGCTTTGGCCCTTTACATTAGGGGCCAAAATACTCCTAAACTCCATGACAAATAACTTAAAAACGATAAAGATTTCGTAATGCATTAAGGAAGCAAAGTTGTTGATCGTAACAATTAATGTCTGCTTGAAAAACTTTTTGGCACACCCATTTATTACTTAATTAGGGATTAATAGTAGCCAAAGTCATTGAACTTTTCAAAACATTGAACGGAAGACCTACTCGTTACTTGTAACGAGATCTAGTTATTTTTTTTTTTCCAAATTTTGTGCACGCGATTTCTCAAAAACTATTCGACCGATTTCAACCATTTTTTCACAGATGATGGAACGTGACCTGAATTTTATATGTTTCTGAAACTATTTCCGTCGTCACTTCCGGTCCCGATTTACGGCCGATTTTTCAATTTTTTACGACCCATTTTGTGCACAGGTGATCTAAAAAACTATCAGAGATATGACTGTGAAATTTTCAGGATAGGTAGTCTATAGTTTGAAGTTGTGCCCTATTATGTCGTTTTATGGCAGTGGCGCCTTATCTTGGAGCTCGCCTAGGCTCGAAAATTGGGCATCAATTTTCATTCAAAATTTTCATACGTTTTGATCTGTATCTTTTTATCAAATGACATTTTGTTAAGACATATATAACAAAAGTGGTAGAGAATTAACAGTTCTTTCCAACAAAATCAGGAAAAAGGGGCTGGCCCCTTTGTTTAGGGGCCAAGACACTCGTAAACTCTATTACAAATAACTGAAAAATGATAAAGATTTTGTAATGCAATACAGAAGCAAAATTGTTGATCGTAACAATATATATCAGGAAAAATCATTGCCACGCCCATTTATTACGTAATTAGGGATTATTAGGGGCCAACGTTCTCAAACTTTGATACAATATATCTAGAGAACGAAACATATTTTGTGAAGCATTGTAGAAGAGAAAATACTTATTTTGATGATGTAAATCGATTCCACTAATGAAAACACCAATTCCTGTCCCCATTAAGGATCTAGAGGGCTGGCCCCTAAAATATTCAATCATTTGTATCTCAAAAATGAATAACAATTTCAGATAAGTGTAAGAACAAAAAATATTAGTATTCGTAAGACCTTTTCAGGGAAATCAAGAAAAAGGGGCTGGTCCCTTTAATTAGGGGCCAAGACACTCGCAAACTCTATTACAAATAACTTAAAAACGATAAACATTTTGTAATGCATTATAAAAGCAAAGTTGTTGGTCATAACAATATCTATTTGAAAAAATCATTGCCACGCCCATTTGTTACGTAACTAATAATTATTAGGGGCCAAAGTCCTTAAACTTTGACGCAATAGATCTGGAGAAGGAGACATATTTTGTTAAGCATTGTAGAAGAGAAAATGTCTGCATTGATGGTTCTAATCGATTCCACTGATCAAAACACCAATGACTGTCCCCATTAAGGATTTACAGGGCTGGCCCCTAAAATACACAATCGTTTGTATCTCAAAAATGAACAACAATTTTAGATAGGTTTAAGAAACAAAAATAATAGTATTCTTAAGACCTTTTCAATGAAATCTAGAAAAAGGGTTTGGCCCTTTAAATTAGGGGCCAAGATACTCCTAAACTCCATGACAAATAACTTAAAAACGATCAAGATTTTGGAATGCATGATAGAAGCAAAGTTGTTGATCGTAACAATGTCTGCTTGAAAAACTTTTTGCCACACCCATTTTTTACTTAATTAGGGATTTATAGTAGCCAAGTCATTAAACTTTTCAAAACATTGAACGGAAGACCTACTCGTTACTCGTAACGAGATCTAGTTATTATTATTATTATTATTAAGGTCTTCCGTTTCAAACGGAAGACCTTATTGTTTTCGTACTGTTTCTTATTAAGGTCTTCCGTTTCCAACGGAAGACCTTATTGTTATTGCTTTGTTTCTTTTCCTCTATTATTATTATTATTATTTTTTTTTTCTCCCACGTTTTCTCAAAAACGCTTCAGCCGATTTTGATGAAATTTTTAGATCTTATTCATGACAAAATTTGTAAGAAAATTACACGAGTTTTTTTTGGTCGTCACTTCCGGTCCCGAGATATTAAAGATTTTATGTTTTTGCTTGTTCACGATTTTTCTCCAAAAGTATTTAAGATAGAACTTTCAAATTTTCAGGGATGGTAGAGAGTGTACTGCCGCAGTGCCCTTCGCATATCCGAACGTCCGCCGTCACTTCCGGTCGGCACCGGAAGGAAACAAAAAACAGTCAATTTTCAACTTTTTTGTTTTGAAATTTTTTAATATTATTGTTCGATAGAGACGCTTTAATAATATCAGAATATGAAATTTGTTTTAAAATCGATCCACGCATTCTCGAGATTTTGGGCTCCAAAGTCCTGAAGCGAGAGTCCGCGTAGCTCAGTCGTTAGAGTGGTGGACTTTGGCCCAGGCGACCCGGGTTCAGTCCCCGAGTGCCGAATATTTTTTCTTCCTTAATTGTGTTAAGGTTTATAATTTTATATATGAAATGATAGATTTTACTTATTTCCAATATAATTTTATCAAAAATCACAATAATAGCGACTTTTTAAAGATTAATTTAAGTATAATTATATGTCTATTGAAATTCTTATAGAGGGTTTAATGGAATTTTATGACATGTTTAGAAATGATAAAAAAAGAACAACTATCCCTCTAGGCTATTTTATGGTGCACTCAAACGGAAGACCTCTTGTTGCTCGCAACAAGCGTCTAGTTATTATTATTATTATTATTTTTTTTTTTTCCAAATTTTGTGCAGACGATTTCTCGGAAACTATTCAACCAATTTCGACCATTTTTTCACAGATGATGAGACGTGATCTGAATTTTATATGTTTTTGAAATTTGCGTTGTCGTCACTTCCGGTACCGAGTTACGGCCGATTTTGTAATTTTTGACGACCCATTTTGTGCAGAGCTGATCTCAGAAACTATTAGACATATGACAACGAAATTTTCAGGATAGGTAGACCATAGTTTGAAGTTGTGCACTATTATGTTGTTTTACGCCAGTGGCGCCATTTCTTGGAGCTAGCCTAGGCACGAAAATTGGGTACGAATTTTGAATCAAAATTTTTGTACGTTTTGGTCTGCATCTTTTGATCAGTTGATATTTTGTTAAGACATATATAACAAAAGTGGCAGAGAATCAAAAGTTCTTTCCAACAAAATCAAAAAAAGGGGGCTGGCCCCTTTAATTAGGGGCCAATACAATCGTAAACTCTATTACAAATAACTTAAAAAGGATCAAGATTTTTTAATGCATTATAGAAGCAAAGTTGTTGATCATAACAATATCTATCAGAAAAAATGATTGCCACGCCCATTTATTACGTAACTAGGGATTTTTTGGGGCCAAAATCCTTAAATTTTGACGCAATATATCTAGAGATGGTGACATATTTTGTTAAGCATTGTAGAAGAGAAAATGTCTGCATTGATGATTTTAATCGATTGCACTTATCAAAACACCAATATCTGTCCCCATTAAGGATTTAAAGGGCTGACCCCTAAAAGATTCAATCATTTATATCTCAAAAATGAACAACAATTTTAGATAGGTGTAAAAACAAAAATTGTTACTATTCATTAGACCTTTCCACCAAAATCAATAAAAAAGGGCTGGCCCCTTTAATTAGGGGCATATACACTCACAAACTCTATTACAAATAACCTAAAAACGATCAAGATTTTGTAATGCATTATTGGAAGCAAAGTTGTTGATCATAACAATATCTATCAGAAAAATGATTGTCACGCCCATTTATTATGTAACTATGGATTTTTAGGGGCCAAAGTCCTTAAACTTTGACGCAATATACCTAGAGAAGGAGACTTATTTTGTTAAGCATTGTAGAAAAGAAAATGTCTGCATTGATGATTCTTATCGATTCCACTAATCAAAACACCAATGTATGTCCCCATTAAGGATTTACAGGGCTGGCCCCTAAAATATTCAATCGTTTGTATCTCAAAAACGAACAACAATTTGAGATAGGTTTAAGAACAAAAAATGTTAGTATTCTTAAGACCTGTTCAAGGAAATCAAGAAAAAGGGGCTGGCCCTTTAAATTAGGGGCCACGATACTCGCAATCTCTATTACGAATAACTTAAAAAGGATCAAGATTTTGTAATGCATTATAGAAGCAAAGTTGTTGATCATAACAATATCTATCAGGAAAAATGATTGCCACGCCCATTTATTACGTAACTAGGGATTTTGAGGGGGCAAAGTCCTTAAACTTTAACGCAATATATCTAAAGAAGGAGACATATTTTGTTAAGCATTGTAGAAGAGAAAATGTCTGCATTGATGGTTCTTATCGATTCCACTGATCAAAACACCAATATCTGTCCCCATTAGGGATTTACAGGGCTGAACCCTCAAAGATTAATCATTTATATCTCAAAAATGAACAACAATTTTAGGTAGGTGTAAGAACAAAAATTGTTAGTATTCTTAAGACCTTTCCAACAAAATCAAGAAAAAGGGGCTGGCCCCTTTAATTAGGGGTCAATAAACTCGTAAACTCTATTACAAATAGCTTATAAACGATCAAGATTTTGTAATGCATTATAGGAGCAAAGTTGTTGATCATAACAATATCTATCAGAAAAAATCATTGCCACGCCCATTTATTACGTAACTAGGGATTTTTAGGGGCCAAAATCCTTAAATTTTGACGCAATATATCTAAAGAAGGAGACATATTTTGTTAAGCATTGTAGAAAAAAAAATGTCTACGTTGATGATTCTTATCGATTCCACTAATCAAAACACCAATATCTGTCCCCATTAAGGATTTACAGGGCTGACCCCTAAAAGATTCAATCATTTATATCTCAAAAATGAACAACAATTTAAGATAGGTGTAAGAACAAAAATTGTCAGTATTCTTAAGACCTTTCCAACAAAATCAAAAAAAGGGAATGGCCCTTTAATTAGGGGCCAATAAACTCGTAAACTCTATTACAAATAACTTAAAAACGATCAAGATTTTGTAATGCATTATAGAAGCAAAGTTGTTTACCATAACAATATCTTTCAGAAAAAATGATTGACACGCCCATTTATTACGTAACAAGGGATTTTTAGGGGCCAAAATCCTTAAATTTTGACGCAATATATCTAGAGAAGGAGACATATTTCGTTAAGCATTGTAAAAGAGAAAATGTCTGTATTGATGGTTCTAATCGATTCCACTGATCAAAACACCAATGTCTGTCCCCATTAACGATCTAAAGGGCTGACACCCTTAAATAAGCAATCATATGTATCTAAAAAATGAACAACAATTTTAGATAGGTGTAAGAACACAAAATGTTTGTATTTGAGACACCTTTCGAATGAACTCAAGAAAAAGGGGCTGGCCCCTCAAATTAGGGTCCAAGAGACTCGTAAACTCTATCACAAATATCTTGAAAGCAAGATTTTGTGATGCACTATAGAAGCAAAGTTGTTGATCGTAACAATATCAGTTTGTAAAACTCATTCCAACACCCATTTGTGACGTAATTGGGGATTTTAGGGGACCAAAAGCTTAAATCTTTAATGTGCTGTATGTGAAAAAGCAAAACACTTTGTTAAGCATTGTAAATGATATTGACAATCTTATACATTATCTGAAAGGGTGGAGGTGAGGGAGAATTCCGAAATTTTATTGATATTTTAATCATATGGTTTATAAAATTGAACGGAAGACCTACTCGTTACTCGTAACGAGATCGTATCTAGTTATTAAGGTCTTCCGTTTCAAACGGAAGACCTTATTGTTTTCGTACTGTTTCTTATTATTATTATTATTATTATTTTTCTTTTCCACGAATTTTGTGCACGCGATTTCTCGAAAACTATTCGACCGATTTCAACATTTTTTTCACAGATGATTGGACTTCATATGATCTTCAAACATTTTTAATAATTTTCCTGTTGTCACTTCCGGTACCGATTTATCGGCCATTTTGTTCATTTTTACGACCTATTTTGTGCACACAAAAACTCAAAAATTATCAGAGATATGAATATGAAATTTTCAGGATAGTTAGACCATAGTTTGAAGTTGTGCCCATTGTTTTTGTTTTACTCCTGTGGCGCCATTTCTCGAAGCTCGCTATGGCTCGAAAATTTGGTACGGAATTTTAATCAAAATTTTCACACGTTTTGATCTGTATCTTTTTATAAGTTGATGTTTTGTTGAAACATATATAACAAAAGTGGTAGTGTATGAAAAGTTCTTTTCACCGATATCACGGAAAAGGGGCTAGCCCCTTTAATTAGGGGCCTAGATACTCGTAAACTCTATTACAAATAACTTAAAAACGATCAAGATTTTGTAATGCATTATTGAAGCAAAGTTGTTGATCATAACAATATCTTTCAGGAAAAATCATTGCCACGCCCATTTATTACGTAACTAGGGATTTTTAGGGGCCAAAAACCTTAAATTTTGACATAATATATCTAGAGAAGGAGACATATTTTGTTAAGCATTGTAGAAGAGAAAATGTCTGCATTGATAATTTTAATCGATTGCACTTATCAAAACATCAATATCTGTCCCCATTAAGGATTTACAGGGCTGACCCCTAAAAGATTCAATCAATTATATCTAAAAAATGAACAACAATTTTAGATAGGTGTAAGAACAAAAATTGTTAGTATTCTTAAGACCTTTCCAACAAAATCAAGGACAAGGGGCTGGCCCCTTTAATTAGGGGCCAATAAACTCGTAAACTCTATTACAAATAACTTTAAAACGATCAAGATTTTGTAATGCATTATCGAAGAAAAGATGTTGATCGTAGCAATGTGTATCTGAAAAATCATTGCCACGCCCATTTATTACGTAACTAAGGATTATTAGGGGCCAAAGTCCTTAAACTTTGACGCAATATATCTAGAGAAGGAGACATATTTTGTTAAGCATTGTAGAGGAGAAAATGTCTGCATTGATAATTTCAATCGATGCCACAAATCAAAACACCAATGTATGTTCCCATAAAGGATTTACAGGGCTGACCCCTAAAAGATTCCATCATTTATATCTCAAAAATGAACAACAATTTAAGATAGGTGTAAGAACAAAAAATGTTACTATACTTAAGATCTTTCCAACAAAATCAAGAAAAAGGGACTGACCCCTTTCATTAGGGGCCAACACACTCGTAAACTCTATTACAAATAGCTTAAAAACGATCAAGATTTTGTAATGCATTATAGAAGCAAAGTTGTTGATCATAACAATATCTATCAGAAAAAATCATTGCCAGCCCATTTATTACGTAACTAGGGATTTTTAGGGGCCAAAGTCCTTAAACTTTGACGCAATATATCTAGAGAAGGAGACATATTTTGTTAAGTATTATAGAAGAGAAAATGTCTGCATGGATGGTTCTAATCCATTCCACTTATCAAAACACCAATGTCTGTCCCCATTAAGGATATATAGGACTGTCCCCTAAAATATTCAATCGTCTATATCTTAAAAATTAACAACAATTTTTGATAGGTTTACGAACAAAAAATGATAGTATTCTTAGGACCTTTTCAATGAAATCAAGAAAAAGGGGCTGGCCCTTAAAACTAGGGGCCAAGATACTAGTAAACACTATTACAAATAACTTTAAAACGATCAAGATTGTGTAATGCATTATAGAAGACAAGTTGTTGATCGTAACAAAATCTGTTTGAACAACTCTTTTCCACACCCATTTATTACTTAATTAGGGGTGTAAAGGAGCCAAAGTCCTTAAACTTTTTAAAAAATTGAACGAAAGACCTACTCGTTACTTGTAACGAGATCGTATCTAGTTATTATTATTATTATTATTTTTCTTTTCCACAAATTTTGTGCACGCGATTTCTCGAAAATTATTCGACCGATTTCCACAATTTTTTCACAGATGATTGGACTTCATATGATCTTCATACATTTTTGATAATTTTCCTGTCGTCACTTCCGGTACCGATTTATCGGCCATTTTGTTCATTTTTACGACCTATTTTGTGCACACAAAAACTCAAAAACTATCAGAGATATGAATATGAAATTTTCAGGATAGTTAGACCATAGTTTGAAGTTGTGCCCATTGTTTTTGTTTTTCTCCTGTGGCGCCATTTCTTGGAGCTCGCTATGGCTCGAAATTTGGGTACGGATTTTTAATCAAAATTTTCACACGTTTTGATCTGTATCTTTTTATAAGTTGATATTTTGTTGAGACATATATAACAAAAGTGGTAGATTATTAAAAGTTCTTTTCATCGATATCAAGGAAAAGAGGCTGGCCCCTTGAACTAGGGGCCAAGAGACTCGTAAAGTATATTATAAATAACTTAAAAACTTTAAATATTTTGTAATGCATTATAGAAGCAAAGTTGTTGATTATAACAAGATCAATCTGAAAACCTCAATGCCACACCCATTTATGACGTAATTAGGGATTTTTAGGGGCCAAATATCTCAAACTTTGATACAATATATCTAGAGAAGGAGACATATTTTGTTAAGCATTAGAGAAGATAAAATGTCTGCATTGATGATTGTAATCGATTGCACTTATCAAAACACCAATATCTGTTCCCATTAAGGATTTACAGGGCTGACCCGTAAAAGATTAAATCATTTATATCTCAAAATTGAACAACAATTTTAGATAGGTGTAAGAACAAAAATTGTCAGTATCCTTAAGACCTTTCCAACAAAATCAAGAAAAAGGGGCTGGCCCCTTTAATAAGGGGCAAATGCACTCCTAAACTCTATTACAAATAACTTAAAAACGATCAAGATTTTGTAATGCATTATAGAAGCAAAGTTGTTGATAGTAACAATATCTATCAGAAAAAAATCATTGCCACGCCCATTTCTTACGTAACTAGGGATTTTTAGGGCCAAAGTCCTTAAACTTTGACACAATATATCTAGGGAAGGAGATATATTTTGTTAAGCATTGTAGAAGAGAAAATGTCTGCATTGATGGTTCTTATCAATTCCACCTATCAAAACACCAATGTATGTCCCCATTAAGGATCTACAGGGCTGGCCCCTAAAATATTCAATCGTTTGTATCTCAAAAATGAACAACAATTTTAGATAGGTGTAAGAACAAAAAATGTTAGTATTCTTAGAGCTTTTCACGGAAATCAAGAAAAAGGGGCTGGCCCCTTTAATTAGGGCCCAAGACACTTGTAAACTCTATTACAAATAACTTAAAAATGATAAAGATTTTGTTATGCATTATAGAAGCAAATTTGTTGATCGTAACAATATCTATCAGAAAAAATCATTGCCACACCCATTGATGACGTAACAAGGGACTTTTAAGGACCAAAGTACTTAAACTTTGACGCGATATATCTAGAGAAGGAGACATATTTTGTTAAGCTTTGTAGAAGAGAAAATGTCTGCATTGATGATACTAATCGATTCCATAAATCAAAATACCAATGTATGTCCCCCTTAAGGATCTAAATGGCTGGCCTCTTAAATATTCAATCATTTGTATCTAAAACATGAACAACAATTTAAGATAGGTGTAAAAACAAAAACATGTTAGTATTCGTGAGACCTATCGAATTAAATCAAGAAAAAGGAGCTTGGCCCATAAATTAGGGTCCAAGGCACTCGTAAAGTCTCTTACACATAACTTAAAAATGATCAAGATTTTCTAATGCATTATAAAAGCAAGTTATAAAACTAATTGCCACACCCATTGATGACGTAATTAGGGATCTTAGGGGACTAAAATCTTAAATCTTTAAAGTGCTGTATGTTAAAAAGCAAAACACTTTGTTAAGCATTGTAAAAGATACTGACAATCGTATACATTATCTGAAAGGGCGGAGTTGAGGGGTAATTCTGAAATTTCATTTATTTTTTAATCATATCGTTTAAAAAATTGAACGGAAGACCTACTCGTTACTCGTAACGAGATCGTATCTAGTTAAGGTCTTCCGTTTCCAACGGAAGACCTTATTGTTATTTCTTTGTTTCTTTTCCTCTATTATTATTATTATTTTTTTTTTTTTCTCCCACGTTTTCTCAAAAACGCTTCAGCCGATTTTGATGAAATTTTTAGATCTTATTCATGACAAAATTTGTAAGAAAATTACACGAGTTTTTTTTGGTCGTCACTTCCGGTCCCGAGATATTAAAGATTTTATGTTTTTGCTTGTTCACGATTTTTCTCCAAAAGTATTTAAGATAGAACTTTCAAATTTTCAGGGATGGTAGAAAGTGTCCTGCCGCAGTGCCCTTCGCATATCCGAACGTCCGCCGTCACTTCCGGTCGGCACCGGAAGGAAACAAAAAACAGTCAATTTTCAACTTTTTTGTTTTGAAATTTTTTAATATTATCGTTCGATAGAGACGCTTTAATAACTTCAGAATATGAAATTTGTTTTAAAATCGATCCACGCATTCTCGAGATTTTGGGCTCCAAAGTCCTGAAGCGAGAGTCCGCGTAGCTCAGTCGTTAGAGTGGTGGACTTTGGCCCAGGCGACCCGGGTTCAGTCCCCGAGTGCCGAATATTTTTTCTTCCTTAATTGTGTTAAGGTTTATAATTTTATATATGAAATGATAGATTTTACTTATTTCCAATATAATTTTATCAAAAATCACAATAATAGCGACTTTTTAAAGATTAATTTAAGTATAATTATATGTCTATTGAAATTCTTATAGAGGGTTTAATGGAATTTAATGACATGTTTAGAAATGATAAAAAAAGAACAACTATCCCTCTAGGCTATTTTATGGTGCACTCAAACGGAAGACCTCTTGTTGCTCGCAACAAGCGTCTAGTTATTAAGGTCTTCCGTTTCCAACGGAAGACCTTATTGTTTTCGTACTGTTTCTTATTAAGGTCTTCCGTTTCCAACGGAAGACCTTATTGTTTTCGTACTGTTCATTATTATTATTATTATTATTATTTTTTTCCAAATTTTGTGCACGCGATTTCTCGAAAACTATTCGACCGATCTGAACCATTTTTTCACAGATGATTGGGTGTGATCTGAATTTTATATATTTTCGAAATTTTTGACGTCATCACATCCGGTACCAATTTATCGGCCATTTTGTTGTTTTTGACGACCATTTTTGTGCACGCATAAACTCAAACACTATCAGAGTTATGATTATGAAATTTTCAGGGTAGGTAGACCATAGTTTGAAGTTGTGTCTATTGTTTTTGTTTTACGTCAGTGGCGCCTTATTTTGGAGCTCGCCTAGGCTCGAAAATTGGGTACGAATTTTCATTCAAAATTTTCAGACGTTTTGATCTCTATCTTTTTATCACTTAATATTTTGTTAAGACATATATAACAAAAGTGGTAGAGAATTAATAGTTCTTTCTAACAAAATCAGGAAAAAGGGGCTAGCCCCTATATTTAGGGGCCAAGACACTCGTAAACTCTATTACAAAGAACTTTAAAATGATAAAGATTTTGTAATGCATTATAGAAGCAAAGTTGTTGATCGTAACAATATATATCAGGAAAAATCATTGCCACGCCCATTTATTACGTAACTAGGGATTTTTAGGGGCCAAAGTTCTCAAATTTTGATACAATTTATCTAAAGAACGTGACATATTTTGTGAAGCATTGTAGAAGAGAAAATATTTGTATTGATGACCTAATTCGATTCCACTAATCAAAACACCAAAATCTGTCCCCATTAAGGATCTAGAGGGCTGGCCCCTAAAAGATTCAATCATTCATATCTCAAAAATGAACCACAATTTTAGATAGGTGTAAGAACAAATAATGTTAGTATTCTTAAGACCTTTCGAACAAAATGAAGAAAAAGGGGCTGGCCCCTTTAAATAAGGGCCAATAAACTCGTAAACTCTATTACAAATAACTTAAAAACGATAAAGATTTTGTAATGCATTATAGAAGCAAAGTTGTTGATCGTAACAATATCTATTAGAAAAAAATCATTGCCACGCCTATTTATTACGTAACTAGGGATTTTAAGGGGTCAAAGTCCTTAAACTTTGACGCAATATACCTAGAGAAGAAGACTTATTTTGTTAAGCATTGTAGAATAGAAAATGTCTGCATTGATGATTTTAATCGATTCCACTAATCATAACAACAATGTTTGTCCCCATTAAGGATTTACAGGGCTGGCTCCTAAGATATTTAATCGGTGGTATCTCAAAAATGAACAACAATATCGGATAGGTTGAAGAACAAAAAATGTTAGTATTCTTAAGACCTTTTCAAGGAAATCAAGGAAAAGGAACTGGCCCTTTAAATTAGGGGCCCAGATACTCGTTATTTCTATTACAAATAACTTAAAAACGATCAAGATTTTGTAATGCATCATAGAAGCAAAGTTTTTGATCGTAACAATGTCTGTTTGAAAAAATCTTTGCCACACCAATTAAATACTTAGAGATTTATAGGAGGCAAAGTCCTTAATTTTCTTTAAAAATTTGAACGGAAGACCTACTCGTTACTCGTAACGAGATCATATCTAGTTATTATTATTTTTTTCCAAATTTTGTGCACGCGATTTCTCAACAACTATTCGACCGATTTCAACCATTTTTTCACAGATGATGGAACGTGACCTTAATTTTATATGTTTTCAAAATTATTTCCGTCGTCATTTCCGGTCCCGATTTACGGCCGATTTTTCAATTTTTTACGACCCATTTTGTGCACAGGTGATCTCAAAAACTATCAGAGATATGACTGTGAAATTTTCAGGAAAGGTAGTCTATAGTTTGAAGTTGTGCCCTATTTTGTTGTTTTATGGCAGTGGCGCCTTATCTTGGAGCTCACCTAGGCTCGAAAAGTGGGTACCAATTTTCATTCAAAATTTTCATACGTTTTGATCTGTATCTTTTTATCAAATTATATTTTGTTAAGACATATATAACAAAAGTTGTAGAGAATCATTAGATCTTTCCCACAAAATCAAGAAAAAGGGGCTGACCCCTTTATTTAGGGGCCAAGACACTCGTAAACTCTAATACAAATAACTGAAAAATGATAAGGATTTTATAATGCATTATAGAAGCAAAGTTGTTGATCGTAACAATATATATCAGGAAAAACTATTGCCACGCCCATTTATTACGTAATTAGGGTTTATTAGGGGCCAACGTTCTCAAACTTTGATACAATATATCTAGAGAACGAAACATATTTTGTTAAGCATTGTAGAAGAGAAAATACTTGTATTGATGATGTAAATCGATTCTACGAATGAAAACACCAATTCCTGTTCCCATTAAGGATCTAGAGGGCTGGCCCCTAAAATATTCAATTGTTTGTATCTCAAAAATGAACAACAATTTTAGATAGGTTTAAGAACAAAAAATGTTAGTATTATTAAGACCTTTTCAAGGAAATCAAGAAAAAGGGGCTGGCCCTTTAAATTAGGGGCCAAGATACTCGTAAACTCTATTACAAACAACTTAAAAACGATCAAGATTTCGTAATGCATTATAGAAGCAAAGTTGTTGATCATAACAATATCTATCAGAAAAAATGATTGCCACGCCCATATATTACGTAACTAGGGATATTTAGGGGCCAAATTCCTAAGACTTTGACGCAATATACCTAGAGAAGGAGGCTTATTTTGTTAAGCATTGTAGAAGAGAAAATGTCTGCATTGATGATTCTTATCGATTCCACTAATCAAAACACCAATGTATGTCCCCATTAAGGATTTACAGGGCTGGCCCCTTAAATATTCAATCGTTTGTATCTTAAAAATGAACAACAATTTTAGATAGGTTTAAGAACAAAAAATGTTAGTATTCTTAAGACCTTTTCAAGGAAATCAAGAAAAAGGGGCTGGTCCTTTAAATTAGGGGCCACGATACTCGAAAACTCTATTACAAATAACTTAAAAAGGATCAAGATTTTGTAATGCATTATAGAAGCAAAGTTGTTGATCATAACAATATCTATCAGAAAAAATGATTACCACGCCCATTTATGACGTAACTAGGGATTTTTAGGGCCCAAAGTCCTTAAACTTTGATGCAATATACCTAGAGAAGGAGACTTATTTTGTTAAGCATTGTAGAAGAGAAAATGTCTGCATTGATGATTCTTATCGATTCCACTAATCAAAACACCAATGTATATCCCCATTAAGGATTTACAGGGCTGGCCCCTAAAATATTCAATCGTTTGTATCTCAAAAATGAACAACAATTTTAGATAGGTTTAAGAACAAAACATGTTAGTATTATTAAGATCTTTTCAAGGAAATCAAGAAAAAGGGGCTGGCCCTTTAAATTAGGGGCCAAGATACTCGTAAACTCTATTACAAACAACTTAAAAACGATCAAGATTTCATAATGCATTATACAAGCAATGTTCTTGATCGTAACAATGTCTGTTTGAAAAACTCTTTGCCACACCCATTTATTACTTAATAAGAGATTTATTGGAGGCAAAGTCCTTAAACTTTTTAAAAAATTGAACGGAAGACCTACTCGTTACTCGTAACGAGATCTTATCTAGTTATTATTATTATTATTATTTTTTTTTTTTTCCAAATTTTGTGCACGCGATTTCTCAGAAACTATTCCACCAATTTCGACCATTTTTTCACAGATGATGAGACGTGATCTGAATTTTATATGTTTTTGAAATTTTTGTTGTCGTCACTTCCGGTACCGAGTTACGGCCGATTTTGTAATTTTCTACGACCCATTTTGTGCAGAGCTGATCTCAGAAACTATTAGATATATGACAACGAGATTTTCAGGATAGGTAGACCATAGTTTGAAGTTGTGCACTATTATGTTCTTTTACGCCAGTGGCGCCATTTCTTGGAGCTCGCCTAGGCACGAAAATTGGGTACGAATTTTGAATCAAAAATTTTGTACGTTTTGGTCTGCATCTTTTTATCAGTTGATATTTTGTTAAGACATATATAACAAAAGTGGTAGAGAATCAAAAGTTCTTTCCAACAAAATCAAAAATAAGGGGCTGGCCCCTTTATATAGGGACCAATACAATCGTAAACTCTATTACAAATAACTTAAAAAGGATCAAGATTTTGTAATGCATTTAAGAAGTAAAGTTGTTGATCATAACAATATCTTTCAGAAAAAATGATTGCCACGCCCATTTATTACGTAACTAGGGATTTTTAGGGACCAAAGTCCTTAAACTTTGACGCAATATACCTAGAGAAGGAGACTTATTTTGTTAAGCATTGTAGAAGAGAAAATGTCTGCATTGATGATTCTTATCGATTCCACTAATCAAAACACCAATGTATTGTCCCCCTTTAAGGATTTACAGGGCTAGCCCCTTATATATTCAATCGTTTATATCTCAAAAATGAACAACAATTTTAGATAGGTTTAAGAACAAAAAATGTTAGTATTCTTAAGACCTTTTCAAGGAAATCAAGAAAAAGGGGCTGGTCCTTTAAATTAGGGGCCAAGATACTCGTAAACTCTATTAGAAATAACTTAAAAACGATCAAGATTTTGTAATGCATTATAGAAGCAAAGTTCTTGATCGTAACAATGTCTGTTTGAAAAACTCTTTGCCACACCCATTTATTACTTAATAAGAGATTTATAGGAGGCAAAGTCCTTAAACTTTTTAAAAAATTGAACGGAAGACCTACTCGTTACTCGTAACGAGATCGTATCTAGTTATTATTATTATTATTTTTTTTTTTTTCCACGAATTTTGTGCACGCGATTTCTCGAAAACTATCCAGCCGATTTCGGCCATTTTTTCACAGATGATTGCCTGTGGTCATAATTCTAGAAGCTTTTTTAAATTTTGAAATCATCACTTCCGGTTCCGATTTACGGCCGATTTTGTAAGTTTTTACGACCCATTTTGTGCAGACATAAACTCAGAGACTATCAAAGACATAAATGTGAAATTTTCAGGATAGGTAGACTATAGTTTGAAGTTGTGCACCATATAGTTTTTATACGTCAGCGGCGCTATTTCTTGGAGCTCGCTATGGCTCGAAAATTGGGTACGGATTTTTAATCGAAATTTTCACACGTTTTGATCTGTATCTTTTTATCAGTTGATATTTTGTTAAGACATATATAACAAAAGTGGTAGAATGTTAAAAGTTCTTTTCAACGATATCATGGAAAAGGGGCTAGCCCCTTTAATTAGGGGCCAAGAGACTCGTAAACTCTATTACAAATAACTTAAAAACGATCAAGATTTTGTAATGCATTATTGAAGCAAAATTGTTGATCATAACAATATCTATCAGAAAAAAATATTGCCACGCCCATTTATTACGTAACTAGGGATTTTTAGAGGCCAAAATCCTTAAATTTTGACGCAATATATCTAGAGAAGAAGACATATTTTGTTAAGCATTGTAGAAGAGAAAATGTGTCCATTGATAATTTTAATCGATTACACTTATCAAATCACTAATATCTGTCCCCATTAAGAATTTACAGGGCTGATCCCTAAAAAATTCAATCATTTATATCTCAAAAATGAACAACAATTTTAGATACGTGTAAGAACAAAAATTGTTAGTATTCTAAAGACCTTTCCAACAAAATCAGGAAAAAGGGGCTGGCCCCTTTAATTAGGGGCCAATAAACTCGTAAACTCTATTACAAATAACTTAAAAACGATCAAGATTTTGTAATGCATTATTGAAGCAAAGTTGTTGATCATAACAATATCTATCAGAAAAAATCATTGCCACGCCCATTTATTACGTAACTAGGGATTTTTAGGGGCCAAAATCCTTAAATTTTGACGCAATATATCTAGAGAAGGAGACATATTTTGCTAAGCATTGTAGAAGAGAAATTGTCTGCATTGATAATTTTAATCGATTGCACTCATCAAAACACCAATATCTGTCCCCATTAAGGATTTACAGGGCTGACCCCTAAAAGATTCAATGATTTATACCTCAAAAATGAACAACAATTTTAGATAGGTGTAAGAACAAAAATTGTTAGTATTCTAAAGACCTTTCCAACAAAATCAAGAAAAAGGGGCTGGCCCCTTTAATTAGGGGCCAATAAACTCGTAAACTCTATTACAAATAACCCAAAAACGATGAAGATTTTGTAGTGCATCATAGAAGCAAAGTTGTTGATCATAACAATATCTATCAGAAAAAATCATTGCCAGCCCATTTATTACGTAACTAGGGATTTTTAGGGCCAAAATCCTTAAATTTTGACGCAATGTATCTAGAGAAGGAGACATATTTTGTTAAGCATTGTAGAAGAGAAAATGTCTGTATTGATGATACTAATCGATTCTACTAATTAAAACACCAATGTCTGTCCCCATTAAGGATCTAAAGGGCTGACCCCTTAAATAATCAATCATATGTATCAAGAAAATAACAACAATTTAAGATAGGTGTAAGAACAAACAATGTTTGTATTTGAGACACCTTTCGAATGAACTCAAGAAAAAGGGGCTGGCCCCTCAAATTAGGGTTCAAGAAACTCGTAAAGTCTATCACAAATATCTTAAAAGCGAGCAAGATTTTGTGACGCACTATAGAAGCAAAGTTGTTGATCGTAACAATATCAGTTTGTAAAACTCATTCCAACACCCATTGGTGACGTAATTGGGATTTTAGGGGACCAAAAGCTTAAATCTTTAATGTGCTGTATGTGAAAAAGCAAAACACTTTGTTAAGCATTGTAAATGATATTGACAATCTTATACACTATCTGAAAGGGAGGAGGTGAAGGAGAATTCTGAAATTTCATTGATATTTTAATCATATCGTTTAAAAAAGTGAACGGAAGACCTACTCGTTACTCGTAACGAGATCGTATCTAGTTTAAATAATTTTTGCTCTCACATTTCATACTTTAAAGTACTAAATATAAGTTATGTATTTATATGTTTTAATTTATAGGTTCTGCCATAATTGAGTGGCGTAAATCAATTGACATTTTTGATTAGTTTCCATTACTCTTATGTCTTACAGTATATGTAACTGAGAGTAATACATGTAATATTAAAGATCAGTGTTCCTCCACCAGAGCAGTAAAAAGAAGGGAAAAAAACGAGTAACAAGATTTTTGTGAGTCAAAGCTTACTAGTATTACCACCACTATTGTGTGAATATACAAAAAAAGTGAAGTCGCTATTTAAAAGGAGGTTGAGGAACGTGAATCCCACTATATGGCATACATAAAAAAAGATTTATTAAAATGTCTACCATCTGCAACCAGAGACATAAATAACAGAGACTAGCAACTGATCGAAATCTCGCGAAATCTCGCGGACCCTATTGTAAAGTATTCCCAGTTTAAATCAGTATATCTTTCTAATAAACAATTATATCGAAATATAAACAGCTAAACCCTATTACCAAAACATTCAAAATATTATATTTTCATGAGTTTATGTCTTATAAACAATATTAAAAGAGGAGTTTTAGGAGGCAGTTGGCTACCCGTCGTCCGAGATTTCGCCGATGTTTTATAGCTGGCCAATATATTTTCTATATATTAATCTTATTTTTCAATTTTTTGTTTCAAAAACGTCTAAAACCTATGCACATTTTTCATAAAAACAATATACTTTTGGTTTAAGATCATTATCTCAGTTTACTAATATGTAGTTCTCAAAGTAAGGTTGGTCCCGTAACATTTTTCAACAACAAAACACGCTAATGGCGGAGTTGCCAATCTCTGTTATTTATGTCTCTGCTGCAACTAATAGTTGCTGAAAATAGAAATGCGAGTGAATTTTCCTACTAACTGACATACACACAAGGGTAAAACAGTATACCCCCATCTCCTTTAGTAGGGAATTACCTTTATCAGAAATGATAGAGATCAGTGTTCCTCCACCAGAGCAGTAAAAGAAAGAACAAAAAAATGAATAATAACTTTATTAGAAATCATTAACCAACACCAAATTTATAAACGAGGCGATTGGTTGTGATGGGAATTGAACCCATGTCATTGACTATCCTTAAACTACCTAACTGTACTTTGATTAAAGTTTTTTGTTAGTTACACCTGCACATCGGTTTTAAAAAAAAGAATATCTTGCCTGCAACTTAATTAAAAATATATCCTCCCTTGAACAACTTCAAATCTTAATACTATACAATTATGCAATTATATAATTTGTGTTGAAAATTTTTAACGAACCATCAAAACTGCATTTGAAGCAAAACAGTTTACCCAAACTCAAAATGAAGTATAATGTTACTCATTGTGAAAGGATCATACATTCTATTCAGTTCTTTACGAGGAGTTGTGCTGCCATAAAATCAGGAATGACGCACTGACTGAGAGAAGTATGGGTCAAAACATTGTAACCCCATAACTGTGGCGTTACAAATATTTTAATATTAGAAAGGCTTTCAAATTTAAAACAACATTAAACAGTTCAAAATAACAGATTTTCAGATTATTCCGTTTCTTCTCGCACATAGCTTAAGATTTGTGAAATCCTCCAGAATTCATTTCCTCAGTAATTCGACTCCAAACTTTGCATTTCTTCAAGTCGGATTATCAAACTTGAAAGTCTTCTTTTTTTTTACTCCACCTCTGTTAAGAAAGCAAGGACCTCATCATGAGTCCACTGTGTCTGGCTGGCTTTCATGTCTGAAAACATTAATGACAGTAAAACACAATTACTGGGACATTGACGTCATATTTACTCATATATAGCACTCGCTTGGTTTCTCTTCAACAGCCAATGTGGCATTGGAGTCGAACCTCACCATCTTTTCTAGATTTCAAAACAAAAAATTTAAACAAAAAAAATAGATGGCATTAATTTCTATAAAACATATTTATAATACATACGTCTTTTTTTACTACGAGTAGGGGACACTTGCCTAAATTCTATTTTTCCCTTGAAGGTGTCTCACCTGTTTATAAAAATAATGCTAGGGCCGACAGCCTTTTTTATAATAAAACAAAATACATTAAATTCTCTTCTAAAAAAAGATGCCTTTCCTGAATCCATCAAAAAAGTTACTTATCTATTAATCTAATGCAATATCTAGAAAGCCCTTCTTTGATTTAATGTGACCTTAATTGAAATTAATAATATATAATCAAAAAAGTATCCACAAAATGCTTACATGTTTTGAGAAACTTGAAATAAATTATTTAATCTTGTAAAAGGAGGAAATTTTAGTAATATAAGTAGGTGTAATAGAATAGGAAGAATGAGCTTGACTCGAACCTAAGACTTTTAAGTTTAAAAATCAATGCTCTACCGATTGAGCTAAGGGGTTAACCCACTAACTAGTGCTAGTAGGAGCGTGGCAGAACTGAGCCTATTATATACCACATATATACATTATAACACTCTTCCCCCTTTTGTTATATCCTATAGAAATCTCCCAAGAGACTCTCTTAACCACTCCACATGGGTTATTTTGTTGGGCGCCAATGTAATATAAGGAGGAATGAGCTAGACTCGAACTCAGGACTCTTCAGTTTTTATACCTGTAAAAGGACCCATTCCCAATTGAAAATTGACTGTCTGTTCCCAAAATCTAATTGACAAATTCCTAAAATCACTGTCGTTTTTATGTTATAAAAGAAAGGATGTTGAATTTGTAACTGAGTGAGACATCCTTAAATATATCTATCCAAATATCTGAGTTTTCTGTTAAGTGTGGTTTATTTGGAAGAAAACATTAATTTAATGATTACATATGTATGTGTAATATGCAAATGAAAACCAAGAAAACTGAATAGAATTTTTGTGTTTTGCATTGATCCATATTTGTTAAACTATTGTTCCCAAAAGAGCAATTTTTCGACGAAAAATTTCCAATGAAAGGGTACAGGACCTTTTACAAAAAAGGTAAATTAAGCCCTATCATAATACTCACTATTACATTGGTCAGGACTTCAAATGTGAATAATTTGATGGATTACAAAGTTATTGCAAAAGTGAACCAATTTGGTGGATTTTACATATTGACCCAATGAATGATTTAATTTTAGAGCACATCTGATACCCTGATTCTCACTGTCCTTCACTGTCTCGGACTTTAATATACTGGTCTTGGTTTTATTTTTGAAGTCTATGTCTGAAAAACATTGTACAAATATTAAAACCATGCATACAATTTATACTAGAAGTCGATCATTCTACTATAAAAGCATTAATTTATTTTAAGTGAAAATAATGACATTTAAACAAATGGCTTTACTTGTGGCAGTTCAGTTGACTGTACAAAAATAAATGTATCTCATAAAGACGACTCTAAATATATAACGTCTACGGCATTTAATGGAATTTAGTCCAAACATATCAAACTATAGTCTGTCCTAAGATATTTTTGCAGCACGTTTGGACGATTTTTAATAAAAATACACATATCCTTTAAGAAGTGCAAATGAAATGGATGAAGTGAAAATTATCCAAGACATTTTCATTCACACGTTATCATTTTTCACTGAAACTAACACTGATTTCTTAAGAAAATTTATAATGGGGAATGTTAAAATCTTCTCTCATTTCGGAAGTCACTCGGAATACCTCGCACAACTTTTAACAGTATTATCCGATTCTGTTGCAATACAAAATCCCCGTAGACATTATATTTTTAAGTTGTGTATTGAAACCTAATAAGCTAGAAGGGGCGTTTCAAAGAACTCTTGGAAGGAACGAGTGCACTTCAGCTATAGAGAATGGGCCCTTTTTCAGTGCCGTTTTTATGAAGAAAATATCAAGATATAGCTTTTTTCCGTAATATTTAAGCACTGATTGGATACGTCTGATTTAAATGCACGCTCAACTTCACCAAAATTAGCAGACATTTATTTTAAACAATCGAGGATTTTAAAATACCTAAAGATAATCTAAATCCGGAAAAATCGTACCAAACCTTATGTTTATTTAAATCAGAGGGAGGAGACATTTAAATCAATTGGCGCGTTTGCTGAATTATACTTTATGCGTTATTTTATGTCTGGAAAAAATCGAATAAAGCTTTGAAGTTGCATATTAGCATAGTAATCAAACAAACATTCCTGACCATACAAAGTCGATGGAAAGCGATTTAAAACGAGTCGGTGTTTTACAGTGAGCACATTTGACAAATGTCTACCTGGATAGAACCCACGTGACTATTTGAAATAGTTTATTCCATACATGTCTACATGGGTTCAATATGGATCATGCAGGTAATAGCTCTCGCTTGCTATTGGAAAAACCTTGAAAGAGGTATAGCGCCTTTTCCGTTTATGTTTTTGGACGGAAAGTACCTGTTACTAAACAAAGTTTCAGGTACCTAGCTGTCGCAATATGTCGAAACCTAGATACTGATTTTATAATGGTGTCTGTAACAACTGATTTTTCATAAATTATGGAAACTCTGTGTTAAATGTCACTTGATATTCTAAACCGTGATAGGCAATGAATCTAAGTGTAAATAGATACATTATAGTGTTATTGAAGAGATATGTTTCTATTGGGTTTGCTCATACTCAGACTGAATTAAACAAAATGATTTGAAAAAAAAAACCACCCAGAAGATTAGATACATGTAACTTAATCTCTCTATTCTTTTCATGTTTCAATTAAGTGAAGAAAAAAATATTTACTTCTTGGTGGAATCGATCCAGCGACCACAAAATCAAAAAGACCTCCGTGTTACCACCAAGCCACGCATCTAACTCTTGCATATGATGTCTTTTCAATGTACATGGCTATATACATGATTGAAATTGAAAATACACTAATTGAAATAGTTGTCTAATTTTCATTATAAAGACCACGTTAAACCAAAACTAATTCCAAGTAAACGTGTACTACAATACCTGTAGAAAATAATTTTAATCGGATTTCTTTGGTTTTAAGTGGTTCAAATAGTCAAATATCCAATTTTTTATCGTATACCAACTATTTCACTATGTATCCCGAACAAAACCTTAAGATTTTAATGGTGTCGTGTAAGATGATTAAGAATGGTAATTGTGTTATTTGCGTTTCCTTGAATATATTTTAACTAAATATTGTATAATATTGAAAATGTCTGATGTTTGCAAAAGTGATATATTTTAGGCGAAATCATATATCAAGTGCGCTACACCTCTTTTCATACATTTGTTTTCCTTTTTTAAGTACCAGCCTAATGTACAAACTTCTTATTTTCACAGGAGTTTTCTAAATGTATAATGCGTCTTTTACCTTTTCCACAAGTTTGAACACGGTTAGGCTGACAGTAAACAATGGCTTTGAAATGAATGCCTGTCCTTGATTTACTACATAAAATCACGAATGTCGGCTGACCCCTACTATGTTGTAAAGCTTCGTGCTTTTTATATACACTAAATTCAGCGGTAATCTTGTTGATTCTTATGGTTAAAATATCAATAGATGATGTAAAATAAAACATTATCCTCAACTTAAATCTTTATTTTTTTCACTTTTTACCGGGGCCCATAAGTGCATTCGTTCTTTCCCATACTTTTGAATGAAATTCGTTTGAACCCCGAGGCATTAACAAATACCAAGTAATTAAGCAAAATGTGAATCCAGGATATCTTGGGACATAGTATAATCTTCCTAACAGTAATAGGCCTATATATACGAAAAATATACATGTATCTCATCAGTCAGTTTTTTGTAATCAATCAAAATAGGCAAAATTTAAAATATATGAAAGAAATTCACAATAATTCAATTCAAAATTTGCAACCGATGGTTAACAAACACAATCTTCCACTTGGTCGCATGCTGACTGATGTTTTTCATACTTATTTTTAAACCATAATTAATCACTTAATGGTCTACGGATTTTTCCATTTTCCCCGATTACAACAAAGAGCACATGTCGGGTGTGACCGGTTGGCAGAGGATGCTCACTCCTCCATGGCACCTGATCCTACCTCTAATTATTTTTAGAGGTCCGTGTTTGCTCTGCTCCTGTCTTGTATTTTTCCTTTGAACTTCTGATTTTGAACACTTTTCGTTATCACTACGTGTCATATTTACATCACCAGTAATGACATATCCAGCAGGACTATAGTTGAGGGGTGAAGAAGAACAAGAACTAAGAGAAGAAGTAGAACATCTTGAAAAAGGGTACATAACTCGCGTGTCTTCCTAAATGTACATTAAACTTGTTAAGTGTGTCTGTTAATTCGATAGATTTCTTCCAAAACATTCGATCCAAAGTATAATATATGTAGATGTTACATTAAAAATGTTAACAAAAGTACATTTGACCCACTCCCCATTGATTTATGCCCATGGACGAGTTCATTCAAACCATCTCAGCCGTTGCATGAATGGTAAAGCAGGACTCGCGGGCTGACTAATTAAGTCGGGATTAAATTTTAATTGCGCTTGCGTAAATTAGAATTCTGGGAAGGAATTAGACAGTCCTATTAGAAAAACTCGAAGATGTTATTAAACTGGTCAGTTTCTAGGTCAAACTGGCATCGTCGTTTTGAAAGACTGCCCATGGGCCGCCCAAGTCATCCAAAACTTTGCATACAAATAGACATAAATCTAACGTTTAATGTAAAAGTAAAAAAGTATGGATCACATTAAAAACAATTGAGACATGGCATGAAATAAGCTAATTTTAGGCAAAAATTGGAGTTATTTTTCTTGACTTTTTGTATAAAAACTGGTAATGCACAAACTATCTGGAAGTTTGGTCTGCACTGAAAAATAGGGAGCTAAATTCACAGTACTCTAAAACTATTGAGTTATGAAAAATGTTTCTCTATGAGTATGATATTTTCTTTTTAACCATTTTATTTTATATACATGTAGTTTATTTGGAATTGTAAAATATAAATGCACATGTATACGATTTATATATGATGCAGAATTTTCAGACTAGAGGTGACCAAAAATAGATACCTAAAAACAAAGTGACGAACCTCTTTAATAGATTTAAAAAAAAAAAAGCAAAGATGCACGTTTTTACAAAGAAAAAAAAAACAACACACGCTTCGGATTTATTGGGCGAGAGTGAAATGGCAAATAAACACATCGGTCTATGAGTATGATTCAGAAACCATTGGTTCTTAAGAGGAGAATTTTTAAAGACTATTTTTTTTTATATATTCCTATGTAATAATTTGATAACCCGCTCCCCCTTTGAAGTCCCATCCTATCCCCGAGGATCATGATTCGAACTCAAATCAATATCACCTTCCTCGCAAATTACAGATTTCAGTTAGTGGGCTGAAAAGAATTTTACTACTTGTATTAGCGTTTACGACTTTTAAAGAATTATTTTACAATACCATCAAACAACCATCTAATATCAAGATATAATATTTTTTAAAATTTTATTTATACATGTAACCAAAACGTGCATGAAGTCACGACCAGTCTCGCATACATGTACGCTATCTTACTGGTCACGTTCTCTGATCTTTTTTTTATTCTCGTCGTCAATAATTCTTTATCAACCAATGAAAAGGTGATTTTTAGAGAAATGAAATTAAAGAAATCGGTATGAAAACTTTTTTTAGCTGTATGAATAATTTTATCGCAATTTGATGTTTATTTAAGGAACTGTATTATAACTCACGAGAAAGATCAGCTAAAATCAGTCACCGTTTACGAGACTGGTCATGTATTTTACACTATATCTTTGTATCAATATAGTAAACTATTTTACATAGCTACATGTAATTTTGCTTTTAAAGACTGAAGACATTTTGTTACTCTGAAGACATAAAAAGAACAGGTGTTTGTGATTTAGTCTCCTCTTGATCAGAAACAATAAATGTAATGGTCTCTTTTCCACTCTTCTCTCGTCCTTTTCTCACCCGAAATCCGGTGTTTTTAGCATACCAAACTTTAACTTCTTCTAATGTTCGCGGAAGGTCCATTCCACGGGTTTCTGGTAGATATAATGTTGTAATGGCGACGACAAAAGACATAATTGTAAATATTGTCCCTGGAGTCCAAGGTATTTGCGTAGCCTGTTATTAAAAGGGGGTAAAAATATTAAATGGGAAAAATATCTTGCAAATAAATTAATAAAAAAATTGATGCATTTTCATAACAATTAGGGATTTTACCAAAGTTCCAACAAATGGGGAAATCATTGCACCTATCTTGGATAAAGTTGCGCACACTCCAAGTCCCACATTTCTTTAAAAAATACAGTAAGCTATTATTAGTTAGCTTTGTAAAGATCAGGATGAAAAGTTTGTTGAAAGGTCAAATAGTATAGAAAATCACTTTTCGTCAAATTACCTTAAATTTGTGGGAAACAGTTCAGGTGTAAAAAGATATACCACACTGCAACCCCCTGTGGACCACATTTTTCCAACAAATGTTGCAATAACGGAGAGCAATATTACGGTATTGTTTCCATCTGTAGTATAAACAAAACCAAACATGTTATGAACACCATATGCACTTTTGAAAAGCGTGTAGTTAATCAATTAAAATTCAAAATACATTTACTATGTTCTTTTTATTCTATATGTGCGTTTGTTTTTGTAAACAAAATGCATACTTTAAAATCTCCTCCCAAAAAAATCCTTTGTTTCCTTCATTAACATACCCCTCTTTTTATTCTAAAAAATTCCGAAATCAGAAACTTGCAAATTTTTTAGGGTGTTGTAAATTGGGAAATCTGACATTTTCAACCCATTCGAAATCGCTCGGAACACATCGTTTCGGTTTTAAAGTGATCCGGACACTTTTCATGTTGTTTTAATGATACATTGTAAGTGTAATAATTTTAACCTAAATGTTCAATCTAGCGAGATAGTGGGGCGTTTGAAAAGAAAATTAATATATTTTTAAGCCACCTGGGTCATTAAGGTGACCTATTACAATTGGTCTTCGTCCGTCGTACCTTAATCATTTTACATTTCTTCATGAAAACTTCGAGGCTAATTGTTACCATTTTTGGTCAGGTGGTCTATGGTAGGAAGAATCTAAATTGTGAAATTCATGGCTCTATCACCCCCGGGGCGCCATAGGCAGGGCCAAATGTGCAAAAAAAGCCAACTTTACTAAAATCTTCCTCTCTACCCCCACGCATCTGGGAAAAAATGCATGGTTAATCATGTCCATGTAGCCCGCTACCAAAATTGTGAAATTCATGACCCCAGGGTCAGGGGTTCAGGCCATAGGGTGCGGCCAATGTGACCATAAAGTAAAAATGTATAACTCAGTAGATCTAAGAAGATCTTCTTTACTGTCAATTATGTTCTTATATTTTTCAAGTTGACTTGTCTATCTTGTTCATTTTAAGCATAAATAACCTTTAACACATTCATTTTCGGTTTAAAACTTGAATTTTCACTTCAACATTCAAAATGTAAACAAAAGTTTTGTTTACATAGCAAAGAATTGAAACCTCTGTAACTCGCTTATAACTCGAATGACACTCAAATTTTGCTTGCCTATTAAAATGCCTTACTGAAGCACTGTAAACATTAAAATCGGAAAATTAGTTTTTGACCAAAATCGTGACCATGCCCCTTTAAATATTTTTTAAAATTTTAAAGTATATCGTTTTAAGCATGATTAACACATCTGCCAAGTAAATACAATGTAATACTACTTAAGACTTTCCGTTCCGTTCCGCGGTTTAGCAACACCCGTCAAACTAAGGGATATGGTACTCGGGTGTACGTCAAGGCCTGTGCGCGTCTTGATTTGCATTCCGATGATTAAATTTAGTTAGTCCACGTGAAGTATTAAGTTATATGTAGAAATCAAACTATACTTGATACAAGGTAACCCATAATTCAGTAAACTTTCGTATAAAATTTCAGTTCTTCATTCAAAAGTTAAAGTAGAAAGTCATTAGATATGGACACTTTAACATCGGTAATGATAATGTGATCATTCGATCTTTTCGTCTAGTAGCATTTAACATGTTAGGCGTTTATTTATTTATTTACAAAATAATCTTTATTTTTTCTTAGTAAGGAAACAGAATTTTTTCAATGGAATATAAAATAACACATATAAAAATCAAATGGTGATTATAATTAGTAGAAAACTCTTACATGAAAAATAATTTAACAGCGTGGCTATTGCTAAGAAAATCCCAGCCATGCTGTGAAAGACTATTGAGGCAGTTCGTCGTCCATACCTTAATAGAAAAATTGGCGTCATGGATGACATACACTCCACTCAAGACAAGGTACAGTTTCAGTCTTATTAAGCCTCCGTTTTAAAGTGATTCAAAAAACATTTTAAAAAATGATATGTAACATTTATCTACACAAGAATACGTAAGCATTAAAATCTATATATAGTCACCCGATTAGGTAATTGTGACGTCATAAAAGATGCATTTTACGGTATTTTGCTTTAAACTGAGCATATATATAAGACACCAATTTGCAGAAGTTCGACGAATAGTAAACTATGTCCGCAGCCGTTTCCCCACGATGAAATTCACATCATAACTTTAGATGTGATATCACATGAAATGTATCAATTTCGTTGTGGGCGACGACTGCGGACACAATTCCTTTTCAAATAAACTATGAGAAAATGTGCCATTTTTCATCATTTTTACTACATCTTAAGAATATGACATATTGTTGAGGTCACATTGTTCTCTTTTGAAAACAGAATAAAAGCGAATAACTTAGTACTTTATACACACGTGTTCAAGATAGTATAATTAATGTGTATATTCATGAGATGAAAACAACTTTTGAATTTTAGGACATATATTGAAAGAAACTGCACCCTCTTGTTTCGTCAAATTAAAGTTCACAGTGTTGTCTTACCGCCGAAGCATTGGGTACTCTATAACCAATGATAAATATTCCACACAAGCCGACAAGAAGAAGTTCAGGAAACGATTTCCCGCCAGAGAGGTAGACGTCAAAGTTAAACTGAAGTATGTCAATGAGTCAGTCATCCTAAAACAAAGCAATAACTAATAAATGCCAACTTTGACAAGCGAGTCAAAAATGAAAGTAAAATTCGTTGCCGTAATCACGGGGAGGTTCTAAAATATCCTATTCGAACTGAAAATTCTGCAAGAGTACACACAACCAAGACCTATTGCATCCTGTAATTGAAATGAAAACCTGTAACAAAAACTAAAGATCTTAAAAAACGGACAAAAGTCTTTTCAAACGAAAATTTATATTTATATTGTGACGTAAATTAATCAAGTTATATATACGTACTGAATATCTGCTCAAATGTTTTCGTAATTTTAACTTGCATATTAAGTATATTTAAATAAAATACTCAAGAGTTATTGTTGGAAATATTCATCAATTAACGTTAAAATATAATATGTTATTTAGTCAATGGCTAAACTACTTCATTAAAAGTATGGACTCGATTATTTGTGCTTTAATACCGGCAAATGGGGTGGGAACTGTCAATTGTGCAAGGTATTATAAACATTGTAACTGATATAATTGTGCCAATCGGAACTTTTTTCTACCACCTAGCGGCGTTAATCAATAAAAAATCAGCAAAAGTAAGTCTTAAAAACGCGGAATTTAAACCTGAAGGAATTTAAACTTTGGAATTGTCAAGACCTGAGCTTCCGGTTTTCATATATTTTTGAAAATAAAGTGGATTCACATTTTATTGTTTTAAAGTTAACATCTTTCTGCCCATCAAAATGTTATAAAATTATTATACGAGTTTTTCAGATCAAATGAAGATTAGGAATACGGCTTGGACAGCGCACCAGAGGTTTCTTTCGATGAACGCATAAGCCTTAAATGCGGGGGGGTTAGCAAAAGCGTTACATGAAACGGTTTTCCATTTAAGACAAATAGTGTAATATACATTCAGAAACATGAAATAAATTTCTGCATAATAAAGCTATCATGGTTTACAATCGGATAACAGTTTGCAAGCCTCATTCAAAATAATATTGTTAGTACACAGGTGCTTGAGGACAGGACCCAACTCCCCCCCCCCCCCCCCCCCCCCCGGAGTATCGTTGACTTTTTGATAGAAATTTCTTTAAAGTCATGTACACAACATGTTCCATTTTAAATATCTGAATATTAACGGAAAATAAACGATTAATGTAAAACACCCCCCCCCCCTTTGCATATAAAAAGAGGAAAGGTATTCCACTCCGGTTTGTTTACATTACAACCCCTTTGTCATTTTGGGACTATAAAACATGTATCCGCTTTATATATCCAACAAGTACAGGATGATATTATCACAGTAAATATATCTTTTCCTCACTATGCTTTTAAAATGAATGTGCGTGTTTCTGTAAACCTACTATATCACGATAAACGAGTTTTTTTAAGACAAGCTGGGTAACTGTGACGGAAGTCAACATCTTTCAGTTATCACAGTAAATATATCTTTTCCTCACTATGCTTTTAAAATGAATGTGCGTGTTTCTGTAAACCTACTATATCATGATAAACGAGTTTTTTAAGACAAGCTGGGTAACTGTGACGGAAGTCAACATCGTTCAGTGACGTAATGTACACTCACGATGTATAAAATCCGAGGAGTTTTTTGCGCGCCAATAGGATTAATTCGATTTTCTCGGATGTTATCGTACCAAAGTGACCGATAGTTGTTTACTTCCGTCACAGTTACCTAGCGGAGTGGAATACCTTTCCTCTTTTTATATGCAGGTTAGGGTTATTTTAAATAAATCGTTTATTTTCAATTAATTTTCAGATATTGGATATGGAACATGCTGTGTACATGACTTTAAAGGAATTTCTATGAAAAAAGCGTCAACTACTCCGGGGGGGTCTAAGTCAGTCGGGGGGAGGGGGGGAGGGGTCCTGTCTTCAAGCACCTGTGTGTTAGTATTGAAATTTCAACAGATATTTTCATTTACATTGCACATATAAAATTTCCGAATATAAATCAAAATTATTATTTTACCACAATGGATGTTTCAAATGTCAAACGGGCATATTATTAATTCCTGCCCATTTTCACAAAACATGATATAGAGTCCACGTGTGAAGCAAACTAAAACATTCACTCCCCCAGTTTGACACTATCATTAATAAACAGACATTCATTATTTGTATGTGAAAATATGATATTATTATTCTGTTAATGTCGTAATATATCAAGCTAGCTACAAAATACCATTTTCGTAATAAAAAAAACTTGTCAAAAATTATATGGCAGAAGATTTGTTAAACATTTGTTAACCGGGTTTTCCAAAGTAAAAATCCGGTTATTGAAATGGTGAAAATGGTGGTCAGGCGGATGCCAAAAGGGTACTCTTATTTTCGTATAACTCCCCCTACAGTTTGTCTTTCGCAGATCAATTGTACATGTATATATCAGAGGTGTGCACATTGCTAGGTTTTTGATTTCTGATAATTTATGGAAAAAAAAAAATACCAGCTGTTGAACTAAGTCATTTTTGGCAAAATATTGCATAGAGAGTATCCCATTTCTCTGGATAGGTAGTGTTCATCAATTCAGGGTTGACAAACAAAAGAAAACCCGGTTTGCAGTCACCTTGACAGCTTTTCTCTTGTCTCAATATTTACCATGCAAAACACATCAGAAGTGTTATCAGTAGAACAGATTTGTTTTGTAGGATTGTAAATATGGAATATTTCTCTGCAGGGAGCGATTTATCCTCAATATTCTCCATCTCCAATAGTGCTTCCTTAACGACCATGTTATCTGCATTTAAAAAATCCATTTTCTGGATTATATTTTTCCTTAATTCTCCATAATCTAATTTATTCCATTTAGCTACTTTCTGTAATATTCTGTCCACTTCCTTAACTTTCCCGTTTACCATCAGCCATCTTAATGATTCGTCTTGAAACCTGAAAATACAAAGCTTCATTTTTAAAATTTCTTTTCTCAAAAGAAAAGCCAATATTATGTGTGTGCGCGCGCGCGCGCGCGCGCGCGCGCACGCACACACACACACACACACACACACACACACACACACACACACACACACACACACACACACACACACACACACACACACACACACACACACACACACACACACACACACACACATATATATAAAGCACTAAAAGTGGCTAACGACACGAACAATTGATATTGTCAAATTTTCGGGACAACCAGCCCCTTCTTCAGGACAAAAGAAATAAATTACATGGGTAAAAACAAAGAAAATAAAATCTAGCACTACAACTAACACTACTAAAGAAACTATATACAGAACAATAACTACATTTTTAACATTTTTAGATCACAATCTTATAAAAGGTGTTGGCAATACGGCCGATCGCTATAAAGTAATGATTGATTACTTTATAGCGATCGGCCGTATTGCCAACATCTACTGGCTTAGTATCTATATATTAGATCCGACACTTTAAAGATGCCTAGTGTTGTTGATTTTGTTCTGTGCTTACATGTGTGTATATATATATATATATATATATATATATATATATATATATATATATATATATATATATATATATATATATATAAATGATGATATATTGCATATTCTAATGTCAATGTTTGCAGGCATCACATTAGAGCTTTAAATGCTCACCGATATTGAATCAAACTTAGCAGAGAGAAACAACTCAAAACAATTTGCAGGTATCTCCACGAGTAGTTTTGCATCAGATATGCTATCCCAGACATAACAACAAGACCAGTCGTCCAAGACATTGCACCAAAGATTTCACACCAAAAACGAGTATTTTCTGGAAATAGCTCGATAGTAAAGACTGCACCGGGTAACATCATTCCCTTTTAATTGAAGACGGTTATTTTCGTATGCAATACCGAGTGATAGACATAATAAATATCAAAATTGTATTATTATAATGAAATATGTATTATTGTAAAATACATATTCATTGTTTTTATCTATGTTTGTAATCAAAATTTCTATGGTTAGCTTTAATCTGTGTACAGAATAGTGGGGTTGGGCATCATTTATTTAAAATATGATCTTTTTTCATAAATTAAGGTATAATACACTCTCATATATTTGGTTATAATTTCACTTTCTTGATATAATCACACATAACACGTACCTGTAGCAGAAGTCCCAAAATAAACTTCATAGCTGCTAACATTGTATAGTTTGAAGAAAACGCCACACTTATTCCAAAGATCAAAGTTAAAACGTTACAGCAAAGATGGACGGTTTTTCTTCCTACTCTGTCGCTGAGGGAAGAAGTACATGCTGATCCCACAAGCTGACCGGCTATAATCAGTGTTTGAAGTTGAATCGATCACATATTAGATCAAACTGCATAGGGAAATGAATAATTGCAGTTTAAATGAATGTATACCTACAAATTAAAACTCTGGTTTTGCAAACAAACATTCAAATGACTTGCTTCTAGTATTCAAGTCAATTTCTTAGAAAAATAATACTATGAGCGGATAAAGGAAATGAAATTTGTTTTCCAATATTTCGTTATTTCACATTTGACTGTAGATGTCATAATGTTTACAGTTTCCCTAATAATGTAGTCTTTGCGGATGATATAAATAAAGAGTATAAGAATATTGTGCGTAATACCATATAAGATAAAACAGCCAAGAGTTAAAACCCGATTAATATTACGTTGTAGTTGCTGATTCTACAGTTTAAATATACAGTTTTGAAAATTAATCATTTTTCATCGACCTTCAATTACCTCAGTAACAATGGTACTCTCTTTATCCAAGGAATACTTATACCCACTTGTGCATTCTTGAACAGATTGAAGAACAATACCATTAGTGTCGTTCTTGAATATTTTGATTTGACATTTTTCGTCTACGATGTAATTCGAATCATTTGACAGCGATTGATTTACAATGTCTTTAGCTGCACACTCGAATCCTGGTCTGTAGGCTACAATTAGATAACTAGTAGACTAGTAGAACAATTAGAGGTCTTTCCACCTTATTTTTTTTTATGTTTAAAATATATTTGTTTCAATAGAATTAAAAAATAATTTCTCTGCGTTACTTCATTAAAAAAATTAAGTATGTAAATTTTTGTTTGACCTTGACCTTTGACCTTAATGTCATTTTGACTGGTCAAGGTCAACCGTTCAATTTAAATTGATCCGATGGCCTACCACACCCATGAAAAAGTGTTTGTATACCACCTTAAACATAAGAGAATAAATTCATTAATACAAAGACTGATAAATGACCTCGACCTTTGACCTTTTTTTCATATTGATCGACCAAGGTAGACGAATCCATCCCAGGTGGTCCGATGTATTTATGTTATTGGTTCAAAAGTTCTTAGTGTTTTTATTGAATGTTCGAAACTTTCAAGGTCGATAACTGCTTGAAGAGGGCCTCGGGCCCTTTCGGTATGAACAGATTGAAAGAGCCTCTAAGTGCACTGAAGACATTGGTAAAAGTTTCAAGTCTCTAACTCTAACGGTTGATGAGGAGTAGCGATAACAAGCATTTTGAACAATAGGGGCAATAACTCTATAATTGTTTCAAGGTAGGGGCTGAAGGGTTTTATTTTGAAATCTCTTTAGAAGTCCTACTACATCCATGAAAAAGTTTCTCAATACCTTCAAACAAAAGAAATATGAAAACTCATTAATACTCAGATTTTCAAACAAAAGAAATATGAAAACTCATTAATACTCAGATTTTCAAATGACCTTGACCTTTGACCTTTATGTCATTTTGATCGGCCAAGGTAGACGCTTTTATTCTAAGTGGTCCAATGTCTCTACGAGGTATGGTTCAAAAGTTGTAAGTGTTTTTATTCAATGTTCAAAACTTTTAGGGGCAATAACTGCTAGAAGGGGGCCTCGGGCCCTTTCGGTATGAATATATTGAAAGAGCCTCTAAGTGAACGTAACACATTAGTAAAAGTTTCAAGTCTCTACCTCTAACGGTTCAAGAGGAGTAGCGATAACAAGCTTTTCATACACAAGGACAATAACTTTGTAAGTTCTGGGAGTTATCAACCAAAGGGTCATTTGGTACCATAACTTTTAATGGTCAGTTTAATAAAGAAAAAAATGTTTTAGTATGTCTTATAATAAAAAAGTTGTCTCATGAAAAATAGAGAAGAAAAATGATAAGAACTGGTAGACTAATTGTTCTCGAACAATTAGAGGTCTTTCCACCTTATTATTTTTTAATGTTTTGTTTCAATATAATTTATAAATCATTTTCTTTGCGTTACTTTATAAAAAAAGACAAAAACTTAAATATGCAATTTTTTGTTTGACCTTGACCTTTGACCTTTATGTCATATTGACTGGTATAGGTCAACATTTCAATTTGAAGTGGTCTGATGGCCCTACGATGTAAAGTTCAAAAGTTGTAAGCGTTTTTAACAAAATTAAGAAACTTTCAGGGGCGATAACTGCTAGAAGGGGGCCTCGGGCCCTTTCGTTATGATTGATTGAAGGAGCCCCTGAATGTACTGAATACATTGGTAAAAGTTTCAAGTCTCTACCTCTAACGGTTGATGAGGAGTAGCGATAACAAGCATTTTGTACAGTAGGGGCAATAACTCTATAATTGTTTCAAGGCAGGGGCTGAAGGGTTATATTTTGAAATGTCTCAAGACGTCCTACTTCATCCATGAAAACGTTTCTCTGTACCATCCTAAACAAAAGAGATCTAAAAACTTATTAATTAACAGATTCCTAAATGAACTTGACCTTTGACCTTTATGTCATTTTGTTCGGCCAAGGTAGGTGCTTCCATCCCAAGTGGTCCGAAGTCTCTATGATAAATAATAAAAAAGTTGGAAGTGATTTTTAAGAAATTTAAATTCTTTCAGAGGCAATAACTACTAGAAGGGAACCTCAGATCCTTTCGGTATGATAGATTGAAAAACCCTCTATGTGTACTGAAGACATTGGTAAAAGTTCAAAGTCTCTATCTCTTATGGTTTAAGAGGAGTAGCGATAACAAGCTTTACGTACACAAGTGCAATAACTTTGTAAGTTCTGGGAGTTATGAAGCAAAGGGTCATGCGGTACCATAACTTTTAATGGTCAATAACACAAAGAAAAAATTGTTTCATTATCTCTAGAAATAAAAAAAGCTGTTCCTGGAAAAAAAAGACAAGAAAAAAAAAATAATAATAAAAAACATAAGAAATACAAAAGGTCTTTCACCCGAAAGGTGGAAAGACCTAATAATAAAAAACATAAAGAATACAAGAGGTCTTTCACCTGGAAGGTGGAAAGACCTAATGATACCTGATAATTGAAGATCGAAATACGTATATTAAAAGAAATTGTTTGCCATTTCCTAAACAACATTAAATGAAAAAATTCTGAAATTTTGTTTCAATTTCAATGTTCTTACTTTAATATATTAATCCTCTTTTTATCCAAAATAATACAATATGCATGTACATCATTTATAACCATTTATGGTAGGATTCATTCTTTATATTCACTCCCCTAAGAGCTGACATGAATTCATAAATGAAATTGGTCGCCATATTAGTTTCCATCGCGCATCTGCTCAACAGCTACTGGGGTATATATAACGGTCGAGAAAGTTTCGGTCGGTTGCTTTCCGAATAGACATTAAGGTTGCACGCACTTGCAAATGCATGAACATTACATTGAAGAAATATGTTTGATTGAATATGGACACAAACAAGAACGAAATTCACTACTTCTGGGTCTACGAAATCACCAATTATGCGTCAAATAGTATAAAAGTGGTTATTTACGCCGATGATTAATTTCTTAGTCAAACAATACGCGTGGGTTATAAATACGTGCTTGCGTCATTTACCACTTTACAGTTTCAATATTCGTAACAATTCGTTTGGGGATATTTTACAGGTTTTAAGCCTGTAAATCCCCCCCCCCCCCCCCCCATGCGTAAATAAACACGTTCACAGTATTACAATAAAAAATAGCAATCCGGGTGTGTCATTTTTTATAAAAAGGGAGCCGCTGATATACTCTAGATTCCTTATTTTACGCTCGTACTTAATTCCGCGATCCCGCCGTTTTGTTTCAAATTGCGGGAATTTAAAATCGCGAACGCGGAATTTTTATCCTAATTTCTTAAATATGTAAACTCTCTTAAAATAAGAGAGATATTTAAAAATCCGCAAGAGGGTGCTTCTCGCGATTTCACGCGAATATTTATTCATTGCGTTTAATTAGGAATCTACAGTATGTCATTCCTATTTTACTTGTCCTTGACGATTGAAACTTATTTATGACTATTACACTTAATCGTAGATGTTGTAAACATAATGATACTTTGAAAACAACGTTTAAAATGACAAACAGGACAAACAATTTATCACCAGATGATGATCTGAATTAGGTTGGTTACGTGCAGCTTCTTTAAATGATGTTGAATTCGTAAAAAATATCTGTGAGTCAATGCTCACTAGTGGTACCCCAGCTCTGATGTTTATTGAGTAAACAAAATAAGCACAGTTGACATGGAACAGGAAGTTGACATCGATTTTGTTCAAAATAATGAATGCCACCATATGGCATGCCTAAACAAAGGGTGTGTTAAAATTTCAAAGCATCTGTGATTATAGTTGCTGAGAAAAATGCAAGACATATTTGTCACGGACAGACAGACACACAAGGATAAAACAGTATACCCCTTCTACTTTTGATAAAAAGCATCGTTATGGGGAAATGACATTTCGATAATCTTGCTAATGCCCAAAACATGCATTAAACATTTCAGAATACATTACAATATAATTTGATATCTTACCGATAAAAACACCAATCAAAAGTTGGAAAGCTGACGCCCACATAAGGATATATACGAAGACAGCTTGCATTGTCTGGTACGGTCCCCAACGACCGTATCTGAAACAGAAATAAGTGAAACTAATTATGGGCAAACATTTAAGAACATCAGGCATTTTCACAACGTTTCCTAAGAATCTTTTTCAGAAAGATCCTAGAACAAATCTTAGGAAATTTCAGGACTGTAGTAAGCCCAACTTACAGACGAAAACCAAAACTGTATTTACAAAATCAGGAGGGGATCAAGCCCCCTCCGACACCATCCTACATCATATTATACTGAAGATTATATTGAAGATTACGCCAAGCGATGGGCAAAATCTGAGAAAGAAGACCTTGATACCGTGACAGAGTGGGTTAAAAGCATCAGATGTATTTTAAAATCTCGTATTAAACTGAGAGGTCAAATGAAAACCATCTATCCTTCTGTTTTCTGTAAAGCAGAAGTGAGTAAAGAACTAGATAGATTGCACGATCAGTATGTACTGGTCCCTGCTGATAAGGCAAGTAACAACATTGTCTTTGTAAGGCACATTATATCAATTGCATTTTCAAAGAACTAGGTTTCGATTCTACACATGGCAATCCTACTTACACCAATACATGTAGCAGCCTTTCCAAGCAGGAAATACTTCAAAATCATAAATCGATTATGGATATCTTTAATATCCCCATTAACCAAAATGAATTTGATTTACCTTATTTGTACTGGATTCCAAAGCTTCACAAAAGTCCTTACAAACAGAGTTATATAGCAGGTTCCAGTAAATGTTCTACCAAACCTCTCTCTTTACTCCTTACTAAAATTCTTACAGTAGTGAAGGAGAAACTTCAAGAGTACTGTACAACAATATACTCCAGAAGTGGTGTGAATCAGATGTAGATACTAAAAAAACTCTAAAGAATTATTAGAAACTTTGAGGTCACAAAATCTTACCAAAATCAATAGCATCAAAACGTACGATTTTTCAACGCTTTATACAACCATTCCCCATGACAAATTAAAATCTAGGCTTTTTGATATCATCGACATTTGTTTTTTCAATAAAAATGGAAGTCGTAAAAATGCTTACCTTGTTATTGGAAATCTAAAAAATTATTTTGTTAAAACCCATTCTGATCGCTCACACAAGTACTCTGAAGTTGACATTAAAAAGATGCTTGAGTTTCTGATAGACAACATCTATGTAGTTTTTTGAAAATCAAGTCTTCCAACAATCTGTTGGAATTCCCATGGGTACCAATTGTGCCCCATTGTTATCAGACCTATTTTTGTATTCTTATGAAGCAGAATTTATTCAAAAACTTGTACGTGAAAAAAATAAATCCCTCGCTGTGGCCTTCAACTCAACATTCAGGTATATCGACGACGTATTATCAATTAACAATTGTTATTTCCATACTTACGTCGACTCGATATATCCCAGTGAACTTGAAATAAAAGATACCACAGAGTCTGCCTCATCTGTTTCATATTTGGATATTTTACTGGAGATGGACATTGATGGTAACCTAACAACAAAACTTTATGATAAACGCGATGACTTCAATTTTTCTATAGTCAACTTTCCTTACTTATGTAGCAATATACCTTCATCACCTGCATATGGTGTTTTTGTCTTTCAGTTAATTCGATACGCTCTTCGTATGAACAGTTTCTAAGGCGAGGCAAGCTACTGACAAAACAAGTTGATAAAACAGGACTATCAACAGGCTCGTTTGATGTCATCTTTTCGTAGGTTCAATGGTCGATACAACGACCTTGTCAGCAAATACAATCATCCACTGGGTCGCATGCTGACTGACGTTTTTCATACTAATTGTTAGACCATAATTTATCACCTAATTGTCTACGGACTTTTCCGTTTTTTCCCGATTACGACAAAGAGCACACGGCGGGTGTGACCGGTCAGCAGAGGATGCTCACTCCTCCTAGGCACCTGATTCTACCTCTATCTTTTTGGAGGTCCGTGTTGCTCTGCTTTGAATTTGTATTTCGTTTTATGGATTTTTGAGATGGTTGACGGTTTGTTATTGTCATTTTTTCACTGGACATATCGTGTTTTTATATATTTTTTTTTATATGTTTTTATATATTCCAATTTAATAGATCAAATATACAACAGAAGTTATTTCGAGAAGGAAAATAAATTTCAAAGCATAGTTAAACAAACAGTTGCAATAATCCACAGTGACTACGCAATGCCAGTTAACTTGGCAATTTCAACTAACAAGATAATCACGAAAAGAAGTATACTGTACATGTAAGGGAAGACACTAAATGTATATGTTATGGAGACATACATGTATTGCTTTGTTTGTTAGTCAGTGTGCCTTTATATTACGACAAGGTTAATTTCATTCAAATACATGTAGTTTCCACACCTATAAAGTTTGAGGTCATACATGTATCTATTGTCCTTTTGCATTTTGTCCGGGATCAACAAACAAATTGTTATATAAAACCGGTACATATTGGAGGTTGGTTCAAATGAAATCAAGTATAACGAGCACAGTATATTTGCGCTTAAAGTATTGATTGCTGTATAAATATTACAAACAATATCACACTATTCATAGACAGGAAGTGAATGAGCATTATTCATCAATACCAATTATAATTTTGTATATTTTAGGAGGTTCCGGACCTGACCCCCTATAGATCGGCACATGTGCATAGATGACATACATGTAGCATCAGGGAAGGAGGACCAACCGTATTGAAACATACATTTTTTTAAAATTTAATCTAGAGTTTCAACTTGTGCACTCTTAGGTTGATTAAATTAGATGAACAGAATTTTAAAACTCCTATGAGTTTGAAAGACTTCATCCGCCCGGATATAGAAATACAAATATTTTATTGGCACAAACACAATTACAATAATTGGCAAATTCCCAATACATGCATAATCAGAAGTATTGTTTTTATTACGCATCAGTATGAAAGATATATCATTATATTTTACATTCACATGAGGGGAAAAAAGAAGTTCTGATAATTAAGCTAGTGCACACTTTCTGTAGGATGTACATTTATTGATAATGAGAGAGTTATTTTCAACACTATTGAAGATTTATTATTTAACAGAACTTAGCCGTAAGGATATCGGACATATTTTGAGAAATTATTTCTAGTATAAAAACATGTATATAAATTTCTTTCAAAAACTGCCCTCAAATGAATATATTTAGAACAGCTGAATAAAAAATGAAATTCATCTTCAAATGATCCAGTGTTACCATAATTACAAAGTATTTCATGCATTGGAGTAGATATTGACTACCTTTTTCTATGGCAAGATTATGTGAACTTAATTTTTAACTACTAAAAACTTATCTCTCTTCTTTCCTTTTAAATACATCAACTTAAGAACACCGTTCAAAATTATCAAAAACAACCTGATAACATTTAAGCTTTGATGAATTAAACATATTTTTTTTTAATGTTCTTCCTGTAAACATTGGTCTGTTATTCTTTGTTTTAAACTTGATAGAAGGTGTTATATTGAACTGCCTTTGTCGATTATAAATGTAAACCCTAAATTGTTCGTAACTGAAAAAAAAATGCCTTTTGTTAATTTGTATGAACTGTTGCTTTATAAATTTTGAACACCAGTGTATTTTCAGAGGTACTAATATGGTTCCAAAACTTTATGCTTGAAAAATGTATTCTTGTCCATAAAGGTAGTCTACCTAGTTCTGATCTGCAAGGAGCATTAGTAGTTCTACTGTGTACACCTAAAATTTCTTTCTAATAGGTAAGTGAAATCCTCTTTCACCACACTGTTGGGTAATTCACTTGTTCCAATGTGAATCAGGATGGTTTACCATTTGGATTGAAGCGTCGTGGTTGGATAGGCTTCAGCACAAAGTCACGTCACTTAATATCAAAACATCATATTCAGTTATGGGGAACTGACGTTGTGGATCATTAGTAAGTTCTAAATGTTGTGATTTCATTTTGATTTCAGGTCTGATGATTGTTTGCATCCACGGAATGTTCAACATGCTGTATGTCGAGCTGGTTATTTTTCTGATCCTGCAAATTTGAGTCACTATGGTTGTTTCTTGTTTTTGACTCAAGTTGATCTTACGATCTGTCAGGTCAGAAAGTTTGGATAAGAGTATGGAAACTAATGTGGATTAATGTGATTTTGCACTTCCACAAATTGTTTTAAATGGGTATCAAATATGTTTGATTTAACATGCAGCGAGTCAAGAAAACTGTTCAGATGTTTGATTTTGGATTCGATGTTACCCAAATGCTCCGAAATGTTCCGTCCGTGTGCATTCAGGGACTCTGACATCATGGGTTGAACCGATTCTAAAACTTGGCTCTTCATGATGTTAAGTTCTGAAATTTTCTCAGAGAATTGTTTCAGTGTATTATCTATTATGGACGGTTTGTTGTGAATCTCGTTAAATTTATGTCCCACTGTCTTGCTATGTTTTTGGACTTTTTCTTTCGGAGAAATTTTTTAGGTGTACTGTCTTATATATCAAGACGTGGGCTTTCATCCTCAGTCATAACAGATTTTATGTCTGCCTGGTTAACTTTATTCTTGAAAATTTGAAAATATGTATCAGCAAATAATATGCATTTTGCACCTTGGATAACAACAGAACCTGTGTCGTAAAAGTTGTCTTTTTGCATTCTTGGCTTTGTTTGCTTCGAATAGCACTTCAATTTTTCATCCATCTTTTAAACTTGTTGCGAGTGATGGATCAAAATGTTCAAGGATTGTTTCTTTCCACCCAGATACATTTGATGTCTTGAAAGAACTGTTGTTTGTTTTCCCATCTATTTGACAATTTGTAATTAATTTCTCTGAGTCTAACTGATCATCAACAAGCGAGGAATTCACATGTCGATCTTGTGTATCATTTTAATCAATCAAATAATCAAGTTCATTCCCTGTGACACAGTCATTATATTTCGCTGGGATTTTCGATTTTAATTTTCTCGAGTCCGCCATTTTGGAGGATGAAGGCAAATTTATTCTATTGATAATTTCCTAATATAGCACTGTATAATGAATTGCAATGCTTCAACAGCATTGTTAATACTGCATGTCTTTAAACTATATTTTTCAAGTTTTCAAATAGGGAACGTAGAAAATTATGTGATGTTTTATGAAAATAACCACGGAGTATTTTTTCCACGTGTTATTCATCGGGATCGGAAAACATATATTTTGTGCTTTTGCGGGATATTATTTTGCGGGCTTTAAGCCAACTTTTAGTCATAGTTTAAACACAATTTTTCAAACTAAATTCTTATTTTGTCCCTTCCTTTGATAAACGTCATTTCTAGAGCTGGTTTGCCCACTTCCCTCATTAAACTTTTCATGTGTCTGACTACTTCTTTTTTTTTCTAATACGTTGATACACAGTGAGATTCTTTGAAAGTGATCTTAAGAACTTAGTTTGCCGAAAATAAATAGTTTACGCTAAAAGATATAAATAGATATGTTGTTACAAAAAGAAATACTAGTAGCAGGTATAGAAAAAAAACTGCCCTCCTCATTCAGTCATTTGTCACAATCAATATTGAATTTGTTTGTTTTATCCCGTTTTGAGCCTCGATGATGTACATGTAGAGTTGTAAACATTACCCTGTAAGTACCCTGTGTTAATTCATATTATGTTTAAGAATTAAACTCTACTCCGACACACCAGTAACGAAAACTGAATTCATAATTTTGTAGACTAGAAAGCCCTCTACCAAAATTATACATTTCAAGTCCCCTGAGGTAGGGGTTCTGAGTCTAAGGCAGGGTAAAAATAGTGTTAATGCACTTAATGTTTAAAACATTCTTTATTTCTGCTGATACTGAAGAAAAACTGACCGCATATTAAGAAAGAAAATAAAGCCATCAATCAAAATTTTAAATTTCACGTCTCCTATTGTAGAGATTTGAATTTAGGGCGGGGCCAAAACACTCATATACTGTATAGGGTAGGGGTTCTTAATGCAGGGTGTGGCCAAAATGGTAATTTAGTGTTAATGTATATAAAATGTTTTAAAAAAAACGTCTACTGACACAAAATAAAAACTGACTGCATATTTAGAAAAAAAATATTAAGCTGTCATCTTCAATGATATTTTATGCCATCTACTTATAAGGCAAGGGTTATGGCTGGGAGAGAGGAGGGGGTATATACTTTTATTATTTTATTCTGCTCAGGAATTTCAATGAAAGAAAAAGAGAAAAATGAAGCTCTCTATCAAAGTTAAGATATTGTAGAAGCATTTAGAAAGAGTTCAGGGAAGAGGGTTGTAACAGATAATGGAGTTATCTTCCCTTGCTTCTTCATAATGGAGTTACATGTATCTTCCTTCTCATATTTAGTAATTAATCATTGAATATAATGAAACAAGATATCTGTGAGCCATTGCTCACTACTAATACCCCCGCTCTGCTTTGAATATGCAAAATGAGCAAAGTCGACATTAAAAAGGAAGTTAGCATATGATTGGTACAAAAATAGATTCCACAATATGGCATGCCTAAACAAATAGTGTGTTAAAATTTCAAGCATCTGCGATGAATAGTTGCTGAGAAATATTTGACGAAAATTTGTTTGAAAATTTAGGCTAAAAATAATCAAAGTCGTCATTTAACAGGAAGTTGACGTCCGATTGGTAAAAAAAAATCCCACGGTATGGCATGCCTAAAGAAATATTGTGTTAAAATTTCAAGCATCTGCGATGAATAGTTGCTGAGAAATCTTTGACGAAAATTTGTTGAAAATTTTGACTTAAAATAAACAGACGTCATTTAACAGGAAGTTGACGTCCGATTGGTACAAAAATATATCCCACAGTATGGCATGCTTAAACAAACAGTGTGTTAAAATTTCAAGCATCTGCGATAAATAATTGCTGAGAAATCTTTGACGAAACTTTGTTTGAAAATTTAGGCTCAAAATAAACAAAGACGTCATTTAACAGGAAGTTCACGTCTGATTGGTACAAAAATATATCCCACGGTATGGTATGCCTTATTATACAGTGTGTTAAAATTTCAAGCATCTGCAATGAGTAGTTGCTGAGAAAAATGCGACAGAAAATGCAAATATTTTAAACATTCGAAACAAAAACAGTTTTAATTTTCTCAATAAGCAAATAGAGTTCTTGATAGAATAGTAATAATTGGCTAACCAAAATCATTAATAAGCAGTACATGTAAAATGATCTTGGTATAAATCCCAGATGGTGATGAAATGTCAATGAAGGTAGGGTTTTTTTTGTTTAAATGCCTATAGGGAGAATTTATGATCTTTAAGTTATTCGCTTAAATTATAGGTTTCATAGTCCTTTTTGAAGATTTCAGGCAGTGAGGTGGTCTTCATTACAATAGTATAACTTTTCTGCTACAGAATGAAACTTAATTAAATGCACATATGAGACTCCTCAACAAGTTTGTGTATGGGCTTTCTACTCGGTTGACCGTTAAGGCCCATTGTGAAGTATTTGATAGTAGTTCTAATAAGTGGAAATGCATTCAAACTCTACGATGTGAAATAAAACCAAAAGACGGGGAACAGGTGGCCTGTGTAATTACTGTACCAAACGTTAAGCTTTAATTATTATTATGGTATATACACAAAGGTTTTTCTTATTGTCAAATGTCTTTGCCGGAACAAAGACCTTGTACATATATATATGTTTATTCATTTGATTAGTTTTGTATTGCTTTTGAAAAAAATATAACAAAAGCTTGTTGTAAATCGGAAACAATGGTATTCAGTTCTCATTAAGAAAAATAAAATTGAATTTCAAACAATAGTCAACTTTATGGCCATTTTTAGAAATTTGGATGAATAGTAGAATCAAGATCATCTGAATACAAGAGGTCAATATCACACCAAGGAATATAAATAAAAATAAAAATGTTTGTTTAAATGCGTCATAAAGTAAACATTTATAGTCAGAAGGAGTAATGGTAGATAAACTTTATTTTTTCTTTTAAAAATTGCACGTATTATATATTTACATTGCCCTTTTTTACTGGAATGTTCTCTATTTCGTTCATTCTATCAGTTTTGAAATCAATCGGAATACAGATTTACAGAGCGATAGTACGACCTCACATAAAACTATCGCTAGACTGGTAAGATTCAGTAAGACGTTTTTCCCTATACATTTAATGGTTGTTCAGTAAATTGATGACTTACATATAATTTTCATCCAGCTTTTCTTCCTTTGCTACATTTTTGTCATTTTCTGAAGAAATATTTTCCTTGTCCATTATTGTTATGTTTTGCTTTCCTGTTTAAGAGTAAATCTTCTGCACGTGAATTTCAAATGAGTTGATGGTATTCTATGTCACAACTTGCTTGTAATTTATTGCTTACCTTGTCTTGCAGGTGAGTTATATTAACATCAAAAGTTTATGCTCTTAAAGTAATCTGTTTATTTTAAGACTTGTGTTTACAAACACTCTAACGCTAGTTGCAAATGTAAATAAAACGTAGCTGTATAAATCTCAACTGTTCGGGGGAGATAAAATACTGGTCTTAATATTGAACTTAGTGGCATTTTAGGACTAGCGCTTTCGAACGAGTAAAAATGAATATTTTAATCAGAGCTATTATGTGAACAAAAACTTAAACATGTACAAATTATACTCGATGACATTAATGTTGTTCTCTTAAAGATCCTTATCTTTCATAATGACAAAGCGTTACCAATTTATAATCAAAGCACTGGAAAGCGGTAGCAAATTTGTTTTCAATCATGCTTTAATATTTCATATTGCAGCACTATTGAGTTCTGATACATGTACAAAGTTTCACCGTTAAATTTTGAGCTTGAAGTATTTATCGTGAAGTTGTGGTTAGCCTGGTAGAATGCACCTTGGCTTGCTTCATAAGGTAATGTTTGCGGTTACAGGGAAATAACTCACAGATTTTTATTGTGACGTAACACCAACTACCGCTTATTTCAGATCATATATTGCCCATTTTGGCTGTTTTGATGTCAAGTTCAAAACGAAATACAGAGCTTAAAAGTCTTTGTTATATAGATAAGCTGAAGTCCGAACCCCTCCCCCCTTTGTTGAAAAATCATTTACTAATTCTACCACCCCACCCATGGCAAACCTTAATATCCCCCCCCCCCCCCCGGAGAAAAAAAGAGCCATAATTCCCGGAAAAAATGAAATAGGAATTTCCTGGAAATATGCACATCTACACAGTGTTCAAATTCTTTACTTAGTTTTGGGAAAATCTTTGCATTGGTTTAAGAGGAGTTGCGCTTACAAAGTGTTCATTACTATGTTTAATAAATAGCCAAATTCGCGCAAAAAAGCCACAACAGCAGGGAAAATAATGGACTTGAATTTCTATATCATATGCATATCTTCACATTGAGTCTTTATTTCCTACTAAGTGTCATGAAATTCTAAGCTGCGGTTTGAAAGGAGCTTAACAATGACTCCCTCGTGCTAACATCCGTGCCAACGAAAGATATTAATATAAGTTGTAGAACTTGTTTATCAATCGTTGTAAAATAAATAAAATTCAGGTTCAGATTCATAATTATTTAACAAATAATCTTATCCAACCCTTAGTAACAGCGGCAGATACAAGTACCCCCCCCCCCCCCCCTCCGCGCAAAAGATGTCAAAATAAAGGATACTTTTGAATATTTCACTCTTTGTCAGATAAAGGGATAGTCGAGTAATGCATATTTTTATATGATTTAATATAATAATATTAAAATAATATTTTAATACGTATACATATTTTAATAAATCGTTGTATATTTGGCACTTAAAGCTAATGATGTCAGTTCTATCAAATTTGACATCAACAAAAACAATGTTAAGGGGGTACATATTAGATGTACCAGTGTTTTCCTATTTCTGTTATTTACGATGTGCGACTCCAAAATGGGTGCTGAACTTAATATCACACCTTAACCTTTTTTCCTGCTTACAACTTGGTTCTCCGTTGTTTTGCATAGTGAGGTCCATGTTGACTCAACAATCCAGATAACTTTAATTATTTGAAATTGTTTCTGTATTGAACTTTCAAAAACAAATAAGACATCGTGGTTTCAAGGACGTAGAATGATGTAATATATTAAAAATCTTGACTTTTAAAATCCTCTGTATATTTTATTTTACACCATTAAATACAATGCTGAATTCTGTTTAAAAAAAGAGTACATAAATCAGCCTTCAACTTAAGGTCAAGACTTTTCATAAATAGAAAGAACGACGTTTTTAGAATTCATTTCTTTCTTTGGACCTTTCCGAAGCCGAAATCCAATGTTTTCAGCATACCATTCCTTTACTTCTCCTAATGTATGTAGTAGATCCATTCCACGGGTTTCCGGTAGATATAATGCTATAATCGTGACGATAAAACACATACTGGCGAATATTGTCCCAGGAGCCCAAGGTATCTGTCTGACCTAAAATTCATTTCATGAGAATACGTATACATATGGTTATGAATATGACAAAAAAAAAACGATCTAATGTGAAAAGAGGTACCAAAATTCCGGCAAATGGAGATATCATTGCACCAATTCTGGAGAATGTTGAGCACATCCCTATTCCGACATTCCTTCAAAAAAAAAAATATTTGTTAAATGCTTGGTACATGTAAAATTAGTATATTAGGAAATATTTCAGTGATAAATAGAATCTTGCGATTGGAAATGCATGAATTGTTGTGTATTTCCAAGACCCGAATACATTTCATATCTACAGTGCCTGGGAAAGGCAAACAACTGGTTTGACCAATGGCCCCATGCTTCATAAAATGATGAGACCATTTTGAAATTTATGGGGCCGAAAAAATATAAAAGTGCAGGCCATTTTTTAAATTGGATAAATCTATTACAGAACTTGCAAGATTCATTCATCCCAGAAAGGAGAACTACCCGAGTTTAGATTTACACATACTTTACCAGGTTAATTCAAATAGAGACATCATACTTATTTGTATGGAATGGACTTTTTAATAGAAGAATTGTATTTTTAAACTGACATTGTTGAGATGGTGACCATCTCAAAGGGTGTCGCTTAAAAAATGATGGACATTAAGATGAAAAGCATTTTGGAGGATTTTGTTTTGGCCTTAGCCAATGACTTAGACATTTTTTACTTGGTATAGAACTTTAATTCAAACTTACTGTACATCCATTACCTATAGGCATTATTTCGCTTTAGTTTTAACAAAATAAAGCCAATGGTACACAGTTTATAGTCTAAAACTGGATTTTAAAAAAAGATCTGCTATGATCTTCATATGACCGTTATGTGATGGTACATGTAAATACTAAAGCGTTTTTATCATTACTTCGTGATGCATGGGCTTCGGCATTATGTTGCCTTCGGCAGGGTTGACCCCTCGAAACTGATTTTTTTCTTAAATTTGCATATAGGAAAATGAAATTTAAACGCGAATAAAATGTAACTGACTTTTAATATTGACGTTTTAAACAGTTCCACCCCCTAAAACTAAAGTATTTGAATTAACTATTTAGATTTGTTTGGGTTTTTTTTTTAAAATGTGAAGCTGAAAGGTTTTACTTCTACAACATTTCATAAATTTACAAGAGCGTCTGTGTAAGGAACATTTTGAGGCAAAATTATGTTGGTTGGGTAGAGTCTGTGCTCGTTCACCTCAAGTTTGTGGGAAACAGTTCAGGCGTAAACAGAAATAAAACACTGAAAGATCCTGTCGCCGACATTTTCCCTGCAAATGTTGCTATTACGGAGAACATAATCATGGTGTTGTCTCCATCTGTAAAAGAAACAAAAATACACATATACTTAAACTTAAAGTAAAATAAACCTCCCAGATTTTTTATACTAGATATTTTAAGTTAACTTTACCAGCAAAGTAGTTTAACACTGTAGCTAGTGCCAAGAATGTTCCAGTGAGGGCATGAAAAAATATTGTTGCAGTTCTCCGCCCAAATCTACAAATTCAAACAATCCCACAAATGTGAATTATCATTGAAAGCCTTGAATAAGGTTTGTAAATACTCGTTTTCAATCTCTCATATGTCTGTAAAAATATTTTGAAAAAAAAAATCTTGAATCTTACATAACAAAACAAAAGATTTCATGCCTTTATAGGTTTCTTACTTTTTCAAAAGCAGATTTTTCACATTATCCTTCGTAACAATTCAAACTTAAACGTCTTTAAAATTAGTATTAAATAAATTGTGTGCCTTACCGATGAAGCATGAAGTATTCAAGAGCCAGTGAAATGTATTCTACGCATGCCGAGAAGAAAAAGTTAAGGAAACGATTTCCCGCTAATGATGTTGCAGTCAATGTCAAACCAAAGTATGTTAATGTATTAGTCACCCTAAAAGAATTATGTATATAAAAATCCACACTTAAAATTTGCTTTCTATTTCAACAATTTGTTTGAATTGATCTTTTCCTGATTGTTTTCATATTACAGGGAAATTGAGCGAAGTTTTCATATTTAATAATTGTTTATGTTTAAAAAAAAACAATAGTTGATACATTTATGATAGTATAACTACATATTCATTGCACTTCATCTAGTACATCGATATGTAACATGTCTGATTAACACTTTGTTTATTACAAGATATAACTTTCGAAAAGCTTGCCTGACTGAAAAAAGTAATTCGAAAGAAACGAATAAACATACACACTTATTATTTAATGTACAGTCAGTAAGACACGCACGTTTCACCTTTTTAAAGATGACTGAACAACACATTGGGGCATATGAAACAGAACGCCCCGCTTTGACGATTAATTTCCTCCAGTTTATATTTTAGACTAATAAAAGAATATCGCAAGCTGATGATTTTGTTTATTTTAAAATCATAATCCAACATCAATTATTTCTTGCATTCTATCAAAGTATACAATTGATAACAACTTGTTGCGATGACCCCCCTCCCCCTTTTTTCATCGTTTAAACAAGGCTCAGGATTACACACGTGCATGGTGAACATCTTTTATTCTTGAAAACACTTGACCACTGTTTGCTCATTACACCCCATATAACATTTTCATTAATTTCGGATTAAAAGCTGACACATTAAAAATGCATTGAGTTATTATCTTTTCATATATAATTATTGATAATACTTCACTTGCCTTCACATTTTTGGAGAAGGCAACTTTCAAACCAAACATATACGTCGTGATGCCAGGCAATTAGAATAACAGTTTACATATGGATATTGTAATTAATATTTGGCATATCTAAAATATTTAATATATACTGTAATATATAATAGTGTAACCTTAATACAGCAGTTCATATTCAATGAATTTAAGTAACAGGGTAGTAGAAACCTTTTTTCCCTATAATAATAATGATTTTATTCTTATTTTACTCTAAATTTTAACAATCTTAATCTACTGACACTAAGTGGCTTGAATAGATTTTCCTTACTTATCTTCATGTTTATACGTATAAATTATTTCACAAAAAGTCTTATTAGACAATTTATTTACGTTGCTCTTCGAATCAAATTTTCTAGTAGATTCAATTGTATGTATTTTACAAATATCAATATACCTTATCATTTCAGAACAGTTTAAAATTCTTGCTAATTACTTACCATGCAAAACACATCAGCAGTGTTATCAGTAGAACGGATTTGTTTTGTAGGATAGTTAATATGGAATATTTCTCAATATTTATCGAAGTTTTATTATCTTCCAATAGCTGTTCTGCAGCATCCGGATTTTCTGTTTGATAAAGATATTTTTTCCGTGTAACATTTTTCTTCAATTCCCCATAATCTAACTTGTTCCACTTGGCTACTTTGTGTAAAACTCTGTCTATTTCTTTCGTTTTCCCGTTGACAATCAGCCACCGTAATGATTCGTCTTGAATCCTTCAAATAAATCAAAAGTATAAGCTTAATAACGACACAGATGAAATATTACAGTCTGCGTTTAAAATCTACATTTAAATTTATGCGATGTTTTTGGAATAAAAATAATTCAGTTTAAAGGGGCATGGTCACGATTTTTGTCAAATTCTATTTTTTTGTTTTTATTATTTACAATGCTATAAGAATGTATTTCTAATGATCAAATGAAATTTGAGAGTCAGCCGTAGAATTATTATGTAAGACACAGGGCTCACAATTCTTTGTCATGTAAACAAGGTTCGTGCTCTGTTTTTGTTTACATAGGTTCAATATACCAGTAATATATTTTTTTCAAGCTGATTTGTCTAACTTCTTATTGATTTTAAGCATAAATACAGTACCGATCAGACCCAACCTAAAAGAAAGTAAACCCCAACTAAACCCTGGGTTTACCTCCGGGGTTTACTCTGGTTTTACTAGAGCAGCCCTAGAGAAAAACCCAGAGAGTAAACCCCGATCAGAAGTAGACCCTGAGGCAGACGCTATATGTGTATTTGGAATACACAAGCGGTGGGAATTACAGGCAGTAAGATAATTAGATTAAAGACGGGTCTGCTTCACATTTCAATGTTTAAAGAGAACCCTAAACGCAAACTGCGAGTAAACCTCGAGTGGACCCAAAGTAAACCCAAACTGAACACAAATTCTCAAAAAGTAAACCGGGATTTAGTTGCAGTTTACTCTGGTGTTAGGTTGGGTCTGATCGGTACTGTACACAGTTCCTAGCGTTTAACACATTCATTTTATGTCTAAACTGGAATTTTTAATTCAACATTCAAAATGTAAACAAAAGCTTTGTTTACATAGCAACGAATTGTAAGCTCTGAAACTTGATTATAACTCAACAAATGACACTCAAATTTTGATCGCCTATTAAAATGCCTTACTAACGCATGGTAAACATTAAAATCGGAAAAATAATTTTTGACAAAAATAATTGTGAACATGCCCCTTCAAAAAAATCTTTTTAAAACACATTTTATATTAGTTTATCTAACGATGTTTTTCTTACATGTAGAATACATGTATGTGTTTATAGAAAAATACTGCCGAGGCAACAAAGAAAAATAATTGCATAAATTTTCCTCATTTAATCGGCTAGCAGTCGCATATGTTTTGAATACAAAATTTAAAATGTAGTTTTTCCTAATAGCAACTGTTTATGTACATCATGTACTGTATAAGAGTAATTATATTAAACAAAACAAGATATCTGTGAGCCAATGCTCACTAGTAATACTCCCGCTCTGATGTGAATATGCAAAATAAGCTAAGTCGACATTTAACAGGAAGCCGATATCTGATTGGTACAAAAATAGACCCCAACTTATGACATGCCTAAAGAAATAGTGTATTAAAATTTCAAGCATCTTCAATAGATTGCTGCTGAGAAATCTTTGTCGAAAATTTCTTTGAAGTTGGCGTCCTATTGGTACCAAAATACATCCCACCATATGGCATGCCTAAAGAAACATTTTCAATGCACAGTTCCTGAGAAATCTTTGACGAAAATCCGTTTGAAAATTAAGGCTAAAAAAATCAAAGTCGTCATTTAAAAGGAAGTTGACGTCCGATTGGTACAAATATATATCTCACCACATGACATGCCTAAACAAAGAGTGTATTAAAATTTCAAGCACATGCGATACATAGTTGCTGAGAAATCTTTAACGAAAATTTGTTTGAAAATTAAGGCTAAAAATACACAACGTCGTCATTTAACAGGACGTTGACGTCCGATTGGTACAAAAATATATCCCACCATATGGCATTTCTAAACAAGTATTGTGTTAAAATTTCAAGCATCTGCGATGAATAGTTGCTGAGGAAAATGCGACATATATTTTTGTTACGGACAGACAGACAGACGTACACACAAGGGTAAAACAATATACCTCCTTCTCTTTCGGAGCGGGTGTATAAATATGAATATAATTGCTCTTATTAAATAAACTAGAACAATAAACGAAAACGTTTTTAAGGGTTTCACACTTGCCAATATTGAACGACGGCTAGGATTGAGAAACAACTCAAAGTAATCTGCAGGTATCTCCAGGAGTAGTTTCGTAGCAGGTATGCTAGGCCAGACATGATTACCAAGCCAGTGGTCCATATAAATGACCCAACGACTTCACACCAAAAGCGGGTATTTTCGGGAAAGATTTCTAGCGTAATTATTACACCACTCATGACCATTCCCTATAAATTCAACTCTTAATTGGAATATCAAATGCAAAAAAAATTAATAATTATTATGTTATTAATTCAAAGTAAAAAACACAAATACGATGTTATCGTCTGAATTTTAAAAGGTATGTATTTATTTTTAAAAAACCCATAAATTTAGTGTATATTTTGTCATTTTGATCCTTTTCACCTGTTGCAAGATGCCCAAAATGAATTTCAAAACAGCTAGTGTTGAATAATTTTGAGCAAACGCCACGCCTATTCCAAAGATCAAAGTCAGTAGGTTAGAGCAAAGATGGACGGTCTTTCTTCCCACTCTATCACTGAGGGAAGAAGCACAGGCTGCTCCGACTAACTGACCAGCCATTACCAGTGTTTGGAGAAGTTCTGCCAAATTGGATCGATCACATATCAGCTCAAACTGCAAATGTTTATTTATTTGTTTAAACCTCTTGAAATTAAAAAGTTCTTTACTTGATCATTTTTCTTTCAAATGATTAATGAGTTTTGTTTCAATTGATTAGTGATTTCAGTATTAAATTTCAATGCTTATTTCTCCTATTCATTTGCAGTTACCTCAGTGACAATAGTACTCTCTTTGTCCAACATGTATTCATATCCATTTGTACAGCTTTGTACGGATTTTTTCTGAAGCCCATTGGTGTCGTTGTAAAATATATTTATTTCACATTTATCGTAAACGATGTAATTAGTGTTATTGTACAGCGACTGATTAACAATGATGGGTGTTGAACACTGAAATCCCGGTCTATAAGCTACAAATTAAATAGAAATGTCAGGTTAGAACAATTCAACACTGCATCATGGGTAATATCTATTATTTGGACCCATTGAAAGACAATGAAATAGTATTCAAATCATAAAAGCAATGTTATGTTAAAGACAACGTTTGTTCAATTCGACATAGTTTTGAAATTTTCAGTTATGCTAAAAAACGTAAGGCTTAACACAAATTGTAAAAGGCAATTTTCTTTCATCGCCGCTGTCCATACAACCCCTATATAAGCTGCAGACCTCAACAGTTCAAAGCATTCCGCTAGAGAGGGCGCATAAGTGTGGAAGTACATCTTACAAAAAACGCCGTATTACATGGTTGCGATCAAATTATAAATTTTTTACGCACTTTTTCCAAGTCAGAAGTATACTAAAAGAAATAATATTGTTAAATAATATGTTTTTATCATCATTGTATCGCAAATTCCATTTTTTTGTAATTATAATTTTAGTTTGCAGTTTGTAGGGTTATTTTTAGCCTAAATGGTCCATCTTGTAGCTATTTATAAATTGTATTTGCTTGTACCTTGTCATCTGCCAATGAAATTCAAGTATTCTGAACACGTGGATATCACTTTTGTTTTTACCCAAGTTTGATGTACCCTAAGATACTGATTGCTTTGTAAAGTTCAACCCACCATCATCCCCATCTAACCGTCCCAAACATTTGTACACATTTAAAAGTCATAGTAAATTGTGCCAATATTAAAAATCCATGGTTATGTTTACATAGTGTTTTATCAAGGTTGTCAGTATTTTAGCAGGACTTTTTATGTTGCCACCTTAATTTTTACATGTTTATATTAAGGGAGATCACCCTACCCTATTTTTGTATATATTTTACCTGGTGATCTCAAAGTTTGTTCAGGTGTTTTTAACTAATATGGGAGGCCCCAAAGTACCTGTTCAATAAGTCAATTTAATAAATTTAAATGTTGTCTTTATTTCATCTTCGCTAGACAAGGGTTTCTCATCTGCAACGCTCCATACGAACCGTTGGCATTTCCTGCTATCAAAAGTCGGTATTTTTTTCCCTGGATTTTGTTTTGGATTTTCTGAAACCGTTCGACCAATCAAACAAGAGAAAAGCTGTCAATATGACAGCAAACCGGGTTTTCTTTTGTGTCTGATATATGCTCAATTGATCTGCAAAAAAAACAACTTCCTATCTTGAAAACTGTAGGAGGAGTTTTCCGTACAAAAGGGGTACCTTATATGAAATTTTTTGCCAAAAAATGACTAAATTCAACACCTGGTATTTTTTTCATAAATAATCAGAAATCAAAATCCTAGCAATATGCACACCTCTGATATATGTACAACTGATCTGCAAAAGAACAACTTCCTATCTTGAAAACTGTAGGAGTTATCCGTACAAAAGGGGTACCCTTTATGCAATATTTTGCCAAGAATTGACTTAGTTCAACACTGGTAATTTCTTCATAAATTACATGTACAAAATGTATCAGAAATAAAAATCCTAACAATGTGAACATCTCTGACATATGTACAGTTGATCTGCAAAAGAACAACTTCCTATCTTGAAAATTTTAGGAGGAGTTATCCGTACAATAATGGTACCCTTTTGGCAGCCGCCCGCCCGCCCACCATTTTCACCATTTCAATAACCGGATTTTTCCTTTGGAAAACCCGGTTAAAAATGGAAAACATATCTAATTTAATCAACAAATCAACAATGTATTCACGGATTTCTCTAACACGCATAGGTTTTTTCTCTAACACGCTTAGCTTAAAATGCTTATTTTTCTATTCTTTCTGTTTGAGCCTTCATGATACATGTAGCATGCAATCGTGTAATAAAAAGTACGCCTGATTGTGTATCAACAGAGGCATGTACTTCTTGATCACAGATTTACCGCTCCCAGTCTTACACCATTTAACACTAATCCTACATGTACATGTATTTATTGAATATACTGGGCATTAAAACGTTCTTTCAACTTGTCAAAATCAATGTCTTTGGAGACTGCCATTACTACACCAGGGACGTTTAAAAGTACGGATCATTTTGCTGATATATAAATAGGCTAAGAGATCACGTGGCGAAAAAATTATCCCGACTTTTGATAACATGATATGTCAAGGGTTCGTGAGGAGCGGTGCAGATCAGAAACCCTTGGCTAGCGAAGGTGTCTTTGTTTGGGATCTTCCTGTATGTGATGTAGTTAATTTGTAGTAAGTTTTGATTCTTCATTAATAAATGAATATATTTCGTCAACAATTATGTAATTGTTCTTTAAAGCAGAAAAATTATCAGGCTGCAGTTCATAGATGGAACAAATATGGAGATTATTAATTGAACAGTCTTTATTGGTAATCTTTAAGAACAATGGATGTGCTTAAAAACCATTACAAACAGAAAATGCACATTTAACAAGAAATAAATGCACGAAAGAAATGAAACACATTGGCCACAAGTTTCAGGTGTGCAATCAGATGTAACAAAATCGAAAGGTTTATATACCTGACGCTGCCTTTGTATGAGTGGTGTTCAGCTTTAAGGTGTACAGAGCTCACTTTATCAAGGTACATACTTTTTATGACACAACGTTACACGAAGGCGATATTGTTTGCTTGAATATCTTAGCGCAGTAGCATGCGATTGCGTACCGAAGATTCCGAGTTTGATTGGAGGCTTTTGTTAATGTTGATTAAATTGAATTTAAGACCCTACCTAAAAAAGCCCCCAAAACCTCTTATTTTTCGCCTTTTTGACTTATATACCTTATATGCATAGTGTTATCTTTCATAATTATATCGTTTTCTGTGGATTTGAGAAAGAGTTTTAATGTGTAGTGAGCCACTTAAAATCAAGGTTTAATAGAGACATTTACTTTTACATTCCTGGAGGAATAGACCAATTCATGTGAATTCGCCAACTGGCCTGGAGCGCTCTCAGACTTCTCGCATCGTCATATTAATACGTCGTTTTGCTCTTTTAATTATCTTTAAACATTACCAACAAAATGTTTCCTTTATTTGTTATTTGTGTTATCATTGTAGGTAGCCAATAGTGAAATATTTTTGAATATTCTTATTTAATTTCTAAGCAAATTAAACCTGTGTTATTGCTATTATTGTTCTTTAATTTGAAGAGAATTTACAAGGACGATATGACGATATATTATGTACTCACCGATAAAAATACCGATCAAAAGTTGGAATCCTGTTTCCCAGATATGAAAGTACGCAAAAGCGACCTGAAATGTCTGATATAGCCCCCAACGACCGTATCTGTAACAGAAAAAATATGTATAGGTTGGTGTAATTAATTACTGAGCTAAAACTTTGCTAAAAAATAGACCAATAGACCAAATAGTTTGGATGAGGATTAACATTTTTAACAATTCCTACTCATGACTCTATGCAAACGTATGTGTATTTTTACTCAAAAACAGAACGTGTATTGATGACTTTCACATTAAAAAAAAGTAATTCTCTTTCTACGATCAACCAGGGTAAAATTTGTGTAAAATGCTGTTTTACATTCCATTACATTTATTTTCTTATCGGCTGATTTCTGAAAATCAAAATATTGATTTTTTTTTAAAATTTCACCATGTTTCCCGTGTCGCCCATTATACAAACGAAAAATTACCATATACATTGTAGCTATATAATAAGTAAAAATTCAATGGGTATCGTCCTATTTCTGTTTCCCACTGTACTTGAAAAAGTGTTTTCTGCAATGATTTTAAATTATATGTTATGAACATGTTTCACCTTATTCATTCTATTGTTCTATTTTTAAATGTTTAGTGTACGATTTTGTGAGCCAAAAGAAAAATATACAAGTTGAAGAAGTTTTCAACTTTTCAAATAATGCTTTTAATTTCCTAACCAAAGGAATTTTATTTTATTACAGGTTAAATATTTCATCTATTTTATATGTGTATTCATTTTTCCTTAACAATTAAAACCGATCTATTGACCGGCAGGTCAATAGACTGTGATCTTTTCGACCTCCAGTCAATAGATCGCCGGTAATTAAAGAGACTGCGATCTATTGGACCGGCAACGTATTTCTGATAACAAAAAATCGAGCTAAGTTTGAATCTATATGTAACAGCGAGATTTAATAAGTTAAAAGATGAGGATTTAACAGAACTTTTCGATAAAAAAAAGATTCAAAAATACGAACTCCATTTAGAATACTAAAAGTGTAACAGTTCCTTTTAAAGGAATGATATATGCAAACACTATAATTAGGATATACATGTATCGCACCGTTTTGTTGATTTCCGAAATAGCAATGAATGAATAAAATTTTCTCTTAGTAGAAGTGTACTTCCGATTAAAGTTATTCCGCATGTAACTAAAAATGGAATTAGGTACTAAAACGATTATTTAATGCCTAAGCAGTCAATATAAGCAAAAGCAAGTGACCAATAGGTCTTAAAAGTCACCTGAGTACCATAGTACATACAAAAACGTGTCGAGGAGTCTCATATATGCATTTAATAAGTTTCATTTTGGAGTAGAAATATTATAATATTGTAATGATGACCACCTCCCTGCCTGAAATCTTTCAAAAAGGACTATGAAATCTATAATTTTAGCGAAAAACTTAAAGATCATAAAAGAGTGCATGAACTGATATTGAAAATGTGCAAGACTCTGATAGAAAATATTTTTTTTCCATATTTGTTAACTTTCAAGATAGGTTTTATTTGTATGTGTTTTCATATTAGATAAACTAAAACAAGGTGGCTTGTATACATGTTTTATTTAAAACCCCATCCCTAGGGACAGACGGAAACTCTCCCTGTGGGCATTCCTGAGCAGAATAAAATAATATATATTATATATAAGCCCCCCAGCCATAACCCTTGCCTTACATGTAAGTGATATGAAATACGTTTAAAGATGACAGCTTAATGGGTTTTTTTTTCTAAAATATGCAGTCAGGTTTTTTTCTGTGTCAGTAGATATTTTTTTAAACATATCTTTAACACTAAATGACCATTTTGGTCATACCCTGCATTAAGAACCCCAACCCTATACACTATATAAGTGTCTTAGCCCCGCCCTAGATTAAAAGCCCTACATATGGAGACATGAAATTTAAAATTTTGATAGATATTTATTTTCTTTCTTTATATGCAGTCAGTTCTTACTCAGAATCAGCAGAAGTAAATAAAACGTTTTTTTTTTAAAACATTAAATGCATTAACACTATATTACTATTTTGGTCCCACCCTTGAGTAAGAACATCTACATTGGGGGACATGAAATTTATAATTTTGGTTGAGGGCTTCCTGATTAACAAAATTATGAATTCAGTCTTCCTTACAGGTGTGTGGGAGTAGAGAGGATAATTTTCAAACATATGCATTTCCAATAAACATTTATTTTGGCTTCGCCCTTGAGTCAAAACCCATGGTCCAGACGACATGAAATTTACAATTTTAGTAGAGGATATCCTGGTTAACATAATTATGAAGTCAGTTTTTCTTACAGATGTGCGAGAGAAAAGAAGAAGATTTGTAAACATAATATGCATTAACACTATATGGCCATATTGCCCCCCCCCCCCCCCCCTGAACCAGGGGCCATGAATTTCACAATTTAGGCAGAGGAGTTCGTTGACACTCAGACATCATACCCATGCATTCAGTTTTTCGCACATGTGTGGGAGTAAAGAAGAAGATTTATGTGTGGGAGTAAAGAAAATTTTCTAAGATTTAATACATTTTCACTATATGGCTATATTGGCCCCTCCCTAGGGTCTAAACGTCTGTCCTGTCCCAAGGGTCATGAATTTCCCAATTTAGGTAAAAGACTTCATTAACATTTCAACCATGCATTTAGTTTTTAACAAATATAAATGGGAGTAAAGAAGATTTTCTAAGATCTAATACATTTTTACTATATGGCCATAAACTTCATTTTGACCCCACCATTGAGCCTGAACCCCTGATCCAGATGCCATGAATTTCACAATTTTGGTAATTTCACAATGCTAATTACAATCGTGCCAACAGTTTGACTGCTTGATGCCAAGGAATAAAGTAAATATTTTTAAAGACTATTAATTTTTAAGGTGTACGCCCCACCCCTCAGGCCCCAAGGGGGGCAGGGGCCATGAATTTCACAATTTGTACTCCCGTTCACCCACAGATGCTTTATGCCAAAATTGGTTGAAATTGGTGCAGTGGTTCCATAGAAAAAGCTTAAAATGTTGACGGACAACGCACGAAAACAGATAGCAATAGATTTATTCAGGTGACCTAAAAATCCCCTTGGTCAGAGAGAGCTCAGTGTGTTCTATTGCCCTCGAACAATAGAACACAAAAGAGCTGTTCCCTGCACATCGGGAGAAATATTCTGGTCTTTTGACTGCTGAGGCATTAGATAATAGTATAATACAAATCTTAATACTGACTCAATACAATATAACATTTTAGATAAATTAAAACGAAACCAGCATTGTTTACAGAAAAATGAAGTCTTAAAACAGCTAAAAGTTTCTCCTGTAACGAATCGCTACAATAACGGGAAGGACAGTTTCTGGCATCTCAACCTCTTTAACTCATTAGTGATACATGTATGTACGCTCCTAGGTCAGATAAATCGTGTAAATGAAACATGCATAGCTTTTAAGGGACATTAGGATTATGCATATATGTAAATTAACTTTCTCTATAGCTACTTGAATCAATTTTGTGGCTATAACAGTACTGGTATCAAATATTTACCATACAAACCTGTTATCATAGAAAGTTATAGACCACCTATTTTTATCAGCAAAAATTGGTCCTTTTTTCAATAAATACATTTGAAGTAAATCGATATAATTTCTGAATGGTAAAACACAAACTGATACAGGTTTGTACGTCATGATCGTGTTTATATTAAACAGGAAATATTTCGTTTGTCCCCAAATTGTTTTGGTTTAGTCAGCCCGAATATTATACGTCAACAATTATGAGAACAAACTTCGGAAAAGTTTTTGAACTTATGTACATTGGTTTATTTTTGGTCCCTTCAAATTCCTGATGAATGTCGAGCACTGGGTCATACTAGTTTCATGCTTCCGAATGTTTTCTGAATTTTTCCAAACTGTTAAAGGCTAACTTACGTTATTTTTAGCAAATACTATAGTCGTAATACAATCATACTCGCCTCAACATCGGGGCGAATCCTTATTAGGGGCAAACTAACGCCTTTTATGTAACTTTTTTTTTTGTAAACAGACTTTGTACGTCTGGTAGCAAAGCATAGAAATATCGATTAAATGATCGGGGAAGTTACTGCATTGCCTATTATTACGGGCCGCCAGAAGGCGGTCCGTTATTTGATATACATTTAGATATTGTAACTGCGTTTCTGCGGGATAGTTTTTTTTATAGTTTATAGAATTAATATTATTCTTATTTTTATGGAATTAAAAGTAAATTTGCATGTAGAAATAAGTTTTATGCCTTTAAAAAATATTACATAATTTTTGTTTTACTCGTGAATGTAAAGTAGGTCATAGACTGTCCGTGTTAGGCGCGTTTTTATCGAGACTAAAATCTATTCGGAAAATTTCGGAGTTTTTCATTCTTTTCAAAACAATGTATCGGGATCGGTATACGGGACATACTAAAGACCTGAATGACATGAAATATTATATAAATGATATGTGATGCGTCAAATAAAATGACTTTGTGTGGTCCCTTGAAATCATATAAACTAATGCATTAGTTTTTAATTCAATACAATGCGAAAAAAATTTAAATGGTTTGAAATACATAATGTCCAAGAGAATAATGATGAGTTGTATTAGAATAATGTACAAATCAATGTGTTCTCCATTACTTCATACTATGGCAATGATCATACAATTACCGTTAGAAATGCTTAAAGTAACGAATTCGATTCTTAATAATAATAGTAAAATGTTAAACTTAAAAACGTGTTGCTGAAAATATATTAAAATTTATCATAAAAAATTAGTACAACCAACTGGTTATTTTCTTCTTTGTGGTGTGTTTTTTATGTAAACAACCAATGATGATTCATACAACATTTATATTTTTTGCGGCCCATTTGACGCTTGCGTCAATATGTTTTCTTGTTGTGTATTTACTTCACAAAACTATCCTTTTACAACGTATATAGAATTTAATAAAAATAAATAGGACCAATCATGTGCCGAGGCAGATGTTTTCCAACGGGCACTATGCCAATACATTTTAAAAACCTTCATCCCTTATATATATACGCAATATTTCCATCGGTGTCTCTGAAGTCCGAGTTAATTAAAACTTACATGTAATCCTTATCTAGCTCTCCTTTTCTCTTCACATCCTCTTTTACTATATCTTCTGTGTCCATCATAAATCGAACGAGCTTTCACTTTATCTCACTCTATTAACTATATCGTCCGATTCATTTCATTTGAAAAATATTTTCGTGACAAAATATTTTCCTTCAACGGTCAATGAGACTGTGATCGTGCAGATGAATAACTTGGAATCTATTTGCGAATATTCACTTGTCCAGTCAAACCTTTTGTCAAATTAACATCATATAAGAAAGTTTAACCACACTCAATAACCTAAGAATCGACCTAGGCGTGTCAACTGAATACATTACTAAGTTTCAAAAATGAGATGTACATGCATGTCTCTTCTGTGGTATATTTTAGGGAATATCATTGAATTCAATGAAGTGTAACTCACATCTATACATTCAATTAAAACGTTATTTTATATAATTTTATATCTTGTGTCAAATTAACATCATATAAGAAAGATTAATCTCACTCAATAACATAAGAAACGACGCAGGGGTGTCAACTAAGTTACAAAACGAAGGAGATATACATGCATGTCTCTTCTGCGGGGGTTGGGTCATGGACGCCTATGTAATACATTCGAGATGTTTTTCCGGGTTCTGCCGGAATTGGTCGATAAGTTGCAAATGTTTCAGCTGCTCTTAAATATAACCATGAAATTTTTTCCATCTATTTACAATCTTGTTTTTCGCCCATGGTGAAAGGGTTTAGAATTTTGTGGATCTCCTTTGGACTGTTTCTCACCAACAACAGAAACTGGAGTTCGTAAACTTACATGTATCATGAGCTCAGCTTCTATGTTGTGTGAATTAGATTCCAATCCCCACCATTCTCAAGTTTGTCATAGATATTCTTCTTCCTGTTGTTAGAACAATAATCTACAAATCTTAACCAGAATCATCAGTGCCATCATCTTTTAAACACAATATAGTCCGTCCATTATTGATGAAACAAGGACTTGACACAGAAGTCTTCAAGAACTATCGCCCAGTTTCCAACCTTCGCTTAATTTTAAAAAATTTGGAAAAAATGGCCAGTGCACGCATTGAGTACCATCTTGTATCAAATAATCTGTCTGCGAAATTCTTACCAATCTGCATACCGCGTCCATCATTCTACAGAAACACCTTTGCTAAAGGTACATTATGACATTGTGATACATGTAGCACTAGATTCCAACTCGTGTGCAGTTCTCTTTTATTATGTTGGACTTGATGTGACTCAGCATTATATCCTTGTTAAGCGCCTTAATTTTTCATATGGCATATGTGGTGTTGCTTTACGTTTGGTCGGATTCTATTTCAACAACAGATATCAGCGAGTGGCGGTCTCCTCTTCTATGTCAGCTGATTTTCAAATGAGTTATGGAGTACCACAAGTGTCTGTCCTTGGACCAAAGCTCTATTGCATGTTTCAAAACCCATATGTGAGATCTGTCGTATACATGGATTGTCTTACCATACCTATGCTGACGATACTCAAGTTTATATGATTATCAAGCCAGGTGCGACATTGGACACAATAGCAACTAAGCTGGAGACATTCTTGTCTGATATCAGTGCTTGGATGAAGACAAACATAATAGAAATCAAGATAAAAAGAACACAATATTTTCTCTCCTTAAAACAAAGCCGGTGTATATCTAAACTAGAAATTTGGATGTCCAGATCATTGAGGCAGCATCTTTTGTTAAACATCTTGGTGTACATTTCGATCGATCTCATGGTATGGATGATCAGATAAGTTTAATTTCAAAACAATTTTTCTACCAATTTTTCTACCAACTATGTAATATAAAAGCGCATGAAGACCTACGCTCCGACTTGATTACCATTACGACGGCTGGCGTAACCATAAATCCCAGCGATGTTCTTGAAATACATCATATCCCGGAGGAACAGGGAAGGATTCGACCAGTGATTGCCAAACACAGTGATTAAAACATTGAAATAATCAAACACAGATCAAAAGATGATGTGAAAAAGCACTTAACTATGGAAGGTAATCGTGTGCAAAAATCCAGACCTGTAAACCCGAATATGCTATCGTGTTGGTGTGTATGTGAGTATGAATGAGTGTATTTCTGATCGTGTAAACTATAAAACTCGGGCATAAACACTTTAATATTTGACTCAGTTCCTTTGTATGATGTACATTTAATTTTGCAGCTTGAATGTTTTTGTTATTTAATTTAACCTTCAACTTTGCACATTGTCAAACCATAGCTTTTGCATTTGTATCTTCATGCTCGAAATATCACATCTGACATGTTGCAAATCGACAAATGTAACTTCTACAAGTTTGTCGACTTTTGACATGACTTTATATGGTAAATGCTTGCTGCGAGAAAAGGCAGGCCGTAATCGCCGGAATGTACCAAATAAACAGTATGTTTAGTTAAAATGTTATAATAAGCTTTTAATGAACGACACTATTTTCTTTGGATTGAAAATATTATTTTAAGAAAACTTATTGAGGCATGATTGAAACTGGACAAACAAGAAGAGGTGCATACATGTAAAAATCGTTGCGGTGTGGCGATTGCGCTAGTTTCTGTACTAAAATTCCCATGGTGTTATACGATAAGGATTAAATTTTACTACAAAATGAAATACCTAATATCTTATATCTCTAAAACAATTTGACAGGTAATTTAAAGTTGAAAATATTAGTTGAATGCGTACTATTTTATAGAAATGAGACGGATCAAAAACTTTCCGATGGGGGTGAATATATTTTGAGCGGCATGGGGTTTGGAGACCGCCGTGAGGCCCAATGTAGCTCCATTGCTTCTGAATTCTAAGAATTTTGAGAGAGAATTATATTTTCCTGAATGAGTTAGACTTGCAAAGAAATTTGGCAATTTTTCGCGGAATAATGTACAATGTATGTAGCTTCATATTATATATATATATATATATTTAAATATCAAAATGATTTTGTTGTGCAAGTGCATGATAAATAATAAAATAATCTGAAACTGTTATAAAAAAAAAGTTTTATCATTATTAATTTAAGCACAAAATGTTGTCAAAAATTGAAAGGTTTTGAAGAAATAATAAGGGGATACTAGTATATGTTTATGCTTTTAAAAATTATGTTTTTTCTCCGAAAGTTGGATTTCTGAAATTAAGGAACGGGTGGGTCAAACAAATTTGATCGGATATGAACTGGTACTGGTACTGTACAGTGTACCAGTTATCGGCTAAACTGAGAGTTCGGTTTTATAGCACGCGACTATCCGAGATTTTTTAATTCAGTCGTCTGTTTCGAATAAAGAAAAGTAAGTTTGCTTGAAAACTTTCTTGAATATTTTTTAACCATGAGCTTAAACGATCATTGTTTACCGCTAATTTACGTCTTCGCAGTTTTAGCAAGGGGGAGGGGGGAGAGACGTAATAAGTTAAAACTAGAATATTACCTCTTTGTGATACGTTATTATATACCTTCTTTGATTTGACATAAAATATCAATACATATAACATGTAGAAACAAAAGGAATTCATTAAATTCTGAGAGATTAATAGCGCAGTTGAACGCCTGATTGCACAATATTTTGTATTGAATAGTCAACGATCTTGTGTATTACCGGATCATAACAAACGAATAATTTTATGAGGTTTGTTTATGTATCATAACCCATACGACCTTTAGTCTGACTCCAAAAAGGGCATAATTCTAATTACATTTTGCAGAGTATCAAATCAACATGTACAGGGATTTTTCTATGTTATTATCGTGAAGCCGATAACTGGTACAGTAAATCGTAAAACTTGGCAAATTCGGGGCGCACAAATACAAGATGTTTTGAGTTCTTAATAATGATATTATCTAACAGATTGATAAACAAGGAGTTCACCATTTACAGTATGTCAAGTTTTATCCAAAAATATAAAGAAATAAGGAAATATGAAAAGAAAACGTTAAATTTTAGCCGATAACTGGTACAGTGCCAGTGTAGTGTTAATTATAAAATCTTATAAAATGTATACTATATTGACAGTAATTTTACAAAACTAAGTAGCTGTTTTATGGTAATCAGTACATGTTCACAAGTGGGTGTAAAGCTGTATAGCTTTCGGGTTTCGATTAACCAACTTAACCAATTGCACGACAGTTAATCTTTGGAATTTTATTTTTTCGGAAAGGGGGGGGGGATGTCGCTACTCATGTCTCATCTAAATTAAAATCTTAAAACCAATCTCTTTACATAGTCTGTTTTTCTTTTTGATAACCTGATAACTCATTGATCAGCCGGCCGACCCCGTGTAATTTCTCTTTTTTCGAGAGAAATTGGAATGGGGGGGGGGTCTTGTCCCAACATTGTGGTAGCGATAAAGATGATATTTAGTAAGAACCATTTCAAAAAATGTTCGTAGTACTTCTCTTTTTCAATTGAACGTATCGGAAAAAGCGTTCTTATGAGAGAAACTAATTTTTAAAAAGTTCTGCAATATATTTTCTATCCAAATTAAAATATGACACTGATATGATGATTTTGAAATAATATCATTTACAAAATCACTATGTCATCGACTTCGTTTTAATGGAGGCACGCGCCAAAGTGCAGTGTGTCGTTATTTTTCTTCATTTTTTCATGAGAAGTACTGCGCAAACTACAAAAAAAGGTCATGTACATCATTTCGAGGTTGATTTATGAAACAAAACAACTATCAGTGTGCTGAACATTTTTTTTTATGATAAAATACTTCTAAACTTAAGCACAGTGACGTTTTATTCTATTTTTAATACATGATCATTGAAGCGGATCGGAATGAAAATGATTTGCTCATTGGCTTAAACTATGTTAACTAATCTATGTAGATGCATAGATAACTTGAGCTAATAAAAAACTCACTGCAGTACTGTGAAATCCCAGAAAGAAGTGTGTGCATGTTAAGAAACTTTGAAAAGCGTGTTTTAGCATGTTAAATTATAGCAATGAAAGCTTCTCCTTGCACTACATAGGCTAGGTTAGGCGGACCCTGGGAACAGTTGACCACCTAATCCCAAGCTTTGAGCAGGCCCTGTGAACAGTTGCCTACATCAAAGACGTGAGAAATCCTGCCATGGTGCAAATTCCGCCGTACAGGTAGTTCGTTCACATTCAATTTACCAACACTGAGTCCAATCCACTGTTGAAGCACAAGCGGAGGATGAAATAAGCCATGACGAGTTCTTGAATCTTTGATGTGCCATACATAGTTGATTTTAAAAGTCCTTGTAGTAAACTGAAAATAGAATGGTAAACGACAGCAGTATCTGTTACCAACAAACAAACCATATTATTAGTACAAATTACCAGTTAACATTTGGATAATTGCAATTACTAACCATGAACATATGATTGTAAGACATTTGTTATCAAAAATGTTTTGACTAAAGAATACCATTGCAACAAATATGCCAATAAATTTAAATTGTTCCAAAAACATATATATAATAAAATTGAATGTAATTGAATCAAAAACATATGCATCTGCAATGTCCAAGGGTTGGGTGGGTTTGGGAAAAAATTTTCAGTTGATGCTTGTTGTTTCACCAATTGGATTGAAAAGGATGCTGAACCCGATTATATTCGAGTTTACGAAACAAATTGAAAATAACCCGAACCCGATTGAAAACGAAATGAATCAATTGTGTTTAGGATTCGAGCTAATCAAGTCTGCTGCTTCTTGTATAAATGAATTTATCCTTAGGGATAAATTCCATTATAAAAGACAACAGCAGAACACCAATTGGCGATTTTGGTCATGGCTTATTTATTTTACAAAATTTACCAATTGTTTAACAACCGACCTGCCACCCACTTGGTGAGCAGGTATATGGCTGTACAATAAACAAAACCAAGTGTTCAATCAATGTCAATCAATCATGATAATCAATGCAAACAAATGTTCAAGCAATATAATATCAGCAATAATGAATGCAATCAATAGTTAATGCCAATTATTAAAAATAGTCAATGTAATCAAATGCATAAACAATAATGTATCATATATGATATGATTAAGGCGGGTTAATGGCTAGGTTAGGCGGACCCTGGGAACAGTTGACCACCTAATCCCAAGCTTTGAGCAGGCCCTGTGAACAGTTGCCTACATCAAAGACGTGAGAAATCCTGCCATGGTGCAAATTCCGCCATACAAACAGCTATATTATAGGTGTTTGTTCGCCAAACAATTTGCACCTACTAACCCTAAGAATGGAAAGTCTAGAGATTAAAATAGATTAAGGAAATTTTTAAGGGTAAGCCATGACCAGTGGAGGGGTGAATGAAAGGGAAGGGGCAATATAGGAGAGAATGGTTCGATATTATTTGTGCTTTAATGTTTAATACTGTACATGTGATCTGGGTAAACTGATGAAAGAGTTTGTGAAAATAAGTAAAGAGCACCCTGCAATGTGTCGAGAAAAACTGAATTATCAATTTCAGACAAGTGAATTCCATCTAAACAGATGTTATGCTTTTTCAGTTCTTGATGCTTAATATAAGCCCCTCCCAAATTCAATGTGTGCGTCGCGATTGCGTTGTTTAAGCGAATTCTGGAATCCTCTGCTGCAATATTGCTAAACATGTAGCGCCAGTTTGTACGTGGCAATATTTCAGACCAGATTAACAATGTATTGGGTAACAATGTAGCTAACTCAGAAACCGTGTTAAATATTTGGATGCGGAGATCATACAAAGTTAGTAAACCTATACTATTACCACCGCAATGAATAACTAGCATGTCGGGAGGTACACTGTGTTGTAACTGTTCTGTTACACGTGGCAAAACTTCCCCCCACTTCATGCCGGGTCTACTAATCCATAACACTTCTGCCCCAATCAGTTTGTGGAGGCCCATTGTTATGCCTCCAGCTAAGGTTAAACTGTGAGCCTTTGCTTTCGAAATAATTGAGGATCCTATAATCCATATATTTGGAGCTTGACCTGCAAAATCTTGTTTTGTGTTAGCATTGCAGCTGATAATACAGGTTGATAGACTATAAACTAACAATAATCGTATATAGTTTTTATAACACATTGACTTCCACCGTCCCCTAGCTTGTATTTCATGTTCGGGAATACCTTTTACGAAAGCTGATGTTGCAGCACCAATACGAAATGAGTGCGACTTGAACGTTGCTTGAGGAATTTTAAGATATCCTAGTGTCTTTGCAAGTACTGCTGAGAATTGGTAAGATGTGAGAGGTTTTTTTTATCAAAATGGCAAAGAAATGGACCAGGTGTAGGTCGTCTAATGGAAATAATTTTTTCAGAGCTTGTCGTAAGATTAACGATTCATTGTCGATGGGAATAACTATGGTAGCACCCTTACCATCTTGATCAGTTTTTGAAAATTGGAGGAATAACTGTGTGGTGTTATTTGCAAATGATACGGCACTAAATTGCAGAACTCTGTCTTTTGAGGCATCAGATGTTATTGCTAATTCACCTACCCGCAGAAAACCAAAATATGCTAACAAGTAAGCAGAGGTAAATAATGTAGACTCATAGCTTGACTTGCATGTACTTGGGAGTACCTGAGTTATTCTATGTAGAAGTTCTAATGTGATGGGTCTACGAACGTCAACAGAGGGCTGCTTCCTGCATAGGCCTACTAGGAGCTTCTGAATGATGAAGGATTTAGTGGTGTCTGGCAAGTTGTTTATTTTTAGATGAAAGGCTATACCTGACATACATGTTTTAATAGTAGATGGAGCAGTTTTAACTGAAGACATGTATGCAATAAAGTTAATCAAGTGATCTAAAGGTGGAGGATTTGTATCTGGTAATTGGTAAGACTTTCCGGATATATGTTCTGCCTTTATTTGCAGATTTAATTGCAAGCACTTCAATACTAATGGCCTAATAAGAGACATGATACGTTCCGACTTTGACGATTTAGAATTGATGATAGAAACAAGAGCAATGTTGTCAGTGTGAAGCAAAAGCTTAGAATTAAACAAACGAGAGCCCCAAATGTAAATGCCCATTACAATTGGAATGAATTCTAAATAAGATATATCCTGTCTTGTGTCAAAGTCCCAATGATTTGGCCATGGTATATAAGCCCATTCCCCATGAAAATAAACACCACCTCCTGTTAACTTAGCGCTATCTGTGAAAAATTCTAAGTCGTTGTCTGAAGACCATAACTGGTCAGGAAATTGACAGGTACCATTAAAAGAATGTAAAAATTTCAGCAATGTCATTGCGTCTTGCTTCATCCCTGAGTTTACACGAATCATGTGGTGCGGTTTATAAGCACCTGCCATAGCACGATAGCATCCTCGAGAAAATGCACGGGCTGCTGGTAATGCTCTAGAGCAAAACGCTAGCAACCCACATAAGGATTGCAACTGTTGTAAAGTGACTTTTTTGTGATTGTTGATTTGATTGAGCTGCTCAGTAAGCGATGTGACTTTATCATGTGGGATATAAAGTGTTTGTGATACCGAATTGATCCCTAAACCTAAATAAGTGATGAATATAAAGTGTTTGTGATACCGAATTGATCCCTAAACCTAAATAAGTGATGAAAGTGGTAGGGCCTTCTGTTTTGTCGGTTGCAATAGGCACGCCCAGATTCTTACAGACTGAAGTGAATATGTGCATTAATTTGGTGCATTCATCTGAAGTACTGGGGCCTACAAACAGAAAGTCGTCGAGATAATGAGAAAGATTGTTAGAATTGGCACAATAACTTACTGCCCAATGCAAAAATTTGGAAAATTTTTCAAATAGTGCACACGAGAGCGAGCAACCAAATGGAAGGCATTTGTCAAAATAATAAAATTCGCGGAATTTTATACCCAGTAAGCAAACGTCGCTACGGTGGATAGGAAGTTGTCGAAAAGCTGATTTTAAATCCAATTTGCTATTAAGCAAGATGGGCCCTGAGACTGAATTAATGTAATTGCTTCATCAAAGGAAGCATACTTGTAGGGATGTATGAAATCGTTATTACTGTAACCTCCAGGAGCAGAAAGGTGTGTAATGAGTCTCCAACCACCAGTCTTCTTAGGAACGATACCAATAGGGGATGTGCGCAAATTTGAAAAAAGGTCTGACTGCATAGGGGCCATCCATTCTACCTAAATGAATTTCTTGGTCTAAAATGTTTTGGATTTGATCGGGATGTTCTTGAGCAGATTTTAAGTTTTTTTATTCAATCATAATCCTTGGACCCGTGAAGTTTAGCCTGAAGCCATTGTGAAAGCCTTGAAGTAAAATTTGTTTGTCTTGATGATTTGGATAGTGGTTAATGTAGTGTTGGAGCTGTTCCAAAACTATTGGAGTAGTTGCGAGTTCCCATTTGTTTGGGTTGTCTGGGACCAAAATTTCTTTGGACCGACTGGGGTCTGATAGAATTGAACCGTTGGGTTGTTGGAACAGGATTTCTGAATCGTGTGGAACTGGGTCCGCGAAAGGGTGAGTTCGATGGACCAGATGTGTGGGTATAGGTCTCTCTGGTATGGCGAGGGCAATATACTTGAGGGTGAGAACCAGAGCAAGACATACATGTGTGGGAATAAAAACATGACTGGGGAGCGCAAAACCCCTTAAAATTGTAATCATAACACCTAGATGGTGAAGTAATTTAGTTAGCTGATGAGGCCATGTAAATAAGCCATAATTCAGAATCTATGGCTGCCTAACTTATGGAAGGATCTAAAGCCTTTCGAAGCCTAAATTGCTTATCGTAATCAATCCAACCTTGGCTATTGGGATTGCGTGATGCCCCTGTTCGAATAGAATTAATGTATTTCAGCAAATGTGGGGCTTGATCGATGTGGCAGGAGATATGAATGCTGGCCAACACCAGCATAGCATCAGTCCACTTCTCTATGGAAGTGATTTTATTTGTTTTAGGTGTGTTTGGGACAATAGACAATTGACCATCCTTAATTGAAAATTTGTGTTGCTCGGCCTCTGAAGCACTGGTGCTTGACTGCCACAATATTGACAAATCTACATATTCTCCTTGCATAATTTTATCTTTAACTGACTGAGGTACATGAGCATCAAGTGATGCACCCACACTAATTAATGGCTGTGGAAGAGATTGAATTGTTGGTGTACCTGACACATGTAGACGCTGTGGCTCGTGATCTTGAGTTATCAAAGGAGAAATGGCCATTGGAGCTGGAACCATCTGTGGTGCTGAAGTGGCAGCCACTGAATTGTGCGTTTGGTTGAGGACACTGGAGGATGTTGAGAACCCTGTGGCTATGCTACTCGGGATGTTAGTAGTGGCGTTGTCCAAACCAGTCTGAGTTGCAATTATGGGGTCATTGAGGGATCTCCGTGCAGGCGTCCGTTTCCTCGCAGATGGAGGCCTGGTGGGAGTGCTACGGGATTTTATCTTTGGCATCGTACTACAATGTTGTATGACATACTAAGCTGGCTTGTAATGATTGATGTATACATATTTACCTTTAATGTACTATAGTGACCTTGTTCGATAAATTGTTTATTTGAAAGTTTATTTATTATAGTAACATATTCTTGCTATTTAATTGTAAAAGTAGGTATTACTATGCTCCGTCCCAAGTTTCCGCTTCCATCGCTTTTGCAAATTATCTTGGTAATCAATAAATACCTTTGTCCCAAGCTACAACTATTCCCATAATATAAAAGAAAAGAGATAAGGGAAATTAATATACGGGTAAAACAGAAAGTACATACTCGGGTGCTTGTAACGTCGAAGCCAACCTCCCGACGATGCCGTATGATTAAACTTTTTTTTTCTTTTTGGTACTTCGTTGAGAAGTATTTATTTCAATTATCTCTCATAGAGAATTGAAATGAGCGACAACCCGGGACAGGCTATAATATTCTTGATTTATATTGCGATTTTTTAATCAAATATGAAATAGTATGGTGCGCGTGCACGACCCGCGTGGGGATGTACACATCGTGATTTGACAATGATAAAGAATTTGCTGAAATGTGGCTTAATTGCAAAAATAAAGTATGAAACGATACCTACAGTAGTTTAACTCATACTTAGCCTAAGTGGTATCCTTCGATGACTTTAATTTGTTGAGGATTAAGTGGATTTCTTCTTCAAAAATTTTCAGTTGATGCCTGTTGTTTCACCAATTGGAATGAAAAGGATGCTGAACCCGATTATATTCGAGTTTACGAACCCAAGAGGTATAATAGTAACGTATTAATAGATTTAAAAACCTTGATAAGGACCTCGATCTGATTAGCTGCCCCTCCGTTGTTAAGCGAGCCCTCGTTGGCTTATGATTTTTCTTCTTTCACTTTCACTTTCACCATAGGTCACCTTGCACCCTAAGCTGCTTGCTGAATTATTTGCACAAAGTATATTAAAATATAATTATATGTATTGAACAAAGGGATAGGACTTCACTTGTTGAAAGTGTGTGTTGGGGGGGGGGGGGGGGGGGGGGTGTCAACCAATTGGAATAATTATGAGGCGCCGTTTTAATATTTTTGAGGTATTTTCTGATATCAAAAAATAAATATTCGAATTATTGATATCAAAAAATAATAATGAGGCGCCGTTTTAATATTTTTGAGGCATTTTTTGATATCAAAAAATAAATATTTGATATCAATAATTCGAATTATTGATATCAATAATTCGAATTCTTGATATCAAAAAATAATTCTTGATATCAAAAAATAATTCTTTATAACAAAAAAATGATTTTCTGATATCACAAAATAGATTTTTGATATCAAAAATTAAATTTGATTTTTTTATATCAAAAAATCGAATTATTGATACCAGAAAATAAATTTTTTGATGTCAAAAAATCGAATTCTTGATATCAGGAAATCATTTTTTGATATCAACAAATCATATTTTCTGATATCAAAAAATCATATTTTCTGATATCAGAAAATCGATTTTTTGATATCAGAAAATAAGACCTACATAATATTACTATCTACTCAATGAATGCTTTTGTAATTCGTTAGAAATTGTGTTTCAAACCTGTATACATGTTGAGAATAATAAAGTATGCCTAATTTTAAACCTGATTTCGATTTCAATTAATTTTGGCAAGTTCGTCCACATATACAATGATTAGCACTGCTTTCTTTGTGATTCGCTCTGAATATTGAAAATGATGGCGTCGCATAATATAAAGGAATTATACGACAGGCTTACAGTTAGCGCTTTCAATACATAAGACCAGAGTTATCAAGAACACTTATTAAATTCTTGCATTAAATAAATCTTCAAACAAAAAACAACAAGTATTAAAATGCAAATGGGGCTCTGTAGTTCAGCAATATAATTTTGGGTCAAGGGTATGAGGCGCCGTTTTAATATTTTTGAGGTATTTTCTGATATCAAAAAATAAATGTTTGATATCAATAATTTGAATTCTTGATATCTAAAAATATTTCTTGATATCAAAAAATCTATTTTGTGATATAAGGAAATCCATTTTTGATATCACAAATTCGAATTCTTGATATCAAAAAATGAATTTCTGATATCACAAAATAGATTTTTTGATATCAAGAATTAAAGTTGATTTTTTTAATCGAATTCTTGATGTCAGGAAATCATTTTTTGATATAAAAAAAAATCGTTTGTATTTTCTGATATTAGAAAATCGATTTTTTGATGTCAGAAAAACAGACCAACATAACTTAATGAATGCTCCCTGGAATGCAACTTGTGTAATTTGTAAGAAATGGTGTTTCAAACCTGTAGATGCCTGTTTAGAATTATAATGTATGCCTAATTTTAAACCTGATTTCATTTTGGCAAATTTGTCCACATATACAATGATTAGCATTGCTTTCTTTGCGATTCGCTGTAAATATTGAATGAATCTTAAAAAAAAAAAATGATGGCGTCGCATAATATAAAGGAATTATGCAGGCGTACAGTTAGCGCTTTCAATAAACATGACCAGAATTATCAAGAACACTTATTAAATTTTTACATAAATTAAATATTCAAATAAAAAACAACAAATATTAAAATGCAAATCGGGCTTTGTAGTTCAGCAATTGAAATTTTGGGTCAAGGGAGTATTCATTAAATATGTGAAATTTATTTGCCATTTTATTTGAATTTCTGATGTCAGAAAATATAATTCTCGATATCAAAAAATCAGTTTGAATTTCTGATATCAAAAACTCATTTCCTGATATCAAAAATTTGAATTTCTTATATCAGAAAATGATTTTTTGATATCAGAAAATCGATTTTTTGATATCAGAAAATAGATCGTATTTTCTGATATCAAAAACTCATTTTCTGATATCAGAAATTCGAATTCTTGATATCAAAAAATCATTTTGTGATATCAGAAAATACATCAAAAATATTAAAACGGCGCCCTATACAAGGGAGTATTCATTAAATATGTAAAATTTATTCGCCATTTTATTTGAATTTCTGATATCAGAAAATATAATTCTTGATATCAAAAAATCAGTTTGAATTTCTGATATCAAAAAATCGAATTTTTGATATCATTTTTGATATCAGAAAATGATTTTTTGATATCATAAAATCGATTTTTTGATATCAGAAAATGGATTATATTTTCTGATATCAGAAATTCGAATTCTTGATATCAAAAAATCGTTTTTTTTTAATGTCGCCCCAAAATTCTCAACTTTCAGTTTTTTAATTTTAAAATTTTTGATTTAGTATCATCCTCTCATGTTGACTAAGAACCCCTGACATTGTGAGGATGGTTTAGTATATACATTTAATAACTAGTGACTTAATTGGTATATATATTAAAAGGCTAAAAAGAAAAAGACAAGAATAGATTGTTGAATCTTATTATGATACATTTTTCAGTAATTTTACTGAAGAAGGATGGAAAAGAAATTGTGGAAGAAGATAGAGAAATATGTATGTCATTTCTTAAAATTTGAATTAGTATATGTTATTTTCACTATTTTATTGTTCTCCCAAGGACTAATGTAATATTGATTATGTCTTTCTTTTTGTTAAGCAAATATATTTTTATGATGAATAAATATTTCAGGTTGATAAACTAGTAGAAAAAGGCCAGCAAGTAGCTGTGCTTCGTTTTAACAACAAAAGCAAGGCAATCGATTTTAGAGGTTTGTCAATTTTGAAACTGAATGTGAAAGATATATGCCAATAAAAATTATATTTAAGGATAAATAACCAAAAAAGAAAATTCAGAAATCAGCAATATTTCTCATAAATTAATATTCAATTTTTAAAAAATTATTCTAAATATATGATCTATTTTTTGTGTTTACTTTGTAAGCTATAAGTATTTCATCTTTTAAGCCAAGCTGTGTTTTTATTGTAACCATTTTAATCCATTTTTAATATGATTCTTCTCACATTAGAGAAAGTCTCATTACAATATTTTGATACAGTCAAACCACATTAATTTGAAGTCAATGCGACCAAGAAAAATTTCAAGATAACTGAGGATTTTAGATGTCAAGGGTAAGATACTTAAAGTTGTTGGGACTTTCAAGTCACTTCAACATCGTATAGACATCAATGTTTGAGATATCAAAGTTAAACCATATTTTGTATTTTTTTATTACTTCAACTTTAGGAACATCAAACTTGAAAAAGTTCGTAGAGGACGGGTTAGTCTATGAAAAATTTATAGATGCAGCAATCAGTTCTTTTCGAAATCAGAGGCCATCTAAAGAAATTGTACCTGTTGGTAAGTTTTCAGAATTCAGTAGTCATGTCACAATTTCTTTTTCAATAGTATACAGTAAATTCTTTATTTTACACGAGTACTAAATACATGTATCACTAAATGTCTGTTAGATATCAAATCGCTATAAAGATGATTTGTGATTGGGCTGCTCAGGAAGTTTTAATTGTATTTTAGCACCAAAAAATTAAAAGCGTGTGTGGTGCTTCTCGTGAAATTACGTGCTAAATAATTCATCCTGTGTATTTAGGAAACTACAGTAATTATTTTAGAATAACTGAAGGTGTATTTGCTACCCCAATAGAAATGTTTTTAAAAAAATCTCTTTCAGGTTTGCCCGCTCTTGCACCAGAGGATATAAATTTGTCCAACCTGAGGAAGGTGGTAGGAACTTTAGTTGGAACATATGGTAAATTTAAATAACCATTAAATTTAAACAGTATAGTAAAAATTAAAGTTGGTCTTTTTCTTTAATTTAACATGGATTGATTGAAATGCCAAATGTTCTGTTTAAAATGCCAAGTAACCGAAAAAGGGGTTGAAAAATTCTGATTCTCAATTAAAATTGAGTATTCAGTTTCAAAAAGAGAATATAGACTGAAATAAATTAATAAATTTGAACATTTATATTCAAGACTGAGTAGTAATGGAACATATGACAAAACATAAAATTCAGTAAGTTAAAAATTGTGATGCAAGTTTGAAGGTTGTTTCCTTCCAGAGAAGTTGGAACTTTTTGAAGTTCATGATTTTGACTGTTAAAAATTTTTTTCATGTACTTCAGAAAAACAGAAAACAAATAAAGAAAATTTTCAATGAAAAAAAGAAAGATTTATGAGTGGCTTAATGTATGAGGCCAAGTGATTTTTTCGGTTATGTTATCATTAGAGTTGAATTTTATATTTAATTTAATTAAAGCTGTGCATCGGTAAGTGGACTTGGTAAGTGTTATATTTTGGTAAGTATATAAAATGGTGGTGGTTTACATAGATGTGGTGTGTGGCATTTTCATCATATTACACTCCTGCTTAATAAACTGTACAGGCAATCATTGATTATCTAAAATCACTGAAATTATGTATTAATAAGAATTTATTTATCATTTCTGTTTTATGATAGCAAAACATAACCCTTGAATAATAAGCTTCAGTATTATTAACCTACATGCCTATCATTTGATATCCTCTGTTATATACAATATATGCATATTAAAAATAACATGCACTTTTCTATAATATGATTGAATGATTCCTAACTCTCTAATTGGCTGCAAACTAACGTGCTGTAAATCATAAATATTATATTCACCAACATTGAATCAATTGATACTTTAGGTTATTGTTAATTTTGTCAACCTTTGAAATTTCATAATTTCACAAAGTATTTGGCAAACACTTAATATTCAGCAGATATAAACAGCTAAGAAAGATGGCAGATTTCGCTACATGGATTTCAATCATGTAAAGAAATAATTCCTTTTTTTTCTAGTTGTCAATATTATAATTTAGCAACCCACAAAAAGCTATAATTCACGTTGTTTTGAGCCAGTTGAATATTGTTCTCGTGAGGTAGCTAAATCATTGTATTCACCTCAAAAGAGCAATAATTGTCAAAATTTATCATTGCTTTAATGATGCTTACACTGATGCAATATTTCACATTCATTACCATCTCATCACTTGCAATGTATTCTTAGATTCCCTCTGCATCATCACTCATTGGTTTCACATGTTTCATACACGACATACATAACCTATATTCAATAATTTTTATCCTTTTTTGTATATTTATTTAGGGTAAATGTAAAAAAAAATATGGAAACGCCCAGTAATATAAATAATTCTTTTTCTAGCATATATATGTATTGTTATAAGATGAAGATGAAGATGAAAGAGCTTGTACATGTATGATAAACAGTGTTTTTATTATAGTATATAACAAGTATGGGATAGTCAGAGGATTCTGGGGTATTGAAAGCTTGACCCCAGAATGGTATCCAAAAGATATCCCATTCGTTTCACCTAACGACAACAAGAGAAGTAAGTATACAACCAATAAACATACTAAATTAATGATAGTATAGACGCAAACAGTGTAGAGAATGTTACAAGAAACATAACTGTACACCAATACGCTCTATATCTCCAATAATTATGTAACTATGTAAATGTCCAACAGTTAGAACCAAACCCTTTTTAGCTCACCTGAGCTGAAAGCTCAAGTGAGCTTTTCTGATCACCCGTTGTCCGTCCGTCTGTCTGTAAACTTTTCACATTTTCAACTTCTCAAGAACCACGGGGCAAATTTTAACCAAACTTAGTACAAAGCATCCTTGGGGGAAGGGGATTTAGAATAAGGACCACGAGAAAAGCTGAAACTTATGTGGAAGCATCCTGGGGTAGTTTAGATTCTAAATTGTCAAAATCATGACCCCTGGGGGTAGGGTGGGTCCCAATAGATGTTACAAATGGTTAAGAACAGCATGACCAATGTTACTCAGGTGAGCGATGTGACCAAGGGCCTCTTGTTTGTTTTAGAGGAAGACCGGTAGAAAAGAGAAGAATGCGTTAAAGTTATAAAAGCTTACAAGCATTTGTACTGAGCGTAAGTTATAATTTTCAAACAGCGAAGGTTTTTTCTATTTTAATTTCAAAGTATTTTTTTTGTACATTTTTCAAACAAAAGCCTTTTCTTTCTTTTACAAAAGCATTAAATGATACTTGGTCGTTATATATTACATTCCATAGTGAAGCATTTTTGCAACAAAAGTGACTGTGTTTAAGAAGCAAATAAACTTCCATTTTAAAGCTTTGTTCATTACCTTAATATTTTTTTAGCTACATGTATAGTGTATTTCTGTTGTTGAATTTTTAGGGAAAATGTTCCAGCTTTGCCAAAAATTCTTCAAGTCACCAAGGACAGGTAGTTAATGCATCAATTATATGATTTACCAGTATGTCTTAATGTCTACAGTTATACAATATAAGCAAAGTGAAATTTTCATATACATGCAATACCCACACATACCTCTATAATTTTAAAACGAGAACATGATAGGATGTTTTTATGCCCCCGTAAACAAAATTTCGGGGGGTATATAGTTTTTTAATTAACCTTGCCCATAACTTCTCAGTGGATAGGGCTATGGATTGCATATTTTACAGGTGTATTCCTTGTGACCTCTTGATCTTGGGAGTTTGACTTACTTTTACCCCCCCCCCCCCCAAAAAAAAAAAAAAAACACCACACCTTAACCTTGGCATAACTTTTGAACAGTTGGAGCTAGGGCTTTCATACTTCAAAGGTGTAGTCATTGTGACAAGACCTTGCAGTAGGTATAAATATTTTTTACCTTTTGACAATGACCTCAGAGTTTGACCCACTTTTTAAAAACTTTAACCTTGACCAGAACTTTTGAACAGTTAGAACTGGGGCTTTAATATTTCACAGGTGCATTTCTTGTATCAAGACCTTCCTTTGGGCATCAACACTTTTGACATTGACCTTTGGAGTTTGACATAGCATTTGAAAAAAAAAACAACCCTTACCATAGGCTGCCATATGGGGGCATCAGTGTTTCACAAACATCTTCGTTCTTTCTTAAAGATCTGATGGGTAGATGATGGGTAGCTGAGCTAGGTGTCTATTAACATTTACTGGATATTTCTACTTTGTTTCTTATGAAAAAATATATCCAATCAATCCAATCCAATCAATCCATTTACACTCACTAATTAAAACCGTTTTTTAGCTATCTGTATGAAAGATTTCTTGAGCAGAGGGATCATCCAACGAATGAAAAGTATTACAATTATGTATGGATCAATGATATAATATTTTACTTAATCACAGCTACTTTATATATATAAATATATAATGTTTGTTGATATTACTGGGATGAATGGTTCAAACTTCTGCATAAAAAAATTACATGACCTGCTTACACAGGTTACGTATTTTTTTTCAAATGGTTGCAAACATGAATTCCTGTATCACCAAACAAAGAAATCATTTTCTTATTTAAATTGAATCAACAGGTATTTAAAAAATTATTTTGTCATTTAGGTTTGACTTATATAATATGAAAAATAAATGTATATGGTATCCAGTTCATCCATCTATTGTTTCTTGTAGGAGGCCTGTTTTACGGAAACGATGGATGTTGATGTAAGGACTGTAGATGAAGAAATTTGTTAATGACTTTCAAATAAAGTTATTCCTTAATTGCAAAATCTGGCTTAAATCACTTTCATTTCTTCTGATGTTATTTTTCTAGGAACCAAGTCTGGCAGAAAGAGAGGACAAGATGAATGTTGAAGTAAGAGCTGTAAATGAAGATAATTGTTTATGACCTTTAAGTGAAATTTATTTCTTGACAGGATTAGCTAATTATTGAAGATTTGAATTGGTGGAACTTTAATTCTGGTTTTAAATACAGAGACTTGTATAGAAAAACTATTCAAAATTTGTATTCTTTGTAGGATCTTTCAAGTAATTTATCTGACTCTTAAAGCAGAAACTGGCTTATTATAAATGAATTTTATTAGATGTAACTTTTTTATCATCATTTTTTAGGAGCCCAGTCTTAATGATTTGAAGGCCAGTGGTGATGTAAGTGACTGCATATAAATACAGAGACTTAATTTATATCCTTTGTAGGATCTTTCAAGTAATTTATCTGACTCTTAAAGCAGAAACTGGCTTATTATAAATGAATTTATTAGATGTAACTTTTTTATCATCATTTTGTAGGAGCCCAGTCTTAAAGATTTGAAGGCCAGTGGTGATTTAAGTGACTGCATGTAAATAAAGAGACTTAATCTGTATCCTTTGTAGGATCTTTCAAGTAATTTATCTGACTCTTAAAGCAGAAACTGGCTTATTATAAATGAATTTTATTAGATGTAACTTTTTTATCATCATTTTTTAGGAGCCCAGTCTTAATGATTTGAAGGCCAGTGTTGATGTAAGTGACTGCATGTAAATAAAGGGACTTAATTTATATTCTTTGTAAGATCTTTCAAGTAATTTATCTGGCTTTTAAAGCAGAAACTGGCTTATTATAAATGAATTTTATTAGATGTAACTTTTTTATCATCATTTTTTAGGAGCCCAGTCTTAATGATTTGAAGGCCAGTGTTGACGTAAGTGACTGCATGTAAATACAGAGACTTAATTTATATATCCTTTGTAGGATCTTTCAAGTAATTTATCTGACTCTTAAAGCAGAAACTGGCTTATTATAAATGAATTTTATTAGATGTAACATTTTTATCATCATTTTGTAGGAGCCCAGTCTTAATGATTTGAAGGCCAGTGTTGATGTAAGTGACTGCATGTTAATAAAGAGACTTAGTTTATATTCTTTGTAAGATCTTTCAAGTAATTTATCTGGCTTTTAAAGCAGAAACTGGCTTATTATAAATGAATTTTATTAGATGTAACTTTTTTTATCATCATTTTTTAGGAGCCCAGTCTTAATGATTTGAAGGCCAGTGTTGATGTAAGTGACTGCATGTAAATACAGAGACTTAATTTATATCCTTTGTAGGATTTTTCAAGTAAATTTATCTGACTCTTAAAGCAGAAACTGGCGTATTATAAATGAATTTTATTAGATGTAACTTTTTTTATCATCATTTTTTAGGAGCCCAGTCTTAATGATTTGAAGGCCAGTGTTGATGTAAGTGACTGCATGTTAAAAAAGAGACTTAATTTATATCCTTTGTAGGATCTTTCAAGTAATTTATCTGACTCTTAAAGCAGAAACTGGCTTATTATAAATGAATTTTATTAGATGTAACTTTTTTATCATCATTTTGTAGGAGCCCAGTCTTAAAGATTTGAAGGCCAGTGTTGATGTAAGTGACTGCATGTAAATAAAGAGACTTAATTTATATCCTTTGTTGGGTCTTTCAAGTAATTTATCTGACTCTAAAAACAGAAACAGGCTTAATTAGATATTTGGCTAGTTATTCTTTAAATATGCTTATTTTCCTCATAGATGCAATGCAAATAGTAGTCATCAATTTGTTTTTCATTTCATGCTTAATGAATCTTGTCAGATTTATCATCATTTAAACTGGTACATGTAAGTCAATAGGTAGAGGATACACATTATTCAAACGGCCATGGCTTAAGAAAATGTCAAGATTCTACTTTAGTTATAAATATATCAGCAACTGTTGTATTGTCGAACACATGTATAAGTATATTCTTCATTGTGTGTAATGGCAAAGTCAATCAAAGTTTACTCATTCATGATTTTTTTTTCTAATATGTGAACGTTTGATGAAAAATTCAAGCACCAGTCTCTCCATCTTAAATGATATGAATTTTATCCTCCTTTGTAATTAGCTGTTCTTTATTATTGTAGAGCGCCTTGCACAGCTGCAAAGAGGATACAGGTATTGAAATATAAATCTCATGTGTAATTTATATCAGCATATCTGTGTACCGTATGTCCGTTTTTTTCGTGTGTCACAAAATTTGCGGAAATTGGGAAAATGTGTAGATTTTTAATTTGCGTGTCATTTTTTGCGATTTTATAATTTTCTTATAAAAAATAATACAGAATGTAATTTTTGCGTTTTCAATATTTTCAATATTTTGCGATTTAAAAGAGATCGCGAAAAGAGCGAAAATTAGATCATCGCGAAATTTAACGGATATACGGTAAATTGTCATTCGTTTTTCAGATCCATCTTCAATGATACAGATGATCCTGAGTTCTGCAATAAGAGATGTGCCCAAAATCAAGCCAGGGACACGGTACCAGTTCTTGGCAAGACTGACTTCAGTACACGAAAAAACCAAAATTGGTTAAATGATAAGGTATTTAATAATTATCATTCAAAAGATTTTATTATTGTTAGGTTCACTGTTTTTCCTGCCTGGGGTTTACATTTCACAGATTTTTCCAAACTATTTCATATTGTGTACTAGAGGAATTATCAATAAGAGAAAGACAAATTGCATATATGTGGCAGGTGATCAGTGTAGTTGGCCATGGGTCTTTTTGTTTTGTCATCAATATGTTTTTTTGAACGTAATTAGAATGCAAGCCTATTTTATATTTTTTGGTAGGTTATTAATGCATACCTTGCCCTTCTAATGTGGAATCAAAATAAGAAGGATTCACATCAGATATTTGTGATGCCTTCTTATTTGGCAGTTCTCTGGGAACTTGGCAGGTTCGATACTTGGTTGTATCAAAAGGTAAATGTGCGTTTTGAATGATTATGTTAATTACAAAGCGTTAAATGTTTAAATTGATTGTGTAGATTATATTTTGTCATTAATAGGCAAAACTTCATATTTTCTGCAGTTCTTCAACTTACATGTTCTATTTGAAAGTAAAAGTTGTGCACAATAGCAATGCATAATCAGTATTAAATATAGTCATAGACATTACACATTTAAACATAGAATCCTTCATTTTCTGTGTTATATATATTAGAAATATGTTTCCATTGAAATTCATTTGTAAAGTTCATCTTATTGTAAAACTACCTAGTATACTGCTGATTGCAAATGAATTGATTACATGCATTTCTTCGCCTTCTTGAAGGTGCGATTATCAGCATTTAGATGGATTTTTCTACCAGTAAATGTACATGGAAACCACTGGGTACTGCTTGTTGCCAATGTTCCCCAGAGATCGGTTACCATCCTTGATTCAATGAATGGGAAGAATCGCAATTTAATACAGATATGGATGTAAGTTATCATCTTATCATTATGTTTTTTTATTTTGTCAGTACTTATTTCCCAAAATGAAGCCTTAAATGATTTTCTGTTGCACTCTTCTTCCTATATTACTGTAAAAAAAACATAATTTGATTCTTGCTTGATGTAAATCATGCTGATACTGATTTAATTAATTTAGATACATTCAAGCTCTAAAGTTTAGGAATATTAAAACTGCATTTAGTAAATCATACATGTATTTGTATATAATATATGGGGTATGAATCTGATCCCTTCCACAAAAATTAGTACATTATTAATCATTGCAGTAAAAACTCAGTTATAAAGAATTCACAGCTATTAGGTTTTTTTTAAATCCCCTGGCGTTGTTTCTTATATACATATAAACAATCTCAGTTACAAGGAATTAAATTTTGATATTCCATTGATTTCCTTATAACCAAATTTTACTGTAACCTATTAATTGTGAATATTTGATAATCAGAAAAATAATTTAAATTTGCTATAATTGTTGACAATTTTCTTAATAAATGTAAAGTTGAAAGTTTTGGATATTATTTACAGCTGAAGTTTTTTTTTTGTCCAGGAAATACATGCATATCCGGGATAAGCATGTGATTGATTTGCAGTGTTCTTGGACTGTATGACAGCTACAGTCACAAAGACAGGAGGATGGGAGTAGCTGTGGTGTTTTTGTTTTGATGGTATAACATCAGTACAGTAAAACATTCTTATAATGACGTGCCAGGGACAGATGGATTTGCTTTGATATAAACATAATTCCTTTATCCACAATAGTTAGCAATATATTTTAAAGGCATGGGGAATAAAAATCAGTTTGCTGTAAGCATCAATTCATTATAAGCACATTGGTTATTAACTTGTTTTACTGTATTAAATATTTCTGCAATAGTTGCAACCATTGATTTCCAAATTTACAAAAAAGGAAGCATTTTATTGTTTAGTATTTAAGTACATACATAATTATAATTGGTATGAATTTCTCTCAGCATTAAAAGAAAACAAAATGTTAGAGTCATAAAATAATTAAAATATTCAAAGATAATGTTACTTGAACCACTTCTATTGTTTTTAACTTGCCTGCATTGATCTTTGATAAAATTTATTGAAAGGAAACACAGATACATGAAATTCATATCAGGATATACTTTTTTTCCAGAATGCTATGTCCCTTGCTTATGGCAGTAATTTACAACTGTTGGATAAAGACTGTGCCATAAGTATGAGATCATATGTCCTCCATCAACTGCTAGAGGCAAGCAGCATGCCACCAGCCCAAAGGACACTTTGTGATATGGTAGGATGTGCCAAACCAGGGCAAAGAGAATCCTGGATAGTGTGTGCTGTCTGTGGGAGATGGAGCCATTTCTCATGTGTGCATGTCACAGAGGCGCCAATAGAAGGATTTATTTGCCCAATCTGCGTTGCAAGATATGGATGAAGTTATTCATCCCATGTATAGCTAACCATGACTTAAAGGAACAGATTTATATTTGTCTTTAGTTAAAGTTTGACCATTTTGTTTTCGCATAAATACTAGTTCAATGACAAAGATGGCGGCTTACGATTCAGACAACGATTATGTCTTCAATATTTGTTTATGGAAATGTTTAGGATAAGAATTTCCTGGATTTATTAGTAGTGAGATTGAATGAAAAAAGTCAGGAGTCGAATCCATGTAAAATAATGTGGGAAAATCTGAGTGGTTACAAAAACAGAACACACAGTTTGCATTACCTGCAACCCGAAACATACATTATTTGAAAGAAGACCCGAAACGAAAACCCCCAAATCGAACCGAAAATTCTACGACCCGACCCGACCCGGAAAATTTTGGAACCGTGACAGCCTTAATCTCAATAATTTACAAAATAAATCCTTAGCAACAACATTACAATCATCAACGATATCTTTTTAAAAAGTCATACGAGAAACATAATAACCAAAAGTACAGTTATCTATAATTATATATATTATTATACTAGTATTTCTCCTTTATACACAGGTAAATTGCGTGATATTTTCATTTACGATGAGTGAACAATCATCAGTATACAACACTTTCAATTTCGACGCCATTTTTCATAGAATACGGATTCTATTACACAAATCGGAACCGAACCGAAATCCGGCAAAACAGAACCGAAACCGAACCGAACAAATTGTTCCGCGGTTTCGGTTATTTCGGTGGCCCGTGACAGTCCTAATTGAGAGAGAATTCGGTATTCATCACACATGAATTCTATGCAATTGCACCAATAATTAAGACATTTGCAGTTTTAAACTGATATGCGCACAATCTGATTATTTGAAAACATTAAGGATTTTTTGATTTGAAAAATATATTATCTTCATAGAATTACATGTAATCGTGGTTTTCTAATATGTATCGGGTGCATTGTTAATGTATATGGAAATGTTTTATAGTCATAAACACCGTTGATTTGGTGTTGAAACTTTTAAAATGTGGTAGATAATAGATAGATAATATATATGCAAAATGCTGATTATAAAATAAGCATTGTCATAGTTGCTATGAAAGTATAGCAAAGACATAATGATTTATGTACATGTAAATGTAGACATCATTTTATGGTTGTATTTCTGTAACATTGTGTATTGCGTTGTGATAAAACCATTTTAACGAGACCTTTGACTTTCGGTAGGATGTAACTATCTTTTTTTTTCATCAAAACAAGTTAGAAATATATGACGCTGGTTTCAAGTGACAAGTTTCAAGCCAGACAAATCTTGTTGATTTCAAAGTGCCATGGCTAAGTGGCCAGCAATGAAATATACAGGCCTACGTCACATTGCTGTTTGACACAACTACCCAAAGTCCAAGCTCCTGTTAAAATGGTTCTATTTGTGTCTTTATTCACTAGGACAGACTGAGTGAAATTGGACTTGAAATACCATGTAATTTGCCTGTTGCTAAGGAATTTCATTGTTACTATGGAAACACTTAATAAAACTTTAAGTAAAATTTTGAATAATATTATTGGCCCTCTTATATTACTAAATGGAATGCCAAGTTTTAGTATTAGGAACTTATAGGTATAAAATGAAAATTATTGGTTTTCTTATACCAATTTTAGACAGAAGTCGTTGTCATGTTTGATGTGTTGCTAGGCAACTATACTGGGGGGTTACCAAGGAAAATCTATTCTCTATTTAGTGTTGAGGTCAATAGTACTCATGGTAGAAAAATTAATGGATTTGCAGAGGGGGCCAAATATGACCCTTATCATATCTAGTTCTTTGTTTAAACTACCGGTAATGTATTTTTGCAACAACTTAAATGTATACATAAAGAATGCTTAATCACTTAAGGTTCCTTTTAGATAAATGTTTATTGTCTCATAATAAAATTGCTTTCTTAAAATGAATTTTATGTCTTGCTTTTAATTAATATATTGAAATTAAATTCATATGTAAAATCATGCCATATTGTGAACAAAACATTTTAAAGGGTTAAAAAATCACAGTTAATACAGTAATTTTCAAGGGTTCACATCAAGGATTGAAGAAAGATATATAATATTGAAGCAAAAAAGTCATATCTATAAAATTCAATTAATTTGATGATTAGTTTGTTGACCCTCGATCTAGCCAATCAACCCAGAGAAGAATGGCATCCCAATAATTAATGCTTAGTGCAGGAAGCATACATCTGTTTGGTCAATGAAATAACCAGATACATAATAATCTTTGCTCAATTATTGTACGTGTACAAAAAGCATGTATACAGAAAAATCTTTTAAGATATATATCTGACCATATCTTAGAACATTGACCTCTTTATTGACCATATCTAATAACATTGTCTCCTCTATACTGGCCATATCTAAGAACCTTGTCTACTCTATCTAAGAACTTTGACTTCTGTATACTGGACATATCTTAGAACCTTGCCTACTGTATAATAATCATATCTAAGAACCTTGACTTCTGTATACTGGCCATATCTAAGAACCTTGCCTACTCTATAATGATCATATCTAAGAACCTTGCCTACTCTATAATGATCATATCAAAGAACCTTGGCTTCTGTATACTGACCATATCTAAGAACCTTGCTTACTCTATAATAATCATATCAAAGAACCTTGACTTCTGTATACTGGCCATATCTAAGAACCTTGCCTACTCTATAATAATCATATCTAAGAACCTTGGCTTCTGTATACTGGCCATATCTAAGAACCTTGTCTACTCTATCTAAGAACCTTGACTTCTGTATACTGGACATATCTAAGAACCTTGCCTACTCTATAATAATCATATCTAAGAACCTTGACTTCTGTATACTTTCCATATCTAAGAACCTTGTCTTCTCTATAATAATCATATGTAAGAACCTTGTCTACTCTATAATGATCATATCAAAGAACCTTGACTTCTGTATACTGGACATATCTAAGAACCTTGCCTACTCTATAATGATTATATCTAAGAACCTTGACTTCTGTATACTGGCCATATCTAAGAACCTTGCCTACTCTATAATAATCATATCTAAGAACCTTGACTTCTGTATACTGGCCATATCTAAGAACCTTGCCTACTCTATAATAATCATATCTAAGGACCTTGGCTTCTGTATACTGGACATATCTAAGAACCTTGTCTTCTCTATAATAATCATATCTAAGAACTTTGACTTCTGTATACTGGCCATATCTAAGAACCTTGCCTACTCTATAATAATCATATCTAAGAACCTTGGCTTCTGTATACTGGCCATATCTAAGAACCTTGCCTACTCTATAATGATTATATCTAAGAACCTTGCCTACTCTATAATGATCATATCAAAGAACCTTTCCCGCTCTATACTTATCATATCTAAGCTTGACTTCTGTATACTGGCCATATATAAGAACCTTGTCTTCTCTATAATAATCATATCTAAGAACCTTGTCTTCCCTATACTGACCATATCTAAGAACCTTGCCTACTGTATAATAATCATATCTAAGAACCTTGGCTTCTGTATACTGGCCATATCTAAGAACCTTGCCTACTCTATAATAATCATATCTAAGAACCTTGCCTACTCTATAATGATCATATCAATGAATCTTGCCTACTCTATACTGGCCATATCTAAGAACCTTGTCTTCTCTATAATAATCATATCTAAGAACCTTGACTTCTGTATACTTTCCATATCTAAGAACCTTGTCTTCTCTATAATAATCATATCTAAGAACCTTGGCTTCTGTATACTGGCCATATCTAGAACCTTGCCTACTCTGTAATAATCATATCTAAGAACCTTGCCTACTCTATCATGATCATATCAAAGAACCTTGCCTACTCTATACTGGCCATATCTAAGAACCTTGTCTTCTCTATAATAATCATATCTAAGAACCTTGGCTTCTGTATACTGGCCATATCTAGAACCTTGCCTACTCTATAATGATCATATCTAAGAACCTTGCCTACTCTATAATGATCATATCAAAGAACCTTGGCTTCTGTATACTGACCATATCTAAGAACCTTGCTTACTCTATAATAATCATATCAAAGAACCTTGACTTCTGTATACTGGCCATATCTAAGAACCTTGCCTACTCTATAATAATCATATCTAAGAACCTTGGCTTCTGAATACTGGCCATATCTAAGAACCTTGTCTACTCTATCTAAGAACCTTGACTTCTGTATACTGGACATATCTAAGAACCTTGCCTACTCTATAATGATTTTATCTAAGAACCTTGACTTCTGTATACTGGCCATATCTAAGAACCTTGCCTACTCTATAATAATCATATCTAAAGACCTTGGCTTCTGTATACTGGACATATCTAAGAACCTTGTCTTCTCTATAATAATCATATCTAAGAACTTTGACTTCTGTATACTGGCCATATCTAAGAACCTTGCCTACTCTATAATAATCATATCTAAGAACCTTGGCTTCTGTATACTGGCCATATCTAAGAACCTTGCCTACTCTATAATGATTATATCTAAGAACCTTGCCTACTCTATAATGATCATATCATAGAACCTTTCCTGCTCTATACTTATCATATCTAAGCTTGACTTCTGTATACTGGCCATATATAAGAACCTTGTCTTCTCTATAATAATCATATCTAAGAACCTTGTCTTCCCTATACTGACCATATCTAAGAACCTTGCCTACTGTATAATAATCATATCTAAGAACCTTGGCTTCTGTATACTGGCCATATCTAAGAACCTTGCCTACTCTATAATAATCATATCTAAGAACCTTGCCTACTCTATAATGATCATATCAATGAATCTTGCCTACTCTATACTGGCCATATCTAAGAACCTTGTCTTCTCTATAATAATCATATCTAAGAACCTTGACTTCTGTATACTTTCCATATCTAAGAACCTTGTCTTCTCTATAATAATCATATCTAAGAACCTTGGCTTCTGTATACTGGCCATATCTAGAACCTTGCCTACTCTGTAATAATCATATCTAAGAACCTTGCCTACTCTATCATGATCATATCAAAGAACCTTGCCTACTCTATACTGGCCATATCTAAGAACCTTGTCTTCTCTATAATAATCATATCTAAGAACTTGGCTTCTGTATACTGGCCATATCTAGAACCTTGCCTACTCTATAATGATCATATCTAAGAACCTTGCCTACTCTATAATGATCATATCAAAGAACCTTGGCTTCTGTATACTGACCATATCTAAGAACCTTGCTTACTCTATAATAATCATATCAAAGAACCTTGACTTCTGTATACTGGCCATATCTAAGAACCTTGCCTACTCTATAATAATCATATCTAAGAACCTTGGCTTCTGAATACTGGCCATATCTAAGAACCTTGTCTACTCTATCTAAGAACCTTGACTTCTGTATACTGGACATATCTAAGAACCTTGCCTACTCTATAATGATTTTATCTAAGAACCTTGACTTCTGTATACTGGCCATATCTAAGAACCTTGCCTACTCTATAATAATCATATCTAAAGACCTTGGCTTCTGTATACTGGACATATCTAAGAACCTTGTCTTCTCTATAATAATCATATCTAAGAACTTTGACTTCTGTATACTGGCCATATCTAAGAACCTTGCCTACTCTATAATAATCATATCTAAGAACCTTGGCTTCTGTATACTGGCCATATCTAAGAACCTTGCCTACTCTATAATGATTATATCTAAGAACCTTGCCTACTCTATAATGATCATATCAAAGAACCTTTCCTGCTCTATACTTATCATATCTAAGCTTGACTTCTGTATACTGGCCATATATAAGAACCTTGTCTTCTCTATAATAATCATATCTAAGAACCTTGTCTTCCCTATACTGACCATATCTAAGAACCTTGCCTACTGTATAATAATCATATCTAAGAACCTTGCCTACTCTATAATGATCATATCAATGAATCTTGCCTACTCTATACTGGCCATATCTAAGAACCTTGTCTTCTCTATAATAATCATATCTAAGAACCTTGACTTCTGTATACTTTCCATATCTAAGAACCTTGTCTTCTCTATAATAATCATATCTAAGAACCTTGGCTTCTGTATACTGGCCATATCTAGAACCTTGCCTACTCTGTAATAATCATATCTAAGAACCTTGCCTACTCTATCATGATCATATCAAAGAACCTTGCCTACTCTATACTGGCCATATCTAAGAACCTTGTCTTCTCTATAATAATCATATCTAAGAACCTTGGCTTCTGTATACTGGCCATATCTAAGAACCTTGTCTTCACATATATGCAGTTGCCTTTATTATATTTGATATCATCCTACGTTTACCGTTTTATCCTGTGGATATGACTCATTGCATATTTTTTTTTATATCCCACAGTTAAGTGCAGTTGTGACGTTACAATGGTTTTTGTGTTAGTAAAATAAAGTGGAGTCCTATATAAAAACAGTGTAAAACACTGGCTGTGAAGTATAAAACATGGGATAAAAAGAATTTCCCAAGATTTGTAGTTGGATATGATTTACACCCAGCTTGTGTGTTTTTATCCCCTTGCCAAGGCTCAGGGATAAAACACACACAACTTGTTAGATAAAAATCGTATCCAACTACAAATCATGGGAGATCCTATATACATTTAATAGAATTGAAAATCTTGAACCTGCAGTTGTCAATAAGGTTTGAAAAGATGAGTTACAACAAAAATATCAGCATCTTCATTTAATCCAAAACATATATGAGATTAAGGTGCAAGTTCAACTTTGTGTTATACATTCATAGCGAAAAATAATTAAATTTAATTTCTAAATAAGCTTCTTGCAACCTTTTTTTCATTATACATGTATTAACCTAAAATTATATGAAATTTTCTATACATTATACATAACTACACAAAACACTCAAAAAAGTATGCTGTAATTGTATCACAACATGACGTCATAATGGGGGTATACTAACGGATTTGTAGAGGCTGATACTTCATGGGTTTGACACATGCTGCAGGAGCTATAGGCACAACACTATTATATAAATAATATATTCTTAGGTGACTGAATCAAGCATTTTTCTTCCTCAGTGCCCTTTTTAGTAATATACAATGAAAATACAAAATACCCAATACTAATAACAAAGCAGCACTGGTCCCACAATAGAACTTTGTGTTGTGACAGGTTAACTTTTAACTTTAGTAAGTACAATATCTATTTTTTATTGGAAATAAATTGTAAAAGCTTATCAGTCATAAATGTTCCATTCCTGGCCACTACAGTCACTTTCTGCAGAACATCATCTTTTATCAAGTACCCTTTTATTGCAATGCCATAGAAAAAATTTCAAGTGGCTCATGAAATTCTGGTGATTCATATATGAGAGCTGGCTTTTCAACTTCCTCAGTTTAGATTTGTTCTGTTCCACCATTTGTGTATTAACACCATCCAGCAATGGTATATTTTTTGCATGGTAGATTTTGGAGCAGGCTGCAAATGAAGAAATAGCATAATCACCAAGTGTCAACTGACAAAACATATAATATACTGGTACTTTCTTTCCATAATTCAAGCAGAGCAGACAGGGCAAAAACTATATACATTGTACTCCCTAATATTTTATTACAAGGGCATAAAACGTCAATGACTTACACTTGTGGTTTCTCCAATGCAAGTTGTCTACAGCAAAAGTAGTATTTTGAACAAATAAAGGGTCTCTGTTCAAGAAGTATGCATGTAGATTGCAGGCATTATCATATATCACAACAGAAGGTGCTGTTAATAAACAAGAGGCCCATGGGCCACATCGCTCACCTGTGCAACACTGGGCATGATAAAATCAGCTTAATGGAGTCATAATACAAAATATCGGGACAATGTGGCATACTGTGGAATCATTAAAATTCGTGGTGGCCAATTTCCGTAGATTACTTAAAATTTACAGGTAATTTCGTGTATTCTCTAATACCTTCCAAAAAGAAATTTTACTTTATAACCCTAATTTATTAATTCATGGAGGATGATTATTCTTGGATGAGAGGTACCCACGAAAATTGAGCCACCACGAAATCTAATGATTTCACAGTAATACATGTAGATCTTGTATAAAAAAACCCCCAATTTTCCCCCTTGATATTCTTATGTTTATAATCAAGCCCCTTTTCTAACAGGATAATTCTATAGTCATACTGGTATCACATGTTGAGCATTTCAGTTCTAAAAAGGATCCTAAACAATTGTTTATATATGGGATATAAACCTACATCAAACTCTGAACCCCTTGTGAGGCCAAAAATCTAAAGTCTAAATTTTTCTAAAGAATCAACAATATGTCAAAATGCTTGCATATAGGTAAAATCATATATGATAACATTTCAGTTTTTGTAAATAATTAAAATGTTTTCCTTTGTACAACTGGATCATGATTTTCACATCTTTGAATCTACACTACCTGAAGATGCTTTCCTGGCCTAATGATTCGTGAGAAGAAGATTTTTGAAATTTCACTTGAAAAAGGGTGTGGTCCTTAATTTTCACAATGGTTAATCCCCTTTGTCTAAGGCTGCTTTGTGCCAAGTTTGGTTGAAATTGGCCCTGTGATTCTGGAGAAGATGTTGAAAATGTGAAAAGTTTACAGATGGACAGATGGACGACAAACAAAATGTGATCAGAAAAAGCTCACTTGAGCTTTCAGCTCAGGTGAGCTAAAAACAGAATTTTTTAAATAATAAATAAGGTAAGAGTTCATGTGAAATATCATCTTCAAGAATTGTAAACTAGTTTTTATCCCATACGTGTGGTGTATACTACCGGTGTGATAAACCTTTGCTTTATCAAACGGGTGGTGCTTTATCAAATACTTCCGGTCCGAACTATTTTTGACACAGCCCCTCGCTTCAACGCTTCAGTGACCTATTTTCGAACACTTTCTAGTTTTTTCCATTTAGCTATATCTACTACCAAAAATTTATTTAAAATGGATTTTGTCGAAGATTTAAATTACAAATATAACTGTGAAGTTTATAAATCTGCAAATCACGTTAGCTATCAAGGAGTTCATTCTGACGACGCAATGCAAACAGAACGCTTTGTTTGTGTTTCTATACAAGAACTTACCGAAATAATGTCTCCCAAGACTTTTATTTCACCAGCAATAAGCATCCTTATTCAATATTTTCAACTTCGAATCATTATTTTGTATTATAAAACATCAACAACTGTTCCTCGTTCGAGTCAATTCAAACTAACGAGCATTCGCAACTTTGTGTATGTCAACAAACATGATTATTCAAGTCTTGTGATCAGTATTTCCATTTAATTTAGTGATTAAGCTCTAAGAAAAATTATTTAGAGATAAGCAATTATTTCAAGGTTTATTTCAGTGAAACTTTACATTAAAACAGTCATATTTATCTCCGAAATGACGTACTAAATTGTATTGCGCAAGGTCACAATAACCGCATAACACAATGTTGCATCATCGTTTAATCTTTGAAAAAATCAATTCGGGTCATATTAGGGGCTGTCTCAAAAGCTTCATGATATAAATCAAATTGTATGAGATAAATAGAACATCTATAATTGTATGATTTTATATTTGCTTTATCCAACTCGTTGAAATGGTTATATTCGCTCGGCAAGCCTCGCGAATATATACACCATTTCAACTCGTTGGATAAAGCAAATATAAAATCACACAATATAGATATCCTCTATATATATATATACAATACAAAAGCTTGAATTACCTATTGCATATGGATTAAATGTAAGAAGAAAAAAACAACTTGATTCTAGATTTCTTAATTCTACTTCGTCTGCCTTTCTTCATGGAATTGAATCTAAATATGTCAGTCTCAATAAATACACATACACACCTGTTAAAAATCTTGTTCGTATGAAGGTAAATGGAACATTGGGCGACTCGTTGTTTTCCATTATCTGGAATCCATAGCAAATTCCTTTAAAAAGATAAAAAAAAATTTCTCAATACATCTTTAGAAAATTGATGGTATATGTAAATGTTATTTTATACCTTCATAGAGGTAAAATCAGCTTCACACAGGGGTGGTACTCCCAAACAGTACTGGATTAAACTTTGTCTGTATTTCTTCTCCTTTATCACCACTCTCTCTTTGTGACTAGTATTGAAGAGAAGAAACAAAAAAATTATCATAGTAGTACTGAAAAATCACCAGATTCATCAGTAATTGCTTTATATGGTTTTCATTAACTCAATGCCTATTTAAAGACAATAAAATTTTATATTTTTTATTTAGAACCTACACTGACCAAATAAAGGTAACCTAATAAACTAAAACTATTTTCTGTCAATGCCCAAATGTAGCATTGAACATTCTAACGTCTTTAAGTGTATTGTGACAACATAATATATATTGAACTGTTTAAAAAAAACTGTGCTTTTATTAATTAAGGAATAACTGTTTTCCAATCATTAAATAATATAAAGGTTTATAGTGATACGTAAAATCAAGAAATTTGTAAAGTCTTGTAAATCTTTGCAATTTAACTTTGTTGTTTCAGTAATATAGATATTTGAACAATTAAAGGGACATAGTGATGCACAAATCCATAATTAGCAAATATCGAATTTTTACACAATTTCCACATTTTTTATATATCATATAAAAAGATGAACTTTTGAAAAATTATGGTGTTCAAAAGTAAATAAATCAACTTAAAAAGAGAAAAATAGAATTAAGCGTTGGGCCAACAGAAAAATATTGAGTTTTCCTTCCGCTTCATAGCCACGCAAGTGCATGGGAATGTAAATACTGCAGCGTGGCATACATCATGAGCCAGAAGCCTCTCATTGAAACATGATGTCTTCAAGACCTATATATTTATTAAGATCGAATAGCTTCAAATTCAAATTCTTTTTTTCAGTGTGTCAATCCCACTGTAACTATATTTAGACAGAAATTGCAATCACGTGGCCCTAAATCAATGTCCAAACCAACTTGGTTTGTTTACATGTGCAAATTCCAGATGAGTTTTAATGACTTGTAAATTGATAGGTGATGACTTATGATGCGTGAAACCTTCCGTATGATGAAATTTCGAGAAGCTCTTCTTATTTCCGTTGTCATAATCGAAAAGTAAAACATCTATTTTGAGTCACCACGCCACTTTAAATAACCATCAAAGACTGCAAATCAAATCACAGAAAAAGAGACATTTCTACTGTAAATCAACTTTTATTCGCTTGCGAGAAATATTCGCAAATTTTGTGACCTCCTTTAACTAGCAAATATTAATGCAAATTATTAATTGAATGCGAACCAATTATTTTGCTTCGTATTTGTAGAGAATATTTCTTGTCATGAAAATTAATTGCTGGGGATTGATTTCAAACTGAGAAATAGCGATATAAAATATGATACAAATAATAGTTCGTTTATAGTATTCTAATACATCTACAGCATTACAAACTGACTTTCCATAAAAATAAAAATGTATACTACTCCAACAATACATTCAAGGATTAATACCGGTATTTAACTCTGTGCTTGACACTTATTAGATACTTATCTTTCTTTCATCAAAGTTGTAGTCTTTTCAGCCTCATTAAATCTTTGCTATTGAACAAAAGATTTACGAAAAGCTAAGCTTGTAGCATCACAGACAATAGTGCTGGGTGATGGACCACAAATCTCACACAGGAATCCGAGATCATAGTCAATGTCCATTAAACTAAGAAATCCATACCACGAGTGTCTAAATTTGACATATGACATTCCATACTGATCTGCGTTGATTCCCATATCTGATAGTTCCTCCATCCAAGTATTGAAGTATGCATAGAGAGTGCATCTGAAAGCTATATGCGTGTTTTACTGTGTGTGTGTGTGTGTGTGTGTGTGTGTGTGTGTGTGTGTGCATATATATATACACACACACACACAGTAAAAAAGAAATAAGAAAAGAAATAAGAAATAAACAGCAATTAAAAAAGTTCACCGGGATAAGAAGTTGGTTGGTCAGATGATCAAATCCTGTGAAGCTCGAAGGGCTTCTCAGTAGATTTGATCATGTACCAACCAACTTCATATCCCGTGAACTTTTTAACAATGCTGTTTATTACTTATATTTACTTTTGAGAGAGACAAATCGTTCAGAACTGCTAAAATTACCGATATTTTATGTTTACAATAATCCAAGCGACAAGCGATAAGCATGTGCGGTTATCATTGTGACGTCACGGAAACGTTCACACAGAATTGAAAGTTTTCGCTATTCTATAGGTTCATATAAGGAAGCGTATACATGTGTATATATATACACACCTATAACATATATTTGTTTTTAGGGGTGTAGTATTTTTAAGAAATTATGATCCTTTAAATGGCAATTATCTACAACATGACATAATTATACAAAGATGCTTGAAACCAAGCTTGGTTGATACTGAACTAGTGACTAGTGCTTCCATAGAAATAAATCTACACTAAAAAAATCTAATTGATGCAAACAAAAGATGTTAAAACAATTTATTGCAGACTTTAGCTCATCAAAACAACATTTCATAGTTAGATCTCCAAATCCTATTCAAGATCTTAAAAGAAACAATATGTCAAACATATTTTACCTTGCATACAAGAAATGAAATGCCACAGATAGTCTCGAAGAATACTATGATGCATAAGGAAGGACCTCATGTTTAAGACAGGGACATCACCACCATCAAAGAACAAGATGTTTGTGCAAGAGGTACACTCTTACAAAAAACTGAAGTAAAGAATACAAAATTCAGGTTAAATTGCTTTACACAAATTTCCATAACTACATGTATTCACTATCATCTTCATAAATAAGCTTAAGATGATAACAACAATTGTTTGCCTATAATGTACATGATGTGCATGGAGAATTGTTAGTTACATATAGTTGTCATGTAGTGTAAGCATTTAATTAGTGAGTTTGTGCAGTATGCCAGTACTGTTCATCAGGACAAAACTGTATGTGAACTTATTTCTTTCCAAAAGCAAAAAATAAAGATGAGAATATCTTAACAACTAATATCTCAAACGATTTTGTCAATTATAATTAAAAAATCAGATTGTTTACATGCATGATTTGAACATAATTTATAAATACTAGCTTGTAATTTTATCTAGAATGGAGTTTGTCTCATTTGATATTAATAACTTAAACAAATAAAGGGATTAATAGATAAACATTGCTACCTGACACTTCATATACTTAATATTTGCAAAAAAGTGGCATAGACTGATTCCCTTGAAGGCTACAATCTGCTTCCAATTGGCTGCCACAATCACTACAAATATCACTGTCAAATGGAAGAAATTTTAGAACTCCATCTTCCTTAATGCAATGTGCCACAGGATCTAAAAATGTGGCTCGGAGAGCAACATCAAGCCTGAATTGTATGGATCTTTTTGAGAGAGTATGGTATATGAAAGTCTTAGTAGATGTCTCATCTTCCATACTTCTCATGAGTTTAAGATCAATATCAGGAACTGTGTCTGTAGTGGCCTTTTTTTATGTAGGAATGGATGTGGTTGGTATGGCAGCAGTGCGCTTTCTGACAAGTGAAGCACTAGCAGAGACTGTCACAACTCCTGGCATTATCCCACATAAAACTAGGCAATAGTCAGCTCCAAATGGTAATTCTACAAGATCTGCATTCTATTGTGAAAAAAATTAGATTATCTTTAAAATAATGAAAAGAAAAACAATCTAGAACCAATCACCAGGATAAGATAAAATTGTTTCATTGTATCCATAATTCATTATTATATGCTCATGAAAATATAAAAATGAATTCATTATTATATGCTCATGTAAATAACATGAATTTGATTATCAAGAAGCTTTTATTAAATTATACACTATATATTAAACTCTCTAGCCAGATCTAGATCAAAACAACAGCTAAAATTCTTTTAATGGATGATGGTACAAGGTACATGTATTCAAAAAAATGATGACTATATGCCAAATCTCTGTGTGCAAGAGTCACTGCTATTTGTATTTGCATAAAAACATTCAGCATAATATAATAAAAACCACAGATGGGTAGTGCCAAAAATTTCATATTGTGATATATCATGATTTTTTTAAAATAAAAAACATGATAATATAATATTACCGGTCACTAAGTCCACAATTGTATATTGAGATTTTTACACACAATTTTTATTACAATTTCATTTGAATTTCCATAACATTTTTACAAATTTGCTATAAAAACATAACTTTACATCTTAAATTTTTATCTATATGATATAAAGCATGTTTGGATGTTTAACTGTTTTCAATATTTTTTTTACTTGAATAGTGTTCATTATCTCCATATATTTCACTGTAATTGTTACATAATACATGTAGTTTAAACAAACTAAAGGTACTATGAGCAAGCAGGGGGTATTATAAATGAATACATACCAGGAATTTATGATGTACCAAATACTTGTATTTTTGTCTACGCATTATGATACGCATCATGCAATAAAAAATCACAATATAACGGTTAACCATGCAATAAAATTGCACATTTGGTTGAGGTATACATGTATCATTGAAAATTTCACCCCTCAAAAACCTTGGTTTTCTTGGAGTGAAAACTTTCAATGATATCCCCAACTACATGCAGTATTGTTATAATATCGATTCCCACCTCTGTTAATTTCTTTCAATATGTAAAGAACACTTCTCAAGCATAAATTCCTTAGATCTGTGTTCACTTCTTATGTTAGATATTGTTTGTATCATGTTTATAAGTTTTGAAAAATTTATGAAAATGATAATTTGTATAACACAACAAATGATTTTGAGAAAAACTATAGTTTATGCCTTGCCAGGTATTTTAAATTTCAAGTTCAATTATCAAAGAAGTTCATTCATAATGAATATATTTTTTTTAAAGCAATTTAATTTTTAAAATGAAAATATTTCATTTGATTCAAATTGTATGAGAATGGAAACGGCTTACATACAGGTACAATTGCCAACTGGCTAATTCATATAAGTTGATACATGTAAATGTATCTATATACATGTACATGTATATTCAATAAAATAATTAATGTTTTCATTTAGAAGTCAGGGTGATATAATTTTTTCTATTATTATAGAATGTAAAGATTTTATAGTGCCTACTTGTTATATTGCTTTTACCCACATCCTCATATCACTATAAATCTTATAAATTATTAATGTTGAAAATTATGAATATACGTATTCACAAAAGAAACAGATCAATTTTCTTGAAGTTCACATAAATACCTCTTTCAGTCCCTCTGTCTCTTTTTTGCCATATGAATGCTCTGAAAATTAAATCTAAATCTAAATCTAATGGACATTTTGTAAAAGTTTGTGTGAAAAAAAACCCCATAATCTTCTGTATATTCCTTATTAAACGCAAGGAATTTATTATCATGTAATTTCACGAGAAGCATCACTCGCGAAATAAGATTACTCGCTTTTATTGATATGGCACTGAAATCCATGTCAATTGTCTTGAAAACCCGTCCACTCGCGAATTCTTGCATTACATTTAAATTCTCATAATGAAAGATCTAACATAAATAAAGATAAAAAAAAAATACAGTAATACATGCTTATAATGAAAAGCCAGAGGGTTGATTTTGCTTTGTTACAAGCGTGATTCGATCATTATATCCATTCAGTTCACAATATACATGTATTTTGAACTCGAGAGGAATTAAAATCACTTTGCTGTATGCATCAATTCATTACATGCATGTTTTACTATGTGTTTAAGAGATAGTTTCAATCAGTTTCACTGCAAAGGGGTTACTGACCTGAGAAGTACACATCTGGGGAAATATCATCAAATTCATCAGTGAACTTTTCAACCATTTTAACATGCATACATCTCGTTTCTGAGAAGTCTGAAATTTAAAAATGAAGTGTTTCAATCAGGTACAAATATCTATTATATATTACATGATATTATTAAAACACTTTCTTAAACAAGATGGTGCAAATCTTAATGCCAGTATGAAACAATATATTAAATACACAACAAATATAAATATACATGCATTTGCAATGCCCAGAGATATGTAGTAAATTGACAATTGAAGTTATATGATTTTAATTCATTTTTTCATTACCACCAACTTTTCATCCTTTAAATTAAGATATATAGTGTTCTTAATTGTTTAAAAGAATTCAACTAAAAAAATAAATACATGTAAATTTTAAAAAACCCATAGAAAATGAAAGTTTTCAAATAATGAGTACCAAATGGAACTGCAAAATATTGATGAGACAAAACATAATCTTTGAGGTCTACCAAGATCTGAAGATTGCATCTTCACTAGCCAAAGGTTTCTGATCCACATAGCTCCTCACGAACCCTTGGCATATCGTGCTATCAAAAGTCGAGATTTTTTTCGTAACATGATCTCCTATCCTATTTTTAAATTGGCCAAAATAATGAAAGATGCTGTACTTTAAAAAAAACGTTCCGGGTGCAGAAATGGCAGCCTCTATAGGCATTGATATTGACAAATTGGTAGAATATTTTAATGCCCAGTGTATTCAATAAATAGTAATGAAGTGAAATGTTACATTTAGATCGAACTCATTTGAAGGGTGTAAGACTGGGGGTGGTAAATCCTCAATCTCTGTTGATACACAATCAGGTGTACTTATTATTGCACCATTGAATGATATATGTATCATGAAGGCTCTAACAGAAAGACTAGAAAAATAAGGGTTTTGAGCTATTCATGTTAGAGACACTAGTGAATAAAATATCGACTTCTGATAGCAAGATATGCCAAGGGTTCGTGAGAAGTGGTGCAGATCAGAAACCCTTGGCTAGCAAAGATGCCAAGATTGTAGCTGCATTACAAAATAATTGCTGAAGAGATATACATGTACTCTATTATATACTTCTAACATATTAATAGATGGATACACAATTTTGGCATCACCTGGTCAGTAGAAATCAATACATGTACAGTATTACATTTGAAACAGAAATCTAAAACAAACAGATCATCCAATGACAGAATAGGCTTTCAATCCAGTTGGATTATATTTAAAATATAACATATTTAACCTTCATATGAAGTAAGTAGATTTGCAGACAATGCATCCACATATTCTGCATGAACTGGATTACAGGAGCAGAAGCAAATCCATCGAGTCTCTCCTTCAAATTTGACTGCTTTCCTTCTAACAGTTTGTATCTGATGCTTCTGAAAAATCAATCTTCATTACCAAATTCTCAAATTTATGGGCGATTCTCAAAATTACTTTCCATATGGTGGCTTATTTCTGTCAAGTTGACATAAATATCTGACAAGTCAACATAAAGATCTGACAAATCAACATGCATAAAAATGTCTCGGACATACATATATATTTTTTGATAAAGTAAGAACAGAAAATCAATATCTTCTACTGGTTTTCCAAAGTTAAAATATATCTTTAAATGCAAGAATATTAATGCATACCTCAAGTTCCTTTGTTGTTTCATCAAAATCAGCCAGAGCAAATACAGTCATGTTGCCATTGCACGGACAAAAATACTGTGATTCAACAATTCCAAGACAATAAAGTTTGAAACTGTTCTCAATAGGAATACTGCAGGATGCTGCAGAAACTTCTTCCATGGTCTGAGGAACTTCATTTGGATTAAAAATATATAAGCAACAACTAATTAATGTAAATATAATGCAAATTTTTTTTTTTTTTTTTTTAAATTTCAATCTTATTTGAGAAAAAAAAATACCATGTCTTCATTGAATATGGACAATGAAGCTGATTTCTTGACATATTTAACAGAACTGCTTGCAGCACAAACATTGCTTTTCCTCCTTAACTTTGGTGGTATTTTATTCAAGTCATATTTTAGAAATCCTGGTGCTTGCACTATATTGAGGGCAAGTGATGGTTTCTGCAAAATATATACATGTACACACACACACACACACACACACACACACACACACACACACACACGTAAATAAATGCATACATGAATACATCAATGATTGTATTGATCCACCCTCTTTAAATTACGATTTCAATCTGTATTAGGCATTGATGTTTACTCTAAATATTACTGTATAAAAATACTTTCAAGTCAACTAAAGGTTGTGAAATATTATTTTTCTATTGTTGTTCATTCTTTCTGTTTTTCTTACCTTTCTTGACATATTAGGCAATGATTTTGTTTTCACCACTTTCTAGTAACAAATGTCTTCTAGACCCTTGATCGTCTTAACAGTTTTTCTCTGAAAGGTCTTGAAATTAATAAATTAAAAAATAAAATTCCATACAATTTCATTCATTAATGGTGTTTGGATCATCAGGAAAATGAAAAACAAGTTGTACGGCAAAGTGTATTTCTCAGAAATTAATTACAATAAAAAAGGGTCAAGAATTTTTTTTTTACTAAATGGAGAAAAATCATTAATATTGACACACAGTATTCACATACACTTATAAAAAAATAGGCCCACATAGCCCTACCAAAAACATTTAAATGTTATTAGTAACCCTGCTGCAATGTGTATGTACTATAACATGACAAAAATCATACAGTATTCAACCTGTCCTAACAACAGAGTATTCATAACAAACAGAGCTCTGAGAGCTGTGGCCCTTTTCACAAAAAATCTTACGACCAAGATAAAAATTTCACAACTCTGTAAGTTTTCGTTTAATAGAGATTTTAATATTTTTTTTCTAAAATATTATTTACAATATTGTCAAAAGTAAAAGTAAAATAAGAGTTTTTGTGATATTTTAAAGTGTAGATACTTTTTGAAGAAAAAGAAAATATTGTCTTTAGTCGTAAGATTTTTTCGTGAAAAGGGCCACTGAACAATACAGACTCTTTTTGGTGAGAAAAACACTTAAAATAACAAGAATTACCTGACATCATCTTATAATAGAAATATGTTACCATAGCAGTTGCTAGAACAGCATCGATCAAAACTTACACATCAAATGGCCTAGTAAATACCAACTTACATGACTGATTTAATATCACAAGTATGCTTATTTCCCTGACAAGTAAAAAAAGAATTGTTACACCAATGACACCTTTAAGTGACCGCTTACTTACCCTAAACAGGTTGGGATCACTCGCCAAAATGGGATATAATGCCTAGACAGACATCTCAACAACACCTCAGCCCGTGACGGGTGACACCTCGGCCCTGACAGGTCGACCCAAATTTATTGACACGTCAGCCCATATAAAAGACATCTCGGCCCAAGCAAAATTTTTTTGATAGAAAAAATTAATCCAGTGTCTGAATTGATGTTATTTTTATATATAAATCACAATGGGGAGAGGATATTTCTTTTAGTCCTTAACTTGTAACTCTCTCGAATGGAAATGCGCAATGTGAAGGCTTAGTTATACTGTATTTCATTAACGTACGTTGTAAGAATCATTTCTTACGGTTTAATAAATTCATCTCTATTAAAATTAAAAGTATGTTATATCATTTTGCACTGTTTTTCGTATTGGATAGGTCATTTATCGGTGAAAAGGAATGGACTAGGCCTAAAAAAAATATTTTTTAGCTAGGGGGGGTTAAAGAGAGAATTTTAAAAAAATGTAGCTTTATGAATATTCTTAATGTTATCGTCACCAGTATGGGACACACCTGACACTCTTAAGGATGCCTGGGGAAATTTCTTTTTATAATAACGAAAACATTTAATTGATCGTTTTCTGTTAAGTTTTTTTCAATAAATATTTTATTTAAGTCATGAATTCCGAGGTGTCTGACATATAATAGCCCGTCTGGGGGATATCCCAAAACTTTTTAAAATTATTCCTTTATAAGTATCTTGATGCGGATATATGATATTTATTGTCTTCATAAAATATTTCATTTTTTATGAATTTTTAGAGATATCCAATTTGGGATATTATATCCCAAACGGGCTATTTTATCTCACTTGAGCGAGTAGTCCCAACCTGCTAAAGATGAACTATTATTTTTCACCTTTTAAAGATGCAATCTTGGCATATCATGGGCATTACATTTGCAAAAATAATCAACAGGATTTTGAGCTCCTAGCTTGTTGTCAGATCTACAGGATTTTAAAGTAGAGCTACCATCATTAGCCAATGAGGGTTCGCTTAACAAAATAAGGTTAGTGAGCAGCCAATCAGATCAAGGTCCATATCGAGGTTCTTAAATCCTGTATGATACTACTATTATACCTCAACCCAATTGAAAATAACCCGAACCCGATTGAAAACGAAATGAATCAATTGTGTTTAGGATTCGAGCTAATCAAGTTTGCTGCTTCTTGTATAAATGGATTTATCTTTAGGGATAAATTCCAATAGCTACGGTGAACTGTCAGGGGCTAGCAACTTTTAACCAACGTCAAGATGTTTTAAATTATTATAAACAAAAGCAATATTCTATTATTTATATGCAGGATACACATTTTACACTTGAGAAATAACCATTTATTGAATCCCAGTGGGATACAAATGCGTTTTTAATTCATACTTGTCAAATACAAGATGTGTTTGCATACGTTGTAACAAACATGTTGAGTTCAAAATCCTCAGAGAGAAAAAAAGGACACAGATGGTAACTCACTTGCATTGGATTTAAATTCGACAATGATTTATAGTATGTGGTGAATTTAATATAACTCTAAATCCGTTGCTGGATACATGTATGTGTAATTACACTAGAATTAATAACCCTTAGGCTCGTTGTAAAGTTTTAGAAATTATGGAAGATTTGCAACTTCTTTATTATAAAGTTCTAAATCCGGATAAAAAAGCTTACACATGTTGAAAAAAAATCCATTGAAACAAGGCGGTCTTGATTTTTTTTCTTTTTTCTAATAGTCTGTCAAAACTTGAAAACTGTTATATTAAACCCGGTTACAGGTTTGATCACTCCATTGTTTTGCTTAAGTTAAAATTTAATCCCTTCAACAAAGGGTGTGGGCTTTGGTAGTTTAACAATACTCTTTTGTCGAACAAAGAATATGTGGTAAAAGTTAAAGAAACCAGTCAGTTTGTAGTCAATATCTAGACAATATAGAGAGTTGTGATTTTCAGTGGAAAAGTAGTATTGATAAAGTTTGTTTAGGTGCCAAATATGGAAATAAGAGGGCGGAGGGAACTAATTTTTTATTCAACATATAGAAAAACGTCAGAAACAGCACTGAAATAAATCTGGTTTGGAAAATCTACGCAATGACAAGTTACTTGGGCATATGATAAGGTATCGTGCCCGTTAGATAGAGGAAGGTGAAAAACCTTCAAAGTATTTTTGCAATTTGAAATCTAGGAATTGCTTAAACAAAACAATAAAAAAAAATGAAGTAGAGGGTATTGAAATGGTATATGAACAAGAAGAAATACAACAATATGTACTATGAAAATTTATATGCAAATGTAGACATGAATGATTTAGATAATATTATTTTTGATTACAATTCACCTAAGGTAGAAAATGAGTTATCAAATGGTCTTGAAGAAGTCATTTTAGTAAAAGAATTATTAAATGTCATAAAACATGAAAAACAAAAAATCTCCTGGAAATGGTGGGTACACTACTGAATGTTTTAAATTTTTTGGGAAAGATATTAAAAGTGTTGTTGTACGAGCCATTAAATGTAACTATATTTTAAAAACGGAACTTTCCATCTCACAGAGACCCTTTTATAACCCTTTTTGAAACGTGTAGAGGACTCACGTTTTTAATTTTTTAAAGTAATGTAATTCTTATCACTGTTTAGACTACTTTTAATCATATTTTACGCCTGTTTATTGCCTATCTTAATAATGTATTTTAATTGTACATCATACACTAATTTTATGTTAAGCTTTTTTAATAGTAATTTATATTGTATCTAGTGCTATATAAATTTTATGATAATGATAATAATATGTCTGATTATTAAACTTAAACATTTCATTCCCTTAAGATCGTCACAAACTTTGTCAATTCTTTGCAGATATATTATGTTTATGAAGTTTTGTAAATCATTCTTTGTCTTAAGTTTAGCCTACGGCTATTCGAAGTAAGTAACATATATATTTGAAATCATAGTTTTCTATCAGACTGATTGATATGACCCCTTCTAATTTTTGGTTGAAAGAATGAGAAGCAAGACAACCAATACTCTTAATGAGAGTTTTCGTCATTGATTAAGCTGCTTAATCTACTGGTATGTAAATTTAATTTTGCTTTGTTTTATCCTAATGCTTTCGAAGACATTTCTGATATCGAGTATTAGATAGAATAAAAACTTGTTTCAAAGGTTAATCGGGAATTGCCATCATGTTCTTGTACAGTAAAATTACAAAGCTTTGCATCATAAAATGACATACCTTTTAACGAGTCTCTCAAAATGAAAGAGAGTCATTTTGAAACAGAAAAAACTATATTTTTTCTAGATGTTTATTTTTTCAATCTTCAAAAATTCTTATATATATATTTATTTGTATTGTTACACACTTGTCTCTGAGCAATCACATCCTTCATATCTATGTTTTTACCTAAAAGCCTTTGTGTTGTAATTTACATTTTGTAGATGTAAATATATCTACGCCAATATCATGTTTTCAGGAAACAAACAATACTTATCCTGTTTTTCATCAATGCTTTTTAGAATTCTGTATTCTAATAATTTTTTATTAGTTTTTGTTTTGCGTAAACTATTTTAATAAATAAGAACAAATTTGAAGTATTCAAAATTGTCAACTTGCATGGAAAGCTTTTTTTTTTTAAACTAACTTTGTTTTAAAAAAACATTCATTGGATTGTTCATTGGTTACTACATAAAAACCTCACTCGTGCAATTAGTTCACATGTCAACTCTTCGACTCCTTTGTTACATTATTTCTATTTCAGATTTTATTTTATATTTCTTTCGACCTTTCTTTAGTCGAAATCCGCTGTGTTCAGCATACCATACTTTGACTTCATCCAATGTTTGTAGAAGATCCATTCCACGGGTTTCCGGTAGATACAATGCTATGATCGTGACGATAAAACACATACTGGCGAATATTGTCCCAGGAGCCCAAGGTATGTGTAAAGCCTGATGGTAAAGATACAGGTAAACGATTTTTATTCAATAATTTCTTTAAACGGAATAAAACTATTTTTCAAAGATGAAAATTAACGGAGATGCCCTTTGAAATTATTGTTATAGGAATAAAAAATGCATGTGCTTGAAAAAAAATCATACATAACAAGAAACAAATAACTTCTTTCACATATTGTTGATTAAAACGAATTTAAGGTGAAATGTCCCTCTGTTATTAATTTTACCATATATATTAAACATTCTTTATATTGATTCTCATCAAAGTCAATATCAGTAGATTCAAATGACAGAAAGTTGAAGTGATGAAGTGCTGCTAGTTTTTAAAAAAGTTTATACATGTAGTATGTCTAATGATATCAAGAAAATTAGACATATTGAAAAGAAATAGCAAAAATTTTACCATCGGAGCATAGAGTAAAAAAATTGAATGTATATGAAAATAATATATATTTATATAAATTGTCAATATTATGAAGCGTTGTTTTTTTTAAGTTCAGAAAAGCACTTTGTTTTAAGTTCGTAACAAAAACTGATTCAATTAACAAGAGTTATTATCATTAGTCATGAAATATTGAAAGTCTTACGTACAGTGTATGATAAATTGTCATAGTTTCTAATTTTACTGAAAAGGTTTTCTGTTTTCAAATTTGGTTAAGATAATAGTAAATTGGATCCATGTGTAGAAATTAAACAAAAGGAGTTTAAATGAATGAGTTTTCAGTAATTTCATGGTATGATTTCAATATTGGGATATTAATCTAATCTTGAATAAAGAATATATTGGGTTTTTTAAAATTTGTTTTCCCTTATCTGCTATCTCAGAATGGAAACCCCTTATTCAATTTGAGAGATTGGAAATGTTATAGATTCAAATGATGCTAACCAAATCTAGAGTTTGCAATTGTCTTCGTAATATTTTTCCCAATTATTATACATTAAAAGAGAAATGAAAATAAATCCTTCCAAAGATTATCTGGTCTAAAGCATCAAACACGTATTGTTCATGCACTGTACTATTACATACAATTTAGTTATATTGGGGAAAAATCCATAAGGGGATGGGGGATATAGATGTTGCTCATAAAATTTGATCAATATGAATGGTTTCTTGTAATTTTTGTAAAAGTTTTCTATACTGGTACATCTTTGCTAACCCAACCCTTGGTAGCTTTCATTACAAAAACTCGGTAACAAGCTATGTTTTATGATTGGTTGCAGCTGCAAGTAGCTGATCCAATCGCAACTTGTAAAACGTGGCGTTACTTCAAAAGAAACACAGGTGTGATTTTTGTGAAACATTCGGTGCTTATAACAAGCTGCTCGATTACACATTGCAATGCCTCCCCAACGATGGCCGAACCAAATTTTGCCTCATGATACATGTATTGCTTTTAGAGGTTCGATACCTGGTTTTATAACACGAATGCTTTCATATAACAGCGACCTTTTACTCTCGGTACAGGTTCCTACAAAACACCAAATAAAACTTCCTTGCTTTCTCTAGATTATATCTTAATTCGTATTTATTGGTATCGTAAATTCTGTTCCGATACTCGCCAGTCAACATGTTTTCAAGTAATAGTTTTGTGTCGTAGCGTGTATATAACTCGTTGTTTCATTCGATTAAAATGTGAGTTTTTAAGAGGCGCAACTTAAAAAATTCGCTAGATAGCGTCACCGAGTCACCGAGTTTTTCTAATGAGATCTGCCAAGGGTTTATGGGGAGTGGAGTGGACCGAAAACCCTTCGCTAGAAAAGATGATACTGGTATGCCTCCTGCTAAAATTTGTGATTCAGTTAGTTCCGTTCAATTTTTTTTCTTAATGTGAATTTAATTAAATGACGCCTTCCAACATAAATTGGGGCTAAGCACCGCCTCCCTTGTTGGTAAATGCCTTACTTATTGTGAGTGAAGAGAACCAAAGTGAGATTATTTTCTACAGGAGTTATCTATCCTATCAGAGGGATATTCCACCTTAATCAGATTTTTTGTAATGTTTATATTCAGCTGTGAATTTGCAAAAGCGAACATTCTGTTCTAAAGGAAGCTGCACTTCGCCATAAATATTTTTAAGGAAAAAAGAGTTAAACTTTATACGTTAACAGCAACCAATATGCATGAAAAAATCTTCGTCAAACAAATAAATACGTGATTAGTCCTTAATTTGTTTTTGTTTTGTTTTTTACTTGGCACTTGTTTAGTCTGTTAACAAAAATATTAACAGAGTTTACCAAAAGTCCAGCAAATGGAGATATCATGGCACCAATTCTGGAGAATGTTGAGCACATTCCGATTCCGACATTTCTTAAATAGAAAAACAAAATCTAGTAACCTGTTTTCATAATACAGGAAATCACTCAGTTAATCTTCATTTGGAATCTGTTTACCTTAAGTTTGTGGGGAAAAGTTCAGGTGTAAATAAAAACAAAACACTGAACGACCCTGTCACCGACATTTTCCCTGCAAACGTTGCTATTATGGAGAGCAGTTTAAGAGTTGCATCTCCTCCTGTTGAAAAGAATTTCCAAGTTATTAACATTATTTATGTATTAAAAAGATGAATCATGAATTTATGATTTACCTGAATAGTAATTCAACAGAGTCGCAAGTGCCAATGATGACCCTGTTATGGTATGGAAAAAGATTGTAGATGTTCGCCTTCCAAATCTGTAAAAAAAAAAAAAAAAAAAAAAAAGTTGTATATTTGTATCAATGAATTAAAAAAAAAGTTTAATAAACTTATAAAAAATAGAAAACATTCAAATAAACTATAATTGAATTTTGCCTGTCAGTGATGAGTAATTATTGTGAAATTAATTATAATCATCCTACTTTTATTTTCGATAGAACAACTCAAAAATGAGAGTAAGGTGGTGGACATGCTCTGGCAGATCAAAGTAAGATGGAGTTTACTTGCAATTGCAATAAAATAATAATGGATAATATGTAAAGAGTGAATATATTTACCGGGAACTTATTAAGAATGTATTTAAAGTAAACATAGAAATTAAGATGTTGAATGAAATAAAATTAGCCAATTCGTTTCTTGAATGTGCGATTTTAATTTTTGTAAACCGAACTTTCCAGAATGGGGTACCAAGAATGCAGGTTGACTAAAAGGTTGACTAATAAACATAATGGCAAAACGTGTAGAGCGGGCACATCGTGCATCGGGCAGAAACCTTGGATCGTATGACTTTGGTTTAAAATATACAAATTATTATGCATGCACTCGCGTTGCTAGATTACATATTTTTTAATTGTAATAAACCGTTTTTATAATAATTTGGGAGCCCTAAACAGATTGTGTTGATAGCTTTACGCCTATATGAATAAAGGATGTACGCGAAATGGAGACGTTGCATTCTCCTCTCCCCCCCACCCCCCCCCCCCCCCCCACCCATTCATTTTTTGTAAACATCTGAAATTTTATTTGGGAGAATGTTAAAATCTATAGAGAAATTTGAAAAAAGAACAAAAATCAACGCACCTTCCTCCCCGTTTCGACATTAATGTTTTGACATTAAAATCATTTTGCTTACATCTGCGACTGAGGGCTGATATTAAATACAGCAGATTATGCATAAAAGAAAAATAATTTCAAATGCAACTATAGACTGCATACGGGACAAACAATCAAAAGCAGAAAACGTTTGTAATATTTACCAGCCACAATTTATGTTCCCCTTACCCCCAGGTTGCATGCTACCAAATTTAAAACAGATGGCCATTTAGTTTTCAAAAAGAAGTTAAAAATGTTCAATTGTTGACACACGACGCACGTCAACGACAGACGAAAGTCAATTGCAATAGCTCACCTGAGTGACTTGGGTGTAATTTAAAAAAAAAATGATTCAACATAGAACCTATTTAAGTGTAAAGTATTATTTTACGTGCTTGCTTGTGATATAATCAACACGTTAATTTAAAAATAATTTGGTTTCGCCCTCTGATAACGAAGACGTATATAAAACGGGCATGAATATTTCCCTTTATACAGTATATTCTGATGTGTGTTTACGTTTAGTGTTATTCTTTTCGCATTCGCTATACTGCATACGACATAAACATTTAAGAAAACATATTCAAACGTAACTTGCCTGTTAAGCATGAAGAATTCTAGCGCAAAAGATATGTATTCCACACAAGCCATCAAGAAAAAATTGAGGAAACGATTTCCCGCTAGGGAAGTGGCGGTCAGTGTCAAACCAAAGTAGGTTAGCGTATTAGTTATCCTAAAAATAGTCAAAATAATTATTTTAAAACGAAAGGTTTCGTCATTTTTCTCTAATTATAATCTCTTAATGTGTTAAATCCTTTCTTAACTATGTATTAATATATTTCATTATCATGTAGCCAGAACATGTACGAAATTAGCAAACGATATAATTGTTACTTTTTGCACATCTTTTCTTTTCTTCACTCAATGGTAAAAATCAAGTAAACTAAGTACTAAATTAAATTCGTATGCTTTGGGTTGTAAATGTGAACGCAATATTACCATTTACAAAGCGTCAACTACATGTACCTCGACCAACAAAAATACAAATTGTTACGATTTTATAACTTAAATTCTAGTTAAAAATGAAATATTCCAATTATTTCTTCCATAAACTATTTATGCCTATTTTGATATATGGATGGACTAATATTTTGTTTAAAGTTAGCTTGATAATTATTCAAATTTCTTAAATATACCATGTAAAACACATCAGAATCGTTATGAGAAAAACAGATTTGTTCTGTAGGATAGTCAGTATGGAATATTTCTCTACAATGAGGGATTTGTCAACATTTTCCAAAAGAGATTCCTCCACGTCAGGTTTGTCTGTTTTGGAAATTTTCATTTTCCTTGTGATGTTTTTCTTTAATTCTTCATAATTTAATTTGTTCCACTTTGCTACTTTGTGTAATATTCTGTCGACTTCTTTTGTTTTTCCGTTGACAATCAGCCATCTTAATGATTCGTCTTGAACCCTGCAAATAATTATATCACTATAATCACTAAGTGAAACTTCTGGGAAGGATTTTCGCCTTATAAATTCTTAATTGTCGGACATCAATCGAAAATGTAAACTAAATTGTACAGTAATCCCCTAGTCTATTATAACAGCTGTAACTACACAGCTATAATGTTACAGTAGTCATAGCAAAAACAGGTCATAAATTTGCAGAAAATGATGAATGTCTAGATACGTATCGTCACATAAATTAAAACTTGATCTAAAGGCAGAATCGTTCATCTGCGTTTGGTTACATTTGGCGAGGTGGTTTTTTAGACAAGAGGCCACCAGGCCATAACGTTCACCTGAGTACAATAGCCCATACACAAGCTTGTCGAGGAGTCTCAAACATGCATTTAATTAAGTTTCATTCTGGAGTAACAAACATTTTTAAAAAAATATTGTAATGGCGATCACCTCTCTGCCTGAAATCTATCTAAAAGGACTATGAAACCTATAATTTTGGCAAAAAACTTTAAAATCATAATAGAGTGCATGACCTGATAATGGCTGATATTAAAAAGGTCTAAGACTCTGATAGGAAATAATTTTCCCATATTTGTTAACTTTCAAGATAGGTTTATGTGTATGTTTTCATAGATAAACTAAAACAAGATGGCTAGAATACATGTTTTATTTAAAACAACCTCTCATCCCCAATCCCCAGGTGCCAGACAGAAACTTTCTCCGTTTAAATGGGGCAATAAAACGACAAATTAAAACCCTTCACATATCCCAGCATTTCAATATCCAACCAGTGTTACTGCATCACCTTCTGGCATTTATACCCGAATCATTTTACATCACTTATCAGTGAATTTTGCTAACCAATTATTACTTTACTATTAAAAAGTCTATTTGTTTAATTAGAAAGTTCAAAAACTGTTTTGGCTGTTTTGTTTTAAATAATAAAAAGACTTGTATAACTCTTTTAATCATACAACTTCTTAGTTACATTATTTTTAATGATTAATTACTAAATATGAGCAAGCAAGGTAAGATAACTCCATTATGAACAAGCAAGGAAAGATTACTCTATTAACTGGTAACCCCCCTCCCTCCCCTTTTCGAACTCTTTCCACGCCTTTGAACGCTTTCACAATACCTTAACATTGATAGACAGCTTTATTCTGTCTCTTTTCTAAATATGTGAATTTACTTATAATTTTCTTTCACTGAAATTCCAGAGCAGAATAAAATGATAAGACATATATCCCCTAGCCATTACCCTTGCCTTACATGAAGGTGACATGAAATATAATCAAATATGATAGCTTGTTTTTTTTCTTCTAAATATGCAGTTAAATTCTATTCTATGTCAGTAGACATTTTTAAACATTATTTACATTAATATTATATGACCATTTTTGGCCACACCCAACCATATACACTATATGACTGCTTTGGCCCCGCTCTAGATTCAAAATCCCTATCTTTGGAGACACAAAATTTACAATTTTGGTAGAGAGCTTTATTTTCTTTCTTAAAATGCAGTCAGTTTTTATTTAGTGTCAGCAGAAGTAAAGAAAACAATTTTTTAACATTAAATGCTTTAACACTAAATGACCATTTTAGCCCCACCCTAGAGTCAGAACCCCTACCTCGGGGGACAGGAAATTTACAATTTTGGTAGAGGGATTCCATGTTTATAACATTAGGAATTCAGTGTGGGAGTAGAGATATGATTTTTAAACATTAACTGCATTGACACTGTATGACCATGCATCCCCCCCAAGAGTCAAAACATACCCATACCCCGGGGGACAATATATTTACAGTTTTGGTAGAGGGCTTTCTGGTCTACACAATTATGAATTCAGTTTTTCTTACAGATGTGTGGAAGTAGAGAAGATTTTTAAACATTATATGCATTAACACTATATGGCCATATTGGCCGGTGTAAAGCAGAATAATGACCCCCGTAGAATAATGACCGGGGGTCATTTTTCGACGTAGAATAATGACGGGGAAGTCATTATTCTACGTAGAAAAATGACACTTTGCCTGAAGAATAAGTGTAATTTTCATAAAATTGAGCACACTCTACGTGAAGAAAAGTGACCCCTGTAGAATTATGACCCCCTTATCATTTTAAGTTTTTCAGCATCATTTCTTTGTTATTTGTGAAAAAGTCTTTACAATATTGTAATTTTTACTTCAGTAAACAGAAAGTAACAGAAAATATAATTCGTATTCAATAAACTTAATATTAAAGGGTATATCTTAGAAATAAAAAACCTTTCCGTTATAACAAGATACTGACATATTGTACCGGAGTATAGTTTTCATCTTAACGAGTTACATGTACTCGTACATGTATCTCATTATTTCGAGTGAAAACACATTAAAAATATTTTCGAGATACAAGTAACTAAATAACAAAATTCTGTTTATTGGCGATGAACGAGTAGACTCCATTGTTCAGGAATAAACTATATTTGCATTGACGTTTATAATTTTTCCCTACTACGAACTAGAGTATGCAAGTGCAGCACACAGAACTAATGATGGAACCAAAATTATGAAACGTTTACTCAAGTTTTAGGAATTATTACTCGAATGATCCATCTATTAAATTTTAAAGCTCTAAAATACCTTGTTCGCAGTCAAAACTAGATGCTGTCATTAGACAGTAATACCCGCACCAAGTTTTTGCCTCTAAATAACACTCTCTTGTACTAGTTTTAGTCAAAAAGAAAGCCACATGCAATATGTTACAATTAAATGATCTTTGTCTGAAGTTACGTACACAACACAGGTGTACAGGTTGCATCGGGTACTAGTTTTACCCAGCTCTTTGGTTAGATGGGTTTCACGTGGTGTACATGCATATGTTTTCTTGATATGCAGAATAGGATTAATTAACATGAATAAACGTTTCTTTTGTGGTGATCAGCTAAAGGAATTCGTATTGTGCTAATTGGATTATCATTATGATGTTGACCAATATAGGTAAGTATAATACATGTAGTAGCGCAATATTATGAGACACCGGTATACAAAACAGTTAAGTTTTACTTCCACTTTCTAAAATGTGATCTCCATTTGGCAGCATACTGCATCATCATCTGTATTTAAATAAGCTTATCTACAGTTTCTGTCATTTTAATTGCAGAATTTTTTGATTTTTTCATTTGTCAGACTTACACTATTGAGTTGACTCCATATTGACCCTATTTTGCATTAAATTTGGGTATTAAATATCATGTTTATATGAGTTATAATAGGGAGGAAGGGGAAGGGGCCTTAACCGTTCCCCATCCCCAGGATGTGTTGATTAGATATACATTTTTAGTGAGAATGAAGGCATGCTGCAGCTTTTTTCCCCATTATACCCCCTACCCCATCATCATACACCAGTAATAGAAAAAGAGTTAATGACTAATTTTCTTTTATTTTAAATTGCTTATTCTTTTTTGTCAAGAGATATGTGGTATGTCAAGATTTATGACTCATGAAAATTTGTGCATTTTAATCCTGATTGTTAACATACATGTATAATTATATATAAAAAAAAAATACATGTGATATTATACTAGGGATCTTGCAATTAATTGCAGAATTGCCAATCAGTTATATATAACTCATTTTGAATGATTAATTTGTTAATCATTTTGAAAATAAAGACATTTCTAAATACATGTATAACATCAATATTTTTTGTAGATTGATTTTGTAACTATTTAGGGCCCCACTCTGCAGATGCCCTATAGTGATAATTCTGTCCAATTCTGCTGATCATGTCAAGATACATTTAAGACAAATTGGCCCCTGTCCCTTGGGTCATTCCCCCACCCCCCGGAGTTGTTTTTAAACAACCAACCCCCCCTCCTCTTAAATAGAAAACATGAATAGTTGAATATTTTTAAAATATCCTCAAAATCATCGAAATCCCCACTCCTAAACCATATATATTTTTGTTTCTTGAACCATGACCATGTCAAGGCAAATCTTTTTGTGGTATTAGTAGGTCATGGCATCTGGGGGTCACCCTAACCCCACCCCACCATGATCAAATAACTTGAAAAAAATGCTTGTGATCCCCACCCCTAAAGCATATATATTCTTCCTCCTTATGCATCTTATGGTACGTTATTTCAATCACAAGAGATAAGAGGAGGTCCAGGAAGTAGGTTTTTTATGGGACGGAGCATCATTTTGCAGATAGCATTGACCCTCAGAATCAAATTTATATTTCTAAAAGCTTATTGCAAATCTATAGCTCAGCCTCTGTTATATCCCTATAAATGATGTGACTATTCATTAAATCATGAAAGGAGTTCTGGGAAGTAGGTTTTTTCAGGAGTGGTAAACGTCAATTTTCAGCTACTATTTGACTCCCTGGATGAAATTTAAATTTTTAAAACCTTATTGCATGACTATATAACAGCCCCTATCATACCCCAAGATATGATGTGGCTATTCATTAAATCATGAGAGGAGTTCTGGGAAGTAGGTTTTTTTAGGAGTGATAAACGTCAATTTTCAGCTACTATTTGACTCCCTGGATGAAATTTAAATTTTTAAAACCTTATAGCACATCTATAGGACAGTTCCTTTCATATCTCAAGAGATGACATAGCTACTGCATAAATTGTAAGAGGAGTTCTGGGAACCATATTTTTTGGCAAAAAAAACGTCATTTTTTGATGCCTACAGACCCCCGTGATAAAAACAAATATTCTGAAACATGATTACACGTCAACATGACACCCCGAAGCATATCCTATTAGATCATTAGACTACTGCAAAAAGAAATTGACGTTTTTTGAAACCAGACTTTTTGTAAAAAAAAACATCATTTTTCAGCCATTTCTTGACCCCCTGGACAAAATTGAAATTTCCGAAACCTTATTGCGCATCTATAGGACACCCCAAAACATATTCCAAGAGATGATTTGTCTACTGTTGAAAATGTAAAAGGAGTTCGAGGAAGAAGGTTTTTTGTCAAAAAACCTCATTTTTTACCAATTATTTGACCCCCAGGACTACCAGAGAATTTTTGAAACCTTTTTACAAAACAACATGACACCCCAAATCATACTCCAAGAGTTCAGTTTGCTGGTTTATAAGATGTAAGAGCAGTTTGAGAAAGTAAAACGTGACAGACGGACGGACGGACGGACAGACGGAACAGGGTAACAACAATATACCCGAACTTTCTTTAGAAAGTGCGGGTATAACAATACATCGATCAGTGTTTTTTAAAGATATATATTACTATAGTCAGGTTTACTCTTCACATAATTGCTCTTAAAAATATATTTCTATTCATGATCAGCAAATACAACATTACAACAAATATTTAGAATATCGATGTACATGTATATATAATACGAAGAAGAAAACAAAAAATTAACGTAAAATGATTTTTTTTAAAAATCACTTTTCTCCAGGAATGTAAATAAGAAGTATTCAAGTACAGGTCAACAGATTTCTACGCTAGTGTAGCGTCATTTTCCCGCCGTATGTCGACGAAAGAAGAGACCTAACTTAACAATCAATTTGTGTCAATGTGTATTTGCTACGGATATGAAAAACTATATACAGCAGTTTTTTAACAAGCTCGTTGTTTTTAACTTCAAAATCAGATGAGCAGAGTGAAAATTCAAGTAATTTCAAAGTCAGATATCTTGGATATGGGGTAACCCATATCTATTCTTGTTTACGGCGGGGGTCATTTTTCTACCCGGGGGGGGGGGGGGGGGGGGTCATTTCTCTTCATGTTTAACATTATAACCGTGAATGTACGGAAGATTTTTGAAATTTTGGCTGCTTTTTTTGCATATTTCGCCCCGTCTATGACGCCCCGGGGGTGGTAGAACCATGAATTTCGTAATTTAGATTCTTCTTACCATAGAGATGCTTCACTCAAAAAATGGTAAAATTGGCCTTGAACTTTTCAAGAAGTTAAAAATGTAAAATTGTTAACGCACGACGGACGACGCACGACGACGGACGAAGACCAATTGCAATAGGTCACTAAGTGACCTTAAAAGGTCAAATATGTGAAAATATTGCAGACAGATGACGGTGATCAGAAAAGGACACCTTCGTTTTAGTTGAGCTAAGATGTATTTAGATAATTAAACATTGGATTGTAAATCAACTCTTAAATATTCAATTTCTTAGTTGCAGTACTATAATTTATTCAGTTATATGAGTCGTTTATGATAAGCGATCAATAACTATACTTGCCAATATTGAATTAAACTTAGAAGTGAGAAACAACTCAAAGTAATCTGCAGGTATCTCCAAGAGTAGTTTCGAAGCAGGTATGCTATGACAGACATGATGAGTAGGCCTGTTGTCCAGACAAACGACCCAGCAAGCTCACATTTGAAGCGGGTCTTTTCTGGGAAAAGTTCTAACGCGAATACCGAAGCGGACATTACCATTCCCTATAAAAACAAGAGACATTTTAAAAGGAGCAATTATTTATTTAGTATTAAGGAAAACAATTTAACGTCATTTTCATGTATTTTCATGCAATAACTCAAATCAATTGACCTGTTGAAAAACGCCTAAAATAAACTTCATCACTGCCAGTGTTGTATAATTTGGAGCAAAAGCGACACTTATTCCCAAGATCAAGGTCAAAATGTTCGAACAGAGATGAACGGTTTTTCTGCCCATTCTATCACTGAGAGAAGAGGCGCAGGCTGCTCCCACTAGCTGACCAGCCATAACCAGGGTCTGAATGAGTTCCGCCAGACTGGATTTATCACATATCAGATCAAACTGCAAATGGAAAATAAATTACTTATATTTAAAGTATATAACCAGAAAACTGTTCTTCTGATAAAGAACTGATCGAGGCCTGTAGGGCCGAGATTAACTCTTTTTCTCAAAGAATGTGCAAAATCTAATCCTCTGTTGGAGAGAACATTTTTAATTATTCAAACAGGCCTTAATGGTGTTAATGAGTTTCTGCAAATACTGAAACAGTTCTAAGTGATATTCTAGCTAGATATGGATGGGGATGTTATGCCATATTTTAATATGAATAACAAAAGATTTTGATAAAAATGATTACGCCAAACAAAAACAAAGAAAATGTGGGCTGTTTCAAATGCTGTCATTTTCCCAAGGTGAGAGTGATTGAGGTTGGATATCAAAGTTTAATTATATGAGATTTTCCAAGGGATGTGGAGGCCCAAAAGTGAAATAAGTAAGTTTCATATAGTGCTGAAAAGTGTGTCTCAATCAAATTTTCGATGTTATTTGTGGTTCCAAGTAAGTATGATCAAGTCGATTAATTTTGATTTGGAACCTGTCCTTGTTAATAATAAAGAACTCTTCTATCCATTGTTTTTAACAATGGACAGTTTTCCAATTCATGTTTAAGGACTTAACGCCAGGTTTCTGATTGGATTGTTTTCAAATTAACAATTAACATTTTATTTTGTATAAATGTGTATTATAAAAAATGATTAAATAACAAAAATGTTTATGTTAGTTGAATTTAATCACATTTATTCTTACGATTGGACATTACAATCATGGATAAACAAAATCACATCATATATTACATTAAAAGTAAAAAAAAAACTTAATTGAAAGAAAAAGTAGTATTGCTTTCAACCTCTGAAATAATAGCATTCACCGTCTCTTGTCTAACGTATAAATGTTTCAATTTAATCACTTTTAAGAATATTACGCTGAAGATCATTTCTGTGGAATATTTTAATATGACTGGTTTTTGTCAAATATTAGAAATACGAAAATTAATATTGAGGCCGACTTTGTTTTCATTGCGCATGTTTTTGTGCATTTTAGTATAATACAGTGTATTTATACGTCTTATGATTTTTGTTTTCGATATCATTTATAAAATTGAACACAATAAACAAAATACAGATAAAAATATTAAGATTTTTTAAGGAAAATTTTATTTTTTAAACGATTTTTCCGTTGCACGGTAGGTGAGCGTTGCCATTGTGCTTTTCTGACGTTATGATAAAATGAAGCTTTGTATGAGTACGTTATAATGCGAAATAACAACAGGAAAAGTACAGATCGTATGCCGTTGAAATTTTATACACATTATAATGCTATCCTTGAGGGCATTTTTCTTATTTCTTTGAATGAATACATTATACTAATCTACATTTGTAATGCTCCAAATATATAGCAAAATTTAGTGCATTTTAATATTTTGAGCCCACTAAAACCCGGACGGTAGAATTTAGTATTTTTTACATATAAGGTAGAAAATGATATTACTAATCACATATTACAAATTGAGAAAAAAAGCTATTGTACTATTTTTTTTATCTGCTTCGAAGTGCGGAAAATTAATGACAGTTTCCTATATATTCCTAAAGTAAATATACCTCTATTTTGAGATGGTCCCTAAAAAGAACCAGATGGTCGATTTTCTTGAAACTTCGCAAATAAACTAGAGTTGGTGTAAATGACATATGGTTAAAAAATAAAGAGTTTTTCTACTGTAGTTTTTCCGCAAACAAAACCCAAATCGGCCTTCTTAAATTTATGTTATTTTCACAGTTATCAGCCAAATTATATTTTACGTTTATTCATATGCAGTTACCTCAGTGACAATGGTACTCTCTTTATCCAACATATATTTATACCCATTTGTACAGCCCTGGACGGATGTAAGCTCAAGTACGTTGGTGTCGTTGTGAAATATTTTAATTTCACATTTTTCGTAGATGACGTAATTAGACTCATTGTACAGCGAATGATTAACATTGGTAGGTGTTGCACACATAAATCCTGGTCTGTAGGCTATGATTAAAAGATATCAGAATAAAAGATCACAGTACCGCAAAAAATGTTTGCAAGTCAAAGCTGGGAAAAAAAGAATAAATTGTGAACAATGAAAACGTTACATTTTTACTTTACGGAATATGAACTCGTAACAGAATAGAAACGTTCTGTAGATACATGTAATATTTTTTGTCTTTTGAGTTTTAAGAATAAAGATTAAGAACACAATCTTTCAATTCATGTTTAAATATAGCAGTTGTTTTTAAAGCCCAGAAACGAACATTGAATAGGTCTTGTATCTAATTCAATGAATATGTGTAAGTTTCAACTCAGAGAATTGGAGAACATACAAGCATAATAAAATAAATAAAACTCATACCGATAAAAACACCAATTAAAAGTTGGAAACCTGTTTCCCACAAATGGAAAAATATAAACGCAGCTTGGAGACTTTGGTATGGACCCCATCGACCGTACCTAAAGAAAGAACAATGAAGTAAACACAAAATATTAAACTAGTAGTTTAAGCGCATAAAATTTGCATAAAATTTGTTATCTTATTGTCTATAACATTTGGTAATATTGTCATCCATTGAATGCTTTAATGGTATGGAAATGACAGGAGAGAGATTTCGAAAACCTAACCTGCATATGATCTTTTTTAGGTGTGGTTATGTTAACAAATTGTAAGTTAATTGTTAATTTATATAGATTTTTTAAAGATGATGTTGAATGTTCCCGGGCTTTTAATTGAGAAGGAAAAACGGCCAGAAGAAGAACTGCCATTCTATCTTACTTATGATTTACAACCGAGCAAAGCAGGATAGAAAATTTTATAAAAGCCATTTAAAATTGTCATACAATATATGGCTGCATTGCAATACACAACGTACTTCAAGTCCTTAACAAGTAATTTAGTTATGGAAAATGATTTTATCAGGATCTGAAGAGCATAATATGATTTTCAATATACATTTTCAAGGTATGCACAATTTGACAGAATTTTCAAGGTTTGCACAAATAGTGCTGTCTTATTTCGCATGCCGAACACGTGTGTCGGACATACAGATTGAATAACGTCTGCATATTTTTGAAGATCGCCGCGGCACTATATCCAACACAGTAGATAAATGATAGTACATCCAAGAAAGTAACAACGTAACACCATTTCCATCGGTTTGTACAAAAAACACCCCGTTTCTAAAATCCATGCGGTCATTGACATTGCTCGATTCACCACAGTGTGTGGTTTGCGCATGTGCGATGTTGTAACATACACAGGAAAACGTTCTACAATTATTGAGGATTTGTGAAATATGTGTGCCTGGATTTTAGTTTGTCTTGTTTCGTCGTTCATTGGATATTCTTTACCAGTGCAGTGGTTGTCATATTGTAACGTTTTTGAGTTCTTTTTAATTCGGCTGCTCTTCTTGAGCTATGAAGAATAAATCAATTTTCTCAATCACATATGGTAATCAATAATATCTACAATATTCCTTTCTTTTCTCTAGAGCGCGAGCGCTTGCTACTGCGCTCTGAAGTATAATCGCACTATAAAAGTGCGCTACCCCGAATAAAATATAAATATTGCCAAGTCGACTATATTATCGGAACTAAACTTTATTATCAGGTCTCGAAAGCCTTATTCAGGCACATAAGACCTAGCTTTAATAATTACCTTATTTTTCCCCGATCTTCATTCGTCGACGTCAACTCCAAGACTGACTCTCAGCGTTCTGTCTCCGCTTTATATACCCTTCTGTCACGTGACAAAAGCCTTGGAGAACAGTACGGAGTTCAAAACAGGAAGTCATAAAACTTACTCTAGAGAACCGAAAGGAATCATTGATTTTCATTAACTACTTCCGCTTCAGTATCATTTTTATTCAAAACGCGTTTCTAAAAGTCTGAATAAAATATCTGAATGCGGTGAAGCATGAATAGAGCTATCGGCCTTATATAGGAGGTGTGTAGCGATGAGCTGGACAATAGAAATCGACAACTAATATGGCGGTAGTCAGAGATAAAAGGGAAATAATGCATATTTATGAATTCATGTCAGCTCTAAGGATACATGAATATGTTTTCCTTTATCTAGCATGTTTTTTTATCGAATTTCAAATAACACATGATTTCATTATCCGCTGTAACGCGCAATGTTCTGTATAACAAATATTTCTCAGATCTCGATCCAATTTCATTTAAAAATATGAAGGGGATGCCTTACAATATCCAAGTCTAAACACGTTAATAACCAGCTGTACTTTAATGATAAATTACATGTTGAATCGGTTGGAATAACTTTAATACATTTTTAAAGGTTATACTGTATCAAAAAAATTCAACGTGTTACATTGGTCTTGCATTAAAAATATATGAAGTGTTAATATAGAAACGATAAAGTTTTCAATTCCAAATTAAACTTTTACTTACACGTAGTCTTCATCAAGCTCTCTTTTCTTATCTACTTTGTCCTCATTCTTAATTTTTTGATCCGTTTCCATCATAACAAGGGCGCTCTTCTTGACGCTCTTCTATGATTGAAATCGTTAAACAAGTCCCAGGTAGAGATAAGTAGTGCCGTGTATATGAATTGTAATGAGATTTATTTTATGCATACGAAGTTTCCTAATGTATAGTCGGCGTGGATGGTCCTTGGCCGGGTACTGTGACATTTGAACTACTTTCAGGTCTGAAGTTTAATCTTTATCGTACCAACATCTAATGTTTTCCATCTTACCACGTTTATAATCCTTGTTTACGTTTTATAAAATTCTATGAAAAACAGAGAATCATTTTTATGACATCTTTATTTTATTAGAAATGACGAGTAACTTCTCAAAAGACGTCTAAAAAAACCTGTTATTCTTAAAGATGTGCAATTACTTATGTGTTTAAGCAAACATGTATACTCATGTTCCAACTATTTGCCAGTAATGAATTGTTATTATGGATATCTGACAAATACAACTGCTTAATCTATCAAGACGTTGTACACTAATCTGAGGAATAGAAGAGGTCATTTGTTTTATAAATAAATGACAAATGGCAATCCAACATGTATGAAAGACGAAATGCGCACGCCCATCATTTACTTAATTTTGTGTTTTGTTATTTCATGTTATACAATATGATGACGTACTAACTTTCAGTGATTAAGTTGAAACATATTATATATATATATATATATATATATATATATATATATATATATATATATATATATATATATATATATATATATATAAAATCTAAATTAGTCTGAAGACTTTCTAACCTTCGTGAACATATAAGTCATAAAAAGTTGTTTTTCTACATGCATATCATTTGATTGAAAAACAATATATCTCCTTATTAGACTTGTAGCAACAGAAAAAAAATTAACAAAAACACCAGAAAAGATTTTTAATAGTACACGAATCCGATTGATCACGATTGATATGACCACTTTTAACCTTTGGTTGAAAGAATAAGAAGCAAGACCATCAATACTCTTATTTAGAGTCTTCGTCATTGATTAAGCTGCTTAATCTTCTGGTATGAAAATTTAAATTTGCTTCGTTTTATCCTTATGCTTTCGAAGATATTTCTGATATCGAGTATTCGGTTGAATAAAAACTTGTTAAAAAATTAAGAAAGTTTCAAAAGTTAATCGGGAATTGCTATAATGTTCTTATAGTAAAATTACAAAGCTTTGCATATTAAATTGACACTTATGATGGCTGGTTGGCATACCTTTCAACGAGTCTCTCAAAATAAAAGATAGTTATTTTGAAACAGAAAATACCATATTTTTTGTAGATGTTTATTTTTTCAATTTATATTTATTTGTATTGTTACACACTTGTCTCTAAGCAATTACATCCTTCATACTTATGTTTTTACACAAAAGCATTTGTGTTGTAATTTAAAATATATCTACGCCAATATCATGTTTTCAGGAAACAAACAATAGTTATCCTGTTTCTCGTCAATGTTATTTAGAATTCTCTCCACTAATTTTTAATTTTTATTTTTTGTTTTGCATAAACTATTTTAATAAAAAGAACAAATTTGAAGTATTCAAAATCGTCAACTTGCATGGAAAGGTTTTATTTTTAAACAAACTTTGTTTTGAAAAAACATACATTGGATTGATTATTGGTTAATACATAAAAACTTCACTCGTGCAATCATTTCACATGTCAACTCTTCGACTCCTTTGTTACATTATTGCTATTTCAGATTTTATTTTATATTTCTTTCGACCTTTCTTTAGTCGAAATCCGCTGTGTTCAGCATACCATACTTTGACTTCATCCAATGTTTGTAGAAGATCCATTCCACGGGTTTCCGGTAGATACAATGCTATGATCGTGACGATAAAACACATACTGGCGAATATTGTCCCAGGAGCCCAAGGTATGTGTGAAGCCTAAAGGTAAAGATACAGGTAAACTATTTTTATTCCATAATTTCTTAAATGGAATAAAACTATTTTTCAAAGATGAAAACTAACGGAGATGCTCCTTGAAATTATGTTATAGGAATAAACAATGCAAAAAGGTCATACATAACAAGAAACTAATAACTTCCTTCACATGTTGTTAATGAAAGCAAATTTAAGGTGAAATGTCCCTCTGCTATTAGTTTTATCATATATTGTTAAAAATTCTTTATATTGATTTTCATCAAAGTCAATATCAGTATATTCAAATGAAAGAAAGTTGAAGTGATGAAGTGATGCTATACTTTTTAAGAATTGATACATTAATATGTCTAATGATGACATGTGGTGATAACGAACAGTGTTCAAATTCAAAAGTCTAAAAGAAAAATTACAAAACAGGTGCAGAGCAAACATGGATCTTTAATTAGGTAATTAGTTCTGGTCTAGCAATTAGTATGAAAAACGTCAGTCAGCATGCGACCCAATGGAAGGTTGTATTTGTTGACAAGGTCGTTGTATCGACCAAATAACACACAAAAGATAACTTCAAACGAGACTGTTGATAGTCCTGTTTTATCAACTTGTTTGTCAGTAGCTTGCCTCGCCTTAGAAACTGTTCATACGAAGAGCATGTCCTTGCGTATCGAATTAGCTGAGAGACAAAAACACCATATGAAGGTGATGAAGGTATATTGCTACATACGTAAGGAAAGTTGACTATAGAAAACTTGAAGTCATCACGTTTTACATAAAGTTTGTTGTTAGGTTACCATCAGTGTCCATTTCACGTAAAACTTCCAAATATGAAACGGATGAGGCAGACTTGGTGAATGAAAATTAGATGAAGAAATTAAATGAAGAAAATTAAACATATTAAAAAGAAAAAGCAAAAGTTTACCATCGCAGCATAAAGTTCAAAAAAATTGAATGTATATGAAAATAATATATATTTATATACATTGTCAATTCATATTACAAAATATTATAAGCGTTGTTCTTTTTTAGTTCAGAAAAGCACTTTGTTTTATAAGTTTGTAATGGAAAACTGCTTCAATCAACAAGAGTCATTATCATTTATCATGAAATATTGAAGGTCGTACATGCAGTACATGATAAATTGCCATAGTTTCTTATTTTTCAGAAAAGGTTTTCTGTTTTCAAATTTGGATAAGATAATAGTAAATTGAATCCATATGTTTTAGAAAAGTTAAAAATGTAAACCAGGGCATTTTGTTATAAACAAAAAGGAGTTTAACTGAATGAGTTTGCATTAATTACATGGTATGATTTCAATATTGGAATTTTAATCTAGTCTTAAAAAATAGGGTTTGTTTAACTTGTTTTCCCATATCTGCTCTCTCAGAATAGAAACCCCTTATTCAATTTTAGAAATTTGAAAGGTTATAGTTTCAAATGATGCTAACTAAGTCTAGAGTTGGCAATTGTCGTAGTAATATTTTTCCCAATTATAATAATGAAAAATGTCCTTCCAAAGATTCTCTGGTTTAAAACATCAAACATGTATTGTTCATGCACTGTACTATTACATACAATTTTGTTTTATTGGGGGAAAATCCATCAGGGGATATGGGTATAGATATTGCATCATAAAAACTTGATCGATGTGATTGGTTTCTTGTATTTTTTGTAAAAGTTTTCTACACTGGTACATCTTTGCTAACGAAAGGTTTTCGGTCCACTCCGCTCCCCATAAACCCTTGGTAGATTTCATAACAAAAACTTGGTGACAAGCTCTGTTTTATGATTGGTTGCAGCTGCGAGTAGCTGATCAAATCGCAACTTGTAAAACGTGTCGTTACTTCAAAATAAACCCATGTGTGATTTTTGTGAAACATTCGGTGCTTATAACAAGCTGTGACGCAAGTGCTCGATTACACATTGCAGTGCTTCCTCGTCGATGACCGAACCAAATCGCTTCATGATATTGATTTTAGAGGCTCGATGCCTGGTTTTATGACACGAAAGCTTTCATATAACAGCGACTTTTCACTCCCGGTACAGGTCCCTACTAAACACCTTGCTTTTTCTAGGTTATAGCTTAATTCGTATTTAATGGCACCGGTGCTCGCCAGTCAACATGTTTTCAAGTAATAGTTGTGTGCCGTAGGATATATATAACTCGTTATTTCATTCGATTAAAATGTGAGTTTGCAAGAGGCGCAACTCAAGTTATTCGCTAGATAGCGCCACCGCATCACCGAGTTTTTTAATAAGATCTGCCAAGGGTTTATAGGGAGCGGAGAGGACCGAAAACCCTTGGCTAAAGAAGATGATACTGGTATGCCCCTTGCTGTAAGTTGGTTTTTTTTTCTAAATGTGAATTTAAATAAATGGCCCCTTCCAACATTAATTGGGACTAAGCACCGCCTCCCTTGTTGCTACATGCCTTACTAATTGTGAGTGAACAGAAACATAGTGAGATTATTTTCTACAGGAGTTATCTCTCTTATCAGAGGGATATTCCACCTTAATCAGATTTTTTTTGTTTTTGTAATGTTTTTATTCAGATGTGAATTTGCAAAAGCATCCTGTTCTAAAGGAAGCTGCACTACGCCATAAATATTTTAAAGGAAAAAAAAGAGTTAAACTTTATACGTTGGCAGAAACCAATATGCATGAAAAAATTCTTCGTCAAACAAATAATTTAGTCCTTATCTTGGTTTTTTTAATGGTGCTTGTTTAGTTTGTTAACGTAAACATTAAACGAGTTTACCAAAAGTCCAGCAAATGGAGATATCATGGCACCAATTCTGGAGAATGTTGAGCACATTCCGATTCCGACATTTCTTAAATAGAAAAACACAATGTTGGCTTATGTTTTCTTAATAGAGAAAATCAGTCAGTTAATTTTCATTTGGGGTCAGTTTACCTTAGATTTGTGGGAAAGAGTTCCGGTGTAAATAAAAACAAAACACTGAACGACCCTGTCACCGACATTTTTCCTGCAAACGTTCCTATCATGGAGAGCATTTTAAGAGTTTCATCTCCTCCTGTTGAAAAAAAATCCAAGTTATTAACATTATTTATGTATTAAAAAACACGAATCATCAATTTATGTTTTACCTGAATAGTAATTCAACAGAGTTGCAAGTGCCAATGATGACCCTGTGATGGTATGGAAAAAGATTGTAGTAGTTCGCCTTCCAAATCTGAAAGATAGAAAAGTTGTATATTTGTATCAATGAAATTTTAAAAAAAAATGTTTAATAAACAAAACAAAAATAATACATTCAAATAAAATCGGGAGATCAAAAATTAAAAATACAAGCATTATGTTCACTATATAAGTACAAAATAGACGAAAGTTTTCCAGAACCCGAAAATAAATAACAATAACATAAACTAACGTTAATCTTTCAGTACCCTTACCGAAAGAAATTATGTGAAACTATCTATAATTATAACCAAAGACATTTGACCAATATATTACAAAATGTCTGCACCAGAGTTACTGCTTACATTTTTAGAATTACAACATGTGAAAGGTGATGTCCGTAAACTATAATTGAATTTTGCCTGTCGATGATAAGTAATTATTGTGAAATTAATTATAAACCTACTTTTATTTTCGATAAAACAGCTTAGCAAAACTCAGAGTAAGGTGAGTCCACGCTCTGGTGGATACAGTCAGTGGGATTATACTTGCATTAAATTAATAATGAATATGTAAAGAGTGAATAATTTACCGGGAATTTATTTAGAGTATATTAAAAGTAAGCATAGAAATTAAGATTTGATAAAATGATTATAGTAATGATGATTGTAACAAGATGTACATGTAATTATAATCGGGGCGATTATAAAGTCTACCAAACGATCGAGGCCATAATTGGGGGTAGGAATGATTTACATGGGTCAAATTTTACAGACAAAAAGATTTAATACTTGATTATATCTATTGTTGAAATTTGATGATGTTCCCCAGGTGTCATTTACTGTATATAAGGTGAACCGACATGACCCAAGGAACAAGAATTTATAAGATTTACGGATGAGAATTTCAACCGTTTTTAAGATATTAAGGCACTTTCTGTTCAAAGGGGGGCTCATGACCTATATACCATTTGATGCCCCTTGACACAAGGAACGAAAATACATATAATTTAGGGGTGGAGATTTCAACCATTTTCAAGATATTTGGACACTTCCTGTTAGAGGGGGGTCAGGGCCACCCCGGGGCCAATAACCTACATACCATTTGATTCCCCTTAAAACAAGGAACAAGAATATATATGGTTTACGGGTGAGGATCTCAACCGTTTTCAAATATTTAGGCACTTCCTGTTCGAAGGGGGTCAGGACCACCCCTGGGACCCATGACCTACATACCATTTGATGCTCCTTGACACAAGGAACACGATTATATATGGTTTAGAGGTGGGAATCTCAACTGTTTTCAAGATATTTGGACACTTCCTGGGGGGGGGGGGGGGGGGGTCAGGACCACCCCCGGGGCCAATTACCTACATACCATTTGGTGCCCCTTAACACAAGGAACAAGAATATATATGGTTTAGGGGTGGGGATCTCAGCAGTTTCCAAGATATTTGGGCGCTTCCTGTTTCAGGGGGACGGAACCACCCAATATGGCCATAACCTACATACCATATGATGTCCCATTACACAAGGAATAAGAATATATATGGTTAGGGGTGGGGATGTCAATGGTTTTTGGGATATTGAGTCATTTCCCAAACCTGGGGGTTGGGAATGACCCAGGGACCATATCTAATGTATCATATATATTGCCCATAACACTCAATATATGCATCTGAAACCCCATGTCAATATCTCTAATGGTTTTCAAGTTATAAACATTTACAATATTGATTATAATATAAAAATATGATTGACCAACCCAAAATAAAAAAAATAAAAAAACAGGTGCACAACTAGATATGCAGCCCTGTCCTGGAAGGAATTACCCAAAGTATGACGCAATTATGTCAACTTCCGTCCATCCTTTAGCATTTTGTCGCATATCTAAGGCAGTCGATGCAGATTGAGGGTCGATTTTTATTAATAACGTTTTGGTTGAATCGGTTGTAAGCTTAGATGTTGAATGACCGATAGGGAGACGGAGAGGATCGCAAAATAACTTTACCGATGAGTTTCAAGCGAAACTTTCACCTGATGTGACAGTTTGAATTAAATTCAAGATGGCGGCGATGGGTACCTTGTCTATTATTAGGTATAGGGTATTTATTTTTATTATGAGAAATTATAACGTCAGGTGCCTGTGGTACAACTGTCCCAAATGAGAATTTCAGAAAAGACTATTTTGAAATAAACCAATTTGGGGAAGGTGGTCACCCCCCCCCCCCCTCCAGTTTAATTTCCCCGTTTAACGCGTACATCATTTATTCATATAGACATGCTTATTTATTTGCATATTTTAAAACGATCAGATCCAAATTATCTGCCCGATGGTAACTACCCTACACTTTCCGCTATGATGTAAATTAGTCAAACCGCGTTCCTGAGCACCCAATTCTAAAACAATCTTTCTATTAAAACTAAAATCGCATCAAATTGTTCCATTTTATTTATTAACTTTTTTATATTTACAAAAGAGTACCATCCAAGGTATGACTATCTGCCCGCGATGCACGATGAATCCGTCGTACACTTTTCACCATGAGATTAATTAGTCAAACCGCGTTCTTGGTTTCCACTTCTGGAGTTCTAGTTCTATTCAATTCTCTCGCGAGAGGTCGCGCTTCGCTAGCTTCTATCTATCATAACTAAACTCGCGCTTTCCAGAAACGAATTGCCTTATTTCATGTATTCAACATTTGTCAAATCTTAACTTCTATGTATAATCCAAGTAAGTTCCTTATAACTTTATTCATTGTTTACATTATCATTCAATACTATTTCATTTCAAATATACAAGATGATATCCGCGCAAGCGCGGGAATTTAACACTTTACACATTAATGGCACAATACTAAACTGTTGAACCATATATATATATATATATATATATATATATATATATATATATATATATATATATATATATATATATTTCATTTTCGTATACACTGTGTCCGATTTAAAATATGTTTAGATGATGGATGAAAAATCGAAACTGAATTGGATGGTATACATGTATGTGGCCTCAATTATTTTTGTTGCAGCTGAGTGGATAATGATAACAATGATTTTTTAAACCAGTGAGTGGGTATTTAGTACGTCTCTAAACTTTGTTCTTTAGATCAAATTTCACAATAATTTTTATTATAACTGTCCCAAATGAGAATTCCAGATAAAGGCCGTTTTGAAAAAAAAAACCAATTTGGGGAATGTGGTCACCCCCCCCCCCCCCCCCACACACACACACAAAATAAATAAATTAATTTCCCTGTTTAATGTTTATATAAGAGTATGAAAGAAAATTGTACATGTATTGTACTGATGTTATACATTGATATAATTATATTGTTGTTTTATGATATTTCAGGGCTTATATGAATATGAATATAGAGAAGTCACTGTGTCACAAGTAAATTTATCATAACTAACCCTATAGGTATCTTTGTTATCTTTATATGAAACAAAGAATGTAACACATACATCATTTATTCGAATATACGTGCTTATTTATTTGCATATTTTAAACCAAAGTTGTCAGATCCAAAGTATCTGACCGATGGTTAACTCGCCCTACACATTCCGCGATGATGCTTTAAAATTAGTCAAACCACGTTCCAGAGCAATCCGTTCTAGAAAAAAAAAACTTTCCATTAAAACTAAAATCACATCAAATTGTTCCATTTTATTTATTAACTTTTTTATTAACCAAAGAGTCCCATCCAAGTTATGACTATCTACCCAAGATGCATGATGAACCCGTTGTACACTTTTCGCCATGAGGTTAATTAGTTCTTGGTTACCCCACTTCTGGAAGATTCAATTCAATTCTCTCGCGAGAAGTCGCGCTTCGCTAGCTTCTATCAATCATAACTAAAATCGCGCAATCAAGAAACGCATTGCCTTATTTCATTTATTCAACATTTGTCAAATCTTAACTTCTATGTATAATCCAGGTAAGTTCCTTATAAATTTATTCATTGTTTACGTAATCATTTAATATTATTTCATTGCAAGCATATATTTTGATGTTAACTCCCACTGTTTTGGATCCGCCGAAGCGTGTCCACCACCTTACTCTCATTTTTGCTATTTCGGGCTTATTTATCGAAAATGAAAGTACATGTAGGTTTTTAATTATTTTCACAACAATTACTTATCAGTTAAAATTCAATTATAGCTTACGTCTCACGCGTGCTGAAATAGGTGTAAGCAGTCACTCTGATGCAGGCATTTTTATAGTTTATTGGCAAAAAGTCTTAATTTATAAGTATAGATATTTTGATGCTAACTCCCACTGACTTGGATCCGCCATAGCTAACCACCACCTTACTCTCATTTTTGCTATTTCGAGCTTGTTTATCGAAAATGCAAGTAAGTTTTTAATTTATTGTACAATAATTACTTATCAGGTTAAATTCAACTATAGCGTACGGACTTCATATAACACTTGTTGAATTGGTGTAAACGGTTTCTCTGGTGCAGCGTTTTTTAGTTTATTGGCAAAAAGTCTTCATTTATAAGAATACAAGATGATATCCCGCGCAAGCGCAGGAATTAACAATTTACAAATTGAAATGATATAATGCTTAAAATGTAGTACCATATTTTTTGTTCATTTTTTGTATATACTGTGTCCAATTTTTTTCTTAATTACTTTTGTAATATATATATATTCAAAATTGAAATAAAAAACCAACTGCATGGCTGGATATTTAGAGGAGCGGACAGGGATGAAAACTCTAATCTGAAATGGATGATATATACATGTACGTGGCCTTAATTATTTTTGTTGCAGCTGTCTGGAAAAAAGGTAAACTTTTTTATTTTATTCCAAACCAGTGAGTGGGTATTTAGTGCGTCGTCTCTCTAAATTTTGTTGTTTAAGTCAAATTTCATTATAATTTTTATCACTGTTCTTTTAAAATAAGAATTTCAGATAAATAAAATAATTGGGACCCCTCCCCCCTTCAACTTCCCCGTTTTATACATTCATGTACTTATCATTTATTAATATAGACGTATAACACAATATGTTTATTTTTTTACAAATTAATGTTTAAAGTTTACTACAAATCCGTCGTGTTAAAAAATGTATGAAATTAAAAAACGCTAGTGTATGCATATTTATTTGCATATTTTAAACCAAAGTTATCAGATATAAAGTATCTGCCCAATGGTTAATTCGCCCTACATTTTTCGCCATGACGTTAATTAGTCTAGTCGCGTTCCTGGGCACCCCGTTCTGGAAAGTTCTTTCAATCAAAATCATGAAATTATAAAAATCGCATTAAATAAATCCATTTTATTTATTAAATTTTTTTTGAAATTAACCATACATTGCCGATCCATGGTATTTGCCAGCGATGCATGACAAACTCGTCCTATCAATCCGCGTTCTTGGTTACCCCCTTCTGAAAAGTTCTATCCCATTTTCTCATTAGGGCTGCGTTAAAGATCGTAGCAGCTAGCCTAAGCGCTAGGTCGTAGATATTTAGGTCTATTGAACGGACCGCTAGGTCTCGGATTTGAAGTTGGAAATATTAAACTAAAAACTAACAACATCGAAATAATTTGTTAATTTCAAGCGGAAATATACATGTTAAATTATAACTTATATGATGAACAAAATATCACTAAATAAATTGATGTCATGTTTGTTACAAAGTTTCACTGTGCGTGAAAGTTTCACTGTGCGTAGCCCTATGTAGCAGCTACGATCTTGAACGCAACCACCCTGAGGCCGTGCTTCGTAAGCGTCTATCCATCAAAACTAAAATCTCGCATTCAAGAAACGAATTGATTCATTTAATTTATTCAAATCTTAATTTCTATGCATATCCTAAATAAGTTCCCAGTAAATATATTCACTCTTAACGTAATACTTCAATATAATTTTATTGCAGGCATATATGTTGATGCAAACTCCCATTGACGGATCCGCCAAAGCGTGTCCACCACCTTACTCTCATTATTGCGATTTCGGGCTGGTTTATCGAAAAGTAGTTTTTTAATTTATTTCTCAATAATTATTTATCAGGTATTGGCAAAAAGTCTTCATTTATAAGTATAGATTTGTGAGCCATAAACAGATTGTATTGATAACTTTATGCCTAAATAAATAAAGGATGTAAGCGAAATAGAGACTTTGCACCCGGAGAGGGGTATTGACCCCCTCCCTCTTTCCATTTTTTCTAACCATCTGAAATTTTATTTGGGAGAAAAACTATAGAGAAAGTTGACACTGAGAACAAAAAACGACGCACCTACCTCCCTGTTTTGACATAAAAATCCATATGCATGTATCTGCGATTGAGGGCTGATATTAAATACAATAGATTATGCAAAAAAGCAAAATTATTTCAATAGCAACTATGGACTGCATACGGAACAAACAATCAAAATGAGAAAAAGGTTGAAATAATACGTCGCGACGGAGAAAATCAATTGCAATAGCTCAACTGAATGACTTAGGTGTCCTTTTAAAAATGGTTGGACATAGAACCTATTAATGTGTAAAGTGTTATTTTATGTGTTTACTTGTAATATTATCTAGTGTAAATAAAGAAAAAAAATTAATTCGTACGAAATGAATAATTTATTAAAAGAAACAAATTGAATGTATTTCTATGTCGTAGTTATTTTCACCTAATGCAGTAAGAAATAAATGCTCTATTGAATCAACACGTTAATTTATAAATGATTTGGTTTCGCCCTCTGATAACAAAGACGAAAATTAAACGGGCATGAATATTTCCCTTTATACAGTATATTCTGATGTGTGTTTACGTTTACAGTGTTATTCTTCTTTTCGCATTCGCTATACTGCATACGACATGAACAGTTAAAGAAAACATATTCAAACGTAACTTGCCTGTTAAGCATGAAGAATTCTAGCGCGAAAGATATGTATTCCACACAAGCCATGAAGAAAAAATTGAGGAAACGATTACCCGCTAGGGAAGTGGCGGTCAGTGTCAAACTAAAGTAGGTCAGCGTATTAGTTATCCTAAAAATAGCGAAAATAAATATTTTCAAACGCAAGGTTTCGTCATTTTCCTTTACATCTAATTTCTTAGAGTGTTAAATCATTTCTTAACTATTAATTTATTTACTGTTACTTTTTATAATGGTAAAAATCATATATTATGGAATAAGTAAAATAAGTACTAAATTAAACTCATATGCCTTGGATTGGAAATATGAACGCAATATTACCATTTACAAAGCGTCAACTACATGTACCTCGACCCAACAAAAATACAAATTGTTATGATTTTATAACTAATATTCTAATTAAAAATGATATATTTCAATTATTTCTATTACAAAGGATCCATGCTTATCTTGATATTAAGACTAAAGTTTTGTTTAAAGTTAGCTTGATTATTCAAATTTCTTAAATATACCATGTAAAACACATCAGAATCGTTATAAGAAAAACAGATTTGTTCTGTAGGATAGTCAGTACGGAATATTTCTCTACAGTGAGGGATTTGTCAAAATTTTCCAAAAGAGATTCCTCCACGTCAGGTTTTTCTGTTTTTGAAAATTTCATTTTCCTTGTGACGTTTTTCTTCAATTCTTCATAATTTAATTTGTTCCACTTTGCTACTTTGTGTAAAATTCTATCGACTTCTTTTGTTTTTCCGTTGACAATCAGCCATCTTAATGATTCGTCTTGAACCCTGCAAATAATTATATCTCTGATAATCTTTAAACTTTTAGGGTTTAAATACTTATATTATCAATTTTTGGCACCTTATAAATTCTTTATTGCCGGACATCAATCGAAAATGTGAACCAAAATGTTCAGTAATCCCCTAGACTATTATAACAGCTGTAACTACACAGCAAAACGGTTACAGTATTCTTAGCAAAAACAGGTATTAAATTTGCGAAAAATGATGAATTTTTGGATACGTATCGTAACATCAAATTAAAACTTCATCTAAAGACAGCAACGTTCAGCTGCGTTTGGTTAAATTTGGCGAGGTAGTTCTTTAGAAAAGGTCAAACATGTGAAAATATTGCAGATAGACGACGGACAACAGGTGATCAGAAAAGGGCACCTTCGTTTTAGGTGCGCTAAGATTGAATTTAGATCTTTAAACATTGGATTGTAAATCAACTCTTAAATATTCAATTTCTTAGTTGCAGTACTATAATTTATTCAGTTATATGAGTTGTTTTTGATAAGCGATCAATAACTATACTTGCCAGTATTGAATTAAACTTAGAAGTGAGAAACAACTCAAAGTAATCTGCAGGTATCTCCACGAGAAGTTTCGAAGCAGGTATGCTATGGCAGACATGATGAGTAGGCCTGTTGTCACGACGAAAGACCCAGTAAGCTCACATTTGAAGCGGGTCTTTTCTGGGAAAAGTTCTAACGCGAATACCGCAGAGGACATTACCATTCCCTAAAAAAGGAATAGAAATTTTAAAAGGAGCCTTTATTTATTTAGTATCAAGGAAAACAATTTAACGTCATTTTCTTGTATTTACATGCAATAACTCAAATCAATTTACATTTTACCTGTTGTATAACGCCTACAATAAACTTCATCACTGCCAGTGTCGTATAATTTGGAGCAAAAGCGACACCTATTCCAAAGATCAAAGTCAAAAGGTTCGAACAAAGATGAACGGTTTTTCTGCCCACTCTATCACTGAGAGAAGAGGCACAGGCTGCTCCCACTAGCTGACCAGCCATAACCAGGGTCTGAATGAGTTCCGCCAGACTGGATTTATCACATATCAGATCAAACTGCAAAAGAAAAATGAATTGCTGTTGTTTAAAGTATATAACCCGAAAACTGTTCTTCTGATAAAAAAAAAAACTGATCGAGGCCTGTATGGCCGAGATTAATTCTTTTTCTTAAAGAATGAGCAATCCTCTGTTGGGGGGAACATTTTTAATTACTCAAATAGACTTTAATGGTGTTAATGAGTTGCTGCTAATATTGAAACTGTTCTAAGTGATATTCTAGATATGGACGGGGATGGTATGCCATTTTTTAATATGAATAACAAAATCTTTTGATAAAAATGATTACGCCAACCAAAAACAAAGAAAGTATGGACTGTTTCAAATTCTGACATTTCCAAGGGTGAGAGTGAGTGAGGTTGGATATCAAAGTTCAATTGTATGAGATTTTCCAGAGGAGGCCCGGAAGTGAAATAAGTAAGTTTTAAATAGTGCTGAGAAGTGTGTCTCATTCAATGTTTTGATGTTATTTGTGGTTCCAAGTTAGTATGATCAAGTTGATTAATTTGATTTGGAACCTGTCTTTGTTAAAGAGACATGGTGACGCACAAACCAATAATTTAGCAAATATCGAATTTTTACACTATTTCCACTGTTTTTATTTATCACATGAAAAGGCGAACTTTTGAAAAATCATGGTGTTCAAAAGTAAATAAATCAAATTAAAAAAAGAAAAATAGAATTAAGCGTTGGGCCAACACAAAATTATTGGGTTTCCCTTCCGCTTCATAGCCACGCAAATGCAGGGGAATCTAAATATTGCAGCGTGGCATAGAAATCTGATGTCTTCAAGACCTATACATTTATAAAATTGCACTCTCTATGAATGCATATTTTTTACCACAGACATCGAATAGCTTCACATTCAAAATCTTTTTTCAGTGTGTCAATCCCATTGTTACTACTTTTAGACAGCAATCGCAATCACGTGACACTAAAATAAATGTCCAAAACAATTCGGTTTGTTTACATGTGCATTTTCCAGATGTGTTTAAATGACTTGTTTACTGATAGATGATAACTTATGATACGTAAAACCTTCCGTGTCACGAAATATAGTATATTTCTTCTGATTTCGTTTGTCATAATCAAAAAGTAAAAACATCTACTTTGAGTCACCGTGTCACTTTAATAATAAACAACTTTCCTATCCATTATTTTTAACAATGGACAGCTTTTCAATTCATTTCTAAGGACTTGACACCTGGTATCTGATTGGATTGTTTTCAAATAAGGATTTTATTTTGTATAAAAGCGGATAATAAAAAAAGATTGAATAACAAAAATGTGTTTATGTTAGTTGAATCTAATCACATTCATTCTTCACGATTGGACATTACAAACATGGATAAACAAAATCACATCATATATTACATTCAAAGTTAAAAAAAAAAACTTAATTGAAAGAAAAGGGAGTATTGCTTTCAACCTCTAAAATAATAGCACCGTCTCTTGTCTAACGTATAAATATTTCCATTTAATCACTTTTAAGAATATTACGCTGAAGATCATTCACTCCTGGCTCTAAAAACCCCTGTCCCTGTCACCATCTGTGTTTTCCCTGTCATTCCCTGTGCACCCCCTCTCAGCCCCTGTACAATCTGTAATCTCCTGTAAGCCACTGTATTTCCCTGTACACGCCCCTGACCGGTTTTTGACTGTTTATAACAGGCTTGTGTTGTTATTTGATTTCAATATTATTTTCTTAATTCAATTATATAAATCACATGTTTATGATGTGATACTAATAAATCAATTTTTGCGCTCAACAGCGCCAACTCACAAGACACACTGTTATCGTAATTTTAGAAATACTATGCTTTAATCAATAATTTATTGATACTTAAATAACCATACTAATAACTAAAGGCTCGAGTTTCACTGGGTGGTAAATCTCAGGTGAGGGCAGGGATTATTTTCGGTATATGTGAAAGCCTTTAGGGCATGTAGTACTCAAGCGGTCGGGAACACCACTACTCCCTAATCTAATGTTTGAAAAATAGATATAAAAAAAACCCAGTGAATTATTTCTACAAAGATCAAGCGCAGCACATGGGTTAAGCACTTGATTTTGTGTATCTTAACAAATATTTGCACACTAAAACCAGTAAATCAGTCAGAATGTATAATGTTCATGTATAAGTAGCAATGTTACGATAGAGCACGTCTTTCTTTTTTTAACCCAGTTCCTAATTAAACCTTCATTAATTTCCCGTGAATAGCAAAATAAAGCTTCAATAGCTTATAAGTTTGCCTAAGAAATAATTTTAATATGTTTTTTAATGTTTCTGAGCGGCTTATTGAACCCTTGAATTGAATTTTAACGGATGATTAAGTCTCATAATCAATTTCAATGATTTCTATAATTTTTGTTAGCGAATGTTGCAAAATATTTCACGAATGGCTTTGTGTTTAAAAAAAACAGTGTGAGACTCCTTCGTTTTAAAATCTAATTATATTGTGATACTTGATTAACGGAGGACATAAGATTTTATTTCATTTTGTCGCAGCAACCTTTGATTGTATCGGATATAATAATATACAGAACACTCGTTCTCTTTAAAAAGATGATTCCCTCACTAAAGGCCGTTCTATACAAGCTTACACCTCTGTCAACACCGGAGAAATAGTCTGTCACATGCTCAAAACAAGCATGGCAAGCATGTGGTATTTTTGGTTTCATTCCACTGCCTAATCATCTTAAAGAGAGGACAATAAAGGGCGAAGACTTTATGAACAAGTTTAAAAAATTCTAGGACTTGACATTGCATCTGATTTGTATAAAACCAGCGATGAATCGGGAGCGTAAAAAAACTGCTTTTTCAAACGTTCAAAAATCTGTCAAACTAGATTATGTAATCAGTTTTTAATTTTTACCTCCGCTAAAAAACTCTTAAAGTAACATTGAAATAAAAATGTATACAAACAATATTTAACATTTAAATTGATATGTTTATAATCACGCTTTTAAATAAAATAAATGTAACTACATCGATTCCATTTACATGTTGCCATACGTCTCAGTTTGTATATTAATCTAGTACATCGGGCGTTGACAGAGGGGAAAAGCAAAGCTTGCTTAACACGACCTCCAATGAAATTATGCAAAATATTATTATGATGATATATAAATTTATCAAACATAAAACATATCTAAATTCCTTAATGCAATCGACAAAGAAATAAAGAATAAAATAGGTCCTCATTAATTATATACCACCGCCTCCTTTCTATAATTATTATTTCCATAACGTTGTCAATACATTTCATGACGTCATGACGTTATTGGTTAACTGGATAGCTATTAACAACGCTTTGTTTAGAAAACTTTTATATGAAAACCTTAAAAGATATTTTAGAAAATCAAACTGTTTTGAAACTGGCTAATTCTCCAAATATTTCATTTAAAATTTCATTAACTTTGAAAACAGGGCCGATTTCGCTGTTTACCGTACCCATTCTTCATTATTTAGATTACGGTCGATCAAATTAATTTTAATCCGTCAATGTTTTATTTTACACCAGATCAATTGATCAAAAAACTTGAAAACACATGGTTAACAACTGGTTGATTGAAGTTACAGTTTTCAAAGGAGAGGATGTTGAGATTTTTTTTTCACTTGTTCAGTGTTTATATAATAGCTATTGTACACAGCCCTTCTTGACAATTTGAAGTGCACAGTAGCGAGGTTGGGAACAATGAGGTGAGAGACACACGTGTACTTATATATACACACACTCCCTAAGATCTGAATCCTCGGTAATGCTAAATAATTATGCAATATGTTGTTTAAAAACCCAGTCTGTCAAGTATAGAAAACGGAAATTGAAAATTTTGATTTATCAGTTCTTAAAATTTCAAACATGAAAAGGAAGAGCTTAAAATTCGGACATCATTTGACACAGTCATATGAATTAAACTGTATTGCTCTCTTACATTTTGTATTTATTAAATCGAACTTTAAATAAATGTATGATATTTTTCTAATCTAAAACCCGGAACATCGTTCTAAGATCAATCATATGTCCCTTTACGTTACCCGTTACCGGTATTTGTGTACATGTATTAAATTACATGTATTCATGAACTGTATAATTGCTTTATATGTATGAGGACAATTCTATACAATTATGCATATGAATAACTAAACTGGACAGTGCATATAAAAGTTGGTTGAAGTTACAGTTTTCAAAGGAGAGGATGTTGAGATTTTTTTTTCACTTGTTCAGTGTTTATATAATAGCTACTGTACACAGTCTCTCTAAATTTATCAGAAAAAATCAATGGCTGACAGCAATCATCATCGATTGCGACTTACATGATTTAGATATGTAGTTTAACTAATCAACTATCTGCGAATAGAATTAACATGCATTTCATTGGGATGATGTTATTCTGTGCATCATTACACCAGGCAAAACAGTCAAAATATCGGCGATCATTTCGATCGGTGTGTTATTAATCATGTTGTGTTATTACAATGTAAGCGCATTAACTCAGGCAGGTTACATGGCACAGAACGTTGCAAATTTTCCGCACTCCTCCTCCACTTAATTTTTTTTTCAAATTACAAAACACGGTCTTTTGTTAAAATACATGTAATAAAGTAAGCGGTTTATCGGTATACATGTATATCTTGATATGCGTCAATGTTGAGTCAGAATTATTCACGTTTGTATTAATATTGCCCTCTATAAAATACAAAGAAAAACAAGCACGGTCTAAACCATGAATGCTACTCTTGCTTTCCAATTTTCTTTTACTGCTAAATATATATTTAAAAAAGCCCGAAAACATAATTAAAAAGAGGCCAATGGGCAACATCGCTCACCTGAGCAACAAAAGGCATGATATCCCTGAAGTTATAATTTTAACAAATTTTAATCTACACTATCTGAACTAACTTTTCTAGGCAAATGATTTTTAAAGATATTTCCCTATATATTCCTATGTAAAAGTTTGAACACCCCCCCCCCTTCAATTGTGGCCCCATCCTACCCCCAGTATCATGATTTGAACAAACTTGAATCTTCCATACCTGAGGACGCTTTCACACGAGTTACATCTTTTCTGCCCAATCGGTTTCTGAGAAGATTTTTAAAGATTTTTCTCTATATATTCCGATGTGAAAAACTGACACCCAACTGTGGCCCTACCCTACCCCTGGGGATCATGATTTTATCAAACTTGAATCTACCCTAACCGAGGATGCTTTCATACAAGTTTCAGTTTTTCTGGTCGATCGGTTTCTGAGAGGAAGATTTTTAAAAGAAATTCTCTATATATTCCTATGTAAAAATTCGACCTCCCATTGTGGCCCCACCTTTCCACTGGGGATCATGATTTGTATAAACTTGAATCTACACTACCTGAGGATGCTTCCACATAAGTTACAGCTTTTCTGGCTGATCAGTTTCAGAGAAGAATATTTTTAAAGATTTACTCTATATATTCCTATGTCAAAATTTGACCCCCATTGTGGCCCCACCCTACCCTTGGGGATCATGATTTGAACAAAGTTGAATCTATACTACCTGAGGATGCTTTCACAAAAGTTACAGCTTTTCTGGCTGATCAGTTTCAGAGAAGAAGATTTTTAAAGATTTACTCAATATATATAGGTCAATATTTACTCCTATGTGAAAATTTGATCCCCCATTGTGGCCCCACCCCACCACTGGGGATCATGATTTGAACAAATTTGAAAAGACGATTTTTGAAAAAATACCAACAAATTTTCAATGATTTTTTAATTATCTCCCCTTGAAAGGCATGGCCCTTCATTTTAACAAACTTGAATCCCCTTCACCTAAGGATGTTTTGTGCCAACTTTGGTTGAAATCGGCCAAGTGGTTCTGGAGAAGAAGTCGAAAATGTAAAAAGTTTACAGACAGACAGACAGACGGACGGACGAACGCCGGACAAAAAGTGATCAGAAAAGCTCACTTGAGCTTTCAGCTCAGGTGAGCTAAATACAATTTTATTTTTACTTTAGCAAGCAGTTAAAGACCGTACATGGGGCATGTACAGGGAAATACAGTGGCTTACAGTGGGTGACAGGGGCTTACAGTGGTCCACAGGGAATGTGTACAGGGGCTGACAGGGGATTGCAGGGTGTTCAAGATATGTATACAGGGGCTGACAGGGGATGGCAGGGAAAACACAGGGGTGACAGGGAAAAACAGGGGATTTTCATACGGACAGGGGTTTGTCAGAGCCAGTAGTGATTTCTGTCATTGTGCAATATTTTATTATGACTAGTTTTTGTCAAATATTAGAAATAAGAAAATTAATATCAAATCTAGGTTATTTTCACAGTTATCAGTCAAATTATATTATACGTTTATTCATTTGCAATTACCTCAGTGACAATGGTACTCTCTTTATCCAACATATATTTATATCCATTTGTACAGCTCTGGACGGATGTAAGCTCAAGTACATTGGTGTCATTGTGAAATATTTTAATTTCACATTTTTCGTAGATGACGTAATTAGACTCATTGTACAGCGAATGATTAACATTGGTAAGTGGTGCACACCCAAATCCTGGTCTGTAGGCTACGATTAAAAGACTTCAGAATAAAAGATCAACAATACCGCAAAAATATTTGCGAAGTCAAAGCCTGGGATATAAATAATAAATTGTGAACAATGAAAACGTTACGTTCTGTAGATACATGTAATAGTGTTTGTCTTTTGAGTTTTAAGAATAAAGATTAAGAATACAATAGTCCAATTCATGTTTAAATATAGCAGTTGTTTTCAAAGCTCAGAAACGAACATTGAATAGGTCTTGTATGTAATTCAACGAACATGTGTAGGTTTCAACTCAGAGAATTGGAGAACATACATGCATAACAAATGTTAGAATAAAACTCATACCGATAAAAACACCAATTAAAAGTTGGAAACTTGTTTGCCAAAAATGGAAATAATTAAATGCAGCTTGGAGAATTTGGTATGGACCCCATCGACCGTACCTAAAGAAAGAACAATGGAGTAAACACAAAATATTATACTGTAAACCAACTTATATTCGTGAGCGAGAAAAGAGGGTGTTGCAGAAAAGCGAGACTTTAACCTAACGTGAAAAGGACCTTTAAATACCCGTAACGCTAGAAGAGTCATATCTGAATATAGAAATATGACGTTGACGATTATCCAACTGTTCTGGGATTCGAATCCAATCAAAAAAGTCTGACTCGGTCAGAACCTATTCTATCTGCGTAACCACTCGATTTATTTAGATATGATGTACTCAGAGAAAATTTAACATAGCGTTCTAAGATTTCGGAGGTATTAATTGTTTTTTCCAAAAGTTTGATTTTTAAAAAATGTCTCTTTAGAACGAAAATCGGAAGTGGCAGTTTTCAAGAAAATTTCTGACTCTTAACGTTAATATCATATTAATTTTGTTTCAAGGAGGCAGTTTTTCAAAACAATGAGGATTCGATTCCCCTTTTAAAAATCGTGAAATCTGCCACATTTGTCTGAGTAACAATTTTCAAATTTATTTCATGGTCTTATTAAATTAGTACAAACTTTCCAAACAAAATCCCATACTTCTTTATGTACAAAGTTGCATGTAAAAAAAGATTTACATCGGACTTTGTAACTTTGATTTTGCAATTTTATCTGCTACACCTTTAGGGAAAAATAGCATAGGAACTGCAACACCCTCTTTCGAGAGGTTCGCGAGAGCCTCGTCGACGCGAAAATTAATCGCCGCGAAGCAGCCTTTTTCGTATGATTGTAATAACAACTCGAAATTGACTCGCAAAAATTAGTCGTTGCGAACAACTTTATCTCCAGTTAGTCGCGAAATAATATCGTCGCGAATAAAATTTGGTTTACAGTAGTGTAAGCGTAGACATTTTGTTATCTTACTGACTATAACATTTGTTAATATTGTCCTCCATTGAATGCTTTAGTGGTATGGAAATGACAGTAGAGAGATTTCGAAAACCTGACCTGCATGTGAACTTTGTTTAGGTGTGGATATATTGACAAATATATCGTAAGTTAATTGTTAATTTATAAAGATTTTTAAAGATGATGTTAAAAGTTCCCGGGCTTTTAATTGCCAAGGAAAAACGACCAAAAAAAGTACTGCCATTCTATCTTACTTATGATGAACAATTGAGCAAAGCGGGATAGAAAATTTTATAAAAGCCATTTAAAATTGTCATACAATATATGGCTGCATTTGGATACTTATGAATTCCAAGAAACATTTAGAAAATTTGAAATCCCAAACTTTTACCAAAATCAATAGCATCAAAACTTACGACTTCCCTACACTTTATACAACCATCACCCACGATAAATTAAAGTCCAGGCTTTTTGACATCATTGATAGCTACTTTTTCAATAAAAATGGATCACGTAAGTCTACTTACCTTGTCATCGGTCAATTACAAAACTGTTTTGTTAAGAACCATTCGGAATGTGCACTAAAATACTCTGAAGTGGATATTAAAAAGATGCTTGATTTTCTGATAAACAACATCTATGTAGTTTTTGGAAATCAGGTCTTCCAATAATCTGTTGGAATTCCCATGGGTACTAATTGCGCCCCATTGTTAGCAGACCTATTTTTGTATTCATATGAAGCAGAATTTATTCAAAAACTTGTACATGAAAGAATTAAAACACTCGTTGTGGTCTTCAGCTCAACATTTAGGTATATCGACGACGTATTATCAATTAACAATTGTTACTTCCAGTCTTACGTCAACTCGATACCACTGATTCTTTGCGTCATCTGTTTCATATTTTGATATTTTACTGGAAAGGGAGATTGATGTTAACTGAACAACAAAACTTTTTGATAAACGCGATGACTTCAATTTTTCAAGTCAACTCACAGACACCTGACTTTATGAATTTTTCACCCTTTAGCCTTTTGTCGCATATCTAACGCAGTAGAAGCAAATTGAGGGGCAATTTTTATTAACGACAGGTGAGACGCGTCGTTTTCGTTTAATATGTTGAAAGCTTAGATGTTGAATTACCGATCGGGAGACAGAGAGGATCGCAAAATAATTTTACCGATGAGTTTCAAGCAAAACTTCCACCTGATGTGACAGTTGGCAATAAATTCAAGACGGCGGCGATGGGTACCCTGTCTATTATTAGGTATATGGTATTTATTTTTATTATGAGAAATTTTTATGACGGCGGGTGCCTGCGAGTCAACTTTCCTCACGTACTGATCCTACCTCCAATTTTTTTAGAGGTCCGTGTTTGCTCTGCTCCTTTCTGTGTTTTTCCTTTGGACTTTTGATTTTAAACACTGTTAGTTATCACCACATGTCATTGGTTTAAATCAAAGTGTTATAAGGATACATGAATATGTTTTCCTTTATCTAGCATGTTTTTTTTTTATCGAATTTCAAATAATACATAATTTCATTATCCGTTGTAACGCTCAAGGTACTGTATAACAATCATTTCTGGCATCTAAATCCCAATAAAATATGAAGGGAATGCATTACAATATCCAAGTCTAAACACGTTAATAACCAGCTGTACTTTAATGATAAATTACATGTAAAATGGTTGGAATAACTTAAATACATTTTTAGGTCACCTGAGTCACTCAGGGCGCCACAGCTGGGGCCAAATATGCAAAAAGCCAAATTTTCAAAAATCTTCCTCTCTACTCCCACACATGTAAGGAAAAAACTGAATGCATGGTTATGATGTCCATGAAGCCCTCTACCAAAATTATGGAAATCATGACTCCTGGGTATGGGATTCTAGGCTCTAGGGTAAGGTCAATATGGCCATATATTAAAAATGTATTAAATCTTAGAAAATAATCTTCTTTCCTCCCACACATCTGGGAAAATGATGTCCAAGACTCCTCTACCTAAATTCATGGCCCCTGGGTCAGGGGTTCAGGCCGTAGGGGGTAATAAGGCCATATAGTGTTAATGCATATAATGTTAAAAATAAGACCAAGAAGCCAGCTACCAAAGTTTTTAATTTTATGTCCCCCGAGGTAGGGGTTTTGACTCTAGGGCGGAGCCAAAATAGTCATATAGTATTAATGCATTTAATGTTTTAAAAAATTGTTTTCTTTACTTCTGCTGATACTGAATAAAACATATGTGAGTCAATGCTGACTAGTAATACCCCCGCTCTGATGTGAATTTGCAAAATAAGCAAAGTCGAAATTTAACAGGAAGTTGACGTCCGATTGGTACACAAAAATATCCCTCGATATGGCATGCCTAAAAAAATATTGTGTTAAAATTTCAAGCATCTTCAATAAATAGTTGCTGAAAAATCTTTGACGAAAAATTGTTTAAAAACTGAGGCTAAAAATAAACAAAGTCGTCATTTGACAAGAACTTGACGTCCGATTGGTACAAATAAAGATCCAACGATATTGCATGCCTAAACAAATAGTGTGTTAAAATTTCAAGCACCTAGTATTAATAGTTGCTGAGAAATCTTTGACGAAAATTTGTTTGAAAATTAAGGTTGAAAATGAACGAAGTCGTCATTTAACAGGAAGTTGTTAAAATTTCAAGCATCTGCAATGAACAGTTGCTGAGAAACATATTTGTTACGGACAGACAGATACATGTAGACATACAAGGGTAAAAAAGTATACCCCCTTCTCATTCGGAGTGGGGTTATAATGAAAACTGACTGCAAATAAAGAAAGAAAATGAAGCCATCTATCATTTTTTTTTTTAAAAATTCATGTCTCCCAATAAAGGGATTTGAATATAGGGCGGGGCAAAAACATTCAGATAGGGTAAGGGTTCTTAATGCAGGGTCTCGCTAGAATGGTTATTTAGTTTCAATATATATAAAATGTTTAGAAAACGTCTACTGACACAGAATAAAAACTGACTGCAAATTTAAAAACAAGATATCTGTGAGCCAATGCTCACTAGTAATACCCCCGCTCTGATTTGAATATGCCAAATAAGCAAAGTCAACATTTAAAAGGAAGTTCGCATCCGATTGGTACAAAAATATATCCCACGATATGGCATGCCGAAACAAATAGTGTGTTAAAATATCAAGCATATGCGATAAATAGTTGCTGAGAAACCTTTGACGAAAATTTGTTTGAAAATTTAGGCTAAAAATAAACAAAGTCGTCATTTAACAGGAAGTTGACGTCCGATTGGTACAAAAATATATCCCACGACATGGCATGTCTAAACAAATCGTGTGTTAAAATTTCGAGCATCTGCAATGAATAGTTGCTGAGAAATCTTTGACGAAATTTGGTTTGAAAATTTAGGCTCAACGTAAACAAGGTCGTCATCTAACAGAAAGTTGACGTCCGATTGGTACAAAAATATATCCCACGGTATGGCATGCCTTAACAAATCGTGTGTTAAAATTTCAAGCATCGGCGATGAATAGTTGCTGAGAAAAATGCGACAGAAAATTTTGTTACGGACAGACAGAAGGACAGACAGACACACAAGGTTAAAACAGTATACCCCCTTCTCCTTCGGAGCGGGGGTATAAAAATATTAAGCTGTCACCTTTAATACTATTTCATGTCACCTACATGTAAGGCAAGGGTTATGGCTTGGAGGGGGGTATATATTTGTCTTATTATTTTATTCTCAGGAATTTCAATGAAAGGAATGAGTTAATTCACATATTTATAAAAGAGAATGAATCCGTCTATCAAATTTAAAATTGTGAAAGCATATAGAAAGAGTTCAGGGGGAGGGTGCAACATTTGTAGCAGTTAATGGAGTTATCTTCATTGCTTCTTCATAATGGAGTTATCATCCTTTGCTTGTTCATATTTAGTAATCATTGAATATAATGTAATTAAGAAGTTGTATGATCAAAAGAGTTATGCAAGTATTTTTATCATCATCAAAATAATTCAACGTGTTTGATTGGTCTTGCATTAAAAATATTTGAAGTATATATATAGAAACATTAACGTTTTCAATTCAAAATTAAACTTGTACTTACACGTAGTCTTCATCAAGCTCTCTTTTCTCATCTACTTTGTCCTCATTCTTAATTTTTTGATCCGTTTCCATCATAATAAGGGCGCTCTTCTTGACGATCTTCTAAGATTGAAACCGTTAAACAAGTCCCAGGATAGAGATAAGTAGTGTCGTGTATATGAATTGTAATGAGATTTATTTTTTGCATAACGAAGTTTTCAAATGTATAGTCGGCGTGGATGGCCCTTGGCCGGGTACTGTGATATTTGAACTACTTTCACGTCTGAAGTTTAATCTTTATCGTACCACTATCTCATGTTTTTCTTCTAACGTTTATAATCCTTGTTTATTTTTTATGACATTCTATGCAAAACAGAGAATCATTTTTATGACATCTTTATTTTGTTGAAAATGACGAGTTGCTTGTCACAAGACCTCTTAAAAAACTGTATTCTTAAAGATGTGCAATTCCTTATGTGTTTAAGCAAGCATGTATACTTATGTTCCAACTATTTGCCAGTAATGAATTGTTATTGTGGATACATGACAAATACAACTGCTTAATCTATCAAGACGTTGTACACTAATCTGAGGAATAGAAGATTTCATTTGTTTTTATAAATAAATGACAATCCAATATGTATGAAAGACGAAATGCGCCCGACCATTATTTACTTAATTTTGTTTTTTGATATTGTATGTTATTTATGATGATGATGTACTAACTTTCAGTGATTAAGTTGAAACATATTATATATATATATATATATATATATATATATATATATATATATATATATTCTTTTTCTACAAACATATCATTTCATTGAAAAACAATATATCTCCTTATAAGACTTGTATCAACAGCAGAAAAATTAACAAAAACACCAGAAAAGAGTTTAAATAGTACATGTGTGTTTCGTACATGCACACACGTTAAGGTTTTTCGCTGGAACTTGCAATTTACCTATCGATTTGAAAACAGAAATTCATTACAACTCATTTTTAAAAAGTTTATGTAACTGTCTAAGAAAATCATCAAATTTTCAGAGGCTTAGCCGCCTGAATTTGCAGGAAAGAAGTAAATAACCAAACAGAAAAAACGATGAGGCGGGATTATGATATTCGAGCTCACGAACACCAGTTCAAAGATAGTGATGTTGTGTACTGGCGTCACAGTGCAGGAAGAAAAGGTTGAGTCAGTGTGGATGGGTTCAGGGATAATAGTTCAAGTAAAGTCGGACACAATATTTGTTGTCATGTCACACTTTAAAATTAAGGCCATGCACCATGCAAAACTTGAAAATTTGAAGCTCGTAAACTACCTTAATGGTTGGTAGTGCATAAAAGCAATTGCAAAGTCAGGTACAGTTTAATTACCATTCAGAAACTGACGTAGGTACAGGCGAGTCAAGTGATGACGCTACTGCCATAGTTGATGCCACCGTAATAGACGACGTCATCGATGTTACAGACGAGAAACAGCATAAGGCCCATATATGGTAACAAGGGTAATACGAGGTCTGATAAACCTGTTGTTTCTAAACGCCCATACACAAGGGGCAAGAAATTAGCAGAAATCGTATTGTTTGTGCAAGAAACATTATTCTAAGGGATGGATGGTTAAGTGTGATTTCTACAAGTATTGTTCTCACCCAGAATGTGTAGTTATTACTGATGAGGATAGAGAGAAAATACCCCAGTATACATGCTTAGAGTGTTCTCTGGTAACTGGACAGCTGTAAATATCAATAAAAAAAATTCGGGGCATCATGACAGCAGTCAATCAATAACCATAAATGGTTACACTATAATCTTTGTTTCCGAGTATTCTCGGGTAACCATTTTTTGTTGCGTTTGTATTTCAGGTCCAACAATGAAGCAAACCTTTGATGAGTTTATCTTTGATGAGAAAGAAAAGACGCTGAATCGATTATCTCCAGCAGAAGTGAGTGTGCCACCAGTGAAAGCGAGTGCACACCAGAATCCACAGGACAAGGGGATTGGATAGGCATGATATCATTCATTTGGGTGCCAGTGATAAGGACAAAGGAAGTTGAGCAAGTCGAAAGTGCGAAGGAGAAGACTTCTCGCAGACTTATTCGCTGAGATTTGCCAGACCTCTAAGGAAGAGTAAGCATTACTGTATCTTGGAATGATGGGAGTCTGGACCGACTGTCGGTTAGGACGGGTCAGTTAGTAGTTTTCCTGGTCTCTGACACTTTATACAGTCTCCTCCAACTACTTGAGGACTGAGCGTACAGCAGGGGCCAGATAGCAAGGTTGAGTCGAGGCAAGATAGGTCATGAAGCTCTACATACTCTATCGTAGGTTGAAAGATGATGGTTTTTCCTTTTGGATTCAGATGGCTGTTCCCAAATTATTGCAGCAAGAAGTTCTTCATATTCATCATGATATTTGCTATGCTTACATCTTGGATCTGAAAAGACATAAGAGAGACCCAAGCAAGGGTTCACTGACCTTCAATGGAAGATTTGGTGGTAGAGTACTGTCCTTTTTGTAACCATTGTGTAGCCCAGAAACAGTCTAAAAGTCACAATATGGCTCACTTGGCTCGTACAATTTTGGAAAACCAAAGGATGTAGTTGCTCTTGATATCCTTGGTCCCTGACCAATAACTCTAAAAGGACACAAATATGCTCTAGTTATGGTAGACTGTCTTTCAAAATGGACGGAGGCAGTTTCACCCATGAGACCAAGAAGCAACTACTATTGCGCGAGGATTTCTGGATACAATTACTTCAATTTGGAGCCCCTTTACAAATCCATTTCGACCAGGGTAGAAATGTCTGTAATTTTTTTTTATGACATGTGGTGATAACGTACAGTGTTCAAATTCAAAAGTCCAAAGGAAATTACAAAACATGAGCAGAGCAAACATGGACTTCTAAAAAAAAAAAAGGTAGAATCGGGTGCCATGGAGGAGTAAGCATCCTCTGCTGACCGGTCACACCCGCCGTGTGCTCTTTGTCGTAATCGGGAGAAACGGAAAACTCCGTAAAAAATTAGGTGATAAATTATGGTCTAACAATTAGTATGAAAAACGTCAGTCAGCATGCGACCCAGTGGAAGATTGTATTTGCTGACAAGGTCATTGTATCGACCATAGAACGTACGAAAAGATGACTTCAATCGAGACCATTGGTAGTCCTGTTTTATCAACTTGGTATATCACTTCAATCGAGACCATTGGTAGTCCTGTTTTATCAACTTGGTATATCACCCACAATCAAATGTGAATGTCAAAAGATTAAACAGAACTTTGAGTGATATGTTTTCAACACTCTGTCATAAAAATCAAGATCAATGAGATGTCTTCCTTTCCAAATTACTAATGGCTTACAGTTTGTGAGTACATTATAGTACTGGGTAGACGCCAAATGCAAAGATGCTGGGTCGGGAGATTTCCATTCCTCTCATAGCCGAACCACGGCATAGCAACACTAGTACATGAAAGACAAAATTTTGTCCCAACTCTGAAAAGAAACTAGACTAGATTAATAAACCGGGGAGGGAAAAATTAAAGCGAAGTAATTTGTACCAAAAGAACATAAAATTATTGGGCCAAAAAAAAAGTGTTATAAAGAGGGACAGGCATTAAAACTCCATGATACTCCATGAAAGGTCATTGTTGTTCTGAAATACAAAATTTAGAGCGAGCAGTATTATTTTTCAATAAATAAAGGTAAAAAAAAAAGCAAGAAAGAATAAAGGGTGGGCGGGTTTGGTTCTAAAACTTTTTGTGAGGAAAAAAGGTTTGAATAAGGCACCAACCTCACTGTTGCAGTGATTACACGGAATATGGGGTTTGTATTGAATCTGCATTATTTAAATATACCCAGGGGAAGTAATAAATTCCCAAAAAGGAGCGACAACTATATTTGCACTACATCAATATCAGCATCGTATTCCTTCATACGTAGGACGTAGGTGCAAAATTATCTCAAATATTGCGATTTAACACGAATCATACTCGTTATATGTAAATATATATAAATATATTCTAAGCACCACTGGAATGACGGCTTTGTACTTCTCTTCAAGATTTTAGGTAAACATTTAAGCTTTTGATCTCAGAATCAATATAAATCTTCTTTAGGAAGTTAGAAGTTGTGATATCAAGTTTCATTGAAAAGCTAAAAGGCATTTAAAAATATATCTTGGAAACAAAAGTGTTACACACTAAGAGATTTCTACTTGTTTAAACTGGGTTCATAGTCCAACTTGGGAACTTCGAAGAGGAGTGCAAATGCCATTCACCATAATTAGCTGAAGTCCTTTCAACTACTGCAGCTACTGCAATTTACTAGTACTAAAAGTACTCTGAAGTTGACATTAAAAAGATGTTCGGGTTTCTGATAGACAACATCTATGTAGTTTTTGGAAATCAGGTCTTCCAACAATCTGTTGGAATTCCCATGGGTACAAATTGTGCCCCATTGTTAGCAGACTTATTTTTGTATTCATATGAAGCAGAATTTATTCAAAAAGTTGAACGTGAAAAAAATCACTCGTTGTGGCCTTCAACTCAACATTCAGGTATATCGACGACGTATTATCAATTAACAATTGTTACTTCCAAACTTACGTCGACTCGATATATCCCAGTGAACTTGAAATAAAAGATACCACAGAGTCTGCGTTATCTGTTTCATATTTGGATATTTTACTGGAAATGGACATTGATGGTAACCTAACAACAAAACTTTATGATAAACGTAATGACTTTAATTTTTCTATAGTCAACTTTCCTTAATTATGTAGCAATATACCTTCATCACCTGCATATGGTATTTTTGTCTCTCAGTTAATTCGATACGCAAGGGCATGCTCTTCGTATGAACAGTTTATAAGGCGAGGCAAGCTACTGACAAACAAGTTGATAAAACAGGACTATCAACAGTCTCGTTTGAAGTCATCTTTTCGTAAGTTCTATGGTCGATACAACGACCTTGTCAGCAAATACAATCTTCCTCTTGGTCACATGGTGACTGACGTTTTTCATACTAATTGTTAGACCATAATTAATCACCTAATTGTCTACGGACTTTTCCGTTTTTTCCCGATTACCACAAAGAGCACACGGTGGGTGTGACCGATCAGCAGAGGATGCTCACTCCTCCTAGGCACCTGATCCTACCTCTATCTTTTTGGAGGTCTGTGTTGCTCTGCTTTGAATTTGTATTTCGTTTTATGGATTTGTGAGATGGTTGACAGTTTGTTATTGTCATTTTTCACACCAATTAAAGTCTACAGTAGTATGCCCTTTGAATTGCTAACCTCAATAGAGATGTATACGTTGGGTGACACTAGTATACCCAGTTTTATGTCTTTGTGGATTACAATATGCATCGGACAGCACTTAATCTACAAAAAATATGAAGTTAACTTGTTTTGTAAAGGGAGTCGTGAGTTAACTACTACTGTTGTAATAATGATAGTTCCATACTAAAACCTAGGGAGGGTTTATACAGCTTAAACAAAAAAGAGTACCCATTAAAACTCGATACATTCGAAAAAAAATATAAGAATATGTAAAACTCTACTACATGTATTAGTTTTATTAGCATAAGACATCCGTCTGATTTTAATCTGTAAAGCAAAAATAAAAAGGCATCATTAATGATCTTTATGTAAATATATCATACCACATTAAATCTCTGAAATTGCATTTCAATTAAGTAGATATATAAGCAAAGAATTAGAACTGTATTGGGCGTTCACGGTTTCTAAACTTTACAGCAGCAGAAATTGGGACCACAGTACTGCTGTGAGCAGGCACTTAGATGGTAGCGGTACATGATCTTATTGACTTGTCCTATGACACCAGGGCGAGGCTCCTGGTCTGTTCCATAGAAATGGAACGCCTGATAACATCTTGCCCTAATTGAAGAAAAAGTTGAGAAAAATGTACTTTTTGTTGTCTGTAATATTCAACAAATTTTCCTCAAAACCATTTTCGATATCAATATGAGAATCAAAGAAATTGTACAGATTATAATCAAATTTAGAAATGAAAATAAAAAAATATTTCCTAGTATTACCTGTAAATTTGTCTACAGGTTATGGCTGATGAATTGATTACGCTAGCATTTTTTCTGTTTTCTGAAAAATACTTAACTGTTTACCGCCCTGGTTTGAAATCTTAGATTTCATCTGCGAGGTGGCGTCCATACATACTTGGTCACATGATGGGGAATCATTCGAACACGTTCTTCTGATAGCGGAAATGTGTCCTTCACTTGAAACGGCAGAACATGCTGCCTGAACAATCGCATCAGCATCTCCTAAAATCTCATTCTTTACACCTAAAGGAAGAATAAACTGATGAAATGAACGTTAGCGTTTCATGAAAATAATCACAGAAAATCAAGTTAATATTATAATATTATCTATACTACTATATTAAAATAATAGAGTCGAATGTTTGGCCTTTAATACCGATAAATCGGAAGAGTACTGTTTTATATATTTTAAACATCAGTGGAACTTTAAGATTACCAATTTGTTTTTAATTTTTCTAAAATAAGCTTCGCTAATTAATAATCAACGAAAATTCCTCAAAAAATTCCGGAAATCATCTGGATTTTTTGGATTTTACAATCTTGCGCGTGCGCATTACATTCACGTTAAATCTTCAAATCTTCAAATCAGAGAAGACAAAAGTAATGATATATATTTGTTATTTTATAATTTTAATCATAAGAAATCATAAATATATATGAACAGAATATACATGTATTTATATTATCGTTTCTGAGTGTATCCTTGCAAATGTGATATTGTGGAAACATAAACTAAAGGCAAAAAAATATTTGATTCCATGAAAAAAAATCACATTATATTTCTTAGGAGAGTGTAGATATACATGTAATGTTCTATCGTTAAAATGATAAATGTCCTACGGACCCGGTTTAACGATAGAATGCGTTCCGTGTATTGTCTCTGTAGCAAAGAAAATACGGGAGATAACTCTAACTCAGTGCATTTACTATGAAAAATCCCGAGAGTTCCGAGTGTCAACATGGTGTGTAAATTTGAAGCAAGTAAAAAACGTTGGTGAAAAAGTGTTAAATTCTTCCATTATATGGATTAAATTTTAGTTGAAAGGTATTTACAGTCTCAAAAAGGTTTGTTACGAATAATTTGACTGTTATTTTCACTGCAACTTCATTACTTTTCTCCAAAATCGTTTCGGAGCGATTCTGCAATTTTCTGCTACATTACCAGATTACGGGTATATGGGAGGCATTCTAACTGTGGTGAGGGCCTTTTCCGAGACACACTTAGATTATTCTAACTAAGGAGAGTGTAGTGAAATTAATAGCATTATTGTAGTTTTATAGCTTTGTTCAATTTTTCAAATTAAAAAAAAAATACAAAATAAAAACAAAAATACCAGAATTATATTCACATTCATTGTTTATTTCAAAAGTACCTTACAATATGTGTCGATGTATCTATTTCGTAAATGTCCGATATGCAATGTCAACCCGTGCACGCACGGGTCAAAGTCTAATTAAGGTCTTCCGTCTTCAGCGGAAGACCTTACTGTTTTTCTACTGTTTCTCATTCTTCTATATTATTTAATTATTCTTCTTGGTAGACACCCTTAATTTCTCAGCCATTTCTCTATCGATTTTAATGATTTTTACAGGGATGATGTCTTAGGTGAACCTCTCATTGCATACAACTTTTTGTCTGAAAATTCAATTCCGCTTCTGAATTATCTCCCTTTTTCATGTATTTTGGGACATGATATTGTCCACGCATCTCCTCAAAAACCGTTATAGTTAAAGACTTGAAATTTATATGCAAGATAGAGTGGTTATGGTAGATTTGCATGCTTGTTTTAGATTTGACTAGAAGTCATTGTCCTGGAAGCTCGCCTGAACCTGAAAATGTTGATGTTAACTTTTTTGACAGTTTTTTGGGAAATTTGAGATTTGATCACGAATATCTTTCTTGTCATAAATATTTTGTTAACATATGTAGAACATTAAAAGTTTATATAAACAAGACCTTTCAACTGACACCAAGCAAAAGGGGCTGACCCCTCATATTAGGGGCCCAGAAGGGTCTAAAGTCTTTCATCTATATCTCTTTAATAAGAAACATTTTGTAATGTGTTATAGAAGCAAAAATGTTAATCTTCTAGCTCTTTATCTACGCATGTTAAAAGTTTTCGGATATGTTACATAATTAGGGGTTTTAAGGGGCTAGAAGTCCAATATTTTGATCATTTATATCTTAAAAAGGAGAAATATTTTGAAAAGCATTAGATAAGAGAAGATGCTTAGAATAGTGTTGGTAATAAAATTTAACCATCAAAGTTTCGTCAAATGGACCCTACAGGGAGATAAAGGGTCGGCCCCTAAAGCAATCTTTCCCAAATATCTCAAGAACGGTAACACATTTCTGAACACTTAATGAACAAAATGTGTTTAAAATAATAAGATCCTTCAGTTGATATCAAGAAAAAAGGGGCTGAAAAAAAAATGCAAAAAGATAAGGAAATAGAAGAAAATAGTCTGTTCAGAATCAAGAGATCTTTTTTTTTTCTTTTTACAAATCATTTAGCTGGTAAATAGGAAAATAAAGGTCATACATGTATCTCAACTTCTAAAATTGGAAGGAAGACCTCCTCGTTGCTGGCAACGAGATCGTGTCTAGTTAATATTATTATTATATAAGTTGATATCCTCAATTTATTCTTTACTTTGTTTTCAAAGCTTCTTTGTTTTAACTGTGAAAAAGGAGGAATGTTTTGACCGAGTTTGTATTTGTTCTGAAATACAGCGAAAAAAGGTGAAGTATGCAGTGTTTTCTCTAAGAACCGGTCAGCGGCCAAATTGACCGCTTCAATTAATAGAAATGCCGGTTAAAAATCCTTAAGTTAAAAACATAAATAAGCGAAAAAGCGAGAGTCTCGTTGTTGATAATCGTACATGAACTCGACGAAGTACGACTCGATTAAAACGAGTGTTCCCCGAAGTTATATCAGGAAAGAGGCCAAAAAAATCGTCGGGTTAATGAATTAACAGTGAAGTGATATTTTTAATTTGATACGCATTTACGTTAACAGTTTGTGAAATTTTGGCTTAAATTACAGAATTTCAATGACTCCGACTCGGATGATCTTTTCTATTTATGTGATATGAATGTTTATTTTTTAAAACAAACTGAATTATTAAGGTCTTCCGTCTTCAGCGGAAGACCTTACTGTTTTTTCTACTGTTTCTCATTCTTCTATATTCTTCTTGGTAGACACCCTTAATTTCTCAGCCATTTCTCTATCGATTTTAATGATTTTTACAGGGATGATGTCTTAGGTGAACCTCTCATTGCATAAAACTTTTTGTTTGAAAATTTAATTCCTCTTCTGAATTATCTCCCTTTTTCGTGTATTTTGGGACATGATATTGTCCACGCATCTCCTCAAAAACCGTTATAGTTAAAGACTTGAAATTTATATGCAAGATAGAGTGGTTATGGTAGATTTGCATGCTTGTTTTAGATTTGACTAGAAGTCATTGTCCTGGAAGCTCGCCTGAACCTGAAAATGTTGATGTTAACTTTTTTGACAGTTTTTCGGGAAATTTGAGATTTGATCACGAATATCTTTCTTGTCATAAATATTTTGTTAACATATGTAGAACATTAAAAGTTTATATAAACAAGACCTTTCAACTGACACCAAGCAAAAGGGGCTGACCCCTCATATTAGGGGCCCAGAAGGGTTTAAAGTCTTTTATCTATATCTCTTTAATAAGAAACATTTTGTAATGTGTTATAGAAGCAAAAATGTTAATCTTCTAGCTCTTTATCTACGCATGTAAAAAGTTTTCGGATATGTTACATAATTAGGGGTTTAAAGGGGCTAGAAGTCCAATATTTTGATCATTTATATCTTAAAAAGGAGAAATATTTTGAAAAGCATTATATAAGAGAAGATGCTTAGAATAGTGTTGGTAATAAAATTCAACCATCAAAGTTTCGTCAAATGGACCCTACAGGGAGATAAAGGGTCGGCCCCTAAAGCAATCTTTCCCAAATATCTCAAGAACGGTAACAAATTTCTGAACACTTAATGAACGAAATGTGTTTAAAATAATAAGATCTTTCAGTTGAATTCAAGAAAAAGGGGCTGAAAAAAAAAATGAAAAAAGATAAGGAAATAGAAGAAAATAGTCTGTTCAGAATCAAGAGATCTTTTTTTTTTCTTTTTACAAATCATTTAGCTGGTAAATAGCAAAAAAAGGTCATACACGTATCTCAACTTCTAAAATTGGAAGGAAGACCTCCTCGTTGCTCGCAACGAGATCGTGTCTAGTTGTTTTCTCTTTTTCTACTGTAATCGTGAATTTTATTCGAGCATTCTGTTATATTTTACTGTCAATGGATCGGGTTTACAGATTGTAATTAGCATGCATGTATTGTATATTCAGTTGGTTTTATTTGTTGAAGTTTTTGATTTATTTTCAGTTGTTAAATATCTTGAATTATGGTCTTAGTTCTTGTTGGCGGAAATTGGGGTCCAGAAAAAACGTTATTTTGGCAGAAAATATCAAAGACTTGAAAATCAAGTGCAGTGTGCTGTCAAAATGTTAAATCTTGATGCATGTAAATATTCAGATAACTCAGATGATGAATAATCATGCATTTTATGAAATAATAAAGAAGAAAAGTTAATTTTCTGTGGTCATTATTTTTAAATTTCATTTTGTTATGCTTGTCATCTAGTCAATTGTTGGATGAATAAGTTGTTTTTATGGCAATAGATTACCTGCAGCTGCATGGGCAATTCTAATTACATACAGCAATTGAACATTAAATTGACAGTAAAATTGATTTGATGCAAAAAAAAAAAATGTTTTAAATTGTATCTGCTGTGAGACCTCTTCAATGGGTTCTGAAATGACCTAAAATCAATTCCGGTTCCCCCACGAGGGCTTCGCCCTCGACCCATAAGGGGACCTAGGCGGCCCCTTTGACCCCCGGTCTGTTTGAATTGGATTATAGCCTTTTAGTTTCAAATAAAGGGAAAACACCGAGTATGCAATAGTATAACAAAAATATTTAGGATTTGTAACCGATGGTTTCTTTTTACTGGAGTCCATAGAGGGAGAAGCAAAAATGCACGAAAATTAAAGTAAAATTTTTCAATGACCAAAACCTGTGTCAATGTAAATATTTAAATGCTATCACCAATCGCAACTTATAAGACCCACTTTGGAGAAGGATTGCATCATTCGACACCGTTTTTATCCAAAGACTTGGCAATAGTCTAGTCTGATGCAAAGCAATACTTTTGGTTTGTTTTACATATACTACGTCAGTATAGGGAAGGGGAAAATATGATGTTAACGAGGATGATGGTTTTAGAGCACCAATACATATTTAATTTTCCCTTAATTCCTACTCATGATTCTAATTATGCAAATATAGCCTCGCCGATGAGGCCCAAAAAGTGGCAAGGTCATAAATTTAAAATTTCAGATTAGTTTTATCATGGAGATGCTTCTAACCAAAAAAGTAATAATAATTATTGGTCTTTAAGAAGACGCACGACGACGAACGAAAATCAATATGAGTCACCATAGGAAACTTTAAAAATCGTTGATGCCAGCAAAAACACACTAGCTTTTACGTACATTTACAAAAATGAAAATTAACATGTTTGTTAAAATAATTAAAGGTTTCCATGACTTCATTGGAATACTTTGTCATATATTGTCAAAAACTGGATTGACGAAACATTATGTCACAGTGTGATAACTGCCAAACGGATCTTAGTATTTCTTTTAAAGGAATAGAATTAATTTTTGCGTTTCCAGTTTCTTTGTTTGCATTTAAATATATGTCTATTAGATATTAAGGGAATACAATAGAAAGAACCGAACTTACACATTTGCAACTTTATTTCCGTATACAAATACAAAAATTACTGTTTTTAATATGAATTATAACAACCAAATATGTTTCTGAAACTGTGAAAGTACATAAGAAAATTTTATTAAATCAATACATTTCCACTATGGGCCATATTGGCCCCGCCCTAGGGCCTGAACCCCTGACCCACGGACCAATATAGGAAAAGGACGTCATTGACATCACAACTTTGCATTTAGCTTTTCTCAAATATATATAGAAGTAGAGAAGATTTTTAAAGATTTGAAACATGTTCACTATATTGTCATATTTGCCCTGTCCTAGGGCCGATCGAACCCCTGACCAGGGACCATGAATTTCACAATTTGGGTAGAGGAATTCGTGGACATCAGTATCGTGCATTTAGTTTTTCTTAAATATACATGGGAGTAGGGAAGAAGGTTTCCTAATATTTAATACAGTTTTACTATAAGGCTATATTAACCCCATTCCTGGGGCCTGAACCTCTGTCCCACAGGTCATGAATTTCACAATGTTTGGTAGAGATTTCCATACATTTCGTTTTTTACCAACGTGTGGCGGTAAAGAACAACATCTTTTAAATTTGGCCTTTTTTGCATATATTTTGCCCCGCCTATGAGGGCCCGGAGGTGGTGAAACGTGAATTTCAAAATTTATATTCCTTTTTCCATAGAGATGCTTTATAAAAATGGTAACAATTGGCTGTGTAGTTTTCAAGAATAAGTTAAAAATGTAAAATTGTGAACGCACTACGACGGACGAAGACCAATTGCAATAGGTCACCTGAGTGACTGAGGTGACCTAAAAACTCACACTTCAACGCTAAGTTTGTGAAGCACAGTGAGATTCCAAAGATATTAAGTTTAGGTGAAATTTAATTTTTTCGGAGGCAGCAGTTTTAATTTTGTTTTATAACTCTTTTAGAAAATTATGTTGTCCACTAGTACTGTGCGCAATATCGCCTTGTATTCTACACCCCTACTTAACGAACCTGTAAGTAACTAGAATAAACTTGCAAATGATAGTAAGATAGTAATCTTCAAATAGATTAATGACCTTTTTGTTCTGGGAGTTTTATCCCAGTGTAATATTTGATGACACGACACTTTTTAATTTTCCAAGTACATTTTCTCTTCCTGTTTGTTTGTTCCCGTTTGAAGGAATTTCTGATTGATGTACCTTGTTTTCGAGGATATCCGATTAAAATTCTGTCATGGGAGCTGCTAATCATGTTTCACGACGTACATTCAGATCATAGTTCTAACCCAGGGTGAGTAGATCGCATATGGAATTGGAAAATTCCTCCATCGATAGACCTGTTGTTTATAACTGGTAGTTTGGATCTGACAGAATCTGTCGCGTTAAATGTCTACACACCCTGATCACGGCAAGTGATAAATTAATTACCTTTACTCTTCTAGTATTCTACAATTATGATATTGGCGTCCGTTGACAATTTTATGTTTTTAACCAATTCTTGAAAACTACAAGCTAATTGTTACTATCTTTAATTTGGTTTGAAGCATCTCTAGGGTAAAAGGAATTTAAATTGTGAAATTCATGACTTATCCACCCCCAGGGTCTCATGGTCGGTGCCAAATTACAAAAGAAAGCCAAATTTTCACATATCTTTTTCTCAGCTCCCACATATGTGGGAAAGAAACTAAATGTATGATTATTCTGTACATGAAGCCCTCTTTGAAAAGTGTCAATTCATCGCCCATGAGTTAGGGGTTCAGGTCCTAGGACGGGACCAATATGACTAAATAGTGAGAATGTATTACATTTAAGTAAATCTTCTCTGGACCAATATAAATTAAAGGAAACTAAATGCATGGTTAAAACGATTATGAGGCCCTCTACGCGAAGTTGTAAAATTCATGACTCCTGGATCAAAGTCTTGTCTTGTACTCCCCTATATACAGAATTTGATATAAACTAAATGCATGGTTATGAGGTTCGTGAAGCCCTCTACCAAAATTGTGAAATTCATGACGCCAATGTAAAGGGGTTCAAGGCCATTGGTTAAGGCCAATATGGCCACATAGTGAAAAAATTAAAAATTTTTATAAACCATAACAGTCGTAGAAGGTAAACTGAATGCATTGTAATCCTATTCTATAGTTAATACGAGATTATATATGATTTTTGCCCCTCTCCCCTTTTAATGAATTGTTGTTTGAAAAAATCAATTAATAAAAGCGGGTTGATAGTCATATGAGTTTTAGACTCCAAAATGAAATGCAAACATGGGACCAGACAGATCTATTTAAGGACTCGGGTCAGGACCGCCAAGGCATGCTCTTAAAGCTTGCTGTTACCGGGCTCATAACGTAAGCAATGGTCAGGCTATAGCTACGATACACGGTTTACTGAATGTTGACTGAAAAAACAGTTGAAATCGTTCTCCGCACAAAATTGTAGTTCCATATTAAAAAAAATATATATATATATATATATATATATATATATATATATATATATATATATATAATTCTTTGTAACATTATAAATACATTGAGTTTGCAATGTAAAGTTTTTGAGCGGCGGAATACATTGATTATATTGAAATGTCATTCTATAATCAGAGATCCCGTTATCAAGTTGAGCATTAAAGTTGTTGCGGATATTGTTATAACTATTAAGATGTACCTGGATTATTTTTTTTTAAATCTCGATTTCGAAAAAGTTACAATCAAAACTTACTATGTATACATGTAAATTTATCTTTCATGATTATTCTTTTACTTCATAATTTTAATTTTTATGGTATTTATTTCTTATTTGTGTGTGATTATCTTGATATAAACATATAAAATTACATTTCAACCTTCAAAAGTATAATAATTTGAAGATAATCGATTATTCATACAAACAGGCAGACATACATTATATGTAAATATTTTTGATTAACATCAATAAATACAACTTACAAAAACAAAATCTTATATAAGTGTATAAAATTGATAATAAATTTGCGAATTTTTACAAATTATTTCAGCTTGTGAATTTTTTGTCATATTTCAGATCTTTGACCTTTAATTATCACAGGATGAAACTGTGCCATTCAGTCAACTGAATGTTAACTAAAGGTCTGAAAAGATGACTGAATGGCATATATATGCCATTCAGTCACATTTCGGTGACCATTCAGTCATATTTCAGTTGACTGAATGGTACAGTTTTATCCTTTGTATTTCAAAATTTTACCATAGAAATTTCTACGACCGGGTAAATATTTTTACTTGCTATTATATCTTCCCTTAAAAGTACAAATTAGCCGTGAGGTAGGATGGTACATTAAATTCAAAATTTTGATGGTATTGTCACTCGACTATAAGGTACAGTATACAACAAGCTCTTTTAAAGGGAATTACAATGGGCCAAAGAAAGAACTCTGCTCTAACCGTAATTCGTTATTCGTTCATGGCGAAGCGGAAAACATATTTTATTTTGAAACATCTGTTTATGTTTTAGAGTATAATTTCACAAAACAATTTAAAAACGTTCAAAATTGAGGATCTATATGAAAAAGAGTCTTACCTGTTGTGTTAGATGAAAATATATTCATTCTATTGAGAGTAAGGGTCTGCAGTTCGGAAGTCTGGTTGTTTAATTCAACAATATCCCTCTCTATCTCCTGTTTGTTTCTTTGTAAAGCTGAAACCTCATTTGAAATGTGCTTTATCTGCTCTTCCAAAGACCCTACAGCACCTGTCAAACGGTTGACACTGGCCTCAAAGTCAGTGAGGGTCTTGTTCGTGGTTTGGCTTCCTTCCTCTGTCATTCTTTGATATTTCAGAAGGGACTGTACATCCCTTGCTAAGGACATCCGCATTAACGTCTCCTGGTTCAATAATTGTCGCAGAATGTCGGAATCCTTTTCGTTTGATTTATTGTTTTCGGTGGTCCAAGGTTCATTTGTTAACCGAGCGCTGCTACATATGTAGAAATGTAAAATTACAATTAGAGACCAGAAATAAGTAGACATTTTAATATGAAAAGTCTAGTCTTGTTAAGCAAGTTTTAAGAAATAAATCACAATGTGAATACAGTCATCTTTATAAACAAGTGTTCGTAAACAAATTGACAGGCTGTTTATTAAACGTGCTGCCGTATTTAAGACGTTCAAAACATAACATCACGTTTGAAAAGAAGCAGACTTCTAGATATAATGCAGTACATAAAAGACCGTTGTAATGCATAGATGTATGGCTTACGTCAAACATTTCTCAAAACGAAACCCCTATGAAGAAATGACTAAGTACACATTAGATATATATCAAGAAATTAATACTTCAGAATAAATAAAAACATGTTTTGGGGCTTAAATCAAATATATTATAATCCCGTATTCATTCTAAGACTTCCAAAAAGTGTCTATCAAAACCACAAATCAATGATTTCCCAGAAGGCTAAAAAAACCCATATCAGTTGTTGGATCTTCGACATATAACATGTACTAGTATTATTTTTGTTGTATATTAACATAATCCTAATTTAAACCGGTTTGATGCCAGTAGTGTTTCTTTTATAGCCTATGGTATATGCATTAAAGCAAAAAGTAAGTACAGTAAAACTTGGGTATAGCAAAGCACATTTTTTATTTCACCAGTTTTTAAATGCTAATCGAGACATAAAATAAGACACAAATTTGGCGGATTTGGGCCTACAAGGTATACCATTAATTTTGGTGAATCCTTTACTCTTTATTAAAAATCTACTGTCAGTTTATTTTTTATAACTGAGAAATTAAAGTACTTGAGCAAAAATCCTAAACGAAACCATTAAGCAGACAATTATCGATAATGGATCACACATCTCCTAAAACAACACAAGCTAGCACCTCTGTCACTGGGGCTAATTACACACATGAAGAGGGAAAGGGGATATGGTGTTTAAACAATTAACTTCTAATTTATAGTCATGTGTAGCTGTTATTTATTTACATTAATTTTTTATTGATTTTGAGTAAATGTACTTTTGTATCTGTAACACTGTATGCATGTAACAATTGTCCTTTTTTATCATGCTCACTTATAAATATATATATACACAAAAATAATCTCAAAATACTTCAGATTTGTCATTAAAATCTTCAAAGAAAAAAGTACTTAAATTTGGTGATTTTAATTTTGGTGAATTTTCAAAAATCGCCAAAATTATAACTTATATCCCCGCCAAAAAAACCAGCTATACTTTATACTAGCCACCTTGTTTTAGTTTATTTATGAAAACGTGTAGCAGTATACCTTCATCACCTGCATATGGTGATTTTGTCTCTCGGTTAATTCGATACGCAAGGGCATGCTCTTCGTATGAACAGTTTCTAAGACGAGGCAAGCTACTGACAAACAAGTTGATAAAACAGGACTATCAACAGGCTCGTTTGAAGTCATCTTTTCGTAAGTTCTATGGTCGATACAACGACCTTGTCAGCAAATACAATCATCCACTGGGTCGTATGCTGACTGACGTTTGTCGTACTAATTGTTAGACCATAATTTATCACCTAATTGTCTACGGACTTTTCCATTTTTCCCGATTACGACAAAGAGCACACGGCGGGTGTGACCGGTCAGCAGAGGATGTTCACTCCTCCTAGGCACCTGATCCTACCTCCATCGTAATGGAGGTCCGTGTTTGCTCAATGTTTATATTTTGACCATCACAGACAAACCAAATCATCAACGTTTCATTTTTTTCCCTATTGTGACATTTTCCCGATTTTGACATTTGCCTCGATTGTGACATGCCAGTTGTAACAAGGAGCACACGGCGGGTGCGACCGGTCAGCAGAGGATGCTCACTCCTCCTAGGCACCTGATCCTACCTCTATCTTTTTGGAGGTCCGTGTTGCTCTGCTTTGACTTTGTATTTCGTTTTATGGATTTTTGAGATGGTTGACGGTTTGTTATTGTCATTTTTTCATACACATATAACATATCCTGAAAGTTAAAAAATATGGGAAAATTATTTCCTATCACAGTTTTGCACCTTTTTAATATCAGGTCAAAGATTAGAAACATGAATACAATTTAAGACATGAGACAAAATTCAAAAAACCATGTTCTATTATGATCTTTAAGTTTTTCGCTAAAATTATAGGTTTCATAGTCCTTTTTGAAAGATTACAGGCAGGGAGGTGGTCGTCATTACAAATCTAATTTTTTTTTTTACTCCAGAATGAAACTTAATTAAATACATATATGAGACTCCTCAACTAGTTTTGTATGGGTTATATGCTACTCAGTTGACCGTTAAGGCCTATTGTCCTCTTGTTTTTTCATTTGAACTTTCTGTAAAATTTCTGGGTTTTTTTTTTCATTTTGATGCTGAGCTCATTTGTGGCGGCGGCATTTGACGATTTGTCGATCAAATCTTTTGCAGATATTTTTTTCAGAGTGGCACGAAACTTCGCTCTTTGTTCACATTGAAATTTTGACTACATGTATTCTATAACTGGATTTAACAATTTTATATACTCTGCAGCATTTCCGCTTTACAGTTCTTTATAAAAAAAATCATATCATACAATATGTTTCCAAATAAGTCTGGACTGTAAGAACTTTCAATATTTCAAATCTATTATAATAAATTCGTCCCCATTTCTTCGTAAAGGCAATTGGTGACTTCTGAGGAGTTCGAATCTTCTCTACCATTCTTCCGACACTTCTTTTTCTGTCGTTTTTCCGTATATTGAAATGTTGAATTCAAAACGTCCGTCGAATAGTAATCATATACTGTGGAATCATTAGATTTTGTGGTGGCTCAATTTTCGAGGAATTTTTGGGTTCCTCTCCTCCCCTCCCCTCCCTCTCATTCACGAATTATTAACATCCTCCACGAATTAATAAATTAGGGTTATAAAGTCATATTTCCTTTTATTGGTATAAGACTAACACTGGACCAAAATAATGTGTCGCAACCTTGCGCGTCGTATCGAACTATCAGCAAATCTTATTATATCATTCTTTACTGATAACCAACTATACATTTGTTTTTGCAGCTGTTTTTACCAAAATTTAACTCACTGTGCATGCATATGTTGCTTTCTCAAATTATTCTTAAAGAAAATTGATTTTACTCCAAGTATAGATCTGTGATCATTATAGCAAAGAAAGGAGACCCAGAACTATGCCTTAACCTGAACTGAGCTACATCTTTAACTGAAGTCAAACCTGCATTACTACCTACAAGTCTAACATACTCATGAATCCAAACTACTTCAGAACATAAATCGTTTGAATTTGAAAATGAACACTTCTGAAGGAAGTCAGTGCGAGTAGTCAAACTCTCCTAAGAAGGAGGGTTGTAGAAGAAATGAAAGGAGTGTAAAAGACAGAGCACAAACCTGACATGACCTTACCACCCCCTTCACTAACAAACATATCCCTTAAGTTATCAATAACATCTGAAACAAACTTTTCACATGCTGAAACATCATCAGCTCTCTGCTTTAAAATATCTCTTATAGAGTGGCCTTTTACGTCGAAAGTGCAGAGACCAGAGGAGTTTACAGATGGAGAAGACTGAGCTTGCTGTAGGAAAGAAGACAGGACAGTGTCATCTTTAGAATCTCTTAACCTCTCTAGAACTGAATCTGTGGAATGCAGAAGAGGATTGACAGAGGAGAAATCAATGTCAGATTTCTGAAACTGTTTACAAAGGAAACATAGCTGTTTAAGAACATCAGGCAAGAAATGGGCACAATAGAGGAACTTGTAGCAAGAAAGAGGTTTGTGGATGCTAAGAGCTTTAGCAGACTTCTCCTCTAAGAAAACCGATAGAAGTGAGGGATAGGCCTTGACAACAGCATCCACAGCACCTTCAAAACTCAACCACCTAGTGTGGAAAACCTCCTTCATCTTGAGAAGAATAAAGTTTAGAATAGATTGAATAGACTCAAGTTTGGCCGTATTCTTGTGAGAATTGTGGAAGTACTTCTAAAGAGAGTTGAGAAATTCCCGAAACTTCACAAGACAGGGAATTTGATCAGCAGCGCCAACACAACTAAGGGTTAACCTATGGGCAACACGGTGAGTAGAGAGAAGAGAGGGGAAGAGATCCTTCAACTGCTTAACTACACCAGCCTTACAACCTGTCATAACACTTGTCCCATCAGTAGGTATTCCTACAAGATTTCAAATTTCTAAGCCCTTTCCGACAAAATCCTGACAACCTCCTCCCTAATGCTATTTAAATTTGCTGAAGCTAGCTGCCCAATACCCATTAAGGAAGTTTCAGCGTCTAACCTACCCAAAGACACCTCCGAGTACCTAATGTGCAAGATTAAGTTTTGATGAACTGGAACATCAGAGGATTCATCTATCATACTAAAGAAGGCCGATTCCCTAAACCTGTCTAATTACGTAAAGAGTGAATATATTTATTGGGAACCTATTTAAGAATTGAGATTTGACAAATATTGAATAAATAAGCCAATTCGTTTCCTGAATGCGCGATTTTAGTTTTGATGAATAGAACTTCTCAGAACGCGGGTTGACTAATTAACGTCATGTGGAGAATGTAGGGCGAGCCATCATGCATCGCGGGCAGATACCTTGGATCAGACATCTTTGCTTAATACAAAAAAGTTAATAAATAAAATGGGCCAATAGACGCGATTTTATTTTTGATAGAAAGAACTTTACAGAACGGAATGCCCCCGTGGGTTGACTAATTAACACCATGGCAGAAAGTGAAGGAGGAGTTAAGCATCGAACAGACACATTGGATGACTGACATCTTTGGTTTAAGATATGCAAATAAAATTGCGTACACGTTTTTAAATAACATACATATACAACATAACATAACATAACATATATATATATATATATATATATATATATATATATATATATATATATATATATATATTATGATATATGACTTCAAAAATAATTCATTCAATGCTATAGTAATCGGAACAACAAATCCAACTAAATTATGGCGTTTCTAGAGAATTTAAAAAGGTGATATTGCAATTTTGTTCTTTTAAGAAATTTTGACTAATGGCACATTTTCTCATCCTTAGAATCTGGACTGTTATAAGGTAGAAAATTACTTTCTTCAAACAAAAGATTAAGGAGCCCCACTATAAAATAATTTTGAAGGGTGTAGATGCCAGCTATATCCATTAAAAGAAACATAACATTTAAAACATTACAAAAACGGATTGATGCATTAATCATTCATCTAAGGAAAATTATCAAAGATAAAAAAAAATGTGTTGATAAAGTGAAACCTTATGACAACAAGTATTTGTCTTGTATTGTTGGCTTATTTTTATCTTTATTTTGTCGGATCCCAATGATAAAAATTGGTAAATCTGTTAGGTTGATGAATTAGAAACCTTTTATTAGACTTATCTGACGCATTAACCAGTTTTTTCTTTGGACAAAATAACTCATTTCTCATTTGTCTGAAAGCACATTGAATTAGGCCATTAGAAATTTTGATTCTGGCATGGTGAACAACTTGTTTTCTCTGTTTGTTTGAATCAACCTTCTAATAAGGTTCTTACTATGGTGGTTTCAATATACTAAAGGCGTACTCAAGATTTTTAGGCAGAATAAATCAATAGATCTCCACTCTGAAATATTATCATGGTCTGAAGTAATGACATCAGGCATATCTGCATTTCTCCGAAACAGTGCAGGCAATATCAATATTTTTCATAAAAAGGATAAACCGATGAATGTTTAATGTGTCAACATTTAAATTCAGTTAATGAAACTGTTATATTGGATGTAATAAGCAACAGTGAGCGAGAGTTTTCAAGTAAAAAGGACATTTATCATACACGTGGGTAATCCTGATTTATAAATAAATAGGTATGTTTGAACGGTGGAAAGGGGTTGTGTGTCATCGCAACAAGTTGTTACCTGTTGTTTATTGCATTAGACTGTAAGTAATAATTGATGTTGGTGTATAATTATTAACACAAAATCATCAGTTTGGATCAAAGTAAAAATATAATCATATAGCTGGAATATTTACTGGAGAAACAAACCTAATTGCCTGAGCGGGGCGTGCTCCGACATTTCGATCAATTGGGCAATTTCATTCATATTGAAAAGGATATAACTTGCGTGTCTTATTAAATGTACATTAAACAATTACTAGTAGTGTTTGTTTATTCGATAGATTCCTTCTAAATCTTCAGTCAAAAGTGTAATATAAATCGTTGTTATAAAACAAATGTCAAACAAGAGAAAAGCTGTCAATGACATGTGGTGATAAAGAACACTGTTCAAATTCAAAAGTCCAAAGGAAAATTACAAAACAGGAGCAGAGCAAACACGGAACTCTAAAAAAAAAAAGAGGTAGGATCAAGTGTCATGGAGGAGTGAGCATCCTCTGCTGACCGGTCACACCCGCCGTATGCTCTTTGTCGTAATCGGGATAAACGGAAAAGTCCGTAGACAATTAGGTGATTAATTATGGTCTAACAATTAGTATGAAAATCGTCAGCCAGCATGCGACCCATGTGACAGCAAACCGGTTTTTTTTCTTTTGTATGAACAGTATTCAAAATCCATTTAGCAACCCTGAATTGATAAACACTTCTTATCCATAAAATGGAGTACTCTACAGGCATTATTTTGCAAAAAAAAGGAGATAAAGTTCAACGGCTGGTATTTTTTCCAATAATTATCAAAATCAAAATCCAAGTCATATGCACATCTCTGATACCGTATAGCTGGGGTTTTTTTGACGGGGATATAATTTTGACCTATTTTGGCGATTTTTGAAAATTCACCAAAATTAAAATCACCAAATTTACGTACTATTTTTTTCTTTATAGATTTTAATGACAAATCTGAATTTTTTGGAGATTATTTTTTTATATATATTTTTTAAGTCTGTGAGCATGATAAAAAGGGACACTTGTTACATGCATACAGTGTTACAGATACAAATTTACATTTACTCAAAATCAATAAAAACCTAATGTAAATAAATAAAAGCTAAACATTACTATAAATTAGAAGTTAATTGTTTAAACACCATATCCCTATTCTCTGTTCAGGTGTGTAATTAGCCCCAGTGACAGGGGTGCTAGCTTGTGTTATTTTAGGAGACGTGTGATCCATTATCGACTCAGGTGCAGATAATTGTCCGATTAACGGTTTCTTTAAGGATTTTTGCTCAAGTACATTAATTTCTCAGTTTTAAAAAATAAACTGACAGTAGATTTTCAATAAAGAGTAAAGGATTCACCAAAATTATATCCGCCAAAATTAATGGTATACCTTGTAGACCCAAATCCGCCAAATTTGTGTCCCGCCAAAAAACCGGCTATACGGTATATGGACAATTGATCTTCAAAATAACAACTTTCTATCTTGAAAACTGTCGGAGGAGTTATCTGTACAATAGGGTTACCCTATATGCAATGTAATGCGAAAAATGGTTAAGTTCAACTGGAATTTTCCATATATTATCAAAATCACAATCAAAACTAATATTCACATTTCTGGTATATGTAAAATTGAACTGCAAACAAAACTTCCTACCTTGAAAACTGTAGGAGGAGTTATCCCTACAATAGAATCACCATTTGGGCAGCCGACCGTCCGCCATTTTCACACTTTCAATAACCGGATTTTTCTTGTGGGGAAACACGGTTAAATATTGATTTGATCCATGGATAAGTCCATTCAAAGAACACTTTGGATATAGCAGGACTTTGCGCCATAATGTGCCCTTATACAAGCATCCCGGTATCTGCAATAATTTAGCCCTCTCCGATTTTTTTTTCATATCTGATGCTTAATGGAGGGCTACAATTCCATAGTATCTTCGTAATGATGAAAAATGATTTTTTTTTTATTGCGGCTGACTTCGGTCTGAAAAAAAAATGTTTGTATATTTGACTTCCTTTAGATAAATAATTTATTAATTCATGTTGAACAAACTAACCGTTTATAAATCAAAACCAGATAAAACACATCAGCATGTTTACCAGTCGTCATTTTCATCAGCCATGACAGTTCTCGTGCGATTTTATGGGATTTACGCTTGGAGTTTTGATGGGCTTGATAACGTGAATGGCAGTGTAAATAAGCGGTCTTACCTCGTTCTATCACTAAAACCTCATTTAAGGAAATGTTATATAATGCAAAATTCATATTCGTATACCGCGTTAATAATGTTTGAAATACGGGAATTCCAACGCATGCTCAGTCATAAACAGTAGTATATTTACTGTTGGCAAATCCTCTTAAACAGTACCATTTTAACTGTGTAGTGGATATATTTTCGGAAGGTATCGGGCATCATCTTCGTTATTGTAAGAGGTTGTTCCGATATAAGCTAGGCACGTTTCAGGATGCTGACCTACATAAACTAAGCGGGGGTAAGGAAGCTTTCCTAAAACAGAAATAGAAATATGTAGGGTTTATGATCAATGATTATCATCTTGTATTTCAAATTTGTAAAATTCGCCAAATTTTATTTTGCAGCTCAGTAATTTGCAGCTTAGTCGTTATCATCTACTATTTCTTATACGTGTAGCATGGTGTATAGGCCAGACACTATTTTACCTCCATGCAGGCACGTAGCATCGTGTTTGAAAGTGGGGGGGGGGGGGGGGCCAGACTCATCCAAAAAATCTTGACAAGCAAAAAAAAATATTAGGACTTCCCAAAATCTTCAAAATCCTAATCCGGGGGGGGGGGGGGGGGGGGGGGGGGAGGTAGTATATATAACTTCAATTTCAATCTTAATCTCTTTATTTTCATATTAATTTTTTACATCCTCCAAAAAGTGGGGGGGCCAACTCTATGATAATTCAATTTTTTATATGTGAATTTTAAAAAATTAGTTGCTGCGAGAAAAAGTGGGGGGCCAGGCCCCCCCCTGGCCCCCCCTGATGCTCCGTGCCTGCCTCCATGTAGACTATAGACCTAAGAATGAAGAAATGTTTTAAAGAAAATGTCCATCCATCTGATTATCAATCGATTATCAATCGATTAGTTTTTAAATTCAACATTATTTTATTCGAACAGAGACGATTTCATTTTTAATGACTTCATCAACTGCGATATACTGAGTGAAGTTTTTGAATTATTAACGTATGAAATTGATAAACCACTACCTGTCCGTATTAACCCGGATAAAGTTGTAAATGATTATGGATCCAAACTCCTATCTTTGTGCAAATCAAGCGGCTTAAGAATCTTGAATGGGAGACACAAACATGCACTGGACAGAGATTATACATTCTGTGGAGCTAGAGGACTAAGTGTTGTTGATTATTTTATATCTACGCCTGATATATTTGATATAACAGAAAAATTTATTGTGTCTAGCTTTACTACTTTCTCAGATCACGCACCATTACATGTTGAGCTCCAGTGCTCTATGGTGGAATTCGAGCAACCAACAGTAGAGTCTGAACTCCATACATCCCGTAAATTTAGATGGAATCCGGATTATTATGACCAAGCCAAAGGCGTACTTCTTTCTTGCTTGGAAAATTTGAATATCACTTCGGAAAGTGTGGACGTGGAATGTCAGAATACTATCGATACAGCCGTCGACCAATTTACCTCACAGCTCTCCAAAGCTTTTGAACCATATTTCGAAATAAAAATCAAACCTGTAAACAAGCATCGTAAAACTGCTTACTCAACCGTGACTTCCATTGACAAGCCTTGGTGGACCACCGAAGCTCAGAGAAAGTACAATACGTACAGGCGTGATCTGTTTCTTTTCAATCGCAACAAAACAGAAGCAACCCATGAATGTCTATTACGATCGAAAAAAGAATACAAAGTCCTGACAGCAAGGCTCAAACGTCAGTATCAACAAGCGGAGGGAAACATGCTGGACTACCTACGTAAAAGTAACCCTAAAGCCTTCTACAGAAATTTCCGAGGGAAAAAAAGGCAGCAGACAAATATCAATCCAAGTGTATTTTATGATCAGTTTAAAAATATTGAGCACGCCATGAACGCGTCCAAAAAAAGTACAGATTGTATAGACGCTGATCCTGTTTTTGAGGAACTAGACTGTCCAATCACAGAAAGAGAAATTGTTGATGCTATCAAACGTTTAAAAAAAGAAAAATCACATGGTACTGATTTGTTAATTAACGAATATTTCATTGAGTTTAAAGATTATCTTGTTCCATTTATACTAAGATTATTCAATAGAATATTTTCTTCTGGTTTTTTCCCTAATATGTGGGCACAGTGTATTATAATTCCAGTTTTTAAAAAGGGTGATGCATTAGACCCCAATAATTATAGAGGCATTAGTCTTGTCAGTTGCTTTTGTAAATTATTCACATCTATTTTGAATCAAAGATTGTTAACATGGTCTGACGCAAATGATGTAATCACTGATGCACAGTTTGGATTTCAACCCAAACGAGGTACAGCTGAGGCTATATTTAGCCTTTCAAATATTATTAATATGTCAATAAGAAAGAAAAAAAGATTGTATTGTTGTTTTGTTGACTTTAAGAAAGCATTTGACACTGTTGAAAGATTGAAATTATGGGGAAAATTGTCTAACATTGGTATTAGAGGAAAATTGTTAAATTTTATTCTTAGTATGTATAATAATATGAAATCATGTGTTAATTCAGCAGGAAAGTTATCTGAGTTTTTTAAAAATAACACAGGACTTTTGCAGGGAGAAGTGCTATCTCCAATATTGTTTTCATTATATGTGAATGATTTTGAAATGGAATTTTTGTGCAAAGGTAACATACCAATACAAATTCAAGAGTTAAATCTTTTTGTTTTAATGTATTCAGATGACATGGTAATTTTCTCCGAAACTGCACATGAGCTTCCAGAAATGTTAAATACATTGTATTCTTATACATCTGTCTGGGATCTTACTGTAAATGTACAAAAAACCAAAATTGTAATTTTTAGAAATGGTGGTAAAATTCACAATTGTGAAAGGTGGCATTTAAATGGCGAGCCAATTGAGGTTGTCGATAGCTTTATATACCTGGGCCTTTTGTTACAATATAATGGAAAGTTTAACAATACACAGAAACAGTTGGCGAGCCAAGGGAGAAAAGCCATGTTTTCTTTAAAGTCAAAAACAAGTCAATTGTATCTGAATACAGAAACAATGCTGTAAATTTTTGATACTTTATTGCTAGTATATTAAATTATGGCTGTGGGATATGGGGCATGCATGCTGCAAATGATATAGAAAAAGTGAATTTAGAATATATTAAATTTGTGTTAAGTGTGAAGAAGAATACAAACACTGCACTTGTATATTTTGAAACTGGGAGGCTACCTATGAAAACTATACGAATGTTTAGAATATTCAAATTTTGGTTCAAATTGTTACAAAGTCAGAATTGTATTTTGCAGTCCTGTTACAAAATGCTGTATAATGAGTGTGAATCGTCTTTGGCACCTGCTGAAAATTGGGTTACTGTAATTAAGAATAAACTTTTTGAAATAGGTCTAGGACATATATGGTATGAACAGGAGTATATACATTGTGAAACCTATTTTCTTAATTAAGCAAAGAATCATTGAGCACTTTACTCAACAACTTGTAGAACAGATTAATTCCTCATCTCGATGTTATTTTTACAAGCATATTATTGACCATTTTTTGTTACAATATTATTTAACAAAATCAATACCTTCTACATATAAGAAACAAATTACAAGAATTAGATTGTCATCTCATAGACTTGCAATTGAAAGTGGACGACACACTAATGTACCAAAAGAAAGACGCTTATGTAAATTTTGTTCAGATATTGAAGATGAATTCCATTTTGTTTTGAAATGTCAGCAGTAAAATATATTAAGAAATATTATTGGAAAAAACCTTCTGTATACAAATTTATACAATTATTAAGTGTTCAAAATTTTAAAGAACTGTGTAATTTGGGGAAGTATCTCCATCTAGCTTTCAATATTCATGATAATTAAGAAAAATCTCTCTGGTTTCTTCGCCTGTTAGTAAAATTTTATTTTATATACATTATCAATGAACTTTACATGTTCATGTACCATACCATTATTTCAATATTATTTCAATATTGCTATATTTATATGTAATAACCTATGCCATAAGATGTATGTCTTGTGCAAATAAAGAATATAATATTCAGTGAAGTTGTTTTCATAATTTTCATTAGAATTAATATTGTTCTGGACGACATAAAAGAAATTTTTCCATTTTGGGCATGTTGATAATAGGCCTGCGCCTGTAGCGTTCTTTGGATGAAAGCCATTTCAATATGGCAGCCAAATTTTTTCATGACATTATACATATTCGATTTTGTGGACAACCAAACTGCATGAAAAGACAAACTAAAAGGAATTGGTTTTGGTGTTTTATATGAATGGCTGGCTGGCTGGGGAAGACAGATCGATGGATGAAATGATAGATAGATAGATAGATATGACCAACAACACATGCAATTGAATTTGTCAAATTTTGCAACAGCCCTTTAGTCTCTTCATCAGGACTATATACGTAAATTAGACAATATGAATAAAAATAAACACATGCAGACTAAAATACATATAAGGGAACCAAACAACAGAGAACTCAAAAGCAAATAGCTTAATCTACATCATGATGAATTTTATTTTTATACATGTATTACAATGTTGCATGTTCTGTGCTGACAAACTTATTGGTTGACTGAAATTCATGTACAGTGTATGTTGTGTCAACTTTACACCTGATTTAAATGCAATTTAGACAATTTAATTGTAATAAAAGTCATGAATTCATTCTACGTTTTAATATATTTTTTTCTGAAGCAGTTAAGCTTTAAATAAAAGCAAGAGCCATGGAAAATGACAATGAATTAAAGAACCTAGCAAAGTTAGCGAAGTTGGAAAGGCAAATTAAAACTGGTCAAGAAAAGATAAAATCAGCTTACATCAAGAAGTTTGCACCTCCAAAGAAAAGAGCTAAGAGGGAATATGCCCATTTTCCAGCTAGAGATAATGATGGAAGACTTATTCGCCATCCAGGTAGAAAGAGAAAATTTGCAGAAATAGACCAAAATAAAGGTACATGTACCACAAATTTTATATACAAGAGAATAAAGGTTTTCTTTGCATTTAATCTTTACCCTTTAAATCATGTATTTAGAATTAATACACATGTAGAGGTAATTGTATTTGTAATAAATTTATTTTTCTTAAGTCATTATTTTGGCAATTACAGAGGAGGGTAATTTGACTCAAAACAATGAATCTTCTGTTCAGCAAGATGGCTTGATGTCCATGATTAATGCCAACGTATCAAAATCAAGTATGTATTATGTATAGTTAATGTACCGGTATATAAATTTTTTCACATTGCCATAAGAATTCTTGATTTCACTATCCAGTTAAAGTTTAACAGAAAACACGTTAACTGATCATATCAAAAAAACTTTAATGAAAAAATTATACAGTATACAGTGTGTGAATAAGAAAAGTTGGATGCAATGATTTTAAAATTTCTAGTTGATGAACTGAAAACCAAGATCAACCAGTTAGGAAGGATTTCAACAAAGTCTAATCACAAAACCAGTTGGGAAAAAAGAAAGCAGCGTGAAACTGAAAACTGGGCCAATAAACGACACTGTTTATTTGAGGCAGTAATGAAAACTAAATTTGCAGATCCTCTTACTGTACATGTATGCTGTAAATGCCAAAATCCAACTGACTGCTTAATCAGGTATGTAAATCATGTATATTGACCTTGAATTATTCTTGATTATTTTGGTAAAAAATTGTATACTTGTGTTTATTTAACTGTTAATATAGTACATGCATGTATATAAAATATAGTAGGTATTTGAGACAATATAAATCTTTATCAAAAGGTGTCAACAGTGTGCTGCCACATTATGCAATACGTGTGATGAAGATGTGCATACAGTTAATGCATTACATGATAGACAGGTGAAAATAATGAATCACTGGGCAGATGTTGCACCGCTACAAGGTGTAGATATTGATGATAAGGGTGAAGTGACTGTATCTATAGCAGGTAATTCTATACAGTTTTCATTTGTATACTTGCTTGTTCACAAATGTGTTAAGAATATATAACATGATTATTTACATTTATCTATTAATTTACACTGTGCAAACTGATGTTTATTTTAAGTAATACATGTATTGCATATATAAATGTACATGTAAATAATAATAAATAAATACTTTTACATCTTTTAAAAATGTTTCATAGGAGAAGGGAAAGATTATAATTAAAATGAAGAAAACAGCCTAAAATTACTTAAAATAACTTTAATATATCTTTCAAACTTATTATTAAAATATGGAAAATGATATTTCATAAAATTATTTTCCTCTAGAAATAAGTGACTTTCCTTTACAGTATCTAACAGTAGCTTATGTAATATTGACGTAATTCAATGCAGGTGGATTGTCTGATTCTTGTCAGTTCATTTCTGGATAAATTTTTGTGAATATTTTTATTGTTTAATAGAATAAAAATTAATTTTATCATTTTGAATGCAAATTCTTAAATGTATATAAAGACTTTAAAATGTGAGGGGAAGCAATGTAGTAAATATTGACTGAGCTGATGTAACAAATATACAGTATCCAGTTGCTTCAAGCTAGAGCTTCCAGTACTGTACGCATATCTGATATATCCCAGGAAGTTTTTCAATTATTTATTCACCTGCCTTGATGAGCTAATGCTTTTGTATTAATACAGTATGTTTATATTTAAACAAAACAACAATATAGTAATCATTTTATTACCATCTGTACCTTCTTTCCACAAAGAAAAAACAACTTTTACTATTATATCGCAAAATATTGAGTTCTTTACATTATTGTCAATAATGGGTTTCACTTTTGCTGAAGAAGATGCCAACTTGAAGTAAAAATGTCAAATGATTCCAAAATCTTTATGCAAGGAGTTAACTTTAAATGTTTCAAAGCTTTATACATGTATATGTATAAATTTGAGGAGACAGGAGACTAGATCTCTTTTTTCAATAAACACAACCATGAATAAGGTAACCTTAAATGTACATGCATATTTAGATCTGAAGCATTTTGGAAGTACATGTTTTGAAAAATCAACTGTCAGATAGCTTCAAGTAATTTGTACTTGGATAAACAATATGGTTTTAAGTCTGTAGTTTAGATTTTTCAGAACTCAAAAATAAAAAACGATAAAAGTTAGCTTAATTGTTCATGTAATTGTATGTTATTTTAGATGCTGATCATGCTTGACAAAATTGCAGCGTAAAATTTATTAAAATTGATTTGATTAAAAATTTACTGTACATATACATGAATGTTATGTACATGCTTTCTAATATTTTAGAGAGGTATCCTCCAGTATTTAATCGATGTGACTGCGGATCAACTCATTTTGATTTTGCCAAGAAATGTAAAGTTGCTGTGATTACAGAGAAAGGTATTAGAAATGTAAACATTTTGCATTTTGGTGCTGAAACTTATTATTTCAGAAAAAGATTATTATAATTATAGAATGTAGGAATAACTAAAGTTCACCATATTTGAAAATAGTGATCAAAACACAGTTGATCATAAGATGCAAGATTTTTTCCTCAAAATATAGTTATATACCTCTGAAAAATTACCAATTTTTTAGGGGGTGGGGTGCACTTTCTATAATGATTGCACTTATCTTGTTCGACATTTTATTGACCTGTTTTTGGTTACAATTCTTTTTTTAAAACATTTCTCCCCATATAGATTTTGTTGTATCATATTCATACATGTAAAGAGATGTTATCTTGTATTTATAAACACATGGTATCTGTTAGAATTCTAAATATATAATTTTTCTAAAAAATATACATGTATACATGCATTTAATGAATAAATGGATGTTTTTCTGTTATTTCAAATTTTATACATGTACTTCAGGCAGATATGATGTTCTCTTACCTAATGTTGAGTGTCTGGATTGTGAAAAAGATATCTCTCCTAAAATTGAAGACTTAATAAGTCGAGGCTTTTGGCCTGGGAGTCCTAGAATTCATGATGGTAATTTAACTCTGTGTTTAAATTTAATTAGAATGCATTTTTATATGGCTTAAAACCATTCCCCAAAAGGATAACAATATAATAGAGAAAGCTAATTATTACTATTATGTGTTTCAGAATTAATGTTTGATATTAATGCCAGGATTTATTGTAATTGTGTATTTCTTCTTTTTGATATAAGGAATGTATCTCTTCAGTGAGGATCTGCTGCGTCTGTTTGATTATTTAAAGTTAGAAAAGGCTGGAATGTCAGTTAAAGCCTTTACCTCTGCTTTGCAGTTTTTGTCAGCAAGTCATGGAAGGGTAAGTTTCTTATATGTAATGACAGTGCCAATTTGTTACATGTGTATATCCTCAGTGATGTTGCAAGTAATATACATGTAATTAGACAGTAATTAAATCCCGAAAATGCTGATTTTCTCCAGAATCTTAGAGGTATTGCTCCCCTCCTTTGACTTTGCCCCTTTTTGAATCAACTTCTCTGTGTCCACTGTTTGGAATTCGAACTTGTGGCCACAGTTTTTGCAACTCGTAACCTTAACATGATTTTCATTTAAACAATCAGGGCATCTTCTGTGAAATTTTTTAACAAGATCTGTAAAACAAAAGTTTTGATTTTAGTTTGTGTCTCTACACATAAAAGATGAATATGTATTTGCAACTTTCACAGTTTAGGATAATTTAATAATAAAATTTACTACTGTCCTTTACAAAAATTTAGATTTATATTAACATTGTCATGTACTAATTATTTTGATTCCCAATACTCTAAATTTTTTTAAAGGACAGCTGGTTATTGTGTCAAAGATTTAGATTATTAGTCCCCTGTCTGCTGCAAGAAAAGAGGAAATAAACTACAATAAACATTATGTTAAAATCTTTATTATTCAACAACAATGTATCTGAGATAAATTCTATTTAAATAAATAAACAATCTTATAAATTATGAATAATGAATTTACTAGAAAAAATAGGCATGTTTATATTTTATTTTGCATTCAAATTCATTTACGTTACGTTGATACTTTTATCTTTATTGATTTATCATAATTCATTATTTGATCACATGCTGTGCTCGCCCCAACGGTCGCACCGTAAAACATATTAGATTCCAAGGTTTTTGCACCCCTGATATAAACGATGCCACACAATTTTATCACACACTCTTCATCATCACCCTTTTTTCACCCTTTATCAATTTATTACCTTTGCACCTTTTTTTTAATTATCTCGGATCTTATTCTCTTTTTCTGCACATACAAACACTCACACACACAGAATAATATATTAATTTGAAACTATGACTTCATGATTTGAACATTTCAGTATAGATGATATCAGAGTACATTTGAACATCAAAAATATGGAGTGTTAATCAGTCTGTTGATATAGGGAGAAGAAACTTGTATGTTTTTCCACATGGAAATGAAAACTAGCTTTCTTGATTCAAATATATAATATAACAATACATGTAAAAACCATATCGACCATTGACCAAAATAATGAATACTTATAAATTACATATTAATCAATATTTCGACATGGAAATGAAAACTAGCTTTCTTGATTCAAATATATAATATAACAACAATACATGTAAAAACCATATTGACCATTGACCAAAATAATGAATACTTATAAATTACATATTAATCAATACGTTTTAAAATATAATTATAGAACTAAAAATAGCTGTAAATTACTGGTTTTGTATGAATTTCATTCATTAAAGATAATTCCATGATGTTGAAATATTTATGACGTTAAAGTAGTCCGAGTATCGCATTATGTCATAATACAGATTTTACAATATTAATTCGACTTTTACAAAGCGTTTTTGATACCCGGTATTGATTTTGCTCTACATCGCTGTTGTAAACAATGGCAATAATAAGCAATTAAAACGGTAATATATGTATTCTATAAGAGATAGAAATGATTAATGTTGAGAAACTCGATTCTGTTAAAGTAAAATGAAAAACGAAGTTTCTGATTAACCAGGATCTCAGGTATGCTTATATCTTCTTTGTTTTGACCCCCCCCTCCGAATTTTTCTTTTTCTTTTACTAAAACCGGTTTAAATTTAGAGACAGAAGCTATTGCGAATTAAATCAATTGTCAATTAATTAATGTTTAAATGATATCTAACATTGTTGACAGATCTAGGCAGAAAACTGTAGCAAAATGTGATTTTTACGAATTTTTTCGTCAGGGTCTACTTGGTTTAGAGCTTATAGCGTGAAAAGTAACTCGTCAACATATAATTTATTTTACCAAATCTTTTTTCTAAGATGTCAATCTATATAATAAACACCATGAATTTAAGTTTGAGTCCATAAAATAGTAAAAAAATTACCAAACGCGATACTAGCATTGCATCTTTTGTATTATATTTTGATACATCAGGCCCATAAAGCGTACTTACTTACAAAAATTTGCGCAAAATTATTGATGAGATATGGTTTAAATAAATATTTATACTCTATTTTGTATGTTCAGTTCTAATTTTCCCAAAATTGGTAATTATTTTTAGGAAAAACGGACGTTTGGCTAATTTCATAATTGTCAATAATTTTTGCAAGGGGGTACACCCGTCTGAGAGGTGATACCAAACAAACTAGCATGTAAACATTTGTATATGTATTGCTAGAATGTATATTTATCATTTAAAGCTAAGCTTTTAATGATTGAGCCCATTTAGTGCCGAGTATAGGACTACCTTAAATGTCGCAAGTTTTTGGGGTTTTTTTGTAAACTGGTAAAAGGCAGCAGATTTTGCCATGTATATATGAACAAATGTATTATTCTCTAAATATAACGTTTAACTGATGTGTGTTGTACGGAAAATTAATGTGCAAATACAAAAGCATTAATAATTTAAAATAATCTGAATGCGGCATATGCCTACCATGTTCTATATCCTCCATGGCTCCACGCTCATGACGCTGCTACCCGCTGCATCTGCTCCGGATTCAGCAGTCAAAATTATTACCTTCTTTATTTGGAGAGTTCTACCCTTTTCGTTAAATAGTCATAATGGTACTGTTTAAGAGGATTTGCCAACAGTAAATATACTACTGTTTAAGACTGAGCATGCGTTGGGAATTCCTATATTCAGTTCAAGATCCCCTCCTGAATTCTCATTGGCTGTCCCAAAATAAAACCGATCAAGGTCAGTAAACATGGCGGACAAATTAAACTTGCGTTGTTGACATACACGGAAAATAACCGATATATGGACTATACTTGATATTTTTGGTTTAATTTATGCCATACACAACTACAATGTTTGAGTTCAGGTAAGAAATGCAAACGTTATTGTCATTTATATACGATTTGAGCCGAAATTGTGTTGTGAATAACTCCCGCACATGCACCATTAAGAAGATCCTATGGAGTTGTAGCCCTATTCCAAAAAAAAAATCGGGAGAGGGCTACATTAATGCAGCTAGCATCTCCGATGTGCAGGATAAGGGACATTTTATAAGGAAGACTGACGTTGACATTGAATTTCTATTCTTAGTTTATCACGACAGAGCCTACCTCACAGCCGAATGATTTTCTAAAGAAAATTGTCCTATACAGTATAAAAGGTCCTCTTTTTACAGCTTAGCATTTTTGACATTTATTGAGAGATAATTTAGGGTCGGGAGAGAACACTATTGTTGCATATTTATCTTTATTGAAATATATATTATATTATAAATGCCAAAACAAAATATTCCTATTAAAATAGGGATGGAAAAGTTAACTCCCGAAACCGCCAGGCTTCCTTATAGAATGCCCCTTATCCTGCACATCGGAGATGCTTGGATAAGGGGGACATTCTATTTCGTATACCTGTTGACATTGCGTTCTTTAAAGTTTCTCTAAATGTTATTTAAAATCTACATACTGTAAAATGTAAAGAAAATTGTAATCTTCTGAACATTCACATTTTTACAGGAAATATCATTAACAAATAAAATTGAATTTAAATATTTTTATGAATAATGAAAAAAAAAAAAAAAAAACAATCAATATTTATTGCAAACAATAAGCGATTGTTTATTTCATTGTTCAATCTTTCAAACAAAATTGACAAATTATATCAAATTCATTATAACAAAAAATTATATCCAAATCTTTTCATCCAGTTTGCCGTACACAAAATGTCTTTTATAGTGACTCCCGATAGGCATACCGTCAAACATGATGCTCCCCTGAAAGGATGTGCTTGGAATATAGAAATATCAATGCCAGAAAGCAGTTCTACATGTAACACTCTTTTTAGCCATCTTGCTATTGAACTTGATGTTATTTGTCGAAATTTGATGTTATTTGTCGAAATGTCTTAAAAGAAACTAAAAGTTTAGAAGATTTTCCTTTTTCAGTTGTTCTCTCTAAATGCTGTTTTAATGTTAACACAGGACAAATAGTCTATTCATGCAATGCATCAAATTTTATTACAGAACTCAAATTTCCTAATTTTGATGTTTTCTGGAAATGCTGAATATTAAAACTTATAAATGTTCTGTTTTATTCATATTATTTACATCCATTAAACTGAGAGTCTGAGATCTTTGAGCTGATGTCAACGCTAATAATGCAGTAGTTTAATTAGTCAGTATTTCTAAGTTCAATTCATTTAGTGGAAATTGTTTTGCTTAAAAACTTGATACTTTTTGCACATGTCAAAAAGATCTGTATTTAAGAATGGGAGGTCCCTAATTAAACATTCCTTTCATACATCTAGCAATGAAAGCATTGTCTACAAAGATATGTTTCCAAGAGATACTCAAGTTTGTGAAATGGCACCCTCTTGTGTATTGATATAACTGTAAGACTTATTTTCCAAATAAAGAGTAGTCAGATAATTTACAATGTTTACTTCATTTGGTGCAATGGGATTAACTTTTTGTATACTACACCAATACATTCAAGCTTTCCATGGATATTGAAACTGTTTAGCACTGGAGAGTCTCCACGAATTTGTAATGATTATTGAAGCTTCCTTTGAAACTGCTTTCTTTTGTAGTTGTCTCCAGATACACAAGAACCGATCAAAATTAACTTTCTCTTGTGTACTGGATAATAATAATTGTTGTGTGCTGCGTTAGCCGATCTTTTTGAAATGGCAATTTTAGAGGGAAGTTTATAAGACTTTCTAACAGCATTGGAACCCAAATTTGAGTTGTTCACATTGGACAAATTAATAAGGCTCGTTACCTGATCGTCCTTTAACTTCTTAAGCACCTTGACCATTGGACCTGAAAGGGGGAGGATATATGGATCAGCTAAAGACCTCCTTGATAAAGAAAAAGCATCAGAATCAACAGCATTAGGGTCTTGGAACCAAGAGACATAAATTCATAAATTTGTTTATTTTATCTAGATGCAAGTAAATCAATCTTTTGTTTAAAAATCTTTATAGATACATATAGTCTATGGAAAATATATTTGTTCAACATCTATTCAGAACATTCATTGAATCCTATCAATAGATTGTCTGGAATAACATTTTCCTTTTCAGGAATATGAACAGCAGATAAAAAATATTTCTACTAAAACACAAATTCCAAATGTTTGCTTCTTCAACTAGAGGTAAAACTGACACACCTAGTCTATTAATATGTGACACAGCTGTAGCACCATCAAATTTAATGCATATATGACAATTGTTATATGATCTGCACAAATTAAAGCTAATATTAAAAAATATATTGCTCGTATTTCTAAAATATTTATATGGAAACCCACTTCCTCACAGTTCGTTCTACCTTGTGTAGTTGGTCCATCTCTTAACACAGCACCCCAACCAACTAATGATGTATCTGCGTCTGTATCGGGACGTAAAATCTTTCCGTTAAATTTTCTTAACTTTTGAATCCACCAGTTTAATTCGGTTACTGACTTTTCTGATAAAATCATTCTTTTATCATAATTTTGAAATTTTTTCTCTAATGCAATACATTTATCTCTAATCAAGTATCTTTGGTACAAAGGATCAAATTATATTGCCATGGAAGCTGAATTATAGAGACCGATTAGAGCGATAACCTCTCTAATGGTGACTTTTTTCTTGGCCATAATAAAGTTTGACATCTGTAAAAAAAAAAAAAAAAGAAAAAAAAAAAAGAAATCCGCTTTTTTTTCCGGGAGAAAATTTTTAAATTCCACAGAATCTATGAAAAAGCATAGACAATGAATTCTCTGTGAAGGATATAACACACACTTTTCATAATTAGTATTAAATCCATTTCTTGCATCAGTTGTATAACTACTTTTGCATTCTCTCTACAGTCATTGAAGCTTAAATATTGATTCAATGAATCATCAATACAAGAAAAACAACTAATTCCCATACTTCTGAAATAGGAATAAATTGGTTTCACAATCTTTGTAAAAATTCTGGGGGCACTTTATAACCCAAATGGCAAACATGTAAATTCATACAGTGTATTCTTCCAAATGAATTTTAAAACCTCTCTTGGTTCTTTGTGTATTGAAATTGAGAAATATGCATTTTCAAGGTCTATACTTTAGTCTTGTGAAAAAAGCTTCTCTCTTGATCAGTTCAGTAACATGTTGCAAAGTTTCATTTAAAAATGATTATATTCTACAAATTCATTTAGCTTCTTAAAATTTATGAATGGTCTAAACTTTCAAGTCCCTTTCTTTACTAAAAAGATGTATAAAATAAATTGTTCGTAATGATTTGATTCTTCGTATTTTCAACATTTTGTTAATTTCTTCATCAATTAGTTCACAATCCTGATCGTTAAAGTTAGGGATTTTAGGAACAATTGTCTGAATTGGTTAATCACTAAATTCAATTCTGTATCCCTTTACAATGTTTAAGATGTTCTTGTCATCAGTTAATTGATACCACTTTTCAATATTTTTTTTTTAATTTCCTGCTTTAAAATTTCTAACCTATAAACGGTTCTCTTGAAATTTCTCTCGGGCGAAGCTTGATCCTCTGCCTCGACCCCTCTTTGGAAGTCTTATCCTGCTTTTGGTTTTAATTTGTGCCCCCTTGTGCATAATTCAATTGAGGTTTGTTGAATCCCCTCATTCCTCTGTATGAGTTTTTAGGTCACCTGAGTAAACTCAGATGACCTATTGCTATCTGTTTTCGTTAACATTTAAAGCTTCTTCTATGGAACCACTGAATTAATTTTGGCATAAAGCATTTATGGATGAATGGGAGTAAAATTGTGAAATTCATGACCCCTGTCCCCAGAGACCTGAGGGTTGGGGCTTAAACCATCAAAATTAATGCAATTTTAAAAAATCTTCTTCTTTACTCCTGGACATCAAGCAGTCAATCTGCTTACATGATTGTAATAAGCATTGAGCTCTCTACCAAAATTGTGAACTTCATGGTCCAAGGGTCAGGGGTTCTGGCACTAGGTTGGGACTCTTATGATTATATAGTGAAAATGCATTAATTCTTTAAACATCTCCTCCTCTGCTCCTGGGTAATTAGCCCATAAACTAAGTACATAGTTATGATGAGGAAAAATTCCTCTTCTTAAATTGTGAATTTCATGGCCCCTAGGTCAGGGGTTCTGGTGTTAGGGCGGGGCTCTAATGATTATATAGTGAAAATACATTGATTCTTTGAATATCTTCTCCTCTGCTCCTAAGTCGTATTTGTGCTGTCACTCTTCCTTGATAGTAAGTAATACGATAGCCTGGGACATAAATTTTCCAGGTAACTGCCCTAATGAACACCATGCACCTGTGCCAGCCCATTTACACTATTCTGTAGTCCTTATCCTGCGAATAAAATCGCAAATAATTAAAATTCTATCTTTGAAAATATCATATAAAACGATAATTCCGGTTTCGCAAACATTCCGTTGTCTCCTCTTCCTTGACAAATCACCACATCATTTGCCAAACAAGAATAATTTTTTACAAATGACTTGAACATTCCATCTTTTTTTAATAACATAGCCCAATATGGAGCTGACCTCCATTCTGAACAAACCGTGGTAAACCTACATTATTCATTTTCTATTCTTCTAATGACCTCTAGTATCAATCTAGGGGACGGAGCCACCCAATTTACATGATCAACCCAAACCTGCTACAATGCATCAACCCCACATGTAGCTGCTAAATAAATACTTTGAATTAAATATTTTGCATTGGTTGTTTTAAGTGCTTGCAAATTTATCACATGTGAGAGGACCCCATCTGTTATCAAAATAATCGAACACCACCTGCTTTATAGATTAATTATCACAATCACTCAATTTACGCAATCTAACAGCAATTGAATTATCTGCTCTTGGAATCCACTTACAACTAACCATGCTATTACAATTGCAAAACTGATGCACTGCCATTGAAATATTCTGAAGCTTCATCTTTTAACTCCCAACTTTTAAAATATATTCAACATTATTATTATCCAAAAAAATCTGTACTGTCAGTTTTAACACTGTCAAGTGACTGCTCTAATACTCTTTTTATAGCCTCCAGCTCTCTCCAAGTAGAGCTTTGCTTTCTTTCCCAACCGTTCCAGAATCCATAACAATCTAGAGCTTGTTCATCCACCCCGTATCAGATGCATCAAAATGTATGAGAATCGGAACACTGCTTTTCCCAGTCAACTGACTCGAGCAAATACCTCTTTTGTTCATTGCCTCTAAATATTTAAACCTAACTCCCCTACTGCCTCTGAGCTAAGACTAATAAACGAGTTCCAACGAGATTTGTTTAAAATACAAAAAAACAAATACATAGTTCTTAATCTGACATCTTAAACAAACACTACCTGTGTTGAGATCATCTGACCAACTACAGACACTATGCCCTTGACCTCAAACCAAGCACAACCCGACTGTTGTGTTCTAATAATGTTTTTTAAACTCATCTTAACTTTTCAATACTACCCTTAGATACACGCACTTAATTTTCTTGTGTATTCCAGCTTAAACCGAAACTTTTGTGTTGGTTCCCAGTGACACTTTTCAATAGCAACTAAAAACCCAAATTTCTATAAATTTCTCTGAATCTCAGAACTAATCCTTTCTGCTTCTCGCAAACTAGACCCCCCCCCCCCCCCCCCCCTCCGACACCGTCATCTAAATACATAACAACTATAAATACTTTCGACCATCAAAACTTAACTACTTCCCTCATGACTTATGTAAACACGTATCCAGCTGTACTAATGCAAAATGGCAAAACATTACAAACATAATATATGTCCTTCCATTAAAAACCTAAATACTCTCTAGATAACTCATGAATGTCGATGCGATTATACGCATTCTTAAGATCAAACGAAAAAATATAGTCGTCCGACGTAACCATACATTTAGCAACTTTTGCATCTTCATACTGATGCTTGTATTTGAAAAGATGAGGATTGGCTTGCCTTGCATTTAGAGCTAATCTCAATTTTGACGCTTTATTCCCTGCCAATGTCAAACTATTAACCACTTTTGGTTTACTACTTACTTGAATTACTTTTGAAATACAGCCTTTTTCAACAAATCAACTTTTGACACAAACTCTACATTCTCAACAGCCGACTTATTGTCATCTTACTCAACAGACTCAGATGCAGTGAACAAATGTAATTTATAACCCTTTTCAATAACCTCCATTATCTCTTTGTCCCCCATGTTTCTTTAATTTTCCTTTCTGCACGATTCTAAGCTCTCTGAATTTTCTTTTCATCTTCTGAATCAGACGCTATCGGATGTTTGACGTATTCATCAACCGCCCTCCATCCCGCCTCAGATGAATCCGCCAACCAAATGAGTTTTTTATGCTGTTTAACTATGTCCAAACCGTCGGCTATCTTTTGCTTGACCTCTGCTACTTTGTCCTCGTTCAGCTCGTCACTTGCCTCCTTCAATTAGGACATAACTTTGACGTTATGTTCATGCTGTTCCTCGTTGTATCGGTTCTTAAACTTATATCCGTGTTCGATATTTTCTTCTTACCGTTCTGCAATAATATTTTGATTCTCGCGGATGTTTTGCTGTACTACATTTAATCTGCTGTTCAAGAGCTGTAAAAAAACTGCTAAGCATTTCATTATTTGAGCGTTGTAAAGTTTGATTAATTTGTCTCTGTATTGCCTCGGCATCCATTCGTCTATCGAGCACAAGCGGCGGCTAGAAAGTGATTTACTCTACTAAATCATATTACATTCCTAACAATACTTTGCCACCCATTGGTCAATACAATACCATAACAATTTGCAAAACTTGACTTCCGTGTATACAAAGTTTTCCCGCTATAACTGACGAAACGCGGGAAAATACAATTATTTCCAGATCCTAGTTCTTAATTACAATTGGGGATACTAAAACAAGCCCATGATACGCCACTGGGAGGATACTTTGGTCGTAGGGAAACACAACACAAAGTAAAAAGAAAATTCTATCAGCATGGCATGAAATAAGACATAAATATTCACACAGTTAAATGTAAGGATGTCAAAAGAACCAAAGGCAAACAGTGAACCCAAAAGGAAAACTTTGTTCCAAATTATTTTGAGCAACAATGGACAGAGTTTCCATTTATATCATTGGACCTTTACCAATGACTTCCAGCAAGAATATATACATGCTGACAGTAGCTAACCATTTCACCAATTCGACAGAAGCCTTAGGCATACCATATCAACAGCACTAACTGTAACTCGGACACTGTTCAACGAGATACTGAATAGATTAAGTTGTCCCACGAATATGCACTCGGACCAGGGTACTAATAATTCATAGACAGCAAGAAAATTATAATACTAGTAAGCATGTCCATCCATTAATTTACAAGCAGGAGACAAAGTTTTGTATTTAAAGGAGCGCATTGGGGAGGGAACTTTTACGAACACTTATCATAGACCTTATGAAGTCATAAATAAACTCTCAGCTTTAACTTACCAAATTCCTGTGAAGAAGGCAAGACATGCACGATCGTGCACCGTTAAAAGTTAAACCAGTTTTATTAAAAAATAATGATTTGATGTAATGCTCAACCTTTGTGACCCTTCCCACTCCCTCATTTTGGCCATATCTAAAAAATGTTTTACGCAATGATTTCAAAAAGGTTAAATTAAACTAATCAAATTTATTACAGATTTCAAGATAAAAGGCAGAGATAAGAATCAGAAGATAGAGTACGCTTAACGGTGCCAAGGCTGCAAGAAATATGAGAAAGGCGCTACGTAGAGACCCACTACTACAACTGCTATCCCGAATTAGATGCGGTACCATTCTACCGTAGTCTCTGCCACTTCATGGGCAAAACCGAGAGGGAAGAACTCCGACACACCAAAGGCTACCGCCCAGACAAGTTGGCTGAGGAGAAAGAAAGAAACCAGGGGACATCTCAAAGTACATACACAAGAATAGAGGTCCCCTTCAGCTCAAGGCAGATCATGTCAAAATGTTGACTTAGGAGGAGTGCCAACATATCTGAACAAGGAGAAAGAAGAAATCCATCAGGAGAGAATTTCTCAGCCAGCGTAAATCTAGAGGTCCAAGCTGATGCTGTGGCACCCAAACCTTTGGCAATCCTTCTTGAGCCGTTGAGGAAAAACGAGCCTTTGATGCCAGAACCAACTTTTCCGGAGATTTCGATACGAATCAACCAAGATGATGCGAAGGAATTCAACGTTATCGACGAAATTCTCCATCAGGAAGGCATCGATCAATTTACTGTGGAAAGAAGAAAAGATGGAGCTAACGAATGAGACTTTAAGCGTGCGGACACTGCTAATAGAGCTGTTAGAAACAACAAAACAGAATGGTCGGCCTTTAATGATGTTATATACGGGTTTAAGGAAGACCACAATGATACTAAAAGAATAACAGAAAACACCAGAGGACAGAAAAAGAAAAAGAGAGACCCCATTTACCAGAACTCCTTCTCCACAACGATCCGCAGTACGATCCATAGTGAAAAATTGACTGAAATTATTATTGACTTTCTGTATTGTGTTTAAGCAAGCATGTGATTTGATAATATTGGCTTTATTTTTGTGACAACTATGTTTTAATGTGGTTATAGGTATACAGCGGTGTGTAGGTAAGTGAATGTAGGATATTGTATGTAGGTATGTGAATGTATGTCTTGTCTCGGTCAGACTAAAATTTATAGTTTTATGCATTCTGATCATTTCCTCAAGTTTTGGTGAGGACACCAACGATTTTAAAGAGGAGGGGAAAAGTCATAATGGTGACATAGTGTATATAGTAAACAAAAATGGAATGTCACGCCCGATGTAAAATTGTATTACTGTATGAATTTCTATATTTTTTTAATTTGTCAAAAATTTTGTAAGTCACTTCATGTAATTGTTGAAATATATTTAATACATTAGTCAATGTTATTGCCGGTGATCTACTGTTGATCCTTAGGGGAGCGCGTGGGTTACCGAGGGACTCTCTAGATCCAGTGGACTCTGGGTGTTGCTTTTAATGTTAAAGGGTGGCGTTTTTATTAGACTGATTATTCTAGGTAGAATTTAGGGGCATTTGTTTATCATTACATGTGGTGATAACGAACAATGTTCAAATTCAAAAGTCCAGAGGTAAATTACAAAACAGGAGCAGAGCAAACACGGACCTCTAAAAAAACATAGGTGTAGGATCAAGTGCCATGGAGGAGTGAGCATCCTCTGTTGGCCGGTCACAGAATGAAAAACGTCAGTCAGTATGAAGATTGTATTTGTTGACAAGGTCGTTGTATCGACCATAGAACTAACGAAAAGATGACTTCAAACGAGGCTGATGATAGTCCTGTTTTATCAACTTGTTTGTCAGAAGCTTGCCTCGTCTTAGAAACTGTTCATAAGAAGAGCATCCGTTACATATCGAATTAAATGAGAGACAAAAACTCCATATGATGTGATGAAGGTATATTGCTACTTTAGTAAGGAAAGTTGCATATAGAAAAATTGAAGTCATCACGTTAATCATAAAGTTTTCTTGTTAGGTTACCATCAATGTCCATTTTCAGTAAAATATCCAAATATGAAACAGATGACACAGAATCTGTGGTATCTTTTATTTCAAGTTCACCGGGATATATCGAGTCGACTTAAGAATGGAAGTAACAATTGTTAATTGATAATACGTCGTCGATATACCTGAATGTTGAGTTGAAGGGCACAACGAGTGATTTATTTTTTTCACGTACAAGATTTTGAATAAATTCTGCTTCATCTAAATACAAAACTGGGTCTGCTAGCAATGGGGCGCAATTGGTACCCATGGGAACAGATTGTTGGAAGACCTGATTTCCAAAAACTACATAGATTTTTTTATCAGAAACTCAAGCATCTTTTTAATGTCCACTTCAGAGTGCTTGTGTTCAAAATCCGAATGGGTTTTAACAAAATAGTATTGCAAATGACCGATGACAAGGTAAGTAATTTTACGTGGTCCATTTTTATTTAAAAGGGAGCTATCAATGATGTCAAAAAGACGGGACTTTAATTTATCGGTGGGGATCGTTGTATAAAGTGAAGAAAAGTCGTTAGTTTTAATGCTATTGATTTTGGTACATTTTGGGATTTCAAGTTATCCAAAAGTTCCTTGGAATTCCTAAGAATCCACATCTGATTTACACCGCTTCTTGAATATACTGTTACAAGATACTTTTCTAGTTTCCCCTTTACTGCTGTTAGTATTTTGGTAAGGAGTAAAGAAAGAATCTTGGTAGAACATTTACTGGAATCCGCTATATATCTTTGTAAGGATTTTTATGAAGTTTAGGTATCCAATTAAGGTAAGGTAATTCAAATTGATTTTGGTTGTTGGCAATATTGAAAATATTCATAACTGACATGATTTTTAAGATTTTCCTCCTTGGAAAGAGAGCTATGAGTATAAGTTGGATTTCCACTTGCGGAATTAAATCCAAGTTCTCCAAATATACATTTTATATAAGAGTCATACAAACAAAGACAATGTTGTTGTTTCCTGCTTTGTCAGCAGGGTCCAGTACAAACTGATTGCGTAATCTATCTAGTCCTTTTTTTACTTCTAAATTATCAAATATAGAAGTTTTCATACTGCACTTTAATTCCTTAATACGAGATTTTAACATGCATGGAACACTTTTTGTCCATTCTGCCACCGTTTGAAGGTCTTCTTTTTCATGTTTGGCCCATCGTCTGGCGTATTTCTCTACAGAATTCATAATATGTATGAAATTAGAATGCCAGTTGAAAGATCGGGGTTCCCTATATTTTGGACCTTGAAGAATAAGTGATTTAAGGTCATCATTATTTACTGTATATACGTCACCAGTAATGACTGTCCAGCTGGACTATAGTTGAATGGTGGATAAGAACAAGAACAGTAGTACTACCTTTCAGATGCTCGATGTCGAGGCTTTCTAGATTTATAGATTCTAGGCTTCCAAATTTAGTTACAATAAAAGGAATGTGTACACATTTCTGTAATTATGTGACAGCACAATATTTCTTCATTTAGTTTGTTCTAACTTTTGGGGTCACCTGAATGACTCAGGTGACCTATTGTAATTGGTCTTTGTTCGTCGTCGTGCGTTATATCAATTTTTCTTTTTTAGGTTTTTCTTGAAAACTGCAAGGTCAATTATTACATTTTAGGTCACCTATTGCTATCTGTTTTCGTCTGGCGTCGTGCTTTAACAATTTTACATTTTTAAATTGTGAAATTCATGGCTCTACCACCCCCGGGGCGCCACAGGCGGGGCCAAATATGCAAAAAAAAAAAGCCAAATTTTCAAAAGTCGTCTTCTCTACTCCCACACATGTGAGGAAAAAAGTGGATGCATGGTTATGATGCCCTCTACCGAAATGGTGAAATTCATGGCCCCTGGGTCAGGAGTTCAGGCTCTTAAGGTGCGGCCAATATGGCCATATAGTAAATATGTATTGACTCTTAGAAAATCTTCTTCTCTACTCCCATATACATTTGAGAAAAATTAAATGCATGGCTATGATGTCCATGAAGTTCTCTATCTTAATTGTGGAATTCATGACCCCTGGGTCGAGGTTAAGGCCCTAGAGCGGGGCTAATATAGCCATATAGTGAAAATGTATTAAATCTTAGAAAATTTTCTTCTTTACTCTTCTTACATGTGGGGAAAAAACTGAATGCATGGTTATGATTTCCACAAAATCTTCTTCCTAAATTGTGAAATTCATGACCCCTGTGTCAGTGGTTCAGGCCGTAAGGTAGGGGGAGGGGGGGGGGGGGGCAATGGCGATATAGTGTTAATGCATATAATGTTTAAAAATCTTATCCTCTACTCTCGCACATTTTTAAGAAAAACTAACTTCATAATTATGTAGACCAGGAAGTCCTCTACTAAAATTGTACATTTCATGTCCCCTGGAACTGACTGCATATAAAGAAAGAAAATAAAGCCATCTATAAACATTTTAAGGTAGTCCATCCATAACTGAGGTGAATTTAACAATTTTACATTACATTGTCAGCAAATAGAATCATCCACTGGGTCGCATGCTGACTGACGTTTTTCATTCTAATTGTTAGACCATAATTTATCATCTAATTGTCTACGGACTTTTTCGTTTTTTTCCCGATTACGACAAAGAGCACACGGCGGCAGGTGTGACCGGTCAGCAGAGGATGCTCACTCCTCCTAGGCACCTGATCCTACCTCTATATATCTTTTTGGAGGTCCGTGTTGCTCTGCTTTGAATTTGTATTTCGTTTTATGGATTTTTCAGATGGTTGACGGTTTGTTATTGTCATTTCTTCATTAAATACATATTTTAAAATTATTATGAGGCTGACTTAATCCAAACGCGGGAGTATGTATGTAGTCAAGTGAACTTTGTGCACTTAAAACTTTTCAAAGAGTTGTCTGCCCTTTACAAAAATGAGGACAAAATCATTTTCTCTGAATATGTACTGTAAATTATGAATTCTATTGGCATGTTTTTAAAAAAGGGGGAAGCTTTGGCAACTTTTTGCCAAAAAAATTGTGAGAAAACTACTTGTACTAAACCGATATATTTAAAAATGCATTTTTACTATAGACTTCAATGTTAACTTCAAGATGTGATAAATTTGTTAATGGAAAGTTTTTAAAATTTCAAAGGTGAATCTTTATTATTTGATAGATTTTATTGATCTAACTTGCAATCTATTAGATATGAAATATGGTAGGTATGGATGGACTACCTTAAATTTCATGTCTCCCAATGTAGAAATTTGAATCTAGGGCGGAGCCAAAACAGTCGTATATAGTTAACAGGGTAGGTGTGTTAACAGGGTAGTAAATCTTAATGCAGAATGTGGCCAAAATGGTCATTTGGTGTTAATGTATATTGAAACAATGTCTACTGACACAGAATAAAAACTGACTGCATATTTAGAAAAAAAACATTAAGCTGCCATCTTAAATAATATTTCATGTCACCTACATGTAAGGCAAGGGTTATGGCTGGGGGGGGGGGGGGGGGGGGGGGGAGACAGAGAGAGTTATATATTTGTCTTATTATTTTATTCTGCTCTAGAATTTCAATGAATTCTCATATTTGAAAAAAGAGAAACAATAATGCTGTCTATCAAGTTAAGATATTGTGAAGCCATTTGGAAAGAGTCCAGGGGGAGTTAATGGAGTTATCTTCTCTTGCTTCTTCGTTATGGAGTTGTCTTCCTTTGCTTGATCATATATAGTAATTAATCACTGAATATAATATAATTAAGAAGTAGTATGATCAAAAGAGTTATGCAAGTATAGACCAATCCACACTTTACAGAAGATATCTCCCTTGGCCGCCATTTGGGGGAAAACTCTATATATTTCTCACGGTAGCCTGTGTATTTAGAGGGTTGTAACTTCGTCATTTGACATTAGAAATCCGTTTCCGCTGTGAAATTTGATTGCCCCAAGTTGGGGCAACCCACACATTGAAGGAATAGATTAAATTCCAAGATTCTTTCACAGGACGCCCAAATATTTGGTTGTATAGGGAGGGAAAAGTTGTTTTTTCCTTTTTGACCTTTTGGTTGATCCTGCAAAGGGAGCAACTTTTGCAAACTGTGGATTGGACTATTTTTATCATTTGAAACAAAAACAGTTTTTGAACTTTCCAAATAACCAAATGGACTTATTAATAGTAAAGTAATAATTGGCTAACCAAAATCACTGATAAGCAGTACATGTAAAATGATTTTGGTATAAATGCCAGATGGTGAAAAGTGAATGTTGAAAGGATGGAACAGGAGAAGTGAATAACAAAATATGGCTACACAAGACTGTTTTTTTATTAGTTTAAATGCCCCCAGGGAGAGTTTCTGTCTACCCCTGCGGGATGGAAGGTTGTTTTAACTAAAACATGTAGACTAGCCATTGTTTTACTTTATCTATGAAAACATGTACACATAAAACCTATCTTGAAAGTTAACAAATATGGGAAAATTATTTTCAATATCAAGTCATGCATTCTATTATGATCTTTCATTTTTTCGTTAAAATTATAGGTTTCATAGTCCTTTTGATAGATTTCAGGCAGGGAGGTGGTCATCATTACAATATCATAATTTTTCTACTCCAAAATGAAACTTAATTAAATGCATATATGAGACTCCTCGATAAGTTTGTGTATGGGCTATGGTACTCGGGTGACCGTTAAGGCCTATTGGCCTCTTGTTGGTTTAAAGCATCTCTAGGATAAGAGACATTTAAATGTGAATTTCAAGACTTACCACCCCGAGGCAAAAATATGCAAAAAAGACCAAATATTCTCTAACTTCACAATGGAGGGGAAAATCTAAATGCATGGTTATCTTGTCCATAAAGCCCTCCACAAAAATTGTGATATTCATGACCCCTGGAATAGTGGTTCAGGCCCTAGGGTGGGGGCCATTGTGCCCATATAGTGAACATGTATTACATCTTAGAAAATCTTCATATCTACTCCCAAATTTGAGGGCAACTAAATGGGTTGTTATGTCCATGAAGCCATCTTCCAGAATTGTGAAGTTCATGGTCCCTGGGTCATGTTTAGTAAAATTCACTTGTTTCGTTACGATACATTCCCTGAGAATTATCGAAAGGAATGCAGATCGTGACGTCAAAGTTCAATTATGACGTCATACCGTATGAAGTACAGACAAGTGACTCTCTACACATCGCTGTGAAATCAATCGGGCAGCCTTAACATACCCGCGTATGACCATAAGGTGAAATTGATTTGATTCTAGAAATTCTTCTTCTCTATTTCAATATATATTTGAGAAAAACCTTAATGTACAGTAATGATGTCCATGAGGCCCTCTACCAAAATTGTGAAGTTCCTGGGTCAGGGATTGAGGCTTTTTATTGGGGGGGGGGGGTGTTGAGGTGACAATTTAGTATACATGTTCTGGCATTACATTTGAAAAAGTGAATAATATAGAAGAGTGGTCATTAAAGGCATGCGGATCTCTTTACCTAAAGTTTACAATTTTTGGCCCCTGAAGCTAAGGTACAAATAATCCGAATATCCTATGACATTCCCCCTCCTCTTTTTTAACTGAATTGATGTTTGCAAAAAGCAAATAATAAAAGTTGGGGTAGCAGTCAGAGGAGTCTCGGTTAAGTTTTAGACTCCAAAATGAAGCTTAATATGCAAACATGGGACTCCCTGACAGGTCCATCTAAGGACAATGCTCAGGTGTCCGTCAATGCCTTTGGGCCTCTTTTTCACATCTTCTAGGGCACTGTGCGCATCAGTCAATACCGAGAAATGTTTTAACAAGAGTTGTCTGTTTGTAATTTTGAATTTCACGATAACTTTCATTGCCTGATTTAAAGTGTCCATAGACCAATTAATAAACCATCAACACAACTGTTTCTCTAGATCGTTCACCATTCACTGATTGTAAACAGTCAGTAACTTTGTTCTGAGGTTTCACTTGCATTTTGTCAATGTTTGCATCCTTTTCTGTTTGTGCAACGTTTTGATAAATGCCATATTCTTAAACATACAAAGCAACCTCGTTTTTTCAGAGACGGTGGATCTTATTGTTGACATCAATTCTGTTAAAGGTCGCACAAGTGTTAATGTAATGCAAGTCAGGATATAGCTCCGGTGTATTCATGCAGGCCATTCTTGTATTGTGTAGTAAATGGTTACCTTAACAATATCTGGTATATGAGTTAATCAATGAACAACCTTCTGTAAAATTTCTAGGTTTTTTTTTTCATTTTGATGCTGAGCTCATTTGTGGTGGTGGCATTTGTCGATTCGTCAATCAAATCTTTCGCAGTTTTTTTTTCAGAGAGGCAAGAAACTTTTGCTCTTTGTTCACATTGAAATTTTTACTACATGTATTCCATAACTAGATTTAACAATTTTTTATACTCAGCATTTCCGCTTTCCAGTTCTTTATGAAAACAATCATATCATGAAAAAATGACAATAACAAACCGTCAACCATCTGAAAAATCCATAAAACGAAATACAAATTCAAAGCAGAGCAACACGGACCTCCAATAAGATAGAGGTAGGATCAGGTGCCTAGGAGGAGTGAGCATCCTCTGCTGACCGGTCGCACCCGCCGTGTGCTCTTTGTCGTAATCGGGAAAAAAACGGAAAAGTCCGTAGACAATACAGTATGTTTCCAAATAAGTTTGGACGGTTAGAACTTTCAATTTTTCAAATCTGTTATAATAAATTCGTCTCCATGTAAAGACAATTGGTGATTTCTGAGGAGTTCCAATCTTCACTGCCATCCTTCCAACAGTTTTCTTTCTGTCGTTTTCCGTATGTTGAATTCAAAACGTCCCTCGAATAGTAATCATATACTGTGGAATTATTAGATTTTGTGGTGGCTCAATTTTCGTGGAATTTGTGGGTTCCTCTCTTCCCTCTCATCCACGAATTATTACATCCTTCACGAATTAATAAATTTGGGTTATAAAGTCATATTTCCTTTTGTTGGTATAAGACGGCTCGCACTGGACCAAAATAATGTGTCGCAACCTTGCACGGCGTATCGGACTATCCGCAAATCTTATTGTATCATTCTTTACTGATAAACAACTATACATTTGTTTTTGCAGCTGTTTTTACCAGAATTTAACTCACCATGCATGCATATATATGCTGCTTTCTCAAATTATTCTTAACGAAAATTGATTTTACTCCAATTATAGAGCTGTGATCATTATAGCAAACAAGAGGCCCATGGGCCACATCGCGCACCTGAGCAACAACAGACATAATGAAATCAGCTTTATAGAGTCATATACAAAATATCTGAACAATGTCGTATAATAGATCCTGTATAAAAAAAATTCCCCTGCATATTCTTATGTTTATCATTGACCCCCTTTGTAACAGGATGATTTTACAGTCATATCACATCTTAAGCATTGCAGTTCTCGAGAAGATGATCAGACCTTAACAACTGTTTTTATATGGACTATAAACCTACATCAAACTTTGAACCCCTTTTGAGATCCAAGAATTGTCCAGGGGCCACAGTCTAAACAATTTTAATTTGTTAAATAAATAATTATGTAAAACCATATATAAAAACCATTTGAATTTTTGTGAACAATATAAATGTTTTCCTTCGAAAAATTGGAACAACCCCCCCCCCCCCCCCGCCCCCCATGTGGCCCAACCCTACTCCTGAAGAATATGATTTTGACAAATTTTAATCTAGACTATTTGAAGACTGAACTGACTAAAGCTTTTCTAGACAATTTTTGTTTTAGAAAGTTTTTCCCTATATATTCCTATGTAATAATTTGACACCCCCCCCCCCCCTTCAGATTGTGGCCCCACCCTACCCACAGGGATCATAATCTGAATAATTTGAATTTTCCCTACCTGAGGATGCTTCCAGACAAGTTGCAGCTTTTCTGCCCAATTGGTTTTTGAGAAGAAGATTTTTCAAGATTTTTCTCTATATATTCCTATGTAAAAATTCGACCCCCCATTGTGGCCCCATCCTACCCCCAGGGATCATGATTTGAATAAACTTAAATCTACATTACCTGATGATGCTTCAACACAAGTTACAGCTTTTCTGGCTGATCAATTTCAGAGAAGAAGATTTTTAAAGAATGACTCTATATATTCCTATGTAAAATTTGACCTCCCCATTGTGGCTCCACCCTACCCCCAGGGATCATGATTTGAATAAACTTGAATCTACACTACCTGAGCATGCTTCCACACAATTATTAGCTATCTGGCTGATCAGTTTCAGAGAAGAAGATTTTTAAAGATTTACACTATATATTCCTATGTAAAAACTCGACCCCCCATTGTGGCCCCACCCTACCCCCGGGGATCATGATTTGAACAAACTTGAATCTACACTACCTGAGGATGCTTCCACACAAGTGTCAGCTTTTCTGGTCAAATGGCTTATAAGAAGAAGATTTTTAAAGATTTACTGTATATATTCCTATGTAAAAATTCAACTCCCCATTGTGGCCCCATCCTACCCACAGGGATCATGATTTGAATAAACTTAAATCTACACTACCTGAGGATGCTTCCACACAAGTTTCAGCTTTTCTGGCCAACTGGTTTTTGAGAAGAAGATTTTTGAAAAATACCAACAAATTTTCAATGATTTTTAATTATCTCCCCTTGAAAGAGGGTGTGGCCCTTTATTTTAAAAAAATTGAATCCCCTTTACCTAAGGATGCTTTGTGCCAAGTTTGGTTGAAATCGGCGCAGTGGTTCTGGAGCAGAAGTCGAAAATGTAAAAAGTTTACGGACAGACAGACAGACAGACGGACGTCGGACAAAAAGTGATCAGAAAAGCTCACTTGAGCTTTCAGCTCAGGTGAGCTTAAAAGGAGACCCAGAACTATGCCTTAAACTGAACTGAGCTACATCCATAACTGAAGTCAAACCTGCATTACTACCTACATGTCTAACATACTCATGAAACCAAACTACTTCAGAACATAAATCCTTTAAAATTGAAAATGAACACTTCTGAAGGAAATTAGTAAGAGTAGTCAAAATCTCCTGAGAAGGAGGGGTTGTAGAAGAAATGAAAGATGGGTAAAAGACAGAGCACAAACCTGACATGACCTTACCACCCCCTTCACTAACAAATCTATCCCTTAAGTTATCAATAACACCTGAAACAAACTTCTCACATGCTGAAACATCATCAGCCCTCTGCTTTAAACTATCTCTTATAAAGTGGTAGTTTTATACCTAATGTACAAGATTAAGTTTCGATGAACTAAAACATTAGATGATTCATTTATCATGATACTAAAGAAGCCTGGTTCCCTAAACCTGTCTAACAACATATCCTCAATAACCCCTTCTGAAACTCCTGTATCAACTAATTGGGAGTGCAAGTTTTGCGACTATTAACTGCAAGGACTCTCAGCAGAGAAGCGCCGTTAAATTTTTTTTAAATAATTAAAGGTTTTCCAGTGTTTACACTTAACCTAATATCACTTTTAACTTAGTATAGTTTAGAAGTATAATTATGAATTATTTGTGAAAAATGAACTATGTTTATCACCTGGTCTATGCATTACTCACGGAGTTTAGGAATCGAGCAATTGGGCATTTTGTTTCGTGGAGAAGTAATTTCGAGTAGACATAAGTTAACACTCAAACTTACTTCCCCACGAACCTGTAAAATTTAAGCAATCCACAAAAATTGGCCCCCAAAAATTTTAATGTCTTAGGTTTACAATAAATAATAGTCACCAGAAATTCATGTACAGCAATTCACATCGAACGATAGGTTTATAAGTTTTTAAACTTGCACATTGACGTGTCTACATTTCATTAAAAAAAAATGTGTCGTGCTACACAATTTCTATAATCGGAACCGAAGCCAACACACTTAATTATGATTTTCATGAACGGGTGTTCAATTCTGATGCAGATCACTATAGAAATGCAGCAAGAATTGGTAATCTTTACAAAATTAAAAATGGGATAATCCAATATTGTGCCCAACAAGTACAGGATATATCTCGATTTAAGAAAAGCTTAGCAAGATTGGATTGATATTGACACTTGTCTACCTCTTCTCCTGATTTGCTTTTTTGGCTTATTGACTGACGTTTGTCAATGTTAGCATTAAAGTAATCTAAATTGCTAGCCTGGTTCCCGAGGCCTTCCGAAGTGCAAGCACGAAGGCCAGGCACTCACTGTCGAATGGATTCTTCCAGTAGACAAAATCCAACATGGCAGACTCTATGGTAAGTAACGGGAATGTGCGTAAATCAGATTGTCATGTCTTATTTAGCTGTGTCACTTTCGATTTTCTTACATTAATTGACAGAAATAGACCTTACGAAATGTATGGTGCTTGGTTTTTTAAGTAACACGCTTGCTTGATTCAGTTTTATACCTTTTTTTTGGGGGGGGGGGGGGGGGGGGCAGGTTAGCAGTTCGTCAGCTCGATTATTTTACACCTATGTTAAATGAATTTTAATCGTGTCACTTGGCTTTTTATAACAATAATGGCTTGTATTGAGTTGGTGAAGAATATTTATGCTAAGTTTTACAGATGACACGCACCGGTTTTTTTCTAATCTGAACACAAAATATTTCAGTTCGAATTTCCTCAAATAGGTTTATGACTCCCTTGTAAAGAATTATATTTGATTATTCCACCCATGTACATTATTGATATCTAACAAACCATGACTAGAAAGCTAGATTTATAACATTGCTCAGTACTTTTAAGATTTCCTTTGTGCTACTAACTAGGAATATTATACTACAGCTAGCATGCATGTTTATCTGACACACTATATAACCAGTATCTGCCATATGAAATATACTCTTTACACTACCCGTAGTAAAAAGTCTTACTTTCACCGTATTGTCAGGCGTGTTTGCCTCATATAAAAACTCTAATTTAGTTTTTTTTTTATATTATTTTATGTACATGTATTTTCTTGATCCTTTGGTATCTGTTTATTTGTGTTTTGGTTTATTTTTTATCTTTAATCTTATCCAAAGAAAGTCGATAGATGGATGGTGCGATGACACGATGGCGATAGAACCTAACGATGACACGATATAGCATTGCGTCATCGCTATCCCACATCACTTCATCGTGTTATCACTATCGTACCATCGGGTCATCGCTTCATCGTGTCATCGCACCATTGTCGCGCCATCGCCAAATCATCGCACTATCGACTCAAACGTCGATGCTGCGATAATGTAATATTGAACTACATCCCAGCCCCTATCCGGATTCCATAATGTTGTATAGTGTGGAAGTGGGATGAAAGAGAATTGAGAGAGGTAAGAGTGGAGTGAGAGAGTGTGAATAGAGAGTGGAGTGAAAGAGTGAAGTGAGCGTGAGATAAGTGAGTGGAATAAGAGTGTGGGGAGTGAGGTGAGAGAGTGAAGTAATATTGAAATAAGAGAAAAGGTGAGATTGTGAATTGATCAAGTGGGATGAGCAAGTGAGGTGAGAAATTTAGGTGAGCGAGTGGTGTGAGAGAGTAGGAGAAGTGTGTGGGGTGAGCAAGTGGAATGAAAGAAGACTCAGCTAGTGGAGGGGGATTGAGAGAGTGGAGTGACCAAGTGGGGTGAGGGAGAAGTGAATGAGTGGAAGGTGGGGAAAATAGAGTGTGGGGAGAGAGAGGAGTGTGAGATGAACAAGTGGGGTGAGAGAGTGGGGAGTGGAGTGGTACTGGAATGAGAGATTGGGGTAGCGAGTGAAGTGAGCAAAAAGGGGGAGTTGGTGGGGTCAACAAGTGCTGCAGAGGGGAGTGAGAGGATGGGTAGTAGTATGCGAGAGGGGAGTGTGAGATAAGCGAGTGGGCAGAGAGACTGGGGTAAGCGAGTAGAGTGAGAGAGTGGGATGAGCGAGTGGTATAGGACAGTATGGTGAGAGAGTAAGAGTGGTGAGTTAGTTGAGCAAGTGGGTTGAGATGACTAAATGGGATGAAAATAGGGGAGTGGGGGAGCATGGAATAAGAGAGGGGTGAGGTAGTGAAATGAGCGAGTGAGATGGGCAAGTAGTTTGAGCGAGTTGAGTGGAAGTTCATTGAGAGAGAGTGGGGTGGGGTAAGATAGTAGAATGAGAAGTTAAAAAATGTTCAGTGTGGTGAGAGAGTGGAGGTGAAGAGAGGGTGATCGAGTGAAGTGTAAGAATAGGGCGAGCGTGGGGTGAGAATGGAATGAAAGAGGTGTTAGCGAATGGGGGAATTGAGTGAGCTGTTAGAGTGAGCAATGTGAGTGGAGAGAGTAGGGGATGAGCAAGATTGTTTGGAGAGTGGGGTAAACGAGGAAGTGAAAGAATGGCGTAGGTTAGTGGTGTGAGTGACAGAGTGGGGATGAGAAAATGGGGTGAGCAAGTGGGTTGAGAAGCTAGCGAGAGAGGGGTAAGCAAGTTGGTTGAGAAAGTTGGGGGAAGAGTTTGGTGAGGTAGTATGGTGAGAGAGTGGGTTAAGCAAGTTAGTTGATAGAGTTAGGGAGAGAGTGGAGTGAGAGTGAGGTGAGCGAGTGGAGTAAGAGAGTGGGAAAAGAGAGGATTAAGAGATTGTGCTTAGGGATAGTGGGGTAATCGATTGAGAGAGTGGAGTGATAGAGTAGGGAGTGGAGTAGGCAAATGGATTAAGAGAGTGGGATGAGAGAGTAAATGGAGAGAGTATGGTGAGCAAGTAGCGTGAGAGAGAAGGGTGAGCGGGTGCTGTGACCAAGAAGGATAAAGAATGGAGAGAGAGAGAGAGAGTGGAGTAAGAGAGTTTCAGATAAAAGACCAGGGACGGTGCTGTAAGGATTGAATAAAAGAGTGGGGAAAATGAGTGGGGTGACACTGATGAGAGAGAAATGGAAATAGAGAGGCTGTGGAAGAGTTCGAGACTGGGACCAAAGAGTAAGAAGAATAAGTGGTGAGAGAGACTAAGAGTGGGTTGAGAGATTGGTTGGAGAGTGGGGTGAAGAGAGAAGAGGGAAAGGTGGATGAGAAGGGGAGAGTGCCGTGGAGAAGAGACTGAGTTGAGAGGGATGCGTCTAGAGGGCTGAGGGATTGGTGGGAGAATAAAGTGGAAGTGGGGTGTGAGAGAGTATAGTTATAGGAGTGAGGGGTTAGTGAAATGCTTAGTGAGAAAGAGAGAAGAACGAGAGTGGGTGAAAGATTGGTGGAGGATGAAATGAAAGTGGTGTAAAAGGGGGAGAATAGGGTGGGAGAGAGGAATGGGAGATTGAGGTGAGAGTAAAAGGAAAACTAGTGGGGTTTGATAATAAGATGGCGATGAGGAGTGAGTGGGGTAAAAGTGTGGTTTAAGCGATTTGATATGTTTAAATTCTACAATTGTTTTTTTAATTTCTGAACCACCCAATTCCTCCTTTATGCCTTAAAGCTGGTTTAAATCTCATTTCTAGCAAATTTTTAAATTTATTTATCAATGTACTTTAACTTTTCAAATTGCTCCCCCTTCTTATCCTTCAGATTGAGCATGTTATATTTCATGTCATTATATCATATACGAGGATAATTTGTTAGAATTACATTGAATGCATCATCAAATGTTTGTAAGGCAAAAGTTGAAAGTCTTGTCTTGTCTCAATATCAGTTGAAATGGGAAATAAGGGACAAATCATTGATATTGATATCAAGCACTCATTTCTTCTTTGAAACAATTTCTTTTGTGGGCAAGCTTAAGGTGGTTTGGAACACCTGTCGATATTAATGTGGATAACAGTATATTTTATACAAAATACTTTCAAAATTAACAATATTTGACCAAAATGTAAGTTTTAAAGTTTTTTGAAAGATAAAAATTATAAAAGCCCCAGCTGGATTCGAACTCCTGACGTACAGATTCATATGCAACCCACTACGCTACGCTGTTAGGTTACCATTTGGGGAAATAAACAAATTATTAAATTATATCATTGTTTATTTCGATCGGAAGTATGTCACAATATGGAGGTGTTCCATTCCGCCTTCAGAAAACAAATTTAATACTAGTATCGTCTCATTCTATCTGGTGGTTTTATCGTACATGTAAATGATAATTTAGATAATTAGTAGTAATGAAACCAATATTCCTCTTCTTTTCTATGTACATACATGTTAGTAAAAGCAACACAAAATACAAAAAAAAGAACAACATTGTTACGTGTTAAAATAAATCTTGTTTATTACGTTTTGAAAAACGTTTAAAAATTAAAATTATTCAATAATTATTATAATTGGAGAATTCTTCTTCAGCAATACACTGTAGCACTTTATCTACTTTCCACCGAACAATGTTTCCAGGCGTCTTTTGAGACTCTGTTTTTGTTTCTTCTCTACAGATTGTGCCAGTAAAAACAGAAACAGCTTAGAAACAGAAGTTAAAATCGGCAATACAACCTCCAAAAAACCAGCAATCAGTATTTGAAGAATGTTGGTTTTATAAATTAGGATGAATTTCAATTAAGTGTACCTTCGTGAGTGGAGGTGCTGAACAATCTTCAGATTTGAAGGTTCCTTCCTTATTCTCATTTTGTTACACACAATTAGGCTAAGGAGAATCAGGAATAGGAATAAGTACTATCATGATGATTTTAGGTTATTAGACGAAGCACACGGTTTAAAATTAGGCTTAGATAATCTTTTAAAACTCTTTGGCCATTGATACATTAACATCAATTTTAATGAAAAAAACGAATGGATTTCATTTAGTTCCATAAATTTATTGGTATACATATGTATTTTAAAACATACCATTGGAGGACAGCTCAATGTGTCGATATTAAATAGAAATAGCTTTCTTGGAACAAAGCATTCGCTGTCCTCGTGTTTCTTCCTGTGGTAAACATATAAACAGAAGAACGCTATTTTGATTGTCGAATTGAAAATATGAAAAAAATCTGATATAATAGGCACTTATCCTTCTAAAACACCGTCAAAATCTATTGCCATAACATTATATTTACTATAGAACGTCAATTTCTCGTACAAAAAAGCAGTATAACCAAGTAACTGTAAAGGGGCATTGAAAAGGTCGGGGAAATCACAGACAATATCATTATAATAGGCGATCTTAATGTCGACTTGTTAAGTATTCCACAAACACATGTAATTCACGATATTATGTCCAACGGAAACCTTGTTAACAATATCAATGAACCCACCCGTGTCACAAACACTTCGAGCACACTCATTGACCTAGTTTTGTCAACACCGACTGTAAAGGTACACGAGTCCGGCGTACTTAACATAGACTCGTCCGTTAGCGACCACAAGGCTATTTATATTTCCCTTTCTATTGACATTGAACTTAATCGTGCATACGAGCGTAATATTTGGGTATATAAAGATGCAGATTTTGAAAAATTAAACTCTCTAATCTACAACTGCGATTGGGATAGTATAATTAACAGCACTCCAAATATTGATGCGGCAGTTGCACAATTTACTTCAACGTTTATGTCATATGTTCGTGAATATGTACCCGAAAAAACTATAATTATACGCCCCCGCGATAAACCGTGGTACGACTCGCTGCTTCGCAAAACAATGAGGATTAGGGATCGCTTACGCAACAAAGCTTTAAGAACCAATAATGATGCCGACTGGACAAAATTCCGACACGTCCGCAATAAAGTAAACAATATGAAAAAATACGCTATAGCTAATTATTACGATAATATAGAATCTACATTGCATGACTGTAGTAGGAATGGTAAAATATATTGGAAATTGATGAAAGATTTATTCCATGTTAAAGCAACAACTGAAATACCCCCATTGCAATTTTTTGAAAATGGACAATCTAAATTAGCTTTCTCAGATATTGATAAAATAGAAACTTTGAATAAATATTTTTCATCAATTTCAAATATTGAATCTGCGAATCGTACATTACCGAAATTATACTATATGTGTCATAAAAATATTTCAGACATTCACATAGAGGTTCAAGAAGTTTTTGACATAATATCAATCTTGCCTGTTAATAAGGCTATTGGCCCTGATAATATAAGTCATAGAATGTTGAAATATACAAAATTTTCCATTTCAAAACCTTTATGTATGCTTTTTAACAAATCACTTGTACAAAATTCATTTCCAATTGATTGGAAAATAGCTCATGTATTACCGCTCTTTAAGAAAGATGATCCATCTTTTGCAAGTAATTACAGACCGGTGTCCCTGCTAAGCTGTGTCAGCAAAATTATGGAAAGGATAATTTTTAAACATGTTTACAATTTTTTTCACGAAAATAACTTATTCTATAAATACCAGGCAGGTTTTTTGCCTGGCCATTCCACGGTATTCCAACTATTAGAAACATATCACAGCATTGTCAAAAGTATAGAAGATGGGAAAATGTGTTGTATGGTTTTTTGTGATTTGTCGAAAGCTTTTGACAGGGTGTGGCATGAAGCTTTAATTTTTAAACTTCAAACTTATGGTATTAGTGGACATCTTTTACAATGGTTTAACAGTTATTTAAGTAATAGAACACAAAGGGTCATGTACAAAAACAAGTTATCATCAAACTTATGTATCAATGCTGGTGTTCCACAAGGGTCAGTATTAGGACCACTATTATTTCTTATTTACATTAATGATGTAGCAACGAATATGTTATCATTCTGTAGACTTTATGTTGATGATAATTCTTTACAGCATTGTGATTTATACACTAAAAACATTGAAATTATATTGAACCATGATCTGAAAATTCTCAGCGACTGGTCTGACAAGTGGTTATTGAAATTTAATCCGTCTAAAACAAAAGCTGTTTTTTTTCACAAAGAAACGTATAGAAGAATTTCCAAGGTTATTTTTTCAAGGGTGTCAACTGGACTATGACCCACAGACATCTTGGTTTACTTTTTTCTAATGTTGTTGTTCTTAAGTTGGTCTCAATATATTAATAATATAGTAAACAGTGCATATAAAAAATTAGGACTTTTGAAAAAACTAAAGTCTACTCTAGGTAGAACTAATTTATCAAAAATGTATATCACATTTATTAGACCAGTTCTTGAATATGCTTCTGTAGTATGGGACGGTTGTAATATGTTTGACATGGAGAGATTAGAAAAAGTTCAATTAAGTGCTGCAAGGATTGTTACTGGTTTACCCATTTTAGCATCTACAGAATCTCTCTACACAGAAACTGGCTGGGAACCTCTTGTCAGTCGACGTAATAAGGCTAAATTAATAACCATGTTTAAAATTCATACAAAACAAGTACCTGAGTACTTGAGCAACATTATTCCTCGTGTAACAAAAAATGTCTCAATATATCACACAAGAAATAGCGAAGATTATATTGTTCCAATTAGCAGATTAGAACTTTATAAAAAAATCTTTTGTACCTGACACTATTCGGAAATGGAATTCTCTCAATTTAGAAGTTAGGGAAGCAACGTCTCTCAACATATTCAAGAAAAATATTACTGAAAGTATTCCTCAACCTCCGAAATATTTTTCATTTGGTAAACGCACTATTAATATTTTGCATACCAAATTGAGACACAGCTGTATTTTGAATTATGATCTGTACAGAAGAAACATTATTGAATTCAATCTATTTGAATTACTTTTTAATAGGCTTGAAGAAACAATTTTAATTAATTCACATTTGCTACTTTGGGGTAGTGACAATTTGTCTTACAATACAAACTGCTTTATTTTTTCAGCAGTTCAAAACTTTATTAAAGAGTCTGGAAGATTTAATAATTAATTATCTCTTGTTTTTTTTTTCTATTTTTATACTGTATATCAACACTATTTACTATATATTCACAAAAACTTTGTAAATGCATATTTATGAATATTACTATTGTGAAGTCAATAAGTATAAGTAACATGTAATATCACTATGACAATTGTATGTATTGTATGTATTATCATTAGGAGAGGAACATGTAAGTTGTAAGAACTTGTTTCCAATCCTTTTGTGCAATGTACACAATAAAATATGTTCAAATCAAATCAAGGGGCTAATGGTATAAAATCAGATTGATATAGAGTAAAGAGCTGATTTTTTAATACACTGAATAAGATGGGGAACTTCTATTATAGAAATTTAAGCATACTAGTACTCTTGATAATGTACATTTCTTTTAACAATCGAATTTTCTCCATTCTTCTATTTTTGTCTGATATTTAAAAGTATAAAAAACAAATATAATATGGTTACATGTGGGGAAAAAAACAAATAAAAGCTAAAACTTCCTTCATTTTATATGTTTTTAAAGTGTCAAATACTGACCATCAACTCTTGCTGAAACGCTTCTTGTTGGATCTCTTCTCTTTCTTTGAATCGTCTCTATTAAAAGATAGTAACGTGAACGTTAAACGATAGGTAACATATTAATCAAATCTCGAAATTTATTCCTCAGAATATCAAATACTGACCATCAACTCCAGCTGATACGCTTCTTTCTTTTGATGTACCTCTTCTTTCTCTTTGAATCGTCTTTTTTTAAAAGACAGTAATGTGAACGTTAAACGATAGGTAATTGATTCATTATATCTCGAATTTTGTTCCTCAGAATATCAAATGCTGACCATCAACTCCTGCTGATACGATTCTTTCTTTTCCTTTGAGTTGTCTCTATTAAAAGATAGAAACGTAAACGTCAAACAGAAGGATATTGATTCATCATATCTCGAATTTTATTTCTCAGAATATCAAGTACTAACCGTCAACTCTTGCTGGCACTCTTTTTTCAGAAGGCAAAGCTTTTGTTTTTCTTGAATATTTGCCTGTTAAAAAATGAAAATATAAACATTTCATGGGAGGGGTAGTGTTTTCATCATGCAATAATACATACTCAAATCTTTGTAGTTAAAAAGAAATTGAAATAAACAAAGCGTTTAACAAAGACTTTTTCCTAAACAAATGCAATAAGATTATTTCTGGAAAGTGACAAACCCTCACCATCAACTCCTCCTGGTAACTCTTTCAAACGGCGAAACTTTACTTTTTCCTCACACTTTTGCTTTTGAAAAAATGGAGGAAAAACTTACAAAGTTTACATGTAAACTAGAAGTGTATCAATATTTCTGGATTGTCAAATAAAGTATTGATATGGGAGATAATCTATTAAAAATTACTTAATGCTATAAATTTATAAGATGTTACTGATATTTTTTATCCAATAGAGAATGTTAACAAGACGCAATGATGCTTTGATTATCCTCAGAAGGTGATAACTCATACTGACTGTTGTGATTTGATCAACTTTAACCAAAACTATCAGGGGAACAAACCACACAGATTTCATAATTGACTTTAAACATACTCTTTAAGGAATGAATGAATACTCACAATAAGCTCTTGAAGATTTAGGAGTTTTCTTCTGTGTCCCTCTAGTTTAGTCTTTAATATAAAAAATATGAAATATAAGTTAAAAACAACAACAATCTATTGAAATTTTGAAACGTTAACAAATATCAATAATCAAAAGTAAGATAAATTGCATGCAAGGATTGGAGAGTAGGGGCGTCCGGAGCCCCCCTCCCCCGCCCATTTTCTTGAGAATAAAAAACAAATAAAGGCAAGTTACCGAAAAAAAAATGAAGAGGTTTGCCCCCCCCCCCCCAAATAAAAATACCAGAAATCCCTCTGAACCCAAACCCGTATGATGATTATGATTTATGATATGATTAGAAATATGATTTATAAATCATCCACCATTATTTTTCTCGCCATCTGCGGGTTTCTCCGCTTTCGAATTTTTCGCTGCAAAGAAATTTTATATCATATTTTCTAGTTACATGTACCAAAAACACAATTAGCCAAATCTATTGAAAATTTGTGAGTATGATCAATTATTTACCACAAAATCCACAAGTATTTGGTTAATTAGGCATTCTCTCTTTTCTATTTTCTGCAAAAGAATGAAGATGAAGTAACAATTGGTAATAAATATATCTAGAATGTAACAAAATTATTCTTTTAATTTACATCTTATCATGAATTCTATGTTACAAAATATAATTTTGAAAGTAACCCATGCGTCGTTTGCTAGTTTTTGCCTCTCATTGTTTTCGTTCTGTAAAATATATAGTCAAATAAAATCGTTAAAATATATACACTTTGCTAGTACATGTACAATCGCAAATTATCGGGCCTTCCGGCAAGCTCGGAAAAACACCTTGAATGTATTAAATAGGCGTCCATGATATCCCCCTTTTATAAATCTTGATATAAATACAACACATTTTACGATCTGTTGAGATTTGGGCTATACTTCATTAAAGTCAATGATATACCCTAAAATATACCACAGAAGCGACACACAAGGATGTCAATGCGATACCTATTTTAATGGGAAGCGACTCCGTTTTGTATAAAACTTTAACATTCGGTAATGTTAATACATTCGAGGTGTTTTTCCGAGCTTGCCGGAAAGGCCCGAGAAGTTGCGATTGAGTACATGTATTATCATTTAAACTTTAGAGTCATGAGAATAAGGCAATTTGGGCGATAAACCATTAATTAAGAACATTTTGAATAGGATTAAATATGAACTTTTAAGGTAGACCCAATGTTTTAGAAATTTGTGTCAAACCAAACTTTTTTTTTAATTTGAACAAATAAATCAACTTTCCGTCAAGTAATTTTCCCTAAGTTTTTCGACATATTCATGATTTTTCTCTCCTTTTGAAAAATATGAACAATATATTTATACTGAAGCCACTGAACCATACCTGTACACTTTAAATCAATTAAATGTCATCTTAAGGTGGAATAACACACCAGGAAAAAGTCGCTCAAATTAACTGTATATTATTTGATTATAAAAGATATAATGATATATAAACTATATATATGTCGAGAAAGCGGAAATTTGCAGTTTGGGGATAAAAAATGAATATATAAAAAAATTCAATTCAGTAAGTAACAATAAAAGCCCCTGCGGGATCCGAACTCGGAATGTACGGATCACGAGTCCGTCACTTTATCCACTCGGCTATGGAGAAAATTACATGCTGCCGTCGATAAAATCCTTTTAATAAAACGAAATTTCGTTTCGATCAGAGGTCAGCCAATTTGCGATGATGTGTTATTCCACCTTAAATGAATTTTGATTTGAGCAAAACTATAACCGAAAATTTATCACGCCGTGTAAAAAAGGAACCGGAAACGAAAGACACCGGAGTTACCTTAAACACTACAATTTGATTTTCTTTTTGTAAATCCAATATACACCCCTGAAATGTAGTTAATTCATAAGGACTTTTGGAAAACTTTTTGAACAAACCTCTAATTTTGTGATTGATTCTGTGAATCTTTTCCCATCTCTTTGTTTTAACTTCGCCTGCAATGAATAAAAAAATTCGCACAGTTATTGCTGCATAATATGGCGGTTTATGCTTGTTTTGATGTAATGCTAGTATAAAGAACTAGTGTAATTTTAAATGATATGAATTTACTAAAGTAATTTACCAGCAATTCCGCTTGAATAGCTCTCATTACATAAAGAAGCTGTTTGTTTTCTATCTGAAAAAAATACATATGTCCAAGTCCGTCTAAAAATTGCATAAATACACATACGTACATGTACAAAGGACAAGAGCGTACAATGCCTGACGAATCGCCCGCACCCAGAATGTTGAAATGGCATACGTACATCTAAAAAGAAATTTACATTTGAAAGTGTACATCAGTACATATATAATATAAAACAGTATTCTCTGACAAATTAACGAATATACATTTATACGTTGTACTTATCTCGTTTGTTTTATTGGTTTATTTTCTAAACATTAACATCATGATCTCATATCTGTGCTAACGCTATTTTTATCCGACATTGTGTGTACATAACATGAACATTACGTAATTTTGATCGTTATCTAAAGAGTATTAAATATTTGTTCAAAAAATCTAAAAAAAAAAATAATTTTTAATTATTTTCTTAAAACCAAAGAAATTAAAAATAAAACGTCGACTACGATTCGAACACCTTCTCATCTGATAAAGATAGTCTACAAGCCTCCGCCTATCTCACTGAGCTACGTTGATACACTACAGTAACGGTGAATAACTTTGTTTGACAATTACATGTATTAATAATTGAATAAATGTGAAATGTTCTTTGTGAAAACCACGAATTTTGACCAATTATGGGTCTAGACTCCATTTTAATAAATCATTAATAAAATTAAATAAAAACTGATCCTTTAAATAAAAGTACTTTATTGAGTCAAGACCCATTCATACCTAAAATTTGCAATTTAGAACAGTAAATGATCAAGATTTTGGCATAAACCGCTGTGCAGCTTAATTTGGAAACTCATACCTGTTGTGTTTACAGAATGAAGGCATATGTTTGACTCACACCATGACATTTATACTACAAACAATGCTTACAAGCCCACAATTAATATTTTAACTGAAATTGAAAAATGTTCGTTTTTATTGCTCAAAGTGGGGGATATACAACGCCTTGTACGCCCCTGTCCTTTAGATTTAAAGAATCTAAAATTTTGTAAAGGCCTAGGACAATACTTTTACATGCATTATGCGTGTACCATGGATAAAAGAAGTTTGATTCACATGCAATATTTCATATGATAAAGATAAATCATTGTTCAAATAGTTGGGAAGGGAACGTAACAGTTTAACGATGATCGATTGTTTGTTTGTTGTTGAATGTCCCATTGAGAATATTTGACTTCTTTAGATGTAACGTGGACAAGAAATAACGAACTTACGCTTTGAACAGTACTTAATAAGGCTTTATTTGAACAATGAGTAAATGAAAACAAAACACCTCTCGCTTCCCTGCCTCAACATCTTTAGCACACAATTTGAAATCGCAAAGGATTTCCATCCGCTTTTCCTCCTTAAAATAAGAATTATATATTTTTACTTCGGTAACTTGTGGAATGAGCAAGTGGAATGAGAGAGTGGGTTGAGAGAGTGGGGTGAGCAAGTTGGTTGAAAAGTCGGTGTGAAAGAGGAGAATGAGAGTGAACGCTTACGGATTTATATTTATTTAATCACGATAAACGCTTGGATATAATAAAGGTGGGTGACTCAATAGTCTATAGTTAAATTATGTTATGTAAATTTCGATGTATTTCTTCTGCTTTAATATTCGTGTGTTTTACATAAAAAATGATACCACTTAATCATAACACACACTTCAAACACAACTTTACGATGAGAGAGAGAGAGAGAGAGAGAGAGAGAGAGAGAGAGAGAGAGAGAGAGAGAGAGAGGGGGGTACAAATTGTTTACATCTAAATCCCCTTTCCAAAAACCCTTGGCATTTTATTTAAATTGTCATCTTTTTTTCTTTGTTTTCAATCCGATTCCTTTAGATTACTTTTCCAATAATCATGCATCTTTGCTGTTCAAAGGTTCAAACTATGGGTAGCGGATATGGCAAAAAATACATTTTTACAAAATCAATAGTATAGACACCGCGCATGTTGCTTCCCTAAACGCCATCTGCCGTTTGTTTTTGTGCGTCCGCTTGTTTTATGTTGATGCCTATTCGTTTTGTATTTATGTATGTTGGTTTTACTTTTTGTTTGTTTGATTGGTATAAAGACACCTTTGTTTGAATTTATGTATATTTATATTGCAAAGAAGACTGTTGGTTTTGCATTTATGGTCATTGAAGATATTATTTTGGATTGTTGAATTCAAATTACTATTGATTTTGTAAAAATGTATTGCCCTTTCCGCTGCCCATATCAAACACCATAGATTTTAAAGTCATCTCCAAAGTTGCAGATGAAAAGATGTGTACATGTATATTTCGAGTTACATTTTGTTGTTAAAGAAATATATCCGTAAATACAGTTTGTTGTATTTTGCCTTCATACCATAATTGTTAACGTGAATTACTGTGTCATTCTCAATACAGAGACCGAAGATATCTTCTTCCGATTTTTGGAGCATTGTCAGCCGAGAACGTACTCCAAAACTTTGTTGTCCTCTCCTCGTAGACCCTTGGCTAGCGAAGATGAATTTGAACATACAGAATATTTACTAAAACAATAAAATGTTTTCTTTGGTGATTCATGTGGATATGAAGGAAGCGACCTTGCAAAAAATACACAACGCGTGATTTTTCTTAGGTTGCTATGGAATCCGGATAGGACCATGTAGTTCACTATTGCACCATCGTACCATCGAAGTTTGGCTCGATTTTGCGATGACGCGATGTCTATGAAGCGATCATGCGATGACGATGAAACGATGGTGCGATAGCGCGATGACGATGATGTGACAATGCGATGCCGATTGTACGATGGCACAATGAAGCGATAGCGCGATGGTGCGATATAAATGACGCGATGCTCTATCGTGCCATCGTTAGTTCTCAATCCCACCATCGTCATTGCTTCATCGCACCATCGCAGAAATTGCGTGGGCGAATGAGCAAATTTTATGTCGGAAATTGACCTTACTCGGTTAATAAACACGATTCTCAAATAATGATCAGATATTGAAAAAAATTAACCATGCATTTTTCCCAGACATTTGAATATTTAGAAGAGCTAAATTACATTATAGTTTAATAAACAAAGATAACACAATAATGAAAACTGCAAGATAGAGGCATGTTTTTAAACGGAATGGAAATACTAGAATTCACATTAAAAAAAATCAAAAATAAATACATATACATGTATTCTTCATAATTGCAAAGTAAGAGATATCAGATTTAATAAAAAAAAATTCTTTAATATTTTACCAAAAACTACCTTTGGTTGAATTTCGGCATCGTCCTATGTCTTGTGCATGCTCTCAACGGGAACTTCACTGCGAAGGTCTTCCTTAAAATTAAATGGGGTGTAATTTTAAACTTATTAATTTCCGTATACAAATAAAACAGACAAAACATGCAAATTTGTTTGAATTTTTATTATTTAAAACAAACAGCAAGCATTACTGTATGTATCCAAGTTTGTTTTTTGGTTGTTTCATATACTAGTGTTAGTGCAACGATGTACACTGTATTTAAGCCAAAAATAAATATTTTAACTACATTTGAAAACTGTTCGTCTTCATTGCTCCGAGTGGGGGATATCTAATGCATCATACGCCCCTGCCCTTTTTGTTGTATGTTTTTTTGCAATTTGTTAAAAGCTTTCGACTGAGTGTGGCATAAAGGTCTACTTTTTAAATTACAAATATATGGTATATGTTGCACTATTTTTAACTGGTTTGAAAGTTACTTATGCAATCAAACAAACACTTATGTTATCCTCCAGCTGTAGCGTCAATGCTGGTTTACCGCAGGGATCAGTTCATGGCCCTATAATATTTATAATTCATGTTGACCATGTGTCAGAAAATATACTTATCATAAGTTATTTAATTAAATTCGTTTAGAGCATACTTTATTTCTCCCGTCTTCTTCCTCCGTGGCATCTGCCCAACTGTAATCAAATTTCAGTATCTCCAGTTTTTCGTCCTATAAAAAGATGTTCTTTAAGTCGTAATCATCCCCGTCTCGATTTCAGGGGCGAATTTTAATATGAGGCCAAATAATACGATACTACGAAAGCCCATTGAGCTCATTTTCGTAGGTAAAAAAAATATTTTTTTCGCGAATAAACGCAAAAGTTTCGCGAATAAACGCGTTACTTTCTCGAATAAACGCGTCACTTTCGCGTATAAACGCGTAACCTTCGCGAATAAATGCGAAACTTTCGCGAATAAACGCGTAACTTTTGCGAATAAACGCGAAAATTCCGCAATAGAACGCGAAACGTTCGCGAAATAACTCGAAACTTACGCGAATAAACGTGTTACTTTCGCGAATAAACGCGTTACTATCGCGAATAAACGTGAAACATTAATATAAATTTTGATGTTTAAACAAGAGCCTTAAAAAAACTTAATGAATTAGATGTAGCACTCTCTTTTTATAGTTTACTTATGATATAATTCAAGCATGGGAAATCTTCAAACCGTTGATACTTATTTTTAAAAGATAACTCCACTTATATTTGATACATTTAGAGGCAAAACTACGTTCTGTGAATATGTACAATACCTAGAAAAAATATGTGGATTGAGACTTTTTTCAAATTCTTAATTAGTCATATTTCTCTGAAATAAATACGTCACACTAGACCTTATTCATGTCGCGGCGGTATCACATATGTATAAGGTTTTGAACAATTATATCCTTTCAATTTACTAATGATAATCTATAAAACTTGTGATTATACAAAGTTGATCATTTCTATAATGCAGTGCTCATGAAAAGCGCGATGCATAATTATGTGACATTGATTTTAGATCACCTTTGTAGTTTGATATTTTTGTGAATCAATATAAAACATTCTTTCTATATATAAATGCATTACAACTACATATTTTATATACATTGTATTATCGTACCTTTTTATATCTTGGATGCACGTGTAAATATTAAGATATAATCACTGTGGAATATTTATATGCTGACAAAATGTTAACAGTTTTAATGTCAATCTACCATAAACTATTATAGGAAGTATACTGAACATTAAGAGAGTTGAACCGTAAAACTATTTTTATCCGTAGCCAAATATAAAACAAAAATTGAACTGATATTGATTGGAAACGATTGGAAATACCCTTAATGTAATGCGTACCGTATACAATATGCAAAAGTTTCGCGTTTATTTGCGAAATTAACGCGTTATATCGCGAAAGTTACGCGTTAATTCGCGAAATATTAACGTTTATTCGCGAACGTAACACGTTTATTCACGCAAGTAACGCTTTAATTCGCGAAAGTTTCGCGTTATATCGCGAAAGTTACGCGTTTATTCCCGAAGGTAAAGCGTTTATACGCGAAAGTTTCGCGTTTATTCACAAAAGTAGCGCGTTTATTCGCGAAATATAAACGTTTATTCGCGAATGTAACGCGTTTATTCACGCAAGATACGCTTTAATTCGCGAAAGTTTCGCGTTATATCGCGAAAGTTACGCGTTTATTCGCGAAGGTAAAGCGTTTATACGCGAAAGTTTCGCGTTTATTCGCAAATGTAGCGCGTTTATTCGCGAAAGTTTCGCGTTATATCGCGGAAATTTCGCGTATATTCGCAAAAGTTACGCGTTTATTCGCGAAAGTTTCGCGTTTATTCGCGAAGGTTACGCGTTTATACGCGAAAGTAACGCGTTTATTCGCAAAACTTTCGCGTTTATTCGCGAAAAAAAAAATTACCTACGAAAATGAGCTTAATGGGCTTTTGTACGATACCCTTTTTTGTCGTTTCTTTTGTAAAAATAAAATGTACACCATTTTTTGTTTCTTCATTGAAATATTGCTTAATTGACCGGGAAAACCACTGTAATGTCTTTTTTATACACATGCTTAGCATAACCATAGTTTAAAAGCGTACACAAAATTTGATATAAAATCGGACCAAATAGCTTTGATGCTCAGGCGCGTGGTAGGGCAGTTATAAACTTCTTATTTACAATTTAAAAAAAGGTGCATAATAGTTTAAAAGCTGGGCCAGTCATTTGGAGTTAGGCTGGTGCTTTATGGCGCTTTATGGTCTGCTGGTAGACTGCCTAGCAAGACCTTAAATTTTTCCAAAGATGTTGCTGTGGCTATTTCTCTTGGGATATTGTTCCACTGCCTCACATTCCTTGGAAAGAATGAGTATTTAAATACATTATTGGGTGATGGTATGACCCTTAGACGGTGAGATCCCCTTGGTCCTTGCATCCCCTGCAGTGACATAATGGCTAGATGGGATCTCGACATCACCATGGAGAATCTTGTACATCGTGTTGAGTCTTGCCTTGGATCTTCTTAGTTGCAGGGTCTCGAGATCCCAATGATGTTGTTCCAAGATTTTAGTTCCAGGGGAGTAAATGTGGTAGTTGGTGACTTCGAATCTAGCTGCCCTTCTCTGCACCTTTTCGATGGAGTCAATGTGCAGTTTGGTTTATGGATCCCAGACAGTGGAGGCATACTCCAAGGATGGCCGGTGTAACAATTGCTTTGTAGACTTGGTTAGCAGTTGGTTTACAGCCTCGCATGTTCAGTTTGATGAATCCAAGGGGCTTGTTTGCTTTGTTGGTGATGTTGGTGATGTTGTTTAGAGAGCTCTATATGAGGGTACCATTTCAAGCCATGAGTGGTAACTCTTAGGCACTTACTGGTTTCCTCCCACTCTAGCGTGTGTCCCTGTAATTTACATTCTCTTTCTTGGAAACATGGATCACTTTCGCACTCCTCTAAAGCTGCTTGGTCTTCTTGCAGTTTGATGGTATCCTTGTGCAATTTTTAATTGGCCTGTAAAGAAGGGAGTTATCTACGACGAGTTGGATGTCAGAACTCATACAATCAGGAATGTCATTGATGAAGCTTAGGAATAAGATATTTTTTCCAAAGAACTCCAGTTTCTGTAGAAGTCTCTGTAGATTGTATAAGGTAATGTGGGAGTGTGGGATATGTGAGCTTGTTCACTATTTTTCATCGAAAAATGAGCTAAGATTCAAAGGGGCGACCCCCCCCCCCCGACCCCCTGCTTACAGATATTTTACCCCTACACGTAGCTTCGCCACTGCAAACAAAGTGATTCCTCGGACACCCCCCCCCCCTTCCAAAGAACAATTGTTTTGATCCGCGCGTAATAATAACAGCATTAATAATGTGCTATTTTCTGTAAAAAGTAAAATTAAATAGGTCTTCGATAATTTTTGAACTCCACGTGAACAGGTAAATGGAAATATATATAACATCGGGTTCGTTGTTCTCATAAATTGTAAACATGGTACGCCAAAAAAACAGGTGTGTTTTGATTTTCTTTCTTTCTATGGTACTTTTAATAAGTATTTATCTGAGTTTGTTTTTTGGGTTTTTTATAGTGAAAGGTAAATTAACTGTCAATTACACTTGCTATTTTTTATGCTCGAGTTCACAGGCGCTTGTTTCATACAAGAGGTCTATTAACTATACACAATAACTCAAGTGTTATTGTGTATAGTTAATCACAGGACTCTGAATTTCTATCAATAAGCCGTTGAATGTATGGGAAGAGAAATATATATACCCTATCTATATGTGTATTTATATATAGATAGGGTATATATCTTTCTCTTCCCATACATTTAACGGCTTATTTATAGAAATTCAGAGGCCTGTGAGTTAATAGACCTCCTGTATGTAACAAGCGCCTGTGATTGAGTTCATTGAATAACATAATTGAATGTATTGAATAACAATCATTGGTCACCGATACACAGGTACATAGAATTACCTATTTATAAATGCCTGTGATGTAGGTATGGTCATGACGTACGGTTTAAGTCAATTCTCTTTTGAGAAGTGGACATTCATAGCCTTCATCCATGAAGGCTATGCCTGTCCACTTGTTTTCTCGAGAGAATAGGTGAACGTCCCTGTGTTTCTTCATACATGTGTAGTGTTTTTAGCTCACTGACCTGAAAGTTCAATTAAGATTTTAATTCTGATCACACTTTGTCTGGCGTCCATCTGGAATAAATAGACAGGTACCATTAAATTCTTCAGACAATTTTCTACTGATGTCATTGCTTTATTTTTCTCAGACTTACTCTTGACAATGCTAACTGATCTCAGAAAAGTATATGTTCAGTTCAGGTGCAGATCCAGAAACGCCATTTTTACACGTAAACTATCTAAACTACTTCACTTTACAAGCTGGTGATGGGGTTTAGAAGAATTTCAGAAGCAAGTAAAGTGATATCTGAGGTAAATTGTCAGGGGAATTTTTGGAATCTAATATTTGTTTGGAATGTGTTTGAAAATAAGAATAATCAGTCAATTGCAACTTTCTAACTAGCTGCAAGTCTGTAGCTCCCCATCTGAAAAAAATTGGATGGACGACCTGGGAACTACAGTGCCTCCCATTGAAAGAATTGTTTATTTATAGCACACAAAAACGTGTGCTAGTTTTGGACTGATTAACCTTATTTACACACAGATTCTGTGGAAAAAATTAGTATCGTTAAATTCTTCATGCAATTTACTACTGATATAGTTTCTTTACTTGCCTCAGACTTTCTCCGGAACATGCTACCGACCTCAGAAAATCAAGTACATGTATGTTAAATTTACATCAAGATCAAGAGTCGCCATTTTTACATGCAAACAATTTGCACCACTTCACTTTACGGGGCTGGTGATGGTGTTTAAAAGACTACATGAGAGGCAAGTAAAGAGACGATATCAGTAGTAAATTGCATCAAGAATTTAATGGTACTAATTGTTTTCACAGAATTTGCGTAAAAATAAGGTTAATCCGTCGAAAACTAGCGTACGTTTTTGTGGGCAATAAATACACAATTTTTCTATGGGTGGCACTGTAGCTCCCAGGTCATCCATCCAAAGTTTTTTTAAATCGGGAGATACAGACCTGCTTCTACTTTTTAACATGTAAGGAACTACAGCTCCTAGGTTGTCCATATGAATTTCTTCAGACTGGGAGCTACAGATCTGCAGGTAATCCTCAGGTTTAAAGGGATTTTAATTCCCTATCGTTATTTGTTACACAAAGTATAGCTGCAGAACTGTAGCTCTATTAGAAATTTGGGTTGACCGACTGTAGAGCTACAGTTCCATCCTTACAAAAAAAATGTATATTTATTGCGCACAAATACACAATATACATACTCATTAAACTAATTTAGGAATATATTTTGTAAATATTTTCACTGTACAGTTAAACTGAATTTCTGGAGAACAAATTGATGGCTGGTTTACATTTGAAGCAAAGTATTTTTTGCCCTAATCCTTTTCAGAATCTAGATATTCTATCTGAATATGCAGACTCCTCAAAAAACTTTATTTAGCAAACTACTTTTATATCAATTTCAGATATTTATTGTGCGAGATAATTTACGTTGATGGAAGAAGACTGCACAGAAACCTACAACAGAGGGATATATACCACTGCATTAGAAATGCCGTGACCAAAGAGCATGGAGAATATGGAGTGGCTTTAGCTTTAAGATCATTGTCAAGTATATGATGGGGGTTTTTTTTCAATTACATGTAGCAATCAAGCTGTAAGCAGATATTTAAATGATAATTTATTATTGGATTGTTTAGTTTATATTTTAATGAGAAATTTGTCTTTAAATGTAGCTTTCATATATTAATTCATTATTTACCGGTATTTGTTTGTGAAGGAATTTCCAACATGTGCTTAACCTATGAATATGATATACCCATAATGTTATTATGAATTAGGCCAAAAAATTTTCAGGCACCTTCGCATCAAATCAAATGCTGCCTAGCTCATGAGATCATTGATTAAGTTTATTACCGGCAATATAGAGAATAGGAGAATATAAACCTCAGTTTTCAATATAATATTATGATAATCCCATTTGCTGATATGGCAATAAAACTAAACATACCTGTACCTGCCTGCCACATTTCATCTTAAAATTTTTGGCTTTAGAAGCAGTACATTAATTTTTGGTTTGGCCTAATTAGCATAGTTACAATGCATAGACAAAAAACCAACTAATATTTTTTCTGTATTTAAAGGAATAAAGAGCATAGAGAGAGTGAAAAAAGAGAAAGATAACTAGAATCTATGAATCATATTAAAACAAAGGATTTCTCTACTATTGTGTATTAATTAACTTTTTGTAATTTTTTATTAGTACAGGCATATTTCCACCCTAACATAGTGATGATCAGGGTGTCTAGGGATGCCCACAAGATGCTGCAGTCTGCACTGTTTTTCATTCGGAAGATTGGACAATATGAGGCTTTCTTTAACACTCTTCATATATCAGGTAAGTTATTACAGTACATTGACAAAGGATATAAAACTCACAGTAATAAATAACATTGATAAATGTAGCTACTTTCATATCCTGCATGAATCACCAAAGAAAGCATTTTATTGTTTAAATGATTACCCAGAAAAATATTCACCAGTATGTTGTTTGAATAAATTTTGTTTGTTCTCATAGGCACCATTAGGACATGTCAAAAGTTCTACGTTGGGTATCTTAGGAGAGAACTTCCAAAGCTTCTCAAAGAATGCAAAACCCCAGGTAATGAGATGAATGTCTATCTAATGCTCTTTTAATTTCATTGCTTCCTGTCGTGTATTGAACAGTTACTCTACTATACAATTTCAAGCATTGTTTATTATCTTCATATACATATACAGACAAATGTTGATGACATAAGTGTCATTTATTGAGATTATAAGTAGTTCAATCTGCATGGTTTAAACATTATGATTTATTGACAGTTTTCAATGTGTGAACCATCAAAGTTAATTTAAATTTAGAATTATTAAGTGTTCATTACTTCAATGATATTTTGTAAGACAAAACTGATACAAAAAAACTTGTTGTAAGATTAATCATTAAATTGCACCAGTAAGAGTCTAGATTGAAAGGTTTTCTTCACTAGAAGTCTGTGCTGGTAAAACATGTAACTATAGACTACATATTATCATTAGGATACTAGTGCAATGTGACCAACTGAGATAAATGTTTTTGGAGGGTTTTTTTATCCCAAGTATAACAATGCATAAAAAGGCGATTTACTATCAAAGACTATTCCAATTTTCTTTTTCAGAGGAGGAAAAAGAAGTGAAAAAAGCCATTTCCTCATGTGTTCCTGTTGAAGTGACCTGAATACAATGTACTGTGCTATTGTTTATAGACTGACATTCAAACCTTGAACATCAGGGTCAAATCTAAATTCATTTCAAAACTATAAGCAAATTCTTAGAAATTTGGATGAGTTAGCAAATGATTTGAAGGATACAGTAAAATATGATTACTGGTAACACAGGCCCTTTCTGTAAGAGCTTTGATGTAATGTATTGATTTTTTGTTGTAAAATAAAGTGCTGATAAAGATAGAGGTAACTCTCATGTACCGTTACATCCTTTTTAATGCATTACATGAGTTTCATGCTGCAAGACATATTATTCTTATGCTATTTTATTGTTTAGTTATGGTCACCACCCAGCATGGGTATAATATGAGTGTTCTTTTAAAGTACAGCTATTTGTAAGAACCTGGCAGGGAGATACTCATGAACATCTCAGATTTGTATGAAATTTTAATATGAAGTTTTATGGATCACTAGAACATCATTGGAGATTAGGATTTTATTGGTTAAAATATGTGTATTGTGATTTAGGACCTTTGGGTCCGTTTTTTCTGCTAATTCTAATACATAACAATATGCTAAAATATGGTTTTAATGTGTAGGAGCATAGTTCCAAATCCCCTAAACTAATTCACGATTATACTAATCTGTTGATGAAAGTGATTGCATGCTCTTAAGGTCAGACAACACCTTCCTCAATCATTTGCATCTTTTTTGTATCTCCTTGTAATAAAGAGTTTTTAATATAAATAATCCGGATTTTCACCCATTTGTATGCTCTTCTATGATTGCAGCTAAATTTGTAATTTGTTTATGCAAAAATGGAAAAAGTTATATAAAATTGAGGAATGTGTCGTCTGACCTTAAATTTGAATGAGGAAATTATGCACCTGGAGACCAATGTGTTTGTATTTAAGCATTGAATGCTTATTTTTGAATGTCGTCGGTCCTATAACACACCAAGCAGTGCAGACAAATTGAATACCACGTAATGGCGCAGTATGATAATTTATCTGCACCGCTTGGTGTGTTATAGGACCGACGACATTCAAAAATATGCATTCAATGCTTATATTTATATATTCATACTGATGACTATTTGTATGAAATATTTGTGTATTACAGCTGTAAAGCCATTATATACGCTCTTAGTCAGGGATATGAAACATACATGGAACAGCCATATTAACATGTTATTCAGTTCACTTCTGCGACTTAAAATACAGTGCCAGAAACTGTCAAAAAATCTTTCTTATTGACGACTAGATTATTTTCCATAAGTACATATCAAATTGGTTTTGTAAGTTTGAACGTTTCATTTAATTTTACAATAATGAATATACTCAAAACGCGTGATGACGTTTATATTTGTGCACATGGCGCATGAATTAGCCAAGTTTATTCGCAGGAAATTGAACGTCGCATATTTCCAATGCAAACATTAGGGGAAATATACATTGAATGTAAATATACTGTGGTTGAAAATCCTTCATTCATTTTTATGTATGAACGTTAAGGGGCCGATTAGTAGGCAATTTCATTTCTAGTGGGTTATTTTTGATTTGGACTTTTAAAGTTTGTCTTTCTCCTTTTGTCTTAACGACATCACAACTCCTATCCTCAACTCTAAACTTTCACCTTCTTTTCTACTATATTTTGGTGTTTAAAAACCTTTAAAACAAAGACTTAAACCCCCACCGGGTAAAAAGAAATATGTACTGTATAACTGGGTTTTTTTTCTGTGGATGCAAATGTTTGCATACCATTTCTGAAGAAGTAATTGAGTACAGTTGTAAAACAAAAACTATTAAAAATGAGGAACACATATTTAATATATATTCATTTGTCAGATATCAAAACTAAACTATATTTTCAAAACATCATTGAACAGACTTCAATAATCCTAAGCAATCCAAAAATAAATGTTATCAAATATTAATATATCAGCAAGTCATATAAAGATGTACAAGTTTACATGTACTAAAACTTACAAGACATCACATGTCTACAACAAACTGACATTTAATGAAGCAATTTAAAAAAAATCTTATAAAAATAAACTTTTAACATTAGATAACTGTATATACTAAACAAACACAAATATATGAATTACTATACTGAAAGCTGATTAATACGAGATTCACATATCTGATTTATTCTTTGGGAAAATTGTCCTCAATCAATAAAAGGAATAAAAACATGGCAATAAGCAAACAAAATTTGTTATAAAACATGTACAAATCAATGTCCAGATCTTCCTCCTTTCAGTTTTAAAGTCATAAAGCTTTCATTGTTACCGGTTCATCGGTGAGAAGGACTCCCACAGTTCCATTGCTTTGTCTGTCAGAGTTTGGAATGTTATTCCTCTTTGGTTACAGATCTTCAGGGCAGATAATGCACACACACCCAGCAATACCATCATACCACCACTAAGAACTTTAGTTAGTATCTAAAAGCACATTTTAAAAATATTATAATATAATTGTTCTTACTAGTAAAATACTTGTTTTTTTTAAGTAATTTAAGCCAAATTTATGAATTTGAAGGACACTGGGTTCAGTGAATGAAAATGGTAATAACTACAATTTAAGAAAAAAAGCAATTTCAAGAGGTAATTTCAACTCTGCAGTCCTTCCCAAGCCTTAACCTTTCCCATATATATGTTCATGTACTGTAATTTGCTTTATTGGTGCAGATGGGGGAAAAACATATCAGAACAGCTGCATTTTTAAAATGCATGCAAATTATTTAGTTGTAAAAAAAATACAAAGGGTGAATATTAGAACAATATCATTAAACTTTTAGGAATTTACTGGTAGCCAAAGTAACTCTTTACCTCATCTTGGTGTTTTCTCCGTGCAATACACAAATGATATCTTGTTCTGGTGAAAGCAACCTATAAGAATATTGACTATATTTAGCATTTATTCCTTTTACATTTAATTGTGTATAATATACAGTTACCATAATTTGCAGTCAAGTTTGTCTCAAACAAGATTCGAACATTATACAGTGTTTGGACTTATTTTTATAATTGAATGATATATGGACTTTTAGTAAATTATCTAAAAAAAAAAAAACCCATTATTTCTTGGGGAAACTGTCTTTTATAAGGTTGACCTTTATTATGTTGATAAGGGTAAATTAATTAAGCAGCTTTTATCTCCCCAACACTAGTAGGGAACTTACCATTGTGTATAAGGGTATCCATGAATTTGGAAAGATGGTAAACAATAAGTTATCCAACTTTTTTCTCATCAAGAAGAGTTTGGAATTGACAGCCTTCCTCATCTGTAATATTTGTACATGTGAATATAAAACATATATATTTCTTCAGAGACAATATTCAGTTAGTAGGTTAAAAACAAGAACATATCCATTTGACACCTGAAAATGAGTTTTTGCAATCGCATTACAATTGTAAAATAAGGTATCTAACAATTTTTTATAAAATATTTGCATTTCACATGAGAAAACATCATTTACACAAAATCTCCCCCTTAGCCAAGTTGGTAAGGGGGAGATTCTCCCACATAGCAGCTTTGAAAGGTTAACAGGTATGCCAATGTGGTTTTAATTCACACTCTGCATCAAGAAAAGTACATGTATATGATATTTCCATTTTTCAGTGTCTTTGGCTGTGATAATTTTACACTACGTATCGATTTTGTACTATACAGTCCAATAAATTCAAATGACGTATAATAGGGGTGCAAGCGGGGTTTGCTTATTTATATTCAAATATTTAATCGTACAATTGCTGAAAATTATATAAATATAAGTAATAAGGAATCATTCTTTGAATATTATGAGATGATAATTTTGGTCGGGGCATGATCAAATATATCATAAAGCCCTTCTGGCTTTATTGGATTTGATTACGCCCCGACCAAAATTATCACCTCATAATACTCAAAGAATGATTCCTTATTCCTTAAATATAAAAAATAAGCTTCTGGCTCAGTTCTCTGAGGCCTAAATATCAGTGTGTAAGCTGGTTCTCACTAGAGTATGCTGTAGATGCCAATTTTATCTCATTTGTTTTCCTCTGTCACCTTTTGCAATTTAACTTTCTTATTATGCTTACATTTTGTGTACGCATTTTAAGTGGGACCTAAACCCTTCACCAATCAAAGTTTGTGGGTACGGAAATCTGGAAAAAAAGCTTTCTTGAAACTCAAATGCTTATGGCAAGTTTGTAGGTCAATAGTGACTAAATCTTGACTGAAATAGCAGATGTGTTTCATATTGACTTTAAAGGCTGATTAAATAGAACCTCTTCTTACACTCAATAGCAATTATGTCATGATAGCCTCCCTTAAAACCCAATTTTTTTTTGTGGGGGGGGGGGGGGGGGGGGGACAAGATTCTCAAATATTCGCCATTTTATATTTTTTTTGCTACAGCTGTGGAGAGGATATGCTGCAGCTACTATGTTCCTGCCACTTAAAAGTTTTGCCAGAAAAAGATTAAGGGGATTCTTATTTACAAGGGGCTTGTTGTCTTTAACAGTCAGTTCATAGTAACACATCAAAATCAATAAAATTATTATTTAACAAAGGCAACAATAAAGCAAATTGTAAAAAAAATTCTTTTTAAAAGAGAAATACAAGTTTTTTAACACTCTTGTGACCTACTATTATACCTCCACATAGTTGTACATGGCCAGATCACAGATAGCATGATCATCCACTGTCCTGGTCTCGGAGTATGCCGGCAAAGCCTTGGCTAAAATTGCAAAACAAAATTACCTGGTATATAAAGTTGGGAAATGATTGATAAGTAATTCATTCCTTATTTTTGTGCATTTTGCATTTTTGAAAACAAAAACAAGATTTAACAATCATTAGGCTGTCCAAAGTTAACCCGCACGCATATGTTTAGGAGAAATTTGGTTTGAAAAAAACAAACATATCCTATTTGAACTTGATTTTAATACTAAAAAACTGTAATCTGTAGAAATTTGAAATGTTTAGAGCACATTATGGACTATAAATCATATACTCAATGGGATTATTGGGAAAAAAATCACTATTAAAGCGATAATCTATATGTAGTTTGAATACTCACTGTATTTGTATTTATGTAAATGAATAAAATCATTTGTTTGAAAATTGTGTTTGTTTTAATTTTATTGCCCTCCCTCGTAGGTTTAGTATTTTTAAGTGACGTTAAACGTAGAATTAATTTTGGACAGCCCTAAAGAATTCCTTGAACTTACAGAAATCATTCTTGTAAAGGTCCAGCATTTCATCCAAAACAATACAGTCCTCAAATCCCTGTTTTGTAATAAAATATTACAGTTATTACAATCAATATGTCTACTAGTATCTGTATAGGCATACAACATTATTAACTACATGTATTAAACCAACTGAATCAGGTTCCCCTCAAATCAAAGTACTGCCTTTGACATGTACATGTAATTTATAAATGCACATTTTCAGCACATGTATTTTCTTTAATTTGTTTTCTCATATTCATAATGCTGGGTACCAATTTGAACCGACATGCCCTGGTGTATGTCTTTTAACAACTATACCAGTATCTGTTTTGTTGTAGGCCTTCTCCTTGCAAATTCATAACAATTTCAAAACCCAGTATATCCATTTGGTTATACTGTATTGTACCTACCATTAAGTACTTGATATATACATAGTACATGATTGTACATGTTAAGTACATGTTTGAGTACAAGTAAAAGTCTCCATACTTACAGCATTCATTCCCTGGCCATAGAATGGTACCATGGCATGTGCTGCGTCTCCCATTATCAGTCCTTTGTCTTCAACATGGTAGGGTGAGCACTGAAATACATGTACATTGATATAAACATATGTTGTATGTATGCATTCTCATAAATTTCTAAGTAAAACATGTATTTCAGATACATGTACATGTATTTACAATGAATCTTATTCAGTAAAACACCGATCTTATATGTACCTATGCAAATTTATCATGTGTAGAGTTGATATTCACAGGATTATAGAGCTCTTAAAATTCAAATCGTACTTCCAAAGACATACTACTGGTAAGTGACCAAGCACGGCTGGTATAATTTGTACTGATTTTTTGACTAACCTACCTGTAATATACATCAAGAGAGTAAATGTTGCACGACTTTAGTTACCTTTATGGACACCATGGGTAAAGCTTTACTGGACATGAATATTTGTTTTAGGGTTTCTCTGTAAATTAAAAAAAAAAAACACATGAAGACTTGAAAGTTAATATTAGTATTATCAGTAATTATTAACTAATCTTTAGCAACTATGTGGGATCTCCCTATATAGAGAGAAAAGTGCCCTTCATATGGAGAGCTGATTTACCATTCTAATCAAAATTTACAAATTCTCCCTTACAAACTAATGACCATAACTTTTCCAACTTATAGAAAGATGAAAAAAACTGATAATTTTTCAATTTTTAAATATAAAACATAAATGTGATAAAAAGATCCTCACTCTCCCATAAGTGGAATGGAATCTGGGAATTTGTCTCTGAAGAAGTTCATAAGATCCTCCTCTGTCTGAATGCTGTTGAAAATCTCAAAGGGCATGAATAGAGTGCATGTGAAGGATTTATCCAGATTGGGTAAGGCGATCATCATGAATTCATTCCTGGGCCATATATGTAGGTAGTTTGTTTCCATCAGATACTAGAGTATAACATAAATTAGTCATATTAATTAACAAATTGAATTGAATATATAGACACAATTTCCTAATGTACACAAGAATTTCAATTTTAATTGATTAATATATTTTACATTATGCATGAAACTGAACTCAAGAACAATTACCGGTACTTACTTCCATATAATTGATAAATAATGATTTTTTTTTAAAATTGTATAAAACATGATAAACCTTACTTCATCTTTAGGAGATGGAGGGATGGTCAATTCCATGTATCCGTGGGGAATGTACTGTTGCTGATAATCTAGCAGTGTGGCTTTCATCATCTCTTTACGCACACCAGAGAAAGCTCCGTCATTGCCCACAATGAGGTCTGCTGTCTTCTTGACCCTTTTCCCTTCATTGCTAAATTGTCAAATTAATATCATTCAAAAGAATGTAGTTTTCAAACAATTTATATGCAAAATGGCAGAAATTTGCTGCAAACTTACATCATCAATCTTCAATATAACATTTTGATAATTATGATTAATTTTTGTCCCATCAATTTCTCTCTCTCTCTCTCTCTGAAACATTTGCCTGCTGGTGATGGTGTGTATGGTAATGGTGATAGTTTTTATGAAGTATGAAGAATATCATGCCCAACAAGGAGGGTGGGTGGGTTTTTTTTTTTATATTGGACCCCCCCCCCCTCCCCCCAAAAAAATCTCAAAATTCCTAGATATGTGCATGTGGATAAATACCTGGGAAATATGATTGTTATAATGTATATCTTTATGTCAGAATTTAAATTGCATTATTTAGTTTTAATTTTGCAGCAAAATTTGAAGCAAATGTAAAATGTTTTTCAGTGCATGACTAAAATACAAAAATGTGTTTTGTTTTGAATATAGTTTAACACTTACTTAACTAACTCCACTTCTCCTGTTTTAAAATCACAGCTAACAAGTTTATGTTCAAAATGGCAGGTCACATTTGGGTATTTTTCAGCAGCTGTCAAATTACAAACTTCACAATTAATTCATAAATGCTGGTATGTCAAGTGTGAGAAAACAAAGCATTGGTGTTTATCTATCAAAACAACCATCCTTTATTTCAGGAAGTATTAGCACAAGAGTTGACAAGCTTATTTGTTCAAAATGAATACAAAGAATGAAATTATTGAAAGGAATCACACAGAGGTCATGTTCATGCTGCAAAATAATGACTGTTGTTCATCATTTACATGTACCTTTCAGTACTGACCGACACATACTATCCACTTGTACCTATGACATTAGATAAGTGCACACATGACTATAAGCTCACAATTAGTAAATTTATTGGACTTCAGTTTTAGCTGTATTACATAACGCAAGATTATAAATGGGGTACATGCATACAGAAGTTTTCTAGAGTAAACAGAAAACTGAAATAAAATTTTGCCTTATATTTGAGAACTACATTGCTATTCATGTGTTACCTGTTAGAAGGACTTCATTTAATCTTCTTCTATCTACTGACATGATGTACTGAAAAATAATCCAAGAATTCAATTACTTATTTCTCTAAAAAGGATTATGGAAGTTGATAAATAATTAGTCTTCTTAATTGACAAATTAAAGATTTCTTTTCATTTCAAACACATTTGATGAGTTTCCTTATTTACAATATTGAAGCCCCATTTGATGAAAATTAATTAAAAACTAGAACTCTCTGAATAGGATTAATACACAGGCACTTGTTTCTGTGGTAAAGTTTACCCCCATATTATGTACTATAAGGTGAACTTTTTTAACAGAAAAAAGCACTTGTGGATTACATAATACCCCCTGCAAGACTTATTTCAAATGGGGCAATGTGAATTTCCTCAATTTAGAATTGTTGATAAAATCTCCCTACAACTTATTAAATAATAAATATCAAAATGTCACTGTAATAATACTTGTACATAATCTGTATCTAATATGCTGATTTGTTTCTGAAAATACAGGTACTATAAACAAAATGACAATTCCTTCCCCCTCCCTTTTCATTTAAGGAAGATAAAACCTTAAATACCGGAACATTATTCACCTGAGTCTTAACAGATTCAATCAGTTTTTTTCAAAATTCCCTTATTTCCCAAACTTTGTTTGTGGTGATATAATAATTTCTTATTGATCCTCACCTGGTCTTTCTTTCCATACAAGATTGGCCGTCTTGATCCATCCACGCCATGTATCATCCGGGAATGCATTGGGATGCCATTCTCCAGGACGGTATCCTCCAATTCTACCATACGTAATGCTGTTCGACCTCGTGTGGAGAGGGCCAGATTAATGCTCCTTCCCTTAACATGCTTGGCTTTTCTTATGTCTGCCAAAAAACACAAATCAAAAATTGGGTTATAATTTGATCTACATCTAAACAATTCAAGAGTTAAAAATGCTTGAACTTTATATCAATCTTAATTTTTTCCTCCTTTCTGCATCATACATATTAAAGACATGGTCATGACTCGATCATGGCAATATGTACGGTATATATGATATGCATACTAATTGATTCGATCATGATTTACATATGCATAATACTACTGTAGATTCCTTATTTTGTTTCGTTTTTTTGTGCTTCTTGCTATTTTTCACGAATATAAATCCTAGCTTGCATTTAATTAGGAATCTACAGTAACTATATATTGTATTCAAGAAGCAAAGCTTAAGCATTTCCTTACCACTTCTTTTCTCATATAGATCTACAATAAAGCCCCTCTTGGCCAGAAAACAGGTATTCAAAGCACCAACCTAAGAAAAGAAAATAACAACTATTGGCAATGCAAACTAAGATAACATGTCAATTATTTTGTCCTTTAAACTCCACAGGAGCTAGAGCCTTGAGTTCAGATACTATACATCATTCTGTCCCTTTACCCTGAGTATGTACAGATTTAGTTATAATCCTTTTTTGTTATAAATTGGTAAATGTTATTCATACATGTATCCTTGACAACTTTTAAACAAACGGTTACAAGATGCTCAAATTTCTGCATATTATTTCTAAGTATAATATTGTGTATGTTTGCATCAGCAAAGTCAAAGGATGCATCCTCAATATATGACCTTAGAATTTCAGGGGTAGTGTCAGTGGAAGCATGTCGAATCTTGATATGAAATTATTGTTTTCTCATATTTGTTAGTAAAACATGGCATTTAATAATGATCGTATGCAGCAAATGTTACATAATATATTAGTCATTCACCTCCTTTTCTATATTCAATGAAAAAAAAAGTGCTGTCAATATCTAGTCGTGACAATTAATTACCATGTTTGCTTTTCTGTCTCAAGACTTCCTTGCGCCATATCTGGCAATTTCAAAATCAATTTTACAGCTCAAATATTTTAAATGCTAAGGTATTAATGATAAGAACCTAAAGGTACCTCAGATTTCAGAAATATTTTTTCCTAAAAAGCTTCTTATGTATGAGTCATTCAATGAAGCTGGTCTAAAAAAAAACCAAAAAACAAAATTGCAATCAATATATGCACTATACTTAAAGTCTCAGACAAATTTTGCTGATCTCTATGAGCCAATTTTATGACAATGAAATTATGAGACCTACATCAAATTACTGTGTGACATATTATCAAGATACCCAGAGTCCACAGTCTTGTTAAATTTGCTCTTAATTCTATGTGACTGTTTACTTATAATTGTCATTTATTTCCTTTAAAGGGAGTGAACATTGAAAAAAAATAATCAAGGGTTCAAATTTGTCAGTTTGATGTATATAATGATTTCTGAAAACCATTTAGACACAGCTTTCCTCCTTATACAAAAGATGTTAATATATTAAATACAAATGTCCAGGTTACTTTACACACAATTCTAAATGGAATATAAAAAAAAAAAAAAAAAACATGCTTCATTACCTACATGTACATACTTTATTTAAATGTAAAGTATGAGGATTGAGTTTTGATTATTTACTTATTTATTGAATATATGTATGTATATAATATAAAGCCTCAAAATAGCAGTTTAAACTATATACTAAATTTTATCTTAAAAATATATATAATAATCTTGCATTCAAATTCATTTTTCACGACAAAGGATACCTTGCACAAAGTTCAAATTTTAATTTTGAAATAAGCCAACACATATATATATAGTGCACCCCTTTCCTACAGACCTGCAGCTAAAAGAACCCTTACGGCTAATTTATGAAAGTCAGATTGTTACAGTAATAGACTAATAGTCCCTCATAATGTTTGAATATGGGGGGTATCATGTGCTAGAAATAGAATGAAGCATTCAACACTTTGACATGTAATATATTTTTTTTGGTACCATATTACGATATGCATGAAGTGCATATGTCACATAATATTATACAGTGACCTAGCTTATTTGCAACAGATACTTAAAAATGTCCAATAGCTAGATATTCCCTGTGTCATGATATCATTTGCGACATGTTGAAAAATGAGACATATATTCATTAATTTTTTTTACCAGGTAAATTGAAATTAAATTGCATGCTTTTATGATCACCTATTGTAACTACACAATTAATGTAGACATACTCTTAGCCCCCTTTTTTCTTATATGGAAAAATCTTTAAAATACTGTAGGCCCAGTATTGAATGTGTGTCATGTGTCATTTTGTACATGACCAACATAAGATAGGCATCGATGTTCTTGATGAAATCACATGACCTCCACATATATGAATGAGGTATTTGTATACATCAACAGGGCTGTCCTTGAATAGGGTAGTTGTAAATCCCCATTTGTTTATGCATGTGGACCATGTATACAGCTACATGATTAAAATTTCTTACTTTTTTCGGTATAAAACGCAAGCACGCCTTAATGATTTACGGCCCTTTTCATAAACTTAATTGATATGCAAATTACCTGAAGCTGAGACATAATAACATAATGTTATTCATGTCTCTGCCTGAAGGCCCCGTACAAAATTGTACATGTACACTTTTAAAACAATGCACATTTTATAAATACGGTATACACCGTATTTTTCAAGAAAAACGAACGCTGTATATTTTAAAACTCTAGTTTCATAACATACAAGACCATGTGTACATTGGATTAATATTCTCTTTTGAGAGGTGGACAAGCATAGCCAGTTCCCTAATTACCAAAGTAATAGTGGTAAGACAAATGCATTGAATTGTGTCAAATAATATGAAAGTTAACTCACAAGTCCACCGCCGACAACAATAACATGGGGTTTCCTCTCCGACATCGCTTTTCGGTTTTCAACACTTCGGTTTGGTCACTGTGACGCTTCGTTTATTAACAGAATTCTATTGGCTGAATGACACACACCTCCAAGCGCATTGAATGTAAACAAGGTTAGCTTATTTTTTTTTAGCTTATCGCTAGTGGAATTAATTTTAGGTTAAAAGTGAATACACAATCTTAAAAATATAAGAGTTATATAGTTTTCTGGTCAATGATAATAATATGCGGGTGTACATTTGGTTTTCTAATTTATTTAAACAATAAAATGCTTTCTTAGGTAATTCATTCGGGATATGAAGGTGGCGAAATTGCAGAAAAAAAATTCTGCAATGATCGCTACCTTCATAACCCGCATGAATCATCAAAGAAAGCATTTTATTGTTTATATTTACATCTTTCTTTTATCATATTATTGATCGTAAAAAGCAAGAGAAATTAACTAATTTATTGTTTAATGTACATCAGTACGTTAAATAAAAGAAACAACCAAATCGTCTATTGGAAATTTGAGTCTGTAATCAGCATGATTATTTCGTGCAGTCCTTGATTTTTCTTAGGTTGCTGAAGATTTTGATAAAAGGGGCATGTAAAGAGCTAGGGTCGCTAAGGGCCAAAATCGGCCCCATTTTTTTTAAAGAATTTTAAACTATAGTATTAAAACATGACCCCGCCCATTTTTTAATATTAACTACTCGAATATTTCATAAATAGACAAACTTTGGAAAATGACGTATTTGTGACGTCATATTCACGACGTATTTGTGACGTCATTTGGCAAAAACTATTCAATTTTCATTTTTTTTTCATGATTTATTACTCATTTTAAGTACCTCCGCACGTGCACCAACGTAAAATTTCTCGCATATGTGCATGGAGTATCGTTCTGGTGCACGCATGCGGATCGAGCATGAAAAAAACCCCATTTTGATACATTTCCCTTGAAACATTTATTTTTTTTCGGTACTGCAGTATTGATATTTCTTACTGAGAAAATATATATAGGATCTCTCATGATTTGCGATGGTATATGATTTTTATCCAACGAGTTGTGTGTTTTCTATCCCCGAGCCTTGGCGAGGGGATAGAAAACACACAACGAGTTGGATAAAAATCATATACCATCGCAAATCATGAGAGATTCTTTTTATCACATGTTTTACCACGTATTTTGTTAAAACCTCAATCTTTTCTATAATAATTATAATTGTGAACCGCACAAAACATATACTACAGGCGTCAACAACTTTACGCACGGAAAAGAGTTCCTTTAAGATTAACAAACAAACATTTCATTTTCGAGCATATTCTTATCAATTCATGAAAGAAAAAATTAAAACAGCATTAAATGCTTCACATTTACAACTCTACACATTTCAACTTAATTGTTTTGTTACTTTTTCATTCTACGTCAATCATCCGCCTGAAGCTACGTAATGTTTAATTATGACGTCATGTGGCGTAAGAACACACAGTGGATATCAAAAATTTATTACATGAGTGATATCCACCGCAAATTGAGATAAACATGTGATAAAATATTTTATATGTTTTGTACTAGTATTTCGCTCTTTGATGAACTAAGCATCCTCATATTTTTGCGAAAGAGATATCGCAAGGATCAATTTATAAAACCAAGGCTATATTGAATTTTGCTTTGTGTTACAACCCTTTGATTAAAAAATCTGAAATGAAAAACAACATGTATGTATTGATATAGCCATTTAACGGAAATAAAAATTTAAGTACTGTGCATTATTCTTTTCAATAAAATAAGTGTATATTCTTTATACCTATGTAATGAAATGCAATAATTTTTAATATTATTAGTTCATGCTGGTGTTAATGTTCATCAAAATTTATAGAGAGAAAGAGAGTCGAAAGGAGAGATATATATATATATATATATATATATATATATATATATATATATATATATATATATATATGTCCATCAGATTGTAAGAGCAGAATTTGATGTAGGAATGTACGATATTGATAGTATAATTCAAATGGATTAACAATGTATTTGTTTTATAATTCAAAATAGTATAAGAAAATCACTTGGCACTTACATGTACCACAAAGTTAATTATAAATTATCTGCTTATATTGATATGTAAAAGTTTATCTTGTGATTTGTACATTGTTTTAATTGAAAAATAGAGAGAATCGAATGAAGATGAGAAGTTTGATAAAAAGGGTTGGTTGCTAGTTTTTGTTTTATTGTTGCTGTTGCTGTTGTTGTTGTTTTCTTTCTAAAGCTTACTTAAACAGTTTGATATTTCATAATACAACGGTATAACTATTATATTATATATCATTTAGATTTTTTTCTTTCCTTTAGTACATTGATGAAATATTCTTTAAAAAGGTTAATAGAGATGATATTTGTATCAAACTTTTTCAAAGAATATCGATGGAGTGGACAGTCAAAATTATGTGATCAATTTGTTTAACTCCTCAATGAAAAATGTGACTCTTCATGTTTCGTCTGGTTAGTGATGTCGCTATTTCTTCACTTAGTCTATACCTGAAGGTTAAATTATGAGACATAGTGATCGGGTTACTTTCTATTACGCATGGCTAACAGATTACGACGAAAACGTGTTGAAATCTGTAAAGTAATATCTTGGGAAAAATCAAACTTTCGAGATACAATGACATGATACCCCTATCATTTGTTGTTACCGAGAGAAAAAAACAACTCCTGACGCTTTTTTAAAGCATCATGATGACTTTTTATCCTTGAATATAGAATGCATCTTACAATTTCATAACAAAACGTAGTGTGTCTGTCTCTTTACTTTTTAACACAAAAACACAACGTACATCATTAAAAAAAACAACATGCGACATGTTGAAACATAAATAATACAGTACATATCTTTAATCTGAGAGAGAGAGAGAGAGAGAGAGAGAGAGAGAGAGAGACTAAACGGACGAAACGTCCTACGCCTGTTGTAAATGTTGGTCTTCACTAAGTCGTAATATTAAGCTGCTACGCATCATAAAAAAATGTCATTTCAATATTTGTTTATTTCATAGGTACATGTATCAAATAGAAATGTTTTAATAACTATATAACAGTCATTCCCCTTCATGGTTTTCACTCTTGAACAACTGATCAATGCACTCTTTCTGCGCAGTAGTATTTATCTGTGAAAAATATTCTCAATATTTTTAATATCGTTGATTACTTATACTTAACAAAAACTTTATCAGTATTTTTATGTGTGATATCAAACGTGTTAATATCATAAGTACTGTTTTTGAGAAATAGACATCCACAGTATATAATTACAAAAATATCATTTATCTTTGTGGTGGGACCGATTTTGGCCATTAGCGCCCCTAGCTCTTTCAGCCCTGTCAGTTTCTATAGAGCTATGAATGTACAATAAAGGACAAGAGCGTACAAGGCCCGACAAATCCCCCGTACCCAGAATGTTGAAATGGCATACGAACATATAAAAAAAATCTTTACATTTGAAAGTGTGCATCATTACATGAATAAGATAGAACTGCATTCTCTGACAAATAAGAAATATCTATAAATACTTAGTACTTATCTCCTTTGTTTCATTTGTTTGTTTACCAAGCATGATCTTTAATGTTGATAATGTTTTTATGAAAACGTTTTTGGAAATCAATCTTACAACCAGAATAAAATGTTATATGAAAACGTTTTGTGCTACCTGGGTATGTAGAGGCATTAATTAATAGATTATTAATATATTTCTTTGATATTTCTTTAATTGGCAGGCAAAACAAATAAACATTGAGTTCATTTATATTGATTTATTATCTTAAATGAAAAACAAAAATAAACAAGCGATCATGTAAAGTATATATTAGCAATATATAGAACAGAGTGCACTGACATGTTATATATCGCATATAATGTTGTAAATCAAAACTTTAACAATAATTATGCAATAATATAGTTACATTAGCCGCCTTTAATGAATAGTCATATCATTATTATAACTTTGCACAGCAACTGGAGCACTAAGTTTTCTTACAAGCACATGCATTTAATGAACATGCATGCACAGACTTGAGAAGTGTGAGTATATGTATGTCACATCCCTTCTACAAAGAAGCACATGTTTGATGGACTGTAAATGTGGCATCTATGAACCAAGTCTTTGCGTTTGCTAGCATCTCTAACTGATGAAACTGAAAAATTGTATGCTGGTGCCTAAACATCTTAAAATAGATCGATGCCTTAACAACTTGGGACCTAATCGTCTTATCAATGTTAAGGGCCTAACCATCTTCGGTCCTAAGAGTCCTGCTATATATGCGGATTCCTGACCGTGGCTGCAGACGATACCCGCGGACATACTTCCAATACGATGATGCGCAGTTTGACCTATATAGAACCTGACCAGTTTCATAACTTCATCGAATTTCTCTTCAAGGTATCACACCGGTAATCGACCAATCAAAATGAACTTAATCAATTGTAGTTCCATATATACTTCAGAATTATTTTTTTCCTTGACTGCATTTTTACATTTTCCTTTACTCAGTTTTAAAAATTTTTGTACCACTGAGAAGGATATTTCATGTATTTTGTGAGATGATGATCTTTTTTCACAGGGACTACTTCTTTCAGGGCACATGCCTACAAATTTATAAATGATATGCTATAGTACTCCTTTTAAGTGAAATATTGTTGGAATTAACATTGTCATTTGCTATAATTGTTATACTTTAATAATTTTTATACTATTCATTGGCATGTCTTTCTCTTGTAATTATAATAATATGTCATGTACTTGTCTGTTCTGGACTCTGAATTAGTAATAAATGATCTGTATTCTGTATTCATGCAGCAGCTTCCTTGGGAGTGTGCAGTCTGTTTACCTACAAACAGAAAACACGTGGTTTTGAGGGTAGACCTGTTTGAAGCTAGATATTTTGAGAAAATGCCGTATCGTGTGCCCTTTTTTGGTGTTAGCTGATGAGATAGGTAACAAATAACATTTCCTCCGAATATTTTGTCATTAGAAATACAAATAGATTTTTAAGAACTTTTTCCCTCTATAGTGTTATATAGTGAAAACAATTACCGGTGTGATACCTTAAACGGACCGCGGACTGACTAATTATACATAACAATGGTGATATTCAAACCTACTAATTTTTTAGTTTTTTCCCAAGAATTATCTTACAAGAAAAACATTCCTCACTTTCGCCATCGATACATAAACAGGAGCCTGGATACAATTCGTTACATATTCCTGGATTAGCTCCCCCACCCCAAGTGTTATATGTTGAATGGGTGGGTTTTAATTCATCTTGGTAATTTGTGAATACAGCGTTGATCTGATTACTGTCTAGAATTACCCTAACACTCTTTTATCATTTTTTCACATGTTGACAAACAGACTCAGCACCATCCAGGAAGTTGCATCATACGCATTTTAAAAATAGTTCCATTTAATTCAGTGTGACAATTCAACTCAAGTAATAATTTTCCAAGCAACTGAGTCCAAATTCAATACCGTAGGCCTAACATAAGGTGCCAAAAAAAGGAAAAAAGAAAAGAAATTGTCCTGTTATATATTGGACTACAAACTAAGTTCAGTTTGATTGGCTATTTCCTTGCGTAAGACCTTTAAGACAACTAAAAGTTCATGAAATTTAAAGAAATTTGCAGAAAATGTCTAGTAGTTATCTTCTCTCATATGCTAGTGCATAAAAATCTACTTTTGAACCTTGCTTGGGTATTAAAAAGAAGGAGATAACTCTTCTGAACAGATTGCTCAATTCCGGAGTAAAATTCTGTTAAAATTCACATGCACTGACTAATACAGTACATAATTTCAAAACTCAATAAAATTTAATCAGTGAGTTGTTGAAAAAAGAACTTGCAATGAAATGAAACCTGAAATGTTAGAGTTTATGTGTAAGTGCTTAAAAAAATCAACGCTAATTAATAAACATTAATTATTAACTAAGAGACGGGATATTTTAGAATTAATTAGCAAGAAGTTGTTAATTTTAATTCTAAGACAAAGCCAGAGACTGGAAAAAATGGCGCCAGAAGAGACTTCAATAATGTGCCTCAGAGGTTTGATAACTGTGGTCACTGATTAATGGCTAGTGATTAAGATAAGGGGTTCTTAAGCAATGGGGGGTGGGGGGTGGGGGTGATGCGGCTTTTCCAACAGTCATCAAAGATGAAACGGGCCATGTCTATTGCTATCAGTTTCATCATCAGCCGCTACCAAGGACATTGCGGAAAGTCCTGCCAACTTTATTCCTTTTCTTGTCGCGGACTGAATAACAACAAGTGGAATGTTACCTATACTATAGTGACTTTGAGTTAAAAGTTCAGTTTGATTGTCTATTTCCTTGCGTAAGACCTTAAGGTTTCTCCACCCTTGATGCTTTTATGGTTTAATCAATGTAACTGTTGTTAAATCAATATGTAAACAATCAAATTGAATTAAAATATAATTATATATGTTTCACGCGGTATGGGTTAACAATTCAATTCAATTCGTTTATTCTCTCAAACCATTAAATTACAATGGTACATAAGGTACACAATTGTTATTTGCGCAAAATTGTAATCTCAAGGGTCTAACCACATATAATACCTTAATACAACGTATTAATACATGTGTCAATAAACATAAGTAAGAAAAAAATAATAATACAAAAAGTTGTAGAAAGTGGTTGATTATGTAGAATACAGAGTTTGATTGGTATTAAATACGTAAATAATAATAATAAATACTAAATAATTCGGCTGGACAGCAGACTGCTCCTGAATGTTCAAAATACAGAGTGTACAACTTCTGTCATTTACAAGAAGTCCATACCATCTACCGGTTTCAATCGGTAAACGGTGATTTGATGTTCTGAATTTATAATAAGTGGTTTCCAAAATTTCTTTGTAAGAATGCTTAAATATATTAAATTTTATATATTTGACCCTTGAATGAATTATCTATATCATTTGCCCGGGGGGAAAGATGGCTAGGGGGAAAAGGCACTATATATATATATATAACACCGGTGTTGTATAGCAGCTTTTCCCCCATAGTAGCTTTTCCCCCCGGAAAACCTACTATATAGTAGCCTTTCCCCCCCGGGGGGGGGGGGGGGGGGGGAAGCTACTATATAGTAGCTTTTCCCCCATAGTAGGGTATCTCCCTCACGTTTTTGGTTCATATTTTATAAAAAATATTTATGGAAACCCAGTAAGATTAAAATCAATGTTTCTACACACCCAGGTTGCATATATCTGCATTCATCTGTTAAGGTTAAGTTTCGTTTTGCCGATTTATTATTTTTTATAGACAATGCTGAAAATTGAACATGTGCGTAATGGAATTATACAGAGAACTTAATTTAGGTAATTAATTGAAAAAAGTACTTGGTTTTACAAGATATACACTAATATGCATAATTCTGTGTTCTGAATTTGTAAGTGAAAAATGTTTTGAAATTTTTTAGATAAATCTATCAGTCCGTCTGTCTGTTTGTGCAAATTTTATCCAGGCTAAACCTCTGTTTTAGAGAAATTTTGTTTCCGATGTTTCAGAGCCCGATGTTTAAAATCCTATTATAATGAATATAGTGCATATTCTTTTGGGTCCCATATCTCATAAACTAGAGATGACCACATCACCATATTTTCACAGTGGCAGTGGTTTACCACTTGTAGTTGATTCTGAAAATTTCAGCCCTCAGGGTAGGGACTCTCGATATTTCAGGGCCCGATGTTTAAAACCCATTATAATGATTGAATAGTGTTCTATAAGTGGGGGCCCGAATCTCAAATTGTAGAGATGACCACTTAACCATATTTTTATATTGGTAGTGGTATACCACTAGTAGATGACCCTGAAAAATTTAGTCCCTAGGGTAGAGGCCCTTGATGTTTCCGAGCCCGATGTTTGAAATCCAATTATAATGAATAGTGTATTTTGTAGGGCCTCATATCTCAAAAACTAGAGATGACCACATCACCATATTTGTACGGTCATTTAAAAGTAAAAACATCATTTAAAAATACACACTCACTCATATATTTCTTTATCAGAATGGTTGAAAATTACGTTTAATTCTGCTTTTCTTTTTAAATTTACGAACAAAAATTTTAAGAAAGGTAAGCAGGTAAATTCATTATTCTTCAAAACATTTAATCAATTCATAAGATGACTAATAATATACTAAATAACTAGATAAATAAATCAATAAATTTTTATTCATAAAAGTAGCAACCGAAAAACAAAAATAAATAACCAACAATAACGCAATTGATATACGACTTTATTTTACTTGCCAATTGATTAGAAATTCAAGCTTATATTTAAAAAAAAATAAGTCAGCTCATTACAAAAAATGTGTTTTTATTTCTAATTACCCTTGTTTCATTGTTCGAAGTAATAATATGGTACACAAGTAAATCTTTATTGCAAAAATATGAAATAAATAGTATGGTGAGATTTTTAGATAAGTGAATCGTATACCTTGTTTTATATGGCATCGTTTTCAAAATTGTATATTTATAAATCACGTTGCAAAATAAAAAGCGGAAAAATTAGCACGCAGTGAATGATAATATATACATAAGGTTAGTTCAAGCTCCATTTCACATTTTCCAAAGTAACCAGCAGAGATACTGACTTTGTTCTGGTTGTGAAGCCACTTTCATTTTTAAAAAAAAATGTTTACATCATAAAACCTCGCGTTTCGTAAAAAATCATGCGCGGATCTAGAGGGGGGGTCGGGGGTCCGGACCCCCCCTGGAATTTTCAAAGAAAAAAATACAATAAAACAATTTATAAGAAAAATGACTCGACTGTTATGTTATAGATATTTCTGAATTAACTTTTTTTTGTATTGTAATCAAATCTTATTATTGCGTGATTAGAATCAAAATCACAAATGTTATTCGGGTTTCGAAACGAATTTAAAAAGGTACGATTTGTTTAATGTCCTATTACGAGTCATTGACGTCACAATCTTGTCATAATGCTAATGCATCGTCATTAACTAAGTCATCGGCTGTATTATAGCTCTGCTTCAGACTCAGTGTGACAGGCTGTCTCTCGAATTCTGTTATTCGGTAACTGATTCCAATTATTTGAATAATAGTTCTCTCAAAATAATCTTGATTATCATTTCCTTCCATGTTTAACGCTTGCTTGTAGTTTAGTTATAGATGAAAATATATCATGGGTGAAAGGGATTTTGATCTTTTGCAAGCCACCTTGCTGAAAGCAGCAGCAAAAGGCTGGCAAGCCTTGCAGTTCGATGTATCTTTGAGATACACAAGTTTGAAGAAAGACTACACCTATGATCTGAGTAAAATGAGGTCCGATGTATTGCCCAGAGACGGTAATGTGGACAACATTGCCGAAGCGATTTATCCAGCAGATGGCCCAGAAAATATTTGTCCTTTGAAAGTGTATGGGGATGGCAATTGCTTCTATAGGGCCCTCTCTAAAGCCATTTTTGGTTATGAAGGGAGACATACTGAACTTCGAGTCATGACTGTATTAGAACTGGTAAAAAATACGAGAAAATATGCGTCACAGGCAACTTACGACAAGATGTGTTCTAATCCTCCAAGTGTGCAATATGTTGTGGAGACGTCAGTATCGGACAGATCACTTGTTCCGGGGAATTTTCTCAAGTCTATTCAGAATGAAACTCTAAGTTCAATCAAATCAGGGGAATATTGTTCTTTAATTCATTTCTTCGCAGTGGCAAATGCTCTGAATCATCCAATATATAGCATCTACCCAACAATACAAAATGTTGCTGTAAACAGACATTATTTTCATCAAGAAATAAGGCCATTATCAGATGAAAAGGTACGTCAAGGTTCCCCCATCTACATCATGTGGTCACACACTGAAAATAGCAATCCAATCAATTGGTCACCAAATCATTTTGTTGTTTGTTTCTCAGTTTTACCTACAGATGTCCAAACCAATGAAATGAAGGAGCCTGCTCCTAAAAAGTCAAAACTTTGTATTGACTTAGATGATACCCCGGAGATCACCTTGGGCTCACAAAATGATAAAGCAAATAAAAAATCTGATGACAATGAATTTATTCAGACAACAGAAGATGAAATTGATAAAGATAAAACATCTATTGACGATTCAGGTTTTTCTGATCTTGGTAAAATTGTCACAGGTGCAATAAAGTTGAACACAATGTCCTCAGCTGAAAAGATAAGTTATATTCAGAATCAGCCCTTGCCAGACGATATCGCCAAGTTAAAAACAGGTCGTGCTCAAACAACGAATACAGGTGAACTAAAGAAGACTTTATCATTTCAATCTTCTTGGATGAATCAGTTTCCATGGTTGACCTTTAGCAAACTGTTAAATGGCGGTCTATGCAAGTTTTGTGTCATGTTCCCTCAATCAGATGTCCAACATCAAAATGCGTTTGTTACGCAACCTTTTACTGCGTATAAAAAAGCCCTTGGAAAAACATCTGCCCTTTTAAAGCATCAAAATTCAGAACACCACAAGAATGCCAAATCTGTTTATCACACAACCAAGATGACATCCGCAGTGCCATCTTCGTCTCTTCCGTATAAACTAAATCAGCAAAATCAGACACAGTATCAGCACAACATTAGGTTGCTTGAGAAAATAGTAGATGCGGTCATTCTGTGTGGGAAACAAAATATTCCTCTGCGAGGACACAGAGATGATAGTACAAGTGATTCTTCAAATAAAGGTAATTTCCTGGCAATATTACAGCTGTTGGCAAAGCATGATGAGCAGCTCATGTCTCATCTACAAACAGCAAAAAAGAATGCCTTATACACCAGCAAAACCATTCAAAATGAGGTTATCCAACTCATAGGAAATCACATCACAGGTAAAATTTTGAAGGGTCTACAAGGGAGGGGTTTTTATTCCATCATAGCCGATGAGGTAACAGACAAATATGCTAACAAAGAAGTTTTAGTCTTGTGTCTCAGATTTCTAGATACTAGAGAAAACCCTGCCACCATTAAGGAGGAATTCCTTGACTTTTCAAATATAGGCAGAACTACAGGGGAAGCAATTGCTGATAAACTCATTGAAATCCTCCGCTCGCTTGCAATTCCAATTGAGAACATGCGAGGGCAAGCATACGATGGTGCAGCAGCAATGGCATCGGAAAAACGGGGGTGTCAGGGACGAATGAAGTCTCTAAACCAATTAGCTTTGTTTACACATTGTCGGAGTCATGTGTTGAATCTGAGCGTTGCTTCAGCCTGCAAATTACCTCTTGTAAGGAATATGATAGATGTCCTTAATTCAGTGTTTATTTTCTATGACAGTTCCCCCAAAAGACAAGGGTTTTTTGAGAATATTATAGAAAATGACGGGTCAGTAGATTTTTCCAAAAAGAAACTAGTAGGACTCTGTAAGACTAGGTGGGTTGAACGTCATATCTGCTTTGATGTGTTTTACACTATGTACAAGTTCGTCATCAAATGTCTTCAGCACATTATCAATCAAAACCTTGATGAAAGTACCAGTGAAGACTGGTCTTGGGATAGACAAACTAAAGTGACAGCACAGGGACTTTTGGCTTCGTTGACGTCCTTCTCTGTGTTGATAACATTTGTGTTTGTAAGGTACGTCCTAGACACAATAAAACCTTTAACTCTCAAACTTCAGAAGAGAGATATTGACATTTTCACTGCAAGTAAGCTAATCGAGGAACACGTTGATAGAATCAAAGAAATTCGTACAGCGGTAGATACGGAATTTGAGTCTTGCTTTGAAGACGCCAAACAAATTGCAGATGACCTTGATATAGTGATTAAAATTCCAAGGGTTTGCTCAAAGCAACAACACAGGGAAAATGTCTCCACAACTAATCCCAAAGATTATTATAGATCTGTCGTGGCCATTCCATTTCTGGACTTTCTTCTCAGTGAATTAAATTCAAGGTTTCAGAAAGAAGATCTGGTGGCATATTCAATATGCACTTTGTTGCCTATCAATATGACAAATCTCTCACAAGAGGAATTGTCCAAACTTGCCTCAGAACTTACATTTTGGGAGAGCGACCTACCTTGTCTTTCTGTAAAGGACTTGGAGAAGGAACTTGCAGATTGGAAAAGATATTGTGTTAACATGAGGAAAGAAACCTCAGAAAAGCTCTGTAATTTGATCTTTCTTTTCAACTTTGTCGATGGGGACGTTTTTCCGAACGTAAAAATTCTTCTGCACATTGGATGTGTGTTACCTATCACAACATGTGAGGCTGAAAGATCCTTTTCTGGATTAAGACGCATCAAAAGTTATATGCGCAGTACTATGCAAGAGGACAGATTAACTGGGCTAGCACTAATGCATCTTCATCATTCATTAGAGATTGACCAAAAGGAAATAGTACAATCATTTATCAGGCAAGGGAAACGAAGATTATTTCAGTCAAGTCTTTTTAGCTAAATGACGCTTACAACCAAAAAAAAAGTTCCGTACGTGATGGAGTGGTCATCTAGGGCGTTTCGTTCTTGAGTTGAAAAATAAAAGGGTGAACATTTTATATATTGGGTTTGGTTTTCTGAAAAGGTTCGACCCCCCCCTGGAAAAAAATTCTGGATCCGCGCCTGAAAAATGTGCTTAAAAACATGAATATGAATATGCGTGACTTTAAAACAAAATTGTAAATACTAACTTTACACTTGCCTTTAATACATAATCAATTATAATACCCCTTACCCATGATTTTGAACCCCATCAATCGAAGTAAAACATTTCAGTTTCTCATCATATCATTGCACCCTGTCTCTCGTTTGATATTTAGAAGTAGAAATATATGATTATATTTAAGATCGTCAATTCTAACCGTATTAAATTAAAATTAATAGCCTTTTGGACGAAGGGAGTAATACATTTCCACTTCTTATTCCCTTCCTCTACAAAATTAAGTCAAGATTAATCAGTTAGTTTCCTGGGAGGAGCTTATACATAGATGATAATACATGGGAAAATTAAAGTTCCAAACCGGCGTATTTTCATTCAAATGTATTCTGACGTGTTCTGTGAAAAATGTCAATGTCATAACGTCGAAGTCAAAACTGTAGATAAGCATCGATTAGATGAAAAAGATTCGAGGTATTCCCAAATCTGCGTAAAAGATGTTCCAAAAAGGTATAACAAAAGGTGAAATAAATGGTGATGACACAGGAATGTTATGAAGGCCGTGCCTTTGTTCATATCAGGGGTGAAAAAACCATGTATTTTATTCTATGTATTAATAAATGCCATAATTATCCTTTATTATGAGAAATTAATATAATATCAGTTATTGCAAATTATTGCCACGAATGGTCCGCCATAAACATGACCGGAATGTTAAAAAGGGGGAAAATCTACTATATAGTAGGTTTTCCGTGGGGGTAATCTGGCTATAAAAAGGGGGAAAACCCACTATATAGTCAGCTTTCCCTGGGGGGAAAACTGCTATATATAGCTATTTTTCCGGGGGGAAAAAGTGCTATATAGCCATTTTTCCGGGGGAAAGATGGCTAGGGGGAAAAGGCACTATATAACACCGGTACTACTACTTTATCAAACAAATCAAACTGTTGTTCTAAGGGTAGATTAAAGAGTCTTATTTTTCGAATAGTACTATACATAGATTTCTGTGCTTGCTCGACAACCGTATCGTCCGCTTAAAATAACAGGCAAAGTTTTAAGTATTACATCAACTCATCTTCAATGGAAGAGCTAATACTCTGTAAATAAACAATATTTTTATCTAATAGAAAATCTTCTAGGTCATTAATATAAATAGAAAATAAAAAGGAGACAAATTTTCTCCTTGGCGTACACCTGTATTACAACAGAAAAAATCGGATGACATACCGTTCATACACATCTTTGTTTAATTCCTCTGTACATATTTCGTATAAAAGCATAGCATTTTCCCCCTATTCCATTAGCTAGTAATTTATACCATAGACCATTTCTCCAGACCGTATCAAATGCTTGTTTAAAGTCAACAAAAGCACAACCGAGTAAGGTATTTGATAAAAATTTGAGTTAGAATATGGTCCAGAGTCGAATGATTTTTCCTAAAACCTGCCTGACTTTTAGTGATGAGGTTAATTTCGGATGCTCTAAACGCTTGCTCAAAATACAAGTAAATAATTGCAGAGGCAGCTAAGTAATGTTATGGGTCTGTAATTTTCTGGCTGGGTGGGGTGCCCTTATTCTTAAATAAAGGTTTAATAATTCCTATCACCCACTCGTCTGGTACTTAATCTCTGTCGTAAATTAAATTAAATAATTTCCTATAAACTGGTAGAAATATTGTAACTGTTTTGGAAATGTGTTCATTAATTACTAAATCATGTCCTGGTGATTCATTGTTTTTAAGTTTCTTAACTGCTTCTAAAATTTCTTTGTCGCTAAATAATAGGAAGATTCAGAAAGTTATATGTATCCGGATCATCAACCTCGGTAATCACTTCTGGTAGACTTCCATTATTGTCATCGACTTCCCATTCATTCATAACTTTCAGAAACTCGAACATTTTATTAATGTCTACAGCGCTCGTGTTGTATATACTTCCTGCATTAAGAATTTTCCAATAATCTTTTGGATTATTGGAATGCAAATTCACTAATAACTCCGACTTCTGATTTTTAATACATTTATTCATTATGTTTTTATAACTTTTGTTCGCCGATTTTAGAATTTCTTTGTTTTCGACAGATTTATATTTAGAGTAACTCTGTGTGGCTGAATGGAATTTTTTTCGTGCGGATCAACATTCGTGATTAAACCAAGGTTTATTGTGTCATACATGTTTGGGTGTGGATAAATAACACCAAATGCTTCCCTAGCAGCGTTAGAGAAAACATTACAAATATCACTCGTAATATCAGAAATATTGTTTTGGTTGAAGTCACGCGTTCCTCTGACTAGGTCATCTAAGATGTGTTCACAGGTACACTATCAGTGCAATTATACTGACGACTGCTCCCCAATAAAACATCACATAAATTGTTTTCTGATTTCCATGTATAAAAGCAAATCTTTACTAAAATTAATCACAATTCTTTTTTTTTCATGTTTTTATATTAAAAATTTAAGGCCATTAAAACTAGCAAGTATGTATATTATGACATTTACAGTGCATTTTGATTAAATTTTTCAACCTCGAAAAAACACAGTTTAGCATCTTAAAATGCCTATTACTTTTTAGATATTGGTTTAAACCCACTCAAAATTGGTACATTTGTAATTCATCATATATCCTATTGCAATATGCAAAGAAAGAATTACCTTACGGGGTAAAAAATGTTGAAATATGGTGTATGTACATTATTGCCTTATATGGTTTTATCATATTATCATAATTCCATCTAAAGCAACTATCTAAATTGTTCATTACCATAGCTATTTCACTTTCTATAACGTAAAATGTGTTGGAACACAACTAAAAGAGATATTGCCAAACCCATGAATCACAGTACACTAATATTAAAGCCGATAACGGTAAAATACTCCGGAATACTCCCGATGACGTCATGCGACAATCGAAAGAAGGTCAACCCGATATATTTCTGTAGTCCGTCAGCAACAAACCAAATAAGTAATAATAACTTGCATAAAAGGGGCAGCAGTATGCCACCATAACCATGCAAACAGGCATGTATATTTTGCAAGAGATGTAGAATGCATTAAATAATTAAATTTTTATACTTTGTAAAAACTTCACATTGTCAGTGGGTGTTGTTAAAACATAACTGTTACATGCACGGATCCAAGGAATCTTTCTGGGGTATCCTAGGAAAAATTTTGTTTTTCAAGGGGGGGGGGGGGGCGAGGCCTATTTTTGGTAATTTTAATATGATTCAATTCAATTCAATTTAATGTCTTTATTGACAATTAAGGGCCCTCAAGGGGCAACAGGAGGATTGTACAAAAAACATTCTTAATGCAAAATAAATGCATACACAAGAGGGAAAGAGTTGTATGTTTGAAAGGAGACAGACATAAACATTAGCATACATGTATATTTATATATATTTGATATGTATATTTATTTATATTTAACATCCATATATAAATATGTCAAAATACATACAAATCTAAAATAATTTATCACATGATGAGAAACTAATATTAAATTTTGATTCAGAAATACAAACTAAGGCAATGTCTTTTGTAAAAAATTACCATGAGAGTTTAACATGTCTAATTCTTGCCAGTTTAGAATCCAAAATATGTTCTTATTTATCTTGGAAACTAGTAAAATGTTTTACTTTTAATTAGATATGATATTAAATCAAATACCGGTAGTTCCTCGATCTCTTTCTGTTGTGAATTTGCTACATTTGATAAGGATATGCTCCTCATCTTCAATTCTATTAAGTGTACAATTTATACATATAGATTTAATAAATGGATTTTTCTGAGGGGGGGGGGGGGGGGGGGGTCGTCGGACCCCAACAACCCCCCCCCCCCCCCTCTCCAACCCCTTCTATAAATCCGCGCATGTTGTTATCTAGAATAGCCATCACAAGGATTCCTTATCATGTCCATGAGAGTATGATATTATTTGATTATAAATGTTATGATTAATACCATAATAGGCATGTTTCTCATGTGAACGCTGATCTTCCGAACGATTTATTGATATTAATTTAATTTGAACTTGTTCTCCTTACTAATGTAAGTTTATAGATTATAAACATTACTCGGTTAATGGCCGTTCTCCAATATGAACCTTACAATAATAATTTAACTCAATATCCATTTTTAAAAAACTAAAATTAAAATAGACATAAATACAAATTACATATTGATTTTATTTAAAGAAAACATAACGCTAACATTACATGTAACGTTAAACAATAAATTCAAGAAAACAGATTAATATCATAAATGTTGGTCATAGATAAAGTTTTATTTAAAAAATACGAAACTGGTGTCGTCTCAAATTACAGTTTTATTGGATATGGTTGCTGTAATAGGCCGTACATTAAGAACTACTCCCTAACGCAGTAGACAACCTCAGTTAATAACCGCTCCCCAATATTTACACGTCGCCATGATACAACTAAGGGTGGTCGAGAATATAGGCGATTAAATACACATTCCTGCGGGTCTACGACGACAGGAGAACAAGGTGGGTGATTATCATATTAATAAATGCCAATGCTATGAATTGCTCATTATTAAAAATTAGGGAGATTATTAATGTTTATTTGTAGGACCAATTTTGCATAAATGTTGGCTTTATCACAGCAAAAAGCAGTTGTATGTACAGTATTGTCTTTGTAAAATTAGAAATGTTTTCAGCTGATTTTGAACTGTCAACTTGGATGGAAAATTATTGTTCGGTTTCTATTCTGAAAAAAGTTTTATATTGATATTTGAAAGTGTTAATTTAAATTGGGTATCGTTAATAAAAAGCTATGTTCTATATTGAATTATCAATATTTAATCTTATAAAGTACTATAGCATAGTACTTTATCAGAATCTCAGATTATCATAAATAGTTATGAGCCTACATACACACAAATTTAAAGTATTAAATACTTGAAACAAAAAGCATGTGTAAACATGTGTTTGAAAATCATATACAATTATAATTAATTAAGTTCTTTGTAATTAGTTAACATGTCATGCAGAACCAAAGTAGATTATTGCTTCCATTCAATGATACCTACATGTACATTCATCTATATAATAATGATCTATAATGATCCATATAATGAACATATCGATAGTAAACAAAAATGATTTAATTTGTGGAGACAATTTTTTTTATTTAATTAGATGGGATATGTTAAAGATTTAGGCATTTAATGTCTTCCTTAATTGTTATGATTATTTTCAAAATTATAATAAATTTAGTGAAATGTCACCAGGCATTTCAAAAATAACATTACTATAGTCTGTCCCAAGATATTTATGCAGCACATTTGGACGATTTTTAATAAAAATACACATACAGGTGAAAGAAGTGCCATTGAAATCGATGAAAGGGAAAATTTCGAAGATAACTTTATTCACAGATTATCATTTTTCCCTCATAAAAGTTCACAGGAATGAAAACAAATTTCTTACGGAGATTTATAATAGGGAATGTTGACATCTTTTCTCCATTCGGAAGTCACTCGGAATACCTCACACAATTTGTCACCGTTATCATCTGGGTACTTTCATCTCTTTCGTAATGCAAAATCCCCTGTAGACTTTTTATTTTTAGCAGTGTATTGAAACCAGACAAGCTAGAAGGGGCGTTTCAAAATTGAAATCTTGGGATTTTTTCATATTATTGAATGAACACCGTCTGAACCCAGAAGTATTTATAAATGTAGAATAATTTTTAAAAATATGCGGCAAAAATAACTTGGGACAGACTATAATCATCTTCTGGTTATATGTAAATTTATGTCGGTTTTCATTTATTTTGTAGTGATTATATATATATATTATGGGGTTCAATGTAAACCATATATAATTAGATATTGTGCAATTTGAATATTTTACGAAGTAGAAAATTGGTAGACAGGAATTATCATGCATTTCCCGGAAGAATTTGATCAATCCATTAATTAATTAATTAATCGCAAATAATGTCAGCTTTATCTTGATCTTTGGAGATTTCAATTTACCCACTGACTCTGTCGTAATGATGTTTTTGTATAGAATTGATTATTTCCACAGGTAGATGTATGCATGGACATTGGACAGAAAGTAAATCATTTGGCTTTCTGAAGGGATTAAGGTCTCCAGCAATTAGACAAACCAGCACAATGCCAAATAATCACAACTAATTGACTGCTGGATTTGTCAACATCTGAATATTTTGGTATTTGAAAGGACTACAGCCATCCACAGATATTAAATTCATTCAAGAGAAAAAGAAAGAAAAACCAGAGAAAAGAGAATCAGAGGCTGAGGGAAGGATAGAGACATGGGCTGCAGCCCCTCTCGAGTTAACCCTCAGGGAAATGAGGCCACAACACCACGGCCCATGCCTACAGACAGGAAGTCTAATGGTCACGTGAAGAATGGACAAGTGAAAAAGACAGACTCCAATGCTAACCAAAAAGACATCAACACAAATAATCCAGGTCAGTGACCTTGTGTTTTATTGATTGACTTAATTTGTAAGGTATATAAGATGTGAGTGACTTATTAATGCATGACTATTGTATAGGTAGAAAAAATCAGTAATGGTAACGGCATCTTCCAACATTTTGAAACCATTCATTAGCTAGTATGAAGCCAAATCAATGTGGAAGTTAAACAAACAGAGAGAGAGAGAGAGAGAAAGAGAGAGAGAGAGAAAGGGAGAGAGAGAGATCTTCTTTATGATTTTATTGTCATTGACAGCAAGAATGCTAAAATTTGCTATACTTCATAAGACCAGAGATAAGTGAGAGAGGGGGGGGGGGGGGGGGGGGGGGGGGGGTGGGAGTGGGGGGATAGATCAAAGAGATTTTCTTTATATCATTGACAGCGAGAATGCTAAAATTTGCTATACTCCATAAGACCATTGTATTATACTTTTGGTGTATAATAATTATGCAGACACCAGAATACTGCATGTGTTAACGTTAATTTTGCATGCCAGTCAATCAACCTTATAAATTATATTACAGCTAATTGTATTATAATTTTGGTGTATAATAATTATGCAGACACCAGAATACTGCATGTGTTAAGGTTAATTTTGCATGCCAGTCAATCAACCTTATAAATTATATTACAGCTAATTGGAACAACAGTTTTACTTTGAATTAATTGCATAAAATTACATGATTGTATATAAAGCTTCCTTTATTAAGATTTTGATATAATATATGAACAAACTCCAATTTTAATGAACAAGTTAAGATATATGGGTTCACCATTGGAGAAGGGGCTACAATAATAAAGATTAAACATGCAAGCTTCATAATTCTAGTACAAGAAATCCGATATGTAAACCATTAACGTAACCAACAAACCTGCATGATCAATGTGAAAATTTTATCAATGAAATCTAGCTGTGACTTAAGTTTTTTTTTTAAACAAAGAAGTTTCCTTCTACTCTGTTTATATGCAAACAGTGTTTAATTCATTCCATAGAAATTTCAGAAACACTTTGACGCTTTTACTTTTAAAGCAAAGACATTTTCTTGATTGCAATTGAAAACCAATCCCTCCCTTATTCATGCAGATTTTTAAAAGTTCTTGCAAGTATAAACATATCCTAAACAATTAATCTACTAAAGTACATTTGGTACAACGATTATAAAAATAAATTCTTTTTTATTTAAAATTGTCAACTTCTTCTTTGGTATTGAAATGGAAGTTAATTGGATGATTTCTAACCTTTTGACATTAAATTGCACCTTAAAGAGCCACTACAAGACAAAAGTTTTATCTCATAAAGCTGTTAGAGGGAATTACACCTTGTACTGGTATTTTATTGATGTCAAACGAGTAGGTCTAAGGTGTTCTTGCTTACAAAAACTATTTTCAATATATTTAAAATAACTCAGTATTTTTGATGCTGTTTTTTAGTTTTATTCGAGAAATTAGAATAAGCAAACAAACAGATATGTGTATATGTATATATGAATGTATTTGGACTGGGTGGTCATGGCCATTTTTAGACTACCGGTATATACCGTATATCCGGTAATTTTCATGATGATCTAATTTTCGCTTTTTTCATGATCTCTTTCAAATCACAAAATATTGAATACGCAGAAACTATATCCTGTATTATTTTCTCTAAGACACTTTTAAAAATGCAAAAAATGACTGACGCAAATTAAAAATGCTACATATTTTCCCCATTTTCTTAAATTTTGTGACAGGTGAAAAAAAACAAACCGGACATACTGTATATTTAAATCTCTTATGGATGAAGTCAGCTCTTTAGATGTATGTTGGAAAATATTTGATTTCAATTGATTTCAAACCTTAAATATTTGAGGATTTCCTCAATATATGTAATACAGTTTTTGGCTTAAAATCATATTGAAAATTTCAAGGTAGATCTGATGGGTAAATTTGTTGAGTTTAAATGACGGACTATAAAGAGATATTGGTGAGGCTGCATGCATGTAGTCCGAAATATCATATGTTTACCTGGCTTTTTTAGTGATTTTGATAATTTACTCGCCAGGAAAACTAACACGTCATGTAAAATATCAAAATCGTTAAAAAAACCAGGAAAATGTGAGATATTTTGGACTACCATGCATGCAGCCTCACCAATATCTCTTTATAGTCCGTCATTTAGATATTTGCATCTTTTAATTTTAATATCCATTTACACATTTGTTAGTATACATGCATTGTTCTATATTAGTCAAGATAAACAAATCTCGCTAAATGAGATGGAAATCGATGGGGCCATTTAATGAGCGTTTGGAGGAGAGACGCTGCAATTTATTATTAATCACAAATTTCTTTTGCCTCCTTGTGAACCTTGAGGGAACTCCTTCCTATAAATAATTGACAATGATTGAGCATACCAATGGATCTGGTTGCTACTTTATTATCCCCACACAATATAAGTATTAATGAAATCCTTCCTCCTTTGCACACTGTTGATGATGAGCATTTAATATATTGGGTTGTTAGAGAGTTTGTTATGACTACCCGGATAAAGTCTGTTCAATTCATTCTTCTGTAAACTGTTATTGGATAGTACATTAAGTGATATAGCGACATGAAACGTCATGCTGCATGTTTTGAATTCATTGCATGACCATTGTAGCTCTATATACTTTCAAAATTGTTTTTAATGAGAAAGACCTCATCAAGAAGAAATCTTAACATAGATGGGGGTCTTAATTAATTAAAAATGTATTGACTATTCATCTAAACAAAACTCAATTAAATTCATTTATCAAATAAACAATGAATAAAACATCCCAAAATGTCAATCTGATTAAAATTATTTTAGCCGGGTATTTATTAGAACATTAGGATACATCTTATATGTAGAATGATGCCTGATGAGTGATCTATCATATAACGAGTACCTGTAAATGCTTAAAAAAATAGGAGAGCCAGGTAAACAAATCCCTTACTCGGTCTCTTACCACTTCATCTGACTCATTTTTTAAATAAGATATCTCAATATTCTTGGTGGGACTTTAAACGTCAATCAAGGGCTCTCATACCACTTTTGGGTACTAATGGAGGATTTGGCTGTTCAAATAGAGCAAATCATGGAAAGTTTAAAGGCACTGTTAGGAAAACAACATGCTGTATAAATTGAATTAACTGACATCACATCTAGGGTTTTTGGTACAATTAACTTCATTTTTATATTACCGTAATTTATAATGCATGTACCCATGAACATGTGAAGCAAGTCTGATGATCTAGCCATGCAATTATTATGATCTTTCAATTTAAGGGTTATAAATGACATTTTTTAATACATGCAGGGATAACTTTCCTTTTTTATGAATTGAGAAAGGGACATATCAGCAGGCCCAAATATTGACAATTAAGAGCACAGTTTATGCAATCTGAATTTTGATGACAGTGTATGATCTAGTACCCTATACTGAATGCACTTATCTGTTGGTTGAGAATTCATTGTCTACCTGTAATAATTCCAAGTAACTTCACCCTTTCTGCCATTTTAAGAATTCAATGACACTACATATAGAGGATACTCATACAATGCGGTTTTTTTTTCCTCAAAATTAACAAACTGTATGATATGATCCAGGATTCAAATATACTGAGAAATTAGTTATTTATGATATCTTTCTAATGTTTTTCAGTTCCAAAAGCTGTGGCATTTCAAGTCAATTTGGAGGGACAGGAGACTGAAAATCTGATCTTAAAGCATCCACCATTAAAACTCAAGGTAAGATATGTTCTCTGATCATGCATTTAATAAAATAGGATTGATCACATGCAATGTTAATCATTTTATTTATTGGAAAAATTAATGTCACAGTTACATTTTTTAAAGAATTTATTCTCAAATCAGTCTCGATCGATTGCTTGTAATATTGTAAGTACAACATGCAACATTTTATCATTTTCATTTATGCACTGGGGGTCTTGCATATATATTTAGATTCACTACATATTTGATTTTGAGTTTGTACATTGTTGATTGTATTTCATTATTAGTTTATGCATTGCATATTTTTTTATAGAGACTAGCCCCACTAAATTTTCCTACCCTGTCTGCTGAAGAATTGATAGAAAAACAGAAATTAGCTGATGAAAAACGGGAAAAGGTAAGCCAAACTCATTTTATGCAAGGAGAGTTATCTCCCTTTTAGTTGCATTTTAGCAGTTTTCTTATAGCTGGGATGAATTTTGTTTAAAAATCCCAAAAAAGTATTTGATGAATGGAATTTTTGTCTTAAATAATCATTGCAAGATGACATGTTTTCTTCATTCTGCTGAAAATATAAACATGATGAACTTTAATTTTCAGGAGTTGCAAAGGAAGAGAAGTGCTTCCAAGAAATCTTCTCGTAGAAGAAGGGAGCTATTGCAGGCAAAAGAATTTGAGGAGAAACAACAGACAGAACAGGAGAAAACCAAAGTGAGTCTTTCCTATATATCTCCTGTAAAAGAATTGGATTTGTGTAATAATGTACTGGTATGTACAAATAGTTTTTTAAGCAAAATATATTCCATTTAAGAGTAATACACAGGTTACACTTGAAACCTCAAAGTCTGCGGGACCAAGAATCAAGAGTTTGAGTTCTCAAGAGTTTTGAATTTTTCAAGTTGACTGACAGATTTTTATATTAGTCTGACCAGATGTTATGATAACTCATTCATTCAAGTGCTTATCTTACACATATGCTTCACAATGATACTCGTTTGTATTTTTCTGAGGTGAATATTCATTATCTGGATGTTTTTAAAACTGAATAAAATATAGTTTTATTTTATTATTATTCCGTGTAAGTCAAACATCATCTTAGGCTTCCACTTCATGAAAATAACATTTGATATTACCAATGACAATTTAATGTATCAAATGCCGATCCTTGAATTAAGACACACTTTTTAAATAAATATAATGATATTGATGCTATTCTGCATGATATATGCAGTTTCATATCTCTAAAGCTGACTCAAAGTTTAAATGATAGCTTCATCTCATAATTGTTTCTCATTTTCATTGCGTCTCAAAAATATTGTAGGACTTTTGATATTACTCATTTTAATTAAGAACAGGTAACATAACCAACATCAATTATCAATCGATTTTCACCCTGCAGTACAAGTGTCCCCTGAATAAATACACACTTTTAACACTCGGAGCAATTGAAATGCCCAGGTATATGTGTTAATTACGTAACACTTGTGTACACATGGCCACTTCGAGGTATCAAGGGTAAATTACAATATATTATGTCTAACGGGACTAAATTTTGACTTTGAGGGATCAAGAGTTTTGAGAGATCAAGAGTTTCAAGAGATCAAGAGTTTGAAAAAATCAAGAGTAAATTTGCTTAGTCATACAGGGAAAAAATCAGGACGGTGATTTTACTTCGAGAGATCAAGAACTTCGAAAGATTTAAGTTCAAGCCATCAAGAGTTACCTGTACAGTCCAGTCTTTTACTTTGCATGTATTTATAATTGTGCAAAAAATAATAATTCTAAGTGCAGTAGACTGTTTAAAATATTTACCTTCTGTATGCATACATTGAGATTGCTGATTTATTTTACAGATTGACGCCTCTTTGAAAACTGCAGAAATGTTGAGAGAGGCCAAGTTACAGGAAGTAAGAGAGCGACAAAGGATACGCGAAGAGAGAGCTCGCAGGGCGAGAGAGAGAGTGCGTACTGTAGACTTTGATGTTGAAACTCTGGAAATATTTAACATGATGAACAATAAACATGTTTTACATGTACTGGTAAATGGTTACCGGTGTATTCAAATTAAATATTGTCATTTTTGCTTCATCGTTTTAGCACAAGAAGATGGCCAATGCAGAGCAAGAAGATATAGGAACTTTAGAAGTAGAAAAAGATGGTCATTTTAATGCAGATGATAGTAAGTTTAATGGTATTTAAACTGATCCCTTATAAGGCTTTATTTTCCTTCAAGTGTAGAATGAGGAGGTACTCATTATTATCTCGCTGAAAGACTTCAGACAAATTCAGCGATTTTTTTTTTCTTCAAAATAAGCCATAAGATATATGAATAATATTGAATGGTGGTACATTGTAACAGATATATAAGCACAGCTTGATCATGCAATTTTTACTGTACATCCTTGCTTTTTTGCCATTCATTTCCACCATATTAACACGTTATTTTATCCTTGTTCTTATATTTTTTTTTATATTGAGCAGTAGGAGTTTACAGGAAAATGGGGGGTTTTTTTTTTGGACAATTAGCAGATGAAAGTTATTTTCTGAACAATGTCTTAATATGGGCCATGTCTTAACTCTTGTTAGAGATAATGCAAATACATATAGTGTGAAATTTTACAAATCCTACTTTCATTATTAACAGTAAAATTAATGAACACACAGTCTGGATATCACAGAATTGATGAACAATTTTCATGAATGTTGTACATGTAGATATACAGTAATGCACCATTAAAACCCTCATTTGGTTTCATTTACCTAATAGATGACAAAGATCTGTTGCCAACTAATGGGTTAAGGACAGACGCGACGTTCCTCAGTTTTAGATAATTTTCCATGATATATTTTTTCTTCTTTATTTGCATTAAAACCTGTTAATGCCCAAAAACTCAGCTAGGGTGCATTACTAGGCTATTTTCGGAGTTACAATATTTTGAATTTTTCTTTTAATTGCATACAAATGCAATTGAATGCTTATTAATAAAGTCGTAGTATATATTTTCAATTGAAACTTAATATCCAAATAGAAAAATATCATATATAAACATGAAAATATAATTTTGGAATTACGTAGTGGAAATCTTCACATTGTGGAGATAAGAAAAAAATAGAAAATAATTGAAGATAGGTTGCATCTGACCTTAAATATGATAAAAGGGTTTTCCCCATTTCAAGCTAGTTCATATCTTTTATTTCAAGAAAACTAACACAGAAATATACATGCAGGTAGGCAAAATTGAGTTCATGTTCTTTTAATTGTCACATCTCATTAGTATTACAGATTATTAAACATTTACCACAAAGTGTTGTTCAAATGCATGTGTTTGGAGTGAGTTGATAATCCTGATACCAATATGTCTTTGTATTGTCAGTATTCAAGACTTAATTTCATTTGTAAGTAACTACTGTAAACAAACCTTTATTTGTTCACAAAGACGTTATTACACGATTTACTAGAGATTGACTGGTTTTGGTGACTTATCATCGCCATCAACATGTAAAATATAAATATCTGGGAAACAAAATACCAAAGACATTTGAGAATTGGTTAAATGCAAAGAGAAATATTTGAGATGACAAGGCTCTGGTGAACCTCACAAAAATTTCTCGTATGCAAATGAAAGTTGGTTTACAGTATGTAATCGTTCTTTTTTCTAAATCATGATTCACTTTTCCTTCTGTAAGACTTCTTGGTCTGCACGTAAGCATGATGTATTGTTTCAAAATCATCTGATGTTGCTCTGCATTGTTTTTGCATGTTGTTTAAAAAAAAACCATACATGGATATTTTACAAAATACAGGTGCACTTTAATTATGAATATTTGAGACATAAATTTATCATAGCTTTTTTGATCAGAATTTTCTTGAATCTATTCTCTAATGATGGTTATCATAGAAACCATTGTTGCTTAGGTGAATGATGTGGCCTATGGGTCTCTTTTTAATTTTTCTTAATTTTCTTTTTTTGAACTTGATGCAAAAGCCTGGAATATCAAAATTATATTAATTGATGTTGCTTGATTTTTTTTATACTAATTGTATTTATTATATGGTATCATTGGAAATAAATGTTAGCATTGGCAAATGCTTGACTGTACCACTGAACACATGCTGTTATATATTAAGGATACCAAAAAAAAAACCATATTGGACATCTAGATTTCATCCATATAAGACTTCGTTCCTTGATCTGTCATAATTGTAAGTTTTATTTCTGTCCATTCCAGCTGATACCTGGCTTGATGATGATAGAAATGATGATGAAGAAGAAGGGGACTTTGTGTCTGGTACAGGGGAGAGAATCTACACTGGAAGCATCGGAATGGAAGGAGATGAAGGTTCCAACCATAATGCTCACAAACCACCCAGTGCTTCGTCTCGCCCTGCTAAGGGCAATCAAGATGACTTCTTTGACTCTTGACAAACAATTGTTTATAACTTAGATCTTTATTAGTTTTACACTTGAAAAGAATATATGTAAATGGATGTTGGATCCAGATATAGTACTATGGTTTCATAATAATCGGTTGAACACCAATTTTCATGGATTTTATTGTTGCATTGATTCACAAAATATTGAGGTTCATCAGAGTAAGAAACATTGTAGTGAATTTTACTAAAACCATGAAAATTGATATGCCCAATGATTTTAATGAAACCACAGTAATGTAATAAGTAGAAATTAATCATATTTTGAATGTGATATAGAAAATCCCTTAAAAGGTGTTCTAAAAGAACTGTTGGAGTACATGTATATCAAATATATGTTATTACTTAATTTCTACTTAAGTAAGTTTAAGATTTTAAATAGTATGTACACGTATATTGAAAATACCAGTATATCTGGCTTGTATGATTTTTTTTTTCATTTTTCAGTATAAAAATACAAGTAACTAAAAATATACAATTTCTTATCTTTATACACACATGTAATTTTATTGTCTGAAAAATTTTCAGTTCGTGAAGCATGCATTTTTATTTTCATCGGCCAGATGCTACTAATTGTTCAATTTTTCGTATGGAGTTATAAGTTTCAGTACAGTACAGTATTTATATGAAGTGTAATACTAATAAGATTAAGTTATAAACTGGTGCTGAAAGAATTATATATATTTATTTAAAACATTTATGCTCCTGATTTTATGGGAGGAAAATATAGTCTTCACTGAATTGTTTGTCTGTTGAATATTGAAGTAATTTATATGTTTGAAAGTACTTGATATGTTCTAGCTCAGAGATTGCTCTTTTTACTGGGTGGAATGCTACATGGGACTGATTTATAGGAGACACATATGAAATGATTGATGGATTTTGATATATCTCTATGATTAATCTATACTTTTTAGTTACTGTATACTGGGAAATATTTGCCCCCGTTTTATTTTCACCCCTTTTGCCCTTTTTGTCAGCTGGCAAATTTAAGACTGGGCAAATATTCCAATGTCTCAAATTATCTTAAAACACAACAGCGTCTGGGCGAATTCAAGACGGGGCAAAACTGCAAGTGGAGAAGGGCGAAAATAACCCTGTAAACAGTGATGTTAATTAATCTAAATTTTTAATTAATGTTGTGTATGTAAAATGATAAATGGTATACATGTACATACATATAGGAGGTAGATAGTTGTTTTTCTTAAAATTTTCAGGGAGGTATAGATTACTCATAAAAAGTCAATATTCTACAATAAACAGATCCCTTTTTTCTTAATTATTATTTTATTATTTTTCCATTTAAAGATTACCTCAGTTTTGTCGTCAAACCATTTTTATCCCTTACAGATCATGTACTAATACATGTATATTTGAACTATCTAATAACTTTGATGTTTTTTTATATATTTAAAAAAAACTTAAAACACTTTGTCATTACAAGTAGGGAAAATTTATTGAACATATTTACTTTCATACAATTTCAAAAGGTTTTAAATGATAAATACAGATTTTCTTTTTTATCTATGAATTGTTCCATCATCTATTTTACTACATTTTCTATATCTTGTTTCATTGTCTGCTGCTCAAGTCATTTTCTTAGTTTAATTTTCTGCTGCCAAAGTCAGTTTTTCTTGCCCCAGAAGGTATCATGTGCATTGGTGCATTGGGTACTATGTTAAATTAAATTCATCAATCTATAATTACACACTTGACAGCAGCTAGTATTACTATTAAATACTTACAGTATGTACAAATGTGCGATTCCCCCTCTCAACATACCGACATATTGATTTAAATTTATATGGCATTGCATGTTTGATTATTTCCTGTACAAACCATAAATGTTTAAAATATTGTTTGTTAAACATAGCGTTGAAATTTACTTTTGAAGTGTGTCAGAATAGGCCAGTTATCTGAATCTGGAATATACAGTATTTGTCAAACAGAGGCTTACCAGTTGAGATCGGTTCTACTGTATCTCATTAACTACTTTTACCTTATCTGGTAAATACATTATGTTATCATACTTGTACTTTGAATGTGATGCAATGAAAGAATGTATGGCTTATTAAGTGGGTTTTTTTAATCCATTACTGTATTTGCATGGTTTTATAACTTTATCATATGATCAATGAAACAATTATTATGGCTGCAAGTTGTTAAGCAAATACATGTAATTTAAAACTAAGGGTTGTTATTTAAAAAAATGTTTGCAACACTGTTAATTGTATGATGAACATCATACAGAGAAATGTCAAGGTTTTAGAAACTGATAGGTGTATAAGAAAAGAAATCATTTCATTTAATGTAGATATCAGTAAACCAGTACAGGCACCAAGAGAAACAGTGAAGGTGAAAACTTTGTTTGAGAAACACAAAACTCATATTCTAAGTATATTCATGGATTATAATGACTGACATCAATTTTATGTCATTTAGTAAAGGATTATAATTCCAAAATTATAAAACTCATGAAAATCAAGAGTCTATCAATTTCAGTTTCCATGTGTGTATTCTATTTTGCTATCAAATTCCTTTGTGGAGAATGTATCATTTCAAGAATTATCTTTTCTAAAGTTGACTATTGATGGATTTTTTTCTGCAGTCAATTCAATTTTGCTCTTAATTTATACGTCAAAGAGGATGAAAATGTTTTAGTGGTATGTTTCTTTTCTGTCAAGCTACAAATGTATATACCCTTGTTGATTGTTAAGTTTTGGCATCATCAGTATTACTCTATTATATGATGTAAAGGTATATTGCATTGTGATTCATCCGTCCATTTTGAATTGTATAATTGTTGATCTCAGTCATTGGTATGTTTTCCTTAACCAACTGAAACAATATTATAATTAGGCATGCAGTACATATACTGTTAAGTAAGTAAAAGATATGCCTTAATCTACAGTACTTAAAGTATGTTTGTAAAGGGGTTGTGTTCAATTTACAATATACCACTGAATCTGCATAAATCCAAAATGATTTTATTAAGATTAAATATTTTACAATATGGTACATGATATGCTAAATTATCATATGAAATACATGTAAGTATATAGATTAATTCCTAAGCTAGTGGATGATATTTTGGACTTTTTAAGTGTAGATTCTTTTATGTCACCTATTTTTTAATCTATATCAGCCTTATACTGTTTACATATTTAAGTTACAGGTAGAATTATATAATAACGCCCTTCATCCTAGTCATATTTACTGTTCAAATGCTTATGGAAATAAAGTCATTATATGACATACTGTGTCTCAAATTAGGTTGAGTGTAAGCATAAATCAAATTTTGACTTATTTTGGTCAAAATGAACTAAACCAAATTGTGGGCTTTGTTGATTTTATAGTATGGGGACACATTTTTGTACAAGGGTTCAGATAGGGAGTCCTTATGATAAAGTGATTGCCCAAAACGCACTAATTTATGGTTGTAAAAAATCAGTTTATGAGGAAGATTGTCCCAAGTTTGGAGTGCTCAGATTTATATACTTTAAGAGTAAACAAAACGTTCAAAAACAGAAGTACATCTACATTTCTATCATTTTATGTATTAATGGTTTTCACTGTTGTATTTATTTTAAACAACTTCTGAAGCACTCCTTACCAAAAAAAAAAACCCAGTTGTGTTTAGGACAGTCACTGGTCTGTTACTTTATCTAGTACGTTCTGTGATACCATTCACAATCAAATACCATATGCTAGAATTTTATTGTTCTTTTTTAATAGATTTATATTATTTATGAATATTTTCATGTCACTATTGAGTCAATAAAGATTATGGAATTCTTACTTTTTGGTGTGTGTTTATGGTAATATTTTCGTGGAGCTTTAAGCCGCAAAAGTATTGCGTTTAAACGCAGTATTTACATTTTCCAGTGTGTCTGTCTGTGATAACACTACGAATCGATTTTGTACTGTACATTCCAATAAATTCAAATTACGTATTGTTGGGGCGCAAGCGGGGTTTGCATGATTAATATACTAACACTACAGTATTTAATCGTACAATTGCTGAAAATTATATAAATATAAGTAATCATATTTTGAATATTATGAAGGGATAGATTTAATTTCGGTCGGGGCGTGATCAAATATATCAAAAAGCCATTCGGGTTTTATTGGATTTGATCACGCCCGACTAAAATTATCACCTCATGATACCCAATGAATGATTCGTTGTTCCTTAAATAATTTTTTAGATTAAACGAATTAATCTTTGCGGTTTTGCGCAATGATTTTGAATCAGATCGGAATGGTTTTTCAATTAACCGCAACTGATATTATTTTTATTAAACGCAATAATCATTTCATTGTTTAATGCTTTAACGGACAATATATACAATACCCGATGGGCGTGGTCATAATGACACGAGGGAGCGTAGCTCCCGAGTGTCATTATGGCCACGTCCATCGGGTATCTGCACATAATCAACAATATTATATGGGGTAAGTTACTTGTACCATAGTTTACAATTATTACAGTTTTCGAGCGTGCACTTGCCTCTAATCAATACGGCGCCAATGTGTTGGTCTTATATACTGTATGTACATTGTACTCCGTGAATTTCTAAAATGATTTTCTATCGGCGACGAACATTAATTATCTGTAATTGTTTAAAAATTCATAGCTTAGGAATAAATCGACTGTTCAATGTCACATATTTTTATTTCATATTTATTCATTTTCCGACTTCTAGTACCGATACTTGCTTCAAATAATTAAACTTATTAAAACAATTTTGAGTTTACGAACCTAAGTTGTGCAATGCTCCTGTTGAAATTAAATTAAATTGACGATGATATAATTACTCTTTTTGAATAATATACGTGTATGATTTTAAAAATGGCTGAATAAACATACACATTTATATACTTTAAAAAATCAATCAATAAGCCCCCAAAAAATTGAGAAATGTATGTCGCAAAACCGTGAATGATAAATGTCAAATCCGATTGGTCGCCGCTCTTCACTCTGTCCACAAAACAAGTTTACTATTCAAACACGTTCCTATCACGTGATTGACTTTCTATAAATCTGTGATTTGCATTGTGAGGGCTTTATAGCCTCGAACTCTGCTCTTTAGAAAACAGATTCGTCAAATTTTGGTAGTTTACCCTTAAGAAACACCTGTACTATTGGGAGGGTGGCAGCTAGATGTGAGAATCAGTGGGTTTAATATGCATCGAGACTGAACTTTGAATGGTTATCTTCCACATATATATGTTTACAGTTTTTTGATAATGGTAAATTTGGCGAGTTTAGATCATCTAAAAAAATTTATAGTCGTTTCAAAAGTGAGGCATTTGCCTCCATTGCGCTACGACCGTGGATTTTTTTTTTATATCTGGACCCCCCCGACCCCCCCCCCCCCCCCCCCCCCCACCAAACAAAAAATCGAGAGATGGCTACATTATTGCAGCTAATTTGGTCCTGCCCATGAGGCCCTGGGGTGGTAAGGTAATGAATTTCACCATTTGGACTTCTCTCATCCTAGAAATTTTAATGTTCTAGTACAAAAATAGTACCAGTTTGGCTTGGTAGTTTTCATAAGAAGTTAAAAATATTATAAATTTGTTAATGCACGACCGACGGACATGAAGACGGACGATCACCAATTGCAATAGGTCACTCAAGTAGTGACTGAGGTGATGGACTTAAGCATGTGCAATAATGTAATATAGCACCAGAACCGATTGATTATAAACAAGTTAATGGCTTTACTTAATACAAATTGAACTGTGTCAAATTAAGATTTACATGTATTAAAATTAAACAATTAGGGTCTTTTGTAATCAATTAATGTTTTATAGAATTCAATAACGATGATGTGTGCATCTTCACACGCTTTATATACATATTGATTCAATCAATTAAGTTAAACCACTGAAATGCTTTTCTTTTGACGATTCATACAGGCTGTAAGGAAGTGATATTTCAGATAGAAATATTTCGCAATAAAAGCGATTAAAATGCAACATAATAATTATTTTACCATGATCTAGCCTCAACAAGATTCCGTATGCCTTACATGTAAAAGCTAGCAAATATCTATCACCAGTGAAATGACTCCCATTTCACTTTTGATAACTTTTAGCTTATATTTTGATAGTCTACATTATTTTACTTTATTCTTAATATCATGTATGTTCCCATACTTTAGCAATTCTCTATGGACATCTTAAGCATTCCTTATTATTTATTTCTAAAGGTTGTCTAAGCTGTTGTTTACTTCTTAATCCCCTTAAATATTTAGTGATTTCACAGTAATTGTTAATCTCTATAATTGTCACCGACACTGCTTGTGGCACTCAGCAGGACACTGACATGGGTGTTACATAACCACTTTTTTCTTCCTGGCATCAAAGAAAATTAATTATTGGATTAGCCCCAAGTGTTATAATCTTACCTCATGCAATTTAGGTAAATCATAGAAAAGATTAAATCTTTAAAAAATTAGTATACAGAGAGGGGGTTAGCTGTGGAGACTTGAGACTGAAAGGATGTAAGGTGAAGCTAAGAAACCATGTAGAGTGTTAGGAAACAATTTCCAATTCATCTGTTTAGGCCCATTTCTCTAAATTACAAGATAGGAACAAGACTTGCTTTTTAATATTACCTGCCTATGTATATGGGATCATTTAATATTTCAATCTTTAATAAACTATTTTTGTATCCTGCCATTTGGACTTTGTGCATTCTTCATTTATTTAATTCCCCATGAGCTTAATTCCCCAAATGAACGTGCGCCGTCGCCTAAATTATGTACCACACATCCCGGCGTGGTCACATATCCATGGACAACAATCTTGGTGAACATATTTCAATTTAATACTTGCCCATTATGTACCCATTTCAACTAAATATCTACATCTTCACAATTTTTCTTTTGTGCATTTAAGGTTGTATTGTTACCAGTGATAAATCATTACCGGTATTTATAATCAATGGGAGAAACTACTCTCAAAGCTGATCCTAAATGCGACATTTTCAACAATGAAATCCATTTATCAACTTTATTTCACATTAAAAAATTTACAAACGAGTTACCGGTACAGTAATTACACATGTAACAAAACGAAAATGAAATAATGGATCGACATGTTTATGGTGAAAATGGTTTTTTTGTTCAACACATTTTCGAGACTTGCAGTCTTTGTTTTTTACAGTTCAATTAATCAACTTTGTGTTTTTACAGTTCAATTAATCAACTTCCTCCATTCGTGATGCATCATCCTCATCTCCCTCCAGAGGTGGCATGTCTTCTGTGACAGGTTCTTGCGTTTCTGGGGTCTCATCCTCATCAATTCCTGCAAGAAAACAAAACACAATTCATTAACTTCTTGCTTTGATAATACAAGTTACAAATCAATTAATATGAAAATCAAAATCACAGAAAAATTGAGACTGAAATTTAATGTGCTAACCGAGACCAAGCTTGATCATCCTGTGAATTCGGCTGGCATGTGTTCCTGGCTCCTCCAAACTAAAGCCTGAGGCAAGAAGTGATGTTTCAAACAGTAACATGACCAAGTCTTTCACTGATTTGTCATTTTTGTCTGCCTCAGCCTTATCCTTTAATGACTTGACGATGGAGTGATCTGGGTTAATCTCGAGATGCTTCTTGGCAGCCATGTATCCCATGGTACTCGAGTCACGGAGTGCTTGTGCTTTCATGATTCGTTCCATGTTTGCTGACCAACCATACTGACTTGTTACGATACAGCAGGGAGATGTCACCAGACGGTTAGATACCACTACCTGTAACATGAGAGAGAAAATTACAATATGAAATTAAATAATTGGAAGTAAATTCAAGTGATCATACAAAAATATGCGATGCCTTTGAAAGTTATTCCTACCTTTTCAACTTTCTTGTCGAGGATATCCTTCATGACTTTGCACAGTCCCTCGTACTCTGCCTTCTGTTCCTCGAATCTCTTCTTCTCCTCCTCATCCTCAGGAAGTTCCAAACCTTCTTTGGTAACATTTACCAATGGTTTACCGTCGTACTCCTTCAACTGTTGTACAGCGTACTCATCAATGGGGTCAACCATGTAAATTACTTCCATTCCTGTAATCATCAAAAGAGTAACATGCAAGTTAAAGTTAATTTTTTAAAAATACATTTCTATTTATTGTGACAAAACAAAGCAGAATTGCATAATAAAATGGCATTCTTACCCCTCTTTTTCACCCGTTCCACAAAAGCAGACGTCTGAACCACTTCCTTGCTTTCTCCTGTGATGTAGTAGATGGATTTCTGATTTTCCTTCATTCTGGAAACGTAGTCTTTGAGTGATGTCATTTCATCTCCAGACTGTGAAGAGTAGTACCTCAGGAAATCAGCAAGCTTCTTTCTGTTTGTTGAATCCTCATGGATACCGAGCTGAAATAAGCAAATCATATCATCAGATATTGTTTTTAAATATATATTGCATACAAATGATATAGATTTTCATGAAAACCTGAAAAATTAAAGAATTCTATGTGTGTTATAAACTTATAAACTTAAAAACATTGGAATTCCAACTTCAAATTTAATAAATAAATTAATCTCCTAATTACCTTAAGATTTTTAGCAAACTGTTCATAGAATTTCTTGTAGTTGTCTTTGTCTTCTGTCAGGTCTTCAATCAATTCAATACACTTCTTCACAAGATTTTTTCTGATCACTTTAAGAATTTTGCTTTGCTGGAGCATTTCTCTTGAAATGTTCAGAGGCAAATCCTCAGAGTCAACCACACCCCGGGCAAAGTTAAGATACTCGGGAATCAGTTCTTCACAGTTGTCCATGATAAACACTCTGCGTACGTACAACTTGATGTTGTTCTTTTTCTTCTTGTTCTCAAACAAGTCAAATGGAGCCCTCCTTGGGATGAACAGTAGAGCTCTGAATTCCAGCTGTCCCTCCACTGAGAAATGCTACAAGAATCAAGAAATATTTATTTTTCACTCGTTTTTAAATTGATTATTGATTATGAAGCTAATTTTTGTATCTACAAAGTTGATATAAATTTCAACTTTTCACCTTCACAGCCAAATGATCTTCCCAGTCATTGGTCAGTGACTTGTAGAACTCGCCATACTCCTCCTGTGTGATGTCATCGGGGTTTCTTGTCCAGATAGGCTTTGTCTTGTTCAGTTCCTCATCCTCTGTATACTTCTCCTTGATCTTCTTTTTCTTCTTGTCTTTGCTTTTGCTATCGTCTTCCTCATCTTCATCAAGATCTTCCACCTTTGGTTTATCTTCCTCCTTCTCCTCTGTCTTATCTTCCTCCTTCTTCTCTTCTTCCTCCTCATCATCTGAAACTTCCTTGTCACGTTCCTTCTCCACCAGGAGCTTGATGGGATAGCCGATGAACTGACTGTGCTTCTTCACCACTTCCTTGATCCTCCTCTCCTCCAGGTACTCCGTCTGATCCTCTTTCAAGAACAGTGTGATCTTTGTTCCACGGCCAACAGTATTTTCTGAAGATCAATAAAATAGCAATTGTTAGACATTGAATTTCATTCACTTTACAAAAACTGTATTTACATCTAATTACGACATTTTTAATCAAAGATACCTGCACAAGTCCTGACGGTGAAAGACCCTCCAGCAGAAGATTCCCAGATGTACTGCTCATCATCATTGTGTTTTGTCTCCACAACAACTCTGTCTGCAACCAAGTAAGCGGAGTAGAAACCCACACCAAACTGACCAATCATGGAAATGTCAGCTCCAGCCTGCAGAGCTTCCATAAAAGCTTTGGTTCCAGATTTGGCAATGGTTCCAAGATTGTTGACAAGATCAGCCTTTGTCATTCCAATTCCTGTGTCCATGATGGAGAGGGTCTTGTTCTCCTTGTCTGGGACTATGCGGATTTCAAGATCTTTCCCAGAGTCTAATTTGGAAGGATCTGTGAGACTTTCATAACGGATTTTGTCAAGGGCATCAGAAGCATTGGAAATCAATTCTCTCAAGAAGATTTCTTTGTTTGAATAAAATGTGTTGATGATCAAGCTCATCAACTGAGCAATCTCAGCCTGAAAGGCAAAGGTTTCGACTTCACCTTCCTCCATTTGGTCTGGTTCAGGCATCTGCAAAGAAAGATTGGCCGTGCATTTACTTCTTACATGACAATTTTATCCCCACCCCCCCCTAAATAAAATTATACAACATTGTTTACACATTTATTAATCGGGTTAATTATTATAATATATAGGACTAGATGATATCCTGCTCAAGCGCAGGAATTAACACTTTACACATTATTGGCAAAATGCTAAACTGTTGAACCATATATTTTTTCCATTTTCCTATACACTGTTTCCGATTTCTTTCTTAGTTGCTTTCTTTATATCTATACTATTCAAAAGCTGATGAAAAATCTAAAGTGATATACATGTACGTGGCCTTAATTCTTTTTGTTCGACTGAGTGGAAAATAACTGGATTTTTTATTTAAACCAGTGAGTTGGTATTTAGGACGTCTCTAAATTTTGTTCTTTTGATCAAATTTCACAATAATTTTTGTTACAACTGTCTCAAATGAGAATTTCAGACTGTCTTAAATAGAAAAAAAATTTGGGGAAGGTTGTCCCCCCCCCCCCCCCCCCAATTTAACTTCCCTGAATAATGCATACATCAATTCATAAAACATGCTTATTCATTCAAACTGCGTTCTTGGTTACCCCTTCTGGAAAGTTCTATTCCATTCTCTGCTAGCTTCTATCAATCATAACTAAAATCACGCATTCAAGAAACGAATTGACTCATTTCATTTATTCAACATTTGTCAAATCTTAACTTCTTATGTATAATCCACAAGTAAGTTCCTTATAACTTTATTCATTGTTTACGTAATCATTCTATATGATTTCATTGCAAGTATATTTCCCATCTGGGAAAACCCCACAAAATTTCCAATTTACTCGTCTACAAATTCTCAATATCACACATTTTACATTGTTTGTATAAAAATATTGTATTTAAGTAAAATTTGAGCTGTAAAACCAATTTTTAGAAGTTAACAAAAGATTATGCTCCTTTTGATAATATAAGTTAATCTTAAATTTTCCCAATTTGACAAAAATTGTCAATAACTTTCCCAATTGGGAGGGACCCGGGCCCTGTACCAGAAAGTGCTGCGACAGCCCCGACTCGCTGAATTATACCAAAGGTGTAAGCAGTTACTCTTGTGCAGGCATTTTTAAGTTTATTAGCAAAAAGTCTTAATAAGTATAGATGAAGCATGGGCGCATCAGTTACTGATTTTCTAGAACTTTCCAATTAACGTAGCTTACTATATTAACTCTAATTACAATAGTATCCGCAGTTTTCCATTTTCAATGATGAATATGTATTCACAACATCGCCTTTGTTCTGTTTATATGTATCCACGTGCGTTTGGCTATTAAGCTGTAATCGCAGGCGCTGCGCAAATCAATGAAATTGTTTAATGCTATTTACTTTTCTACAGTAATTTTGAATTTTCTGACAGAGCTAAAAATGTAATTTTAACGCATCTTTTCGTAAATGTTAGAGAAATTAACCGAACTCGTGTTCATACACGCCTATAACGCACATGGCCGACACATGTATTTAACCGGTATCCGCATCGAGGATTTTTTAAATAAATAAATCAAATCAAATCCAAAGAGTCGATTACACCGATTGATTATCATGTTTAAACTAGTAGAACTTCTGATATCCCATGACTTACCTTTAGATATGTGCTTTTGAGGAAACTTGCAGAACAAGACAACTAGCGTCTGCACCGGCGAAACTCACGTTGTGAACTAAGGGTTGTTTACAGCGCTGTAATATATGATGCAAAACAAAAAATCAATTGGTTTTCAGTTGATTTACGACCAAGCCTTTCTCAAAATATTGAAACCAAACTCAAAGAGTAGGTTGTATTTATGTTGCCTGTATGGAATCGTTTATAATCCTTTGAAACATGTGGGTCTATTTTGACGAGACGCGTAGCAACTACCGATCAAATATGTAGTTCGGCTCAATCGAGAAGATTCGAGCGGAAATAACGTCATTTTCTAGAAAACACCGCGGAAGTTGCAAATTTTCCAGAAAGTCATAATATATTATTTGCCGCGGCTTGTCAAATGATTGTTAAAAAGTTCACTTTTTTAGGAGTTACGAGTATTAATGGTATAATTCATCTTTAAAAACATGCATAAATAAAATATATGTATGTATACCTATATATTAATTCATTTACATCTATTAGTTAAATAGTTTCCATTCAGAATAATATTTTTGAATTAATATTTCATGTGTATACTATATATAGCTATATAGATACAACAATGACTTGAACAGTATAAATATAACAATTAGATTAACACTTCCCATCATTTTTTGACAACTATACAACTTATATAAAACTGTGCACACAATTTTATAAATGCAAACCCCCTCAATTTGATAAATAAGATGCCATATAATATAGTTAACTTCGAAAGCACACATACAAACCTTACACCTTGATATACACACCGTACGGCACGACTGGATTATTCGGGAAGATTCGAGCGAAATAGCATACAGGCGTGCTTTTAAAACTACTGCATGGCTATTTATATATTCAAAAATATTACATGGCAGGTTATAAGTACAGTGAAAATGTAAAATATTATTCAGTGTCAGAATATTTGATTTGATTTTTGTTCCTGATTTTCCCACCTTTTGTATAGAGTTATAATATAAATATCTTAATTGTTGAATTCAGAACTTTCGATCGTCACTCAAAATATACTTGTTTTGTTGTTCAAAACCTTTATTTTTTTTCATAACTCATAATTGCTGAAAAATGTGGACAAAGAATTTATAGTTTAAATATCACCGAATATATCCGTTTTTGATTGTTATGGTGTTAAGAAATTAGCCTATTTAATTTATTCATTCATTTATTTCAATCTCAACACCATAAAGAGATTATAATGATACAATATATGATATTTCTTACTAATAAACAACACATGCGTAAGAGAGAGAGAGAGAGGGGGGAAAAAAAACATAAAGTGTGTAAAAGATCAACTAATTTAATTAAAAAAATGATAAACATTATTGTTCATTTCATGCTCAAAGATAACTTACTTCATTTTGTTAAATTTCAAACTTCAGACATACAAGTAGCGACTGTGTAATTAAGGTTATACATTCTCTATGTTACACATGTATATTTACATTTTCCAGTGTCTCTGTCTGTGATAACACTACGAATCGATTTTGTACTATAACAGCTCAATAAATTCAAAAGAGGTATTGTTTGGGGCGCAAGCGGGTTTGCATAATTAATATTTAATCGTACAACTGCTGAAAATTATATAAATATAAGTGATAAGGAATCATTCTTTGAATATTATGAGGTGATAATTTCGGTCGGGGCATGATCAAATCTATCATAAAGCCCTTCGTGCTTTATTGGATTTGATCACGTCCCGACCAAAATTATCACCTCATAATACTCAAAGAATGATTCCTTATTCCTTAAATATGCATACATGAACAGGCACGTATAGCTTTGTTTTTAGAATTAAGTGGGGCGGAGGGGGAGGGGGCAGACTCGTCCAAAAATTCCTGCTGTAACTTTAATTCTGTTTCAATTTCCTTATTATTCTCTTAAATTTTTTACATGCTCCCCAAAAAGGTTGGGGGGGGGGGGCAACTCTATGGTAATTCAATTTTCAATATGTAAATGTTTGCTGCGTGAAAATGTAGGGGGGGGGGGGGGGGGGGCTGACCTAAATTAGCTATGATTTTTGAGATATATACTGATAGTTCCCTTGACTTTATAGCTACATGTAATGCTTTAGAGGGGAGCTGTATATTACTTCTAAATTTACAGACATATCAAGTAGTATTCTGTAGTGTTGACAGTTTGTTGGGTAGTATGTGATATATACATACATTCAATAATTATCGACTTTCACTTTGTTTTTCTCGGAAATGTTGATTGCCATGTCTTACAGCTGGTGATCACCCGCTGATATATATCTATCTATATAAATAATAGACTCTGCCCCCCCCCCCCCCCTACCCACAAAGTCCCTGGGCTGCCTTACCCCCTTCCCCCTTTCATCTGTAATATATTACATCTGCTTTACAAATATGACTCGTTTACATGCATATTGCATACCCCATCCAACCCCCAGTGAGTTTAGGCCAAGGAATCTGTTTATATAGTATAATTATAATGGTTGAGTGACAACCTATACATAGTGTACATGCATCAATTAGATACTTGTAACTGTATCTTGACCTACTTAAACAAGGAGCGGTTAAAATAAATCTTTATTGGATTCCGTCCATAAAAAGTAACCTACACATCTCCCCTAGCTGTACCCTTTCATTATTTCAATATGCACTCTAATTTTGCACATTGATATATGTATGAAATATACAGAACGGGACATAGGCTTATAATTAGGTCCCTGTAGTGTTGAACTGCATAAGCCCCGTGAACAGGTAATATAGCATCTATAGAGGAAAAATGAGATCATATGCGGGTCCAGATGGGGTCATAGGGTGTGGACCCCCCCCCCCCCCCCAGAAAATATTAACAAAAAATAAAATTGCGAAAATAAAGTTTCGACCCACCCCCCCCCACACACACACACCGGCAGCAGCAAATTTATCCTTGCCCCCCCCCCCCCCCCCCCCAATCCTCTGTACTTTTACGAGCGACAGGTGCTAAACAAAGAGTAAGGTGAACGGTCTAACTTTAATTACGTAGGGTGGATCTTTGCTAGATGAGAAGTATTGAACAATTTTCAACATGCAAATTTTTCACTTAAAGGATAGCGTATACATTATGATTAAACCATAAATTAATTTGTTAATGTATGATATTTATTTATATGTATTTCCTGTTTAAATTTTGAATTGACAAAATCTATTCCAATACACTATGTGATAAATTGCATTTTAAGTTTTTCAAATATATACTTGGTGTGCATAAATCTGCAACAAACTTTGCTGTTCTATCTGAACTGGGAAGATTTCACTTACATTTTGATATCATAAGATCTATGTTAAGTTATCGGTACATTGAGAATCATAGCCATTTATATAATGCTTATTGTGAATCCAAACAGTTGTTCGAACAGAATATTCCCTCCTGGTATGGATCAATTCAATTTTTAACTAACAGCATTGATGGCATTAAAAATTTACTGTCAGTAACATTACAAAAATTCAAAAGGGCACTTAGAGACTGACTATTTAAATACATATACTACATTACAGAATGGAATTCTCAACTCATTGTACATGCTGACAAAAACTAAGTTGCTACAGCACTTTTAAGCAAAATTTTGATTACTTGAAAATTTTGAGCAGAGGAGAAGTTTAACACGTTTTCACATTTCCGCTCATAGACTTTATATTGAAAGAGGACGATATCAAGGCATTCCTCGACAAGAAAGATACTGTAAAAGATGTATATGTCAAATCAGTTGATGATGATAGGGCATGTAATGGATATTTTTCCAACCAAGCGTGCTACTGTATCTAACTATACTACCAGAAATGCACAGAATTACTCTATACCAAAATGTCGTTTGGAATGGTATAAATCTTCGTTTGTTCCCACTGTTGTTGATGTTCAACGGATGTCCGTGAAAGTGACTCTGTTCGCATTTTTAAGGAAAAATACATGTTTCTGTTAAAAATGAAAATGTACTTATTTGTAGAACTAGACCTAATTTTTTTTACATATGGTGATAGATTTTTGAATATTATTCATACTAGACTTCGTCACAATTGTGCACTAAATAATGATTTATTTCGATGTAATATTATCAACAGTCCACTCTGTTCGTGTGATAATTAAGCTCGAAGATACTTATCATTATTTTTTCACATGTAATAGATATAAAGATGCTAGAAATGTTCTGTTTAATGAAATTTTTCATATTGTAAATCTAAACATTGTCAACACTCATGTTTTACTTTGGGGTGACAGTGCAATAAGTGACAATGAAAACAAACATTTATTTACATTTGTTTATAATTATATCAAAAACACTGGAAGATTTAACTGATCTTAAAAATACTAGAACACCATTGTTAATTATATACATGTATACATGCCAATTGAATATATGTAAACTACCATTTTATCCACTGACCTTTATTTATGTTGTGTACACATCTATTGTATTATATCTTTGTATTGGGAGAGGGCGGTCTAAGTTTTGGAACTAATTGTATTTTTGTACAATAAATTAAAAATATGTTCAAATCAAATCATAACAGGGCATTAAGAGATACTATGTACAATCTACAGTACAGGCAACGCGGATCCCATATTTCTCGCGCTCCGCCACGGTATAAACATCGGCCAGGTGAGACAGGTATACCGCGTTCCCATCACGGTAAACTCATCACCAACCTATCCCCGCCAGGGTAAAATTATCAATAGAAAAGTATCGTATACAAGCGGGAGTTATCTCCCCGAATGACGAAATAAAGTGCATGGTTATTTATATCTAATGACGACAATTAAGCCAGTTATAATCGAAAGCCTTCTTTTTTTTTAAAGTTTTAATTCCATAGCAATTAATCATTAAAGTATTTATTAATAGTTGAAACTATACTTTATTACTACATAAGTAGGTCCAGATGCACCATCCATGCAAGTTTGGTGAAGATAGGACAAGTAATAACACAGATACAGGACCTGCACCAAAAACTTTAACCAGGTCCTGACACCGACGCCGAGGGTATAGCATAAGCTCCCCCTGACTTCGACTCAGTGAACTAAAAATTGATACAATTTATTCAATATTGTATAATATCATATTTTACAATATAACATCATATTATACAAAATTGCATCATATTATAAAGCCCTGTTAATGGAGATCAGGCTCTGTATCTTAAGCTAGCCTTATGTTTCAAATTCAAAGAGACATTAACCATGAAAGTTAGTCAGGGCAGCATGTTTTCCAACATTCAAACTTGCATTTAACTACATGTACTGAAAAAATTATGCCTGCTCCAGCATCAAGATAATCAAGGTCAAACTATGAAGCTACAAATGTACCACAATTTAGTAAAGTTATATAGTTATAGTTATATCAACTGTTTAAGTCTGACTAGTTTAAGTAGAATTTACTTCATTTTTTTTAACCAGCTCAAAGAGCCTAACACAATTTGAGTTGTTCCATAATCTTACACCTGACTAAGCATCTAGATAATCAAGATCATTCTCTGGTTCTGGAGCTACCTCTGTGATTCATTTACATAGTTAAATCAACCATGCAAGTTTGAATAAGTACGTTTATTATTTATTTAAAATATGGGACCTGCTTCAAAAACCCAGCATCCGAAACCTATGGCTCAGATTCGGCATCCACGCCTGTGGGGTGCATCAGTATAAATATATAGATACGGAATCTTGTAAACGAACGCGAATACAAAGTCTTCGCGTATAATCAATAAATTTTAAAAGGTCACAAAGGTTTACCGGTATATACATAACACGATAACAGATTAACCTTTTATTTTCTTCATCTATATCAAGAAGACATATAATATGTAGTGCATTTCTTGCAACGCAGTTTGAGACCAAATCTTTGGGGTTTTTCAGTACTGTGTGCCTGATGGCCCTTGATTTGTGAATAAACTTAAAACTACAAACTGTTGTTGATGACTATTTCGGAATCTCAATTGTTGCCCCCCCCCCTTCCTCATTTAATTTTGTAAATGACGAATGAAAAGTTTATACGTTTACCCTCTATACTGTAAAATGATTTTATAGTATAAAGGTTATAAACGTATGATGTACACTGAAAAAAAACCCCAAACATTAAATTATAATATTGCAAGATTTTGTAAGCATATAAAATCTGATTTGAGTTTTAAAAAAAACAACTTCTTTGGTGGTCAATATCAGCGCTTTTCCGGGTTCTGCTTTGTCTTTCAGACAATTCAGCATTTATTTCACTTCTATAATTTCCTACTTGAAGGCAATGCTTTGACAACAAACCAAGCCTACAGAAAATTGGAAAGAGATGTGATTAGAGGTCATTACTCAGCAAGTTGAGAGAAAAAACTATGAAAAAATCGATCGATGCTGCTGAATATGATTGCAAAATATGTAGAGAGAGGAAGCAAACGATGAAAAGATGCACGAAATGCCGACAAGTGTATTACTGGTGAAGTATACCAATTTATCAGGTGTTAATGGTCTGGTTATATCCATTTTAATAAAAAATTTTAACAGAAATACAAACATTTAATAATTCTGCATATGTCTTGTTCTCACCTCTTCCTTTCGTCATATTCCTTAAATATGCAACATATTAATTGTAAATAAAGCTAGCATAATTCATAAATACGCATATCCTTCCCCTTTTTATATCTTAAACAACTGACATGATATTATATCTCGATTTCTATTGTTACACTTATTATATCGTATACTTATTGAAAATATACTCTTTATATATTATATATGATTGAAAACTTATGAAATAATGTCAGCTTGAAACATTAAAGATTCAATTATGCCCCTTTATCTTTGAACTTGATTATCTAATATTCTCTGGTAAAAGATATGAAATGTTCATTTAAAAAAATCCTTTGCTTATAGCTCCAGAGAATGTCAAGCCAAAGATTGGCCCATGCACAAGACAGAATGTTCACAAACAGCAGTCGGCTCAAATGATGGAAAAAAGAAGACACACAATCCTATCAGTTCCAAGTTTACAATAAATGATGGTTCTATTTATCAAGACCCAGGCACAACAGGTACTATCATAATTAGTGTGTATAAATTTCATTTTTGCTCATTGTCTCATAATAGCCACAAACTGGCAAAATCTTTCATGCCTTGTCCATTTACGAGAATTGTATTGCTTCATTTCAGCAAATGCAGTGAATGATAAAGATATTAAATATTCACCTGTGATAGACTTCAAAAGATATGATAAAAAAACAAAAGAACACAAACCAGAAGGAGTCGTTGAATGTACCGGTACTCCACAAAAAGATTCCTTCTACATAGACAATGACAAAATATGTCATGATGTCCCAGTGTTAGATAAAAGTAAAGAATGTACAGACATTGTAGTAAAAGCAAACAGACAGAAACAAACCATTAGCGTTCAGGATGACTGGGATGGGAACACAATATATCGCTTCCTCTCTCACCAGTTGCAGGTCCCTGTCAATAAAATTAAGATCATCCACAAAGGCAAAATTGTGAATGCTGATGGTATTAAAGAGTGCATTCAAAAGAGGGCAGTCTTCCAAGTGTTTGGTGAGAAGGCCGAGGATGCAAGTGGAGTGGATGACAGAGATATAGAATTAATGATGAGACAGCTTAATATAAGTAGAAATGAAGCCATATTAGCCTTAAAGGAACATGGAGATGTTATTGATGCCATGTTGGAAATTAGTCGCAAATAACAGTTCATTATTTCTTAATTTTTTCATGTAAATATGCCAGGATAAGTATATGAAGTGTTTGTTTTAAAATATTGATATATTTGTTTCCAATATGTGTGAGTGTGTGTGATGGCATAAATTCTGTACTTTTACATCTAGCTGTACATTAACGTCTAGCTGTACATCTAGCTGTACATCTAGCTGCAAGTCTAAAGCTCTACAGGAAAATTTGGGTTGACATGCTATAGAGCTACAAATAGCATACAAAAACTATCAATTTATGTGGCAGAAAAACTTGTGCTATTTCTGATCACATGCTGTGGAAATAATCAGTATTATAGTAAAATTCTCCAAAAAATTTACTACTGATATCAATGCTTTACTCTGACTTTCGTACACTATTAAGCCACTGACCTCGGAAAGTGAAGTATGTTAAAAATTTACTTGCAGGTCGATTCGCCATTTTTACTTGTAAACAATCCACACTACTTCACTTTTTCAGCGTGTGATGGTGTTTATATATGTAGGAAAATATTTGAGGGTTTATTTGGTATCGAATGTAAATTTCAACCCAAATTCCGTAGAGCTACAGATCAGCAGCTAAATTCCATTAGCACCCAAAATGGTACGATATCAAATTGCATCAATTTGTGAATTGTCTACTTATTATAATACCAGAGAACTATATAAAGTAGTCTAAGTAATTCATTAATTGAAAATCTGTTGTTTTGCTTTCTTTGATTTGAACTAATAGTTGTAAATATCAACATTCTCATGGCAAATCTTTTACATTGTAAGTTTTACAAAATCCAATAAAATATCCTCCTTGTATAAAACATAGAAAATCACCAAGACGATGCATCACCTTTATAAGACCTCCTTGATCATAATACATGTACATGAAAGTCATTGTTATTGATCTCTTATATCTAAATAATGGATATTGTAGTGTGGTTTAACACAATATCATATATTAATATTAATCAATACACTACCATACAATACAATATTGTATCGTATGATACTATATATTAGTGTGATGTAACATTCAAAATACTGTATAATATCATGGAACATGATATTGTATCATATACAATGATATTGTATCAAATGATATTGTTTGATATTATATTTTATCGATACAATATTGTATCACGTTATATGATACCATATTGCATTATGATATTGTATCATATTTTACATCATATCATGATATTGTATTAAAGTCTGTCCCAAGATATTTATGCAGCACATTTGGATGATTTTTAATAAAAATACACTTACCTGTGAAAGAAGTGCAATTGAAATCGGTGAAAGGGAAAATTTCCAAGATACCTTCATTCACACATTATCATTTTTCTTTCGTAAAAATTCACAGGAACAAAAACAGATTTCTTATGGAGATTTATAATAAGGAATGTTGACATCTTTCCTCCATTTGGAAATCAATCAGAATACCTTGCACAATTTTTTAATGTTATAATCCGGGTACTTTCATCTCTTTTGTAATGCAAAATCCCCGTAGACTTTTTATTTTTAGCTGTGAATTGAAACCTGACAAGCTAGAGGGGGCGTTTCAAAGGGGAAATCTTTGGATCTTTTCATACTATTGAATGAACATCACATGAACCCATGTAGAATAATTTAAGAAAATATGCGGCAAAAATAACTTGGGACATACTATAAATAAGATATCATATCAAATGATATGATATTGCATCATGATGGCATATTGTATTATATGAAATGATAATGTATCATGTGATATGATACATTTTTTAAGTAATTATATTGTATCATATGTTGCATCATGATATTGTATTATATGATACACTATATAATATGATACAACATTGTATCATATTTCATAATGCAATATGATAAGATATAATTTCATATGAAATATAATACAAGATTATATGTTACAATATTATTTCATATAATACAATATCATATGATACAACAATATCATTTAATACAATATCATGGGACAATATTGTAATTTGTTATTATACAAAATGATACAATATCATTTTGTATAATATAATATTTTACAATATCATATACAATATCATATTATATGATTCAATATCATAGGAATCGTGATTCAGCATCCAAGGCTGCCGAGTGTATCAGTATCACAAGATGAACAACCATGCAAGTTTGGTGAAGTTAGGACCTGTAGTAACTTAGATATGGCCTTCAAAGTGCACCTGCTCTAAAAACTTTAACCTACTCCAAAACCTTAACCTCTTCCAACATCTTAAAATCATGGCCCAGATTCAGCATCAATGTCCATCAGGTCCTGATGCATTATTCATGCAAGTTTGGTGAAGATAGGACAACTAATAACTTAGAAACAGGACCTGCTCCAAAAACTTTAGCCAGGTCCAAACACAGGAGCCGGGGGTATAGCATGAGCTCTCCCCGACTTTGTCTCAGTGAGCTAAAAAGTAAATTAAAAAGAGACAAAAAACATTGATATAACTTCTTTAATTTGTTGAAAAGAATAAGTGACTAAATATTAACAAATCTGAAAGACCATTTATCAGAATTACAGAAATGCCCCACGAATAAGCAGGGAGTTGTAAGGGTAAGCCCTTGTAAACAAAGAGAATAACTCTGCAGGCCATGTAGGGCATGCATATTTCTCATAGAAAAAAAAAGATTGATAACGTCAGAAAAGCAGAGTTGATTCAAACACAATCAGTAGTGGTACAAGACTGGGTGGTAAACAGAAAGAAAAATACAAGAAATTTGGATTGTCTTCATTAAACATTAATGAAAAATGCACACACAAAGTTTTAATTGAAATGTTTTAACTTTTACATGAACCAATCACAATTGTTTAAAAAATACATGTACTTACGAAAACATAATGGCCATCTTTTTCCAAAATATAATGAAACTTGAGAACTGATATTAAGTCTTCAAATAATTATGCACATTGACTTCATAGTTAATAATTTATATTCAATATGTTGTAAATGAATAAAAATACTGAACCATACTGAATCACAAACAAGCACTTTCATCAATATGGCCCTTTTTAATATATATATTCATATATATATATATTATATATATACAATGGCTATCACAGTCGACGTTTCAGATACAACAAATAAACATGACACTAAAATTCATTAAAAGATCAACGTTCACACCATTGACATCTCGGATCCTGAAAATGATTAAAAGCTGTGAAACATGTTTATCTGATAACTCGTTGCTTTTAACTCGAGACACTCGAAGAACTTGATTATCTATTAACCTTGCATAAGTTCAAATACTCCAGCAATTCACATTCAGGAATTTCCAAGTTTTGCTGCTCTAGGACTCCAACTTATACACAAGTTGTCCTGACTGCCAGGCGCCATTCATTGCCATTACCAGGAACATTTACAGCCCATCTCAAAAATTTTCTTGTAGTGTATGAAATATAACATATTGCACTAAAGGATGACAAGTGGGATTTCTGTTATTTATCTGATACAATCTGGAGTATAGCTGATAAATATTTGTGTACATGTTTAAGCATTAAAAATATAAAACTCTGATTAAAATACAACTCTATCCATACATTCTAAAGCCTCTTATTGATATCAGACTACTAGTACCCAACAACTAATATTCAAATTTTTTTTTATTGTGTTATAAGAATCTGTTCATTCAAACAGTACTAAAACTACCCTGTGTTAATTTAAACCTCAACATATATTTTGAGTGCTTTAAAAAGAATCATGTACCAATAAGAACAACCAAAGGAAATTCTAAATATAATATAAATGTACATTTAGTTCAAAGGCACAAGTTGGGCCTTACTGTAGAGGTCAAACCAGCTGTATTAAATCAAAGTTTAAAAATATTTTTTTTAATGTTTTTTTTTCACAGTTATGAAATGCATGTGTATTCTATATACACATTTTTTCTGTTAGTGATTTGATTTATAAATATGGTTGTAATTTTAAAAATTCTTCTTTTCTTAAACCATAGGTTAACAAATGAACATGTCAAAATGCTCTTTCAGAAATTGGGGGTCTTTCACGTTGTGTCACATGTCTGAATATAGAAATGTGCTTTCTGTAAGATTTGACAAAAAATTAATTTTTAACAAAGACACTCTTTTACACATTACTTTATCTGAATTCATTGCAGTAATCAAATACAGTGAACAGTGTCCAATACAAATTATGCAAAAAACTTGTGTATAAGTTTGAATTCCTATGGTAGAAGAGGCTCTCAATGACATGAGTGGAGCAATTTGTTACAGGAATGAATTATACAGAAGAAAAATAATCATTTAATGTGACAGTGCAGAAGAGCACATAAAACTTATCAGCAATTAATAAACATCAGATCTGCTGAAAAATATTCATGTCTACATACATGGATCTTATAGAAAACTTTTTTGGTCAAAATGATTCATAACACAAAAGCTTCACACAATTATACACGGACAATTAACAGCAATACAAAGGTTTTTAAAAAAAAGCTACATGAAATGGTCTGGAAAATGGTCTTAATGCAAGTGTTGCTATGGTGATGACTGGAAGCATCAGAATTGATGGTGACTGGGGTCTTGATATGTGCGAGGAAGTCATGTGACCATCTGGAGGATAAGACTGGTTCTTTGGACTGGTTTCTGCCCTTCCAGGGCACAGCAGGAATTGGATAATGATGTAGCAGGGTCACAGCGGGGTCATCATAATGTCCTCATTGTACTGGGTAAGTTTCTGTAAGAAACAACCATTTCTTATTAAAGAAAATGAAACATCTACTTTAGAATTAGCAGTGAAGAATTATAGGACTTCTTTTACATCAGAAGTGTTAGCATCATTTTGATAACTCTTTCAAACTAGCTACCAATAGGGAAAAACTGATCTTTTCCACTGGAATGATATATTAAAAACAAAAACGGGGTACTCCAATGCATGATGTTTCAACATGTAACACTAATGGGTATCAATATAAGTCAAATTGTACAAGCAGTGCCAGGAATGTGAAAAATATTCCAAGTCATCCAAAGTAAAGAAATTTACACCTCTATCCATGGAATCCCAGTTAAATAAGTCTGTGTGTAATAAGCACAGACCCTAAATATAAATTTGATAAAATATTTTTCAATAATTAATCTCCACATCCAAAAATTGCAAACATGATCTATTGTTGATACAACCATGAAACACAAAATTCTGTAACTGGTATACCGTAAAATCTCATGTATAACACACACTTTTTTACAGCCAAAATTTGATCAAAAGTGGGGGGTGCATGTTATACATAATTTTTCAGGCCGTGATTCTGGATATCACAGGAGAATGACTGCCGATATCGCGTGTTACGCAAGTTGTATGAGAGTAGAGAGTAAACTAAACTTACCTTGTCAGAAATACCTTATTCTTAATTTTATTTAAAAAATGAAATAAAATACATCAGAGCGGGCGAGGATGAGCATCTAAAAATTAATTTTATATGGCCTTGTTCATATTTTTCAAACCTATGAATAAAATATTTCAAACAGATAAGTCTTATTTTTAAGAAATGTAAGAAAATAATTATTCAAAAGAAAATTGAATCAAATTTGTGAAATTTTAGAAATATTGCTATAAATTTTCAAAATTGAACCACATCCGATCGAAATTGAACTGATCATGATTTGATATGACAAAAAATTTAAATATTTAACAATTTCACCCAAAAACTAGGATCTTTGGTTGTAATATGGTTTGTAAATTGACTAAACAATAAAATTAAATTGATTTTTAAGGTTGAAAATGAAGAAATATTGTTGATTTTTAATTGTTTGGCAATTCAGAAATTGTTTGACAATTTAGATTGGGATCAGTTTTTAAGATAAGAGCTGTTTTGTTTTGCAGTTCAATTGTGCATAATTATATGCAAGCTGTGCATATTACTTGTATTTTGTTTCTGTGAATTTATGACAAAAATGCCAGCTATTGACCTTAGTTCTTTTTTTCCATAATATTGCACACAGGGTGCATCACTTGTCCAGATAACTCCTCCTTCAGTTTTCAAGATAGAAAGTTATTTGCAATTCAATTGTACAAATATGCACCATAGTGATAAGCATCTTACGTCAATTTTTTGGATTATGGATTGTGTTCACTCTAAAGAAAACCCAGTTTGCTCTCACAGTGACAGCTTTTTCTTGTCTTGAAATATAAACAATTCAGAGGGCTAGATAGTTGTGGCCATTTCTAGACTTTTTTAAAACATTTTTTTATATTATATTGATCTCCTTGAGAATAAGAGTTTTACAGAAAGATGTAGCAAAATGTTCAAATTTTAAAGTTAAAATATATAGAAGTTTTCTTTACAATATAATAGTTAATTAACTTCAATAATCATATCTTAAAAATTTAAGCAGATCTGATCATGGCTTCTTTGTTGACCACTCAGTCTCATAAAACATATAAACAAGAAGTTGTACTCTCTTAGCTGTTCATCTTCAGCTTATAAACAATGCATATTGATGTTACGTTTTCATCAAAATAAAAACGGGCAAAATACATGACACTGATCATTGAGTAACTTCTCTGTCAGAAGAATCAAAAATATGTTATTGTATTAGTTTACCAATCAAAATTAATCATCATGATCTATGAAATTGTTGATATCTAGCTGCAGAACTGTAGCTCTATGGGAGAGAGTTGACAGACCTGTAGTTCTGCATATGCAGCTAGTTGATACCTGTTAGCTTTGATAATACACAGTTACTTGACAAATAACTACATCTAGTCGGATAACAACAACATGCTTCTCTATCTAAAAAACAATTTAGTACATGTACATAAAGCAACTGAAAAAGGGCGATTGAAGGTTACATTGTTGCAACTAGGAAGGACACGAGCAATATGCCTGGTAATGGCTGGTATTGTATGTTTCTTCTTAATGAAGTCACACAAAGGAAGAAAATGAAATTTCTGTGTGAAGAGAATGTGGTTACATTTGTCCAAATTCTACAGACAACACCAAGTAATATACACATAAGTATGGTTAGTAAAATATATATATATATATCAGAGTAGAACTGTACACTACATGCATTATGTTTCTGGCTATGTTATTATAAAACTACATAATGTGAACTATGTTTGGGAAAGACCCTATATTAGTGGGAAAGGTACACGGTCAATTAAATTAGTATAAGAAGTGCTTGAATGACATACTAGAATTCAACACACTGGGAATGGTGAACAATAAACAATGTGAAACCTTGGCAATTGAAAGATGGGTTAATATAAAGGATCTGAAATTTGAGCAATATCTAGAATTGATACTTTAAATATTTGTGTAACTTTAATGACTTTCTTTGGGTTTTACCTGCCTTTAAAATTTTGGAAGAGTTTCATTCAACATACAGCTAGCATCCAATGGATACGAAGTCTAGATTACATTGGACTTGACCATCCATTCTCGTGTAGAAAATATAGACCACTGACAAATCTAGCAAACACAACTAACTCCTCAAAACATTCAAACAAGAGGCCCATGGGCCACATTGCTCACCTGAACAACAGTTCCTTGTATCATTTTGTTTCCTTTTTCTAAAACATTTTCCCTATATATTTCTATGTTAAAATTTGAACCCCTCTTGGGACCCCAGTATTAGTCCGAGGGTTACCATTTCAAAAATTTAGAATCTACACTGTCTAGAATGCATGCATAGTAATCAAACAAATTGTAGCAATGTAGTTCTTGAGAAGAAACTTTTTAAATATTTTCCATGTATATTTCTTTGTTAAACTTCGAACACCTCTTGGGGCCCCAGTATTAGTCAGAGGGTCACAAGTTTAACAATTTAAAATCTACACTATTTAAGGATGCTTGCATAGTAATCTCAGATTGTAGCATTGTAGTTCATGATTTTAACAATTTAAAATTCTCTCTAATTATAAAAGCTTTGGTGTAAGCATTGCCATTTCTGGTGCAGTGTTTCTTGAGAAGGTTTTTTAAAGACACACACCCTATTTTCACTGTTTCTCAATTATCTCCCTTTTAAAAAGGGTTTTGCCCTTTACTTTAAAAATTTAGAATCCCCTTCCCATAAAGATGCTTGTACCAAGTTTGGTTAAAGTTGGACCAGTGGTTCTAAAGAAGAAGTAAAAAATGTGAAAAGTTTACAGAGAGACAGACAAACAGACAGATGGACGCACGAAAGACAACAGTGATCAGAAAAGCTCACTTGAACCTTCGGTTCAGCTGAGCTAAAAAGATCAGACCCTATTCATAGGATACTTAGAAGAGTGCAAGTCTGATCAACGAGCAAGATCGCCATTTTCCAATATATGTACCAAGTACTCCTACATCTCTTTTCGAAAGCCTCTAGATTTTTTCTTGAAGGCATATTAAATCAACAACAAATTAAAAATTTTCAATTAACACTCTCCGTTCCTTGATGGCCCTTAGTAATGCAGAACTGAGAACTTGACTAGCGCCTGTGTAGACTAACATATAAAATTGTGTCTTATGTCTTAAACACGACAAGAAGAATTCCAGTATGTCATAGAATTAGTGCACCCAAGCCAAGAACTTACAGAATTAAACAATAGTACCTCCAGTTGGTGTCTGTGGATTAAAGGCTCTATGCTGTGTCAGGGCCTACAAAAAAGGTCAGGTGATCAAGCATTTTGAAATATGCATAATAAGGGCATGCAGAGGATCCAATTAGCCAACCACCAAGTTCTAGGAAATAATTGGTATCAGAACCGAAAAAAAAAAATACTGATTACTGGTAGAAGTAAATTAACAGTAAACACACTGTGTCAAAGCATAAAAAGAAGTCCATGGGCCACATTGCTCACCTCATTATGTTTAACTGTAACTAATTTTCAAATACAATACCATCTCGCAATATAAATACAGTTGAACTGCGATATCTCGAACACTGATATCCCAAATACAATGGATATATCAAAGTGATTTGTAAGCCCCAACCACTTATTTTTTAAGTATTTCACCCTTGATATCTCGAATACTCGGATATGATTATCTTGAAGTTTTTAAATATTCCCATCTAGTTCAAGATAACGAAATTTGACTGTATATTTAACACACACACTAAAGTAAGGAAAAATTCTTTGTATGTAATATTCAATACAGGGTTGAAAAAAGAAAACAACCACCATCCATTAAGGTAAAATGAAGTTGCATTTTACCATTTTAACTGCAACTTTTTTAAACAAATCAAAAAATTAATCTGCAATCATAGAAGAGCACAGAAAGGGGTGGAAATCCGGATTATTTTTATTAGAACTCTCTGTTACGATGAGATACAAAAAAGACGCTCGAGAAAAGTGTCGTCTGACCTTAAAGAAAAAATCTCAAAAGATTAAAATGTACAATGACAAAGTCAACACAATAATGTTGGCATATTTTGATCAGAAAGAGACTTCAGCTTTGGTGAGCTAAAAAGTAATCTGAATGCAAAGTAATTACCGGTAAATGAAAAAGACAGTTTTTCTACCATTCCTTGTGTATATACCAAACTCAATAAAATGCAATCCTTTAGTAAACCTCAAAAAACCCTACACAATTACAATGTACATATATAAAATTCATTTTCCCTTTATAGGCTTCCTCTTTTGGACATGTGATATGGGACTGATATATCAGTACAAATGTAGTATAATACTACGGGACTGATATATCAGTACAAATGTAGTATAATACTACGGGACTGATATATCAGTACAAATAATGTCAAATCTATGAAATGTTGAGCTAAACTTCATTATTATAGAGCATTTTTTTTTTAAAAAGGCACAATTCTTATACAATATGTCAAATTTATGAAATGTTGAGCTAAATTTAAGATACAAGGGTGAAACAGGGCTATAAGGATTAATAATGCAGTTGTTATGAAGAAGTGCATGTAATATGAATTGAATCTTGAAATAAAGGAGAAAAACTGCAATACAGTAAAACTCGGTTATAGTGAAGTCCTAGGGACCAATGGACTTACTTCATTATATCCGTAATTCGTTATATCCATATAACGAATTCGTAATAATAACTATAGCGAATTCACTCTATACATGTACATGTTTTCTTTCACCAGACTATAATTTTTGCTCATTGAGGCTTAAAATAAAATTCTTTCTTTTGATACCTTTAATAATCGGATTGTGAATTGAAAAATTTAAATGAAAAGAAATTCATTCAAACTATTATGTGAAATGGCAGTGCAAACTTTTTAAACTGTAAAAAAATATGTTATAAAAGTGTTAAATTTTGTTATTATTCAATTATTTTCGTTATTACTCAAAATCAGTTTGCTATATCCGTAAATTTGTTATATCCGAATTTGTTATAACCGTAAAATTTTGCAAAGATTTGTTAAGAATTTTACCGGCAACTCAAAAAAACTTCACTATATCCGAGAATTCGCTATCTCCATGTTTGTACTAAACAAGTTTTACTGTACATACAGCCATAACCCATTAAAGTTCTTGATAGATAGAATATATAAATGTTAAATCACTAAATCTTGCTAAATAACTCTTTATTCACTCAATCTTGCTAAATAAGTCTTTATTCGTTGGGCAGGGCATCAGAGATGACATCCTTTGATCTGCACATGTACATGTACTTTGATCTGTTACATTGTAAATATAATATTCATAATAAATTTGACCAATCTCTGATCTTTAACTATCAACTACTTTGGGTCTTAAAAAAATTGAAAGAAAAAAAGTGAAAGTACCACTCAAATGTTTTTCTCTTTATATATTGCACTAATAAGGTTCAAAGAAAAAAAACTAGGGATGGCAATCTTTAACCAGTTAACCGATTACTCTGTCGGAACAATGGTAACCATTGTTACAAAATATGTAAACGGTTAGTCGAATCAAAGAAAAAATAATGTTTACTTTTTCGCAATTTCATATTAAATTAATATGTTTTTTTTTTTATCTTTCGAGACTATATCTAATCAAGTAAAATTGGAGACCGATAAAATCTCAGGGCTGACTCGTGGAAAAACATTGGTCAGTCGACGTTAATTAAAATGAGTGTTAAAACATTATGTCACTGCCTAGTCTGTTCAGCTTTTCATAAATTATTAATGAATGATAATAATAACACTGTTAAGTACTGTTACATTTATCATTATTGTATCTACGTTCAATGTGTTTATTTTATTTGTTTCATTTGACACAACATTTTTTTTGCATAATAAATGCAATTGTCTAGAGCGGGCACATTCTACACGTTACCACGATCCGTAATTCAAAATTAATTTCAAACGGAGATCTTTAACTTAAAATAGCATCTTAAACATGTTAAAAAAATAACTATTTTTGCAATTGTACCCTTAAAAAATGACTTTTTAAATTAGCGGAATTACTCAGTTAATATCTGTAATTATTCATTAAGGTTCATCAATTAATTCAAACACATATAACCGGTAATATTAAATGGTGCAAATTTTTCATTCGATAAAGAGAGCCCATTCCATCTTATTCAGTGACTGAGATCATTTGTTTACAAAGCCCTCATGATTGCCAGGTATTAAGAGTCATATTATACCCAGAAGGCTAAAGGAATTTTGCAATCATCCACTTTGACTACACACATACTGTATACAGGGTTATTTTCACCCAATGTTATTTTTGCCCTTCTACACTTGCAAATGGTTTTGCCCCGTCTTGAATTCACCCAGACACAATTGTACTAGAAGAGAAATAATATGATATATTTGAGTTCACTCAGTCGTATTTAAATTCGCCTGCTGACAAAGAGGGCAAAAATGAAACAGGCAAAAATTATTTCTTTGTATACAGTACATTTGTAAGTGAACATGCATACAGTCGATTGATAAATATGCTATTTTATCATTAATTTAAACATGTATTTTGGGGTTTAACAAACAGCTGTTTGGCTTGTAAGTTGTCTACCGGTATATCTTGATCATGTTGATGAGACACAGGCTATTGAATAATACCAGTAAATATACATTACTTGACATGACATTATAAATGGTATCACCTACAGGTAATTCACCGAAAAATTTGTAGTTTGGGGATAAAAAAATGCAGTAATTACAACAAAAGCCCCTGTGGTATTCGAACTCGGGATGTAAAGATCACAAGCCTGACTTTATCCACTGGGCTATAGAGTAAGTTACATGTTGCCGTCGATAAAATCCTTTAAATAAAACGAAATGTTGTTTCGATCAGAGGTCAGCCATTTTGTGATGATGTGTTATTCCACCTTAATGAAAACCAAACCATCTCTTTCTCTGTACATGTATCATAATTTGGTTTAGGACAGTGTGAGCATAAATAACCTCAAAAACTTAACATTTAGTCTTATATGAAAAATACAAGCACCTTTTATCAATTGTCCATTCTTTGTCTCCAAACATCAAAATATAAGTGACAGTCGTAACTTTATATAGGCCAACATTCTTTCTTTGCTCCAGTTATAAGAGACTGGTTGATATTTTTAGATTCATTGAATGCTATTCAGGCAACAAAGCAAAAACGGAAAAAAATTAGTGAAAATTGTAATATCACAACTTAACATACAATAATCACAGATCTTTGAAGTTGCTCTTTAAAATAACTGCAAAGTATATTAATATAATTTCTATGCAGATTTTAATAAAACAATTTTTTCAGCAGCAAAACAAGAAACTGTACTTCATGCATATCTTTACTATGCCATTTTATAATACCAAAGATATATATATGATACATCTGAAAAATCTGTACTCCTAACATTAAGTGTGCATCGACCAAGAAGAAAGTCCAAAGAATTCAAGATTGTATGCCCAATTACATTTTATCACAAAGTAGTATGCAATGAGCATGCCAAGCACCTAGAGTGGACATAGCAAGCATACAGCCCTTGTGAAAAACTATTTCAAATTTAAAGAAGGTGGCCCAAATCTCCACCCCCTACTGATCCCTATCACTCACCACTCTTCCAGGGCGGGCCCAGGTATTCACAATTCCTTCCTGGCAGGCCGTTACAATGCAATCTTCTCGGAACACTAACTCTGTTAATCGTTCACTAGAGATTTTCTCACAGACTATGGGTTCTAGAAGTGGTACTTCGTCTAAACGTGGACATGAGCATGTTCCTAACACTTTAATGGATTCGTCTATATGTTTCACATGATTTGATTTTAGCATATTGTTTTTCTCACTAGATTTACTAGATAAGCTAAAATTTCTTTTGTGTTCTTTCTTTTCCGTAATTTCCTTTCTTTCTCCTAAGGAAAGGGTAGCAAAATGGTGTGTTGAATTACCCATCACAGAATTCCCTACTGGGTGTGCATTTCCATCACCAGAAATGTCATTGCTGCTCACTAAGGAGTTTGTTTTTTGGACATTGTTACATCGAGGTAAGGTTGCCGACACTGAGTTTGGATTGGATAATAGTATACTGGTCCTGGTTCGGGTATTCATTGGTTGTTGTATCACATCTTCTGTTAAATCCCACAAACACAAAAATGTGTCCTGTCCCACAGATCCAAACCGGTACGTGGTCACACACGACCCTGAACTCTGTAGAGAAGTTTGAGAAAGGTCAGCTGGGGGTTTCTGGTGATTAGATTGGTTGCCATTCGCAACATTTGCTTGCACATCCTGTTCTTTTGTGCCATTGCGCAACTCACTGTTGTCACTACTGAAAACTGAGGTATATGGATCAAAGGCCACAACACTGACCCATGACCTATGCCCTTGACCTCGACATACAACTCTTTTTTCACTGAAAGAATAAACAGTAACTAAGTCATCTTCCCCACCACACACAAGAAACTTGGAATCGGGTGACCAGCACACACAAAGCATCCCCCCAAAATAACTCCTCATTGATCCTACTAGTTCCATTGAGTCATAATGAAAAACTCGCAGGAATCCATCTTGACTAACAACTGCTAAATACCTAGCACATGGGGAGAATGCAAATTCATTTATTGCACCCTGTCCAATCACCCATCTATAGAGTGGATTGCGGGTACTTTTTGTTTTACAAGTGTGTATGGAGTAGCCATCTCCTTGTTTGAATGGTTGGTATGTGGGTGGGGTTGGTCCACAAGGGAGTTCGTCGTTGTACACATACAACTGTCCGCTGGCATAAGACACTAGGAAGTGGTCAGGTTGGCCTGGAATCCATTTGATGCAGGTTACTTTGGACTTGTCTATCAGTTTCTGAAATTTGAAAAATGAAAAGAGGTTAATCTACTATCTGCAAATAATATACCAGTTTATATTTTTATTTTGAGAAATATTTCTCCGTTACTAGTTTTACTGTGTCCTGAGTAATGGTTGACCTTGACATTTGACTAATCATGACCTCTCCTGGTCACTCCAATATATTCTGGATTAAATTCTTGACTTTACTTTTAATGTTCATTATTATCATACAAGAGATAGACCAAATATATTTGTTGACATCATATTTTCTGAGACAATTTATGTACCGTAATTACGAACCAGTTCTCAAACATATAACATCCTTTCAATGATCACATCAGAACTTTTACAATGTGACGCAGGGTTGGCTGGGAAATACCGGTGCTGGAAAATAACCAGTGGTAAATACAGGTATTTCCCATCCCGGGAAATACTACTGATTTTCACTTAACTGGGAAATACAAATACACATTGTGACAGAATGACAGAGAGGAGTAGAACATTCTGTAGCAGAGAAAAATACTACTGGAACAACAAACATGACATCAATTTGCAGACAGATATATTCTCAATCAACATATCTGTTAATATGTTTAGTGTTTGAGGCCATGGGTAATCAAATATAGAGCAGCAAACATTGCTTCAGGGCATTACAACATACCTCCTCATTGAAAAATTTGTTCAGCTCTCTTTTCAATGGGTCACTGCTAATCTCCTTTCTCATTGGGTCGGTTACTTGTATCTGTCCATGACTGAAGCCCACCAACAAACGAAGGGACTCCTTGCTCACCCAAATTTTATTGAAGTCATGACATGTGGGCAATGTTGCCTTGTATACTCTTCTATCTACAGGTTTTGTCAGATCTGCAGCCTAGAAATGCAAATGAACATGTTAAATGAATTGTTATGTTATAATTCATACACATAATGCAATATCATTTACTTGCTGAAAATGTTCTGTCCCTTACAGATTAATCACTATAATTTATAATTTTAAACCAATCCTTTGAAAACCAAGTCAAAGAAATGAGTTCTGCTGATTTATCATGACATATTCAAATTTTATAAAAAATATTGTTATTCTTGTAAGCTTTAACACTGAACCAAATTATTCATCCAAATTTTAAATTTTCAGACTAAAAGGTAGTTTCATCATAATCTCCCATCCATCTCTTATTTTCTAATGATTGAGAAAAAATAGTAACAAGAAAAGCTATTCATTCTTACAATAATTACTTCTGCAAAAAACTTTAGTGTACAAAGTGACATTTTAAACAAATGTTCATCTGATGAGTAATTTTGATTGGTAAATTTATGTTTGTCATACCTTAGCCCCCATTATGACACAAAATAGACTTTTAATAACAATACATACAAAAAATTACAAGAGAAGGACTCTCACACTGATTTTTGGGATTTGGGCCTAGCTGGGCCATAAAAATTGGGCAAATAGCAACCATTCGGATAATATTACTTATTAGGTTTGTTACTGACTGACTACAGAAATATATCGGGTTGATCAATCTCATAGATGGCGAGGCGAAGCTGAGTAGTAGCAAACTTAATAAGTGTTTTGTTTTCCTGAGGACTATCAAGTGACACATTTATTCACAAAACGCGATGATCTACGCAAACCCATGTACAACTTGCCTAACATCTCGTCCAATTTAACTAATTTGAACTCTTCAAAATTACCAATCTCACCTTTCAAATACTCTTTGAAATTCTTCGCTTCACCCATGTTTACTTACAATATTTTGTTGCTATTCAATTTTAAACATTTTCCCCTTTCCCTCTGCAGAGATTTGAGCAAATCTTGATGCTCCCATTTTGTTCTGCTACAGACACAACAATGTGACGTCAATTCAAAGGGCAACTACTCTAATTTAAAAATAATTCCAAATGGCAACTACTCTAAATATTTCAAGAACTTAGGTAACACGGTTTCTGTGTTTAATAATATGAAATATCTAGATGAGTAGGCGAAGCGGTGGACAATGACAGCCATATTGCCTAATATTAATTCTCAATGAACCTACATAGAGATATATGAGGCAGTCACGTGCCATGTTTAAACCAATGAAAGTGTGACATTTCAGTCCGAGGCAAATTTGGATAAGGCTGCTCAAAGTTTATTCTACGTGACCTTTAGCGTAATGTATAAATAGATAGGGGGGTCCAACTGTGCCAGTTTCTAATGAATCTGACAGTGAAATTGTTATCCTGTTATTGGCTTCACCCTCCAAATGACCACAATGTAATACATAATTGCACCGTAAAACATATTTACCATCAAATTAATTTTGTGAAATAAACATTTAATGCCAAATAGTTTCAACTAAAGTAAATTTGATTTTATTGAACGATAGTAGACATTGTCGGGTGTAAAAAAAAAATTAAACAAAACTTAAACCATGTAAAAATGAAAACAGTGAAAAAAGGAAAAAAAAAGATTTTGCAATATATACATTAGGCCATATAAAATTAATTTTAGATTCTCGTCCTCACCCGCCCCTCAGAAAGTGGCCCGCCCCGATGTATCTTATTTTATTTTTTTTTAAATCACGCTCGGTATACAAAAAAGTCAGAACATTTTAATGGCTGTTTGACATGTGGATTATCGTTTGATTCCAATCATGTTTGTTATCATAAGGATACAAATGTCTATAGTCTGTCCCAAGTTATTGCTTCCATCACTTTTTGATGATTTTTGATAAAAATACACATACCTGTGAAAGAAATACAGTTGAAATCGATAAAAGGGAAAATATCCAAGATATCTTCATTGACACATTTTCATTTTTCACTCATAAAAATTCACAGGAGCGAAAAAAAAATTTCTTACAAAGATTTATAATGGGAAATGTTTACATATTTTCTCGATTTGGAATTACTCGGAATACCTCGCACAATTTTTCAACATTATCATCCGGGCTATTTCAGGCTGATGCAATGCAAAATCCCCGTAGACTTTCTATTTTGGGTAGTGTATTCAAACCTGAAGCGGTAGAGGGGGCGATTCAAAACAGATAATCTGGACATTTTTCATATTAGTGGATGAACGTACTTTGAGCACAAAGGTATTTATGATTATTGAAATATCAAGCGAAAAGTGGTGTTGAAGCAAAAACTCGGGACAGAGTATACATGCATTAAAATTGAAATAACATGGAATTAAAAGATTACAAATTTGTCTGTGTACTCGAATTAGTTTTACCGATTAAAAAATACAACAGTCATTATTTCATGAACATGATGAACATGGACAGTGAAATATATATTTAAAAAAAATATATAAAATAAAATCAGCCCACCCGCCCTATATTTTTTGCAAATCAGGATGAGAATCTAAATATTGATTTTATGTGGCCTTTAAGGCAAATATTATACATGTTTAAAGCAAACAAGGTATACATAGGGGAAATGATTATTATGGTGATCAGACTCTGGGCGATCCAACTCAAACAGGTAGATGGGACGAACGAACCTGATACCAAACGGGAGCATGAGACAGACTATGAGTAAAATAAAATCTAATAAATATCATCGCGTTTGTGGTATTAAATCAACTATCCTACTTATAGACAATGAATTTATAAATCATGACACATATACTCATAAATTTCATTCATCACGATTCCCAATGACGATACACATGTATCTTATTTTCCTCACTGTTATAAAATAAACATTTCATTCTGCTTGTTTACATTGGCGATGATGCCCATGTCATTGTCATTCAGACACTTAATGCAGATTGTGTTCGCATTTAAATCAACATTTAACAGACTGGCATTCTACCTTTTTGACGCCTTTGTAAACGTAGACGTATAACTCTTTCCCAGTGTTAAAACATATTCTTTCGGGCGAAGGATCTCCGCTAACATTAATGAACGAAGCCCTCACAGGCGTGTTTGTTGATCCACTGGTTTGAAGACGGGTGGGTTTAGTATATTCGGACCAATGCGCTAGTATGTAAGTTCCTTCCCTTGTGGTAAACTTGTCTTTTATAAAATTTATATCGTCTTTTCCTCCACCCTCACTCTTCGACGCCATGTTTTGTGGAGTTTGGAGGTTGACAGGTGCCCGGATACGATGACGATGCGCATGTTCAATATACGGCTTCCGGTGTAAACAAAGTAAAACACGTGGTACTTATAATACATTCACCAGTTCGTTGTTGAACCCCCGGGAAATTGACAAATAAATTAATGTCGGAAATTTTAAACTTCATTTTAAAGACATATTACTTCATATATACTATATTTTTTAATCCAAAATAAAACTATGACATAGGAGATATAAATACACCTTTAATTAACAAGGTATGGACACTCTGTTTATATACAATCTCCGTAAAGAGGTATATATCGCCTTTTCCCATTATTTCAATGTTTCAGTGTTTCAATGGAAAGGACCTGTTACTAAAAATAGATACATGTACCTATCGCAATATGATTTCGAAACCTAGACCTCATTTTATAATGGTATCTATAACCACTGATTTGTCGTAAATTCAGGAAACCTGCATCAAGAAATGAATATATAGAACCCTGTGTGTAAAGAGAGTTGACATTCTGAACCGTGATAACTTGCAGCAAAATACAACCAATGTAAGTGTAAATAGAGTATAGTGTTATTGAAGAGACATGTTTATATTGATGTGCACATACTCTGAATTAAACATGAGAATATGAAGAAAAAAATCAAGCAGATTAGATACATGTAATTTAAAGTATCTATTCTAATCATGCTTCAATTGAACAGAAAAAAATTACAACTTGGCGGAATCGATCCAGCGACCGCAAAATCAAAATCACCTACGCGTTAATAATTACCACTAGGCCAAGCATATGGCACGCCAAATTCACAAAAATGAGCAAATCATAGTTTCACAGTCGATAAACTAGGTTGTAAACTATAGTTTACGGGCAGAAAACTATAGTTAAGGAAGATTATCTATATTTAACATCTGTAAACCACACTTAACGCGATCATATATGTTTCAGAAGTGTAAAACTATAATTAACACTGAAAACAATCATTTGCAATTACAAAACATTAGTTTATCTGATAAATATAGTTTCACAATTGAAACTATGATTATCAACTCTTTACTATAGTTAACGAACGTAAATTACAGGTTATAGATGTGAATCTATATTTATCAGCAAAATCTATCGTCAACGTTATTTGCAGACAGATTAACTTAGATTATCATTCGTAAACTATAGTTTACAACCGTTAAATATAGTTTTGCAGATGAAAACTATAGTTAACGGATCGTTAATTATAATTAACGGATCGTGAACTATAGTTTACTGTTCGTAAACCATAGTTAACAATAAACTATTGTTAACTATAGTTTAGCGTTCGTAAACTATAGTTAACGGTCGATAAACTAGGTGAAATCTGTGAAACTTTATATTTAACGCCGTTAATCTATATTTCACATCTGTAAACCATAGTTAACGCGACCATCTATGTTTTAGGAGTGAAAGACTATAGTTAACACTGAATACAACCATTTGCAATTGCAAATCATAACTTATCTGATAAATATAGTTTCACGATTGTGAAACTATGATTAACAACTCTTAACTATAGTTAACGAATGTAAATTATAGTTTACAGAATCTGATGTGAATCTATATTTATCAGCAAAATCTATTGTTAACGTTATTTGCAGACAGATAAACTTAGATTTTCATTCATAAACTATAGTTAACAACCGTTAAATATAGTTTTACAGATGAAAACTATAGTTAACGAATTGTTAACTATAGTTTGCGGTTCGTAAATTATAGTTAACAGTCGATAAACCTAGTTTATCAAATGTGAAACTATGTTTAGCTCATTTTTGTGAATTTGGCGTGCCATTCACGCATACCACACTTCTATAGGATGCCTTATCAATATGTGTGGCTATAAACTTGATTTTATTAGAAAAGTCACTAATTGAAATATTTGTCTAATTTTCAGTACGAAGACCACGCTAAACCAAAATTAAATCAATGTAAATGTGTACTACAATACCAGAAGAACATTATATTTTAATTTGATTTGTTTGGTTTAAAGTGGTTCAAATAGTCAAATATCCAACTTTTTATTGCATATTAACTATTTTACTATATATCCTTAACAAAACCGGAAGATTGTAATGATGTCGTGTAAGATACATGTAATTTAGAATTCGTTAACATGGCAATAGTGTAATTTGCGTTTCTTTGAATATATTTTAACTAAAGTAATTGTACAATATTGAAAAAGTCTCATGTTTGCAAAAGCGCTAAATGTAGGCGAAATCGTATACCACGTGCGCTATACCTCATATTTTAGCTTCGCTCGACATTCTGAAAAGTGACGCGTTATTCGCAGAAGTTTTGCGTTAACTCGTTATATGAATCATTCTTTGAGTATTACGAAATGGTAATTTTGTCGGGGCGTGATTAAATCCAATAAAGCCCAAAGAATGATTCCTTATTACTTATACATGTATTTATATAATTTTCAGCAATTGTACGATTAAATATTCGGATATGAATAAAAAAATCCCGCTTGCGCCCCAATTAAACGTCATTTGAATTTATTGGACTGTATAGTACAAAGTCGATACGTAGTGTTATCACAGGCAAAGACACTAAAAAAAATGTAAATATATAACAATTGTTTTGCTTTTAATTGCGAAAAATTAATTTTTAGCACTGCAAATGACGTACTGAGCTCAATGATCGAGCTTTTGTACATAAGTGGGTTTTATAAAAAAAATTATAGAAGTTAAATATCATAAATTTGCATATCATAAATTTGCACCATGACCCCACAAGATTAGAAAGAAACTACAATTTGAGGGTGTGGGTAATTTTCACATTGTAAAAAATGTTAAAGACTCCCTTTAGGAAAATGAACCGTATATTTGAATTTATATATTAACGATGAGTTTCTCTTCCTAAACAATTTAAAAGTGTACCCATTTCATCTTTCTGTTCTCATTTGTAAAATGGAATATTTCAGTATATCCTTTTTAAATCAGGATAGGAAAATTTTCAACCTTTATATTAAGGTAACATGATTCAACTATAAACTCGTAAGTCATACCCACAATCCGCCAGAGATTCGGTTTATGTAGATGCCACAGTGAAGATGGCGGGTGAAGAATAGGGAGGCAATAACATGTAGAATTGATATGGATAAAAGATAGAACGAAGAAGTTTAGAGATTAAAAGAATTTGCTATAATTTGAAATTCGATTTGTAACAAATAGGATACATAGAAAACTTTCAAGTTTCTGCTAACTTTTAGTCCATTGTAATTGTTTGTAACGTTTCTTATATCTTTTAATAATAAAGTATAATTTAAATAACTCGAGTTTATGTTAATTTGACATTCCACAGTGACATATGACAATTATGACGTGACGATCTCAAAATTACTTCTCCAAAATTAAGGATATATATTTCCATCAAATATAATTGTGAAACAGAGCCGTATGTTACTTCAAATATTCAAAACAAGAACGTTCAGCCCTGATACAGCTTAGATGTGGCATTCTTTCTATTCGTATAGAAACTGGTTGTTATAGAAATGAACCTTTAAGTGAAAGGACGTGTCTTTTCTGTTCAAGCTCTTCTGTCGAAGATGAAAAACATTCTTATTAGACTGTCAAATTTATAGTAATAATATTATAAGGAAAAATAGTTTGATAGATTATATAATGATCAACTAAATAATAATGATACGGGTTATATTTGTCAAAGTGTTAAATCAAGATTACCAGATAAAATTAACCAAATTTGTAAATACAGTCTTTAACCATAGAAAAAAAATCTTCTGCATGATGGACAAAGTGAGTTATAGGTCCAATGGACCGTCGCAGTTTAGTTTAATGTCTATTTCGTTTACAGTATAAATCCCAATGTTTAAAACTGCACAATATCACTTGCTTACAGCGACTTTTACAGTGTGTTCTATCAGAGATGGTATAAAATGATCGTCACACTTAGCACTGTGGGAACGCACTTCGAAAAAAATAACACCCTTGGAAAAAGTGTTCCAAGTGCTTTCAATTAGGACAAAATCAACGAACTTTGAATTTTTTCAAAGTGATTAAATTTGGGACCAATTCAACGCACTTTGAACATTTTTTATGAGTGTTTTATTAACATTTTTCAGCACAAAGACATCAGGCATAATCACAAATTCTGGGCTTCGTTTTTCAATTAGTTAACACTATGATTGTTTGTAAACACTGATAAATATGTGAATACCGTCACTTGGACCGAGGAGGGTATGAAATATTTAAAATTCAATAAACCCCCTCCTCCACTCCCTAAAACATCGTTAGAAGGAATACTGCTATCTTATCGATTAAATTTTTTTCCTTTTGGATAATAAGCCTTGATTTGAAAATATTTACATTTTCCAGTGTCTTTGTGATAACACTACGAATCGATTTTGTACTGTACAGTCCAATAAAATCAAATGACGTATTGTTGGGGCGCAAGCGGGGTTTGCATAATTAATATTCGAATATTTAATCGTACAATTGTTGAAAATTATATAAATATAAGTAATAAGGAATCATTCTTTGAATATTATGAGGTGATAATTTCGGTCGGGGCGTGATCAAATCTATCATAAAGCCCTTCGGGCTTTATTGGATTTGATTACGCCCCGACCGAAATACTCAAAGAATGATTCCTTATTCCTTAAATAAAACGATTTTGAAAACAAGCCCCAACTTTCTTACCAAAACTTAAAAAAAGGCCACATCAAACGGTATTTTAAGACTTTAGTTTGGATATATTGACTGTAACGAAAACACAAATGTTATACGTAACAATTTATTCAATAGATAAGTCAGTGAACAATCTACAGGTTTATAACAGGTGATTATAACATAGCAATAGAGAAAATCATTTAAAAATATTCTATATGCAATCTATATAAATAGAAATGAATTCTTTTGAAACATTTTAAAGATTTGTATAAATCTCACTCCAGTTGAATCACGGGCTGGTAACATTACAACATTTAAAATTTATGATTTATACCAAAAATAGCACATTTGTATATATTGAATAAGAAAAAAATATCTGTTTTGCAATTACATATAATACAAAACTGCATGAATCAATGGATGAAAAAAGAAAATCCAATTTCAAGATGGCACCACATTTCAACAAAACGTACAACACACAATAATATAAAAAACATAAATAGATCATAGTTATTGGAATGATTATCACAGTTCTCATTTAAGAAAAAGATTGTGCTTTGATATATTATGCCTTAATTCATCAAAATGTACATTGTTTGAGAAATCATGATTTAATCAATTGATGACACATACAGAGAACACAAGCATACATGAAAATTATTGATATATTTTCTATTTTATAACATTTTATCCCTTTGTTACTTTTTAGGTAATTAAATTACTGGTACACAGATTTTTAAAAGTATGCTATACACTACTACGAAAAACTGGAACATATTTTTTTTTTTCAACAGATTTTTTTTTATATTCGAAAAGGCTTGTGAGTAAAACTCTTCTTTGCTTACGTAAATGATGACTCAAGGCTTATACAGCCCAATACCATTACTTTTCAATTACTTTAGCCCATGCACAAATCTTTCAAACTTGTTTAAGTTTTACAGTAAATAACCAAAAAATAGACCTCCAAGAAACAAAGTTATCCCTTGAACACCCCCCCCCCCTTTAAGCTGATAAAGTGACACAAGTTAGAATACAAGCCCACAGAGAACAATTCAAGCTCTAAACATGCTTTTGTGTAGAGTACTTCAATTGTCACACAGATATCTACCATACATATGCCGGTACATTGTAGGTTTTACATCATTTCCCTATGATTGCACAACAATACTGCCATGAAATTAGAACTCAATTTGCTGTATACAGAATGTGTCCTTAAGTTTTCTACGCCAAAAAAAAAAAAAAATAATTAAAAAGAGATGTTGGGGTTAATGAATAAATGTAAGAAATGAGCTATTTTTGAGACATTTTCCTATGTTTTACAACAAAGAGATCTTCCGCCCACATAATATTACTTTCATATTAGAAACTGCTATCACATGTATAAAATGTAAATTTCTGAATGCACAGTAATATGATCCAAAACCATTTGATTCATCTCTTTTATGAATCAAGATCTTCTGGTATTTTCAAACTTGTATTTGTGAATATTTGTACAATTCATGTATATCAAAATACTTTAATCTATGAATTACATGTACTTTATATTGGGTTATTTTTGCATGTTAAAAATATAGGTTTTATGGCAGGCAATTTTTTAAAAACAAAAAATAACAAAATTTGAATTGCTAAAGTATTAAGGATTAAATATTCAATAGGCGAACCATTAAAATTTTAATGATAGAGAAAAGAGACATTTGAAGCTACCTTTTGCGACTTAACGTGTAAAATATCTGCTAAAACATTTTACTCCACAGTTGACAAAACCTGGTAATCAACATTAACAATATAGTTATACTTCATGAAGGAATAGGAAAAACTAATAAACAAGGATAATTGTTTATAACAGAGCGTAAGAGAATTTTTGTCAACTTTATATTTCTAAAATATATAGAAAGACATATATTGTACAAAAAAAAATTATCTATAAGGTTTCGGGGGTTATAGAGACATCAGTCTTATTCTACTATATATATACTTGAGTACCTTATCATTTTCCACACCAGATACAATATTAAATAAAGAAAAACGAATATCATTAAAAAGAACCCCCAAAATTATGATATGTTTGATCTATAAGATACATCTTGCTTCTCCTCCTGTGGTTTGAATGAAACATGTTTTATGCTAAAATACTGGTAGGGTTAAAGTGAGTACCCAATAATTTTCAATGTATTCATTTATACTTGAATGAAATGCTTATTGAATTAACTACATTCCTAAATAAACAGAATACTTTGGAATTATAAACAATAAATGAAGCAATGTTACCAAGCATGATTTTTAAAACATACATGGTAATAAGATGAAAATGTTTTAGGAATGTTTGGGATCCACTAGTTGATATTCTCAAAACTATTCTTACATTGAAGAACATTAAATTACAAAATCATAGTTGCCGTATCTATTTGGGGATTCTGAAGTAGATCAATAGAAAAACAAAGTACTTTCACACACACATACACATGTGACCCAATTTCCCATCTGACTGACAGTACAATTTGCTGAATGTGTAAAAAATGGAGTTTCAAACTTCTCCATTGAAAAGAACTAAAAGGATCTATACTCAACTATTGTTATATTTCATCAATATCAAAAAGAGACAATGTACCCAACAAATAAATATAATTTCTCAGTATGATATTGTATATTATTATAAGTTAGCCATAGATCTAAAGAATATATTTGATAAGTTCCTATATCTGCCCCCAGTTTTATAAAATTTGAAATATCATATCATAACACATAATGATAAATAAAATAAAACATTTCTTTCACATAATCTCAACATAACTCATCATTACTCAATAATTGTGTATCTGTTATGTATTAAATCTGTAATAAATTTACAAAACATTACTCAATAACTACCAGTAGAACATTAAATTTGCCCTAACAATACTTAAATAGGAACGAGAAAGATTACCAGTACCCTTCATCATAACACATCTTTCCATAATTTATCAAAGTTATTAATTGTAATCTACTCATATTAATCTACTTGGACCAATAAACCTGCTGAGGAGATATTGTCCCCACCCCCTCCAGTTTGTACCACCTTGGTGCACACCAGCCCCGGGGCAACACAAATCTGATAGTCCTTCTCCTCCCAACAGGACACAGGGCGGTTCACTTCCAGGGGTATCCGCTGAGCTGACTGCAGGGTGCTGGTGGAGAAAGAGTCATCCATGATGAGTCGCGCTTTCTGTGTGTCGATGTAGTTGGAGGCACAGACATGTCTGAATGCAGTCAGTGAGGCTTTGGCCGTGGCATGCATGGTGTTCTTCCACTGGCTGCCTTTCTTGGTCAGAATAGCTTGGTATGCCAGAGTATGGACGTGGATCCTGGTCAATTTTCTCCTGCCCTCAACTTCCTTAGTATTACTGAGCAGGTCGTAAACATGTCTCATTTGGTCCAGTACTGAGGCAATCCTGGGATATGCATCTGCTACCAGAGTTACCTTCCCTTTAGTAAGAATACTCACCAAGTTTGGTAACTCTTGTTCATTCATCCCTAAGGAGTCAGAATACAAAACCACATTGTCTCTGATTTCCGTAAGTAATTCTTCATCTGTGAATGATGCCATCTCAAAATGAATGCTTGTTTTCCTTGGAGTTGATGCAAGTAGGTTCTTGAGTTTTAACAATCTTTGCATTCTTTCTCCTAAAATAAGATGAGCAATATTCAAATAAAACAAGGTATGACAGTGTGCATTTACCTTCAGCAAATATGTGAAAAGTTATCCATATTAAGGTGAGCTATCAAAACTGTGAGCTATAAACAGAAAATAATCTCCATGCATTTAATAACATGGAAAAGGCTAAAAATATTTTTGAATCATTTCATGAGAAAATAAAAAAAAGTACAGTATCTGGTCATAGGAATCAAAATGATCCAGCACTTTTGTCATGCACATTTATTTAATAACATTTTTAAAAACACACTGTTCCTGAATAAATATATTGTTGACAAAATAATTCTTGTTACCTTCTTCAAAAGGGAAGTTATCCAACATCTGCAGTCCTCCAACAACTAGGGCTGCTGGTTTAAACTTTTTGATCTCAGCTTCAAATTCCTCTAAAGTCTCTATGTATGGGTTACTCTCATCACTGTGTACAATCAACCTGAAATGTAAATATTGATTTACAGTAATGATTGGTAAATGGTTATAACAAAGTCTCCGTCACCAGTACCCTGTTCAGCAGCTCTTTGTAAAGTTTTTGTTGTAGGAATAGAATTCTGGTGAACGATCGATTTTGCTTTGCTGAACAGGATTCTGAAGATTTACTTTGCAATATCTGAAATCTGTTAACCATTTCAATCTTTCACTAGGGCAGTCTTTGGGTTGTTTACTTCTAGCAAGGTTGTCTCATAGCCTTAAAATGTATTGACATCAAAATACCTCACATAATTCATCAAAATTCCTGTCTAATAAATTAACCTGTATTTGCCATGATATCAATTTCATTAGTTCTAGGTCTCATACAAAGAACTGAATCCATGTAAATCTTGCAACGCAGCATTTTAATGTAACAATACATTCCCTGCAAACAGGCTATAAAGAGGTATATATATTGTGACATCCAAATCAAATTGTCTGAATGCAATAGATTATCTTTCTACATGGAGACATGCATTCACTTGGGTTTTAACACAGATGCTTAAATCCTTGAAACTACTGTATTCATGGTCATATAAAACAAGCTTTATTTAAATGGCCACTAGTTTTCACTCAACTCTGCATGTATATGATAAATATACATGTTAATATATAGTTATTTCAGAAAAATACTTTACAATGAAAAAATGACAATAACAAACCGTCAACCATCTCAAAAATCCATAAAACGAAATAAAAATTCAAAGCAGAGCAACACGGACCTCCAAAAAGATAGAGGAAGGATCAGGTGCCTAGGAGGAATGAGCATCCTCTGCTGACTGGTCACACCCGCCGTGTGCTCTTTGTCACAATCGGGAAAAAACGGAAAAGTCCGTAGACAATTAGGTGATAAATTATCGTCTAACAATTAGTATGAAAAACGTCAGTAAGCATGCGATCCAGTGGATGATTGTATTTGCTGACAAGGTCGTTGTATCGACCATAGAACTTACGAAAAGATGACTTCAAACGAGCCTGTTGATAGTCCTGTTTTATCAACTTGTTTGTCAGTAGCTTGCCTCGCCTTAGAAACTGTTCATACCAAGAGCATGCCCTTGCATATCGAATTAACTGAGAGACAAAAACACCATATGCAGGTGATGAAGGAATATTGCTACATAAGTAAGGAAAGTTGACTATAGAAAAATTGAAGTCATCCCGTTTATCATAAAGTTTTGTTGTTAGGTTACCATCAATGTCCATTTCCAGTAAAATATCCAAATATGAAACAGATGACGCAGACTCTGTGGTATCTTTTATTTCAAGTTCACTGGGATATATCGAGTCGACGTAAGCATGGAAATAACAATTATTAATTGATAATACATCATCGATATACCTGAATGTTGAGTTGAAGGCCACAGCGAGTGATTTATTTTTTTCACGTACAAGTTTTTGAATAAATTCTGCTTCATAAGAATACAAAAATATGATCAAGAACATACATGCACTTGATAACAGAACGATACCTATTAGCCCTGGGAGAGGTAAATCTACCCCATTTGTCTCCAGATTTATATTCCATAAGCAGATGAATATCATTCACATCCAAATCATCGCCAACAACTGCAAAATCAAAACACATGAAACACGTCATCAAAATTCAAATAAGAAAATTTCTGCACTGCAGTTGTTGTCACTTCAAGTATCATACAGTAAAAACAATCAACCTTTTACAGCCTCTGGCAGACTTTCTCTGAGTTCCTTGGTGAACCTTGCCCCCAGCAGCACCTCTGCTCCCTCATTAGCCATTCTCCTAGCCATCACTGGAGCATTCCCTCCCAGAATGGACTTGTGATCAGACATGGCAAATGCTGTGTCCGTCAGTTCCTTAAACAGCGTGTTGTTACTGACAAATCTCCTGAAAACACAGAAATCACATATATAAATACTGTAAATATATTCGTTGAGGATTTAATTTCATTATTTTCATTGGCAGTATTTATTAACGAAATTAAATCCATGACGAATTGTTCACCCAAGCATTCATAAACACAGAGCTGATACGTTATACATTTTAGAGATTACGATATGACGGAACTAAATCCCAGTGAAATTTTATTTGATTTAAAAACAACAAAATTTTAACCCAACGAATATATGTGCCTCTACAGTATACTATTTTACTGTCAACAGGGCTTTACTTATGCTAATAACTACACGCTATCAGGATCATGTCATGACAAAGTTCAGGTAAAATGTATAAAATGAAAAGCATCAGGTCTGTGTTAGTATTGGAATGATTAAATTTGTATCTCCACAAATTCCATGGAAATAATTAATACCATTTAATTCTTCAGACAATTTACTACTGATGTTTGTCACTTTACTTCCCTCTAACAGCTAACTGACCAAGGAAAAAGAAGCAAGTTAAATTCACAGGCAATATGAGAGTCACGATTTTTACATGTAATCAAACTACTCTACTTCACTTTACAGGGCTGGTGTTTATGTTTTAAAGAATATCAGAGGCAAGGAAAGTGCCATTTCTAAAGTAACATCTGACAGAGGATTTTTTGGGAATCAAATATTTGTACAGAATGAGATCAAATAAGATTAATCAGTCGAAACTTAATTGTTGTAAATTACAACTTTATAACACATAAGGAGCTGTAGCTCCCAGGTTGTCCATCCAATTTTTTGCAGCTATATGAAATGAAGTGCATATATTGGAGTTTTTCCCTAATTTTGTTTACTCTTAATTATAACTATGCGTTATTCGTTCAGAATGTTAATAACTTACTCTGCGGCAGCACCATGCTGAAAAAAGTATCCAAATAACTGAGACAGCTCATCCTTCGTTGCTACAAAGTCATAATGTTTTGGCTGTTCCGGGGCTTCTAAGTTAAACTTCTCAAAGAATGACATTCCATCTACGATCAAGTCTTCACATCCTCCAAATCCCAAAGCTACACGGGTTCGTGGGAGGCTGATTTTTTCCTCGGCCCTAAGAAGTCCTGACAGAATATGATTTATTCTATCTGAACTTCTTCCACTTTTATCAAAATATATTTTCGCAAGATAGGCAGTGATTAAAGCAACAATAGAAAACAATGCAATTGTTTTCACAGACATTTTGTAGGATCAACTTCAGTGACAGAAATTCTAAACTTGTTAGCTAGGTTATCAACCCTTTGTTTCTTAGCTACATAAATAAAACTAACGAAACGTGAAAAATCTAATAACACTTGCCAACGTTGACATATGACCGGATATATATTCTCTGCATACTAAATTTAAATCAAGTCAGTAACTGTTATTATTCCGGATCACTTAAAAACGAGTGAACTACAGCCAATCTAGAAACGTATTCGAACCACTCACTTAAATAGCTGTATGTAATCTTAAAATTGTATTTAAAACATATTTGTTACGCAATCCTTTGTTCTTCTTGGCTTTTAAACAAGATAAAATACTTTAAAATTTAAAATTAATCCAATAAGTTACTTGAGAATGAGACAGGTACTATGATACATCGAAGAAACGCTAAAAACTAGTGAAAAATATTCCTGTATAATATACATCAACTTCATTTTTCAGAATCAAAAAGCCTTAAAATACGAAAGCCCATTGTTATGAAATAGAAATTGAACTGATATTGATTGGAAATACGCTTAAAACACTGTGCCGGATAATCATGCCAGTGTCAAGGTGGCATTTTGGACCCGTCTAAGCTGTATGTATCGAAAGACACAAATATGCCATATGATAGACCATTGCTTAAAAAGTTTACAACCACCTTTGTTATCATTGTATCTCACCTGTCAGGTGAGATATTTACCTTTCAAAAATAAATTCTTACAGGAAAATAATTTTTCCCATAGGAAAAACAACATTCCTACAGGATATTTGAAATCTCCTATCGGATTACAAGAATTTCCTGTAAGAATTACAATTCCGATAGGATTTGATAAAATCCGATAGGAAATCTTAATTTCCTATAGGAAATATAATTCCTATAGGATTGTCAATATTTCCTGTAGGAGAATCATTTCTCCTATGGGAATTATCATTTTCCTATGGGATATTAATTTTCAAAGGTAAATATCTCACCTGTCAGGTAAAACACACCAAAATCAAAAGTGGTTATATACTCTCTGGACAATGGTCTACCATTTGGTATATATATAAGGTTTTTTCCGAAACTGCATCTTAAGCAGGTGCAAAAAATGCCACCTTGGTACTGGCATAATTATCTGGCACAGTGTTTAATGTAATCCGTTCCATATACAAAATGCAAAAGTTTCGCGGTTAATCGCGAATTTTACACGTTTATTTCCGAAAGTTTCGCGATTTAACACGAATTTTACGCGTTTATTCGCGAGTTTCGCGTTTATTCGCGAAAGTTTCGCGTAATATCGCGAAATTACGCGTTTTTTCACGAAAGTTTCGTATTATATCGCGAAAGTTACGCGTTTATTCGCGATAATATATTTAATTTTTTACCTACGAAAATGAGCTCAATGGGCTTTCGAAAGATGGGTAAAAAGTTGAGGGTATATATTTTCTATTATGAGCAAAATATACAACGTCTGGTGCCTGTGCCTACTGTACTTTGCATGCTCTATTCAGATCGATGCTTGTCGATAACACACGTTGTTAATATGTGATGTTATATATACATTCATATCTTAAATACGTCTGACTGTTTTAATAATACATGTACTAAAATGATCACCATTTTAGCCTTTGTCAAGTAAAAAATAGCCATTATCTGACAAATCTGGGAAATTGGGCATACAAAAAAACTTTGATAAGACCCTTAAAACAAACCAGGAGGTAAAAGTTTTTTTTTTATTTGATCATTTGATGCTTTATAGCAATAACTTTCATATGTAGAACAGAAAATAAATCCCTAGGTCAGAGGTTTAAAAAAAATGAAAAAAAATGTGCAAAATTGATATATTTCAAGCAAACTCCCATAGGGTCCTACGACAGAAATTAACAAACTTTGAGATGACCCCCTAAACAAACGATATGGTAAATGTCTGAATTTTTCTAATCTAAAAATAATAATTATGCTAGTGAAAAAATTTGTGTTAAAAATTTCATTAAAAAACCTAGGTCAGAACAAATTAGACCTGGCCTCGTCAAGTTTTTTAATTTTCACATTTTTTAATTTTCACATTCACATTATAGAACAAAGATATTCTAATTTGAGCAAACTTGCAATTGAATATTCAAGTGAATTTCTAGTTTTTCTTTAGAGCAGCACATTTCAAGGAATTAAAAGTATCTTTTATAAACTGTATGTATATACATAATCTATTCATTTAGACTGAGTTCTAAATAATTTATTGCTAGCAATTTTATCACATTAAAGTTGAGAAACACAAAATGAAAATGCAATTACTGATATGTTTTCAGGAATTTGAGGTGGTTTGACACATCAATACTGGTATTTTATTTGATGGATCTACATGTATAAAGTATTCTTTTTGAAATGCGATTTTAAAATCAAGGGATCGATAATACTAGTAGCTTTGTTCATAAGGTTTGAAAAAAAGTTTCCTAGTAATTAATTCTTGTACATGGTAGACAATTAGCTATGAATAGTACACATTACTTGCAAATAATAATTTCTGTTTAACTTACAGCATAAATATTTTTAGGACATACATGCTGAATAGCAGCCACCTTTCACTTTTCACTGACTGATTTCAAATTTTATAGCTGTTATGGATGAAAATGAGCAAGGCTGTTTGAAATCATGCCAGTAAATGTTCCACAGTCTCATATGTGTATACTTAACCCTAATGTCTCTGTGGGCTGCGGAAAGGGTAAAAAAGACGTTAATGCAAAACGAAGAACTAATTTTTAAAAACATCATCAAAATACAAAACAGACCAGCTTTCGGTACGATTTCTTCCGATACCTCCTTGCACGTCATGTAGCGTTAATTCAGTGCATGACTGTTGCTTTTGCATCAGTGATCGTTTGTTTTGCATTAAAGTCTTTTTTTCCCCTTTCCGCCACCCATATGTCTCCTTTCTTCAGAACTATATACAATGCACAGTAGTTTGTAAGTCTCATTCCATGGGAAAACATACTTCAATTTTAAAAATAGGGATGGCATTTATTCCATATTTACAAGTATGAGTATGGATTAACAAACATTTAATTTATACATGTACATGTATATAAAGTATATAATATAATATATAAAGACTTGTTAAAAATGTAATTTAATTTTTTTTTTACAATATTCATCATTATATAGTTTTTTTTTCCTAAATAAGATTGATAATTAGGCCCCCCGACAAAATGTTCACATATATACGGGGTAATGCTGCATGTACCAACTTGAGCTAGGCTCAAATGATCTAAAAAATATTTCAATATAATATCTTCATCTTTTACACAAAAATAATATTTTGGAGCATGTAAATTATTAATATGGTGTATAATTCATAAAAATATTGATAATAAATCAAAAATAAAAACTATTATTAATCCTGTATGGCATCTGTTGGTATGGGAGGCCAATCTCCAAAATTATCATCCTCATTGTCACTGTCAGAGTCTGACTGATAATCTGTCCACAGAAGTATCTGAAGGTCAACATCCTCCTTTTTATTCAGCCAATCAAATATTGGGCGGGGAAGCGACTCCCACTCACTCCCTAGTCGAACACGGAATTTATACACACAGTCTCTGCTCAGTCTGAAATGGTAATTTACAAGTCATAAATAATGGCTTTAATAGCCAATATTTATTACAAATATGAACTAGAATGCATACTCATATATATGTACATCAAAATAATTTTGACTTTTATAAAAAATCCTGTTGTTATGACAATTGTTGATGGGGCTTGTTAAATTTGATCAAAATCAGAGGAATCTTTAACAAGAACCACTGATAAATCTAAAGCATAATGGCCCCATGCCAGAGTATGCATAGACAAAAATGATAACCTTAAGACTCAATGTACAGTGGTTCTGATCATAAATTGAAGACATTCTCTTATCTCAATGTTGCTTTGATATGAGTGATATACTATATATAGTGTATACAGGGTTATTTTGCCCCCCCCCCCCCCCCCCCCCGTAATTTTTGCCCTTCCTCACTTGCAAACAGTTTCGCCTCGTCTTGAATTCACCCAGACATAGTCGTGGTTCAGAAGAGATATTATGAGACATTGGAATTCACCCAGTCTTAAATTCGCCCACTGACAACGAGGGCAAAAGGGGCAAAAATAAAACAGGGGCGAATAATTCCCTGTATACAGTGGTTCTCCTTACTAGTGTAACATCTAAAAACAAACAATATCACATCTGATTAATAATTTACCCACCTAATTTAAATATCTAACACTTACTTTTTTAATGAATATGGTTCAAACTGGAATTCTAAAATGTCACTTTTAATTTCCTACAAAACAAGAAACGTATATAAATCAAATTGTATATTAAATAAAAAAAGGAAATTTTCTACAAGCATGTTAAAAACAATCGAAATGAATTGATTACCTATACGGTATTATAGAATATTTTAATCAAGTGAGCACTTGCAAGAATAGTTTCAAAATGGTACTAACACATATATTGTCATAGTCTAGTATGTTCTTCTCACAACCTCCATATATCAACACATCCTGATCTTGGGTTACGCATGCTGTGTGCCACAGACGACTACAGTCGGCTGGGAAATGGGTCAGCTGGGTCCACTGGTGAGTGGTTGTGTCCAAAGTCCAGGAATCACCTATTTGGAAGTAAATACAGCACAGGTTAAACAACTGCACTATGGATTTATCTAATTCACTTGTCCTAACAAGAATGCCTCTATTGTTTGCAGAGTGCAAAACCAGGCTGCCCGGGTTTCTTAAATTTGTCAGAAAACGCTGTTGAATGATTCCAACTTTAACATCACATGCATTATATGCACATGAAAGAGCTAAAGAAAATCAACTATAATTGAACCAGCCAGTCCATACTTAAGGGCTGGCAATTAGTGGTGAATCCTCCATACACAAACATTCTGTTGTGGGGCAGGGCCGAGGCTGTGTGCCAGGATCTACCCTCAGGCTGGGGTCCATGGATACATAAACTGTAAAAGAATGCAGTAAAACTCAAATGAGGTCAATGGGTCATACAAACAAAGGATAACAAAGTGCAGGCATGAAAAACATTATCCCTTGCTTTGTGATAAAAATACAAAGTAATCAGATATGTGTATACATATATCATGGAAGCAGCTTATACAAATTCAAGGTACAAAAAATGTATGCTGTCCAATCCCTTTTTATGTTTGAGCTATAATGTGAAATGTGATTTTGTTTTAGTTTATTTTTCAGTAAAATGCCAAGAAAAAATCAAGCCTGCTAATACTTCACATAATTATTGAAAACTTCACTGATGAATTCATTAAATCATGCAAGACTAACAATACCTGCCACTCCAGGCCAGAGAATTCAGATCCAGACAATGGACATCATTTAACCTGATATTTGAATGCCTTCCTCCAAAGATGTACACCTTGCTGCCAAACCTCACTGCCGTATGTGCAGCCCGGGCAGACGGAATTGGACCCTACATTCAAAACAACTGTCATAAACTATTTTATAGGTTGCAAAAATGCCACATCTCCTATACATGTATATTAATTATCTATTCCCCTTTTCTTTACTATCACAATATTTGATTGAACATCATATGATCTATGGTCATTGTATTGAATTCTATAAAAAAGAGATTTTTTGCTAATTTATGAAAGACAAGTCTTAATGCCACATTCATTGCAGTGTTTGTATGCATGTACTTCGTTATTTTTGCCCCACTGATTTTGGCATAATTCACAGTTGTAAAAGATTTTGCCCATTTTTAAATATCCTTACCAACTTGTAGTTACCGGTAAAGAGAAATCACTTGCAGTTTCAATTAGCTCAATCTTAAATACGCCCACTGTCAATTAGGGTGAATGGAGCAAACATAAAATGGGACAAAAATTTCCCTGTAAATAGTATTTTTATTCTGTGTTTGAATTCTTAAGCATTGTTTAATGCTTAATCATTGCTTTTACATGTAAAACACAAAGGGTTTAAACACAAGTACTTCCAAATTCTTACCACAGTTTTTGGTACACTCCACTGCATTGTGGCAAAGTCAAAAACACACAGCTGGTTGTTCCAACCTCTCTGTAAATACAGACATGCATGAGCATGATATTGTCTAGACAGTCTTCTAGAGTTCAAATTTCCCAATGTCACAGCATACAAATATATAGAGAAGATGGTGAATAAGGCGTTTAAAATGCATACATGAGAAAAGATAAGATACATGTACTGTAAAATTAAAATATCAACAAATCTGATAATTTCTTCTTAAAATTATTTAGATGTCGGTAGCTTTCATCTTGCGAAGAAAGGAGCCCCTTGTGTGCGTTGAAGTGTAACTAATGCCATGGAAAGAGTTACTGTGTACACAAGAGGGGTGTCAACCAAAAAAACATAGGTGTATACAGGTGTAAAAGGGTGGGGAATCAATATTACACTGTCACAATCCTATCAGATTAACCGAAAATGACATTTTTTCATATCAGATTATCAGGAAAAAATATAAAGGGATATATAAGAAATGGTTTGGTGTTTTGATATTATATCAGATTAACCGAATTATCAGATTAACCGCTATCAGATTAAGTGGAACCCTCTGTACTGTAAAATTAAATTATCAACAAATCTGATAATTTCTTCTTAAAATTATTAAAAACAATTTATATTTAACATACAATCGATTTTTTATTTAAAAGTAGAAATGCAATGTCTTGTTGATTTAAACTAGCGTATGTGTGTCAAATGGTGTCATTTTTTAGAACTTCAATGCGTTTTCTTTTATAGAGTGGGTCTGTGCTCCATATTTTTGTCACAGTCTAAATAAGGTTTAATGGAAATCAAACCAATTTCAATCAACAAAAACGTGGAGAGATGACCCACTATACTTTAAAAATGTCATTTTGTATCCCAATGATTGAACGTTTTAGAAAAATAATACAAGTCCGTAGATTTGTGGCAAAAGTCGCATATAGCATTTAAACAACGCACTTTGTTGTGACTGAAATGGCTCAGTAATTAGAGCACCAGACATTAGGTAACCTTATAGAGCTAGGGTTTTTAGATTGTGGGTTCGATACCAACAAAACTTTAGGGTTTATTTTTTTTTCTTATCATTTACCGGTATTAAAATATTCAAAACTGAATATAATAGTTAGAAATTGTCCATATGTAAACTTGTATTAGAACCATTTTAACAAGACCTTGGACTTTTGGTAGGATGTAACCATCTTTTTCTTGCGTCAAAACAAGTTAAAAATGATGCTGGTTTCAAGTGAAATATAGACAGATTGCGTAGTCTTAGCTCAAAAGCCAGACAAATCTTGTTGATTTCAAAGAGCAATGGCTGAGTGGCCAACAATGAAATAGACAGGCCTACGTCACAATGCTGTTTGACACAACTACCCAAAGTCCAAGCTGTTAAAATGGTTCTATAACATTATCAGATATATTTAAGTGGAAAAAATAAATTTGAAATTGCAATTTACGACTAAACCAAATGGGCATTTGCGCTATCTTATTCCCCCATCTTCTTTATATTTGTGTATTTATTATTACAAATATTTGAAATTCTGTCATTTCAAAAAGGGATCAAGAGAATTCAGAGAGAAAATTTACTGTTTTTATTTAAAAGGTAACACATGGACAATTCTTTTTTATCCATTTAAATAGATTACCTAAATATTTCAAAGACCATTGGAATGGAAAAAAAGGAAAGTTTAATATTTAAAAATACATAATGGGTACACACATTCTCAGGGATTTCATCTTGAAAAAATGACTTGGTATCGCCAATGTATCCTTTCAAAGCCACTCCAAAACCTCCAAATGTATAAAATCTGAAACATAAATCATTTTCTTAAATTCATGAAATGCGATAAAATGCACTGGATTTATTACCTATTCTAATTCAGATATAACATAAAATAAAAAATCAGAACATGACGACATTACATTTCTACTTTTAAATAAAAAATTGCATGATCAATTCATAACAACAATTACCGTATTCTTTTGATATAGAAATAAAGAATTTGTACATGGGTAAGATTCCATACTAACTTTCTATGATAATACCAAGATACTGCTTTGTCTCTTGGACTGGGCAGCTCATTTGCATTCTCACTCTGAGGTACAATTTTCTCCCATTCCAAGCTGTTCAGATCCAGACGGTATAGGTTATTCACATTACCCAGCCGTGCATGGCCACCAAACAGGTACATGTAGCCATCTCCAACACACACTGTAGAACCAGAGGTTGCTGCAGGATGAACATGACGTCTTTCAAAATACCTGTAGACAAAGTTTTTCAGACCTAAATATTTCGGTACTGTAAAATATTGATCATTGGTTTTATACTATTATTGACTGCAATGAGGGTAACATTTTATTTGTTGAACCCAAAGACAAAAAATGGTCATGGCTAATGGCCCTAGGCAATATTTCTGTTTGAAAGTCTAATAAATCAACATGTAACCATGCAGGTATACCAACCAAACTTTATATTCAGTGTCGTAAATCCAAATCTCATTTGCTGGTAGATACTTTTCAGTGTAAGGTGGATTAAAGTCATCCTGTAACAGAAATTCATGACATTTCAGTGTTCACATATTTCAGACAGAGTATTTAAGAATAATTGGCAGAGCACTTTTTCTATTTCCGAAATGTTTCACAGATTATCAAGTATACAGTCTACTTCGTTCATGAAAGATCACATGGGCTCCTCACAAACTATATTTTTCACTGTGTTGATCCACAGTGGCATCCGCTCTGCTCTCTATGACATATCTATATATATAAATAATACATAATGTATTTTTTATATATATATATATATATATATATATATATATATATATATATGTGTGTGTGTGTGTGTGTGTGTGTGTGTGTGTGTGTGTGTCATTGAAAGCAGAGCGGATAAGATGATGCCCCTGTGGTTGATCCCAAATAAAATTTATAAGAATGGTATCGTCATAAGATGCAAAAGTGTGATCAGGGACGGAAATATTCTAAGTTTATGTTTTAGTATAAACGCAGAGACATATAAAACAGTATATAAATTATATGTCCCTGGTCCATGTGGCTTGGGATGACAACATTGTCAACACGTTAAAACTCGACGTGTGACGGTGTCCACATAAGTTATACTCACATTGTAACCTCCCCACACGATCATGTATTTATCCTCACAAACTGCTACATGTCCAATGCGTTCTGGAGGAAATGACATCAAACATTTTCTAGCGTACCTGTCACTTTCGCTTGCGATGGCCATTGTTTGTGTTATTTTAGGCGAGGACTAATCGCCGGAATGGCGACGGAATAGACGTAGTGACATGTATAAAAAGGTCGATAACTTGTGTAATATATCAGCTATCGCCATTCGGTTTTCAGTTTTTTCATCTATGGTTATAGGGCTATCGAAAAACCTAAAAATATTTTTGATAATTAAATGTTTAATGTGCAAAACCTTTGCCGGAATGAGCTATGATCGTAAAACTCAGGCGCCGGAATGAGGTAGTCATCTTCATAAAACACTTAATATCTCAAAAAGTATTTAACATTTTTTCATTCGGACACGATTTTTTTAATCACTACGACCATATCTTTGAAATATGTAAAACTTAAACCCATATGTTTTGATTTGATAGACAAAACCTTTGCCGGAATGAAAATTTTTCGTTAAAAATGAATGCCGTAATTGTGCAGTCATCCCCACATAATCACCTGTATCGTTAATACCATTGAATATATTTTTATTCGGTAAAGATTTTTTTCATCCTGAGATATATACCTATCAGAAAATATATAGTTTTACATAATAAAGTAACTTTAAATGCTCAAAACCTTTGCCGGAATGAAAATTTTACACACAAAATTTACAAATTTTAATCGATTCACTCAGGTATCGCTCAGGTAAAGAAGCCATAATACAAAGAGGTGTGAACAACGCCTTTAATCAAAACACAAAGAGAGTTTATTAAAACAACACATTCCAATAAAACAACACATTTCTCAAATTTATTCACGACAATGGTCATTACAAAGCCAATCTGTACAATCATTATTTACATCAGCATATTTTGAATGTTTCCAAACGTTACAAAGTTTTTTCCCTAATTTAAAATCACAACCTACCATTTCATCTACCCAATCTGGAAACCCACAAGAACATTAAGAACAATAATATCAGACTTCAGATAAACATTAAAATAATCGACAGCTGATTGTGACCATTTATCAGTAACATCTTTGATAACATTCTCTACATTTTCTTTATCACTCTGTAAAATACTAACTAAACCTTGTACATACACTGAAATTTCGTTACCCTAACAATTGCGATTTTTTTAGAAACAAGTTTCGGTATTTTCTCTGCGACATAATCAAATAAACGTTCGTGACATTTTTGATATTTACGCTCGTAGATTAAAAAAGCTAAAGGTATACTTGGTCTATTCTCAAAAAGAATGTGTCTAAAAATAAATGGAGTTACATAAAAATCACCTAGATTAAATGTTGTGTCATAGCCTAAACAAATTGAAAATGTTGTGTCATCAATATCCAACAACTGAGAAAAACTGTCAAAAATCTCTGGTAAACCTGGAATTGCAACAAGATCAGGTTTTTTCTTTATTCACTTTGATATAAACAATTAAATCATCATCACGACTTACATGGATAAGCTACTTCTAATTTATTTTTAGCTTTGGTACTGTCTTCCTAACTTTAGCAAAGCAATTATAGATAATTATTTATAATGAATGACATTATGCCTTATAATTATTTTTAAATTTTTTTTTTACTAACCACCAACTATTTCGATATGTTAAATTTGCATATATTGTTTAATTTATGAAATTTTTTTTTTTAAAGTTGAATACGTTAAAGTTCATATTGTACCTTTGTTTTTATTACAGGCGTTGTTCACACCTCTTTGTATTATGGCTTCTTTACCTGAGCGATACCTGAGTGAATCGATTAAAATTTGTAAATTTTGTGTGTAAAATTTTCATTCCGGCAAAGGTTTTGAGCATTTAAAGTTATCTTATTATATAAAACTATATATTTTCTGAAAGGTATATATCTCAGGATGAAAAAAATCTTTACCGAATAAAAATATATTCAATGGTATTAACGATACAGGTGATTATGTGGGGATGACTGCACAATTACGGCATTCATTTTTAACGAAAAATTTTCATTCCGGCAAAGGTTTTGTCTATCAAATCAAAACATATGGATTTAAGTTTTACATATTTCAAAGATATGGTCGTAGTGATTAAAAAAATCGTGTCCGAATGAAAAAATGTTAAATACTTTTTGAGATATTAAGTGTTTTATGAAGATGACTACCTCATTCCGGCGCCTGAGTTTTACGATCATAGCTCATTCCGGCAAAGGTTTTGCATATTAAACATTTAATTATCAAATATGATTTTATATATTTCGATAGCCCTATATCCATAGATGAAAAAACCGAAAACCGAATGGCGATAGCACATACACAACACAAGTTATCGACCTTTTTATACATGTCACTACGTCTATTATATCGCCATTCCGGCGAATAGACCTGCCCGTTATTTTATTTTTTCCAGAATTTCGAGCCCGATAACAAATAAATATAAATAATTTTTTGCAGACCATACTATAAGACTTTAGAAAAACTTAAGTCAAAATATATATTTATCATCTCGCCTCAATAATTTGCCAAAATAATGTTGTTGTTTTTTGGGTTTTTTTTTTTAAGATTAAGGCTAAAGTGGAATTTTATAACGACGATATGTGTTCATTGGAGCGGCGAAGGTAACGGCGATCTGCGTTCAATGTGTCATTGAAAGTCGTGAAACTATATTTATGAGATAAACTATGTTTTGCAATTGCAAATGGTTGTATCCAGTGTTAATTATAGTTTTTCACTTCTGAAACATATAAAATCGCGTTAAGTATGGTTTACGGATGTGAAATATAGATATTCGTCGTTAACTATAGTTTTCTGTCCGTAAACTATAGTTTACAACCTTTAAACCTAGTTTATCGAATGTAAAACTATGTTTAGCTTATTTTTGTGAATTTGGCGTGCCATATATTTATGTCTCTGACTATAGCTAACGAATGTAAATTATAGTTTACAGATGTGAATCTATATTTATCATCAAAATATATCGTTAACGTTATTTGCAGACAGATAACCTTAGATTATCATTCATAAACTATAGTTTACAACCGTTAAATATGATAATGGTTTTGCAGATTATCAGAGACATAAATAACATTGTTATTTATGTCTCTGAGATTATCATTCGTAAATTATATTTTACAACCGTTAAATATAGTTTTACATATGAAAATAGTTAACGAATCGTTAACTATAGTTTGCGGTACGTAAACTATAGTTAACAGTCGATAAACCTAATTCATCAAATGTGAAACTATGATTAGCTCCTTTTTGTGAATTTGACGTGCCATATATATATATATATATATACACACCTGTTTCTGGCGTGTGTTGACAAAATAACAGGGCATTAATTAGATAGGTTTTGCATTAAAGAAATAAAGAATATATGTGTTCACTTGTTTTGATGATAAATAAAAAATTGTAAGTTATAATCAACTATCGCAGAATATTACAACGTATGAACATATCAACCATTGTGCAAAGTACTGAAACTATAGTAAAAATATCTTTACTTATCTTCAACAACTTAATACAACTATCACTAACGTATAATTTCTGCATTCCAATTTCAAAACTGGAGGGATTAACATGTATTAATCACCCTGTATATTTCAAGTTTCCAAAGCGTTCAAGTCTTTCGGCAAGAAAAATATATTTCAATCCTTCCTGGTTTAAGTTCTATCCATGGTTAGTTATGGTATATTCTGACGAGGTAAATACCACAAAATCATAATTTTCTGTTACTGTACTGTCATGTTGTAAATTTTGAATTTACCGGGTGGCAGTAAACAGGAGTATTTGTATTTACTGCCACCCGGTAAATTCAAAATTTACAACATTACAGTACTATCTTCTAATCAAAACGAATTCCGGAAATTTACGTTTTACAATGACACAAAAAAGGGTTAAAAGTAATCTAATCCTGCAAATTCACCGATTTGAACCTTTCTACATGCGAATTTGTGTCAGCACGGGATTCAAGGATATCCATTTTTGGACGTTTTTGATGTGCAACAGAGACTGATAACTTGAATCAAACTTGATGCTTATACATGCATATATATAAACTTCCCTAATATTAAATATGTATGTCGTCAAACGTAAACAAACATTAAGTACAATGATTTTGCTTTCTTTCTTATAGTGCCATCAAATAAATGACAATGATACAACATAAAATTCAGAAAAATTGGACACATCGTAGAATATCTTCAAGTCAAATTCGGTTATTCGGTTAACCCCCCCCCCCCCCCCCCCCCGATCAAATTCGCCGACCCAATATAAAATACCTTCCGACGCCCCTGGTCAGTGTTATGGTGTTTTGCATGCTGTAGCTTTCCATCATGATATACAATTTATAGAAAAAATATATAGGCCTATAGATTATAACTATTCATAGATTTATGATGGGCAGAGCAGTTCGTTCCCACCCCAATGCTGTCTGGGATCTAGTGTCAACATTCTGAAAGACAGGGATAGAATTCACCATTACCTATAATTTTAAATGAGACATATGTCATTAAAAAAAATATTTCAACTGATCATCGAGCTAATTAAAAACTTAATTGAAAATCAAAATAAGGGAGGTACGTGCCCTTTCATGTTATCGATTTAAATTGATCATATCAATGTCTTGGTGATTCTGATATTTCATGTCCTTGAATCATCCTCAATCGATTCATGCAGGGGTCAATGTAACACCTAGCTAGCATTTACTGTGGAATCATATCATTGTTCGTGGGAGCTAGACCAATGTTTGTGCTTTCGTGGGTAACCCTTGCCCACAAATTTACATCCCCACAAATGTATATACAACCTTTGGTTTAATATTTATAAAAATTATCAAGAAATTTCTACCAACAAAAATACGTTTTGGCTACCCCTGAACATTGACCCCCACAAATAAAAATGATTCCACGGTAATCATGATTAGATGCTAGGATTGACTTTGACCCCAACGTGATTGCAATGTTGTCAGGCAAATGGTATTGTACTAGTTGTTGTCAACTTTTATAAATAGCTTGCTATTTATATTTAGTATTCCAATTTGTCCAAGAACATATTTAAAAATATATTCAATATACAGAAGATTTTATTGAATTGACAGCACCAGTTTATTAATGACTCTGGTAAATTACTTAATAAACACATAAAAAAAACAGTACAAGTGAATACATTGCACTTGTACCAGGCATATCATGAGAATGAGTAAAACTGTTTTCATAATTTTGAAGACAGTCATTCATTGTATAAACCATATCCATTTAAATCATGAAAAAATAAAACCAACAAAAATAATTCAAATTACATTACTTTACCCAAACATACAGACTGCAGACCTCACAGCTCATCGAGACCTGTGTTGGTAGCAATAATTTACAACAGTATAAATAAAACAAACAGAAAGTCCAGGTGTGTGCCGTATACCGGTAAATTGCACATGTACAAAGTTCTCCTTTAAGATCATTCTCCTCTCTAATACCATACATTCACACTCTTCTTTCAATCTCCCACATTCACACTGGAACCACTCGGCACACCAAGCAAGGATCACGTGGCGCCTGCTGATTGAGCAGACCTAAAGTTCCTGATACACAGTAAGCAGGCCAGGCCTGTGTGGTCGGGCTCTGTGTTGATACTTCTGATGACACTGTCTTCAATCACCAGAGCATACCTATAAAAAATCAGAACAAATCTGAGCTGTCTTAACAAAACCAACATTCAAAGCCAAACATATTTTTGGAGTAACTTGCAGTAATTATCTAAGTAACACCCTATAGGATCTATTATCATGATTCATAGAAAATGATTTTAAATCCAACTTAATGTAGCTTTTTATGAGTATGTAGTAGTACATGCAGGTTTTTTAATTATTTAAACCACTGAACAGTTACACTGCCCTATGGGGCCCCTACCTTTTTGATCTAATATTCCCCATGAGCTTTGTGCAGTCCAGATCCATTTTCATTGCTTTGGTGAATTTTCCTTGAGGATCTGCCAGCATCTTTATCTGTAGAGAACAACAACTAAATAAAACTAATTAACTTTGGGTTGTTTTTTACTGAATCAATATCACACTTGTGTGCTATAGTACCAGCAACTTTTAAAGGTGAATGTATCGGCCTTATTTATTAGGTATAAGCAATGTACAATGTTTTTCATTGATTTCAGAATGTGGTGTAATGATCGAATTCCTTCTGTTCTGCTGGTATATTTCATCATAGAATTAAATATGCCAGCAGGACAATTGCACTTCATGAGACCATGTTCTAACAATATCAAACAGTCATTGTATAATACTAATGTTTGCATTTTAAGAGGGCTCGATGGTTGTGGCCATTTTTAGATTATTTTAATCTCCTCAAGAAGAAGAGCTCTGTATAAATATATAGGAGAATGATCAAATTTTAAGGCTAAAATATTTATTTTTTTTCTTTACTAAATGTTAGTTTATGGCAAAAAATATCATATATCAAAGTTTAAGACATACCGGTATCTGATGGTTAATTTGTTAACATATTTTCTTTCTCTTTCCTTTAAAATATTTTTTACATGCATGAAATTTTCAAATGATGTTATGTATTATTATAATCTAAATGCAGAAAATATTCTCAACAAATAATATGGTGTAAACAACAATAGTCAACATACCTTCCCTTTTGTCTTGAGTTTATCAGCCCAAGCAGACATAACAAATGGATCATTGACAGCCAGACAGCATATCATGTCATAGCCTTCTTCCTGTAAAAATCACTTACTGGTACAAACAGGTGCTTGCCATATATATATTGATTTTTAAATAATAGCATACATATCTTATTAATAAATCTGAAAACAAAATGCATTAATTTATCAAATATTTAGTATTACATGTGTAACAGGATGGAAGTAAATATGATGGAACAGACCTAGGTTTAACCTGGACCCCCTGAATTTAGTCAGGTGCTCATCCAACTGAGCTATCTGTCATCAGCAATCAGACAGTTCTGACTGTGTCACATATAATACATTATCAGTGTGACAGTTACTGTTGGACCAGTTCTATCGCTGTTGGCAGAGCACTTGACTAGAGATCTAGAGGGACTATAGGTTAAAATTTCATCATCATTTCTTCTACCCTGTCAAATCAGCATATAATAATTTTTAGCTTATTTAAGTTACTTCATAGATTTACATACCTTAAATTTCTCATAGTTATTTAGATATTCAGGAATGTGGGCCTGAAAAAAAATTAAAATGTAGATTACCTTGTAGAGGTACAATATATATAGGTAACAATATATAATAATAATAATAATAATAATAATGTCAAAATTAAATTGTGTAAAGAAAAAATTCCCTAGAAATCAAGGAAGTAGCTAAACAGTATTGAAGACTAAGAGACTACAGTTAGAATCATTTACACTCTTCACTTGAATATATCTTTAAATCAAATATCTAATTTAAACCTGTTTTTTTAAAATAAATTTCAAATAATTCAACAGTTGTAAAGTATATCGGTAACTCACAGGTGCTACATATTAACCAGACTCCACTATACCAATTGCAATCAGAGGGAAGTGATAGGAGTAAGAGAAGAGCTTAGTCACCTACCTGTGAACACCCAGGAGTGAAGGCGCCAACCACTGCAAACAGAACACCCTTCTTTCCTTTGAACAACTCCTGGGCGTTCAGTGGTTTAGTTGGTGTGTCCTCTGAGTACAATTCCACTGGTGGGATTTTTTCTCCGATCTGAAAATTAATTATATATGTACCATTACATTGATCTGACACAGGTTATTATGCAGGTTAACAATCTTATAGATTCTTTTACACTTAATACTGCTAAGTTTAAAACATGTGCATCGTAATTACACCCCCCCCCCCCCCAAAAAAAAAATTGTAAAGGGAGGATGAGTGTTGTTCATTGCCAACGTGCCTTTGACTTGATTATGTACAGTATGTGGCATAAACATGAGGCTTTTAGAAACTGTTTTTGTAAACTTAATGCATGATCTCACGACTTCGTACCATTGCATAACATATACAGTAATGTTATACCATCAGGTATTGCGCGTTCATGAATACACAATTTTTATATCATGCCCTTGTATGAGATTTTCACAACCTTTTCTACTTTAAACATTGAAAGTGTAATTTTGTGTACTTATTTTAGAGAATAAAATTAGAGATACCTACAGTACTATGAAATCTTTGTTCGTCTGTAATACCGTTTATGCCTTACATAACGCGTAAGATGTACCATATGGAGATCAAATGCCTTAAGTTTTTACCAAAATTTTATTGCATCATGTGGAAATCAAACTCACCCTAAATGTGCGACAACTGTTGACAGCTGGGTTACACAACGATCGAAGAAGGACACGATTTATTCCTAAGCCAACTGATCTCACGGAGGTTGCCATTTTTGTTTACTTTCAATATGCAAAACACGTCATGGTTACTTTCGGTTTCTCCTTGGTAAGAGGCCTGTGGGCCTTTGTGGTAACATGGAGATGGTGAAACCGTTTCAATAATGTTATCCCTAGTCATCTCTCGTTATTAATAATTTACGAAAAAGTAAATATCAACATACTATTTAAAAAAATGTTTTCTTTCACATTCTTCATGTCATTTAAGTAATAGCTAAGTCCTACGGACAGGTGGATTTACTTATTTTAATACCGCAATTCCTTTTATCTTTATAACGAAACCATACTAATAATAAGTAAAGCAATTCGTTATGTTTTCTTCTACATGACTACCATTTGTGCTTACTGAGGTATGAAATAATTAAAAAGTACCTCAATCTTTGAAAACCTAAAATAATTGAATGGCAAATTGAAGGATTTGTGTGAAAATAAATTCCTTCAAACAATTGTGCCAGTTGATAAGCTTAGTCTCAACTAAACAACAGGAAAGCTGTTAATGTGACAGCAAACCAAGTTTTTTTTTGTGTGAACAGTATCTGAAATCCATTTGTCTGAAATCAAAAAATCAAAGTATGATGCTTATCTCTATGGTTCATATCTGTACAATTGAACTGCAAATAACTTCCTATGTTGAAAACAGCAGTAGGAGTTATCTTGACAAATGATGCACCCTGTGTGCAATGCTATGGAAAAAAAATACTAAGTTCAATAGCTGGCATTTTTCTAAAACAAAATACAAATAATATACACATCTTGCAATGTACAATTGATCTGCAAAACAAAAAACTTCATATCTTTAAAAAACTGTAAAACTGAGAGGAGTAATACGGACAAAGGGGTACACTTTTGGCGGCCACCTGCCCGTTATTTTCACCATTTCAATAACTGCGTTTTACTACAAACCCGATTAAAAACAATTTGTTGAAAAAGATATAAATTTTGCTATTTTTCACCTCTATGAGACTCAATTTGGTGTATCAGTAAATTCATTATTAATTGAGTTTATTAAAACCATAAAAGTTTGCGAGGATTTATTAAGAATTTTGTTAGGGACTCCATAAAATTTTGCTATATCCGAGATTTTGCTTTATCTGTTTTTGTACTAAACAAGTTTAACTGTACCAGTATAGCACAAAAGAATAAAACGTCCACTACTGATTTGCATGACATGAGTTTGAGACCACTGGAGTTTTTACAATTTTTACCTTTCTGAATTTTTTTAAATGTATTGTAATCCTGTACTAGTTTTCACTACATGGATGTAAAACAACTTGTTATCAATTCATCATTCTTTTGTTAGCACCATATACCGGTACATGGATGACATAAAATTACAAAACCCTGAATTACATTTAAAATTTATTTTATTTCAAGATGATTCAATTTAATGATTCATTATACATTAAAATAATGATATAATCAAACAACATTTCACAGTTAAAACATGGCAGTATGTTTTAAAACCACTCCTCCATAAAACAGTTTTGATTTCCCTCACAAAAGGTGTGCTTTGAAATTTCAAAGCAAGTTTAATATATGTACATATATTCATGTATGTGCAGTTTTAAACACACACATTATGAAATAATACAATCTCTAGCTTTTTAAGCAAAAAATCCAATGCAGAAGGCGTGCATTTACTTTTAATTCAATATATGAAATAGAGGAACTTTTCCCTCCTAATTGAAAAATTCAAAATATAAAAATATGTGAGGAAGCACTTGATACTATGCTGTGGTGCCTAAAAACCAGTCAATAATATTTTTGGCCAAAATTTTCAGTGTTGGTACTATAGCATTTTGTGAAGCTTTTTCAAGGAGATTTACAAGATGGTTTACATTTATAGTACGGGTATGCAGTTTGACAAAATCTACATATTTATAATACATTGAGCATATGAAAATGTCACAAAGAATTCAAGTTTTGGAATCGCAATGTATTGCTGCATGTTTACCCATTTTTAAAATATAGAATCACTTGCAAAAGCAGTAGCCCATGCTCTACTTGTTATTTTCTATTTCCATCTACTTCTTCCATATCTTTAAGCCTGTACAATTTTTATTTTCTCTTTTTTATTTCTTTCCTTTCCCTTTGCTATTAGATGGTTTGGCAAGCAATGAGGGATCAATGTCCTTTGGGTCCAGTCCTTTGACAGAGAACAGCCTCTCTGCTCTTTGTTGTAGAGTCCCTCCACACTTCATCCCCCTTTCTATCAAGAGGGACTTCAACTTCTCAAGTCCCAACACCTCCATATCTGTTGCACTGCTGTAGTCATCAAAGTCAAATGGCTTGTCCTCCTGGAAAATGAGTAACAAAGGATACACATTATACAATGAAATACATGTATCTCAATCATTTGTTCTTCATCAATTACAATGTGTCCCCAAATTTGATATGTATACATCTATATCTTCAATTAAAATCATCAAAATAAAATCCATGTTATTTATCTTTTAAAATTTTCTGATAAAAAATAATGAATATATGTTTTTATTTATGGCATTTTTGCTTTTTCTAATGAGGTGTGACATTTTCAACCAACTACCTATGAGTATAGAAGAAACAGCAAATATACATGTACAAGTGTGTCTACCGGTACATTTCAAAAATACTGATAAATGTATCCTAATACATGTGATAACACTGTAACATTATTGATCACATGAAATTTGCAGGAAAGTAATGAAATAAAGTACAGTACTTTCAATATTTTGAATATAGAAAAATATGCCATATAATATACATGTATACCTGTTAGAGCAATACAGATATTGGTACATGTTTTAAGCAAGAGGCAGCACAACATTACTATTACTGAATACCTTGGTACAACTCCTACAGAGGATTTGTCAATGCATCAGTAACACTGACTCACCTGTGTCTCTGTTGACCCAACAGTACTGCTGCTGGTGGATGATCTCTGATCTCCATTGTCTGTCTGACCACCTGCATTCTCTTGCTGAGATTCCTTGCAAGAATCTGAGGATGTTTGCTGAGTTTCCTCCATGTTCACCTCACTATCTGGGGTTACTTGTGATTTTGAGGCTGTGTTTTGAGTAGAATCAATGCTAGCTGCTTCAGTCTCTTCTTGGCAGCTACTAGAACTTACACTTTGGTCTTCTGAAGACTTTTCACTTGTTGATGAGTCGCTTTCTTCTTCACTGTCTAGGTCACTTAAATTCTCAATGTCAATTCCAAGCCTGAAAAATTTAAAGGTCAGAATACATCAAGTTTTTGTTTATGGTCAACTAACAGAGCTTCAATTTTTAATCATGTACTGGTTTATGTATTTATAAATGATAATCTGATTAAGATACAGATCTCTCTGAGAGAGATCTGACAACCACTTATTGATGGTCATGTTAGAACCCATTTTAACAGGAGCTTGAACTTCAGGTAGTTGTGTCAAATAGCAATGTGACGTAGGCCTTCTGTTTCATTGCTGGCCACTCGGCCATGGAGCTTTGAAATCAGCAAGATTTGTCTTGATTTTGAGCTAAGACTACGCACTCTGTGTATATTTCACTTGAAACTAGCGTCATTTTTAACTTGTTTTGACGCACGAAAAAGATAGTAACATTCTACCAAAAGTCCAAAGTCTTGTTAAAATGGTTCTACGTCAGAATGAAATTTTATTTAACCAATCATATAGCAAGTTGCACTTTTCTGTATGTGATATTGTGACACCATATTTATTTGAACAATGTTACCAAATGGAGAGATAAAATAGTGATGTTTCTGGTACATGTATTCATACCTACCATTCATTGTGTTTGGTGGCCTTTTTACAGGGCCCACCCTTGCTTTCTGACTTGCGTTTCAGTCCACTCCCTGATGGTCCTGCCTGTTCCTCCGATGTCATAGTGCAAGATGCTTTTTGTTTACTTTGTGCTCGTTGTAATCCTAAAATTAAAAAAATTACAAAAGCCATTTAAATTTTATCTAATCTTTCAATTTATGTATTTTCTGGTAATAGCACATTTACTTGTATTAGAGATGGTTATAAAGTTATATTTAATATTGTCTATTTTAGACAACAATATGTTTGAAAGTTTGTCAAAGTTGTTTTCTAATTACTGAAACCAAATTAAAGGAAAAAATTACTGGTCAAAGGGCTTACTTTCACTGCATCAGTAGAGTTCTTATAAACTTTTTAAAACACAAGCAATTTCTTGCAAATGGAAAAGAATTCTCTTCACAAAAATGAAAAATGTACTAATATTATTTTAAACAAAAAAGTGTATTTTTACTGACACCCCATGATCCTGTCTGTGTAGGATTTGTGATATGAATTATTAAAATAGGTTAAATTAGGTATTGCAGCTATATAATCAAATATAAAGCTAGAATAGTGTAGCCCTCTCCCAGTTTTAAATCTGACCCCCCCCCCCCCCCCCCCCCCCCCCAAATAAAAAAAAGGAAAGGGCTACATTATTGCAGCTTTAAAATAGTAATTTTTTTTTAAATAATTATGTTCCCATATACTCAATTCTAAATGTAATAAGGCTATTTTATTTCTTTCTGCAATGTTTGCTATCCTCATACCTGCAAGAACCACCTAAAAAAGAGCATTTTATTGTTTAAATAATTATTCACTGAGGAGGCATTTTAAATTAACAACTTACCAATCTGGAGAGCATCTTCCTGATTTTCTGCCACAACTGCTCTTTGCTTATCATACAGAGGATCATCAAATTTGTGGTTTGGTACAGCTCGTCTTCTCTCCATTCTTTCTTTTCTCTTTTCTTCTCGCTCTTTTTCTTTCTCTGCCTTTTTTGCAACCCACTCTTTAAGCCTTCACAAATTCAAAACATGAAATCAAAGTTACCCTAAACATTTCTGGATGAGATCAAATTTCATATATTTGCACAGAAAAATATATGAAGACCAGCTGTTGTTTATGAATAAAAATCAAATACTCACTGCTTTTCATTGTTAACATCTCTCATCCGCCGTCCACTGAGATCTCGACAAGCTTCTCTGTTGTTTGTTTTGTCAATCTGTGCTCCAATGGCCCTTAGCATTGAACCAAACCCTGTAAAAATTAACCAAGCAATTATCTTATAATAATCCTCTTTGCTCTAGAAAACTGGAGTATCTGAATCTCAAGTCAGGAACATACTGATAACAAACAGCATTTGGAACTGACAATGGAAGTGATCTGACTGTTACATTCTGGTAATGACCCTTATCTCACGATATAAATGATTTTTAAAAAATCAACTTCCCATCACCTAACAATTAAGCCAATGGAAGGATTTAAACTTGTCTGTTGACTTAGTTCTAGGGGTTGTTGTGGTGTTTATCATTATATGGATGAATATGAAATACTGTATAAAACCAAATTTTATTTGCAATGACTTTAGATTGCGAATTGACCATTATATATACTGTTTTGCTTGACAAATTTTTGGCAAAGAATATGTACATGCTGTATAGATTATCTGAAAAATATTATACCAGAGACATTTAAATACTGGTTTGCTGTAAGAAATACTGGTGAGAATGGGGCTCTCACCATGCAACCTCACGAAAAATGTTCGCATGCAAATAAAAGTTGGTTCAGCGTACATGTTTATCGATTAAGACAAATTATTTAGAATCTTACCTCCCTTGCCACCAAGTATTCTAGGAACAATCCGATAAAGATTTCCCTCTTTAATCTCTTCATGTGTATGGACAATTTTCCCATTACATGTGATGTAAAAATCATTCTACAATAGAAATTTAAAGTGATTACAAGTTATATGTAAAGGATTCCAAACATTTGAATCTATTTACAAATTGAATATTATATATTCCTATTATTTAATCTCGAAAGATTGTTTGTATGAAGGTATTAATATTCTTATTTTGTGGATAACCTTTTTCTCTCAATGTTTCCTGGCCAAAAATATATATTAGTGACTGTACAATGTAAATTCATTAATTTCAAAGGGTCCCTCTATATTTTTCTTTTTGATAATTTGAAAAGACTAATCTTATAAATCAGTGTTACACTGAAAAAACCCCATACTTTGTATAATTCACGTAGATTCTTGATAAACTTTATATCTTCCATGATGACTCTTTTATCACCAAACGTCGGAGAACTTTCTGGCGGATTGTCAACGTTTAACCGACGCTTTTTAATTTTTACCTCCGCACACGAAAGAGCCACTAACCGACCTCTCACTCCCTTTGAGGTGTAAAATCGAAACTACAAGTTTTACCCTATGGCAGAGGCAGGCCTTGAAGAACTGGAAATAGTTTTGGAAAGGGGAAATCATGGTTTGTGTCTATTTTTTTTCGCTGACCGCATCTTATCTGTAAATACCATTACTTTGGTTTGTGATCACTTTTTTTTCGAATTTCCTCGACCGTTAAATTCAACTTCCAAGATACATCATGCAGAAATTTAAATCTTACGCAATACTTCCTCACTTAGATGGTATATATGATTGCATACAATTCTTAGAGCCTCTATGATTTGATTTTCCTGATCCATGTATTGCTTTGATTCAATAATTTAGAGTCAAATGGGATGTGAATAAACTCATTCTTTTCTGTTTGAATTGGGACCAGGTAATATCATTCTAGGGGTAATGATATAAGATAAAGTGTAGTATGCGGGCAAAAGAATTTCCAATACACCTGTTCAAGCATTTACCATACTTTAATTTGTTTATTTTGACACTTTGACATCATCAAATGTTAATTTTAAAGATCAGTCTGTGTAAAAATGCTTTATCAGGTTGGGACCAATCGCCAAAATGGGATATAATAGCCCGGTTTGGGATATAATATCCCAGATGGGATATAAATTTGAAGTGCAAAAAATAGAAATGTTTTATTTTGTTCGAAATATGGTAAATCGGCAATAGAATAGATGTCAAAATGTAACAACTTTTGGTAAACAATTTTTTCTATAACAGTACTATTATGGAGATTGATCCCTCAGCATATTCAGAATTTCTTGGGGATCAATCTTACAAAATATAGGCTTATAGGAAAACTTGCAAACCAAAAGTTGTTGCATTTGATATACATCAATTCTTTTCATTTTTTGCACTTTAAATTTATATCCCATTTGGGCTATTAAATCCCAAACGGGCTATTATATCCCATTTGGGCGATTGGTCCCAACCTGTTTATAACAATGCACTGTTTTTTTATCATTAACAAAATTGTTTAACAGTGTTGTTAATGAAAGAAAATTGTTTGAATATGTTCACAGTGTTTAGGTGTGCGATAAACATCTAGGTGTTGACATGAAATCAATATAATATCAATGTCTATACTGACTGTGGAATATATGAGCAATGTCTGTTCTATGAAACATATGGGCAATGTTGACCCAATGTTTTACCAAGTGTCAATAACCTGTGCCAGTGGTTGACAAATTAGATGCTCACAAAATTATATTTAATATACATCTACCGAGTATGATTCCCTGTATTTTTTACAGAAACTTATAGTTTAACTTAATTCATAGCTCTATAGAAACATCCAGACTGAAATCTACATGACTCGTTTATCAATTAGTCAAAACCTACAGCGACTGAAACTGACAGGACTGAAATCAACACGCCCCATTTATTGAAACCTACAGAGACCTAAGAAAAATCACAGACTGCACGAAATAATCATGATGATGTCAGACTATAATTCCCATAAAAGACCATTTGGCTGTTTCTATTACCGGTAACAAATGTACTGATGTACATTAACAATAATATAGTGAATTTTACTTACTTTTTACAATCAATTTATTAATTTGTTAAAAGAAAGATGTAAATATAAACAATAAAATGCTTTCTTTGATGATCCATGTGGGTTATGAAGGTAGCGATCATTGTAGAAAAAATTGACATTTATGTATTTTTTCTGCAATGTCACCCCTTCATATCACCAAAGAAAGCATTTTATTGTTTAAATAAAACATGACTATTTTAAATCTAGCTGCAGAGCTGTATCTCCACAGGAAATTTGGGTTGACGGACCTTGGAGCTACAGTTCTGTTCTCACAAAACGTTGCTCACAGTTTCAAACTTATTAAACTAATTATAAGTCTCCCAAACAGTTCTTCTTCATCTGTCCTCTTCTTTCTTAACCCTGAACTTGTCCATCCCATTTCTCAAAGATGGCCAAACGGAATTATTCAAAACTCTAGGATATGATAGGCTTAGGTTTGATTTGTTCATTTTGGGTTTGCCAACCACATTTTTGGGGGGTCAAAGGGGTGTGGGTCTAGAATCCGATGGAAAAATCGTAGACGCTATTGTAAATATTGGTTATAACTTGAAAATGATCAGAGATTATAACATAGGGTCTTCAGAATCATATATTGACTGTTACAGACAAGATATAAGGTATAATAGATGTGCCCCCTCCCCACCCCCCAGGAATTGGAAATTACCAAATACATGTATCTCAAAACGGTTGGGATCCTGACCCCTAAACCATGTATATTCTTGACTTGTTCTTTGTGTTATGAGGCATCAAATGGTATGTTGGTCATGAGCCCTGGGGGTGGTCCTGACCACCCTCAGACAGGAAGTGCCAAAATATCTTGAAAACGGTTGAGATCTCCACCCCTAAATCATATATATATTCTTGTTCCTTGGATCATGTAGGTTCACCTAGCTGATATATATAGTAAATGACCCCTGGAAAAAATCATGAATTTCCAGAAATAGAAATATATAATCAAGTATAAAATCTTTTTTAATGTAAAGTTTGACCCCTGCGGGTTATCCCTTCTCCCAATGATGGCCTCGCTTCGTTTGGGTGACTTTAAAATTGCCCTGATTATTAAGAATATCAGAGACATAAATAACATTTATTTATGTCGCTGAGAATATATTCTGTAAATATTTTCATACCAAAAAATTCCTGAGATATTTTACTACTGATTAGCCACTTTACTTGCCTCAAACATTATCCTAAACATCCTAACCGACCTTGGAAAATGAAGTACATATGTATGTTAAATTTGGTCGGGATCAAGAGTTGCCATTTTTATTTGTAAACAAACCACACCATTTCACTTTACAGGGCTGATGAGGGTGTTTAAAACATATTTAGAGGCAAGGAAAGTAATGACATCATAAGTAAAATGTGCAAGGAATTTTTTGGTGTTCAAATTTTAAGAATAATAGTAGCAGGATGATCAGTACCTGTATTCCTAGGCTTCTTGAAAATTTGTATTGTTGGTCATTGCCTTTCATTTTGCTACTCCATAAAATATTTATTATAAAAGAAAAACTTGTTTTACAGGCCTAGGTTTCAACATAAGAGGAGGTGTAGACATTCCATATGTGCAAGGGGACTCTGGAATTTTCGTAACTAAAATAAGAGAGGATGGTGCCGCATATTTAGATGGTCGTTTAAGAGAAGGAGATAAAATTTTAGAGGTAAACATTTGTTTACCGGTATATACAACATTTCTTGTAAGGATTGCTTGAACATTTCATAATTTGATGACATGTGGCGCAATGCGACTTCATAATTAATGATGAAAATTGAGATATACCCATTAGAAACTCACCAAAAATTACTATTGATTTTTACCCACGATTCCAGAAATAAAATTCAGAGAAAATTCAGCGTCCATTAGATCATTTTATCATGTTTATTAATAATTCATTTAACTCTTGTTGAGTACTGCACCTACATTTATTAAGCAGTTGTACTAATCCCAGGTACATATGAATATTTTAATTCAATAACCGGGTAAAAAGAAACTTTTGTTATGATGCCAATACTTAATTGCTTCAATCCAATTAATATTAGGAACAGCTCAGCATTCAAATGGTGTTTGTATAAAGCTTACTATAGACATGTTATTTGACATGTAAACTTAAATGCACAAGTCATTTCTCAGATTTCTAATAACTGCAGGTGAATACATGTACTACTTTTGTTTCAGATAAATGGTTATAGTTTAGACAGAGTCACCCATAATGAGGCAGTACAACATTTTGTGAATGCAGGGGAAACTGTCACACTTAGAGTTTTACAAGGGGCGGAGGAAGCAATACTAGTAAGTAAAGAATTGAATGAAAATGTCAAGATATGCCACATATTAAAAGGGATGAGTCACATACAGTTACCAAAATTGATATTTGTTATTAAGTTGGTAAGAGGACTTTTGGGAAGGGATGTCACTAAGGCTGTCTATTTGAAAATGTTTTCTTTTAGACCCTTTTGTTTACCCCAAGAAAATTATAAAATTATGTAGCAGCATACATAATTTTTGTGTTTATTTCCAAGTGATGCTTCATTATTTTTCACAGAAGAAATGTTGACAATTTTTAAGCACCAATGAACAGAATTAAATCACGTTTGCTTACTTAAATTGAGAAAATACATACAATTTAAGCATTCAGTTTATGTCTGTTTAGAGTTCATTGTACTTGAATTTTTTTTTCATAGATTATACACTAGATTCTTACAACAAAGGGCAAATCACTCTTACTTCACAAAAGCACCATGGCATTGAAAGTCTTCAATGTGCAGTGCATTTAGGGTGCTTAAATAAAGGTATTGATAATGTATTGAATATAGAAGGAAAAATTCAATCATTACACATATAAAACCCTTGTTAATAGAATTACATTAATTGTAATTAAAATATGAGATTGTGTTTCATGTAATTTCAACCATTATTAACATGTCATTATAAAACTTATTTCTCCACCTGCTACATTAAATTAAAGTCAAGATCTATTAAATGATTTCGGTGATAAATACATAATGCCATAATTTAAAAAAAACATGATATTTATTCTCTATTTTCATCATATCTCATTAAAAATGACAGTACATGTATTCATTTTATTTTCCTAAAAATTAAGCTCAGATACACTTTATAAAATAATAAAAGTTCTTTAACCAAGAAATGTTATAAAGCTTCTTTTGAAAAGTTCTTATATCATTTCAGAAATTATAATCCTGTAGGCTCCTTCCATCAACTAGATTTTGACCAAGAAATAATTGACTTATATCCATGTGTCATTCATAACATTTTCTTTATACGGTATATGAAGCAAAGCAACTATCCACTGACCGGTATAATGTTTTACCTGCCATAAATCATATTTCTTTCATGATTTCATCAACTGTATCAGACATACAAAACTTATATTTTGTAAAGAAATCTTGATGGCTTTAAAATTATTTTTGTTTTCTAGTTCATCACACCAACATATGAAATCCATGCATTTTTTAATTCCTATGAGTTCCTTGTATTTAAACTAATTCATTCTGTAATGTTTTCAAGTTCAGTTGTAGACATACATTACACTGTATAAGAATTCATACTGTTATTTTTTTTTCATTTAAGCAGCAAAGAAGGGAGAATGAAGAAAGTGAGAATGGCCCTTCCTCCGAAAATGCTGGTTCCTCTTCAAATATCAATCCCTCAGACAACTCCTCTGGACTCGGTATAGCAACCATTGTCGGTGGTTCTCTAGCCCTTATTGCTGCCCTGGCAGCAGGGGCCTACGTTATACATAGAAAATGAGAAAGTGAACAACTACTATAAACAGCTGTGTGCATTATAAACTATGTGTTGGATCATTCATCATTAGGTTTTAAACTTTGAGTATCAATATCTGTAAATTAGAGTATATGGGAACTTCTAATGTGATAAGAGTCTGTCAGATTTATTTTGCAATATTTGTATGAGTTTTTTTCTTCTCCATTGTGAAATGCAAGTTTTGTTTTTAAATAAACTGTTTTGCTCGTATTTTGGTTCTTTTTCCTTTAAGTGAACTGTAGAAAAAAAATTTAATGATATAGTTTCAATCTCAAGTCAAATTTCATAATAAAATTGGTCAGACAGGATTTTTAGAGTTATTTTTCTTTTCAGGGGACAACTCAATTTCATTATGGTAACATTAAAATTAGGGTAGACTTTTTTAGCATGACAGTATATTATAATTTACCCTTGAGATCATTAGATAACATCCACCAAATTTGGAAATTACAAATGTCAACCAATCATGCACAGATCCAAGGTGGGGGGTTCTAGAATTTATATACTTAAAAAAGTCATTGGACACCCCAGAAACACCTGCTGGTTCGTAATTTATACAAGATGCTACAGCTCATGTCTTTTTGCCCCCTTTTCCTTTTTACTTTATGCATCACATTGAAATGTTTACCCAAAAAAGGAAGCCATCTGGTTATTTCCTGACTACTGTTTTAAATGTGTTACTTTTTTATCCAATTTCTGTGGTTAATAAGAACACGGGCGTACAAGGCATTGTATATCCCCCACTCGGAGCAACGAAGATGATAGAATTTCAATTTAAGTTAGAATATTAATTTTTGTTTGTATGCATTGTTTTTAGTGAAAATTTCACGATGGAAGTCAATATTGTGCTTTCATTCTATAACCACGACAGGTATAGGTTTCCAAATTAAGCTGCACAGCGTTTTATGCCAAAATCTTGGTTCATTCACTGTTCTAAATTGCAAAATTTAGGTATGAATGGGTCTTGACTCCATCCTAAAAGTACTTTTATTTAAAGAATAAGTTTTTATTTATTTTTATTATTGATTTATTAAAATGGAGTCTAGACCCATAATGGGTCAAATGCGTGGTTTTCACCAAAAACGTTTCTCTTTATTAATTATTGTCAAACAGTAAGATTTATTCACCGGTACTCTGTGTCAACGTAGCTCACTGTGATAGGCGGAGGCTTGTAGTCCATCCTTCTCGAATGAGAGGGTGTTCGAATCGTATAGACGGCGTTTTATTTTTAATTCATTTGCTTTTAAGTAAAACATTTTTTGCTTTTTTATCGGATTATTATGAAAAAAAATATCTATACAATTTATATAATGACAACAATTATGTAATGTTCATGTTCTGTACATACAATGTCGGATAAAAATAGCGCTAGCACAGATATGAGATCATGCTGTAATGTTTAGAAAGTAAACAAATAAAACAAAGGGGATTAGTGCCAATGTTTTGATGTATATTATTTATTTTTTCAGAGAATGCAGGTCTATATTATACATGTACATGTACCTATGCACACTTTCAAATGTAAAGATTTTTTTATATGGTCATATGCCATTTCAAAATCCTGGGTACGGGGGGATTTGTCAGGCCTTGTACGTTCTTGCCTTTCCCTGAATATAATCTTTGCATTGTTTTATCTAATTTTCTTTCAGTGTTTTTCGACAAATGTAATGATATCATATATTTTATCGATAATTCACCCTCCAATGGTGCTCATTTCAGTATTAAGCCAAATATCACACAAACACCAATGATTAAATGTGGTCCATACATGCTACAGAAAAGCAAAAACTAACAATGTTTAACTATTTCATGAATCTTGTAATTCTAAAGCTCTTAGCAAACATTTTCACACTAACATATCAGCAAAAAATGCTACGTAAAATATTGCATGAAAGATTTGTATATTTAAAAAAATACAGTACAAGCCATGCAGTGCAAGTATTTTGTATGAACAATGAGTATTCTGTTTTTTCATTCCTGCAATAAAATATATATATTGGTTCTAGAAAGCAGTTTGATGATTGGGTTTTTTTGTTTTTGTTTTTTTTGGCTTGCACACATCTTCAGTGAGTAAACACACAAAACAACACTTTTCAAACTCATTGTAAACTGGTATTTATTATCATCCTACTGTATATATATGCATGAAAACAATAATGGCTACAATCAAACAACAACTGACTCCAAATGAAGTACGGTAGAGCATATTTTGCTAATTATATATATACCAACCAAAATTTGTACACTCCCAATCCTTTTAAATAAACCCCAATAATTCATAATACCCACAAGAAATTCATTCCTTCTTCTCTTCAAAAATTCATTATATCCAAATTAAACTTTTCATACAAGAATTGAGTTTTTATGACAAACCATTTTACCCCAGAAAATACTGTCTTTGAGGACCAAAAAAAAAAGAGGAAAAATAAAAAAATAAAATTAAACAAATATGCATGTACATGTTCATGTATGGTGTTGTCAATACATAAATTGAATGCATACTACCCAGTATACACATTCCATATGTAAATGTAATTCATTGGAAGAAACTACAATTTGGATGAATAATTTGATATAGTAGATGTTTTTGTATCCAAGAATTAGTCGGAAAACAATGAAACATAGTTATTGTTTCAAGTCATCAAGTTATTGTATTTCCCCTCACCTTTTTGAGCACGTGTCTTTCAATTTTGTGGTCACAATTGATAATAAAGGTTATACCAGGGTGTTTTTAACTTAACAAAGGAACAAATTTGTTACATATCCACTCAGTTGTGTGAATGATAGATCCTTTGCAAACAAAATTAAATTAACATATAGTTATATGAAGACAAGACTGCCATGCTGAAAATTGAACTTTATGGGCTAAAAATTCAATATTAGCAAACAATGTTGTCTTCAATATTGTTTTCAAACATATTTCAATCATATTGCACTAAGAGTTTATCATCCAGTCAAGAATTTTAACCTACAATGTAAAGTAAAAACAACACATGTACCATTGTACATACATGTACCTGGTAAAAAGAAAATTTTAAATAAAATGTCCTGTATATCAAGATTGTCAGATCACATCATTGAAATCAAATTATCACAAAAAAATATATACAAGGCCAAAATTAAAAATTGATTTGTTTGATGTACTCCGATCGACCCATCAAAATTGCCCCTACCCAATATTTTTTTTCCGCAATTTGAATTTATTTTTTTTAAATTGATTGTCCATTTCATATCAAAAACTCATAAATATTGAATTTGTTTAGCTTTCTCAGTAGATAAAAAATATTTTGATAAACAGATTATCAATGTGCAAGATTATTTAAAAAAAAGAAAGAAAGAAAAAAAAGGGCTACCTACCTTAACCCACCATGAAATATTTGAGTTGGAATACTTCAAACATATAAATTATTAATGCTGGCCTAACAAGAAACCCTGCAGAGCTTTGTACACAGTTTGGCAGATCTGCTCACACCTGTCTGTCATTTAACTAATTGAGGTCAACTTCAACTAGTGAAGTTTGTCTCCCCTCTGCTTGTAAAAGCAATAGATTCCATAAGAAGTACATTGTACTTTTCCCTCTAAACTATAAATGCCCAAATGTACTACTGACAGTTCATCCATTTAGAAGCATTCATGATACTGTTGAACTTTAGCAACAGCCTGCACTCTCTCATACATCACATTACAGAGTCACTCTGTTTAACTTTGCTTAGTGCCCTCCGGAGCTCCAGAGTTACACAGCTTTGCCCAGCCTACTGAAGACACCATTGCTAGAGCTGACCTCTGATTTCTGCCCTTTGCCTTTCTTCGTAATGCCTTCAAAATAAACCAAGAAAGAATCTTAAGTTGTAGCAATCAATTTTAAACCATCAAATAGCACCTGCAACTTCAAGTATAGAAGTCAATGCACTAGTGACATTAGCTACTCTAGACATTTTAGCAAACGCTAGGTAAATCAATTTTGGACAATGTAACAAACTTCTGAAGCATGTTTCTTTTCTAAAAAATTTGCAATGCATACATATACATGTACATGCCATAAACTCAAGGTACTAAATGCAATAGGTAGTAACATAAAAATACTTAAGAACAAAACATATGTACAACTAGTTATCAATGTACAGTAATTGTTGTAATAGCTATGTACATTCTATGACCTGTATTCTGAACAATGCAGACATTATTTACCTGTCCTGATGGCGGGGCTTTCTCCGTCGTCAGTGGTGCTGGACACAACCGGAAGGCTGACCTTCTTTCCAAGCCTCTGTCTGATACTGGTACCACTATCTGCCATGTCCATCGCCGCTGACGACGACATTGGACTTGGATTGACCACAACTTTTTAAAAAATTTAAAAAAAGAAAACTACATGTATATAATTATTTGCATGAAAAAAAATTCAGTTTATGTACTACAGCAAATAGAGGTTTGTAAATCTACATGTAATATAAATGTAATTATTGCATCCAAAATGAAGAATAAATAGAAATAACAAGAGGCCCATGGGCCACATCGCTCACCTGAGCAACACTAGACATAATAAAATCAGCTAAATACATGTATAAACCTACATCAAACTTTGAACCTTTTATGTGGCCCAAGAATTATCCAGGTCCACAGTCTAAACAACTGAGAATCAACATTTGTCAATATGATTGCATATTAGTAATACTATACTAAATATTTTTGAGAATGATCAAATTTATTTCTTACCTAAAATTTCGACCCCCCCCCCCCCATTTGATTTTTAAAGATTTTTCTCTATATATATTACACTACCTGAGGATGCTTCCACTCAAGTAACAGCTTTTCTGCTTAGTTGATTTTCAAAAAGAAGATATTTCTCTTTACATTCCTATGTAACCCCCCCCCCCCCCATGGTGGCCCCACCCTACCCTGGGGGATTATGGCTTGAACAAACTAGAATCTACACTACCTGAGGATGCTTCCACACATGTTACTGCTTTTCTGGCCAATCGGTTCTAGAGAAGAAGATTTTTAAAAGAAGATATTTTCCTATGTAAAAATTAGACCTCCAATTGTGACCCCAACGTACCCCGGGGATCATGATTTGAATAAACTTTAATCTACACTACCTGAAGATGATTCTACACAAGTTACAGCTTTTCTAGCCAATTGGTTTTAGAGAAGAAGACTTTTAAAGATTTTTCTCTATATATTCCTATGTAAAAATTTAGACTCCCCATTGTGGCCCCACCGTACCCCTGGAAATCATGATTTGAACAAACTTGAATCAACACTACCTAAGGATGCTTCCACACAAGTTACAGCTTTTCTGGCCAATTGGTTTTTGAGAAGAAGATTTTTCTCTATATATTCCTATGTAAAAATTAGACCCCCCCCCCCCCTTGTGGCCCCACCCTTCCCCCGGGGCTCATGGTTTGAACAAACTTGAATCTTCACTACCTGAGGATGCTTCCACACAAGTTACAAGAAGATTTTTAAAGATATTTCTCTATATTTTCCTATGTAAAAATTTGACCTCCAATTGTGGCCACATCCTACCCCCGGGGATCATGATTTGAACAAACTTGAATCTACAATACTTGAGGATGCTTCCATGCAAATTACAGCTCTGCTGGCCAATTGGTTTTTGAGAAGAAGATTTTTAAAAAACCAACATTTAATAATTCTTAATTATCTCCCTTTGAAAGAGGGCGTGGCACTTCATTTTAATAAACTTGAATCCCTTCACTTAAGGATGCTTTGTGCTAAGTTTGGTTGAAATTGGCCCAGTGGTTCTGGAGAAGAAGTCGAAAATGTAAAAAGTTTACAGACAGATGGACGGACAGACGGACGGACGGACAGACAGACGGACGCCGGACAAAAAGTGATCAGAAAAGCTCACTTGAGCTTTAAGCTCAGGTGAGCTAAAAATGAGATTTCAAGTATATGTGGTGTACTTTTTATGCCTTTGCAAAATGCTTTGAGCTTGGTATCTCTGTTGTTATGGGTATACAATAATCTAGGAATGCAATTTTTATATATTCTATACAAATTTGCAAACATATCAAGGACAATCTCTCTTCTAATTATGTCTCTAAAATATGCATGTACATGCACTTGGTGATTCTCTTTTTCTTAAAACTCATCTTTGACCCAAATTGTGGCATTAAGTTAATTCTCTTTTTCTTCAAACTCATCTTTGACCCAAACTGTGGCATTAAGGTAATTCTCTTTTTCTTCAAACTCAAAAATGTGGCATTAAACTAATCATTGTATTTGACCTACCTGGCTTTTTTGTCATGAGTAGTTTTTTAGTTGTAACTGTCTTCTCCATGATTTTGCCAGTGGCACTTGTCACAGTTTTGTTGGATATGGTGATTTTTCCTAGAGAGGCGTACTTTTTGTTGTTGGTGATGGTGACTTTAGTCTTTTTGACCGGTGTTGGAGATGATTTGAGGACACCGGCATACTCAAGTGGAGGCTCATCAGAATCTGGACCTGTCTCGACTGATGTTGATGTGGCTGGGCGTTTGACTGCTGTTTTACCACCAAGTCGGTTGAAAACAGAGGGCTAAGGATAGAAAACAATCACATTTATGGATAATAAAAAAATGTTGGCTAATACATGTACATTATTAGTTTATTACCTTTATGAGCTTTAGTGGAAAACTATAATGTACAGAACAATGTACATCTTCCCTAGCCTGGGGATTTTAGAAGATGAACAACGTAATGAATCTTTATGAATCAAAGTGAAATGGTATGTTTATTATAGCAATGTGAAACTGTGACAACTTACTGAGATAGGTGAGGTTTTAGCACTAGTTGGATTTGGAGATTCTTCACCCAGTCTTGCAAACACATTAGATTTTTTCCTTCCTGCAAAATCAAAAATTTGGTTCAAGATTTGGTACAAGTGATTTGGAGGTGATGTAAAGAAAGCATAAATTCAAAACTGGTCCTCTCAATGAAAAATGTTTTCACATTTACTTCGATGAACCTTTGATTCTGTAGATTGACTCAATAACAAAAGATGAAGCCATGCTAAGTATTTCAAGAACAAAACCAAAAATCCAGAAATGATTAAATTTGTTGTATATGTATATGCTATCATGAACCAAATCCCAGTCATGAACATCAGACTTCAGAAATGCGACCAGAATGTTTGACCTCAGAAACCAATGGGAGTACATGTACTAGTTTTCATATTCCTGTGATGCTAGAGAATTGAAGTTTTTGGACTAAAATGAAGAAACTTTCCATATCATCAAAAGTCATCAAACCAAACCTTACAATATTCCAGTTTTTTTGGTACTGCGTAAAATTATTTGAAAATAAAATCTAAATATTTTCACAGTATATATACCTGCTGGTAGACCCTGTTTTAAAATTTTCTGAGTTTTGGCGGTAGTACCTGAGGGCATTGTTATTTTGTACCTGCCCTCATGTTCAGGTAAAACCCTTCGAGATTTGGGGACAGGAACCTCTTCTTGTAACCGTGTACTAACAGGTATTTTAACAACATTACTCATATCTTTGGGAGATTCTAAAAAAAGAATAAAATAAAAATTTGTTATTTAAGTGTATAACATTTTAAGATTAGTGGAACAAAACAGACTCAGCTGTAAGCATAAATTCATTATAGGGGTGTTCAATTTATTGACTGTAACCATGTTTTTGTACTTAACATCTAGATTTGTTAATGTTTTAAGGTGATGAAAAAATTTACATTTCGCAATTATACATAAAAGAGACTTCAAATGATTGATGCATGTACAAACCTACAAATTGTGTAATTGTAAGCAATATGTATATATATAAGAAATTGTTTATAGTTAAAATAGCCATAATTCAGGGCAACCTACCTGATCGAGGTGATTCACCTAGTCTGGCGGACAGCTCCCTGGACAGCTTTGGAACTATAGGCAGGTTCATGGGGGCAGCATCCGGATCTTTACCGATGTAGTGGTTAACTGTCCGGCTTGCAGCTGAAATTACAAAGAAATATCTGTACAGTTATCATATGAGTTTTAAGCTCTAAGTTGGTCAAAGCAAATTTGATCAACAGAAATATTCTCTTTAACCTTTAGATCTGGTCATATGCATGTGTGTAAGTAACATACTTCACCTCAAAAGGAGTGATACAGGTACTTAAATACCCATAAAATACCGGAATCAAAGCAATAACCAATAATATATAAACATATAAACTACAGTAATACATGTATCAAAATATTTTCTTTAAATGTACATGTTACATTTATGTATATACTGATTATATGGATATGTTGAAGTGATTTGTAAGTCCCTACCACTTATTTTTAAAGTATTTTACCCTTGATATCTCGAATACTCGGATATCTTGAAGTTTTTAAACGGTCCAATCTAGTTCAAAATAAAAAGTTTGACTGTAGATCAAAATATGCAAACTATGATATGTGTTGCAATCTGATGATGATAGATCATTGATAATCATTGCAAACTGAACTCTCAGGTCCCATCGTAACCAACTTTCCTCAAGTCATTACTCAGCCTCAAGTCTGAGTATTGACCTCAAATTTATGTACTTTTCCTTGAAGGATTTGAGTTGAGGACTAAGTTGAGTGGCTTAAAAATATTTGTGACAGCAGGGCCAGAACTTCTAAAATCATAAAGTGGAGATGAAATATCATAGTGTTATAAGATCTGTAATTATTTCCTCTCTCAGATTGATATCTTACCTGTTGACCTTTTAGGAACCAGTGGGACTGGTCTGTCTGCCACAGAGCCTTTCAGAACCTTGTCACGGGCATTCTTGAAAATTTTTGAAAAAAAATCATTGAATCTGGGTTTTTTTTTTTTTTTTTTACATAAAATCAATTAAGCAGTTACTTTTATGTGGAGAAGGAAGCAAAATATATACTACAGTCAAATTAAAAATGTATTGGTATACTTAAATAATCTAAATCTATAGGAATTTAGATAATGACAGATTTGTCAATGAATTAAAAACCTTGGTTACTCATATGATGCAAATTCAGGAATGTTTGTCTGTTTTATTTTCACAGTACATGCATTTACCAATTTTTTTTTATTAGGAATAACTTTGATACATGAATTAAACAGTTTTGATAATTCATAGTACCCTACTATGGAATTTACCTGAGAGTGGACTTCTTTGGCATGCTTGAGAATCCCAATAACATCCCCAAGCACTGTTATTCCCATGTCTTTGAGGTACTCTTTGGTCAGATCTATCAACATGTCCTTCTGAATGCGATTATCTGTGAAAATGATGGCATAGTTGGTTGCCTCCCCCGCTGGTATCCCACATTCTGTGAAAAACTTTATCCAAAAGGATGTGTCTGCAAAATGGATGCATTTTGGTTTACAAATACTGATAGGTGAAACTCAAAGCAAAAATGAGCTTTAGAAAAATAATATCATTTAAATTCAAAGACCTTACATAGAATTAATAATTAAGTTGAAATACGAAAAACTGACAAGTACAAAAAAAGACATTATACAGGTACAAATCTTTTTCAAAGTGAATATGGGGAGAATCGGCTTGGCTTGATAATGTGGACTGACATTCACAAAATCTCAGGACAGTTGTAAATATTTAAAGTTTAAAAAACTGCTCAAATTTTGGTTGCTTGTCAATCAAAACAAATATATCAGTTGCATATATTGTGGGAAAATCACTTTATAAGGATAAGAATTAAGAAAGATAAAATCATTAATAACATCAAGGAACCAATCGTTTAGAGACTGAATAAAGTAGAAAGAATTCAATTCATTAACTTGTGAAAATTAAAAGCATATTGGAAGACAAAATAAAAAAATTCTCCGAATCAAGAACTTTTCTTCGTCTATTTCCGAAGACAAAACTTTTATGTTTTATGTATGAAACATGACTTCATAATGAAGACTGAGCATGTGACGTTAAGTTTAACTTTGGTATATGATTTGAGTAGATAGGCGGATCCAACTGTGTGTGTGTTTCAAATAAAATTTGTTCTACAAAATAATCAAACTGCACTGGGATAAATCTGCGCTTGGTAAAACGGTCACACCTTTTATATGATATCAGGAGAGCCTAATATTCACCAAGATTAATTAAAAATATGCCTAGCATTTTGGCATGTTTAAGCTACTTCCACGGGCACTTGTTTTTGCAATAAAACTTCATATCAGAAACGAAGTGCATGTGTCTACAACACCAAATATTACACTGACTTTTAAGTGAATCTAAATAACGTAGAAAACCATCACATCTTGAATTAATTTGCTGACTCAGAATCACAGTATCCCTGGTTTTCAGCGCCACCCCCCCCCCCCCCCCCCCCTTTTATCATAAGATGTTAATCTTGACTTGTTTTCTGAGCTATTTCAGTAAGTTTCGAGAAATATATGTAGAAACATAATCCTCAAATGTTGTCTATTATCGCCATAAATCTAAGAACAACCCTAATCCATGTCTCTTTAAACTATGACCATAAAAGTCCAGGCTATGCCTTATATTCATGAGAAAAAAAATTACCAGACGCCATCTTTTTTGGAGTGTTCAGTGTAAGCCAATTTGTACTTGTAATATTTCGTAGTCCGAATTCAAGACACATTGGATTGTTTGATGCATCTTTCACATTTTCATTTTTTCATTTAATCAGATGTAGATGACTACTCTTTAAATACAAGAGTAGTATCCATTAACGGTTCGTTTAGTTACGGGTTTAATATTATCAAGATAATTTAAAAAAAAAATAAATACTGCATGCTAAAATGCGCCAATATATATGCATTGAAATAAAGTTTGTGGGAAATTTTAAGAAATAATATGCAAATCATGCACTGATCTCAAGATCAGTAACATGTAGGCCTATCGTAAAATATTTCCTTTGTTTCAGGTTTCTTCTTGTCCGAACATGAAAGTGGAGTGAGTTATTTCCCTTAGAAGTTTTTCGGTGTCGCTGCTTTGAGTTTCCAAGCAGTTGACCAATGAGATGCCTGGACATGAAATAAGAGAGGGAATGAAAATGGGGAAAATGGCATTGACAGTATTTTGTGAAGATATAAAGCAAAGGGAATCGGACTTATTATGAAGTAGATCGATTTAGCTAAAATGACATTGACGGCTTTGGAAAGAAAGTTTGAAATGGAATTGAAGAAAGTGTTGAGAAAATTTGTGGAGAACCACAAAAGTGAGTGTAGAAAAGGGGCCTGAAAATGTAAACAAATCCTATGAGTCAGAGTGGTGCATTTCTTTTTTATGTTATATTATTTCCTGCATGTTGCATCTTCTCTAACACATAAGTGATACACCGATTGCTATATACACCAGAGGGACTCATCACAAACTTTTTGTCTTTTAATTGCTATGTGACCACCCCTTTACTATGATGTGTATTTTACAGTATTGGGGTGGTCACATGTTAAGAAGACAAAAAAGTTCCTGCTGAGTCATTGCAATGTGTTAAGTTGCCACACACATTATTTATATAGTAAGAGCCTTTTCAATAGCAAGAGCAGTTTATTTTGTAACTTTATCTGATATCAATCACAGCTAGCTGATTGGAAAGCATACAGATTGAACCTGTGCCTAGTGAATGTGTACAGCTTTGTTACAAAGCAAGCTCAATTATCTTAGCAAAACTGTTTCTTACAAGGTTTGTAAGATACAGCATTTTTAAGATATTTTGGCATGAAAAAAGTAATGTATTTTTTGTTGTATTATAACTGTAAAAAATCCAGTGAAGCTTATATTTTAAACATGATCCTTGTGTTTTTAAAATGCATTTTTGAGTCCTGCATTGGTCTAGAAGCATGACAAATGAATGTTATTGAGGCAATTAATAAGTTTACAGCACATATATTTATACTTGTCCTTTTTCTCAAAAGAACAAAAGTTGTCAATCTATATTTTCTGCTTCCTATTGACTGGAATTCCAGTCATTTCATATATATGTTGCAATTAGCATGTCATTTCAAATTGTAGAAAAGAAAGCCTCTGATCCTAGCATAGCAAAGGCCGAAGAATCTGCTTTATTTACAAAATATTACTCAGAATGGAAAGGAATTGACAAGACTTACAAGAGTGAGCCAGCCCTATATGTCAAAGTAAGTATATCATATTATGTACCAGTGTGTTGTTCATGTATTCATATTAAGGCATATGATGAGGTTGTTAGTATCATAGCATCAACATAATGCTCACAACTCACCTTCTTTCATATGACTGAACAAAAATACATTATTTTAATTCTCATGGCAATTCTTTTACTTGACATCAAATCAGGGGAAGAGGGATTAGAGCAAGGAAACTAAGGTTTTAAAAATCATTAGGCCCGAATAGGTCGACTACTACCATCCAAGACCAGTGGTTAGGATTACATGAACAAACTCTTTAGGGCTTTGTATTGTGTTTCCAGGGGTTGTTTCAGTCTTTTACAATTTCACCTTGTGTAAAAAGATATTAAAAATAAAATCATGTTCTTGTCTCTAGCTCCCCTCAGAGGATGAACCATTGATGTTGAAATTAAGAGAAGAATCCAGGTAATTATATGAGTTCTACTGCAGAAGTTTTCTTTGAGTTTCTATTTATTTCATAAATAGCAATTCTGGATAAAAGAAAAAGATTTTCTGATTAGCTTATTTTTGCTATTTTAGAGCTGTGTTTCTACAAAGAAGAAGCCGAGAGCTACTTGATAATGATGAATTACAGGTAAAATGGATGTTTTCTACAAAATTTAGTTGAGTGCAAAGTGTGCTATACATAATGTGTTCCCAATCAATGAATGCCTTGTGTCAATGATTTACTGTTGTCTTCACCAGAGACTGTGGTTTCTGTTGGACCAGCACCACACTCCCCCCATTGTCGGAGAAGACCAGATGATTAACTACGAAGACTTCCTCAAAGTAGGGGAGGAAGCTGGACCTAAATGCAGGTATGAACTCCACTGCTTTTGTGGAAACTGTTTCTAATTTTTAATTAGCATGTTAATTTAAGGCAAGTGTTTTAAAGGAAATCCCTCTTTCCAGTATTTTGTACCATAATGTACAATTTTATATATAAGAAAATAGATATTATAACTACTGCAGTAGAGAGTTTTTATACCGATATAAATAATTTTCTTAAGTATTCTATATCATTACTTCAAGTACAATAACAAAGATTTTCTACGAATTTTGATTTTTTTAGAATTTTTTTTGAAAATCACTTTTGAATTTTATTAATAGTAATGATTTACTGACTTACTGAAATCAAATACCATTGGATCACACTCATTACCCTACCTCCTACAGTAAAACATGCTTACAATGTATCAAAGTACCAGGGAAGAATTATTATGGTACATTTTAAGACTATAGGGAGAATGGAACCGACTTTGCTTTAAGCGCAAAATTCATTTTCAGCATGATGCCTGTAACTGTGATTTATTGTACCTTTAGGGAGACTGATATTTTTACCCTTTCACTATTCTTTCAGACAGTTCTTCACAGCCTCCGTGTTCACCAAACTTCTACAGATGGACCCATACGGCAGGATCTCTATCATGCAGTTCTTTAACTATGTCATGAGAAAAGTCTGGCTTCATCAGACCAGGATTGGTCTGTCTCTTTATGATGTCGCTGGTCAGGGATATCTCAAAGAATCGGTAAAACAAACTGAAACTATTGCATGTATTTTGAAACTACCTAGTTTATACAAGTATAGCAAAGGATTATTTTTTTCATATATTTTTTTTTTCATTTAGGATCTAGAAAATTACATTTTAGAGCTGATACCAACACTGCCTCAGGTATGAACTGTATTTCTTCATTTATTATTGAAGATAAATGTTTATAGGTTAAAAATATCATAGAACCAGTATAGTACACTGAGTATAAACTACTTCTGACACTGTTTTCAATTTTACAGCTGAATGGTTTAGAGAAATCTTTCTATTCATTCTATGTGTGTACTGCTGTCAGAAAATTCTTCTTTTTCTTGGATCCCATGAGGACTGGTCGAATCAAAATCCAAGACATCCTTGCTTGCAGTTTTCTAGATGATTTATTGGAGGTTTGTAGATAAAAATGTTTTCATTTCTGCAGTGATTAAAATGTGTAAAATGTTTTAATATCAGCACTGAGTAGATTTAGACTATTAAATGTTTTTGTGGAACATATTTAGATATTTACTGAGCATTTGATGAATATTTCAATGCCAGAATTATTGATTGTTCACTTTTCACAAGGAAATAATGAGAATATTCTCCAGTGGATTGATGCAACAATTAAGTTGATATATTGCAGACAAACAATAGTTTAGCATGTCCTTTTCATAAAGGACTTAATGAAATCTGTTCAAGTTTGATTTAGATATGTCAACTTTGTTCTAATTCAGCTTCGAGATGAGGATTTATCGACAGAGATGCAGCAATCTAACTGGTTCTCTGCTCCCTCGGCGCTGCGTGTATACGGACAGTATCTCAACCTGGACAAAGATCACAATGGCATGCTCAGCAAAGAAGAGTTGGCCAGGTAAGGGACAAGAACCAGCCAAACATTTGAAAAAAAACTGCAGGCAATGTTGGTCTAGGAAGTTCTTGTTTTTTACTGAGAATATGCATACAAAGTGTGTCAAAATGTTTTAGAAATGTCTACAGAAAGTGTATTACATTGTAGCAGTTGTGAAAAGTTATTTACAAACAAATGTTTTGTTCCAGGTATGGAACAGGTACCCTCACTCAGGTGTTTCTAGATCGAGTTTTTCAAGAGTGCCTTACATATGAAGGAGAAATGGTAATTTTATAGTAGTAGATGTCATATCAAATTAATCTACCAACAGAAATGAACAATATTTTTGGATGCCATTATTTTTTTGGTGTTATAGTATCCCATATACATACTGTAAAGTCTTGTGTATAACACACTTTTTTTCAGCCAAAATTTGATCAAAATTATTGGGTGCCAATTACTAGTATACATAGGAGCATAATTTTAACCCCATTTCTTCAGAGCTTGTTTCTGGATACCGTGGGAGTAAGACTCCCAATATCGCGTGTTATGCAAGTTGTATGAGTGTAGACTAAACATATTTTGTCAGAAATACCTTATTCTTAATTAAATTTCCATGTATCAGAATATCTATCCACCCAGACCACTGTTCCTTGCATTAAACAAGTTCTCGCCAGTGTATTTGCCATTGCGTAACCAGCCACCTCTTGACTCATGTGGTCGATGTTTGTTTATAATAACAATTTTCGGTGAAGCATTCACCTGTCTCATGTAGAACTTCACAGGTTATTTGACTGCAGGAAGATTATCAATATTTATGATTTGATTTAACTTATTTTCTTTGTCCCGTTATGCAGTTAAACGTTATTGCTTTACATAGGCATTGTAAAAAATAGATTGATCATTTGTATAACTTGATAATGACGATATACAATTACATTTCTTCACAATGTTCATTAAAAAATAATCAAAGAATTGGACTAATTGTACCCCTATTGTACAGATAACTCCTCCTACAGTTTTCAAGATAGGAAGTTGTTCTTTTGCAAATCAATTGTACATATATCAGAGGTGTGCATATTGCTAGGATTTTGTTTTCTGATAATTTATGGAAAAAATACCAGCTGTTGAACTTAGTCTTTTTTTTGGCAAAAATATTGCATATAGAGTACCCCATTTCTATGGATAGGTAGTGTTCATCAATGCAGGGTTGACAAATGTATTATGAATACTGTTCACACAAAAGAAAACCTGGTTTGCTGTCACATTGACAGCTTTTCTCTTGTTGTTTTGTTGTTTAGATCCGCAAACATCATTACTTTTAAGCGTATTGAATATTATTAATGCATGCACATCGATGATTTTTCAAAAATTTGTTTGAAAATTTCTTCAATTTTTGATTGCATATTATTCATAGGAACAGCGGGGGTTTTTTAATAACATTTTACATCCAACTTTGGGGGTGCTTATTATACACAGGTGTGTGCTACATGTATACATGAGACTTTACAATAGGTCATTTTGAAATGAGAATTAAGGCTTTATAAAAATTGAAAATAAGATGTATTCTTCTAAGGATTATCCACACCTTTTGGAAAAGTTTGGCATACAAGCCCAATATTTGGGGAAAAATATACTTTTCAAAGTTTATCGCTATTCATTAAAATTAAAGTCCGTGCTGTATTTGAACTCGGGACTTGCAGGTCAGCAGACTGGAACTATATCCATTGCACTACAAAAATAGCCACCAAAATTTGGCGATATAGACAGTTTTAAAATGGTTTGCAATTGTCTTGTTATAACATACTGTCATAGAGAGTAAATCAGGGTGTTGAGGATCCTAAAGCTAATATTTGGAAAAACGTAGATTTTAACTGAATCCTAAGTTACCTTTTATCTGTGTTTAAGCATTATATACCTGTTTGTTGCAGGACTACAAGACTTACCTGGACTTTGTGCTAGCTCTAGAGAATCGCAGGGAGCCACAGTCCCTTCGTTACCTTTTCAGAATCCTGGATGTCAAACATGTGGGATATCTCAATGTCTTCTCACTAAATTTCTTCTTCAGGGTAAGTTTAATGTTCTCTATTTTAGTTGTTTGTTCGTTGGTTGTTACAAAGCAAGACATCTACATGCAAAGTCGAAGTTCCTCTACTTTGTCTGATCATCAGACCTACCCTACATCGTATTTTCTAACAAAACTCAAATTTTATGATAGAAACAAATAATTCTTACAGGTAGAGTTATGAAGCCTTTCTGAAGAGTACACAATATTAATTGTTTTGAAATGGTTTGACTTAAAGTTTTGGTATTGATATGAAGTACCTTGTTTCTCTTGTTTTATAAATAGATGCTAAAATGTCTGTATGATTTTTTTCAGGCTATACAAGAGCAGATGAAGATTCACGGCCAGGAACCAGTTTCTTTTCATGATGTAAAAGATGAAATCTTTGACATGGTCAAACCTAAGGACCCTATACATATAACACTCAGAGATCTCATCAACTGGTAACATCTTTAATGTTATAGCATAGTTTTAGTTCTAGTAATTAGATATTGTGGTTTTGTATCAATAAATGTAATTGAACAAATTAGAAATACCCGATCGCATCAATTTCAAAGCGGTTCTAAATATTACACTTTACTGGTACATGTAGTTCAGATGTTGATATTTTTAAGCAAATTGAAATGCATTTATGAAAACAGTGTAAACATATTGATTTCACTGTTGATGGCATTAATATGTTTGACTCATTCTAAACAATTTCCAAATATGTACATTGTGTTTGTACAACTGCACCAGTTTGTCCCCAGAATGCACAGTGTAATTAATGGCTGTAAACTGATGTTTCAGTGGTAAGGGAGATACTGTGGTGAGCATACTCATTGATCTGAATGACTTCTGGACCTACGAGAACAGAGAGTACCTTGTACCAGAATCGAGTGAGGAATCTGATATATAACCTGGATTCCCTGGGATATTGATATGTGTCCGGACTCCGGAAGCACTCTGTCCCACTATTGTGGATCCAAAGATTTGGCACTTGGAAAGGAATGTTTAGTTCTTTCAGAAACCCACACACAGACATATTCTGATGCCATGTTGTTAATGCTGTCTCATTTTTTGTCAGTCTCATTTTGCCAAGTAAAATCATTTTTACATGATTCTTTATTTGATCACCATTTTGTACAGTAGGTGTGCATTTATTCAAGAGATGTTCATATTTTGTCTATTAATTCAATGTGGTAATCAGTGGGTTTTTTTACCTTTGAGACAGACAAATAAATCTCCGTCCACGACAAGTCTACTAGATGTGTCATTTTTAATTACATGTATTTCTGTATGCTGATTATATAGTATTGTTAGATTTGTACTAACAATTAATTTGATTGCATCTCATGTGAATAGGTCAGAAATACAAGTCCTTAATACATGTACATGTATAATAGTCATTAACATCATTGTGGCATTCTCAGTTTTATAAAATGTATTTAATCCTTTTTTTTGTACACTTGTATGTGTACATTGGGCATTTGAAGAAGAATTTCTATTTACTGTAAATTCTAATCATAATTTTGGCTAGGGAGGAAGGTGGGTTTGATGGACGACAGACTCCACTCTAGCCTTGATTATTAGCAAGTTAGCAGTATTATCAGGATTTAGGTTTTTGATTCTTACCATTCATTTTCCTGTATATCATTTTGCCAAATATTTCAAGCCAAGAAATCAAAAATGATGAATTAATAAATTGCTAGAAGTCATGTAAAAGATGTATACATGAGCATGGTATATTCATATTGAGAGTTATGTGTATATTGTAATGTAGTGCACGGTGTTGGTGTACATGAATAATCTTACACTTGTTGTTAAGTGATCACATTACTGTAAAAGTGATTATTTAAGCTTTGGGGAAATTTATACTAGTTACACGGTTAGCTTAAAACTGTGTAAAATACCTCCGTGCATATGTTCACAACAATAAAATCTTTTAAGTGGCAAGTCGCACAAGAGTGTATTTAATACTCATGCATATTGTGTAACTAAAGAAAACACGTACTTTACCACCAGTGTAAATAACAACTTTTACAGTATATTAAAATTGAAAGATTTCTAATTTCTTTCAATATACTATTTGTAATGGATATTTTGGTTTGGAAATTTACTTGTTTTGTAAATGGCCATATTTATGTTGAGGGAAAAGGTCTCAAAAATGGTTGCCTATGTTTTGTATTCATTACACATTATAGATTATGAAATAGTGCTGTGAATGTTTATGGGCTACTAGTATATAGAATAATGTTGTAGTTTTACAGAGTTCTTTTGAAACAACCAATATGTAGAGATGTACTAGTACTACTGTATACAGGGAAATATTTGCTCCCGTTTTATTTTTGCCCCTTTCGCCCTCGTTGTCAGCGGGCGAATATAAGACTGGGGGAATTCCAAAGTCTTAAATTTTCTCTCTTTAAAAACACCTGGGCGAATTCAAGACGGGCCGACACCGTTTGCAAGTGAAGAAGGGCGAAAATAACATGGGGCAAAAATAACCCTATATACAGTGTATTTCCAAGTAGACATTTAGGAAAAGGTTTTCTGCCAGTACTTTATGTATTCAAGTGGAATTTACCAATTGTACATTGTAGCTGTCAATGTTTATGCATGTAATGCATATGCTGTTGTTTTTATGCAAGCAAGTTATATAAAAATCTGCTTTAATTATAGCCAGGTCATCTGAAATCCATCCACTTCATGTTTTCACCATTATACATGACCTTATTTTTGGTGTATGTTAAACTTTGATCATCCTGTTATTGCAAGTCACTGATTTTTGAGCATTTAAATAGACATCTACATAAAGGAGTATATCTTTGCCTCTGGTCACATTTTTTTGGTTTAAAAAAAGGTACAGTTTTAAATTTTTATGCATAAGGTAGATTAGAAACATTCCATTTTTTGGCAGTCTGTTTTTCCTTTGCATAATGATAAGCATTATTGACTTCATTTGTTATTTGATGTGCAATGAAATCAGCCTGTATCACATGTAATGTGCAATTGACATTATAAGAAGTCAGGTGACTGGTCCCGTTTTAGCACTGCCTTCACTCTGTGATGTATCTATTGATGTAGTCCTTGTGAATAAAGTCCATGGTGTATCATTACCAGTCTGTTTTCTTTTTTATAAAGAGATAAACTAAATAAATTATAATATATAACTAGAGATATAACTAGATATATATGTAGCTAAAATAATTTAACTTTGTTTTGGGGCAAACCCTCACAAGGTCTGGAGGACAAAATCTTTAAAACAATAAACACATTGAGGCTAGATACTCACTTTTTTCCATACACGTATGCACTGGAGGGGCCAGACCTATCCAAATTATTTTGGAATTACAAAATAAATAAAAGCTTTATTTTTGCTGTATCAAAAAAGGAGAGGAGCCAGTTTTGGGGTGTTTTTTTTTATTTCTTATAAAAAAAAATTGCCAAATGAGTGGAAGGGTCAACCCCAACCCCCCCCCCCCCCCCCAACACTCCACCACCTTCCGTTGGTGTGTGCCTGCTTTTGACATTACATGGACTCCATGTATTTACGTATAAGTCCTGACGTAAATTTGGTGATAATTGTAAAATCCAATGAATCACGTGTTGTCTTATCAAAATCTGAATACATTTATTTATGTTACCACAGATTGAAAATGTGTTAATTATGTTCGCTTTGATCGGAATTTTCCAATTAGTAACATAACCTGTAATTATCAGTTCCATACGCCAAATAGGATTACATATTGATATTGCTCAGAGGATGTGATTCATTTTGTGTGTCCCCTGTCTTCATCTTAGGAATCAATTTCTGCTCAAAATGATACAACTAAGGACAAGAATCAACAGGAGGGGGAGGGGATCGGAAATTCGACACTTTGTATGTGTTTCAAACATAGGTTAGGTTTCCGCGGAATAATTAATTCAGGTTTAAAATTTTGTTCCAAACAACCCTGTAATTGAAAAACTGAACATCACCCCCCCCCCCCCCCTCCCCCCCACCTTCCCCACACACACAAATATTTCCTTGAGCTAAAGGAAATGATAAACCTTATCGGGGGAAATATCAGTAAAAAAAAAAAGGTATGTAGGTTAATTAATGAGACTGCCTTGAAATTGGAGTCAATAATTATAATTCGTTATACTAAATCCACGGAGAATTTGTATCACCGGCTGTGTTCCGCAGAATCTAAACTATCAATATTCCAGGCTAAAGCAAATACATTTAGCTAATTCATGCCTCAACAACGGGCATGGCTTTTTTTAAAGGAAAAATACTGATCGTATTTCTCTGTCATGATTGATGACGAATCAGCGTGAATATCCATGCGCCTGTTTTTTGCATCTACCATATGAAATTTACTCAATTTACTCGACAATACATTAATTTTACCATGACAAATTTGTTACGCAGGATGATAGCGCATTTTGCATCCTTGCATTCACTTGTAATTTTATTTTTTAAGTTCATTTGATAATATTGCAAATGAGATGGTTATTGCTTTGTAAAAGAAGGGTTACAAGATCTAGAAGATTGACTTTGACCTTCAGTAGCTGGGGTTAGACAAGTAACGATGAAATTAGGTGTCAGGGCCTAGCGCCTTTCCTGTTGGTTCCTGGTTTGGCATATACTGACTACAACAACTCCATTTTATTATGTTTTAAGCATTTAATGTTTACATGAATTCCAGCAACTAGAAAACGTAAATGAATAGAGGGGAGTTGTCATTGTACATCATATTCTCCCTGCTCCGTGTTAGGAGCTTTATAGAAGAACACTCATAGATACAGTTCGCCTTTACACATTTACAATTCTTGTTAAACTTAAAAATAATATGAATAGGAGTGATGGCAATTTAGAATTAACGACACATTTAATGACTTTGTTATTTAACCTTGAACTCCTCTATAAGTTTCTTGATATCACTCTGAATATTCATCATAATGTAATGTCTGCTGTAGCGCCGGTGCGGTTTACCATCAGGTGTGATGAGGAACTTCTCGAAGTTCCACGCTATGTCATTCCTGCTTACAGGGGCCCAGAGGATTTTACTGGCGCTGGTCATGAATGAGGTGGAATCGTCACTCGGGAGGGGCAGACGCTCCCTTAGAAATTTAAAGATTGGGTGGGCGTTTTCTCCGTTCACTTCTAGCTTTTCGAAGACTGGAAACTTGGGTTCGAATCCATTTCCAGGACGCACATACTTCAGGGTATTCAGAATTTCTACCCCATTTCCATTTTCCTATTCAAAATGAAATTAAATGAAACGTTTTAATTTATAAGGAACACACAGAATTTAAGGTTTTATACCGAAGAAAAAGCCTTATATTACTTTGCAAACGCCTCATAATAATTTATTTTTTCTACATACATGTAAAAGATAATAAAAATTATTTCGTAATTTAATTTTCTGGGGTGGGGGCGGGGGTTGGTTGATACATATACTTTTACATATAGAACTGTTTATCCACCAATCAAGGGCCTTCAGGGGGCATATACATGCATTAACAAACAATAATAGTATAATCGTGATTATAACAAATAGTGGATGAAATACGTGGAAAGAATGTCCAGATCCACATTACATGCCTAGTCAGGCTCGAGGCTTCGTTTTTGAAAGTTGGGGGGGGGGGGGGGGCGCAGCGAAAATCCCTATTCGTGGAAGGGGTGGGGGTAGCGTAGCGTAGCCTAGTATATCTATAATTACTAATAATTACATAATAATTAAATAATTTACTTATTTTCACTTAATTTTTATTTGGTCCCGTGCCTGTTAGTCTACTGCATGGGAAATGATTTTTAGATACAATGAAATATAACGTTATACGTGTCACAAGGTGCACATCCTGGATATAGGATTTAAATGTTATGAGTGTTTCATTTATTCCGATAAATAGTGGCATGACTGTTTACTGAAACTTGTTGCACACGTACCAATCCAGTGTAAATTTGATTCACTAAAGTACATTCAATACAGAGTGCATACAATACAAATTGAGATTCGCAGCTTCTCGAAAGACAGACAATGAGAACCTCCCTCTCTGTCTCTCTCTCTGTTGTCTGTCTGTCTCTGTCTCTCTCTTTCTCTCCCTCTCTCTCTCTCTCTCTCTCGTTTCAAACCCTTTAGAAAGTGATTATATAACATGAAAATCTAGATACTAGTACTGGATTTTAAAAAAAATGTATATAATTTATACATTCGTAATTTCTCTTTCTAGAAAACAAAGATTTTCAATTTCTGAAGGTTCTTATTACCATGTGTATATTACAGTTTCCCATTAACAAATACATGAATTTAATGATTTCCTACCTGGTGTCCAAACTGGTTGGAGGGAAACCCGAGAACCACAAGCTTGCCGGCGAATTTGTCGACCAGCTCGTTCATCATCGGGTAGTCCCTCTTGGTGGTATCTCAGAGGGAAGCCACATTCACCACCAAAATCACCTTCCCCTCATACTGCTTGAAGTCAATTTTTTCTCCTTTCAAAGTTTTCGCCGAAAACTGCAAAAAGTTTTCAATTTTGACCGGGCTCTTGACGCTTGCCATGTTTAAACCGGTACAGTGTTTTTGTAAAATAAATCCCGAGTCGTTTAAGATATCTGATTATCGTGGTCTTTTTTGCCCGATTGTTCCTGTGTGTATGCCTACTGTATGTGTGCGTTAAAATGACGTTCAGTCGAGATTCGATCAATATATGATTATACAGGTATACGCTTCTTTTGTATCAAGGGGCACATTTCAAAATCTTACGTTTACATTTTCATATATATATACTTGTACCAAAATATACAAATTATAATTTTTAGCATTATTTCGTACAAAAATTCATTTCATCTTCCTAAACGTAGGTATATTAAATAAATGTTTCAATTTACCTACAATAGATAACTTGTCATAGACGTATATAGTCACATGTGGTTTGATCTAGCTGGGACTAGAAGGCCCCGATCCCACCGAGCTACCAACCTTTTCGGTAGTGTTAATCATTAAATTGTTGCTTATAGTAAACGTTTTTTATCATAATTTTATTTACTTGTACTTTTAGGTCTCCCCCCCCCCCAAAAAAAATATACAACCCCAAAATAAAACTTGACAAACAAATTTTACAAAAAGCTACATGTAATTCGCCAATCATGAAAATCCCAATTTGGGGGTGGGGGGGGGGGGTGCGTTGTTGCGTAGAGTCTAAAACTTCAATTTTACTCTTATTTTGGTTATTTTCACTTCAATTTTTGTATGATTCCAGAAAAGTGGAAGGGGGGGGGGACTCCATCATAATTCAATTTTTATATGTAAATGTAAGAAAATTTTTTTATCGAATTGATAAATAAAAATAAAAATGATTATAAGTAAACCATTTTAAAAAATTCAATCGGAATACATAAATACATGGCTAGCTACAGTTCGGGTTGACAGGTGCGCGAAGGTGGGCGCTTACGGAAAAGTCCGAGTGCTTACGGGCCGCTACGAGGCGCTAAGCCTCTTCCTTGGAAACTAACAAACAGTAATGGCGGGTTGAGCTCGTCAAAATGAATAAATAATGGAAGAAAGGACATCGGCACGCACACCCCGATAACAAGATCTCGTGACTACCCATCGTAAGACAACAGGTAGCGAACATCGTGTTTTATAGATGGATCATAATGATTGAGCTGTCAAAGCAATGTATTTAGTGTTGTTGATGTGTTTTTGTTAAAATCGGAAATGTGCAGCATGTCTTAATTTTTATTGCAAACCAAAGCACATCAAATGTTAGCCTATTTGTTTTAATTTTTTTTATAAGATAACAAACTATCACGATTGTAACGATGGGCATTGAAGTTTTTATTACCTTAATTGAATTTTAATTAATGTCACTTTCAGATACAATCGTGCATGCATGCAGTTAAAAATTGGGAACATATCAAATATTTATGATGCCATGACAAGTAGGAGCAAGCTATAAGCACCCTCATTATTGATGAACATAAAAAACTTCTAGTCATATTACTCGTAGAATCAAGAGTGAAAAATTCAGCTAGACCAAGATGCCTGTTGCAGGAGATAGGTTACAGACACTGCAAGTATGCAAGCTGTTGCAATGTGTCAGAGAAAAGGACATGAATCAAATCACAAAACTCATAAACCATGGAATACCATACCTGATTAATTATAATGATGCCAATGATGGTTTGACGGCCCTAGGAGTGGCTGCTGCAGCTAACGATGATGAGATGGTCAAATTTTTAATTGGTTCTGGAGCTCACCCAGATGCCGTGGACTTGAAGGGTAGGACCGCTTCAATGAGAGCAGCAGAGTTTGGCCATGTTCAATGTCTTGAACAGCTAGTGGAGGTTAAAGCCAAAATGGACATGAAAGATTTGGAAGGAAAAGGTATGGATCACTCGATCATCTTAAACATTTATTATATAGTTTATGATTTATTTCAAATGGCTAATTTGTGCCTACCTTGAATTTCATGTGAAAGAGTACCAAGTATTAACACCTAATTTATATGAATTTTCATATACATTTCACTTATGTAAATTTCATATAAATGTGAACATAATTAGATAAAATTCATGTTTGGCATATTTTGCTGGTAATATAAATGAAAGCAGTATATGATCAATATTTTAGTAACTGGAACTTTCCAAAGAACCTGCTTTTCCTAGCACATGTATTTAATAAAAAAGAGTTTTGAAATGTCCCCTCTTATCCACATATTTTTGCTATGTTACCTTTATGACAATTAACACCCATAAACTACAAAAATCAATTTACATCATTACCACTATAGTCCATTGAGATAATATCCAAATACACAATGTGTAGTACATGTACCTTGTTATTTTTGCAGGCATTCTATTCTACTGTATTTCTCCCACTGAGCGCCATGCCAAATGTTTAGAGATAGCTGTGGAGCATGGAGCAGACCCCAACAACATATCAATGGAGGGGATTCCGGTTCTCCTCTATGCTTGTGAAACCGCCATTGATAATGAGGAGGCCTGTATTCAACTCCTCCAGAAAGGAGCTAATCCAAATGGAAAACAGGAGGTATAATTCTTCGATGATCATTCTTTAATCGGTATCCTTCACCTTTTTGCCAGTAAGCATTAATTTAAATAAATGTGAATTTTTATGATTTTAGAAAACAGGAAAGACTTGTTTAATGGCTGCTGCGGCAAGTGGAAGTGTCAAGGTTGTTCGAGCTATCCTGGAGCGAGGAGCAGACGTAAATGCTCTAGATATAAAGCATAACCATGCTGCTCACTATGCTGCAATTGGAGGCAGTTTGCCAGTTCTGGCTTGCATGTCTGGGCATGGAGCATTGTTTGACCAGACTAACTCCGAGGGCAATACGCCCATACACAATGCTGCAATGAATGGACACGGAATGTGCTGTAAATTTCTGGCACAAAGAGGTAAAGGAAATTCAGAATAAGACCAAATGAATAGCTTTAGTTAGTGTATGTTTTAAATCATCAATTGGCTTCAAACAAATTTAGATGGCAATTTAAGTGTATTTAATCATGACTTCAATCATTCAGGGTGTAATCCTAAACCAAAGAACAATGAAGGAGAGACAGGAAGAAGTCTGGCAAAGGACAGAGACCACAAAGAGGCTACAAAGGAGTGTAGGAAAGCCGAGAAAAGTTTCGGTAAAGTGGGCAAAAACAACGAGCCTTGGGCCATTGCTCTCTACGATTGGGTATATGAGAGATCCGAAAAAATACTTAACATGATGATTAAATACGATCCTGATGAAAAAGGAACTGTGACAAAAGACAATTTTGCTGACAGTCTGACGGGAATGGGTGCACCAGTGGAGGAAGAGGAAATGAAGAAGGTCATACCGGCTCACGATAAAAACAAAGACGGCAATGTTGACTTTAATGACTTTTTATCTGGCAAAAAGTATGTGAATAAAAACTATTTAATGAGTGCCTTTGAAGGCAAAAAGAAAAAGAAAGGGAAAAAAGGAAAGGGAGGTAAAAAGAAAGGGAAGTTTAAGCTTGTTATGCCGATCTGTACTCAAGACGAAGGACCAAGGACGTATGGAGGAGCACCACCGGAGATGTTCATCGAGCGACACATTCACTTCACCGACACGAATCGTTTCGATAGGGATAAGCCCCCAGCTCATCCACTGCAGGACGATTCAGCCTGGTATTTGAACCACCCGGACAGAATGTACATGAACATTGCTGATGCTGCAAAAAATGGCGATTATGAGTCTCTAAAGAATGCTTTCCAGAGGGGTTCAACGGCAGACACTCGGGATAAGTACTACAAGACTCCTCTGATGGTGGCTTGTGCCACAGGACGGATTGACATGGTCAAGTTCCTTGTAGAAAATGGGTAAGTTGTTCAACAATTCCAAGGTTTTCAATAAAACAAAGGCAGTATAAACATAGAAATCTTGATCATACCATAGCAAAATATTTCACTGCAATTTGATTCATTCTCTTTGTCTTGTGTGTTTTATTTTCAGGGCAATGATCAATTCCAGGGACAATTTCAAATGGACGCCACTTCACCACGCTTGCCATGCAGGACAGCTGGATGTGGTGGAGTATCTGATTGACCACGGAGCCGAGATAGACGCTACCACAATGAATGGTGGTACACCACTCACCCGAGCCATTGAGAGTTCTCGAGATAGCGTGGTAGAGTATCTCATTGGTAAAGGCTGTAAAGTGCAGACAGAAAATTCTAAAGGTAAGATATATTCCAGTAAGATTGACATATTTTGATATATTTTTAAATTAATATTTACTGGTATATACATCAAGATAAAACTTATTCCGAAATGATTTTAGGTCATACCCCAATGGATTGTGCCATAGCATGGGCTGATCCGAGAGTGTTAGATGTGGTGCAGTTAAAATGGGAAAGCCTGCCAGCCATGGGGGACAAAAAGGGAGGGAAAGGAAAGAAAGGCAAAGGGGGAGGGGGTAAAACCACTCGCCCCTCCTCAGGACCTGCCCCAGAAGCGAAGGAGAATGCCGTTGTAAGTATAAACCCTGTGTGTTGGGTGATTTTTCTTGTGACATATATGTCTGCTCTCTTAATTACTGCAAAAACATGTAAAATCAGGGGAGATAATTAATTTGTAGAGTTAAAAAAGTGGATAAAGTGGATAGTATTCAGAGGTACTGGTAATCTGATACTTTGGCAAAGTAAACAAAGTTAACGATACTAAAATTGATAGAATTTTCTAACAACTGTTAAATGATTTAAAACATGGCTTAGTGTTTATGAGTATTCATAACTTGATGGCATTGTTTTTGCTCTGTATAACACAGGTACCCTCAAGGCAGAGTTCTAATTTGGTTTAGTGTTGCTCACTGTGTAAGCATTTTTTTTTAACTCTTTGAACAAAATATGGTGTGGAAATCTAAGATTAAACCTTAGATTCTTGTGTATCCTTCTTGTGTGGTAATTTTCTTAATGCAAATTTTGAAGAGAAAAAGAGACATAATCTGCAAAAATACATTTTTTCTTTAGAGTTTTAACTTCTTCCCTTTTATATGCAGTTTTATCATTGATAAGAAGACATACTCCAATTTAAAAAGCATTAAGAAAGTTTTCATGTTATGTGTTATCAAAGTAAAAGCAAACTATAATTATTGCAGCTATTGTGGGCCAAATTGTTTTATGATATACATGTACTATGTTTCTTTTCTCCCCTCTGTTGTGTAAAAAAGACCTAGCTGACAAAAACATCTACTTAGTGCTTATCTAAGAGAATTCAAATGAAAAAAATATTCAACTCGTATATTGTTGGTAAACAATTTTGCCCATTTGTAGTTTGTACTTGTATAACAATGCATTTAGGCCAACACTCTCATGGGTACCTGTGGCAATAGACAACTGATTTTGCTGTTAGCATTTTTTAGCCACAATAATCTCTTTGCAATCCTCCTAATTGCTTACCATTATACCTTTTATGTTTTAACTGCTTCACTCAATCACTTATATTTAATTCTCTAGATATCTTGTTTTTTGATTTTTTGAATACCAGTAATTACCTCTGAATAAATTTGTTTCAATTTAAATGTCCACAAATTTTTAAAATTTTTTTTGCTCTTATAAAAAAGCAAACAAGTTAAATATAAATTTTCCTCAAATTTTTTTTAATAAAAATTACCTGGATTATTAAAAAAAAAGTTTTTAATGAGACAATTTTTTTGATTTTAGCACCATTCCCACTCTGGTCCAATGGGATTTGGGGAGTTTGATGACCAGCCCCCGAGACAGAGGAAAGGCTCCATTCTCCGGGCAGCCTCCGCGCTAGCTGGGGGGATGGATGAACAGGAAGACATTACGTATACTCCCCTAGTTCCTTGGACCAAACAGTCAAGCAGTAAAGAACTCATAGAACAGCGACAAGTTAATCGGGAGCGCTATGGGTGGGAGGTGGACTTCGATGACTTTGAGATGCCTTTTAATAAAAATATTTCTAAACGATGTGAAGAAATGGGGGATGATGATTAATAACGACTTTTTTTTAAAACATAATTTTTATATTTTGTATATGAATTTCAAGAAGGGATAGTAACTTTGATTATGATCTAGATAATGAAACTGCTGAAATGTTGATTTCATGAGTACCTGTGTATCAAACTTAAATGCAATTTACTTTGCAATGGACACATATTTTTCTGCCTTATTTTTCTTTCACATGCAAACATGTTTCATTGTGTGAAGATGAAATCATCAGTATTGTTAAATGCATTTTTCTGTTCATGGCGGTAGCCAGTTTGGTTGTAAAGCGAAATCTGTGATAAAACTGTTCCTGATTTTTATTTGGTTGAGGTGCCTTTGTACATGTATCAAAGTAAGTACATGTATAGAAATGTAATAATTTGCATGCATGGGCCATTTTATGAGTGAAATGAAGGTTGTTTTTACTTAGAGTGAAGTAAAATAATATTTCACACTTTACATTTAAAGTTATAATTTTGAAATGGAACAGATAGATAGATTTTTTATAAACCCACACAGAGCAAATTGATATAATATCTGAAAATCATGTTTCACTATAATAATGAGTGAAGCAAGGCTTTGTCCCTTCACATTATGAGATAGATTTATAAGAATGCTTTGTTATTTTTTATAGGTGGAATTACATGTGCTGGTACATGTATATGTATGCATTGTTTTGGAGAAGTTGTATGAATTAAAAGTTTGTATCTTTTTGTTAACTCTTTTAATTGTAACTTGATTATTGGTGAATAAATATATTGCCAAATAAGATCTTCATCTTTTGGATTTTGCTACACAAATTAATTCTGTGGTACAAAATGAGAGCATTATTGAATCTACCTGGAATGAGTTAAAAGCTGAAAATGACTGGTTCAAGTTAATGCCAGCCATGTTTCTCTGTCCTCACTGTTATCCTTTTTTATACCCGCACTTTCTAAAGAAAGTTCGGGTATATTGTTGTTACCCTGTTCCGTCTGTCCGTCCGTCTGTCACGTTTTACTTTCTCAAACTGCTCTTACATCTTATAAACCGGCAAACTGAACTCTTGGAGTATGATTTGGGGTGTCATGTTGTTTTGTAAAAAGGTTTCAAAAATTCTCTGGTAGTCCTGGTGGTCAAATAATTGGTAAAAAATTTTGACAAAAAACCTTCTTCCTCGAACTCCTTTTACATTTTCAACAGTAGACAAATCATCTCTTGGAATATGTTTCGGGGTGTCCTATAGATGTGCAATAAGGTTTCGGAAATTTCAATTTTGTCGTGGGGGTCATTAAATAGCTGAAAAATGACGTTTTTTTACAAAAAGTCTGGTTTCAAAAAACATCAATTTCTTTTTGCAGTAGCCTAATGATCTAATAAGATATGCTTCGGGGTGTCATGTTGACCTGTAATCATGTTTCAGAATTTTTGTTTTTATCATGGGGGTCTGTGGGCATCAAAAAATGACGTATTTTTGCCCAAAAAATATGGTTCCCAGAACTCCTCTTACAATTTATGCAGTAGCTATGTCATCTCTTGAGATATGATAGGGACTGTCCTATAGATGTGCAATAAGGTTTTAAAAATTTAAATTTCATCCAGGGAGTCAAATAGTAGCTGAAAATTGACGTTTATCACTCCTAAAAAAACCTACTTCCCAGAACTCCTCTCATGATTTAATGAATAGCCACATCATATCTTGGGGTATGATAGGGGCTGTTATATAGTCATGCAATAAGGTTTTAAAAATTTAAATTTCATCCAGGGAGTCAAATAGAAGCTGAAAATAGACGTTTATCACTCCTGAAAAAACCTACTTCCCAGAACTCCTCTCATGATTTAATGAATAGCCACATCATTTATAGGGATATAACAGAGGCTGAGCTATAGATTTGCAATAAGGTTTTAGAAATATAAATTTGATTCTGAAGGTCAATGCTATCTGCAAAATGATGTTCCGTCCCATAAAAAACCTAATTCCTGGACCTCCTCTTATCTCTTGTGATTGAAATAACGTACCATAAGATGCATAAGGAGGAAGAATATATATGCTTTAGGGGTGGGGATCACAAGCATTTTTTTCAAGTTATTTGATCATTTTTGATTTTGGGAGGGTGGGGTGGGGTTAGGGTGACCCCCAGATGCCATGACCTACTAATACCACAAAAAGATTTGCCTTGACATGGTCATGGTTCAAGAAACAAAAATATATATGGTTTAGGAGTGGGGATTTCGATGATTTTGAGGATATTTTAAAAATATTCAACTATTCACGTTTTCTATTTAAGAGGGGGGTGGGGGGGGGGGGAGGGGGGTGGTTGTTTAAAAACAACACCGGGCGGGTGGGGGAATGACTCAAAGGGCAGGGGCCAATTTGTCTTAAATGTATTTTGACATGATCAGCAGAATTGGACAGAATTATCACTATAGGGCATCTGCAGTGGGGCCCTAAATAGTTACAAAATCAATCTACAAAAAATATTGATAATATGTTATACATGTATTTAGAAATGTCTTTATTTTCAAAATGATTAACAAATTAATCATTCAAAATGAGTTATAAATAACCGATTGGCAATTCTGCAATTGGTTGCAAGATCCCTAGTATAATATCACATGTATTTTTTTTATATATAATTATACATGTATGTTAACAATCAGTATTAAAATGCACAAATTTTCATGAGTCATAAATCTTGACATACCACATATCTCTTGACAAAAAAGAACAAGCAATTTAAAATAAAAGAAAATTAGTCATTAACTCTTTTTCTATTACTGGTGTATGATGATGGGGTAGGGGGTATAATGGGAAAAAAAGCTGCAGCATGCCTTCATTCTCACTAAAAATGTATATCTAATCCACACATCCTGGGGATGGGGAACGGTTAAGGCCCCTTCCCCTTCCTCCCTATTATAACTCATATAAACATGATATTTAATACCCAAATTTAATACAAAATAGGGTCAATATGGAGTCAACTCAATAGTGTAAGTCTGACAAATGAAAAAATAAAAAAATTCTGCGATTAAAATGACAGAAACTGTAGATAAGCTTATTTAAATACAGATGATGATACAGTATGCTGGCAAATGGAGATCACATTTTAGAAAGTGAAAGTAAAACTTAACTGTTTTGTATACCGGTGTCTCATAATATTGCGCTATTACATGTATTATACTTACCTATATTGTTCAACATCATAATGATAATCCAATTAGCACAATACGAATTCCTTTAGCTGATCACCACAAAAGGAACGTTTATTCATGTTAATTAATCCTATTCTGCATATAAAGAAAACATATGCATGTACACCACGTGAAACCCATCTAACCAAAGAGCTGGGTAAAACTAGTACCCGATGCAACCTGTACACCTGTGTTGTGTACGTAACTTCAGACAAAGATCATTTAATTGTAATATACTGCATGTGGCCTTCTTTTTGACTAAAACTAGTACAAGAAAGTGTTATTTAGAGGCAAACACTTGGTGCGGGTATTACTGTCTAATGACAGCATCTAGTTTCAACGGTCACGGTCCAGTAGTCCGAAGGTTCATTAGTCCGAAGGCCCACTAGTCCGAAGGTTCATTAGTTCGAATGCATCACATGTGATTAGTTTGAGAAATCTTTTCGGAATTATTTCCATGTAGCAATTTTTCACGTAAGAATTCGTCCTAAACAAATACAGAAAAGTAGCTAAAATGATTCAATTTTAACCAGTTAATATTGAATTAAGTATATTTTAATACCAAAACTTCAAGAATCTCAAAGTACATGTAGAACAACGTTTTAACTCCCCTTTGAAATCTTATTTTCTACTTTAAGATAAACAAACTCCCATGTTACTTCTAAAATACAATGTATATTTTCCCCTTCTAAACATTTGTACATTTTTTTATTATTTTATTTTTCACATTCTTTAAATTCTATTATTTTAGTTATTTCTATTTGACTTGAGTTCATGCAGATTCTTTAAAATTCGTTTTGTTTCCATATTGTATATTGTCCCCCGCTTTTACTCTAAATGGGGAATATAAAATTATACCCAAAAAATCATTATTCTAATTCCAAAAGATGTTATTTTTTATTGCAACTCTCCAACACATCTGTATATATCATAAAATATTTGACATGCTTACAAATAGATCATAGAATAAACGTAGAAGATTTTCTAATTTAGTTTTGGTTTTTTTGGTTTTTTTAGAGAGAGAGAGAAAAAAAATGTTAGATAATTTTTTATACCTTATTTCAAATCAGGAAATGCCTTTTTGATGACTCCATCTTTGTTATCCACAGAGAGAGAGAGAGAGAGAGAGAGAGAGAGAGAGAGAGAGAGAGAGAGAGAAAATGTTAAATAATTTTTTAAACCTTATTTCAAAATAGGAGATGCTTTTTCGATGACTCCATCTTTGCTATTAACAAATTGCATCACTCTTTTTCTTTAGTCATATGATTTATAAGCAATTAAGTAACTTGTTATTCCTATTCGAAAAACTCCACTGCAAAAACATATCATTCCTATTCTGGAAATAACATTCATGAGAACAAAAGTTAAAGAGGTAGAAATCTGTATACCAGAAAAAAAGTTATTATACATACAGGTATACGAAAATTACGAAAATAATCTTGCAGATCTTTATAGAGAAACAATTCATATTAAAGTACTCTCTTTTCATACTATTTTGTGTTCTTAACCTCTAAGAGCCTGCTAAGATGACAAATGATTAATCAAACCTGGCCCTTTTAGTTACTTTAACCTTCACAACATTTACTACATCCAGTTTCGGACTAATGAACCTTCGGACTAGTGGCCCTTCGGACTAATGAACCTTCGGACTAGTGGGCCTTCGAACTAATGAACCTTCGAACTAGTGGGCCTTCGGACTAATGAACCTTCGAACTACTGGGCCTTCGGACTAATGAACCTTCGGGCTACTGGGCAGACCCCGTTTCAACATGTGGAAGTACCGTGGTAGAGAATAGTTTTTAAAATTTGGCCTTTTTTTGCATTTGCGTATTTGGCCCTGCCTATGAAGCCCAATGGGTAGTAAAATCATAAATTTGAAAATTTAGATTCCTCTTACCTTAGCAATGCCTCAAACCAAAAATGGTAACAATTGACCTTGTACATGTATAGTTTTAAAGAAGTGAACTACTGTTCATGTACAAGGTCAATTGTTACAAATTAATGTAAAGTTGTTAATGGATGACACGTACCTGAAGACAGATGAAGACCAATAACAGTACGTAACCTGAGTGACTTAGGTGACCTAACAACAAATTTATAAATTCAAAAGGGTTGAAATTAGCAACAAAATAATGGAATTGGAATTTCCTGGTAATCTGCACTTCTAACATTGGGTTGTAAATACCTAGTACAAAGTTTTACGAAATTCTATGCAGTGGTTTAAGAGGAATTGTGCTGACATATACTGTTCATTACATTTACTACATTCAATATACATGAATGGCCAAAATTCTAAGTTTAAAAGAGCCGAAATTCCCAGAAAAATAATGGAATTCCATCCAATTTCCTGGTAATGTGCACATCTACACATTGTGTCCTAATTATACCTATAAAGTTTCCAAAATTTCTGTGCAGCAGTTTAATTAAGAGGAGTTGCATTGGCAAAAAAACCAGGACAGACTGACAAAATGACAGACAGACAGACAGAAAGTTAAAAAACATTATACCTATGCATCTTGTTGAACAGGGTTTTATAAATATGTGATGTCATCTATAACCAAAGAAAACTTAATTCTAGAATTTGTTTTACACCTGCAGCAATAAAACATGTTTCATGGAAACTAAGATTGGATAATCATGATCACTCTGGTCAAATATTTGCTTCCTCAGGTTTTAACACTAGGAACTGACAACAGATACAGATTTAATCATATATAAGAGAATTTATTGATTTTTAAATACATCAGTAAGATTCAGACTAATATTCATATCTACATCACTTATTACAAATGCTACAAAATACATTTATCACAATGGCTTTGAAAGACATACTACAAAATAAATGAGCAAAATAAATAACAAATACTCATAAAATCAAAAAATAATAATTTTTTTTTGGACGGAATCAAATGAATACTAGAGGATAAAGCCATAAAATCAAACACTAAGTTTACACAGTAACAAATCATCAGAGGATAGTGATCACCGTCTTGCTTTCTATTCACCTTAAAGTTGTCAAATGACATGAAACAGGAATGTCAACAGTTGTGGGATAAATAAACGTTCTTAGGACGATAACGGTTTCATGAAATTATTCACAAGAACATTAAATGGAGTACCGATAATAAATGTCTACCTGAAGTCACAGTATTTGACATTTATATCAGGAATAAAAAAAAAAAATAAACTTGGTGAGAGTTTTGCATAAAATATCAGTAACTTAAGTTGTAAATTACATATTTTCTCAGGTATATGTATCGCAAATCTTACAATAATACTGGTATTATATGGTGGTCTCACAAAAGAAAAAAAAAAACTCTGACATTACATGCTTCAAAATCAACTCATAACTTACCTCAAAAACAAATTGGTACCTATACCTAAAAAAAAAAGCTCATAACCTACCTTAAAATCATCTACATGTAACAACATGAATTGGTTATCCTACACTAGTAAATAATTTCCATATTTTACACAGCACTATGATTTTCTTTAACACAGGTAATGGCTTCAGATTAAACCCATCAGATGGAATGTCAGAATTTGAGTCGAAGGATTCTTTAGCACTTACTTAATATTCTCATGAGCGATACAAAGTTTCAAAATTGACCACACATTTTTTTTTTACAGCATGTGACATGTGATCAATGATGTAATTTTTTCAATTTTTCAATACCGATTTTGTACAGGTGGTAAATTTTTAACCAATTTTGAATCAACTCTGGTATTTTTATAATGAGAGTTGACAAACCTTTGATCAATACCGGTACATCTGGATGACAAAATATACATAAAAATAAACTTCTTTGCTTTATCTTATATTGTTTGGCACAATAATAACAGCAATTTCAATCTTGACCATACTAACACAGTATTTGAAACCCAGGTAACTCAAAATATATACACCAGTTAACAGGTATGGACTTTTTATTGTCATCATGTAGCTTAAACATTTTTTTTTTTTTGGATAAGACATATAAAAATTTCATTTACCCTGTGAATGAAGAAACTGAAACATATATACTCATGGATACAACAGATGGGAAGATATATTAATTAAAAAAGAAAGAAATTGACACTTGATGGAAATTTTTTCATTGGCACAGACAGAAAATGTTTTGCCTCCCTTTTGATTGAATCAAAATATTTAGTCTACAAACCGTTCTGTGATGTTAATTGAAAAAATGTACCAGGTACACCCGAGTACCTAGAGTTCCAACCCTATTTGTTCAAATTCTGGGAATCAGTAGAATACATTCTTTAAATCATTAAACAATAAGTCCCAAATTTCCTCAGACATATTACTTTCTATATAACAACTATGAAACAAAATCCACATTGCAGTAATCTTTTATAGGTTCGTTCATGAATTAAAAAATGAACACTCCATATAGTCTTTGATTCCTGTGACAAAGTCGTCAGATTTTCAAGAAGCTTGTCGAGCTGGTCTTAAAATCCTGCACCCCTTCTATCCAGTGATGGAAGCTGGTAACTTCCATAAATGTGCTTGTTAGCTTTGTTTGCATGCTGAAACAATGTAATCAAATGTTAAGAACATTTATCATATTTATATAATAAAGATATTTTCATGTATGAGTTATGCCCCTTTTGAAAAGAGTTTATAACAGCAATATTTTCTGGGTCAAACTATTTCTTTTTTTCTTTTTTTTAATCATTGAAAATATTGCATCTATCTGTATTCAGTCTGCTCTAATACTACCTTTAATCTTTAATCTTACATATCAACATGTATCCGCATAAACCCTTATCTTCCCAATGGTGGGTCATTTCATAAAGGTATAAAAAGCTTTAATCTTTTTCAAATCACTAGCAGTCTTTATAACTTGAGCAGTGCTGTGTGGTACTTGAGCGGTGCTATTTGGTACCTTTGGGGCCTTGTATGTGCTGCTGAGACTAGGGAGGAGAGAGACAGTGGAGGCAGAGGGGTTGTGAGCATTATAATGATTCCCGAAAGAACTGGTATGAAAGGACGGATTCATCGACACTTTGGGTAAACTAAGGCCTGTGTGATTATACTGGTGCTGGCTCTCTGCTAACACCCTGCGATGCCGACGCTGAAAAAGGAGAATATGGAGACAGTGAACAATGGAGGTATCGTAATACAGCACCAGCATAAATGATGAAATGTTTGATAACGTTGATGTTCACATGGAAAATCCATGGCTATTAAATACATTTAATTTAAAACATTCAGACATACAGAAAAATCAATAAAAACTTGATAACTGAACTCATATAAAAACAGGATTAAGTAAAATATTTAATACATGTAAATAATTTTTTAAATATCCCACATTGAAAATTCCTCAAAATTCTTACAACTTACTGTAAACCAACTTTTATTTGCGTGGGAGAAATATTCGCGAGATTCACGAGAGCCTTATCATCAGGAATATTTCTCGCCGTGAACTAGTCTTTGCCATATGGGTGTTACATCAAAGCGATTGTCACAAAATAGAGTCATCACAGACCAGTTTATCTCTGGTAGATAGCAAAATAAAATCGACACGGATAGTAGTTGGTTTACAGTAACCATCTTTGACACCAAAACCACAAGTTTATTATTAGTATACAAAAGTCATGATTTACCACTCTATCCACTTTTTTCCTGTCTTTGAAAATGTGTGGGTGAGATTGCAGTGAGGGGGCCTTGGGAAGGCTGGGTATGGACACCTCCGTCTCAGATCTCTTCTTATCTGTCCGCGATGTGTCCACCTCCAGCGTAGTAATGGTGGCAGTCTCGTCCTTGTCTCTGGGGCGCACTTGCTCTTTCTTCTCCAAATCATCCTTCTCCTTGGCTTTTGCTGCCAATGCTGCTCTCTTGTCAGCATCCCTATACATATTATCATCATCATTAACATCATCATCATCTCACACTTCATCACCATCATCATCATTATCATCAATATCAAGAGCTCTGCACAAATTTTCTCCCACCCAAAAAATATGTGATTTGCTAATTTTTTCTCAGAAATAAATTTATAGTCAAAATATTGAAAAACTCTAGAAAAATCTATTTAGAATTTCACAACATAAAAAGATATAGAAAAAGTATCTTAAAATTTCTATTTTGCATTTTTGTCTACCACAGTGTAGATCAGCAAACTATAAATAAGGAAAAAAATTAGAGCAAAGTGTTTACCATGTACCGGATAATATCATATGTATCACTCTAAATACAATAGGAGTCCCACCACCTTACACATTCATTTTTATAATATTTCAACACAAAAAACAACTGGGCCAGGTTGGGAAACCATTTAAACCTCTTTAAGTTATCACATTCTCACAGCCTATCTGTAATCTCTCCCTCTCACTGCTTCAGTGGTGCAGTGATGGAGTTAAGATTTTCTAGCTTCTATAGTCTTGGGGAGAGGGTAAAACAAACCACCCATACGCTTTGGGTAGAAACCCCAGTGAGAGACAAGAAGATCAGTATAAACACGTTAAAAATCAAAATTCCACACCATAATCATTCATGCATATCCAAAGCAATAATTTGGGGGGAAAATTTTAATACCAAATTTTGAATTATTAGATAAGCTACCATATCAATTTTTTTTAGGCTTCATTCACCAGTCCATATATTAGTAAGATTTCATATCGACACAGTTACACGGGGGTAAAGCATTAACAAAAAGAACCAAATTTCTATGATCTATGCTAACATGCTTTCTGTAACAGGTAGTGAAAAGTCAAGTCTCAACCAGGACTCAAACCCAGGGCCTATGGGTTAACACCGTGCCAGCGCTCTAACCACTGAAGAATTGAGACCTGATATATTGACTAACAGTCACACACCTGTTAACCCGGTGACATTTCTATAATGTCACTGCAAAATTCTCTTTGGATATTGTTTTTGCTGCATCAAATGAATTTGATTCTAATATTTAATCAAACGTAAATTTTTTCTGCTGAAAAGGGATTATATACATATTGGGAAACACTTAATTACAAAAAGAAAAGCAATTTTTTTAGAGTTACAACCACCCAGCAAAATATCTAACACCAATTCAACTTAGATATGCTTTCTATGTTCGAAATTTGTCTGTTTTCACAGGTTTTTGTGTGTTTTTGTTCATTTGCAAGGATTGATACTAACTTTATTAATCCCCTTCTGAATAATAAAACTGCATGCATGTTTATCTGACACTTCATAAATTTGCTTAATTCATTTTCTTACTACCAAGGGTTGTGATCAAGTCCTTACCCACTCTTAATTTTAAATTAACAGTGGGTGTTTTCAGTTAAAAGAAAAACAACTGAGGGGTATCAGATTTATTATGATTTTTTGCAAGGTTCAAGGAAATATTTCTAGATATAAACCAGTCCTTTAATGGCTCTAGAATGTGTTATATCCTGCTTGCAAAAATAAGATGTTGCGAAACAGTTAATCATTGATAAATTGAATGCGATATAAACTCATCACAAACAAAAGGCAATTTGCAGTAAATTAGGGTCTAGAAATCTACAACCTTAAAATATGTTATTGGTTGATCTATAAAAATAACTCTTGCTTATGAGGTGTATCTGTACCAGCCAGCTGGTACCATGTACACGTATAAGAAAAGCAGGAAAAGAATCACTTACCCAGAAACATGTTTTTGATACAACATGCAGATTGAGTATGTCTATTTTAGATAATGGAAATCAGCTAATCAATCAAATTGACCAAGATGAAAATTTGAGTTCTTTTAAATGGTTCAGAAAAAGGGATTTTATATCAATTAATTTCCAGAGAGGAAAGGAGCTGTATTAATCATCTACTGTATCAGAATGTCATTTCGTGTACTTTTGATGTTTAATTTTCAAAGGTAGCACTAATCTCAGTCATTTCTCACACATTGCAGTCTATGAAAGGTGCAGGGGTTTCCAAAACAGGTCCATTATTATTCTATAGAGTTGCTATAAATACTAATAAGTAACCTTGTCACAAAATTTATTATAACGATAATTCTTGCATTCTATGTAAATAAAAACAGTTTTAATAACTTTATGCCTATAATCCAGAAAAGAAGATTAAATGATTATGTTACATAACCTTTTTATTTAATTCTTTCAATTAGGCACATTCCTCTTACTGGGTGAGTCACACAGGCTTCAAATTCAGGTAGAAATATAGTTAGACTACAGGAACAGTTGAACAGTTTACATTTATGAAACTAATAGGCATGCTGGCTATGAATCAATTGAATATATCCCAAAATAAACCCTTCCCACTGAATAAATAGGATAGCTACGTCAGTCAACTTTGGTTTCTAAATCTATAAAGGTTAATGTCAATCCTTGCTCTGACATCATCAAGACGTCTAATGCAAATTCCAGATGGAATCCGCCTTTTCTATGTCTGGATTATACATATCTAAGTTTCTAATTCATATATCCATATTATATTATCACAAGAAAAAAAAACAACAAGGAAAATTGATAGTGCAATCTGTCATATTACCTTTGCTTTGATTGTTTTGTCGCCCTGATTAAACATATTAATTAAATGTGCATTTTATACAATAAGAGAACATGTATTTTTAAATCCAATGCCTATGAAATATAGTGATGCTAATCAAAGCATTATGTTGATATTCATTTGATTCTTTATACACATATTTTAAAAGAGTTCAAGAGTTCAAAGAAAAGTTGTTGACTATAAAAAAATATTCATCCACTATTTTGACACAATCTGGTCATTTCAACAGTAAGGATGGTTGTTTCTGTGTAAACTTGTTAAACATGGCAACAATTAATAAATCTGCATAAACATTATTTCTTTGACTTAACTTCACTTTTTAAAACATGTCAAATGTCATGATATGTAATTAAATTAGTGGTAGTAGTCAGAATGTGAGTGAATAAATGTAAATTTTTTAACTTTTTTCTCTTTGAGTGAAAATTACCCCAACTTGAAAATTTTCCTGTTTACATTTTCCTGTTTTCTAAAAAAGCATTAACAAAAATAAATTTTTTTTTTTAAAAATCTTTGCCTGAAGCTGAATGTAATTGCCTTTGTTTTCATCACTGACCTGAGATCCTTGAAGTACGGGTGTCGTATGGCTTGCTTTGCCGTAATTCTCTCATCAGGGTCGTAAGTGCACATTTGATAAATAAGTTCAATGGCCTCCTGCGTACAGTGAGGGAGGAGGCGCTCGATACCCGTACCCTTCTTCTGGGGGAAATTGAAATTCATTCCCCTTGACCTGTATTGAACATAACAGTTTACATTAAAAATATTGGTGTAGCTTAAACTATACTTTTTTTACATGGAAGCGATAGAGGCAAAACTCAAACACTTTAGATCAATCATTCATTGAAAAGATTTTTAAGACATCATCTTTTCACGTATTTAATTTACTATTCTCTCCCTCTGACATATAAATAAAGAAACTGTACCACATTACAGAAGATTTCTATTTGCCCATAGCATATTATGAGAGTAAATGGGACAAATATGAAAAAGAGAGAAACTTAACCTTTTGTACACCAATAATCAGAGGTAACATACCAGTAATGATCATTAAATTATCTGTTAAAAAAATATTAGGTAATGAAATAAACAGCTACAAAGGAACTCACTTTTTGAGTTTATCTAGAACACTGGAGTCAGGAGTTCCCATTATGTCATGTATCTTAGCAATCTGATCAACTTCATTTGAACCAGGGAAAAGAGGGTGAAGACTGAAAAAAAAGGGTAAATGTATAACACAACTTGATATAGTACATACCTGTATGACTCTTACAGTAATTAAGTTTTGGAATTAATTCAGTAGTCATCCCAAGTAAAATAATGATACCATAAACATTTTTCAATATCATCTTTTTTGGGCTTTTTTAAAATTCAATGAACGTGCAAATAGTTTGCATTCACTGGATCTAAATAAAATATTCACATGACTTTGTTCATAGTATTCATTATCATAAATAAGGAAATGCAATTATATCATATTGCATTTACAGATTTGATGCCTGCTATTTTCAGGTTGTTGCATGGCTAAAACATTGTGCTACTGGTAATATAAATGTTTTACAAAAATTAATCTGCGTGCAGCATTATGTCTGGAACAATCTAAAAGACAAAAAGATCTTTCATCCCTTCCCTTGTTTTGGATATATTTTGTAGACATATCAAAAACTGGTACATTGAGAGAGATCTTATTTTAGTTGGATTGATATTTGTAACTCACCTAAGGATTTCAAAGAAGACACAGCCCACACTCCAGATGTCCATCTTGTAGGTATAGTATCCATCAGTGAGAAGACATTCCGGAGCCCGATACCTACAACATAACATTAGAAGTTAAAAAACTATATCCATTACCTACAACACAAGACTAATGGGTCAAACCCTTATACCTACTGGTATACCTACAACAACACTAGAGGGACAAACTCATATATCTATACTAACAACACAACACTAGAGGGCCAAACTCTTATAAATACCTATACCTACAACAAAATACTAAAGGGTCAAACTCTTTTACCTTCACCTATAACACATTAAACAAAACACTAGAGAGTCAATCTCTTATACCTATCCTTACAACAAAACACTAAAAGGTCAAACTCTTATATCTACACCTATAACACAACACTAGAAAGCCAATCTCTTATACCTAAACCTACAACAAAACACTAAAGGGTCAAACTCTTGTACCTATACCTATAACACAACACTAAAGGGTCAAACTCTTATACCTATACCTACAATACAACACAATAGGGTCAAACTCTTATACCTACATCTATAACACAACACTAGAGAGTCAATCTCTTATACCTAAACCTACAACACATCACTCGATGGCCAAACTCTTATATCTGTACCTACAACACAACTCTAAAGGGCCAAACTCTTGTTCCTATACCTACAACACAATGCAAAAGGGTCAAACTCTCTCATACTTATGCATACAACACATCACTAAAGGGTAAAAATCTTATATCTACACCTACAACAAAACACTAAAGGGTCAACCTCTTGTACCTTTACCTACAATACAACACCAAATGATCAAATTCTTATACCTACACTTATAGAACAACACTAGAGAGTCAATCTCTTATACTAATACCAACAACATAAGACTAAAGGATCAAACTTTTATACCTATACTTACAACACAACACAAGAGATCAAACTCTGATACCTATACCAACAACACAACACTTTGGGCCAAACTCTTATACCTGTACCTACAACACAACACAAAAGGGTCAAACTCTTGTATGTATACCTACAACACATCACTAAAGGGTCAAACTCTTATACCTACACCTACAACAAAACACTAAAGGGTTGACCTCTTGTACCTAAACCTACAATACAACACCAAAGGATCAAACTCTTATACCTACACCTATAACACAACACTAGAGAGTCAATCTCTTATATTTATACCAAAAACATAACACTAAAGGGTCAATCTTTAGTATCTATCCTTACAACACAACACTAGAGGATCAAACTCTGATACCTATACTTACAACACAACACTTGAGGATCAAATTATGATACCTACAACACAACACTTAGGGGCCAAACTCTTATACTTATACCAACAACACAACACTAAAGGGTCAAACTCTTATACCTACACTTTCAACACAACATTAGATTGTCAAACTCTGATACCGATACCTACAACACAAAACTTGAGGGTCATACCAACAATACATCTCCAAAAGATCTGGGTCTTATACCTATATTTACAACAAGAACTTAACAATCAGACTCATATACCAGTCCTATACCTCACCACAATACTAGAGGGCTCATTTCTTATTCCTACACCTGCACTACACTAAAGGGTCAATCTCTTAAACTTATACTTACAACATAACACACAATGACCAGTCTCTTAACATTAAAGGGTCAATCTCTTATAGCTACTACAAAACTCCAAAGTTAAAACTCATACACATATGTACCTTCAACAAAACACAAAAGAGTTCATCTTTTATAACTGTACCTACTATCACAACATCAAAGGCTCATCCTGTTTACTTATAACTACAACACAACACTAGAGGGTCAAATTCTTTTCTTCTAAAACTTTATGTAAGAAAAGTCCTGTGGCAATGACTTTTCATCATGTGAAATTAGTTCAAGGGTCATAAAGATTTATTCAATTACAAACAGCCATTTTAGACAAGCATAAACTTTAACAGTAAAGTTATAAATTTATAAGTAAAGACCATTCTAAAACAACATACACTAAATTTTTCAATTCATAAGGTAAGGTAGTGGCTCTGGTGATTTTAAAAATCTCTCTTTTTCTCAAAATTACATTTTCCCTTCCTCATCTGTTTGTCACTCAATCCTCTCTCTCTCTCTTTCTCTCCCTCTCTCTCTCTCTTTCTCTCCCTCTCCTCTCTCTCTCTCTCTCTAAACTTTATTACATAACAAATATTGACTTGTACTATATGTAAGTATAGAAAATTGTTCTCAACACAATCTGTTAAAATAATTCATGAAGCAAACACAGCTGGTCATATAAGAAAGTTACATTGTATTTTGCATACTGATAATATTTCTTCAACAGCATGTAATTTTTTGTGAGCACTTTGTGTCAGGCTTACTAAATAACATCACCCATACTGAGAATTACTTATATAATTTATAAACTCGTTATAATATATTGGTGCATGGAAGCAAAATGTAAAATGTAACTGTCTGGGGCAACATATGAATGTCTATCTATATGTACAGTATTTGTTTGGTTCATATAGGTAAAATTTGAATAAAAAGAAACTGGAAAAATTCTCTGTTTGCATTTTCACCTAAAATAGGCATGATCAATATGCATATATGTGTATGATTGGATTTTTCATAAAACTAACATCTGCAGGCAAGTCAAATAAAGCTTCTGCCACTTTGTTACAGGTCGATAAGAACTTGACAGCGCCATTTCATGAATTACACATTAAAAGCAATATGATAGTTTGGAAACAGACAGATTTATGACATATTTGCACTTGCCATAAAGTGGCTGCTGCACTAAATGTGCAAATCAAACAAAAAAGGTCATGGTCAAATCAGTTAGGTCACACAGAACATAGGTCATATCCTTTTTTGAGTTTTCTAAAGAACTAGTGAATTAGAGTGCAGAGTACTGACCATCGGGTCGAGATATACTCAGTATAAGGCTGTTTTGAGTAGACACTTCGACAGGAACCAAAATCTGCAAGTTTCAGAACATCTTCCTGAAAAAAAAGAAATCAAAATGAAATTATAAATATTGGTGTTTTATTGGTATAGAACCGATTCCAACAAATAACATTCTTTTTTCAATTCAGTTTACTGTGATTTCCCATATGCAACATATAGAAATGTATTCGAATTTGAATCACTAAGGAATAAGGATTATGACCACTATCATGTGACTGAGTATAAACCTACCAGTAACAGTTTTTTAAGAGATATGAAACCTACCCTTATTAAGATATTTTCTGGCTTTACATCCCTATGAAATATTCCATTCCTACAAAGGAGAAGAATTAAACATACAATAAAGTTTCAAGAAAATAAAGGCATTTAAATGTACATTTTGATTTCTGATTTTTTTATGCTCAATTCATTGTTAATCCTGATATTTTAAAACATTGTATAAAATATTAATGGTGATAACATTTAAGAAATTGATTGCTAAAATGTTGAGAATTTTCGTTTTTGCAAGCAGTTAAGAGGGATCGATGGTCGTGGTCATTTTTAGACTGTATTGATCTTCTTAAGGAAAAGAGCTCTATATAAAATATGGGAAAATACCCAAATTTAAAAGGTAAAATATATAGATTTTTTCTTTTTTGAGTTAATAGCTAAACAAATCATATTTTAATTTAAAATTTTAGGTATATCTGATGGTTAATTTGTTGACCATCCAGCCTCCTTTAAATAAGTTAAAAAGGAGAAAAACAAAATGAAAACTATAATTAGAAAAGTACTACATACATGTATAAGCAAGCATTAATATTTAATATATATGTAATGCACAGAAACTTTAGTCTTAATTTTAACAAATTAACCTGTTCTAAAAATAATAGTGTCCCATTTAATTGTCACACTATTCGTTAGTAAATAATAATGAACAGGTTGACTGGTTGCACAAATAAACAAATTTATTACAAAAAAATTTCAACCTCTCAAAACCATGCAATACAGGATTTAATCAATTTTTTTCATTCAATCAATTTGGTCATTCTTATATCATCCAAACAATGATTAAGCAGTCACTTTTGATGCAGCCATTTCTACCTGTACATACCTATGGCAATGGTCAACTGATTTACATAGTTGCAACATGTATTTTTTAACTGTTTTCTCAGGAAGATAGTGACGTTTGTCTGCAAGAAATGTCAGGTACAGGGTGAAACAAAAGAAAACACACACATATGCTCTACTAGTAGCTGATCTGTGAAAATTTCTACTAATATCAGTGTCAAACAATGTTACAAAGAGCAATGAACCACATGGCAATGATGCCAACTAGAGTCAACCAATTAGTCATGTAGCAAATAGAAAATTTATGTTTTTAAATTCCATTGATATTTTTTTTTCTATTATGTACATATATATGTACTTTACAAAAATTTATGCAAAAAAAACTGTGTATCAATTTGCATTGCTGTCTAAAAATTGCTGCATCCCTGATCAACTGATTCAAGCTTTCAATTTTTTAGCTTAAAATTTATCTTATGTTGATTTGTGCATCAACCAAATAAGACTTTTAACATTAGTTACACCATAATATGACTGCTGTTTCCATTTTAATTGAATTGGTTGTGCACAACAATTTTGGCTCAAAACACTGCTCTTTCATTCACTGTATTGTAGGAAAAAGTGAATAAAAAATAGAAGTCAACATCTAAAAGAACACATCTTGAAAACTATTGAGAAATAAATTTCTGGATCTGATTTCTTTATCCTCAATATATTTCTACTGTTTATACATACAGTAAAACTTGTTTAGTATGAACACGGATATAGCGAAGTTTTTTTAAGTCCCCAGCAAAATTCTTAAATAATATTTGCAAAATTTTACGGTTAAAATGAATTCGGATATAACAAATTACAGATATAGCGAACTGATTTTGAGTCCCGTAGAGGTGAATATTAACAAAATTTAACACTTTTATAGTGAATTTCTTTACAGTTTAAATAGTTTTCACTACTATTTAACATAATAGTTTTGATGAATTTATTTTCACATAAATTCTTCAATTTACAATCCGATTACTACAGGTATAAAAAGAATATATTTTCATTCTAAGCCTCAATTAGCAAAAATTGTAGTCTTGTGATAGAAAACATCTATATAGTGAATTCGCTATAGTTATTATTACGAATTCTTAATACAGATATAACGAATTACAGATATAACGGAGTAAATCCATTGGTCCCTAGGACTTCGCTATAACCGAGTTTTACTGTTTATCAATGATTGTTGTTAAGCTTTTGATAACAAGAAGCATATCACCAAGGAACAGTATATTGTGTCCAGATAATGAAATATACAGTAAAAAGGAAGCGTTAATTTCCTGAATTGATCTTAACAGAGGGTATCAGCACGGATCATCTAGTTAACAACCCAAAACACAAGAGGAACCCTCGCTAATCTTATCTACCCTGCTATCAAATGACTGTGCGTATCACATCGGCATGAGTTGTTCTTTATAGAAATTTATTACTTTACTTTTCATGACATGGGACACCATTCTACATATGAGGCAATAACAAAACTGTGAAACACAATCATGTACTTTCGCTTGCGACTGGGATTTAAAACACTGGGGCAACAAAGACTTTAAAAGTTTGCATGGCCACTGTTTACAGAGGGAAGCAATGCATGGCTCATACACATAAATGATTTACTTCTTTCTAAAATTGATGCCATTGAATTTGAATAGGAAAAACAAACAAAATCGAAATCCATATTTTAAATTGAAATAACCTGAAAATTTTTCCAACAAAATCTGATGAAGTTAGACAGGCGCGCTGTTATTTATCCAACAGACTTAATGATATAAACAGGAGTGAAAACTACTTGACTACAAAGTGACTACAGACTAAATGACTTCTATGCCAGAATAAAAGATAGACAAAACTAGAGAGAAAGGAACTGATCTAATCTACTCAAAATCTAACCAGTAGCTATTTCTATCTGAGAAATAGGCAGCCTATAAAGCTGTATGATATTTTTAACAGAGTGCAAACATAGACTAGCTACAGGGTGATGCAAGAGTTGCTACAGGTGCAGGGGTGAGGAAAACAAGGACTTCCTAGAACAGGTGCTTGTGTCAGGTGCTCTGCCTTACCTATGCATATGCTCAACCGATTTAAGAAGCTGATACATATAATGTTTGACTTTTCTTTCTGGTAAATAATGCCTTTTTCCTGAAATCATGGACACAATCAAAACATTAACATGTAAGAATTGCATGCATTTCCTCTATCTTATTTAGATCAATATCTGCATCAGATTGTCAGAATGTGTGACAATTCCCATTAAAATGTAATCAGGTTGATAAACTAAGAGATGAATGATTCCTATAATATTTATCTAATAAATAGTTTTTAATAATAGATTTTACATTTATGAATGCATGATCTTCTAAATCCAAATTTCGGTGAAATGAAAAACAAGTAATGACCCAAAGGGAGAAGTTTGTTCCCACAGAAGTCAGAAACCTCCAGAGTCCAACTGCATTAGAAATATTTCTGTACCTTGCCCTTTAATGCTTTAAGTTACATGACACTTTATTAAAACGAACACGACGAGATAGGCCAAAAGAAGGGGGCCAGCGTTCCCCTTTAAATTGTTGACAAAACTTGTTCTATTTAGAATTTATCAAATTCAACCACTTGTGCACACTTCAAGAATGTTTTAGCACACTTCACACAAGAAGGCTAATACTTTCAGGGTTTTTTTCTGTGAAATGCATTTTGAATTTGTCTTCTCAGTACTTGCATTTATGCGTTATGGTCTAATTAACATGACTGTAGAGAGAGACCCAGGGACCAGAAAATGAGGGGGAAATGATTTTAGCATTGAATAAAGGACCCTGTCAGTGCTTATGAAGATATTGCTTTTTAACAATGTAGAGAACAGCATTATCTCATACTGATTCACTTTGATCTTTTGAAAAAGGATCTCCATGTTTTCTATAGAAGGTAAACACCGCCCTGTCTATAAGAAGAATGTACCTGTATTGAACTTGTTGCTTCTGGTATTTGACTTTTACTATGTGATTCTGTTAAGTCTACTGTTAGGATGTGAATATCTTAACAAATAAAATTCATTATTTCACAGTTTATTCTATTTAGATTAAATTCGAGAGCTTCTAGGTACGTCCTATCACAGTTTTTCAGAAGGTTATTGTCATAACTCAATTTTATATCTTTCAAATAATGTATGGGAATGAGTAATCAGGGTGTATGACAATATCAATGGCCATTAAAAGACTTCATGCACAGCCTGAACACAACAGAAGGTTGGCGAGACACTTTCTGACAGTTTAAGTGCTGATTTCTCTGTTCTAGTTATAAACTATGGCCTCAATTGGCCTGACTTTTTTTCATTTATTTCCAAATGGAGACCTCCCCAAACAGTAAAAGACATAGAGAGCTTCAACAAGAGGGAGAAAAAACACCAAGATTTCTACCTGGTCTTATTTTCTTTTCTCCTAACAGTCTTTTTATTTAAATCAATATTTGAATGCGTGATTTGGCATACAGATTGAATCACAACTAGTATGCATGCTTATTTTATCTTGTCTTTTTCTTAGGTACTGTAATACGTCCCTTTGCTCCTCCATAAACGTTGCAGTGATATGACAAAATCTATACTCTGGTTAGCGAACTGAAGGATATTAAATCCAAAGTGCCTTAAAACCAGCACTAATTGGAGATCTACTAAGCCCTTTGTTTTGACATTAAATACTAGCATTGAAGTTCAAAAATTTCAGCACATAAACATGTATTCTCTTCAAGTAACTTGCTGATTGATACAAATTAATGTATTGTCATAAAGTGACCGTGATTGTTATAATACATAGTTATAAGCCTCCAGATCTTAATTTATAACAACAGATTTTATTCAAATACATGCACTGATTGAGTGTACAATTTTTAATGTATCATAATTTCATGTTAAGTCTAATTGTCTGAGAGAGAGAGAGAGAGAGAGAGAGAGAGAGAGAGAGAGAGAGAGAGAGAGAGAGATGCTTGGTAAACTGTGTTATTACCCTATAAAATCCTTTAATATATCATTTAATTCATAGCGATAGGTATTGTTGCTATGGAAATGAGTACTGCTACTTTAATTTGTACAAAGAGCATCTCATATTCGTGTAGATTTGCCATATAATTTCAACAATATGTTTTTTGGAACCCTTTAATCTGCAAATACACGTATGGCATTGTTTAAGAAATTTGGTTATAATCATTGAAGCATTGATGGAGGTTAAATTATCTGAATGGGATGTTCAACAGTTTACTTATAAACTTTTAGTATTCTTTTCTTTTGAAAAATCTAGCTTTATAAAATGAATACTGCATGCTTTTAAGAATAAGAGTAAAATAAAATATCCATTCCCTTGAAATACCCTTACTTTTATTGACTTTTGCTTAGTTGCCAGTGGTAATTTCCTATGATATCCCCCATGTAAGATGCCTTTTTAATTTCTGTAATATCTCTTTTGAAAACAGCAACCCTTCCGAATTTCATCAAAACAATTTTTTCCCCATCAACCCTGGAACATTTGAATTCTATTAAACAGAAAAGAACGGTTTCTTTATAATGTTGTCTCTTGGAAGCAAAATGACTTGTGTTTGATTATGGTCTCCAAGTTACAAATGCTGTATTTACCGGTATGTGGGTTTATCAACTAAGTAATAGAACCAATGGTAAACTTTTTAGATATTACATAAAATTCTATATCACTAAAAAATTACAGCCATGAAGATTTATTGTCTTCAAATTAATAAGACTCAGAAGATTTGTTTATAGCTTACAAAATAGGAAGTAAAGGCTTCACGTTTTATCAGTGAATGAATCGAATCAATATACTCGAGCCACTGTACTTTGGTCCTAATAAAAGCAGAGAGAAAATCTGATATCTGCATGCTAGATGCAATAAATACGATTTCTGGAGTAACCCATCCTTTCTACATATACCACTACATATTTCTATTATGATCAAAGTATGTTTAAATGTATTTTAGAGATAGACCCATGCTGAATTATTCATGCAACATCCTTGGTGGCCCTTTTTTACAATGGGAGTTTCTCATGTTCTTTCCCATTAAATCCCCCCAACATTGATGGATAAGACCAGGAGAAGGAGAAAGTATACACGATAGACAGACAGAACCCAAAGGAATCATATGACCTTCATTTTCCAAAGTCAATATAACCACTAGTACTTAATTCTCCCCAAGATTTATAAATCAAATTGCAGTCATAAGATACCATCCGGCCTTCTCAAAATTATATTTCATGAAGTATTCTAATATATAATTATATATTAAAATAAAATATAATTATATTTAATTCTATTTAAATATCCATTTGATATTCATTATCATGACAGATAATTGGAAACACAAGAGATATTTGTGAAACACTTATGCCACCCTCCCTTGAAGACCCCTGCGAAGAAAATGAATGGAATTAACTGCAAATAATTGGAATTTTTCTAAGTCCAAGGTGTATAACTATGTCAAAAATTGCTTGACTGTACCAAAAAACAAACTTGACCTAGATATTTTTATGATGAATCTGTATACCATATTTTATTTCTGTATGTGCAACCTCTTCGAAGAAAATGAACGAAAACTGCAAATACCAGTAATTGGAATTTTTATAAGTCCAAGGGGCATAACTCTGTCGAAATTTGCTTGATCGTACCCAAAATCAACCTTGACCTAGATATTCTTATGATAAATCTGCATACCAAATTTCAATTCAGTATGTGCAATCTCTACGAAGAAAATGAACGGAAACTGTTGGTGGACCGATAGATGGACAGACCGACCGACAGATGGACAACAGCAAAGCAATATGCCATCCCTTCTTCAAAGGGGGACATAAAAAAATTTCAATAATAAATATACATTTAATAACTTTATACACTTATGCAATATGCAAATCTTACTATGTACAGAATATGAAATACGTACCTCGTATTAACTCATAGATATTCATATCCATTAATTCACATATCAGGACTAGAGTTCCGGACTTCTTGTCACTGTAATTTAGAGAGAAGTGGTTCTTATATTTATTGTATTAATTAATATAATGTAAAACAAAATTAATAACCAATTGATTTCAAGATCATATCTTAAATGAAAGGATAAAATATATAAAATACACGTAACATATTGGTCAGATAGAATTTGACATAACCAACCAATGAACTCCAAAGTTCTACAGAGGTAAATTTTCGTCATTTTTTTTTTTTAAATTGTGTAGTTTTCATGAAAATTAGCAAAACAATTTCTTTTAAATATAAAAGGTTTCATCTGCATGAATTTGTTATTAATACATGTACTTCATACTCAAGGTAGACATGTACTCCTGCATTTATATAAACCAACAATTGGCCACTTTTGCTAACAAAAGAACAATGAAATCTTGTAACGGCCAATTATGAATGTGTACATATAATTTATATTAATCAATAAAAGCTATAATCAGCATTTTTAAATATTTGGTCAGTCTTGGCTACCATGCAAGTACACACAGGGTTCATGGCACACACAAGACAAACAGAAATATATAGTTATTTAGATCAGTTCCTAATGAACTCGATCTTATAAGAACCAAAAAGCCTTTACATAAAAAATTCCTACCACTGACAGTGAATTTAAGGATCATTGATACCAGAATTTCAATACATCAATATAGCATGCAATTTTAATGCCACAAACATACATGATTGTGTATTTTGCTTAATTATTGAAAATACCAGTAGTCAATATTCTGACTAGAGAACACCCTACTTGGTCAAGGGGATCTGAGTGTTATATTTTATATCATTATCTTGATGAATGATATAAAATTTAAAAGAACACAAAGAGAATTTTTTCTCAGAAAATAACTTTGAATGAATGACTCTTCTCTTGAACTTCACTTGGAAACTTGCATGATGCCAGGATTTCTAAAACTTTGTAAAATATTGTAGCTTACTGAGATTGGCACAAACTTTAAATATAGGAGACAACTTACAATATACTTAATAGTACATGTAGTATAGACCCAGAACTATACCCTTAGTTTTGTATATACATGCATGAAAGACATTTTATTATAAAACAAAATTGACATATTTGCTACTATATTAAACATCTTTGCATAAGCCAAGGGCTTTTGGTCACCTCCAATTCCCGCTCTACCCGTGGGTTACAGCAGAGAAGACCCTAGTAGCTTTCGAAGATGAGCGACTAAGGACATAAAGAACTTGTAACTACTTGTTTTTTCTTCCTGATGATTTAATGAACATTTCAAACAAGTATATCTGGAGACATTGACTTACAATATGACCTCCTGGAGTTCCAGGATATTGGCATGTGGGCTGAGTCTTCTCATGGCTTGAATTTCCCTTAGATTATTCACTTGCTCTAAACTGAAATTTTAAAGAAGAAAACTGTATCAAAATGTAGCAAAAATATCATATTCATTAATCACTGATCAAATTAAAATCCTCCTGCTGCTATGTATGTACAGCAATCAAATATTTTCAACATGCAAAGCAAATGTTATATATGACAGGATGAGAAAAAAAAATGGGGGGGGGGGGGGGTTACATCAAAATTTAATTTGGCTATTAACCACAAATGAAATCATTTATTGAAGAAAATAGTAAACCATATTCATATACCCGGTACATTGTATTATGCATGTAACAGAAAACAGAATTTATATATATGTATATAAATTGTTGAAAGTGCTGCTGTTTTTATTTCACTAAGGTAAAATCAATTAATCTTTCAAGATTTTATATTTGACATTCTGAAATCACTGGGATAAGTTTTACATCTTTTATAATGAGGCAATTTTTTAAAAAGATTCTGTTGTGGGTGATTAATTCAGAATGATAAAATGTGTCAACTAAGTTCAAAACCAGATACAATTGTTTACTTATTTATGTTTCCTGTTTGAATAGCCGGCTTCTAAGCCCTACATAGCGACTTTTGTCAGAGAATATTGGGGAGCAGATACTCTAAACACTGTGTATAGAAACCATTTAAAGAGACTGCTACTTTAGAGGGGGAAGGATCGATCACAGAGAAAAGATTGCTGGAGCAAGTTGAAGTTTACACCAGACCAGACAGCAAATAGCTGGTTAAGACCATGACTTAGCAAAACAGACCAATGCCATCCTACTTCCGTACATCAAGAAATTTGGGGTTATGTGGAATGTCTTGATTACGTCTTATATCTGGTTGATTTAATCTTGTTATTGATTAAATAGAATATTTAAAGCTTACGGTAACAGGCATAAAAACAGAACCTGAAATCAAGGCTACAGAAGTAATTTCTTCATGATTTTTATTTGAACGATTTTGGAACTTAGAGAGAATCTTAATTCTTACTATAATGTAGGTACACATGAAACCATGATTAATTTATAATGCATTCTGAAATACCTGAAAGAATTAAGACATGTAGCGTTTAAAAAATACCCCCTTAAACATATACACTTTAACTAGACTCGCTCTCACTATATTAATTGGTAACAAAATACAAGTAGTTCATAATACTGTAATTCTTTAATCATAGAAAACTAAATATTTTACCAAGATTAAACCTTATTAAATAAACCTTTATCTCTGCGACTTTGGTAAAAAATTGTCTTTCAAACCACAAACAACTATAAACCAAATATGAAGCTCTGAAATCTTAGCAGATAATTTCTCCAACAAATACAAGATAAACTTCAAGAGCAGACAGAATCCATGTTCAATAAGCAAATGTAGTGGGGGCGAATTGAAATAAAAGCCTGGATTTTAATACTGTAGATTTCTTATTTTACACGAGTATTTAATCCCGCAATTCAACTGTTTTTCATCAAATCGTGAGAACATAAAATAGTGAATGCCAAATTTTTATCATAGTTTCGTGTAGTTTACATCTGTCCAAAAAATAAAAGTGAGATTTTAAAATTTGCGAGATGTTTTTCTCGCGATTTTACATAGATATTATTTCCTCAAGTTTAATTAGGAATCTACAGAAAGTATGTACATGTGGATGGACCAATTTAATCACAATTAATGTTCATGTAATAAATACAGAGATTCCAGAGCATATTTGCATGACATGACCATTTTTTGAGTGTTAATGAATTGGATCATTTAAATTTCAGGATTGGAAATTCATAAAAGGCTCAGTTGGCGTGATCAAAGAAATGACTATCAACAGGTATTTACTACTAATGCTACATTTAAATATCAACACAGAATCTAATTGAGGTTCACCAAAGGGGACTTTAACTACTTCTGAATTGAGAAGAGAATTTATATGTAGAAATACCATCAGGACCCCAGTAATCTTTTGTACAAAGGGAAAGAGTTCTATGAGGTCTCGAAATTTCCATTAGGACTGCTATTGAATATTCTTTATATACTAATGATAAAACCACAATATTATGACTCTCTGTTCAATCTATATAAATATCTATAATGACATATGAAGAACATGTGATATAATATACCGGTATGTAAATAAGTGCATTAAGGGTGTTAACAAATTCTCATAATAATGAACCCACTGCACTGACAGGTTCCATATCTAATGCCCAGGGCACATAAAAATACCACAAATCAACCAATACATATAAGCTTTTCAGTGATTTTTACAACCAATAAATTTTAAGGTCCAATATTGGCTCTTTCCTCTCACAAAAATTACCATAGTATGTATCTTGGGTCTTGTAGATTGAGCAAAATAATAATATTTTTCTTTCACATAATCATCTGCAGACAGCTAGCCCCTAAAATAGTGCATGTTTGCAAAAAGGCAGATATTTTGCAAACAGTAGTTGATGCTTGATAATGGATAGATCTATATATTAAAAACAATTAATACTCTCTATACAATCAAACTCAACATTTTTTCTGATAAAATTTTGTTAACAATTGCAATTAATTAAATGTTCACACTGTAAATGAAGTCATATTTATTTGCTGCATAATTATGCCTGCATGCCATTGTACATAAATGCACCTTCGTCTTAAACAGTATCTTCAAAGAGATATGAAGTTTAGGCTTTAAGTTCTCAAAACTTGTCAAAACCAAACTTGATCCCAGACCCCCTGGCTCTGATAAATTTACAAACTATATATAAAGGGACGTGCTTACTAAAGATTTGATCCCACAAACCCACGACTAGGACTGCTGGGTACGTGTTAAAAGACGCATGCTGATTTTGTCAACTTCTAAACCTGATACCCTCCCATGATTAATCTCACGAGATAGCAAAAATTCAGCATGGTCTTCAAACTCAAGACAATAGCAACATTTTCCGATTGGATCTTTGCCACTATTTCATGCTGTATGATGGTAGATCAACACAGATTTCTATTTCCCACTATTTCTCAATCAAGTGTGCAGCCAGCACCTCTAATTGTAATTTTGAAATCAATCAAGTGTGCGGCCAGCACCTCTAATTGTAATTTTGAAACAGCCATGTTTCAGCGCTGACCATGCATGACCAGACATTGCATGATATGATCTCATTAAACTGTTTTGTCAAGAAAAATTGCAATAAACAAATGGATGTTCTAATATTCCTCATTTTATCTTTTTTCCAAAGGACTTTGGGAATAGGAAATAGATTTTTCTTTGGTCTAAATATCGGTATTTAATGTATCTTAATCAAAATGTGTAATGTGAAATTTCCAAATTATGACACCATTAAATTTAAAAGTACAAATCTAAAAATTCTATAGATTGACGCAATAGTCAGTTAGGAGGCAGAACAAGTGGATAATTATTTTGAATTCAACCTGTTCCATGGTTATTGATATGACATTATTCACTGTTCACAACTAATCAGACATTTATAGAATCATAAATTTCCTTCTATTTTGAATACAACACTATTACACAGCGTGAAATCATATTGATAGCAAAACTATTATTATCATTCCTCCATTTCAAAAGCAAATCTGAATCGAAAACCACCACTCTTTATAAACTAAACATCGGGTGTCCTACTCAAGTCTCTATAATAGAGCTCAGCAGTCATTCTATTATTATTTTTTTTTCAATCCATATCCAATGGGAAAAACTGTTTCATTCTCCCTTAGAGTTGGTAAACATGAAAAGAAGGCCCAATTCTGTTGGTCACTTGCAAATTTTTGAATAATCAATGGCCAAACATTTACACAGATAACTGACATTCTTGACAAGGACTTAGTAACTGTTGTTTGGCTTTCGCAGAGGAGCTGATAACAAAAAAATTGGGGAAATGGAACCCTAGACCCTTACTTGTCTACGGATGATCCGAGTCAATTCCTGGTCCCAATATCTGTCAACAAGATGATAATACAAATGACCGTGAGATAGGAATCTCTCTGACACCCAAGCGACCTGGTACAGGTGTTCAGGATATAGCTGACTTAGAGCTAAGGTGTAACAGAACACGTTGGAGAAGCACTGGTATGCGAAGTACAGTTGGTTGTTTATTTAACAACCCAGGCCACCCTCACTTATTTTGTTAAAATTAAAAAGTATCTTGTAGAGTATGATATCTCAGTAACACACAAAATATTGTGAGTTCAAATCACAAATGAAATACAATATGCTTAAACATTAAGGGATATTCTTTATCCAGCGAATAGTGTTGCAAAATGCATTATCCCATTCAGTCTCAAATAGGATTCTGCCATATATACATAAACTTGAATACAGGGATAAATATTTTTCTATATAACATTGAAAAAAATTTACATAACTGCTTCGGTATTTATATTCAAAGTTTACCACAAAAGCTTCAATTTGCCAAATTCCGTGATAAGAAATTCTAAATATGAAGGGAAAGGCGTACTTTGCCTCACCTATGCTAGCTATAAGTGTCAGATTTGCTTACTCTCAAATCAGATATTTGTCTAGCAAAGACGACTATTGAATGGCTTTAGATTTTTTTTACGTGTTACATGTAACTATACAGCAACTATTAAAAAGAACACACATTAAGAACACATCAGTAAATTTTACTAGACTTACCTGTCATAAGTTTGTTTCATCTTCTTGCAGGCCCAATATGAGCCTTCTTTTAAGTGTTGGCATTTTAGAACCTCGGAAAAGGTCCCCTCACCCTTTTTCCCTAAGATTCGGTACTCTGGAAAAAGAAAATTTTTCATAATATGTACACCATTGCTGTATTGCAAGTTAAAGTTTAAAGCCAAACTCTTCAAACTTGATTAAACACAACTTAACACTCTAAGCCCAATCAAAATATTTAAAATCAGAAACTATTACTGTACATGTATAAAGAAACATTTAGCATATCCAGGCCAAGGACTTAATCGCTCAATTTGTTGCATACATACAATAGCTGCAATGTATTGTTGACATACTTTTGGGACACTAAAAAGTAATAATCCAAAATTTTTACATTCTCTAGTGTTTGTTAAAAAGATCATTTAATTCATGTGATCGGAAATCGTGAGTACCGGTATATGTGATTCAATGTCAATGTTCATATATAAAATGAATTTGATATTATATAGCCTCGCTGTTTGCTGGTTGAACTGGTTACTACCACTAAACCATTTTACACTCAAGTTACCATTCTACCACAACTTCCTTATGATGTAACATATACTGTAAATTCCTTATTTTACGCAAGTACTTAAATACTCAATTCCACTGTTTTGTATCAAATCTCGAGAATATAAAATCGCGAGCACCTTTTTTAAAATATAATTTCCTATAGTTCAAAACTGTCTGAAAAATAAAAGCCAGATTATAAATCCGCGAGGGTTGCTTCTTGCGATTTACACGGATATTAATTCCTCACGTTTAATTAAGAATCTACAGTATCATGAATCTTCTTATTAAATGAATTTAAATGTTAAATTAATATCTAACGTATATCATGTCAACCTTCTTAATGAATTTAAATGTTAATATCTAACAGCTTTGCCTTTAGAATATAAGTCTAAGCATTAATATTAAACACAAAAAAATTGATTTCTGTTCAGAAAATGCCATTATTGTCTCCATGTACCCGTAATCCATCTATCTACAAGATATATGCAAGGTACACGACTATCTTAGAGGGGGTAATTAGGTACATGCTAATGCACCTCAGGGGAAAATACATGTATAATTCTCTATAGCTTATGATCAGCTGTCAAGCAGTTGTTCACTGTTTAGAATTATTAAATATGTTATAGTACTGTACGAATCATTACAGTTTGTTGCCTTCAATTAAATTAAACATAAATTTTATAAAGAAGTAACTTATTGGATTCAAGGAGCTTCTTATCCTTCATTATTTCAGGTTTAATTCTAAAAACTGAAATACATATAGTTCAATTTGTAGACAATTTGATCTAGATAAATCCCTTACTATACTATTATATGATATAATACTAGTCTTAAGAGTAAATATTGTAGTTTTATCATTTTTTAGCACCAATTTTTGGAACTTTTTTTGCAGAGTGGATCCACAAAATTAAGTGTTTATCAAAATGAAAAACACAACCAGAATTTGTATCTAGGTAAAGCCATTGTCCAAGAATTCAACTTTTAACTGTCATTGTTCCAAGCCATGATTCGGAGATAACGAAGTTTGACTGTATATCATCATGGTTGATTTCTTAAGACTTCTATAACAGGAAAGGGAGAGCAACTTCAGCACTGGGGGCTGATCCGGAGTCATATGGTCCGACCTCTGCAGAGACATTATCACAAGGCCAAAAGATCTAGACTAAATGGAATGGTCAGCTGTAATCATTCATAATTATATACTTTTAACCACATTGCACTATTTTTACGCCCTGGAAGAAATGTTTAAATTATCACTATTATAAACAAGATATTTTTTGTTTTATAATTACACAAATGTCATATGGCAACTCAGATTAATGTTGTAATAACCAGTATAGAAAAATTAGGTATTGACAAAACAGTAAATATAAAAATGGGACATCATCAAATATATGTCCCAAACACCCATCCTTAACACCCACCCACTAAATGTTGCAAAAGAAAAGAAAATATACTGGCCTAAGACCAATTCTTGTCAAGTACCATTTCTCGCCAGTGCATTGTTACGTCATTTTTTGATATGATTTTATGTGTTGATAAAATGATGTAATAGTGCACTGGTGAGAAATGGTACTTGGCAAGAATTGGTCTAAGGCCAGTATAGTAACTGATCGAAAACATAAAGAGGGCTCTGCAATCATTTCTTTAAGCTTTTCTCATGAATATAACTTGCATTTCCAAACACTCAAATTAACCAGGCATGTATTTCTATATTTTATAGTCACTGACAGGAACATGAGGACTTTCATTGTTTTAATTTGCTCCAGATCAAAATAAAACAAAATCTATGGTCAAATGTCAAACTATCAATATAAAAAAACAATCAAACTATTTAGAGCTATCAGCAGTCATAGCTAATGTACTATAACAGAAAGCTGCCAGGATTTCCTCTATTCTGTTAAAAAACAAGAACACACATTCCGTTGAAAAGTTAAATGAAAACACGAATAACACTAATAAAGTAAGTGAAATTAAGAACTACATCTTCATCTTTGTCAGAAACAATGGATAATTCTCCTACAAATACTAAAAACGATCAATGTTTATCATGTTTATGATTATTCGGCTTGTTGTTTGACTTGACTACCTGCTACTTACTTTGCAATACAAGGTTCATCCAGACACAAATTGGATGTCATCCACAATTAAACCAGGCGAACACAAGAAAATCTATCCAACGTATTCGTAACAACACTTCCGATGAAACCATTCCGTCCCATTCATACTTTATTCAACAGTTTCGAACAACACTTGACATGTCAAACAGCAGCGAAGGCCAAACTCTTTTTTTTTTACAAACGTTTTAGTGACCTGGATACACAAGAAATATTTTCCCAAGAAGTGAAGAACCTAGAATGTAATGTTCCACCCGTAAACCGACTCGAAGCTTTAAATGGAGTATTGGATTTTCAAAATCTCACACCAGATGTACTTATTTCTTTTCCTAATTCCTATCAGTTTGAACAATTTTGACTTTTTTTTTTTATCGTAACTGCAACCAGTACCCCTTGGAAGGCCTCAATAGGGACCCCATTTTGGTAATGATCAGGGGAAATTTTCACCATCAATATTCATTTTGTTCTAATCGTCACGTATATGTGAATATTTTTAATTATTTTTAAATAATGTTGTTCATGGATTACTATTAAGTGTTCACAATATAGCTTGTTTTATGCGGAAAAATAACATAAACAGTTCACTTTTTTCTATTTTAACAGCGCCATGAACTAAGTTTACATAATTGCTATGGTGACTTTGCTTATCTACTTGTTACTCATCAAGCATAAACATGATAATAAACACATTTCACACAGCACACAATGTGCTCTACCGAGTAATTTTAGTTATGGGCTTTATTAATTACTTAGCTTTGAAAAGTTTAAAATATTGATATCAACTTCTTTGAGTGTTTGTACAGTGTAGACTTTAAATATATAGTATATATAGGCCTTACTGTGCATATCGTTATGATAGTTTCAGTTTTTTTTTAAATATTAAATTAAGTTTAGAGTTTGTTCAGACTAAGTATTAAGTCAGCAATATACTGAGATACAGGGAATTTGACGAGAATATAATCATTATGGTTTTTTTTTTATTGACAGTCCTTCAAACACTTGAAGAAGACCGTTGGAGTTATCTAACTTTGATCATTTAAAAGAGAGAGAGAGAGAGAGAGAGAGAGAGAGAGAGAGAGAGAGAGAGAGAGAGAGCTCTGATTAAACTATTCATGAGCATTTTTTTTGGGGGGGGGGGGGGGGGTTCTGGTATGCCTTAGTGCCTTAGTCACCAACAGGGGTTCTCCATGTCGGTGAATAGTCAGTTTTGCAGTGTTACACAAAGCCTTAATTAATACTTACTGATATTGACCTAGGACCATCAGGCCCGTCGGCCACTGAACTTAGACGAGCACGCCTCCTATAATTTTTGTCTCGCGTTTCCATTGATATATATTTCTTTGAAAAGATGAGATTACTTGATCAAAAGTGTTAAAGTCTAAGCATTGCAATGAAATGTCACGATTCAAAACACAAAATGTTAAATGTGGTGGCGAGAATACAAACATGACAAGAATTGGTCTTGGACCACTATACCTCCTGAACACGTATATGAAAGTGTGAGTTATTGTTTGTTTAATGTCGTCTTGTAAATTTTGAATTTACTGGGTGGGTTTAAATGCAAAACTTACAAGTTGTTATAAATTTTATATTTAAACACACTCGGTGAATTTAAAGTTTATGATATGACGTACATTACTCCCTCGTGAATAAGTTTGACATCGAAGCAAAATTTTTACTGAGTATTGAAAATTAGAAGTTATATAACACCTGACTGAGTCTTGCAAGCTATATGTATCCCAAGGAGCTTGATAAAGACTTCTTATCCCTGTGTTAATACATCGTCTCAAGCCACGGTCCGGAGTCCCCAAAGCTCTCTCCTAGTCTCCTACCTACAACCCGAGTGGATAGGATCGAACTTATTATCCACGGTTTCCGACGATGGTTTTAGTATTGTTCATTTCAAGTCGGAATCTCTTGAATTCACTTTGAAAGGGATGTCCACAAAAGGATTGACATTCAGTCATTTGAAATTTTTCGTAAGCTAATGTGACTATCAATATTATAAGCATATAACACAGGTACTTGACGATAATTATCAATTTAAGCACTTCTTTTTATATCTAAATGATTATTGTTGTAGTACTGGACATTATCTTCTGTATGAAAAGTCAATTGCCTTCAGCGTATGAAGTAACTATCGAGTGTAGAACCAAGAGGATTTTTCGAAGAACCTAGATTACTAGGTTAGATATCTCAGATAACTTGGGTAGATATTTCAGATTAATTGGTAAGATATCCACATCTGCACTTTTTAACCATTCATCTTTTTGTCTTATATTCAGTGCTTTGTGACATCATACATCTTAGGGTTTGTGTTAAAGATGGATAAGCTTAAGGTCGTGACACTTTTGTTTCTAGCATAAGATGTCTAAACATCGAGCATGAATTGAGAATATACTAGTAACATTCATTGCTAGCCATTTTCTATATTTCATACTTCGCCTTTTTAACACCAGCACACAGTGTATATATAAACTCAAATTCGTTATATTTATACTGTATACAGTGATATTTTCGACCCGTGTAATTTTCGCCCTCCTACACTTGCAAACAATTTCTTGAATTTGAATTCGCCCAGACACAGTTGTGTTTAAAAGAGATAATTTGAGACACTGGAAATCGCCCAGTTTTAATTTTGCCCGCTGACAACGAGGGCGAAAGGGACGAAAATAAAAGGGGGGATAGTTCCCTGTATACAGTATTTCTACAAGACAAACGTGTACATGAAATGGACAGCATACCTCCAATAGTGACGAACTTGCTTGGATCCTTGAGGGTTTTAATGGACAGTTTGCTCTTCTCCTTGTCCTTCTTTGGTTTCGGTGGTGGTTCATCAATTTCTATCTTTTCAGATCTCTCGGTCGTTTTCTCCGTTTTCGTGTCATCATCCTCTGAATCCGATACTCCACCCAAATCCAAATTGAACTTAAAATTGAGTTTATCAACCTTCGTCATGGAGACCTTTTACCTTTCGGAGGAACTACATATTCGGCCATGTTATTACACTCGTTTCTAACTTGTCAACCATTTTTATTAAACTTTTCTAAATTTCATAATCTATGCCATACAGACCCCCAATCTTATTCAGCCGTAATCCCCACTAAGCGCATTTAGTTCCATGGATTTCTTTTACCTCTGTGTTTGCCACATTCATAATAAAGAACGGATTAATGCGTTCATATTTTATTTAATAAACTATTAGATATATATATATTTCAAAGCAATGCATGGCACAATTAAAAGAAACCTCATTAAAGGTCATTATTCTATATAAAACTGGATGAATTCTTTAAGGTTGTATTGATCAGTTAAAAACATGGGCTTGGATGATGTTTTCCCCCTGAAATATTTTGAATTTGTTTTTAGGTGATCAAACACCTGTAAATGAGGTTAGCTATATAAATGAACAATAAATGTAAATACACCTGGCATCATTGAGTTGTCCCCAAAACAATGATGTATACAAATATAATTTATATTGTTCAATACCGGACATAATCTATACATTATCAAACAAATCAATATATGTACATCCATCAAGTATGATTCCCTAGCTCTATCTTACGGAAATTGATTGTAATTCATAGCTCTATAGAAAATGACAGGACTGAAATCTACACGCCCCGTTTATTGATTGGTCGAAATTTAACCTTCATCGACCTAAGAAAAATCACGGACTGCGCGAAATAATGATGATGTCAGACTCAAATTCCTAAATAGACGACTTTGCTCTTTCTTTTATTTAGCGTACTGATGTACATTAACAATATTTAGCTAATTTTACTTACTCTTTACAACCAATTCATTAATTTTGTATATACATGCCTTTCTTTGATGATTCATGCAGGTTATGAAGGTAGCGATCATTGCAGAAAAAATTCATATATAACCTGCAAACGCGGGTTATGTATTTTTTCTGCAATGTCACCACCTTTATTTTTCCCGCATGAATCACCAAAGAAAGCATTTTATTGTTTAAATGATTTTTCACTTTAAAATATCCAAAAAAGTTTGATAACAACATTTTAAACCGGAAATCCCGATTTTCAACAGACGAATTATAATTCTTCTTTTTTTTTTAATTTTTTTTTATTTCTATACGTGTCAATTTTATAAATGCCAATTTTCTAAAAATACAACCCTCATATAATGTTTTGTTGAAGAATAAAAAAAAAATGATTGAGTTGATTTTGATTTTTAAAAAACCCACAAATTTGAAAGCAATTTGATATGGAATTGTAGACTGTTTTAAAGAATAACCTTCTTTACACATCGTCGCTTACCACAGCCCCATTCCATTTGACCGGGTAGTGTTGGGAGCTATACCCGGACTATGATTAAAAAAAACCGGTGGTTTCGCGATCGGATATTTATAATTATTATTATTTATTTATTGTTATGTTTTAGAATTCAAAATCTTCAACAATATGATCTAGAATGTTGTATTTTCCATAATTTGATCTATACGCTGTTGCTTTCGTGAATGACTTTTCAGAAACTGGCTTTGCTAGGCTGTTGTTGTAGAAGTAAACTATAATTCAATTCAATTTCTTTATTGACCAATCAAGGGGCAACATGAAGCTTGTACAATAAACATTCATAATGCACAATAAACACATATATACACAAGAGGGAAAGAGTTGGATGATTGAAAGAGGACAGACATGTATGATGCGATCCGAGCTGTTGAATTGGAAAGTAAGTATAGTAAGGTTGGTACTACAGGCACTCCAGTTAAATTTTATCACACACACGATTTATTTTGCTTATTATAAATATAATATGATATTCAAGAGTTCACATAACTTTTATAAGAACTTGGAAGTGGGGGTTTCTTCTAGGAGATGGGGATCTCCCCCTGATTTTGCTTGATGCACTCTTCCACGCATTAAATTACCCATCCGATCGGTCTACATGGTTTTTGACCTCGGTTTAGTCACTGAGTTATGATCTGTGGCCATGTTCATGAAAGTATTTTAAGATCTATCTTAAGACATGTCCTAAGATATATTAGACGTATCCTAAATTAAGATATCTTAGATTGACTTTTCCTTTTAAAAAATAAAATATCAACAAAATATAATGAGAAAAAGTATTGTGAATGTATATCATAAACATATTTGAATATTAAGCAATTATATTTTTAGTGATTTCTAATGTGGTATTTGATTCACCAATGAGGATTGTTTATTTTATTTGCTTGATTTTGTATCACCCATTACATGTTTATAAGTTTAGTAAAATGCGTGACTTAATATTTTTTAAATTTCATCGCCCATTTTTAATCTCGGCAAGCCTTGATCACCATACTTGCAAAGTATCTGCGAAGTGGAAACCTTCGCTTCTTCACGTGAATCTGATATGTTAAAACTGTAGAAAATGGTGTGTACATGCAAATGCATGTACATACATTTGTATTTATACATGTCATAATATTTATCATGTTTTCATCTTTAAATTGCGTCTATTGTTTTCTCACACAATAAGATTATTTGGATTTACAGTATCAATGGTATTTCTTTTATCATTTTGCCATTACATTCCGATCATATATAATTGTCTTAATAAAATGAAAATCACAAAAGGCTCATTTAGATTCACATGTAAATATAAGACGGGAAATTTTCTGAAAAATTAAAAGAACGAACGGGGGGGGGGGGGGGGTGTTTGAATTCAAACTAAATAAAATCACATAGTAAAATTACCGAAAATAGGCATCTGACCCCCTCCCCCTCTTCATAACAAGCAAATCTTTTCATTCATTCTTTATTTGCACAAGACATACATCTTATGGCATAGGTTGTTACATATAATTAAAATGCAATATTGCAATAATGGTATGGTACATGTACATAAATAAAGTACATTGACAATGTACATATAATAAATTTTTTACTAACAGGTGAAAAGAAACCAAAGATTTTTTTCTTAATTATCATGAATTTTAAAAGCTAAGTGGAGATACTTCCCCAAATTACACAGTTCTTTAAAATTTTGAACAATTAAAAATTGTATAAATTTGTATACAGAAGGTTTTTTCCAATAATACTTCTTTATACATTTTACCTGGATTTCTCTATACTGTCGACATTTCAAAACAAATTTGAATTCATCTTCAATACTAGAACAAAATTTACAAAAAACGTCTTTCACTTGATACATTCGTGCGTCATCCACTTTCAATTTTGCAAGTCTATGAGATGACAATTCTTGCAATGTGTTTCTTGTATGTAGAATTTAAATCAAATATTATCCCTTTTAACCCCCTCCCCCCTTAAAAATTCCCACAAATAATTCATTCATATATCGTTTGTTTTATATTTAATACTCAAATAAAACTAAAGAAAAAATGTATAGGTTGATATATTTAGTGAATCAATCAATGCTGTATCTTCCGATAACATTCAATACATGTACATCTAGATCTATTGTTTGTGTGCTTATTTATATCCTAAAGTACTATGATATGGTGTATAAATCAGTTCCTCTTATTCTAAGATGTGATGGTTCACAATCTACATGTTTACTGTTGAGTTTAATGAGGATAAGACAGCTGTTGGGATGTCTTAAAGTTAGGATGATTTTTAAGAGGTGTCGTAAGTTGGGACGGCTTCGAGAAACTCTCTTATTATGACTAAGATGTGTCCTAAGATAAATCTGAGACATATCTTAGTCTAAGATAGCTTCATGAAAAAAAAAATAGATAAATAAATAAATTAATGATTGAATAAATAAATAAATAAATAAATGATTTATTTATAAATAAGTAAATAACGAATATTAATGTTTTACCAATAAATAAATGAAAATAAATGAAACGTGGAGCACATGAGGTCGATCTTACGACACAAAGTCGACAACTTTGTTCTTGACTGAATAAAAATGTCAAAAACAGCTACATTTAAAATCCAGTGTGAAAAACCCAAAAGACAAAAGCAAAAATGTTGTGTTAGAACCATTTTAACAAGACCTTGGACTTTCGATAGGACGTAAATATCTATTTTTTACGGAAACGTATAACCGCCTCGTGTTGTTGCGTTTTAACGCGATATCTTCGCATAAATATTTTGTCATATATGATTGTCAAAATAGTGTCACTCAATAAAGTTTGTTGTCATAATTAAATTGCTAAACTTTGTTATGCAAAGTTGTGAAAGCGCGACGGCGTGTTGTGTGTTAGCGCGACGATGCGCTGTGCAAAGTTGCGTTAGCGCGACGGCGCGTTTATCTGAACGCGATGTCGCGCTAACGCAAATGGCTCTATTCGGACACCATACTATTTCATTTCATTATTATTATGAAGTTTTTATCTAAAGTTATGTCAAGAACTCTAACGGTTATCTTATTATTATAAATCCGCGACATTTTGAGAGTTAATTAAATCCTATCCACAATTTCCTATTACATAAGACAGTACAATTGGGGTAAAATGCGGCATTTTTATATAATTTAATTCCGTTGCCTCTTATTTTTTTGTCTTAAAGCAAAGTGAGTTATATAACAGAGTCTAGAGGAAAGGGAAACTCAGTTTTTTTCTGCTGAGTATTTATTTTTACTGAACTCTAAGTAGAAATTGGTTGAGAAAAAACTTGTAAAACGAATGCAGATATGCAAGAACATTTTTAGATAAGATCTATGATTATACATGTATGTACGAAAGACGAATAGGGCCACATAAAAAATAAAAGATCCTTTCTCGTAATAACGAGATAATTAACTCGTAATAACGAGATCTTTTCTCGTAATTACGAGATAAAAATATTTTTTATGTGGCCTTATTCGTCTTTCGTATGTATGTCCACATTCCAAAAAATGACAATATTCAGCTTCTCCATAATTGCTAAAGAGCAATAATTTTAGTGAAGCTCAAGTAGCTTAATGAGCCATTACCACCCCTAAATATATATCATAGTTATGAAACTAGCTGATCCAAATTATTTGTTAACATGGTTTACTAGTATATCAAATAATTTAATACAGACGAATTGACATAGAAATGTTAAAAATAATTGGGTTTTTTCATTAGCCATAAATTTTTGAATGCTTAGTTGTTATAAATGACGAAGGCTTAATTAAAGGTCTTGTTATAAATACTGTGTATTTAATATTTATACAAGTATCAATCTTAACGAGGTGGAATTTCACCTTTAACCCTTTCAAACATTTATGAATTCCCTAACGAAGTTTTGCCTCGTAAATACATTTTGTACCTGATTTTTTCATAGAAATATTGCTAAAATAACCACTAATACTACTGCATTCCGTTTCAAAATAGTACGAAATAAAGCTTTGTTTTACAACGTTCATACATAGAGAGGACTCGGTGCTCGTGGCCTATTTAGACTGTATTTATCTCCTTTTAAAGGAGAGCTCTATATAGAAATATAGGAAAATGTCCAAATTTTAAAGATAAAATATATGGACTTTAACTGTACAAAACACTAGTAGTGGTTTATAGCTAAAGACATCATATCTAATCATTGAAGGCAGATCTGATGGCTAATTTGTTGACCATCCAGCCTCCTTAACTATGCAAGACAATCGGATCAAGCAGCTTTCAGCTATCAATCACACAAAGATGGTTTGGAAACTATTATGATACAGTGGGCATGTTCATGAAGATATCTTAACTAAGATACGTCTGAGATAGCTTCGGTTTACATCCTAAGATATGTCTTAGAGTGGTCGTAAGATATGTCTTAATTAATATATATCTTAGGACATTGTCTTAAGATGGATCTTAAGATACTTTCATGAACATGGCCCCTGGTCAAAAGCCAATAAAAAAGAATGGTAAGTATAATAAAAAATATTTGTGTCCTCTAATCTATTTTTTTTTAAATTAAGCTCATAAAGTTGACAAGGCAGCAGTAATCTTCAGTGCAAATTACAAAATATTAGTGATCATCAGGGGCGTCGGAAGGTATTTCATATTCGGGCGGCGAATTTGATTGATAAAGGGGGGGGGGGGGGGGCTACAGTAGAAAACCATTCCAGACCTGTAGATCTACGGCCCCCCACACGTTGAAAACTGACCCCATAGAATTTTGACCTCGCTTATTAACTACATAGAAAATATAGAAATTATAGGTGATACGTATAGTATTCATGTTTGGCGGGGAGGGGGGGGGGGGGGGGGGGGCGAAAGCATATAAAAGATGGATGCACCTCCCGTTTTACCCTGTTACATAAATAACATCACTTTTAACAAAGCGATGTCTGTGTTGAACTTGGACTTAAAGTACCCGTCAGCTTGCCTTATGGTGCCCCTTCGATAAGCCATTTTATGGTTGTGTCTCCCCCTAAAGGTACATGCATGATGATGCACTCGCTTGCGCTCCCTTTTTGCATAACTAAAGACTGTAATGATGCGACAGCTCGTGTCTGCTCATTCTGCTGAATAGGCCCCACTACTATAGAAGATGATTTCATAGAAAAACCTAAATAATGAGCTATGTATGTACATGTATTGCATATTTTTAGAAGAAAAAAAACCCAGAAGACAGATGTGAAATTTCGATGAATAAAGCGGATTTTTAAAATGAATATATGTTCTATTTAGCTATAGTGAATGTCTGACAATCGAACAAAACACCGTCACACTGACAGACTTATGTTACAGGTACAAATTCACTTTTTGTGAATGAGGACTTTTGGTCTCAAATTTGGATTGGTCTCTACAAAATATTTTGGCCTCAATTTTATTTTCTTTACATATTTGATGATTTTATTGATTTTAAGTTCAATACACATGAAACACCACACTAGATGGCTTTAAGAGTCTTGTAGTGATAGTTCTATTGAACATGTTTATGACTACAGATATGATTGATTGATTCTAATAGATTTTTATCAAGTCTGATGGATTACAAAGTAATTTAAGAATGTAATCCTGCCATTGTATTACCATGGTTTTTTTTTAATGTACTTAACTCAAACTACTTTCAGGATCAGACAATACCTATATCAAATACTTGTTTGAGAACAAAATTATTGCATAGACCAATTTGCATATTCCAACCAATACGAAAGATCGCAAAATGGTTTGGTTTGTTCAAATTCTGATATCAAAGTTCCCCCAAAGGAGAAAAATTGTTTCCTAAATATACAAACAACACAGCCATGTAAGAAACTTTACTCTAATCAAAAGGTAATGATTAACGGCATCGCTGAATCAAGTTATTGGATGATGCAATGTTGCAGTGATTCACAAATGACATTGTATTAGACTATGTACATGTAATATTTAACATTATAAAATATTGTTTAAACTATTTAAAATTATACATGTAACCGAATGCTTTTTACCCGACAGACGCATTTTGTCTCAAATTAATTTTAGAATTAATCTGATCTGTAACGAACCGTCAAATACAATGCAATACTATATAGGACTTCCCTTCCCGACTTCCTTTGTGCAGTATGTAGCACGTTGATGATGACTTCATTTTTTACATATCGACAAACATATCTCAATAGATGGTTACTTTATTAACACTCAGTTAAGAGATCACTTTTTCGAGAATATTAATAAAAAAAAAAACCTGCGTTTTTTCTACCTTTAGAAACTGCTAAAAATGACTATGAATGCCTGGGACACTTACATGTATATGTTAAATCAAAGGAAAGTCTATAGTTATGTCAGAATATGCCTTTATTAATTGCTAGATTCAAATGTCGTTTATACATGTAAGTACCGCGGTTGTATTCAATTGGAGTCAAAGCCAATGCTACATGTAAAGCCCTTTTTTAGTGTCATTATTACTTTGCGATTTGCTATCTCTGTTATATACCGAAGTTTGCGAGTACATTTTAATTTTGATTACAATAGAGATCGATTTCAAACTCACACAAAATAATCTATAAAGTACATGTATTCTGTTTCTTTTGTATCAATTTTAAATTCGATGTTTTGGAATTTGTGATGCATGTTTATTTTGTTTTTAAATCAAGCATTGTATTTGTTTAATATATATATTCTTATTAAACCTGTTGTAACAAGAAAATAATTGTTAGAAATATCAAAATGGGATGATGCATGCAATCGCGGAGTTAAGGAGTGGGGGAATTCAAATTTTTTAAATTCACTTATCAAATTGACCGATAATAGGCCTAGACCCACCCCTCCCCCTTTTGGCAAACATAATTATCCCGCGGATCCCCCTCCCTCACCCCCGGATAAAATTTTCTGGATTCACGCGTGTGATGAGATGTGCCAATTTCAGATCCATGGTGAATAAATCTCTCATGGCGATATAGACGTGATGAATAATATTTTCTTTCTCTGTAAATTATCTGGTATCAATTTCTGCATACAATAAGTGCGAGTTTGTTTTATTCATTCAGATTGATATTATTCCTATTCAGTCTTGGTTTGACAATGTAAACATATGTCATCCCCCCCCCCCCCCCCCCCCGAACCTTTTTTTTTCTAGATTCGCACCTATTTTAACTATCTATTTAAAATTCAGTTGTTATCTAAGGTACGTCTTTCTCATAGTGCAAATAACAAAATTTTGGAAGAGTTCTTATAAGTAGGACTGTGTAGAAAAACGTAAATTATCCAGACCTATGTGGACGGAAAATTCACAAACCTCCATTGCACTAACCTGTATAATAATTACACATTGTGTATTGAGTGATTGATTATAATGATTACAGGACAGCACCAACCATACTGTTTAAGATGAGTTACAAGGATGCCTCTCTTAGAAATATAAAATAGGCTCAATTATAACTTTTCAATACTTTGCAGCAGACAGACGGACAAACAGGTAACAAATGAGTTTGTAAATATTATGTGATATTTATATACCTACAAATGTTAATTTCATATTATATCGATATGTACCTACATGTACACCACTTTTGCTCAATATTTCTTAAAGTTAACCATCAGTTGAGTTCATTACTCCATAAACGCAATAACTACCCTCAAGTTTTGTTTAAAAATCCCTCAATTTATGTTCTTTTAATTAGGACATTTTACATAATACAACTGATCAGAATGTGTCCAAAAAAAACAAAAAAATAACTAAAAGAATTGGGCTTTTTGGGCACAAGTCAAAATGGAGATGTCTTCTTTAAAAATTTATAGATTATATAAACTATTCAAACAACTTGACTTTCACAACGTTTATTATAGGATCAAATGATTTATTTTTTAAGTCGTTGTGTCAATAACTGCCATCAGGTGAGCAGACAAATTGAATAACCCGCGTTAGCGCGTTATGATAATTTGTCTTCTGATGAAATTATTTTATTAAATAAATCGGTATGAATTGCGGATCATGGAGGGAGTAAATTAGTAACAGCAAGAACAGCTGGTTTTTTTAAACTGGCTAGTTATCAGATAAGAATTGAAAATATAATCCATGAACTCTTGAAAGTTTGCTATTTACAGTAGAATCAATTTTATTGTTAAGTAATTGTAAAATATGGTGTTTTAACAACATGTATGAAATATATTTTGAAACCGATAACATGAAAATCAATGTTTTGGAACCTTATGTAAATTCAAACGCAGTGATTAGGTTGTCGCATTTAGAGGCATTTAAATATCACAGAATTTAATGGGAAAACACAGTAGAATGTAATGTACTATATATTACTATACATTCTATAGCAAGCTTATCTTTTAAAAAGATTGGTGAGCTAGCACTGTAGCCATCATATAACACAAAAGTACATTTCTAAACCATTAGTTTAATTTTCTGAATCGATTTATTATTAATATGAACTTATGAAAGCACAGTGGTGCACAGGAATTGTGAGGGGTGGGGCTCAATTCAGAATGGTGAATCTAGAGTTGGAGCTCATTAACTGTGCTTAAATCATTCTGTATTTACTGTAATTTCAATTTTTGGGTGAAAAATAAGAGACTGGTAGAACCAATGGTACTGTGTTGTAGCCAATCGCAACTTCTTGGGCCTTTCCAGCAGTGTTCATCCGAGCTTGACGGAAAGCCCAGAGAAGTGTAGCAAGATTCGTATCTTCTCGGGCCTTTCCGGCAAGCTCGGAAAACATATCCGAGATTGTTTTACGAGGTTGAAAGTAGTCATGAAAACTGGGTATTTAATACAATTTCAGAAATAACTTGGCTTATAAGACCTTAACTACTGTTAAAATAGTAGATGAAAAACATGGTGCAGTTGATCTACAGTAGCACATGTATTCCCATAATGCCCTACTGTGAAGTCGAGCATGCATATCCCAGTAAAAAGGACTAACGTAGTTGCTAGCGCTCGAGAGCGCTAGCAATAACTGTCATGTGATCAACCAAAGTCACGTGACCAACGTCCTGTTTCCCCCTTAAACTATAAAATGCTTTCTTTAGTGATTCATGCGGGTATGAAGGTAGCGAGCATTGCAGACAAAAAAATCGTAACCCGCGTTAGCGGGTTATATGATTTTTTTCTGTAATGATCGCTACCGCCATACCCATATGAATTACCAAAGAAAGCATTTTGTTATTTATGTTTACATCTTTCTTTTAATAAATTATTGCATAAATCATAAAGAGTAGGTAACAGTAACTGAGTTATTGTTAATGTGCGTCGGTATGTTAGAAATGGTTAATTCTTCTTATATGGAGGCTTCAGTTGGGCATCATCATGTTCACTTCGTGCAGTCCATGATTTTTTTTCAGGTTGCTGAAAGTTGTAATTGATCGATAAAAGTAGTTAGAACTGGATCGTGTAGATTTCAGCCCCGCCAGTTTCTATAGCACTATGAATCACAATCGGTTTGCATCAAAATATAGAAGAAATATTCAGTGGATTTAAATATAAAGTTAAATACATTCAAACTTCAGTTATACACAAACGATGCAGTATATAAATTATTCCACGCTGAGAATGCTATTATACATAGTCCACTCCCGAGTCCATCCTTCCAACTGAGGGGCCGTACCCCCCTAGAGGGTGGAATGAAAATGATGTATACATACAGTATATAATCACTCAAATCTAAATACCTATTACCAGTACTGTCATGTTGTAAATTTTGAATTTACCGGATGGCAGTAAATACAAAATTTACAAGTTGTCATGTTGTAAATTTTGTATTTACTGCCACTCGGTAAATTCAAAATTTACAACATGACAGTACAAGTAATACTTGTTTTTTTTAAGAACAGAATTTTCCACAATTAAGAGCATGTCTACGAGAAAACCATGCAAAATGTGGTGGGAGCAAGGTTCTCTGATTAACTTCATATTTTGTATGTAGCAGTGTGCATTTACATGTATATGAATTAATTTGTCACCAAATTTTATTGATGTGGTAAAATCTTAACTAGGTTCTGCGGCTGTTACTAAAAATAGCATTTTTGTCCCTTTTTAAGAATGAAATTGTGCATAATTAACAAAATTCTTGTTAAAAATTCTGAGTTAAGTTAAAATAAAAATCAAAAAAATTATGTAGATTTAGTAGTAACAAGATACACTAGTTTAAGTCATTTTGTGAGAATTACCATATATTCTTTCTGTTAAGTGCAGATAGGTCACGAATCTGGCATGTTTCCAACTTTTTGTAAAAAATCGTGAAAATATACATTTTTAAAATGCTTGAAAGTCAGAAAGTGGCACTTAAAATTCACTAAATCTGCTTTTATTTCTAAGAGAACGTACATATTTACAATATATCAATAATCTGTCTTTGGACTCTGAATAATATTGCAAATGTGGTGTCTTAAAGTCAGACATTTTTCTACTTTTAAAACTATCAAGAATCTGTCGTTTAGCATTGGATTTACACTGCCACATGTGAATTATGAAAAAAAAAACCGACATATAAACGAGCCAAACAATATGTTACTAAATTGTAGGGTTGCTTCAACATTTTTCATGTTTTAAATCAATGTCATTAAATCACGAGAAATCGTGAGAAAATGGTAATCTAAATATGAGTTGAAGTGGAATTAACTTATTTTTTTAAAAATCTTATATATCTCACTATTATTGAACGAAAAGGTAAGCAAGCTCACATACCCCACACACACCCATTACTTGTCAAAATGGCAGAATACCCATTAGATACACTCATGAATAATAATAGGGACATTACTATAAAAAAATCATCAAATCAAAACTTCCAGCAGCAATGCATTTAACAACAACATTCTAATAATGGAATAAAAAAAAGTCTCCTGATAATATGCACACGTCTACACGTTTTGTCCTAAAACCTACAAAGTTCTCTCTGTGCATCAGTTTAATTAAGAGGAGTTCAATTACAGATAAAACAGAACTGACGGACATAAAAACATAACCCTTGCAACTTTATGCATGGGCTATACAAGTAATTTGACTTTAATTGTTTTAATTAGTGAATTTCAAAATACATGTTCACATAAATTAGTTTAATTATTAATTGAAACAGACAAAATCTCTCTCTCTCTCTCTCTCTCTCTCTCTCTCTCTCTCTCTCTCTCTCCATGAAATGCTCCGCTCATTGAAGTAACAGTTTACCAGGGAAAGGGTATAACGGTATTTTACATTGATACATGTAGTTGATTTTCATCTGACAATCTTATAACCTATAATTTTATTACCAAAAGGCGCAACTCGTTGAAATACTGGTATGTATTGATCTTTTCATTCTCAGGAGGTAGGACTTAAATGCAAAGGTGTGACAATATTAGTAGTAAATTTCCTGAAAATTTTAATGGTAGTAATTGTTTTCACAGAATTTGTGTGGAAATAAGGTTAATCAGTCCAAAACTAGCGCTTTTTTGTGCGCCGTAAATCGCAGGTTTTTACTATGGGAGGCACTGTAGCTCCCAGGTCGTCCATCCGAATTTTTTAGACCGGGAGCTACAGACCTGCAGCTAATTTAATTGATGATGATTGTATTTCTGAGTTGTTTAGACTAGGCTAAATATATGTCTCTTTCAAACTCAACTATGTTATATACTGTGTCTGATGAGAAACACTCACAGGATGGGACAATTTTTGTGCGATTAAAATTATTCAATGACATAATGAACATTAAAAACACTCACAGCATTTCTCAATTTTCTGCCAGAACTTGAACTTCTAGCTATATCAACTAAAGACTAGTTTACCTTCTCTACAGAAGAGCGCAAGAGGGGAGACAATTCTAACAATAGTAATGAAATGCTAATGTAATGAATAATATCTTTATGGGAAACAGTGATAACAACTTTTTTTTAATTAAAAGCATAATAAGTATTTTTTTTTTCATTTTCATTTACATATATTGACTTCAGTGGATTAAAATCGCTTGTAAAATATAATTTTAAAAACCACCAAATTTTCATTTTATTTCAAATTGGGATGTTTTTTGTTGATTTAATACTTTTTACTCATTGAGAGTCCAAAGATGGATTTTATATATTAGTTACAAAACATAAGAGAGTTTCTTATTAACACAAAATTTCAAAAAAAATGAAGCGCCACTTTCTGAGAAATTCCTTCTCAAAAATTGACAAAAATTAATAATTATCATTTCTTGGCATCCTGCCACATTTGCGCCCTTGGGTCATCATTGTGTATATTGATATATGAAACAAAATATGCAATATTTAATTGTTGGAACTTCCTCTTTCAGAATATAGTCTTTTTTCCTTCAAATGTTGTTTATATATTTTATAATTAATTACTGAACTTGACATTTTTTCCTTAAATTTTCTGGATTTCAGAGGCATATTAACCAGAATGCAATACTGGCTGTTTTTATAAATGGAAACAACCAGTGCAAAAACAAACATCATATATCTGACTCTTAATAGGTATCCTTTAAAGCTATGATGAAATTCTGTTCATTCTTGAGACATGCTGCCACAACTTTTTTCCATATTTGTATGCTTTTCTCATAGACATGCTCTTAAGTTATTTTCACAAAATATTTTCAATTATTATTCAATCTTCTTGTTTTGACAATCTTTTTATGATGGAATTCTAAAACTAATATTTTCCATGCTATTTCAAAATTAAAAAAAAAATTCCCACCTTTTCCAATATGTTTTTTGTTAATTTACAGCTAAATAAAAGATGTTTACAGTCTTCGATCGTTTGACAAAATTCACATTCAGCTGACACATACTAACACATCTAGAGTTGTTTAGTTGCAGTTTAACAATTACTAGTAAAATAATATAATATACATCAATGTACTGTATTTTGTATAGAAAATATCAAATTTATCAATATAATATACTTAAAAAAATAATACATGTATTATATTTCACTTGTTCATGATGTTAGAAAAATAGTTATTTCATACAAATTCCCTTCTTCATAAAAAATATTATCTTTCACATATAAAATTCCACTTTAAAATCCATTTTTTCAAAGCACAGACAGTGGTTTTGTATGTATTAATAAAGATTATTATTCCACACAAATTCAATTCATCTCTCTTCAGGTGATTGATTTGTCTAAAAAAAATTGTTAAGAGCAGTAAAAACTTCGACTTAAAAATGTGGAAGTTTTGACATTTTTCTATAAAAAAAAATTCAAGATTACAATCACTTGTTTTTAACACATCACATATTAGGCGACACTTTAATTATAATCATGGCAAACTTTTTGTTGTATTCAATTTGAAAATGAAAATACTTTACAAATTGGATATCGGGTCCCGATTTATTTATTTCTTACTCTTCAAATAACTTTGATTTATCACGATGTTCTATTTTTGGATTATCACCAACAATGGAGACGACAGATTGAGGTATTCATGACGAGAAGACACTAGACATTTGAATCAGTTCAAAAATATCATTATATAAGGTGGTGTTGAAAGCGGCATGTGTCGTTCAAAAACACTAAGAATATACAAAAAATATGTAGCTAAATTAGTATGGCAGTGGGCGTTAAATACCGGAGTCCTTGACTTACTCGACTTAAGCCTGTGTCACTCCCCTATGGAGCATAGGCCACGGACAATTCTTTTCCACTTCTCTCTGTCCTTTAAAGGGGCATGGTCACGATTTTGGACAAATTCTATTTTTCTGTTTTATTATTTACAATGCTTTAGGAATGCATTTCTAATAATCAAATGATATTTGAGAGTCAGTCGTAGAGATATAAGCAAGATACAGGGCTCACAATTCTTCGTCATGTAAACAAGGCCCGTGTCCTGTTTTTATTTACATAAGTAATTTTAAGTACATTTATACAAGTAAAAAAAATCGTTTTCAAGCTGATTTGTCTATCTTCTTATTCATTTTAAGAATAAATAAAACAGTTCCTAATGTTTTACACATTCATTTTAGGTCTAAAACTGGAATGTTCATTTCAACATTCAAAATGTAAACAAAAGCTTTGTTTACATAGCAAATAATTGTAACCTCTGTAACTTGCTTATAACTCATCGAATGACACTCAAATTTTGGTTGTCTATATAAAATGCTTTACTGGAGCATTATGACAATGAAATCGGAAAAATAATTTTTGACCAAAATCGTGACCAGCAGGCATGTTCACGAAGCTATCTTAGGACTATGGTGCGTCCTAAGTACGTCTTAGGATACGTCTTAGTCTTAAGTCTGTTTCTCGAAGCTCTCCTAAATTTAGGAACCACCATAACTTTGTCCTAACTTTAGGACATCACATACCTTGTCCTAAGACCATCCTAAGGTTGTAAAATCACGTTTTGGGGGATATTGGGACTGTTATGAAGCTTTTTCCCAAGGCCGGTAGAATAAGACAATCTTTTGTACAGTTCCAGCATTTCCGACAAACATCAAATTCCTTATCCGGGAGGGGGCATAGTTATTTAATCTATCATGTACGTTTATTTTAACATAATTATGTAGAGAGTGGCCCCTCCCCCTTCCATTGCTACATGCCTGCCTGAGAGCAGACAAATTAAAAAAAAAATTGGCAAATACTGTCTTTGTTTGGCGAAAGAAAATTATTCACTTATTTTTAATATATACACTAAGTAAGTTACATTCATTGTTTTGATTAATAGTATTGGCCAAAAAATTATTCAAATGTCCTTGGCTAAAGAATAAATCTACATCGGTTTATATAAGGCGTGCGTTATCATTCTTATTTTTATCACTTCATTCTGAAAAATAATCCTTAAAAAATTCATAATGTTGAATAAACTGTATTCATGTATTTTCGACATTGAGTACAACTTATTTCTTATTTAACCTGTACGTGTTTTCTATATGTTGCAGATTAAAGGGAAATTGTGTTTGTAAATGTAACGTTAAATTCTATGAAAAGTGCGTGTTTATGTATTACTTGAATGACGAGAGCATCAAAAGTTAATTTACACTCAAAGAATGCACATGTGTTGCTTAAATAATTATTTGCTTGTAAGTCAAAAGCTGTCCTGATACATCATATTTTCTTTACACAAAATAGCATTAGATTTCTGGGCTTTTGTTGTTGTTTCGACTAAATTTGATATTGGTCACTGATATATATTTAAGTAAATGTATATTTCTAAAAATGTATACAAATTCAAATTAATGGTTTTAGGCCTTGTTACCGATACACGTATAATTTTCTCTAGCGGAAAATTTAATGCTTTATCCCTGCACAAGTCTCTCAAATTCTATCTGTATGAATTGATGTGAAAATAAGAATGATTTTAGTAGGTTAGGATATCCTAACTTAAGATGTTCCTAAGTTACCGTCGAGCTACATCTTAAGACGTGTCCTAAGCTTATGTTGATCTTAGGATGCTCCTAACTTTTATCCTAAGTCATATCTTAGGAACACACTTAGGTCATAACTTAGGAAAGTTTCGTGAACATGCCTGCATGTCCCTTTGATAGTTGGTGGATGGTGTTCCAGTTGTGTCCTTTCTCAGACATTTCTTTTTCAAGGACTTTTCTCCATCTCAGTCTTGGTCTTCCCCAGAGTCCACACTCGGTGAAAAGTTTTAATTTTGATCTGTACATAACACGTATCTGCACTCATTTTAGCCCAGATACGCCATGTGTGCCTTCAGTTTTATTTGAAACCTGAGAGTTGAAAAATATTCGAATTTCAATATAAATCATACTACTATCATTCTAAGTGGCATCATTGAAAACCCACAGCCAGCCGTGAATACCGTGGGCCATCTCATTGAACTTATTCGTTTTCTATTCTCGGTTCACCAATGAGAAAGTGAAATTCTTTAATTTTTGGAGCTAGGTATAAAACGGACGATCGTGTTACCAAAATATACCGTTGTAACCCAATTGGGGAGATTTCCTGCACGAAAGAATGAAAAAAGCAAAACGGAATGGAGCATGAATTACTGGGGGGGGGGGGGGGGGGGGGAAATCAGCGATTTGCCCCAAAGTCACTAACGTATGAAGGACTGACAGTGGGTTTCCTACGATGACTACATGTTCAAACTGAAGTTCGAATTTCCAATATCATACGGTTGTGACAGATATGGGCATTGCAGAAAGAAAAATGTGAAACCGCCTTAATTCTTTCTGATATACCATTCTATAAACTGTCTCATTTGTCTGAAAGTTCGATCTCATATATTAACCGAATGGTCAGTTTGCTACAACTATAAAAGTCACATCAAACCATGAATTTGTATATATATGATAAAAAAAAATTAAGTCAAATCACAATTTCCGCATTGAATCGATTTCTTTTTTTTAAGTTACTTCGCACTAGTGTCAATTTTGTTCAACAATAAGAACATTTATTCAGTCATAAGACACCTTTTTCAAGTGACTTTACTGTTTACAGATTACCTGATAAGCGTTTCCTCAATTGGCTTGATGGTGTTTATTTACAGGGAATGAAACAGGTGTATAAATGTGTTTTTTTAACTTTATTATCATCACTTATCATAATCATTATCATCATCATCACCATTTTAAATGGTACAGATTTACGTAAAGTATACTTGACCAATATAAGCTATAATATCAAGGCTATGAAGTCGGTAAGCATCAAAATCAACAGTAAGTTTTGATAATTTTTATCACCGGAAATTTTAAAGAAGTAAACTGGAAATCGAAAAGAAGTAAATTTCCGGTATACGTGATGCCATAAGCACACACAATAGTTTTAATCAACATTCGAATTATAAACTGCCATCGAATTCAATATCACCAATTTATTTGAATTTTGTTAACTTTGTAAAAAAAATTGTCACGAACAAATTTTAGATTTTTAAAATCAAAATTTAATTTGTCATGTACTAAGGACAATAGTAATAGGTGTAGATTAATATACTTTAAAATATATTTCTTAAAGGCACTATTATGGTTAAGTATTCTACCTGATTACTTTATGCCTTAAAATTCGAAAATATCACGTTTTGAATAAAACGTTACATTCTTAAAATACACACACCAATGTCTTTTCATACACCTAATTCAAAAATTTACCATATTACAATTTTCAGTTTTATCTTAAACATATGCCTACGTAGCAGTCTACATTACATTAAGGTATAGCTTTTGTTTTTTAAACCAGAGATTCGATAAAAACATTTCATTTATTGGAGAATTTTCTGACTACAACTGCTTTCAAGGGTATTCTTATGTCGGGGTTTACTCTCTGTGTCCACTCTGGGTTTACTTTAGGTTTACTCTGGGTCCACTCTAGTAAACCCAGAGTAAACCCAGAGTTTAGTTGGGGTTTACTTTCTGTTAGGTTGGGTCTGATCGGTACTGTATAGTGAAGTATCAAATACATGTACTTGTATTCATATGTAATGAATATTTCGAATAAAACTTCTTGTATGAACCAAAATAATCAGAAATCTAAATTATATTCAACTAACTCATTGAATTTAGTGAATGAAAGCTCAATTGTTCCAAACGGAGTCAACATGCGGGGTGTATACTCTCGAAGCAGCGGTATGGATTTCTGTCTAATTTATTTATTCATGAACTTATTTCACCGATATGCATATGCTTACGGAAGAAAACAATAATTTAGGAATATATAGACACGTTTGATTCTTTCATACACGTTATAGTTTTCTCAAACAACTCAACACAATTTCGACGATCAGAGTTATTTTGCACATGACGCATGTTTATGGTCAAATATCAGGACAAAGCTTTAGTTTAGTATACATAGTAAACCCCGTGTACAACAGAGTAAATACCCCGTGTACAACAGAGTAAACACTTCGTGTACAACAGAGTGTATACCCCGTGTACATAGTATATACCCGTATACATAGTATATACCCCGTGTACAACATAGTATACACCTCGCATACAATTTGGTATACACCCCGTGTACAACATAGTATACACCCTGTGTACAATATAGTGTACACCCCGTGTACAACATACCCGAAAACCTTGAAAATTAGCCGGATCAATAATTAGCCGGTTTTGAAAAATAGCCACCTACTAGCATATCTTGCACTGAAAATTCCTGAAAATAAGCCTGTTTTGAAAATCATGACAATGCCATTTCTGAAAGATTTTAGACTGCCGTAAAGGCTCATGTGTAGCACGCACCTGTGTATATTACGCACCCAAAAAGTTGGGTGTAAAATGCTGAAAAAAACCCGCTGTTCCTATACACAATACAATACGCATCCATAAAAGTCATCGATATGCATGCGTTGGGAATGCAAATCGTTTAAAAGTAATAACTTACGTTTGTGGATTTAAACCAAAACAACCAACTCCGGTTATTATTTAATTGATAATTAATCCAATTATTTGATTACTGTAAAATAACATTGTGGAACGTCTCTATGTATGTATCGTCATTATCAAGTCGTACAAATAATCGGTCTATTTTTAACAGTGTCCATCAGTATGCAAACCAATTATTGCGTAACGGGACACATAAATTTGATAAATTTATAATCAAATCATAATTATTGCTAATCTTCTTATACTCAAATAAACAGTGAAGTAACAGTGCATGCTTCTGACACTGGAAATTATTAAATAAACATTGACCACGCGACGGGGCAACAGGTGGTTGGTTATATAATGGCGAATACACTGGCTAGAAATGTTTACCTTTATATACCATTTTTAGAACAAACAAGTAGTTCACAATCGATCAATTATAATTATATTTTTGTTTTAAAAAAAAGCCGTGATTATGATCTCATTCCTTACGCGATTTTTGTTTTGACAATAAGCCGCGATTTCAAAATAAGACGGTTTTGAAAATAAGCCCCCAATTTCTTACCAAAACTTAAAATAAGCCGCGGCTTGTTTTCAACGTTTTAGGGTACTATACATTCCGTGTACAACAAGGTATACACCCTTTGTACAACAAGGTATACACCCCGTGTACAACATAATTTACACCCCGTGTACAACATAGTATACACCCCGTGCACAACATAGTATACACCCCGTGTACAACATAGTATAAACCCCGTGTACAACATAGTAAACACACCGTGTACAACAAAGTAAACACCTCGTGTACAACAAAATTTACACCCCGTGCACAACATAGTATACACCCCGTGTACAACATAGTATACACCCCGTGTACAACATAGTATACACCCCGTGTACAACAGAGTATACGCCCCGTGTACAACAGAGTAAACACCCCGTGTACAACATAGTATACACCCCGTGTACAACATAGTATACACCCCGTGTACAACATAGTATACATCCCGTGTACAACATAGTATACATCCCGTGTACAACATAGTATACACCCCGTGTACAACATAGTATACATCCCGTGTACAACATAGTATACACCCCGTGTACAACATAGTATACACCCCGTGTACAACATAGTATACACTCCGTGTACAACAGAGTAAACACCTCGTGTACAACAGAGTAAACACCTCGTGTACAACATAGTTTACACCCCGTGTAAAACATAGTATACACCCCGCCTACAACATGGTATACACCCCGCCTGCAACATGGTATACACCCCGCCTGCAACATGGTATACACCCCGCCTACAATATTATAGAGTATTTCGAAGTTTAGAAGTTCAAAATACGTGTTTTGTAAACCCACAGACAGAATCGTGCCAATTTTATTCACTTTAAGTCTGCTTTTTTCATAAACATCAAGGGTCGGCTAGACAGTATTGCAAAACAAGACGAAAACAATAATACATTAATACAGGAAGCAATCATTCTTATGTTCTTCACTTTTGTTTTAAATAGTACTTTAATACTATGTATAGCAATAATATCTTCCTTGTTGACATGGAAATCAGTAATAGTCATGTCGCACTATAAGTTGCGTTTCTTTTTGTTTTATGTAATATCAACTTTTCACAGCAGTTTTACATGTATATTATATAACTTATAACTTTGTAATTGAACAAGAAGACAAATATTTGTATAACATTTATTCTCAAATTGGAAAAAATCAGAGATCATACGCATGATAACGATATTTTATATCTAATTAAGATCTCTAAATCCATGAAACAAAGCTACACAATATATTGAAAGCACAATATTGAAATATAATAGTTACACAAAATAAGATTAACCCAAGAAAATTGTCTTCATGTTTTCACTCTTTAACGAATAAAACTTCCTCTGTTGACAGAAAGAATTACACTCAGCATATTGATGGCTGAAGCAGACAGAACCCAGAAATGATGGTGGAAAGATTCGTTGTTCGAGAACTGATTTACCAAACTAAAACGACTGACAAATTAATTTTTTACACAATATTGAAGTCCTTGCCAAAGCAATTGACAAAATTCTATAGGGTTATCTTAATACTGAAGTCCATCTTTTCATCCATAAAACAGAGAGAGAAGAGAAAAAAACCAAACAAAATATTGCAAAAAAATAGTAATATTTGAAAAATAATAGATTTCGTAGGTTAATTGAACAAAGTCTGTATCACGCGCGCATGATAAATGAAGCAAGCGAACAGTCCGTAACCTATGCAATTAATATGAATTTGAAAAATTATGGGAAACAAAAGGGTATAGGATACACCCACAAAAAAATTCAAATTGTTTAGAGTGCAAGATTGCAATAAGTTTTGTATATATATCGTGTAGGCGCCCCAAGAATAGTGTAAAACAAAAACTAACAAGGTTTTCAAGGAGTCGGAATATTTAGGATTTAATTCTGCATTGTTACTGGATTTCAACTTGTAAATTAAAATATCATGTATTTAAATACATCAAGAGATCTAAATAAAAGATGTAAACTGAAAGGGAAGTGGTGTTCAATGAAATTGAACAAAACTTTGAACAAAATGCAGTGGGGAAGGGGGTGTTTCTTATCATGGGGTATCTTTGTTAATGATACATTTTTTTCAGTATCAACATTTGAAGTACACTCTAAGAGCACGAATTTCCGTTTCCTATTTTTTCACATAAAGAGAAAAAAAATTAACAATACCAAAACAATATATATACGTTCCCACGCTCTTAATAAATGCCTGATAATCATTAGAAAGCAATATGTTCCATTAATTAACGTTAAATATTACAAGACAATCTTAATTAAAAATGCATAATATTTTTTTAACATGAAATTTGGCAAAATTGACAAAAAACGTTTTAATAAGTACAGTTGATAATTGATATTGAAAACATCCGACATAGTAGATTGAGTTCAACTATCAGTCATTCAACTATGTAGAATTTTCACAGAAAATGTCATAGTATCGGTACTAGTGCAAAAATTTACGATTTGAATATCAATGAAACACTGATTAACTAAATTTGTCTACAATATACTTGTTTCAACTTTTCTATTTTATAATTCTATTTTAAATCACCAAAAAACCCCAAGAAGACCTTAAGTTGGATAATATTGAATAAAAAATGTTGGAATAATATATATTAGTCTGTTCTGCTTGAAATACTCTTTAACTGTAATAACATTTTTTTCTCAACTAAAAAAGATACTAAAATCTTGTATTGAGGCAAAAGTACTCACTATGAATTAATGATCCATTCTCCATCAAGTATGTTAATGTATATTGCAGTGCATAATTAAATACTAGATGTACAGAAAGAGAGGGAGAAAAACAGGGGAAAAACTAAATTAACACAATCATAATTACATGTACAACACCAATTAAACATTGCGTTTTTTTTATGATACTTATATAGCACCTATATCCAGTGATGTTGAGACGAAACACACATTAGACAACCTTGGTGAACGCTAGTCTTCCTTCAAACAAAAAAAACATTTGAAATTGGAAATTATCTGCACGAAGAAATAACACCGCGAGTCTTAAAAAATATAAAATAAATCTACGTTACATATTGTCTGCTTTTCTTTTTTGTTGCCATGGTAACAAAACCAAACAATTTTTGAAAAAAAAATAAAGTTTAGTGAATTTCATACGATATTTCAATTTAGCAACGTGTTGATAAACTTTGCAAATTTATTTTTTTCAAAATCATAATGTCAATAAGATTTCTTTCATTAACATCTCATTTGCATTCATGAAATGAAAGAGCAATATACTCTGACAATTATAGGAAACATTTTTGTAAATTTGGCTATTTTTCTCGTTAATGAGAATCTGCGCATTAAATAGATATGTATCAGAAAGGAAAAATCTGGTATATGTGATCACTGATTTGAATAAAAGTCAAAGTAAGGAAATATAAAAACCGGTATTTTTTCAACATTTTTACGCATTTATCTAAAATAAGTTTCACTTCAATAAGAAAAAAAGGATATTATATTCGAATACATTAAGGAATGTTATCTTAAATCAAATTTTAATATATTTGTATAGATTATTTCAAAAAATCAAGTTAGAAACTATCGTTGCATATATTCACAAAATTGCAAAGTTGATACAAAACCCTCAATGTTAAACACTTGAATACAATACATGATCTATCACACAGTATTATGCTGATTAAGGGGGAGATAACATGAAAATTGGCAGTAAATACTGACTTTTGGATGAAGCGCCGCCACTGCTAAATAAATTAATGCTTTAAGCATTTAAGAGTAAGACAAAAAATAGTAAACAAAACAAGCAAATCTCGTGGGTGGTTTTTTTTCACAAAGAAATAAAAAGTGGACATTTGTGAATTGCCATTTGCTCTATACTCAGATATTTGATATCGGACGAATATAGAGTTCTGCAACAATAACGATGCCATCATAATTCACGTCTGTGTAGCCAGAAAGTTCATTGTTCAACATTGAAACTGTCTTACAACTGAGCCAGTGCTATTGAATTGCAATGACAAAATGCATCGACCCAGAGCGAGGTTACCCTACCCTGGTATCGTTATTGTGTGCATAAAATTCCGACTATAGTATTAAACGATGCAAAAGGACGCAGAAACAAGGGGTAACACACACTGGTCATACCAATACACATCATATACAGCATCAACTATAGAACAATAGATAGGGGTAATCATATAAATCTAACAATACAATATGTCCATGTTGTGGGGGATATAAAAGGCGTTTGACGCCTTTCACGTACAAGTATTCACTACCTCGGTAAAAGTAACATAAAAACACGTATCATAACAACCATCTGTGTATTATATAGGATAAAAACAGGATACGCAAACCATTTCCAAAACATGCATGAAAGATGAAATTCCAACTATTGTCTACAAAAAATTAAGCAAAATTTTACAGCATTTAAATGAATGGGATCTGCACAACACACTGGCACCTGTTTTTTCTGGCTGAAATTGCATGCGGCAGACCCCGGTGTCCTCAGGGGAGAGGGGCGGGTAGGGATATATGGAGCCTATAATGGAAAACGTGGGTATGTATGTACACATCGATCTGCCAGGTCATTGTAATGACACCCTGGCAAACTGAGAGAAAAAAATGCTCTTGGAGCCAACGGAAACAAGACATAATAGTTAAAAAGCTGACCAGATTGTCCCAAACATCACCGGTTCTTTGCGTGAACACTTTTTTTCAAAAAGCGTGACGTCACATACCACGACCAACACAAATACTGACGTAGAACACATATTTAAGGTACTTCGACCAAATTATCTTCTGTATCAGAAGTAAGTACAAGGTGGACCAAACAAATAAAAATCAGATTTAGATGCTGAATCATCAAAGGCACAAAAAGTAAACAAATATTGTAACTTATACTTCAAAATGACCAGCTGGAGTTTGCATAACTAAAACGACATTGTTGAACGGCTGTTTCGTTTTCCTTTGATGCTTTCAACTTACAAGAAACGAAATCTATAAGTATTAAAAGTTAGTTAAATTTTGAACTTAAAACACATCAAATTCATTTTTAGTACAAGTAAAACTTTAGAGGGAATATATAGACAAATGGTCATTGTGATGTATAACAGAAAGTGAACTGAATTCAAGCTTAACTCTTAATACAGCTGCACCGGTGTATTGTTAAATGAGAGAACCAAAAATGCTATTGAGAAAACCAAACACTAAAAACAAAACCATGCACCATTAAGGTCATTAAGGTCAAATCGGAAAACACGTGACAACGTAAACAGTGTGTACACAACAGCTGACTGGACAACTTATCTACTTCTTTGGTATTTCATAGATTCTAATTAAACTTTTTTTTCACAATATAAAAACGATTACAACAATATACTATGCTATGACACTACTATATTATAGATTGAGTTTGAGAATAAGTCATATTTTGGTAAAATTCCGTGATGCCGGCCTTAAGCTTTCAAAAATACAAAGCATTTGATAGTTGCTGATAACTTTAAAATACGAAAGAGTGCAGAACAGTTGAGAAAAGAATGTATGCCTGCTACATATTGTTGGGTTGCTACGTTTTGTGGGGCTGCTACATGTTGTGGGGCGGTGGTGGGGGTGCCGTTTGGGTTTCGGGGCCGGGATAACTGGAATTTTGTTTCATGACAGCCTCTAACTTTCTCTCTAAAAACGCGACTCTTTCCTTTAAATAATGATTCTCATACTCAAGTTCCAAAGCACGTTTATAGAAGTTCCTTTCTTTCTCTTTCTTAGCTTCTCGCGACCTCCGGGCCGAATCATTGTTTTTCTTCCTCTTCTCCCAATAGCTTGGATCCTTGAGATCAGTGGGAACTGACGATTTTTTTCGCTTGCAGATGAGTTTTCTGGGTTTGTAGCCTGCCACCGTGACCCCGCTGTTGATCATCTGGTCCACGTTGATATCTGACGGAGGACTACCAAGTGCTGTAGGTTGACTGTCGCTCGTTTTTGAGTCGCTATCGGACTCCATGTCAAATAACTTTCGCTCGGAATCCATACTCGGACTTAATTTGTGTGGAGTCCGATCTCGCATTTTGAAAGACGGTGGTGAATAAGGGCCCTCCTTTAAAGAAACATTTTTGCCGTTTCCGCTACGTGTTGGTTCAAATAAATCCGTGTGTGTATTCATAGCACAGTTATTCCACTTCTCCTCAATCTCAGCCTTCAGGGCTATGTTACTGTCTGGATATTGTTCGTTGGAATATGTTCCATGTCGTTTGCGAAACTGATCTTGTGGAGGTTTAAAATAGCTATTCCCAAAATTCGGCCCAAAGGTGTTGTTTCCATTAATGCTGCCGTTGGAGATGGGGTTGAAGCCGTTATTCTGGGACAGGTGCTGGAAACCTCCACTCTGGTGAAAGTCAACTGGCGTCTGTTGCCCAGGTAACGACCAACAATCAATGCTGTTGGGTACGAAGCCTTCCTTTTCCATCTTTGCGAGTTGGGAAGACTGTGTCGTTCCTGGAAAAGCATCATACGTTGTGGGCCAATTCGGGAGATCAACTGTGTCCATCAGCATGGCGCCGGCCATTAGTTTAGAAATACTGCTATCCTCAAACTGTGGTGTTGACATACCTACAAAAGGGAAAAAACACGGAAATGATACTTTGAGTTATGCAATTAAATCAGAGATAAAAGATAGCGATAAGGACTTATATAGCTATCATGTGAAACATCGGAACTGGATGCCAGGCACCAGTAAGGTTGGAGATGATAGATAGGGTTTATGGTCAGATGTGCAAAATAAAATCACATGGGATCTTCTTTACGATAGCATGGGTCACACGAGTGCTAATATGTGATTAGAGGAATCTAAATTGTCATTGTTATAATAATAACTAAATATAGTCATTGATATATATCTTTTTAAAAAAAAAATTAAGAGAATCATAGCTGCGTTTTAAAAAGGGGGGGGGGGGGGGTCAAAACTGAGAGAAAAATTACGTTTATTTTTATCTATTAATGATAACAATTCACAATTCCTATCAGATTTAGCAAACAAATAGCGAAGCAGATATAAACTTATCGAATTTCTTGTTTTAATTAATTCATTAAGGTGGCTCACTACATCTTGAAATAGTTTCTCAAATCAGCAGAAAATTACTTTATTATGATAGATATCATGATCCATAAGAAGTATATAGAAAATAGGCGGAAAAATATGCAATTTTTAATTTTAAAAAATATAATTTTCAAAAATTTAATTCAGAAAATATGAACAAAAGCCTCAGGCGGACTCGAACCCATGTGATCTGTGGTTCATAATCCCGAAACATTAACCACTGAGCTATGATATTCAACCAAACAATTAAACAGAACCTTTAAATCGCCATCTTGTGACGTTGTGTCTTAAATAGTAAAAGTTTTGATGTAGTGAGGTACCTTAAGATGACAATCATATTCGCGCGTAGGTTTTATTATCTATTAAATGTTAAATTTAATTAAAAAAAAAATGTAATTATAAAACTGAAATATTGATGATTAAATTACAATAATAATAACAATTTAAATATAAAACTATCATGATATATGATATTAAATATTCAACTTAATTTTTGAAGGGGGTCAATATATCCCTAAGTTAAACAGATTAATACATCAATTGACACTTGCTACTTACAAATTTTCTTTAGAAATCAATCAAAATATTAAATCGATCTATGTTTAAATAAATCAATCAAAATATCTTGGATATAACAAGTGTGGGATTCATGCACGATTTGTAACAATGTTATTTAATACGACCACATTTTTTTTTTATAAAGAAATACCAAAAAAAAATAATAATTCCACACCTCAATTTTATGATCAAAGAAAATTTGCGATTTGTTAACATTTTGGCGATTTGAAATATATACCAGTATACGCCATTATTATTGAAAATAAATGCAAAAATATATCATATACCAATACATGCATTGAGTTGTAACATGTTTCCTTGATATTAGATTACATTTAAGTGCATAAAATGTTTTTACAAAGTGCATTCAGGATCTAGACACACTTATTGTGGATGACATGATATTATATTAAAAGAATATAATAAAATTAAACGTAAAAGTTTGACATAAAAAATTGCCATGATACTTACAATTAAAGGAACAATAGTATTAAGCAACATAATTTGTCAGGAAATTTCAGTTTCATTTCATCTGTGACGTGTGACAAGCACGTGACCAGTTTCAGCGAACAAACAGCTTGGTGAGTTTTGTTATTAATGAATATGTATTATAAATTGAGAAGTAAAAAAACTAAGGTTTAATATAGAAAGTTGTAAAAACTCGTTGCTGCAGCAAATGAAATGGAGATGCATTACATAACAGATTGTGCATAAATAATATCTGAATACTCTTCATTTGTTAAAAATCAAATTAACGAATTATACAGTTTGAATTCAGTTTCTCAGATAAGTAAAGTTAGAGTTAATTATCTATCTTATGAAAACTTTGAGATTAAATTCTTAAAGTAAAAAATATTCAAAATACTAACATTTTACTTCTAAACATAAGTACTTTAAACAGTAAAACAAGGTATTACAAAAACTATTACATATACGTACAGTGTAACATCAATGAAATGTAATAAAAGTAACCATATTTGTCACATTAGAAGAAATTATTTGCGATTCGGTTAAACACACCTTAATTTCGTGAAACCAACATTGATATTCGACGCATAAAATTGACAGAAATGAGAAAAAAGTTCTTTGAGAATTTATGTGAAAACCCCCTAAAATGTTCGTTCCTTCTGTGCATTGAGACCTAAAATATTTCACAGAAATTAAGTACATGTGGGTTGTCTTCCTTGTGGCGACTGGAGATGGAATTCTCAGAATCCTAAGGACCCCCAAAAATGATCTGGAGCTTTCCAAGTAATAAATAAAATAAAATGAACTAATTTGACTAACGGTCGAAATGACTGTAAATGTAGATTTTTTGTTGTTTCCGGGCCACTAGAACTTTTATAAGTATATTCTCTTCCATTTAATTTCTCGACGTTAAAAAATAATTCATTTTAAATTTTTCATAGAAATATAACTTGCACATGGTCAAAGTATCCGAAGAGCATTATAGCGCTTACATAATTATTATATTAACATTTTATCTACTCTATACTTCATTTCTGGTAACGAAATACAAAACCGATATTTAATTGCATATCTTTGCTTCAAAAACACACTCAACCCATAGGTTACATGAAGATTCAACAAAGATATATCACTTTTTGGTGCGAAATAAAACTTTTTCCTTGTAGTCAATATATGCTTACCCCGTTTTTTTCTCCGAATAGAATGGGCAAAGCAAGTTCGTGAGTTAGCACATATTTTCTTTGCGAAACAAACGCGACTTTATAAGAACCAAGGATATGATGGAGGGATATAGATTCCCGTGTACAATGTGCCCATTATTTACCATGTTAAGTTATTTATTGTATTATCATCTTGAAGAAAATATGGCTAAACAAAAACAAGATTTTTAGCTTTAAAAAAAATAATCAAAAATGAATTCGACAAAAATCCATTTATAAATAAATTAGTCTGACAAAAACAAAACCCTAGCTATAGTACAGCAAAAATAGATTAATATGAAATATTTTAAAACTAAAATAATTTCATCATCTTCAAATTCCAAGAAATGTAATTCATTTAAAATTGTTATCTACACTCATGTGTGTTAAATATTAAAGCAGTGGTAATTTACGATAATTCGAATTAAATTCAAATTTTATAAATCATACAAAAAATATTCAATATATAAATTTGATAAAGAGAAATGAAGATAGGAGTGAATTTTTTCTTAAAATAATACAATCAAACATGAGAACTTATATTACAAAACTGTTTCATTTCGTAAAATTAAATGCTAAAGTTTCTGCAATGTTGGGATGAATACATATTTTTAAATTATCAAACAAATTTGAATGAAATTTGTAAAAAGTATTTTTTATGTCCATGCATGTTTTGTGGAATGCTTAGAAACCCATTATATTTATCAAAAAATAAAAATAAAAACCAATCTCAGGTTTTCCGAACTTGCGCTCGGGACTGGACGCTGGATCAACATTTTAATTTAATAATTAATTTTAGCGCCGATTTTAATCCACGTTCAATAAATAATTACTTACTTATCACAAATTATTTTGTACATTTAACGTCATTTACGCACCTGTGCTCTTTACATGCGTAAATTTCGCAAGCAGAGACTCGGAGAAAACGTCATCGCCACGAATCGTAATCGGCCAGGCGTAGTGGCGATTACGGGTGGCGACACTGTCCCTCTAGCGTGACCTTTTCACAGCAGAGTATCAAATGGACACATTCTCCACACAGAGTTATCGTTCCTTTTCTCAATTTTCTTGTAGAAGTTTCGTAAACTGATTTAAGCATTCCTTTAAATTTTTTACACCTGAATAAGTAAATATATTACTATTCATATAGAAAAGATAAATGACTGAAAATAACTTTCACTTTGGCTTATAGAATGAACACTGTATGCCTAGCTTTAGCACTCTTTAGCATTTGAAGATATATAAGTAAGTTGTAATGGCGTCTAGACGGTGATTTTTGTCCATTGTTAAATTTTGCAAGTAAGATTCAAACGAACCAGGCCGATATAATTTTATTTTTCTATCGGAATATCATCGGATAACATTTCATTGATTTTTTATAGCATTTTCTATTTTTACGACATCTCTTTGTCTATGCATTCATGTAGAAATAACACAAGATGTTTCCTGCAAAGTCGGGACTTTTTCTAAGACTCTAATCTGTATAACATTTTCCCTTCTTAAATAGTTTATTCTCTAGGGAATGATAATATTAAGGAAATATTTATAATACTTGTTTATCATTTGCTTTATCAAATCATATTATTGAATCTTAGAATAATTGGACCAACGTTTTCACTTAAACTTGTGACGGTCTAACAAAAGTATAACGAGGCAAAATAAATCTACGATATGAGCTTATAAAAGTCAAAATTAAAATCTGTTGCGTTTTATACTTATTCAAACAGTAATTCAGCAATTCCATGCATATCACATGATCATTGATGAAAGCTTGTTCTGCATTATATCTCTGTACTTACTTGCAGGGATGTATTGAGCAGAGTTCTGGGCCAAATATCTTAAACAAACTTACTTTTGATTTTATTGTAACTCCTACAGAAGAATAAGAATGGGGGGTATTTGGAGATTTTTATTAAAAGCTAGCTGATATTAGTTGCAAGGGCCTCAAGCAAGGATGGGGTCAATTACTTTGAAATGTAATTAAATACTTTCAAATACATTGATAATTTTGTCACTTACTAGCAATTACAATAACATTGATTTTTTCAAATGTAATGAATTACTCTCAATTACTTTGAAAGCAAATGTAATTAAATACATTTCACTTAATTTAGTTTTATTTTTAAAAATCTTGAGAACAAATACATGTATAAACAGCATTGAATTCAAAAGGCTTTATGTACAGTAATGTTTTAAAAGGTTGGTTTTCATTTTAATCATTATTCATAGATTTTGCTTTAAAATTTCTAGAAAAAAAATTTCATTGACATTAAGTTCACCCAGTATCATTGAGTTTGTGTTTGGTTCTGGACAAAATTTTCTCTATAGGGAATTTTTATTCACATAAATATGTTTATTCAGAAAGAAAACAACTTTGGGTAGTACAGCCCATCAGTATATAAGATAAAATAATATAATATAATGACTATAATTCACAAGAATACAATATTTAGACTCCCTTGAGTTTAAAATAGGGGGGTTCTTGGGTATGAGAGTGGTTCACACCTGGACAAAGTAAGACCTTTACCTATTGCCCTTGGCATTGTGTCATGCCTTTATAAACATATTAAACATTATGAGACATTTAATTATTGTATAAACAAAAGCCCACACGAAACAGACATACAAACTTAACATCATCATAAGACACCTTTTCAAACTTCAAACTTGGATAAAAAGTAATTGAAATGTAATTGAAAAGTAATTGAAAATACATGATAATTTTGGAATGTATTTAAATACATTCAATTACTTGTAATTGAAGGCAGAGTCAATTACAAATAACTTCCAATTACTTTGAAAAATAACAGAAAAATAACAGAAATTCCTATTAATGATTTGCGTCAAGACCCCTCCGATATAAATTTATAAATTGTTTATCGACCAATCAAGGGTCCTCAGGGAGCATATGCAAGTATTAAAGTATGATCACATTTAAAAAATATTCTAATATGATATAATGTTAATCTTTTCTACCAAAAAATTATCAACAGATGTGTTATCTCAATCAGGTCTTATATAGCGTGTAAGATATTTAGTACATTCCATATAATTTGGTAAAACTGATTGGAAGAATACAAAACATTACAAAAGAAGTTAATAATTAGTGTTAACAAGTGATAAATACCACATAATTAAACAGTGCAAACAGTCTTTTGAGACGAACAGTCCCGCATTCTACAAATGCACTCTAGTATATACTGTATGGTTTGTTTAAGGTATCTTACTTCTCAATGTGGTTGTATCAAGAATTCCTTGAGAATTATATATCATTCCCATTGAAATGTGTAGAACAAATAATACTTCAAATTGATAAAGAGGAAAAGGGGGTTCATTGCTTATTCTTCTGAGTTATGGAGCAATTAAGTGGGAAATTTACATATTGCCCTTAGAATATGCTTACATTACAAAGTCACATCAATTGTATATAATACATGTATATAGAAATCATTTTCCTCTATAAAGCCTTCTGCATGATAAGAATTCCCCAAAAAACTTTTCTGTTTATTTACATTAAATTGATTTTCTTTGGGAATTTCATAAAAAAATATGTTATCTGTGTTGATTAATTTAGATAAATACATTATTACTAATTTTAAGAAAATGACCATGTATCCCATGAACTTGAAACATGATAAGTAAGATATCTTAATTATCAAAATTTATTGTACAATTGTATTTTTACATAGCATGAAAGTATAATTGCATTTTCCCCTCCATTTCTTTTACTTACACTGAACATGAATATACATTTATTCTAAAGTTCTACTTGCTATTTGCACAAGTGAACCCAAACTTTTATTTGTATAATTTAAAAACTTTGTCATCCAAATTTTAAAAAGCAGTTTATTACAAATTATGCTGTGCTGGCCAAAGTTTTGATATTTTGTGACAAGGAATCAGTCTATGTTTTGCTATGATTTGAAAAACCACAGATTATTTTTATAAAGTTAGCTCAACTTTATTAACTTTTTATTATCAGTTTTAATGCTTATATGATACAAATTATCTATAAATGCTACTTAAAGGAACTGAATGCTAAACAATGAACATTTACCATATTTGACTGGCATAGGACTTTAAGTTGACTATGATATAGCCCATAGGTGTTTATACTTAAATATTACTTTGTCAGATTAGAGAAGGATCTTTGTTACTTAAAATTGCCAAAACAGAAATTTTAATTGTCCCGGAAAATCAAACAACTGTTCATGTCTGTCCTTGATTTGTGTTTTATATTTAAAAGTAGTTGAAATATTTTTGAAATAAATGATTACACACTGTGCTGATCAATGTAATAAAATTATGTCATTTTTTTGTTATTTCAGCATTGTTTATTTGAAAGAAATAATAAATAGGCTTCAGTAGTCAAAGATATCAAAAGATGCTAAGTGCAGGTACATAAAAGAATTTTTTTCACATAAATATTATGAACATTATTCTTCAGAATGGAGAATGTTTCATCTTTAAAACAACCAGAAGGAAGTTACATAACTTCAAATTACGAAGCTTCACAAGCAGCCCAGCAAGGAAACCAGTCACTTTCTCCACAAGGGGTTGACAGTTCTGTAAGGGTGCCACATGAAGGTGAAAGGGCATTCAAAGCAATCTCCGAAGGAAAGGCATGGTCAAATAAAGCAGTCGTGCTGGAAAACAAGAGTGTGTCTCAACTGAGCACAGGTTTAAGTCAACTAGGTGATTACTCTTCAGGTAGCGACTCCGAGGAGGCAGACAATTCTAAACCTGCAGATGAGGCCATTGAATCCAGAGTTGCAGATGGCCAGAACAAAATTTCCTCTGAAACTATAGAGCAGAGTAATGCCAGTGGTGATGATTCCAAGAAAGTGATGAATATTGATGAAGAAGCTATGGAATGTACAGAGACCAAAGAGGAAATTGGCCAACAAAGTAAAGAACTTGAAGCAGATGTCACCAAATCACAAATCATTCAAGACAAAATGGTGGATGTGTTGTCTGAAAATGATGACAACAAAAAATCAGGGATGGAGCCTTCACAAGATCTTTCTTCCTCAATACTAACAGACAGGGACCAAAACCTGGCAGACCCAAAAGCTTCTAGAGAAGAGTCTGATGTATCCGAGCTGGCAGGAGCAGCTTCAGAAAGAAGTAAGAGGTCTGAATCAACTGGATTTGAGGTGCAAGACCTTGTGGATACCCAGGCCATAAGGAAGCCGTCAAAGGTGGAAATGATCGATGAAGAGTCTAATGCTAGCTTTATCAAACTAGATGGTAAAACAAAGGACTCTCCCTTGAACTTCGATGTTCCACCCTCTCCATATGGAGTGTCGGAGATCTCTGAGACACCCGGACCTGGGACCCCAGCCTCTGTCATCAGGTACCACATGAACAATTGATTCTCACTCAAATTTCATTAAAATTTTATGTGGAAAGGGCGCACACACATGATGAAATTTGACTAAGACTTTATGTTGAATTAAAAAGAAGATGTCGCAGTAGTCCATCAAACTTATCTTTAATAATGGAAATTTCATGTGAAATTAAGTAAACATAAAATATTTTATGTTAAATTCTTGCATGATTTTGATGTGTTTGCTCTTATCACATGAAAATTCTGCTTGAAAAAAGAATGAAAATATATCTACATGTCACTAGACTGTAATTATGATTTGTCATCCTGCCTTTTTTGATAGCAATGGAGACAGTGTTTCCTACCAAGCATTTGACAACTTTGGACCTCCTACTCCATCGTCAGTGGCAGATAACTCATCGATGGGACCAACTCCATCAAAACGGTCCAGACTGGCTGTTTACACACCCAGCCAAGAACAGTAAGCGTTCCGTGTACTGGTTTATAATATTTCTCTTTCCAGAGGATTCTTACAAACAACATTTAAGGCATTTTACATGCTTTATGTATTAAATCTGATCATTAAAATTGGCATATTATTTTAAAGTTTTGTTACTATAAAATTTTTAATGAAAAATTGATAGGTGTACATTTTTTTTTTTGATTCATGCAACAACACTTGTCAAAAAGTACACATAAACTCATGAGTCTGTAAAACCAGAGAAAGTCTTGCATAATTTCATTGAAATTAGATAATGTGACTGTATAATTTTTATATTTACAGTATTAGAATGTTCTGTCAGTGAGATATTTATTTCAGCATCACAGCCAGTAAGTTATTTGAATACCAATGGCCAACAGATGGATCGGGGGAATATTACATGCTACAGGAACAAGTCTGCGAATACCTGGGAGTCAAATCCTTCAAACGGAAATACCCAGGTACTAAAATTAATGCATTCTTGGCAGAATATGTCTTAGAAAAATAGAATTGAATATTTTGAAATTGACCATTGGAGGAAGGTTTTGTTATTTTTGTTGCAATGTAAGTCTTGCACTGTTGTGACATCAGACTTCACAGACATTGACAGTTCTAGAAACCAGTAAACAAGAGATGTTTGAAAACAATGAAAACTCTGTTGTTTATTCTTTAAAAAATTTAAGAATAAATGTTTTTCAATGTTAATTTAATGAATATTTTTTATGAAAAAGTGAAAAATCCGTTTTGGTAACAATTAACACACTGTAGAGTTTAAAATTTGATGTAAATAAATGCATAATATAAATATCTCATAAATCATGTCCAGTAATGTCAATCAGATGTTTTATTTAAAAAAAAAAAAAATATGAAAATAAAAAACTTCTTTTGATAATACATGTATTTTTCAAACCTATTGATAAAACCTTCTAAAGAAACATGTCCTCTAGAGAGGAAATCTTAGGCAATCTTTTTTAAAAAAGAAATTGAATCAATTTGACGAAATTTTTAAAATATTGCAAATTTTGAAAATTGAACCACACCCGATGGAAATTAATCTGATCCCAAATCGAATGATGGAAAATTTAAATAGATAACAATTTTACCTAAAAACTAGGATGTTTAGTTGTAATATGGTTTGTAAATAAATTGAATCATTAAAGTTTATTGATTTCTTGGCTGCAAATGAAGAAATATGGTTGGTTTTTATTTTTTTGGCAATTTAGATCAGTTTGTTTTTAATCGGGATCGGACAAATTTTGAAAATAAGCAATATTTCTAAAATGTCCCTAATTTGATTCATTTCCTTTTAAAAAATGATTGTCTTAAATTTCCTCTCTTTAAGTCACATCTCTTTAAAAGATTTTATCCATAGGTTTGAAAAATGTGAACAAAAGATGTTTTTCAATTTCATAAATAATTTTTTATTTAAAAAAGTAAAACGTCTTACTGACATCACTGGACATGATTTATGAGATATATATATTATTCATTTATTGACATCAAATTTTAAACTCTACAGTGTGTTAATTGTAACCAAAACAGATTTTCCATTTTTTCATAAAAAATACCCCCAAAAATTTGTATAAAATAATTATACGACATATATCCTTCTTTGAACAACACAATCATGCTTCAGAAATGATACTCTAACGATTCATAAAAGAAAATTTTTGTGTAGCATTCCACCATAATGATTATGGTACAGTGTAAACCAAAAGCTTATTGACCAACTTGTAGACTTAATTAAAATCTTTGTTTCATGTAGACAAGGAGGAAACAATTAAATTCGGAAAATTTCTGATCCAATGAATTTTATGTAATGTGATATTAAAAAATCAAAATCAAATGAAATGTTCTAGATTTATTAGTTTTTTCAATAATAATTATTTTTTTGAAATAATGCCTATTGTTTAAAACCAATTATTTATCTTATTTTTAATGGTTATATTCATTTTATACGAGAGTTGATCCAAGAGAAAGATCACAGATGCGATAAAATCATGAAAAATTGATGTAAAGTGACAAAAATCATGCTTTGAGATATCTGCGATTTCAATTCAGAATTTAAAATTTTGATGCATTATGATTAATATTTCTGAAGATAGCGATGTCATTTCTAGGTCTTTGGCGTTCTAGTAGAATTTTGTAATTTAGTACTCTATAAAAATTGGCCACTTTTTTGTCAATTTTTTCATAAAGTAACAAATTACTCTTTTCGTAATCGATGGAATAGTATATTGGATTATTTAATGTGCGATCAGTTTGTCGAGGTCTCTTCAGGAAGTCATGCTTTATAATATACTTCATGACGTAAGAACCTAGCCTTAACTTTCTTCAGAACGTATGTCTTCTGTCTATCTGATTTATTTATTTAATGACATGCTTTTATTAGATATTGGAACCCACGTTAAGGGTTCCCTGTTCACTCGCTCTCAATTTTATGTTGATATATCAATTCCAGTACATTTTCTAGTGATTTGTTATCCATCGAAGCAAAAAATACATTGTTAGAGTATCACTATTCGCATGTCCAGCCTTTTTATTCCTTGATCTAGAGACAAAAGGCAATGCGTAGATATCCGAAATGGACGGCAACGTTCCCTAATTTTTTAAAACAGTTAGAAACAGTCTATTATATATCTGTTTCAAAATTTTGTGTTGTTTGGGGCTTTTTCAAATTTTGAAGCATGTAATTTATTCATAAATACAAACCTTCAAAAAGACGTAAATTCATGACGCGGCGATGTCACGTAAATATCATGCTATAAACATTAATGTCTTTTTAAATGTTCTACGAAATTTAATCAAAATGTTTAATTCGAATTCAAATTTTGATAAGGAAAATTTTGATGTAACATTATATACAATACAGCGCCAGTGAGAAGCACGTTGCATAGTGTGACATTACTTTTGGATCAAACCTTGTGTTACTTTTTGAGGTTTAAACTGTCTTGCCTTTGTCTTATCTTTTTTTTTTTTTTTTAAATCTCTATTATTTAATATGATACATTTAATATAATATTTTTAAAAAAAATATGGTTTCCAAATCATCTTATTAATTTATGTTTAAGGATAATTACATTGTTGATTAAGCAAATGTCTAGCCTATTCTGTTTGCATTTTAATATTTGAATAATTATTATTTAAAATTTTTAGTTCATAGAAATTGTAGCTATGAGAATCTTTCCTTGAATGGAATGTTCAAAATGGTCATAGGAGGAAATATTTGTTATCTCCTAATGCTCGTATTGTTATACATACATCTAAATAACAATCATAATATAGTTTTAAACTATTTCAAATAATTTGGCATAGATTTTTCACCTAAATAAGATTTTGAAATTGTTTGAAAGATATTTTTTATTCATATTTCCTGTAAATTTTTTAAATAGAAGTTAATGATACAACTTTTTATTACGCTGTCTGTAGCTTGTAATTACCAAGAATTAGATATATACCATAACTTATTCTTTCAAACCTGGTTAAATGCGAGAGGCATTTCCATTTTCAGACTCTTTTGATAATAAAACATTTCAACAATATTCAAATCCAATATTATAAGAATATGCATTTGTTTTATTAAACCCAGTAATTCAAAAGAAAACAAACTTTAATACATGTAGCTAAAATTGCAGAAAATTGTGCATATGCAGATGCATAATAAAATTACACAATACTAGCTATAATAGCTAGAATTGCAGAAAATTGTGTATATACAGATGCATAATAAAATTACTCTTTTTCTTTATAAATATAATAGCTAGAATTGCAGAAAAGTGTGCATACGCAGATGCATAATAAAATTACTCTTTTTCCTAAAGTTATACAAAAACACAACCTTACCTCAGCCCTGCATAGTCACAGATTTGTGTTTGTGCTGGATATAATGCCCTTTATTGTGTAATTTATATTGGAGAAAAAAATCAAGAGTCATTTGTACCCTGGCTCTACAAGGTTGGGATGGTTATTAACTGTGTTGAAAATAAACAGAATTATGTCTTGGAATTATTTCGTAATTGAATCAATTCATTGGTTCTTAAATCTGAAATAATGATAATAATGAAAATCAATGGCATGGCCCGGGGTCAAACATTAAGAATTCATGAAGGAGTATTTACTTGTTACTTTCTGAAATAAGCAATGTTATTTTCTTTGGTAATTCACAGTTCTGAGGAATTCACCCCTACCCCCTTAAAAGTTTCGATGATAGATTTTATTGAAATCTGATAGACCTTTGTATGAACAAAGAAAAGTTTAACTGGTTTGAATACATAGTAAAAAAAAAAACCTATACTATATTATCATATATTTCTTATATAATCATATATTTGTTAAACTTATAATTTCCAGCGTCCAATCAAATGAAGGATATTTTTTCTAAAAATTTCCTTAATTGATATGCTCATTTGATGCATACTTTGATTTTCATGTTTTTTTATTGAATTCAACGAAAGAGTATGATAGGAGAATAAGAATATAAATTTTACTTTGTAGCTATATAATCTAAAAACAATGTGTGCACTAGCTGTGGAATAAAATGAAATGTTTGCAGGCTAAATGGTTCTTTATGTTGAATAAAATTTAGAAGCACTTGCAAATTTGTCTTTTTCACCCAATTCTATTCTTGAATTAAAAAAAAATTAAAGAAGCGATTGTTAAACTTCTCGCACACTTACTTATTGAACTTACCATGCACATTGCTACATGTATATGCATATTGCAGCTCATGTTCCAATTGAAGTGCATTTGCTTTTTCTCCGAAATTTAGACTTTTATTCATTTGCAAATTTTAGATGTATTGGTAAGATTGTGTTTAGTTCACATTGATGTAATTTCTTGATTAATTTTATTTTATACCAGTACTACAGTCAGTTCAAGCAAGTTCAATTCATTGAAAGGAAGAAATTCTATCCATCTGTAAAAATATTTCATTTTGAACAAGATGCTGTCGAAATGAAATTTTGTATTAAAAAAATACATGTACCCCTATATTGCTGAAAATTTTGGGAAGAAATTGAAATAAAAATGGACTGATTTATCCCCATAAAGTATTTGAAGAAAAACAAAAGAAACAAGAAAAAACATTTCTATAACAGGTTTTAAGATGACATAACAAATTACCTAACGGCAGGTGAATGAAACTTTAGACAAGATAATTTTGGAGCCTCTATAATTTTCATTTTTATTATTGACAGATTTGTTCCGAAGACAAGTGGACATTAAGGAGAGAGTGTTTCTGATGGATAAAGGGGTTGTTACGGAGGGGCAGGCTGATTTAGGTAGGTGTAATGCCAAAGCAAATGATGTCTTAGGCCATTTTTTTTTTAATTAGTTGTTTTTCAAAGCTTTATTGAATGACAAGTAGACTAGATTAGTAAAATGTTTGTCAGACAATATTAACATATCATTGAAAAAAAAAACATTTTTAAAAGCTATGAGAGAGAGAGGAGAGAGAAAGAGAGTTGCATTTTTTAAAAGGCATTTTGCTACCCAAGAATACGTAATGGAATTGTCAAATTCTGCAGTACTTTTCAGTGTCTTATTTGTGCCTTGCCCTCATCTAAATTAAATATACCCGTAATAGTTTAAACAATTTTTATTATAACAAAAGATAGAAATAAAGATATCTTACTCAGAATTAAGATTTTTAAAAAGAACTTGACAAACTATGGAAACAAGCCCAAAAATATTTTAACACACATAAAACAACATCTAGAGTAGTTTCCTTTAAAGTGGACATTTAAACCAAAATTACAGCTGGAAACTTTAGTCTGAAAAAGAAAAAGTGCCCAGATGTTTTGGGCCCTTTCCTTTTCTTGTAAACAGGAAATGCTGTAATATGATTTGCTACCCCCTAATGATGAGGTTTTGTAAAATGTTTATTTATTGATAATGTGGTAGACACAAGTCTTTGAATTATGAATTTGTCATTAAAAAAGACTGTCCCCAAAATGCCCTTAAACGCTATTGATCTGACACCTTTCAAATTTAGAAAATTAATATTAATAAATTTGAATTGATTTAACTCAACAATCAGAATTCGCATTTGTGTATTTAACCCCATAAAAGTGAATTGCATTAAAATTTTGATTTGATTCAACTTACATTTTAAACAAATAGGATAAAATCAATGGGCCTTTCAACTTACCAGAAGCAAACAAATTCAGGGTGTTCATTCATAAAGGCAATCCTTGATTTAGAGTCAGTACCCCCAACTAAACCCTGCAATTTTATACCTCGCCCATCTCTCTGGGCAGGAAATGAACAGTCTCTTTGAAATCTCATATTCATCACTATCGTTGTTAGTTATTACAAATTTTCTGTGAGAGCCTATTATGTGTGGAGAGTAACAAGGTAGCTGGACTCAAGCTGAGTCTGTTTGCTGTTGAAATTGGATAAATAGGACTTGTGGTATTGCGGCAAATCCCATACACTGACATTGTAGGGTGACACAAGCATTTATTTTGTGTCAATATTGATATTTCATTTTTTTGGTTTATTATTTTCATGTTTTCACAGAATTTCATGACAACATTTCCCTTTATTTGCTCTTTTTTGTTCCAAATTTTTTAGTTTGAATCTCTTTCTTTCTACAAAATTTTCCATCTCAGCTCTCCTTTTCTTTTTTTTAATACTATAAATTAATTTTCATTTCTTTGAAGTCTTATGATATATCACTATAAATTTTATTAACCTTAATTATACTAGCAATAACTTAATTTCAGAAACTGTTATTTCTTATTTTTTCCAAAATATTCTTAGCTTTATTCATTGAATGATTTACCGGCAGGTACATTAAAATTAAGGTTACATTTGACTTATATTTTATTGGATTCAATATTTCCCTATTTCACCATTTGTTTGATTATAGTTAATTAAAGTTGGTTTTTAAAGAATTAAGAGGCTAGAAATAAGAAATTTTGAAGGAGAAAATGCAATGCAAAATTAAGTTTTTGGGGTTTTTACCTTTTGCAAACCTATTGTCTTCATCCCCCAAAAATCTGACACAAGAGAGAGAGAGAGAGGAGAGAGAAGAGAGAAAAAAAGAGAGAGAGAAGGATAGAGAGAGAGCAAAAGAGAGTGAAAGAGGAGAGAGAGAAAGAGAGAAATTTCACCTGTGAAGGGGTGTGACATGTTCTCTATGGGAAACACAGCTGTTGATTTCACCTAGAACAAAGACAATCAGATAAAACTCAACAAACAAGGAGGAAATTCTGATGCAGCCCTGGGTACCCCCCACCCCCAAGTAAGGACTGGCATTGTTAATGTGTCCGTCATATTATCAAATTTCATTTTATTTTTACACCAGGGATGAAGGAACAGTGTCTTTAATTATCCAGCATATCTGATATCAAATGTGATTCTGAAGTCATTATTTTACATTGGGTACCCCACCAGAAAATAATTAGGGACTTGAATTGAAAACCTTTTCCGATACAAACTGATAGTTCAAAATATAGGTGTTATAAGCTAATGTGAGTAAGCTATTATAGATTGCATAGGAAGCATTAAATTGTTGTTTAAAAAATTCAAATGATGGGGCAATTTGATAAATCTAAAGTATGTAGATGAATAATCAGTTTATTCTGGAATTTTATTTTGTGAAAAAATTAACCATAAGTGAGTGTTTTAAAGCATCTCCAAAATTTTGTAACATACATTTACAAGTTATTATAAAATTGAATGCATGTGTAGCTTCACTCCCACCCCCCATATACATGTATTTCAAATTCTAATCAACAGTTGTTAAAAATATGCATCCATTAAAAATATGCATCCAAAACATTTTTTTATTCACTGAAATTTTAATTTTTAACTGTGAATATAGTAGCATCATATGCTATTTTAGGGTTTAAAATCTTTTGAATTTATATGGTATACTTATAAGAAATTAGTTTATCCCCCTCCAAGAAAACAAATGAGAAATGAAAAGTCTGATAAAAGAATGTTTTTTAGATCCACATTTATAAACAATTCTATTTTGTAATTATATATTAACTTTTCATCTTATTATCAAGGTTTGACGGCACTAAAGAGTGATGAAGTCTGTGACCTCATGCATAAAGATTATCCCGAAATGTATCAGGTACAGTCGCACTAAAAGTGAAACTTAAATTTCAAGACCATTTCAGTCAAGTAGAGTTATACAGTTTTTGTATTGTAATCGTAATCATCTATATTCTTATTTGAATGACACTTATTGACTGCATGTATAGTTCCGGTAAATGCATCTTGATCAATTTGATACAGTGAGGAGAAATGCCTTAAAAAATTCTTGATATCAAGTGGTTGTGATGTAATGGGATGGAATTCAAAATTGAGCAATGCTCACCATGCACACTTAAGTACTTCATTTCTAGACGATTTAAGAAGATTAGATTGGCTTGCATATTCCATATTTATACATGCTTTTATACATGTATTCTTTAGTAGACATGGATGATTTTGATATTCAATTTTTTCCCCCCCAGGAATATGCTGAGGTGCTACATGAACGACAAAAACAGAAAATCAGCGAAAAACACAAAGAATATGAAGTGGTAGGAATCCCCTTAACTTCTAAGTATATGTGGTCGGCTATACCTGTCCAATTTTTGATATTAAATGTTCATTTTTGTTGAAATATTAAAAAAAAAGTTCTATTTGTTAACTCCAGTAGGTTTTTTGGTGTTTATTATGATGACATTTCTATGTCCATGTAAGGGTCGAGACTTTTTTCTAGATATTGGGATAATGTGTTTGTTTAGGATTTTCTCAGAATATGACGTGGCTGCAAAATATTGACCCTATACTCTGATTTTCATATCGTATTTGAGAGAGATTTCAAAATATTATGACGAAATTTTTTGAACCCCTGTCGAATTTCAAAATCCTATTAGAGAAAGGTTTTGAAATATAATGTCTGTGAAATATTTTGATCTCCTCTAATTTTCATAACCTTTTTGAGACATTATGGCAACAAAATATTGTTCTCCCTTCTGATTTTCACATCATATTATATAGGGACTTATAATTATGATGGCTGTTAAATTTTGACCCTCTTTCATTTTCATATCCTTTATGAGAGTTTTTTTTCTTTTAACATTGAACTCCTTCTGGTTTCCATATCCTGTTTTGAAAGTGAAGGGGGGGGGGGGGGGGGTAGTTCAAAATTTTATGGCTTTGAATTTTTAAACTCTAATTGTTTAAAGCCATTTTATAAAGAATTTGACTTTAATATTTATAGGTGGGTTCAATATTTCTTAACGATATTTTTGAACCTGATATTTCAATATTTCACAGGGTTCAAAATGCTATATGACACAGGTATAATAGGTTCAAAAGATTCAATGGGAAATTACCATATGACGTCTTCTCAATGAAAATCCAATATTTTATGTCTTAGCATGGATTTTCTGATCCCAAAACAAAATAATTTTGACAATTTTAAAATCATTGTCAATATTTGTTTCTTAGTTCCCTTCCGGTGAAACCAGGGGGACTTTGGTTATTATCACTGTCGGTCATTCTGTTCGCACTTGATTTTACAGTTTTTTCTTATGGATTGGAGAAATGATTGGGAACTGGCCATGTAGCTTTATAATGATATGAAACAGATCAAGTTTGAGTTTTTTAAATATTGATCACCAGATGATGAAAAAATTAATTTTGAATGAATCCGGTTTTTTTTCTAATCAGGTTAATCCTTAAGAAAAGATTTTTCAAATAATTTTGTCGAAACCTATATTTAGAACATAAATGGACATTGGGGATAGGGGACGTATTGCTAAATTTTAAGCCATACACACAGAATGTTTATATATATTTTTCTATAAGTATGCAGAAGAGAATAACACTTAATGAAAAAAAAAAATATCACTATCACTCTGGTTTACTTTTACCCCCGCAAACAATGTTTAGGGGGGGGGGGGGGTATATTGGAATCACCTTGTTTGTCTGTCTGTCTCTCCGTCTGTCTTAGACACAATTTTGTTCCCCCTATAGACTTTTTTTTTACTACTGCACAAAATAGTATGAAATTTTGTACATATGTTGAACTCCATCTGAAGATGTGCACCTGCAATTTTCATTAATAAGATCAGACAAGATTTAATGATTTTCTGTTTCGTGATTCTATATATTGTACACTGATGTCGGATAGTAATGGAGGTAATCCTTACAAATTTTATTATTGATTGATTAAAAGTAAACACTCTAAAATATATTTATAATAATACATCCAGATTTAGGTTTTTTGTCTCCTTATTTCATAACGAAATATATATGATTTATAAGTATTCTATTAACTCACAATGCAAAATTTTTGTTTGTCAGTGATAAATTCTTAGAAGGTAATAAGAACATCAAAGACGAAACGGTGTGGCTGAATTTCTTTGTCTTGGGGGGGGGGGGGGAGGGGCATTATCTGAGTCATGGTTTAGATGGAGCATGTTTAGGTGTGTAGGTAAAATTGATAATCTGTAAAATGGGAAATGGGCAGTCAGTTTGTGGGTTATTTTGATATTACTGTTTCATACAAACCAACAGTTTCTAATGATCATTATAAGGAAATAAATTATATCATTAGTGATTAAGAAATGAACTATTTTGCATGATGTTGATACTTAGAAGCAGTTTAAATTTAGTAGTTCAATAAATTAATAAAGTGACCCTATAGGGCACTAGATAAAATTTAATTGATATGATTTTTATGTTTTGGCAATATTTTAAAATTGATTGTAATATTAGATTTTCCTTTTTACATTTAGATAATGGAAGTATGCAAATTATGATAATGTTGTGTGAGGTTTATTCAAGTTAACAAAATGCAAGCTAATCAAGAAAAATCATAGTCCTATGGGATCAATTTTCTGAGATACGGATTTGCATTGTACCATAGGAGAAAGTGAGGAAAATTTTGAAACGACTAATTGCATATGTCAAGACTCAGATTAGAAACATATTCAAGGTTTTATCCACAAAAGAACTTTGCATAGCTATTTTCAGGAAGGGGTTATTGTCACTATGTAGGTTTTTTCCTCGGTAACAAATGAAAAAATATCAGATACAGAAATTTGTAAATGTATTACATATTTATTTACAGTGAAGTTCTGACATTTTTCATTTAATATATATTTTTTAACTAAAAATATTGTTACAACTCTAGAATATTTGTTTTTTAATTTATGTGTCTAAAACCTTTATAATTCAATTACATATTTTAGTTACTTTAATTCATTTCATATTTGTCCCATTTGAAATTAGCCTTGTGGGAGTATTAGTCCCATTAAGACAGTTCTAGTTTAAATAAATGTAACATGCAGATAAAAAAAAAAAAATATGTGTCTGAATAGAAATTGTGCATGGTACCAAAGCCATCATGTATCTTAATATTATTAATAAATAGGTACATGCACTTTGCATGGTACATGTATTAAAATTACTTTGGCCTTGTGCTTAAAGGATCACGATTTTTGTCAAATTCTATCTTTCTGTTTTTATTATTTACAATGCTTTAGGAATGCACTTCTAATGATCAAAAGAATTATGAGAGTCAGTCGTAGTGTTATAAGTAAGATACCGTGCTCAGAATTCTTTGTCATGTAAACAAGGCTCGTGCCCTGTTTTTGTTTACATAGGTTCAATATACCAGTAAAAACTCTTTTTCAAGCTGATTTGTTTATGTTCTTATTCATTTTAAGCATAAGTAAACTGTTCCTAACGTTTAACACATCTATTTTAGGTCTGAAACTGGAATTTTCACTGCAAAATTTAAACAAAAGCTTTGTTTACAAAGTAAAGAATTGTAAGCTCTGTAACTTGCTTATAACTAAACGAATAACACTCAAATTTTGGTTGCCAATTCAAAATGCCTTACTGAAGCATTGTAAACATTAAAATCGGAAAAACAATTTTTGAACAAAATCGTGACCATGCCCCTTTAAGAAGTGGTTAACCATATGAGACATGTCATAGGATGTCATAAGATATGCATGGGGTCTACACTCCTATATCCATTTTTTTTTTTCATCCAAAATTTACAGGTAAATGCTGGTAGGAATATTTCATGATGCTGATTTTTTTTTGAGTTGCAAAAACCAATACTTAATGCAGCCTAACAAAATTTTCATACCTTGTACAAAATTTTTATTGATATATACATGTATTTGTAATAGAAATTCTAGAATTTAGAAAAGTGATCATATGGCATCATTAAAAGTTAATTTAAAAACCACAAGAACAAAGAATGAAATGTAGAAATTAACAAGACATTATTTTTCTCATATGGTATATTGCAATTTTTAAAAATGGAAAATTATATATGCCAAGGATTTTTCACCTGTTTATTTCTTAAATTAAGCATGCTTTACATTTATAACGATCAAAGAATTTTTTAAATAATGATATCAGTTATGCTGAAAAATGGCACAGTATGATATTTATAATTCGATTTTAATAAAATAAGGTCTTTAATATCACCAAACTAACAATAAAATGAATAACTCTGTGAATACATACAAGCATGTTGAAAGGTGGCCTTTGTCTTTTCCTAGAGTGTAGATTTTCTATGGAGTCCTGTGTCTCTTACTGAATACCAGTTGTTCTCTTCAATGTGTTTACAACAATTCAGTTAATTCAATTAGCATATAACTAATTTTTTTTTCACAGAACAACACCAGTTAGATGATAATCTTTCTGGAAAATGACAATTTTTTGGGGGGCAGGTATTTGGTGTCACCATGACAATGTACTTTCGAAACTTGAAAAACAATGACCTCACTAAGTGTGCTGGGGCCACTTCCCCATATCAGGAAAAAATATGAAACATCCTCTTCTTCTCGGGCACGAACACTTCCTAAGTTATGGTTTTCCCCGTTCAGAAGTTGTTTCATCATTTATCTTTCAGCAAGCGAAATAATGAATGCAGCTATTTTTTTTAAAATTGAACTCATTTTGTGGTCTTAAACAATGATGCTCTTACAAGTTCCTATACGTACATTGTACAAGTTTTCATGAAGGTCACAAAAGAAGGTCAATTGACTGTTATAATATGTAGTTCACATAGTTCTTAATATTTTGTTTAATTGCAATTTAAGTAGTAGTACTTAAATGAGTCAAGCAAGATGTAAGAGTTAAATGATGAAACACAAAATTCTAGTAAATTTGAGTACATTAAATTGAGGTGAATTTTTTTTCTCAGTGCTATAGTGATTATTTTATTAATTAAGGTACAAACTCCCAGTATGTGTTAATTTAATGTAAGAGTAAGAGTTTAAAGTGAAAAGACTGTACTAGGTTCATTATCTGAAAAGCTTTCAGAAAGAGAGCAGGAAAATATTATTAAAATAAGGGTTATTTTACCTTTTCTTCAGAAACTACCACTACACATATCAATTAAAATCTTCTTATCATGAATTCTTTTGGGTTGCTATCAAAAAAAACCATTTCATATTCTTTCAACCTTCAAAACTACAAATGACCTATATATTTTTCACACTAAAAACTTGGTATTCAGTACATACTTTATGTGAATGGAGGACAAGTTAAACACAAATCTTGCCATAAAATACATTGTTTGTCTATGGCTTCTAAAATACTGGTACTTAAAAAAAATTGTAGTGAATTGTTCTATGATTTTATTTCCACATAAATCTATCAATTCACAATGTGATTTTTGTAGGTTTCCAAAGAGTGTACCTTTATTAAATGCCCCAGTAAGTGCAAATCTATGTCATTTGGAAGTAAAAGGTATATATAGCAAATTAGCTATATGTTCATTTTATGGAGATAACAAATTACATGTATGAATAAAGTAAAGTACAATCCACTGGTCCATAGGACTTAGCTGCATGTAACTGAGTTTAACTGTATTTTTTTAAATTAGGTGTGTATTGTTTTATAAAATAAATTTTGATTCTGTCAATTTTCACAACATCTCCTTTATTTATTTGATAAGATTATAACCAAAATGAAATATGGGCTCCTGCAAAAAAATAAAGACAACCAATACATGCAAAAACAAACGTTTGATTTGAACATATTTTTATTGTACATATTTACATTTTTCAGTGTCTTTGTCTGTGATAACACTACATATCGATTTTGTACTCTACAGCCCAATAACTTCAAATGACATAAAATTGGGGCACCAGCATGGTTTGCTTATTTATATTTAAATATTTGATCATACAATGGCTGAAAATTATTTAAGGAATAAGGAACCATTCTTTGAGTATTATGAGGTGATAATTTTGGTCGGGGCGTGATCAAATCCAATTTATATGATAGATTTGATCACGCCCCGACCGAAATTATCACCTCATAATATTCAAAGAATGATTCCTTATTACTTATATTTATATAATTTTCAGCAGTTGTATGATTAAATATTATAATATTTATTATGCTAACTCCCTTTCGCCCCCAACAAAATGTATTTTGAATTTATTTGGCTGTATAGTACAAAATCGATTCGTATAGTGTTATCACAGACAGAGACACTGGAAAATGTAAATATTTAAATATAAGTAATAAGGAATCATTCTTTGAATATTATGAGGTGATAATTTCGGTCAGAGCATAATCAAATCTATCATAAAGCCCTTCAGGCATTATTGGATTTGATCACGCCCCAACCTATATTATTACCTCATAATACTCAAAGAATGATTCCTTATTCCTTAAATAAATACAACTGGGATTGGGCACAAGTTCCAAAACTTAGATCGCAATCTCCCATGATATTTCCGACTCTAAAACAGTAACATTTAAAACTATGATAAAAATAATGTTCAGCTTTGGGACTTGCTACCAATGCATTTATACATATTTTATACATTTTTTAATTCTCATAAAAGATGAACTTCAAAACAAATATTTCATGCATATATTGAAAATTAAATTGCTCCAGATTAGAAGAACTAATTTATGACTAAGCTAATCGGTAAATGAGGAAGATTGCACTTAATTTATAGTGGGCTTTTTTATGTATGTTTTTCATAGAATCTTTAAGTAAAGGATATACTTATTAAGCTGGCTGACCAATATTTAGGATTCTTACATGTCAAGAGATCATTTAAGTGCAGAAAGGTCATATTGGCAGATGAGTTGATAATTCTCAACTTATTTCCTTTATATAGCATGTATATGCAAGGAAACACTTTTGCTATAATTATATGATTGCAAGATTTCCACTGTGTTTATGATATTTTTCCCACACGTTCATCTTACTATACTGGGATGTTTTTTCTCGGAATTTCCTGGTCATGTTTTTATTAATTAAAATGTTGAGAGGGCTCAATAGTTGTGGCCATTTTTAGACTATTTTAATCTCCTTAAGAAAAAAAGCTCTATATAATAGAGACATAGTAAAATGATCAAATTTCTTAGCTAAAATATTTAGTTATTTTCTTCACTATGTTTAAGGAACAAGGAATCATTCTTTGAGTATTTATGAGGTGATAATTTTGGTCGGGGCGTGATCAAATCCAATAAAGCCCGAAGGGCTTTATGATATATCTGATTATGCTCTGACCAAAATTATCACCTCATAATATTCAAAGAATGATTCCTTTTTACTGCCCAATTATACATTATTTGAATTTATTGGACTGTATAGTACAAAATCGATACCTAGTGTTATCACAGGCATAGACACTGAAAAATGTCGATATATTAGTCTATGGCCGTTATATTTGTAATACATGTATCATATGTCAAAGTTTAAGGGAGATCTGGTGGTTTATTTGGTGACCACGCAGCTTCCTTATGGATAGCAAGATTCACTGCAATAAAATGAAAAAAATAAGTGTTCAAAAATTTATTTTGAAATTAATTTTTTTGCAGCCCAAGCTGGAAAAGAGTAAGATGAGTTTGTATATAAAGAAGGCCATGAAGTCAGCTGCTGAGTGGAATTCTAGCTTCCAAAAAGAAAGGCGAGAGGAGAGAAAAGCCTACCTTGACCTACAGACCTTTGTAAACAGATTTTTTTGCTACTTTTCGATGCGTTTTCCCCCATTACTTTGCTTTGTATTTTTTTAACAACCAGTGTTCGAATTTGTTAATGGTCTCACCGGGGAGTTTTGATACACTTATAATTTTTAGTAACAGTTGCTTTCATCTTGGGAGCCGTAGACTTATATTGTTATAACAGTATAGTGAATGGTCTATAATCTGTTGTGGGAAAATTGTGGTTTCTCCTTTGTTGATATTTTAATGCTTTGAAATTATTGAATAATCAAATAAAAGAAAATGGCTGGGGTTTTTATATGATTGCAGATTGCTTTGAAAGTATTGAATATTGTCGTCTACTACATGTATTAGTTTATACCAAAAGGTCTCCCATTGATTGGTTCATAGATTAAAAGAAAATTTATGAATGAATTTTTTTTTTTGGGTGGCCTATTTAAATTGGTAGTAAAGGTTTTTTTGTTTGCAGATCTGGGGTTGGGGTTAAATGAAAACTACTTGACTGAATTTCTACTGGTTATTGATCAATGTTTACATTATTGTTTCAGAATATCCACTATCCCCAGGGTCGATACAAGGTGCTCCCAAAGGAGATGACAAAGCCCATCCACTACCCTGTCTCTCTCATTCCAGGCCAGTTTCAGAATTACTTTAAAAGGTAGCTAGCTATATATATATATATATATATATATATATATATATATATATATATATATATATATACTGTTTATTTTAACTAGTCCGCAGGCAATTTTATTTGCCCATCAAAAATGAATTAAAATGCATTACCGTATTTGCCTTATATAATACGCACTTTTTAAATATAATTTGTAAGAAGGGGTGCGTAATATATACAATAATGTTTTTCTTACAGGTATTGCACTGGTTCAGTTGTGCTATGTCATACATAAAAATGAGCTGCGTATTCACTATCTCCGTGTACATGGTGTAAACTTTTTATTAGTCCGACATGACTGACTAGACAGAAATTTTGTTAGTCTGCATGAAAATCAATTAGTCTGTGACTAACGGACTAAGGTTAGTGTCGAACCCTGTTAATCCTTCAACTGACCTTTGCATCAACTGAATAAAGGTAACCCAAGAAACCAAAGTTATATTTAGCCAATGCCCCAATACAGCCACCAATCAAATTGATTGTGATGTACGTCTGCATCTATACTGCATTGTTTATGCCATGGCATATCATAATTTCAACTGCAGATATGCACTGAAATTTGTCCAAAAAAATAAAACTTTTTTATAGCACCAATTGTGATATTATATTGCAGGAGAAACAAAATTCATTTTATAATTGTATTAAAATATCAGCATTGTGTGGGCTTCATTCTAGACATTTAAAATGGGAAAAATAAAGCTTGAAGATTTTCAGATCAAATCATTTTAAAAAGATTTCAAAGAGCACCGTAAGGAAGATTTTAAATTATGCAATTAATTAATTAAAGCTAGTGGCTCCAAATTCTAGTTTGCCTTCTTAAGTTTAATTTTTTCGTGGAAAAATTCCCTGGTCTTTCAAAATAGGTTTTTACTGTTATAAGGAGGCTGGAGGGTTAAAAATTAGACAAATGATCTTCCTTAAATTTTTTGATATTTTAGCATAAACAATTATTTGGTAAATGAACAGTCCTATAATTAAGCTTTATATGAAAGTCTTTTCTAAAGGAGGTTTATATAGACATAGTGATCTTTTGGTCAACATCAGTACTGGTATTTCTCAAGTTTTGTTAAAAATAATCTTATTTTGCATATAATGCACTAAATAAGATTCAAATTTCAATTTTATGGAGAAAGACATGATTATGGACATTTAATTACCATTTCTTTTATCCATATAGCTTTATTTAGGATAAATCTACCTGTCCATCAAAATTATTAGATAATACAAGTGTCACTTTCACACAGATACCTGTATGGTTCTGAATCACTTTAAATTGTTAAATAAATGAAGTAAAATAAAAATAATGTAATCAAAATCATTGAAGAAAGATAAGAATTATTTAATATATAGGTATACATGTCTTATGGGATTTTTTAAATTCTTATTTAAAGTAATATTTAACACCTTTAGCTAATTGATGTTTGTTGTTAGGGGTATTTTTTTTTTAAAAAGCTTTTGAGAGAATTTCTGATCAGGAATTTGATACAACTCATGTTGAATGAATAAAGGAAAAACACTTCAGAAAAATAAAGCCATTTTTCAAACTACTTCATTAGTACATGTATCCCAAGTGCCATAATTGATAAAATTTCATTTTGAATGAGGAAAAGGAAAAAAAGTTTTAATTAACAGTCAGTTAATGCAATTACTACTCCTATAAATGATCTCTCAGATGCACTGATCATAAACCTGACTGCTTATGATACATGTGTATACACGGGAACACTGTTTACTGACTTGCACACATTCTTATAAATCACAAGTACTTTCCAATTAAATGTACTTAAAAATAACTCAGCGCTGGATTAATCTGTGTAGATCATCAAGTTGATGTGTGCACAGTTCCGTGTTTTTCAGAGCAATTCATGATTGAACCATCAAAATTGTTTTGATGGACATTTATATCTGATGATCTCAAGTAGGTTTTTGATGATGCCATCAACAAAGAGTTTAAAAAAAGGAATATTCCTCGACAAATCCACGAGTCTTAATTGTTTTTTGACACAAAACAGGATACATTTGACTTGTAAAACAATTTATACAATGGTTACCTTCCTGGAAAGGAGGTTAATTTTTATGTTAAATCTTGTTCAAGAATCTTCTATATTGGCAAATTACATTCCCTTGTTCAATAGGAAATTGATCGTTTGTGGTTTTTATTTTTATTTTGTTTTTCACAGATACTCGACTGATGAGCTCAAGTATTTCCCAATGAACACGGCCATGTTTAATCCTCCTAAACGAATGGGAACCACCCTAGCTAATCCCCAGGAACAGCCCGAACCAGAGACCGCCTCTGAGGAGGATGAAAATGTTAGTACCCCCACAGCAATCCTCTATTTTTCATAAACTCATAATTAAGGTCTTCCGTTTCCAAAGGAAGACCTTATAGTTTTCGTACTGTTTCTTATTAAGGTCTTCCGTTTCCAATGGAAGACCTTATAATTTTCGTACAGTTTCTTCTTCTTTTTTTTTTTTTCCACAAATTTTGTGCACAGGATTTCTTGGAAACTATTCGACCGATTTCGACCATTTTTACAAAGATGATTGGAAGTAATCTGAATTTATTTTGTGTTTTAAAATTTTTGCAGTTGTCACTTCCGGTATCGATTTATCGCTGAATTTGTAAACTTTTACGACCCATTTTGTGAACAGTTGATCTCGAAGACCAATAGAGATATGAATATGAAATTTTCAGGATAAGTAGACCATAGTTTGAAGTTGTGCCTATTGTTGTTTTACGCCAGTGGCGGCATTTCTTCAAGCTCGCATCGGCACGAAAATTGGTACGAATTTTGAATCAAACTTTTCAAACGTTTTGATCAGTATCTTTTTATCTGTTGATATTTTGTTTAGATATATATAACAAAAGTGATGGAGTATCAAATGTTCTTTCCAACAAATTCAAAAAAAGGGGTCAAGACACTTGTAAACTCTATTACAAATAACTTAAAAACAATAAAGATTTTGTAATGCATTATAGAAGCAAAGTTGTTGATCATAACAACATCTGTTTAAAAAACTCATTGTCACACCCATTTATTAGGTTATTAGGGATTTTTAGTGGCCAAAGCCCTTAAACTTTGATGCAATATATCTAGTGAAGGAGACATATTTTGTTAAGCATTGTAGAAGAGAAAATGTCTGCATTGATGATTCTAATCAATTCCACTTATCAATACACCAATGTCTGTCCCCATTAAGGATCTACAGAGACATATTTTGTTAAGCATTGTAGAAGAGAAAATGTCTGCATTGATGATTCTAATCAATTCCACTTATCAATACACCAATGTCTGTCCCCATTAAGGATCTACAGGGCTGGCCCTTAAAATATTCAATCATTAGTATCTCAAATAGAAGAAGCAATATCTCTTTTCAAAACTCATTGCCACACTCATTTATTAGGTAATAAGGGCTTTTTATACATTATCTGAAAGTTGGGGGGGGGGGATTAATTCTGAAATTGTATGGATTATTCATGGTATCGTGTATCGTTTAATAAAGAAATCGAACGGAAGACCTACTCGTTATTCGTAACGAGATCATATCTAGTTGCTATGTATTTTTTCTGTAAACTTGGTATTTTTTGCCACATGTTTGTACACTTGCAAGCAGTTTCGCCCTGTTTTGAATTCACTCTGACACAGATAGTAATAGATTCTCTTTCTAATTATTTAAAAATTGTTTTGGATTCGCCCAATATTAAATTAGCCCGCTGACAACAAGGGCAAAAGGGGGGAAAATAAAAGGGGGGGATTATTTTTTTATTCCCGTATACAGTATTCATTCAACATGCAGGTACCTGTGCTGATTGGAAGAAAGTTCTTGTCCTTCTCTTAAATTGAAGCCAGGGTGAAAGTATTTCAGAATATTTTGAACTCTGATTCAATTGTTGCAGATTCGATTGCCGCAAACTGCTGTAAATGTATTATAGTTGACCTGTCCGATATTTGGCAGAAATAGATTTTTCAACATCATAGCATAAAATTTATTACTTGGACTTCTGAATGTATCTTTTCTTTAACCTATATTCATGACTATGTCATCTTTTTGTCTACTTTTGGCAACAAAACAAGTAATAACAATTTAAAAATAAAGCTGGCCTTGTGTCATATATGCACTGATTATGTATAGGCACAGCTGAAAATTAACAAATGTTGATGATATCTATGAACCAATGACTGGATGATAAACAATTAAATAGACATGCACATATACATTGTGGATTCAATGTTTCTGTTTTCCATTCACTATTCCCAATTAAATTGTATCCTTCCCATACTACATGAAGTCATGTATCATAAACTTTCCTTCTAAAACTAAAATATGTCCAGTCTTACTTGAGAGAGGGTTCAAAATATTATTGCCACACAATATTAGAACTCCTCTCATATATTTCTTTGTCTGAGAGGGAGTTCAACATGTAATTGCAGTGAAATATTGGACCCATTTATTATATCTTAGTCACTTACATGGGAGGGGGGGGGGGGGTTCAAAATTGTACTGGTAGATGCAATGTGTTTTCTCCCCTCCATATTTAGCTCACCTGAGCTAATAGCTTAAGTGGACTTTTCTGATCACTTTTTGTCTGGTTTGTCTGTCTGTCCTGTTGTCTGTCCATCCATAAACTTTTTACATTTTTGACTTCTTCTCCAGAACCACTGGGCCAATTTCAAGGGAGATATTTTAGAATTATTGAAAATTTGTTATTTTTCAAAAATCATCTCCTTAAAACCAATTGGCCAGGAAAGTTTTAACTGTATTTGGAAGCATCCTCATGAGGTATAATCACTGTGGAACCATTTAAATTCGTTGGGGCCAATTTTCGTGCATTGTGGGTTTTTGCTTATTCGTGGGAGTGTGATTTCATGGATGCGTGGGTTTTCAGTTTCAGGAAGAAAATAACTCTTTCAAAATTTGTTTTCGTGGAGGATGTAAATTGGTGTGGTAGGGCTACCCACGAATACCACGAAAATTGAGCCACCATGAATTCTAATGGTTCCACAGTAGATTCTAGTTTGTTCAAATTATGATTCCTGGGGAATAGGGTGGGGCCACGATGGGGATAGAATTTTTACATATGAATATAAAGAGAAAAATCTTCATAAATCTTCTTAAAAATCAATTGACCAGAAAAGCTGTAACTTGTTTGGCAGCATCTACATGTAGTGTAGATTAGTTTGTTCAAATCATGTTCCTGGGTGGAGAGGGGGGCACAATGAGGTATCAAATTTTTATACCCTGGCAAACAAAGTTTAGCGGGGTATATTGGAATCGCCCTGTTTGTCTGTCCATCTGTCCGTCTGTCTGTAGACACAATTTTGTCCCCCTTATAGACTTTTTTTTACTACTGTATGGAATAGTCTGAAAATTTGTACATATGTTGAACACCATCTGAAGATGTGCACCTGCAGTTTTTATTAAGATCAGACAAGATTTAATGATTTTATGGCAGTTTATATTTTCCTTATCCTATATATTGTACACTGATGTTGAAAAGTAAGGGAGGTAATCCATATGTAACCGTTCTTGGGAGAATAAATCAAAACACCAAAATGATTGTAGGGTTCGAAATTAATATATTCTGATACGTTGTGTTAATCGTTTGAATCAATCGTTTGAATCGTTTATTTGAATCGTTTCACCCTAAAACAATACATAAAACATATAAGCACTCCACTATAATAATAAAAACGTTATAGACATCACAAACATATATAACATACATTTACTTATAGGTCAATCTTATATCTTTACATTTAATCGCAATACATGATAAATATGAATTTTATGATATATAACATTTCCAACTATTAGAAACATTACTCTAATATATAAGATTATATTAAAACTATTTACAATAATGAATTTCAACAGATAGTTACCAATTAATGGAGCCGAGTGCACGACACTGCATGTACGTATCTATCAATCAGCGGATCAGGCTCATTATGACAACTTGACCTATTTACAATTTATACAATATTTTAGATCTTAAATAAAATATATACTGATCAACAATATTTACATTGTACTGTATTCAAAACATTCACTCTACACACTCATACTTATTTACTAACATTATTTTTTACTTTATTTTATTTTAATCTTTAACCTATAAAAGTTTAGAATTGTATTTATTTAAAGAATTACTTACAGGTCTAAGTCTGTATGCTTTGTTTCAGTCTGAGTTTCAAAAACACACCTGTCTTGTAAGAAGTCTAGGTTGCAATTGAAAATAATGCAAACCAGAATACAAACCAGAATACAAAAGAATATCTCCCGCCAAACTATGTCAGTAGTGACCAATACTGACCAATCACAAATCGTAAATATGAAACTACCTATCTTCAAATGGAATTAAAATTTGTCACTGACTTCGAAGCGGGGAAGATTGTATTACGACTTTGACATCGCTTTTAACAGAGTCTCATTATGAGTAATGTTCTGGCAAATCAAAAATAAACCTGTGTACATTTGTTCACTGTTATTTTTGAAGCTTGTTTTGTTTACAATCGATGCATAACATACGGGTTGAATAAACCCAAACATTCGGGGGACGAAACCAAACGGTTCCCTTTTCTAAACATTCCCATCATCTGTCTGTCCGTCCGTCCATCTGTCCGTCCGTCCATTCGTCTGTAAACTTTTTACATTTTCGACTTCTCCATAACCACTTCGCCAATTTTAACCAAACTTGGCACAAAGCATCATTTGGTGAAGGGGGATAATGTTTGTTAAAATTAAAGGCCATGCCCTATTTAAAGGGGAGATAATAAAAAATTATTGAAAATTTGTTGGTATTTTTCAAAAATCTTCTTCTCAAAAACCATTTGACCAGAAAAGTTGAAATTGTGGGGAGGCATCCTCAGGTAGTGTAGATTTAAGTTTGTTCAAATCATGATCTCTGGGGCTAGGGTGGGGCCATAATGGAGGGTCGAATTTTTACATAGGAATATATAGAGAAAATCTTTAAAAATCTTCTTCTCAAACACCATTCGACCAGAAAGGCTGAAACTTGTGTGGAAGCATCCTCAGGTAGTGTAGATTCAAGTTTGTTCAAACCATGATCCATGGGGGTAGGATTGGGCCACCATGGGTGGACAAATTTTTACATAGGAATATATAGAGAAAATCTTTAAAAATCTTCTCAAAAACCATTTGCTCAGAAAAGCTGAAATTTGAAGCATCCTTAGGTAGTGTAGATTCAAGTTTGTTCAAATCATGATCCCCTGAGGTAGGGAGGGTCAAATTTTTACATAGGAATATTTAGAGAAAAAACTTTAAAAATTGTCCACCTAAAAAATCATTTGCTTAGAAAAAATGTAACTTTAATGAAAACAACCTTAGATAGTGTAGATTTAAATTTGTCAAAACCTTCAGGAGTAGGTTTGGGCCCTAATTGGGGGGGGGGGGGGGGGGGGGGGGGTTCAATTTTACAAAGGAAAAAAAAATTAAATTATTAAAAAAACTCAAATGTTTTAATATATGGTTTAACTTAACTTATATGCATGCATCTTGACAAATTGTTAATTCTTTAAAATTGTTTAGACTTTGGCCCCTCCGACAATTCCTTGACCTCACAAGGGGTTCAAAGTTTGATTTATAGGTTTATATCTTACATATAAACAGTTGTTTGATATCTTCTTGAGAACTGCAATGCTCAATATGTGATATGACTGTAAAATCACCCTGTTACAAAAGGGGCTTAATGATGAAATTAGAATATCCAGGGGACAAATTTTTTTAGATACAGAATATGTTAAACTACATTGTCCAGATATTTTGTATATGACTCCATAAAGCTGATTTTATTATGGCTATTTTTGCTCAGGTGAGCGATGTGGTCCATGGGCTTCTTGTTGTATGCCCATAATGAAATTATTTTTATTTACTTTGAATATCTCTAACTTTGAAAGGAGACCAATTCTGCTGGTGTAAATAGGCGAAAGTTTATAACTTAATTTCTAACTTAATTGGATTGTATGGAAAATTTTATGATACTTTAATAACCAAAAAATCAGACCATGCAGCTTTAATAGTAAACACTCTAAAATGTATTTATATATATATATACATCCAGATTTATTTTTTTGTCCTTATATCATAACCAAATAAATCTTTTCTAAGTACTATCAACTCACAATGCAATATATTTGTTTATCAATAATAAATTCTTAAGAGCTAAACAAGAACATCAAAGACAAGTGTGGCTGAATTCATTTATCCAAAGGGGGCCACTATCTGAGCCATGGTTTAGATCAGCATGTGTTTAGGGATCAATTTTCTCAGATATGAAGCTGAATTATACCAATTAAGAGAAATGAGGAAAATTTTGAAACTATTAATTGCATCTGTCAAGACTCAGATTAGAAACGTATTCAAGGTTTTATCCACAGAAGAGCTTTCATTTACAGTACTGCAAAGGGAGAGGTTATTGTCACTATGTGTTCTTTTCTCTATAACAAATGAAAAAATATCATCAAATACAGATATTTCTTAATGTATTACATATTGTATTTACGGTGAAATTCTGACATTTTTTATTCTTTTTATTTTTTAACTAAAAAACAGTTTGTTTACAATTCTAGAATTTTTTTTATTTATGTCTCACAAACCTTAATGATTCAATTATTTTAGTTACTTTTTAATTAAAATTTTGAAATTAATGGATTGAAATTTAAGCCTTGCAGGGGCATTACCGATAGTCTCATATGGACAGTTCTACTTTAAATAGGAATATATAGAGAAAAATCTTCTTCTTAAAAACCAAATGGCTAGAAAAAAATAAAAATATATACCTTATAACTAATAATACACATGTATTATTAGGTTACAGGGTATTATTTTGATTATGAGAAAAATATATAACGTCAGGTGCCTGTCGGTTGGGCTCAACATATTATAACATTTATATGTGTTCTCAAGTTTGATACGTGAAAAATAGTTCACTTGCTTATTATTAAGATACTATTAATGAAATATGTTCCTGGTTCCTCATCGACTTAATGATTATCTTGATTATTAAAGCCTCTTCTTAATTAAGTTATATAATTTCTCCGTCTATATTTGGTATTGGCTGGCTATTCTTTGCTGTAAAACTTCCTCCTATTGAGAAATACAGTCCCTGCTTTTGTCATTTGTAGGGTTCCGGGTCAGATTCTGATTCTGATGACAGTAGTAGTGGATCAGAGGGGACAAGTGGAGCCGAGGATGGAGAGAAAAAGTCAGGTGAAACAAAGGTAGGGACAGGTGTAAGTGAACAGTAATTTGATATATGTGAGTAGGTAAAACACACCCATTTGTTGAAGTTTAGAGAGAGAGAGAGAAACAGAGAGATAGACAGACAGGCAGATATTATTTGAAGTAGAGATGAAACAGCTCCTTTTATATGTAGAAGTGACACACTTATAGAAATGGACATAAATTGAACAAAGGCAAAAGTGGATGCTGGAGAGAAATAAGGTGATAATGAGACAGGTAATGCATTCCTCTGCAAGAGAGGTGAAGTGAGTGCATAGGAATATACAAACTTATCGACCTTGCCCATCAGATGCATCAATGGGGTCTCTAAATGATTTGATTTATGAAGAAAGAAAACACTGTGTTGGGTCATAACAAGTATCACATAAATGGGTCTGATTTCAGGAAGCTGCCCCAGTTGATTCAAGTGTCTGCTCTATTTGTACACAAGGTCAAAATTCAGAGGTCAAAGGGGAATCTGATTTGGTTGTCTGCTCAGAGTGCAATAAGGGAGGTAAGTCACATAACATTTACTAATTATTGATGACCTAATCACAAAATAAAAGCGAAAGATAAGTACATGTAAAACTATATTAGATCAGTAAACATGTGCTTGTTTTGGATTGTGCCTCAAAATATTTGAGTGTGTCTTTTGAATATATAATGTATCTGTATGAAAAGCTGAAATCTGCTAATGCTAAACATCGTATTCTTAAGGAATCATGATACAAGAATTTATTTTTATGTATGGCACATGTACAATAGCCAATAAAATTAAGAAAATGTTTAGTTAAATAGTTTGTCTGTATATCTAAAGTGGGCCTTTTCTTTACTGCATTTCTTTAGAATAAGATTTCAGATCCTCTGAATGTGATATTAAGAAATCAGAGATTGAATTAAACTAAGTATTATACATGTGCAATAATTATATACTGTAGAAGCAGAAATATTCGTTGAGGATTTAATTTCATTATTTTCGTTGGCAGAATAAATCAACGAAATTAAATCCACGACAAATTTTTAACCCAAGTATTAATATATACAGAATTGATAGGTGATACATATTACCGGTAGATATTATGATATGATGAAATTTAATGACAACGAAATTTTATTTGGTTTAAAAACAACGAAATTTTAACCCAACGAAAATATGTGCTTCTACAGTAATCCCTGCTTGCAAATATTTATCATTGACAATCATTGTACCTGCAGGTCACCCTGGCTGTCTGGATCTGACAAATGAAATGGTGACCGTCATAAAGACCTACCCCTGGCAGTGCATGGACTGTAAAACCTGCGTGGAGTGCATGGACCCTTATGATGAGGCAAGTTGTCCAGACTTAACAGTCATATACAATATACTTTACACTTAAATGTTAACAAAGAAATTTGAATGGTCTGAATGCTAATAACAAAGCTGTGAAACAAATTGTCCAAGTCAAAAAACATACAACACATCAGGGAAATGTTTGCATTTCTCTGATTCTGCTTTGCTTGCTAGCATCTCCAAATCCCAGAAAATATGTCCACTGATGCCTTTTTTCAGATTTTAAAGACTTAATGAAAATAAGGGAATCATTTAAAAGCTGTATATAAAGTACTTTTACAATCATTATAAAAATTATGACACAAAGAAAACTTGAAATACAGTGCCTGTTTTTAACGATTTCTGCCATGAATGAAAACATGTACCGTATTGGTATATTTTTAAAGATGTATATTTTGAATTTACAGGACAAAATGATGTTCTGTGATCTGTGTGACAGAGGGTATCACACCTTCTGTGTGGGGCTAAAGTCCATTCCCACTGGACACTGGAAGTGCAAAAGCTGTAAGGGACCAGAGACCCCCAAACCGTCCAAGAGCAGCAAGACTCCGAAATCCTCCAAGTCTGGGTAACTAACCAGTCGGAGTTGATTTATTTTGCTTTTCTTCATTTCATGCATTATTTATTACAGTGCATGGGTTGGATCTACTTTAAGGTTTTATGAGATGATACATGTAATCTAATCTCAAGAGTGTTTCTAATTGCAAGAGAAACAATACATGTACTAGAAATGAACTGTATGATACTTTTGGTTGCTAGTACATGAGTTGTAAAATTGATGGATTTAGTAAATGATCTTACAATTCAAAAAATAGAAAAATCAAGAAGTGTTATATTTTGAGCATTGCTTTGTGATTTTCAGGACAGGGAAAAAGCGAGGAAGACCACCATTGAAGAAGAAGGACAAGAAGAAGTCGAAGAAGAAGATAGAACCCAAAGAAGAAGCAGAGGCTGCAGAGGATGACACAGCAGAGACGAGGGAGGATGAAGAGGGTGAGGAAGAAGAGGGTGAAGAGAAAGGGGAGGAAGGGAAGGAGGAGGAGGAGGAAGAGGAGATAGAGGCTGAGGAATCTCAGGAGTGAAGAGGAGAAGCAAAGACTTCTGAAGAGATTGGAGGAAAGGTTTGATTGACCCAGCTGCAGGACTACAATAGAGGCTTTAGACACATGGTACATGGCAAAAAGGAGGGACATTTTCTGAACTTGCTTTCAATGTTAGACATGTGAAATAAAAAAAAAAACAAGGAAAGAATAATGCTTTGGCAAATAGAAAGTTGACAGGTACATGTTACATGTATGTGAAAAAGAGCTGATTAGCCAGGAAGTTATTTAAACAATGAAAATTATTAATACAGGTGTATGTGTATGTATGTTTTTTATTGTGATCTACATTCTTGTAATAAAGATTCATAAAATATTGATACTGTAGTTGTTTTTCCCTTATAAAAATGTTAATCATTAATTCTTTGAAATGTAATAATACATACTAGGTGTTTTAGAAATAAACTCATTGTTTATCATAACAGTGGGATACAAGTATGATGCTACATGTACAAATTATACTTATATCTACATTTGTTTTTTAAAAAGAAACTGTTCCTTAGTAAAATTGTAAGCTTTATAAGTGTCCAGATATATAATTGAAGTCGGAATATCTGAAGCCCCACTATAGTTTGTTTTATAGAGTTATGACAAACATGGCAAGACTACTGTGCTAGCGCTGTAATAACTCATTCAATGGAATGCAACAATCTATTACTTCAAGTAAATCAGCTAAAACCTGAACAATTGAGCAAAATTAGTTCAAAATCAAAATGCGTCCATGTATTTTCCTTTATCAATTTGAAGATATTAAACACTGAAAATATTAGAAATACTGGTATGATATTAAAGGGGGGGGGGGGGGCTCAAAACAACATTATTGTCTAAGTTTATCTATTATTTTTCTTGAAATCGTTCAAAATTTTCAATTTTTTCAAATACATGTAGGCCTACAGAATATTGCTTTCGTATTTTTGCGTGTGACTAAAATAATGAAGATTTTAGTTAAGCCTTTGATTTATCACTTGCATTACGACATCGTTTTATTTAATAATAAAAACATAGTTTTTTTCACGAAATTTACATACTTTAAGTTATTTGCTAATTTAATATGTTGATTCTAACGGGAGAACTGAAATTCTACTCTTGTAATTTCTTACATTACGGAGCTTTTGGCGGATTGCCCCTTGTTGGAAGTTGCGATTGCGGATATTCCTGATATCTTCCATAGTGTTACAGAGTTTTTGTACATTGTAGATAATGGGGACATATTTTGATTAAATGTCCTTATTTTAGCACTTGCAGATTTAGCTACAGAACTGTAGCTCCACTGGAAATTCGGGATGACGGACCGTGGAGTGTGGAGCTAAAGTTCCATTCAAAAAACTATATTTATTGCTTACTAAAAGTTGCGCACGGTTTTGGACTTATTCAACTAATTAATTAAGGAATATATTCTGTAAATATTTTCATACCAACAAAAATTCTAAGAGATTGTACTACTGATTCACCACTTTAATTGCTTCAAACGTTTTCCTAAACCCCCATAGCCGACATCGGAAACCCGAATTTCCCGTGGAGCTACAGTTCTGCAGCTAATGCGAATTATCTGTCACTTGAAAATTGTAAAAGATGCGGCGATTTATTTGGGACATTTTAACAAAAATTGACCGTCAGTAGGTTAATGAGAGCTGTTCGATATGTAATGTTTCCATGTAATACATGTAGTACGAACGAGAGCAGGCAGGCATAAATGTATATTGTAGCAAAGCGCGAGATAACGCTTTGCACAAATTCGTAGATGATGATACTCTCGAATAGCCCTATTCAATACCTTTCAAACGGTATAAACAGGAGCCTTTAACTCCAAATAGTTTTAAATTTATAGTCATTTCAATCACAGGCACCTGACGTTATATATTTTTCTCATAATAAAAATATATACCGTATAACCTAATGATACACGTATATTCTTAGTTATAGGGTATATATTTTTATTATGAGAAAAATATATAACCTCAGGTGCCTGTGATTTCAATAGAGCCAGTCGTTGTAAAAATGGTCGGGAAACGGATTGAGAAGATTGAAGAAATTAAAGCTTATATAAAAGTTCGCACAAAACTCGGTCATTCGGTGATGCAGATTTTTACTGAATCTTCATATTAATGATTTTATCACTAGGCCTACCACCTGTTTGCTACGAATGTTATAAGATTTTTTTTCTATTCAATTAAATTTCCCACAAAACTTTTATCACAACTAGTTAATTATTGTCTCGAGTTAATTTTTACTACCATAACAAATGCCTCTGGAATTATACACTTTACGAGTACAAAAGCATTCTTGTGTCTTTAATTGCTCTCCGTAAACATATACACTGTACATCTACTGAGTATTGTTTTGTTTCTGAAGAAATTTGATTGTGTACATATACATGTAGCCTATGGAAGGGAGTTACCACCAAAAGTCTATCTTGCTTTTATTCTTAGTATGCTTACTTCTTGATTCTTCAGTACATTTACACTTGTATGTCACTTTATTGTTTTCATATTCATGCTTATCCAATTTCACTTTGATTCTCTTTTATTCGTTATGGTTTGCTTAATTCTATGTTGCAATATTCTCTTCTTATTCGTGGGAATTCTTACTTCTATCTCTGTTACAAACGTGAATTCAATCACGCAAACCATAAAGCACTTTCGATAAAGACGAATACAACCTAGTGCCGATTGGGTAAATATAATTCTCCTTCCTCAAAGGAACTACCAGTGTAAGATTTCTCGTCATGTTTGCGGGTTATCATTTTTTACACAAAATTGGTATGTGTGTGTATATTTGAATCTATAAATAAGCATGGTTCTTAAATATGTGAATAATCTAACCATCGATACATTATACATGTATTTTTTTTTTCAATTTTATCCTTCTTTGCTCATCTGAATAACTTACTGTAAAAACTTTAAGACACTTTGAAAAAGCAGCTATATATCGCTGTTATTGCAACAAAAACCAAGAACTACTGGTTTTAAATATTTTATTTGGTTGATCAACAGTACTTAAATACTGTACAAAAGAAATGTTAGTCAGAAACAAAGATCACTTAATTCATGCAAGTGTATTATAACAAGTGTAGCACCTCTATATATACACTAAATAAATACCAGACACATATTGAGGTAGAAAATAAAAATAACTCGTCATTCAAAATAAGGGTCATATACAAATCCTCCATTTCTATAATTGTTCATAGGAAGAGTCGCTAGATGATGACGTCGACATGTTGTGACTATTCCATGGGAGGGACGAGGGAGGAGGCGCCATTGAGGAATAGTAAGGGTTGCTCAAGTGAGCGGGGGATATCTGGTGGAAAGAGGAGGGTTCCGAACAGAAAATAGGTGGGTAGTGTCCGTAATGTCTGTAAGGTTCCGAATGCCGCAGCGACGAAAGCATAATCCCGGGTTCAGCTAGGAAATGGTACGGATAAATGTAACCAAATGGATTAGAGTAGGGTGAAGGGAAATGGGGGTGGCTGGTAATCTCCCCTCGTCTCTCCCGCTCTGTTTGGATTTGTGAGTTTCTACATGGAATGTTTCGAGATTCGTTGTGCTCCTTCCTTTGTTCACTACTTGCCGTCAGTAAGTCAGATAACACCGGTAGATCACAACCCAGGGCACTCGTCGGGAGGCCGAGGGTGTTCGACATGTATGCGCGCGTGGGACTCCGCAACATGGCGGCACTACCCAAAGAGCTATAGTCAAAGAAATTGGGCGTCGCTGTCTTTGAAGAATCGCGAGGAGATTCGAATGCTGATGATTTTGAGCAATGAGAAAATTTATTAATTAGTCTTTGTCCAGTGGCAGATGGCACGATTTGGTTGGGAGGATTCACAACATCAAAGCCGCCATGCAACAATGCATTGGCGAGATTGGACTTCAGTTCCTTTTTCTTCATAGCTTTCGTTTTCTTTTTCGCTTTCTTTTTAGGTTTTAAAGCGTCCTTTTCAAACTTGTGCAATTCCGCGATTACACCTTTGAGCACCATTGTTGGAACCATTGACTTTTCCTGTTCGTCAGTACCACTTCCGGTGTCGCTGACTCCCGAGTCACTGTCGCCATTTTCGGTCTTGTCGCTATGGTTACTTTTGTCGTCACAAATTTCACTCTTGCTCTCGGGACTAGCATCCTCAGATTTTGGTTTGTCATCCTGTTTACTTACAACATCTTTCCGCCTTCTGTTTTGAAACCAAATCTGTAAAAAAAAAAACCCAAAAAACCAATAATGATTATAGTCTCATAAGAATTAGCATTCTGGAAAAATGTTCATAAATATTCATTACTTTTCTACGTATAATTTACATATAAAAAAAGGCTTGATCATATTTAAATTTTTATTTCTAAAAAATGTTGACTACGAGACTGACCTTGACCTGCTCTCTGGTGATACCGACGCGTTTGGCGATCAGCTGTTTCTGGGTGCTGTTTGGGTATCTCACATGATTGTAGATGCCGTTTAATAGCTCCAGCTGATAGCGGGTGTAGCTTAGTCGTTCCCGGGGTGGGGGTGGGGTGAATGGCCGATACTCTGAGAATAAACGATTTCATCAAATTAATATCAAATTTCTTTAAAATTGATTTCGTCATAACGATATCGATTCCCTTCATTACATATACAATACAATCTATATCAACAATGATATTTATTGGGATTTTTATCTCAAAAATTCTTTTAATATGGTAAATCTTTTCAAATTCGCTTAGCTAGGTTACGCACTTCTGTGTGATCGACATGTGTAGTATGTATTTGTTGCATAAGTAAACCAAAAGCTCCTTTTATTCATTGTACAAAAGACTATACAAAATTCTCTTTAAAAGGGGGTGCTATCAACTCGATAGCACTCAACACAATTAACTCTCGGTATAAGTGTATGTAATGTCGTTTCTAGTTAGTTTGTTTGCGGGTGTCAATTGTCGTTTAAACCCTCGATAATTGATATAATTGATTGCGCAACTTTATACAATACAAGGTATGCACATATTATATCTTTTATAGACCTCTGACAAATGTTGCAATTATACTATTTATGTTCCTCGTGTACCACTTTATGGTTCGACTGAATGAAATTAAACTGTAACTAGTTGATATCGATTAATTCATTCGTGCAAAATGCAAAGTAATCATTATTTTTTATTTAAAGATATATATGATAAATGATGAGATTTTCGAGAGAAAAAAAATTACCATCATCTTCATCCTCGTCTCCTGATTGGCTGCCGGTGTCAGGTGACTGCGTTCGTTTCTCTGCCTCGCGCTCCTGTAACCATGGTTGCCCTTGATTCGAAGGAAAAAATGGATGATGGGAAACCGGATGAAGCGGCGCTTCGCCTGTGCCAGAGTAGATAATCTGGTGCGATTGAGTAAATCCTGAAATAAGAATGAAGCGCATTAATTTTTGTTTGAAAAGTTATTGCCGGAGTCTGAACATACGTTTTAAGTGCAATTTATATTAGCGCACACCTGCCCATTGAAAGAAATAATCCTCAAAGTAGAGTAACTTTTGACTAAAATTCTTTAGGATTGAATCTTATTTATTTTCTTTCAATGTAAATCTGCAATATTTATACAGCTGAAAATGTGCACTCCTTGAATGCCTCATGTGCATATTTTATTTTAAAAATATCTTTCGTAAAAAGAAGGTAAATACGTTGTTGTTTTTTTACGACAACGAAAATCGGGGGGGGGGGGGGGGGTATGAGATATTTGATTTAATTATCTTATCACTGTTCAAAACAAACTAAATAAAAGAAATCACAGAAAATAAAAATCCACTCAGTTTTAAATAAGAGATAAGAGTAAAATAAAACATTATTAAATATATTTCATATTAATTTTTTTTAAGTTATTCCCAAGAACATTTACTTTATTCGCATTCATAATAGTGAATTCTATTTTGGAGGATATTTTTTTAATATTTAAGAATTTAAAATACATATATTTTTTCTAAAAAAAAAAATACAAAGGACACAATTATTTATAATTTATTAACTAATACTTTTTTTTATTATTTGACATCTGAGAAAAATCATTTGTCGCAAACTATATGTTTTTTTTCCGTATATTTTCTCGTGGAGATTAACTGGCCGAAAAAAAACCCCAATTTTTTATCCCCTGACCGCTGTCACAGCTTAGCTAGGGTGTGAGTGATTGATAGAACAACATCTCTAATCCCGAGGATTAACGCTACTGTTTCTCTTGCTGATAAAAAAAAATTCTTTGGTTGCATGAAAAAAAACAACATGCGTTTTAGTTCAAATCAGTGTTTCCCCTCTTTATATTCAGAAGCAAAATCATCATATTATTTCACGTGAAAAAATCTTCAGTCGAAAATATGCATTGTATTGTATGAGAATTCTTATTATTTTTTTCATTCTTTGAATGTAAAACTTTAAACTATTGTCCCTTGGTGGGAAAAATTTTAATTTGTGATTTAGAGAATACCAGGTATTATCAATTTTAATATCTTAATCATGTTTATTTTCTTCACAATTTTACGATATATCATTGCATATTGTTCCCATATATAATTGCAAAATGTGTTAGTGTTTTTATCCATGAGTCGATTTTCTTTTTCTTGTTAAAATGTTACGTATATGATTAACTACATACCTGGATTAGGAAAGCTCCTTCTAAATCCTTCGACTTCCAACATTTTCGAATTTTCCACTTAAATTATTTAAAGATACATGAACCCACACATATAAGTCTATCACATTATACCAATTCTGTTAATTATACATAAATGACCGTAGAGTGTTTATTACACGGTCCACGGTCCAACAGAGTCCAAAATTTGTCCAAAAATTATCGATACGGGTGGTCAAGGGGGGACCTCTCGTGTCACATTACCTGTCACACCTTTACGATATACACAGGACAATATCCGCAATCATAACAACAAAAAAGATACAAGCTGACCGGGATGGTGACACAATTATGATAAAAATCTCAGACAATCCCTTTGTGGGTCTCTGATCCTCTTTTGCTGCCCAAAATCCACGTTAAGACGGTTTTTTGACAAGGGGTACTATCCGATGCTCCACGAATCTTATCTCACGGAGAAAATTTGAGAGATACGAGAAAACTTGGCAGAGATAGCTTCCGTCCAGTTTATTGGACGCAGGGATGTTTCTTAATCAAGCCCCCTTCATATTAACCCTCTTATATATTTTCGAAAGACCCAATCAAAAAACTGATCCTTGAATATAATTGTATCTGGATTGCTAATACGTTAACGGGTCATTTTCCGCTTGTGTTATCAACACAGCTTTTGTCGCCATTGTTCTGGCTAATCCCCTGAAGAAAGAACTCCCAACACTTTCCGACCCGTTAACTCATTACAAGAATAAAGTTTTCACTAGGTCTTTAGAAGAGTCTAAAATTCGCCTTATTACATTTGTGATTCTTGCCTCGGGGCTCTTATGATATTATTTTAAGCGTTTTTGGAGGTAAAAAGGAGAAAACGGACTCCAGGTAACACTTTGGGCAATTCGCAATGATTACCTATTTTACACCTGTGCACAGCAGTTGATTGTCAGTTTCACCTGGGGGATCCTGAAAACACGTGCTGGGTGTAAAGGTACACTGGCAATTTCGGCACGTGTATACTCGTGTTTTGACAAATCATTACAACTAATTATCGATGTCATCGAAGTTTATTTTTGCTAATGAACTTTTGCCACTTAGGATAAGAAACCTCGCCAAGATATTGTGAGAAAGTCCAGCCTTATAATCTTACATACCGTGATCAAAGCCAGCAATCCTCATGATTAAATAAAAAGATGGCTATCGATGTATCTATATTTGTTGTTGTTGTTAGGTATGATGAACATTGCTAAATAAAATTACCATACAAAATTAATATATTATGACAAACCTTGTGAGTTTATAATTGAGTGCGATTCTACTTTTGTTACGAAAAACCCTGCAAGTTAACTTTGCCTGATCATATCCTCCACATGCATTGGTTTATTTGGGAAAAATAATCTTGTGTCTTGCTTCTTCCCTTTTTACTTTAATAGTACGGAAGTAAAAGAAAATACAACCAAATCATATTTTATCCAACCTATCTCTTAATTTTGATTTGAGTCAAATTTAACATGGTTACAGGTACAAACAAAAAAATGAAGAAAGTAACTTTACGAATACTAGTATTAGATGTATACCATTATGGAAGTACATTGTATTTTGGAATGTGTCTATACCTAAGCACCGTTAAATCATGCTAGAAATTTTAATGAAGATTACAGTACTCTCCCAAACAGTTGGGAAATAATTTCCCCTGTTGATTTTGTATCGTTTAGAAAGCTTTTTATGTAAAAAAAAAAAAAAAAATGCATTGTCTGTTCTCGCCACGTTAGACCCATTTCATTTTACAATATTTATGTGCATGTATTAATACATGTACGTAATTATATGTTTGAACCACCTCATGTAAATTTCCAAGGTTTTAGGTAAATAAACTGAGCTAATCTGAATTGTTCTTAACTGCCCCCTTTTGGAAATAACAAAACATAGGAACAGGATACTTAATTTAACATACGCCTGAAATATAGTCAAATCATCAAGAATTGGTTGCCAATATACGTATAGTCTTTTGTTCATTATACATAAATTTAAAAAATCATATCATTTAAATATGAGGAACATGATCAGTACGATCTCAGTACTAAACCTATTATTCTGAATGTAAGGAATAAATAAAATGAAGATTCTTATAAACGTCAATAAATTAAAGTGCTTGAATAAAGTTTTTCAAAGTTTTTAAAACTTTCCATCTCAAGCCTGTGAGACAATCAGCGATATTTTAATGAAATAAAAAAATCGAACTAACTAATTAAGGAATTTTTAGCCAGGGTTCTATATAAATAAGAAAGGTCTAGGTGATCAAGACTTCGTGTTGACGCTTTATATTATCATCTGCAGTTTTCGCTCTGTACACGCTGAATAACAAAGATAGGAAAAAAGATAAAGTTATCTTGTAAAGTCACTACATGGACACAAACTGGAGGATATAAAACACTTAACCCCCCTTACAGATTATCGTAACCCCCATTCATTACAAACTCAACACAATTGACCACTCCAAACTGCTGATCATAAATTGTTTTTGCTCATAGATACTGCGATTTATGATCTAATTATCATCGGAATTAGGCCATAAAAGAAAGGCTGTTTGTCTTGAATTGAAAAATGACAACAGAAGGAATTTGAAAGAAGAAATAGAATTGAATGCAGAAATTTTAATTAAAATGCCAGGAACACATTCAAGATTACAATTAATCTTTTTTCGGTTCCGACGATTATGAATTACAGAGGTTATAAAAAATTCAAACATGAGCGACACTCCTTGCTTTAGATTATACCAAGGATCGATGAATAGATAGATGGACAGAGAAAAAAATGGATATGATTAAATAGCAATGTTTTAAACAGAAAGATATTGGGGAATATATAAAAAGGTTAATGGAGAGAGAGAGAGAGAGAGAGAGAGAGAGAGAGAGAGAGAGAGAGAGAGAGAGAGAGAGAGAGAGGGGGGGGGAGAGGGGGGAGGGGGGAGAGACGGTCACAAAAAATCTGTTCTAAAACTCTTCTATATTTTGTTGCAATTTATGAAGTGAGCAGATAAGTGTAAATGTATCCGCATTCTACTACATGTATATTTTACTCTACATGCATAAGGTACAAATAATAATTCAACCATTTGATTGCGTTTGTATACGATCGTGCCAATTTGCAAAGGATGTACGAAAGAATTAAGAGGCTTCTGATGTTTGTATTTGAAGAAACTTAAACACCGCCCCAATATTCGTTACTTAAAACATTACAGTTTGCGTTCAAATACACGTATAGCAAAAATAAACAACTTCATTGGTGACCATGAGTAATTTTGGCTTGGTGATATAGATATAGGTGTTATATCTTTATGTAAAACGTGATCCTGTATCAGCCAACACTTCAGACCGCGAAACACTTCACTCAAAAAGTTGTAAAAATCTAATCCCCGGGGATTGAAACCTCTCGGGTGTTCATTAGGAGAGTTTATACAACAGATCCCAGTAAAGTCCGCTTAAATCCCCGAACAGCTCATACAACGTATGTATTCTAGATACCGTAATGCCAATTAAACCAAGAAGAAATCAATCGGCCGAGCCAAGCACTGATAACTCAGTTGTGGGTAAACATCCGCCGGTCCTCTTTCTATGAGGGACCATCTGAGGGACAGCGTATCGCTGGAGCCCCCCGACCCAGTGATATCACAGAACAACCAGACGACTGCGTTCCATTGGCGCGATTCATCATTTTTGGCCGAACCCTCCAAACTATTTCATTGTTTACCGACATTTTATTTTGCAGCTAGTCGTGTCGAAACGTCGTTCGTCCGAGGAATTTTGTTTGCCTTCGGTCATCTTTTTAAAGGAAAAATCGCGAAACATCAATCAAAATCCCGCGCCCTTTCCAACGAATTGTTCAAATAATCGGACACGTGATAAAGTAGATACTCCATGAAGCCAAATGATAGTTGTTGGTCAAAAACTAGTTTGTATCCTCAACAATCTGTAACAATTTTTCTCTCAAAATTAAAAAAAAGCCATGCGATACAATTGTCGTGGTCATTTTTAGACTAAATCGATCTCTTCAAGAAGAAGAGCTCTGTATAATGATATAGGAAAATATGAACAATTTAAAACTGACAGTTTCCTTTACTAAATAACAGTTTATACTTTACAAAAATCATATCTAAAATTTTAAGACAGATCTGATGGGTAATTTGTTGACCACCCAGCCTCCTTAACAATTGGAGATAAAGAAGATCATTTGGTGAAATTTGTAATACAGAAAGAAATTTGAATGTGGAAATTCGAATGTCACATTTTTGTATTTCAAAAAAAAAATGCTGGTTTGAACATATTTTATTGTAAAGTTGGCATATACAATAGTATATACAATACAAAAATGTTAAAAATTATTATTTATTCTAAATGCAGTGCTTTTTTGTAGAGATGAACATGCCATTAAAAATATATGGGGAAAACAAAAATATCTGCATAAATAAATTTAAAATTTAATTTTTGTATAATGACATGAACCATTTAAATAAAACTTTTTTGAAATAAAAATCTTAAATTGTGCAGAAATTTGACATAAGAAGGATGAGGGACGGTATGTGTTTGTATTACAGGGTATATTTGAAGTTGTGTTATTTAACGAAGTATCTCGGCAAAGTGGATAATTACGAGAGATACAGTTTGTTTATAAAATAGGAGAACGGAAAATGTCTCTTCTCCCGCTAAAATTGTAAAATGCATTATCGTTTGTATAAGAAACCTGTTTCATGCACACATATATACATATGTGCATGTAGAATGTACAGTATGTTAATATATCAAGAGCACATTTATAAGACGTTGCTATTATTGATATGCATATTTCATTTATGTTGCTTATGATTCATACAGCTTTCAGACACTACACTACGCTACGCTACACTACACTATAAAGATTTATCAACAAACACCAATCGTTTATACTGTAGAATCAATATTCTATGAATAATTTTTCTACGGAACATGTAATTAATTCAAAAATAAAAGTACAATACTGTGTAAACGTATAGAAATTGCTGCAATTTATTTTTTTTTAAAAATCGGTCGAGGTAATGCAAAAATGAAGTACATATATACGCAATGAATTTTTCGGAAAGAGAGAAAGTTAGATTTTACATGTCAAAGATGCAAAATCTACCAAACAAAGAAAGTGAGCTTTATGTAGGAAAAAATGATAAAATGCGATTTATGTGCAGCCCTCATAAAGTAATACTGGTATCACATCGAATTAAATATATATTTTTGTAAATAATTTCATCGTTAAACACAAAAAGAAAAAACGACACCCTCTCCAGCATAATCAGTTTACTACTTAAAACAATATATAGTGTAATGTTTTATTTGTATTTGCTTCAAACAAAATATCCTTAATTCAAATTTGTTTTCACTACAAAATTATGATCATCATAACTGAGCACATTGGATTTTTTTCCATCCTCCAAAACGTTAAACAGTTCTACTTTATTTTTTTAAAACAAATGTTTTCAATATACATTTTATTCAAAATTGAAGATTTTAGTTACCGGTAATTCCTTCATCAGCATGTACTAAACAAGTTTAGAAAGCTGGTAAATACCAATTGGCAAATGCTTATAAGTAATACCGGTATGCCTCCAACAGGATGATATCGATATTACAGAGGAATTACATGTAATGGGATTCATATTCAAAGTACTGAAGCTTAATAAGTTACACACATCTTAATCTTCTAACCATTTTAACACAGGGAAATAATTCTCGCTTATTGAGAAATGTTACATAGCTAAATGTAACGCTCTTTTGGTGCTTCACTTTTTTCTGCTATTGTGAATGTCGAATATAATTTCCCCCACTGTTTTTTTTTTTTTGGTTTATGGTATTTGTTAGCATTTACCAACTTTGTATTTGACAAAATTGATCTAATCAAATATGTCTAATAGCAAATACTTAAAAAAATTGGAATTAGATTCAATAATTTTGCTGTTAACCATTATATAGCCCCTTTTTAGCTCTGAGCCTTATATAGTTTCTATAAACGTCGAAACAGACAAACGATTTAACATAAGTAGCCTATACATGTATATCAGCCCAACAACCTATAGAAATTCAAGGGCGGAGAAAAACTTTGATTCTTCACATGCTGAGAGATAATTCTAAAATTGTTATAATCTTCGATATGCTTAAATGACTGGATAACACAGAGGGCTCCAATCGTCGGGGCTCTATAGGGATAAGATAAGCGGTCTCTAGTCTGTTTGGTCAACACCGTTGCTGTGATCGACACACTGACACTGAGAATAGGGGGCTGTTATCGGACCAGATTCTACTGAAACGGGTGAATAAAGGAAAAAGATCTGTTAATACATTTCAACACCCCTCCCCCTTCCTTAAAAAATGAATGAAAGGCTGCATATATATGTGTATTGAACTTAGAAAATGGTATTTTAATTTTTTTTTAAAATGAAAAATGAAAACTTTTGCGATTGATGATATTAAAATTATTCCTCTCCATTTTGAATTCTTTTAATTATTTTATTTAGAATTAGGAAAATAAAATGAAAGCTTAGTAAACGAGCATATAAGGTCGATAAATCGGATTGATTGAAACAAGTATTATTATATTCATGGCTATGATACAGTTTCAAGTATGTTCTTGTAATGAAACAACAATTTAAACTTTATTTAAGTCTAGAAATTTTTTTTTATAAGTAAGGTATTTCTAAATTTCGTTTGAATACGGAAAGAAAGATTACATTTTAGCACTCCAATGTTGACCAATTCACAGAAATACAAATTTATTTTTCTTTGACAGCCGGCATGATTGTTGATTTTGCGTTTTAACAAAAGTGGATTTAATAAACCTCTCTCGAATCTGGAGAGCCCCTTTTAATGTGTCTGATTTTTACAACTTTAAACAGCGCACACTCAGTAAGTGAAATTAAGATAATCCTGACTGTTTAAATGGCGACCCCGAGCAAAAACATTGGGGGGAGTAGGCAAACACACGAAGAAAACCTTTAATCAACATATTTGAATTCCATGGACTTTCCAAGGGAAGAACTTTGATATTTAACCATTGAAGCGAATACCGGATAAAGCCATGTTTTTATTCGGATTTTATGTTCACCCTGAGTGTTACTATATCACAAATATCATTATGTGTATCGACAAATTAAGATCGTTAGCCCAAGAACACTTCAACTTTATTTATGCAAACAAGTGGAAAATTGGAATACGATTTACACTCGTTACCGGCTTACAGGCTCTCGTAAGATCAAATTTAATTCCACCAAATGCTGAGTTAATCTTTTAACGAGTGACTAGTCAACGCAATTTGTTCAAAGTAGCTTTATATACTGTAGCGACTGTGAAATTTATCACTAATAGTGCTTAGCAAATTGAGCGTGTGGAGGACTAAATTGTTAATTGTAAATGTTAAATTAAATTGAAATTTTAATATCTAATTCTACTTTAATTGGCGGAACTGAAGAATTTTGGGACTACTAAGAATGTCTGTTCCTTATAGTTTTAGGGTATTTGCGATGTTCTTTTTCTAAGCATGAGCCGTTTGGCCTGAAAGTTTGGGGTATAAATGGTTTACGGGCACATTGACATGCCAGAATCAACGCCTGTCTAAGAACAGCGTCGCCAGTCTTCTTTAGCGGAAAATTACGCTTTTATATGCAAATATTTCTGTAATAAGCAGATAATCGTGTAAGACATAGTAATGAATTGGCAACCTTATGAACTTGAAGTACTCAAAATCACTTAAAAATGCAATTTGCTTTATTATTTTACATACGATGTATAATTTATGTGTAATTTTTTCACGTAAAGTACTGCAGAGATGTATTTTTGATGCAAAGTTTTAAAACGTGAAAGGTATTTTCTTACAGGCTACATCATATATGAGGTCCTAATATCAATTGAAAATGGAACTTAAATTTACTTTGTAATATTGCATAAAACTTAATGTAATGTATTTAGCTGTATATTTTTCATCTCCCTGCACAGAGTTACATGTAGAGTATATTTTTCTTTATAAAAATATTTAAAGCATGAAATCTATTTCTAAACAGTCGCATTTTACGTATTCCAAGAGGGCGCCAGAGAAGTAACAAAGCAATTTTATGTAATTATGTAATATAGGATAAAGTAAATCCGGCACCTGCTGCTACAGGTTGGGATAGCTGCCTCAGGACCCGTAAAGCCAGCCATAACGAGGCCCGCGTCATTGTCAGGCCGCGGTCGGTGACGACCGGGGACTAATTCTTTGTGACGGCCGCACAACAAGTCTCCCCTGGGTACCCAGATTCAATACACAGAAAATTCTATAGCATGGAAAGTAAAAACTAACCTTGCAGAAGGACACAACATGTTTCGTTTTTTTAGGGGGCAATCTTCTGCTAGTACAGATGTAACTAATTCTTTAAGGTAGGATATCACACACAAGTTTAACACATTCTTGAAAATGATCTGAAAAATCCTCTGTAGATGTAAAAAAATTGATATCCCGATGTAGAAACTGTTAAGTTCCTAAATGATATTATTCCTATCTTACTTGGATAAAAACGATTATTCAAAAGACTAATAATATAAAATAGGGAAAAACTATTGTACCAAATAGAAAGGAATAGGAGAATTAATTAATTTTGATCGATCCTTTTTTTTTCTTCAAAGGTTCACGTAAAACGAAATATCACCAAAATGGACAGATAAATAAAAACAAGGGTAAACGGGTGTACAAATAATGCATTATCATCACTATGCGCCGCACAAAACAGTTAGAGTTAATGGAAGTGTTGAAGACGTCTGATTATGGTCAGTGTCAATAAGAAAAAGGGGAATTTCTCATCAAAGTAACTATACAGTACCGTATATTTTTGACAAAAATTTGATCGTTAGTACAGGAAGCTAATATGTACATATATGATTAAACAGAGAAGTTTGCAGTTCCCTTCAACTATAAAACGTTGGAATTCTCTTGTTGAGGGCGCGCATTGGAACATATTGTGAAAGACAATTTAGCTATGCTGCTCCCTATTTATGGAACAGCCTTCCAGTACGTATCCGTCAAGCTACATCCGTCCAATGTTTTAAAAGACAATTGAAAAACTTATTTTTATAAACTAGCTTTTGATTAGTTTTTAAGATTGATATTTTACTTTGCAAACTCTTTATTATATCCATATTTTTACCATTGTAATTTGTCGGCTAATATTAATACCCTTCCTTTTGTTTTGTAGCTTCGCATTCTATGTTTTGTCGTATCCATTTTATGTAAAGCGCCTTAGAATGATATGTTTATCATATAGGGTGCTATAAAAATCATTGTTATTATTATTATTATTATTATTATTGAGGATATAATAAAAATAAAACTACTCCCCTTCACTGTTAATCTTTAAAACAAGCAAACTGCAAGCAACTTGCTAGCAACTTTCTTGCACACTAAAAAGTCATTTTTCAGATCAACAGTTGTGTGTAAATTATGCTTTGTATATTGAAGATAGTGAAAATTGACGAAAAAAGTATCCATAGAAATAAACTTGTAAATACATAATATCGGTGTAACTCATTTGGAATTATTATTTAGATTATTTTCCCCTATAAAATCCATTTTTGATTACAAATCTTTTATGTAACATTTATCAATCATATTATAATCTACTATTTATCCGAGTAATTTAATAAAAGATTTTTTTAAATTTAAAATCGACCCACAACTGATTTTAATATGAATGTAAACATTTAAAACGATTTAAAAAAAAAAAATAAAAAATAAAATAAAGTATACACACACACACACACACACACACACACACACACACACACACACACACTAAACGCCCTTCGCAAATATATATCTGATGTATTTTGAATTGTTCCATAGTTACATTTATGTGCTAGCGGTTAGGTTAGATACAATGTAATTGCAGCATGCAAATGAAGAATACAAATGAACACAAATACAAATGAATACAAAGAATTCAAAAGAACTTACTTATATATAACACCGATTGATGCAAAATTTTAAATTTTTTTTTTGGGGGGGGGGGGGCGAAATATTATTCATCGAATTATTATATATTTAAATTAAAATTTTTAAAAAGTACTCTTTCCATTTCAGCACTTTTCTGCAAACTTTGGAGAGTCCACGATCCTGCCCAATGATAAGTAAAAAAAAAAAAAAATAAAAATAGTTGTCAGAAGTGGGATTCGAACCCACGCCCACATTCGTGGACCAGAACACCCGATATTCTCTGAAAGAGAGAATGAAGAGTTGTCTCTCTTGAGTCTGGCGCCTTAGACCGCTCGGCCATCCTGACAGTTACATCCACTCGGTTACTTTATTTTAAGATAATTAAAACATGTTAACACAATATTAACTTCTTTTAATTTCGAAATATTCCTACCAGACATCAGAGTGATACAATATAATACAAATATATATGTAAGAAATATATGCCAAATCAAAAGATAATTAATTTAATTACATGTATTTGTTTCATCCACAATAAACATATTATTGGCCACTCTTTGTGGTTGAAAAGATCATATCTAACCCCTTGCATCTAGGTTTTATTAATGATTTAGAGAAAACATACTTTATATAAATAGTTAGTCTTTGCTGTAGAATAGAAATTTAACATGCCCTTTCCTACTTGTATCAACAACATTTTCTGAAACTGTTTTGTAACTTTTTTTTTTATCTTAATTGTAGTTGAGTAAAAATATTTGTTGAGCACCACTTCTGTTGATATCATGGTTCATTGCTGCTCTGTACTATTAAAAAAAAGAAGGGAAGAGAAGATGTTCATCGGAAGGGAATAGCCATTCCTGTCCTCTCCGATCCACTTGAGTTAACCAAGTGAAATATACAGCATGATTATTCAGATTACTCGAACAGTTTTCCAGTGACAAATTGAAATGAATGATGATAAAAATTAATTAAGTTAAATACAATAAACCCTTTTGGCCTTAAAGTTATATATTTATTGCGTTTTCACTGCGGCCTTTAACATTGTATTTCAGAAGAAAAGAGAAAACTTGATGAAATTTGAACAGATTTCACCATAAACTTGCGTGTTTCATTAAATAAACGATTTCATTAAATACATATCAACAATGTTCAATAATACTGAAATTTTATTTCTCTTATATTCACAAAAATATGAAAGCTTTAGCATATCATTTATTTTCATCTGTACATGTCTATTATATATGATTGTGAGAGACTGGCTAGGTTTTTGCTTTTTGCACCAAAAATAGGAGCTAGAATATGATTATTTTAAAGTTTGAATTGAAACAAAGGGGATACATTATTAAAAACTTGTTTCAAAATGTCTAGCCCCTTAATTTCTACTCCTTGTTTTTATAACAGATTCATTCAAAATATCAAACATAGATTCGATCCTATCTTTTGATTAGTAGGGATAAACACTGGTATTACTTGGAATAATCGAAATTGGATGACTGTTTAATCATGCTGATCCTGCACTAATCAGTTTGTTTATCACTTGAAATTTTAGTAGCGGTACTAATTTTGGAATTATTAATGTTATTAATGATAATTTCCTAATCCATGCCGACTTCAACGATTTTATGTAACACTATTTGATCATTTTGAAATCTACTCTATGAATATTGGTTTTCATTAAAAGTTATTTTCAATAAACTTATTTCCAGAGTCAGTGCAGCTAAATAAATGACGAAGTTGACATATATATAAGAAGTTATCTTATCCGAGTAATTTTAACAAATGGGGTTACGAATCTTTTCTTTTTTTTTTAAAATCTATCATCAGTTGATTTGAATGTGATTAACTTTTCTTTTAAACTTCAGTTTTCTTTTCATTGAAAACACAGAAACGCTCTCTGTAAATATTGGCAAAATAGTGCCATAATACAAGTCCAAGTGATTAGATAAAATGTAATTACATCATGCAAATGAACGAAACTTTATCTATTTTAGGATTGAATTTAACAAGTACCCTTTTTATACGAATATAAACTGAGTTGGACATTTTACACATTATAAACAGCACCGTATAAGATGATTATCATTAATTATATTTTACACTGATTGATCCAAATTATGGCCAGTTTTGTGAAGACCATGAACGTGAAGAAAAAAAAAATCTTTGTCAGAAGTGGGATTCGAACCCACGCCCACATTCGTGGACCAGAACACCCACAATCTCCGATATGAGATTAAAGAGTTATCTCTCTTGAGTCTGGCGCCTTAGACCGCTCGGCCATCCTGACGTATAATTTCAGAAGGTAACTTGATATTGAAAAAAATGAAACATATTAGATGATATCGAACTTACTTAATATTAGGAAAAAACCCATATTGAAGCAATATTTACTTCTCTAAACTTGAAATTAATCCTATCAGCCACTGTTGTGATATTGTTTTGTGCAAAGTGTTTGCATGACAATAGACTGTAGATTCCTTATTTTACGCGAGTACTTATTTCCGCTGCTCAACTGTTTCATCAAATCACGAGAATATAAGATCGCGAATGCCGAATTTTTATCATTGTTTCATTCAGTTAAGATCTGTCGAAAAATAAAAGCGAGATTTTAAAATCCGCGAGATGTGCTTCTCTCGATTTTACGCGGATATCAAAGCTATGTATACACGCTATAATTTTAAATGACAGTGAAAATGCATGTGTTTGTTTACTTTTAAAAGTTATCTATTTTCTGTAAATTACAGTGGTTGATTCCATCTAGTTACAAAGATATAAAAGTTTAATTGCTTATTTTCCTCGCGATTAATTTGTAATATACAGTATAAGCCACATAAAAATATAACTTATCTAATTAATATTCTTTTCACTCACAATCATCATATAAGGATGTAAAACCTAACTTTCTGAGAGAGAGAGAGAGAGAGAGAGAGAGAGAGAGAGAGAGAGAGAATTATTTAATATTTCAAAGTTTTAAAAAAAATCTTCAGAATGCATAGACTTGCTTCCCCCTAAGACAGTTCTTTACTTTTGGAGATAATTGATCAGTCTGTAAAATGTAATTTGTGTTTAATTTGATCAAAAGTGTAAACGATAAATAATATTTTTCTTTTGTACCTTGTTGTTTTCTGACTTTTATTTTTTTTTTCCTGGTTCACATATTTTTTTAAAATTTGTTTTACTTTTGCATTCTAAATGCATACGTTGTATCTGTTTATTTTTTCCCTTTTCTCACCGCGGGAAATCACTGTGACGTCATACGTTAAAATCTATAAACATTTGTTTACGTATCTCGACTCAATACGTGTAAAAAATCTCTTGGGTCCCACCAAAGCTTGTGCGATACTTAAAACGTATCTTCAAACCTCTAGGAACCGTAAATTAAGAGTTAAATGTCAGCCATTTTTGGCATAGGACTAAGGGAGAAATCATTAGAGAGCAATTATGGGATGATGCCAAATAAATTTCTTGATGAATCTGTAGGTTAAGCTCGTTCGCGTGCGCGCACAGGCTAAACGCTGAATTGCGAATTCAGATGATATACGATTTTGTTTCGTGTGTTAAAGGATGGATATATTCAGCACAGGCACCTGACGTTATAAATTTTTCTCATGATAAAAATAAATACCCTATAACTAATAATACACAAGGGTGTATTATTAGTTATAGGGTATTTATTTTCATTATGAGGAAATTTATAACGTCAGATGCCTGTGATATTCAGGTGGTATTTTTTTCGGCATTAAAGGAAAATCGGAGTTTCGTCTATGATAGAATTTATATTCAGTAATTCTAGGTACATGTAATATAAAGGGTATTTCTGTTCAAACAATCTCAGATAGGAATAGGAGGTATAGTGCTCAGCATCATTCTCAAGCTCAACAATAATGAATAACAAAAATAGTAGTGGAATGACTATTAATCAATTATTCAATATTAGAAAAATGACATACGACACAGAAGAAAGCCTATCTATATACATATTGTGAAGCAGATCATGTATGACGTCATGAACATGATCTATATGTTTTATTTTCTTACATAAGTTCTGTATAATATTTAGACCTATTGTGCAGGGAACAATTTCAAACCTCAGGATGCACATTTATTTCACGAAATGATGGCTTACTATGTATGTAAAATGAACTTTATAAGCTGAATTCTTTTACTTTTAATTCTATGTCGGATTTTCCCTCTTGAAATTTAATATGAAAAATGACATTTGTATATGACTGTTGAATCGATAACGTAATGATAAACCAAACCTTCAATTTTAAATATATACTTAAAAGAATTAGACCTTTCTCATAGTGATTTTGGAGAACATGATGGTAAACTTATTGGTGAGGCAATTGGGAAGAGCTGTTGCGAACACGTTTCTGTCAGTTCTGTGTATCTTCCATTCCTTTTTCACCACTTTTCTCTAACAATGGCATCTAATTTATCTTTAACCCTGATCGTAGGTAACATTAACACAATTGAAACACTAAACATAACCTGGAATGGATTTGGTCCAAATGGAGCAAAGGCAGTCTCTACAGGACTGGAGGTATTCCGATTACATGTATGTCTATACTAAGAATATTATATACATGTAACTCAAATTCCTAACCAATCAGAATACTTTTTACTTAACGGTAACAAATCTATATAACAAATAACAAATTTTTTCTGTCCAGGAATATTCCTGCTTGAAGACGTTTACTGATCCTTGCAAAAATTAACGAATTCAAACTTCTTCCTAAATAAGCAAACAAAATTTATCGGAGATGCTAGAGAAAGCGTAGTTACCGTCTGATCTTTATATATTCTTGTATTAACATTTATTATATTTCTACATACGTATAGGTCTAAATAATCATAAAAATCAAACTCGAGGCTCCTGGGAACATCACTCTCCTGAGCAACCCATAGATACAGCAGCTATAATGACATTGATACTTTGTCGGGGTCACAAAGGGGTTGCAGTTTTGAAAGCATACTACTTTTAAGTGAGAAATTTAAAAAAAATCGTTGTCAGAAGTGGGATTCGAATCCACGCCCACATTCGTGGACCAGAACACCCGCAATTGAAGAGTTATCTCTCTTGAGTCTGGCGCCTTAGACCGCTCGGCCATCCTGACTGATACATTCTTACCAATGTAAGTTTTTAATTTTAAAAAAATCTGAAAACAATACGAATGTGCTTTCATTCATATGCATGCATTGATTTCACTTGTGTATTGCAGAAAATCATAGTTTATAGGAACACAGGCGATCGAACCTTCCGTCTTGACAAACATCATTGACCCCCAAGAGTAAGGCGTTTATGTCATACTAGATAAATATGGAAGAAACAATAAAATTAACAAAGTTCAATATCATGTGGATTTTAATGAAGACATTATATACAGTAATGATAAGAAGTAGAAGTAATTATTTTCTTAATTCGCGTAGAAAGATTTTGGCACATTTAAGATATCACTCATTTATTCCTTGGTCCTCCGCTAGGTGTCGCCCTCCGATTCAGATGATGAGCTGTCTGTCAATTTCTTCAATTCCTCTGCTAGTTCGCTCTTTGTGCTGAAATTTATTCACACATACTGAAAAGTATTCAGCGAAATGCATGATCAAATCTAATTACTCTACCTCACCACAAATTGTATTGAGTTACATATCTGACTATAACTTGTTTTCTTAACAAATTGAAAATACAGGGTTCGAAAGATATATCTTATTTCAGTTAGCTGCAGGTCTGTAGCTCCCGGTCTGAAAAAATTCAGATGGACGACCTGGGAATTACAGCGTCAACCATTGATTAAATTGTATATTTATTACGCACAAAAACTTGCGCTAGTTTTGAACTGGTTAACCTTATTTATAAGCAAATTCTGTGGAAACAATTAGTACCATTAAATTCTTCATGCAATTACTACCGATATTGTCTCTGTACTTGTCACAGACTTTCTCCCGAACACGCTAACCGACCTCGGAAAATGAAGTATGTTAAATTCATGTCGAGATTGGAAGTCGCCATTTTTACATGTAAACAAACTGCACCACTTCACTTTACGTGGCTGGGGATGGTCTTTAAACGACTATCAGAGGCAAATAAAGATTCAATTTCATTAATGCCCTATTTTCTCCGATATTCAATGACCAACGATACCTACTTTGATTGCAAAAGGTGGTCTGGAACTGTTTTGGGTCGCTCCGTTTTTCTTGATGAGTTAGACATTGGTCTGGCAGACATTTGTGAAACCGGACGTGACGTATTTGATGCTGGTCTTGATCTGGCGTTTGACATTTTAGAGGCAGGTCGGGAGTTCGACTTCTTGTGTCCAAATGGCAGTTCGGCCCCGATTTTCTCTATGCGCTTGAGGTATTTCTTTTCGCCGAGTTTCAATTCACTGAAATTAAGTACATGTATTAAATTAATTATCAAAAGTTTGGGCCGATAACTTACATTCGTTATGTCTTTTATGTCATCCCATGTACATGTATACAAAATTTAGGAATCCTGCAAAATAGCCGTTCATAATGTGTAAACGTGCACATTTTAGACTTTAAGCATTGAACTGGATTTGGCAAAAATTAAAAAGAAAAGTTTAGGAAACTTGTACAATTTTTTCACGAGAACACCCAAAAGTTGAAAACTGTACCCAAAATCGATTTCTCCGTCAGCATCGACGTCTAACTTTTCAACGAGTTCCTGGATCTGTTCATCGTTCATTGGAATCCCAGCTTTCTACAACAGATGATCATAAAGCCCAAATGTCGAGTAATCCCACCAAAGCAAACAATGAAAAGTCACATGATCAAGTAATACCTTAATTCCAGCAACGAATTCTCCTTCACTTATTGTCATACTCCTATCTGTGTCAAACTGAAAGAACAAGTCAGCTAGTCTGAGTTTCCGGTCATGGACGTACTGCAGTAGCCTCATCATGGGATCATTCAGCACGCTTTCCATTCTCTGTTCCATGGAGTGATGAAGGATGTCAGATGCTATGACGTAGCCGCCATGTTTGACCTTGAACTGTGGTTTGAATTCGTTAATTTTTGCAAGGATCGGTAGAAACTGCCGAGGAACACACATGTCCTATAAAAGTATAACAACATAAGTTTTGATAACTTAAAATTCTTTCCTTCTTGCCAACGAAACATGCATGTTAAAGTTTTTTGGTGTAGTTTTCAATCTAGATAATAAGCATGTACATGTATCAAATTTGACAATTCAGTTACGGTCTAAATGACTAACAAATATATAATATATTTCAACAATCATCCTCGGTCATTACCCGAAATTCTATAGATTGTAGACCACATTCTGGATGTTCCAATATTGTTTGGACGGCGACAACTGGTCCTTCAAATGTTATAGGATTTCGACTCACCTATTTGATAAGATAAAATAAAATGATATGCATGATAGCTGCACAATATTTAACACATTATGCACCTAAATTTTCGCCACACAAGTTGCTTACATTTAATGATTTTATTGATTTACTGCTAGATAAGGCCTTCAAAACAAGCCCTAGTCCTGCCATTCCAATTCTATTGGCCGATATATTTAATTCAACCATGACGTCATTCGCTGATATTGCTGACGCAATCATCTCCGAGCCAACGTCTTCTAGTCCGTTCCACGATACATCTAAAACCTTCAGGCAGGAATTTTCCTGGACAGAATAATGAGATCTGTTACAATTGTGTAAAAAAACACGTTATCTGTTAAGAATTTGCGTTATATTCTTAGTAGACATGATTATATGTAATCGGAATACCTCCAGTCCTTTAGCGATTGCCTTTGCTCCATTTGGACCAAATCCATTCCAGCTGATGTTTAATGTTTCAATTGTGTCATTGTTACCTACGATCAAGGTAAAATATAAGTTAACTTTCAATTTTAATAGAATGGAGTATACCTGTATTCGAAGGGTCTTTCTTAAAAGAATTAGGTAACAGAAACGCGATCGCAAATGTGCTTACCAATAGCCTCGCCTATAAGTTTACCACCATATTCTCCAAAATCACTGTGAGAAAGGTCTAATTCCTTTAACGTACATCTCTAAAATTGAATGGTTAGCTAATTATTACGTCATTAATGCAACAGTAATAAAGGTCATATTTTACATTCAAATCAGACATAGAATTAAGGAGGCTCGGTGGTAAACAAATAACCATCAGATCCACCTCATATTTTAAAAAATGATTTGTTTAGCTATAAACTATAATTTAGTAAAGAAAATTTTCATTTATTTTCACTTTAAAATTTTCCTATATTTTTATATAGAGCTCTCCTTTTTAAGGAGATTTATATCGTCTAAAACTGGTCACGACCATCCAACCCTCTTAAAAGCAAAAGAATTAAGCTTATAAAATTTATTTTACATACATAGTAAGACATCATTGTGTGAAATAAATGTGCATCTTGAGGTTTGAAATTGTTCCCTGCAAAAGAGAAAATAATGTCATTACATTTTATACACGTAATATATATATATATTGAAGTACTGTAGTCCATTTAACTCGCATAACATGCAGGTATGCCCATTATTTCGGAGACACTTGATCATTCGGTTCAATAAACCTAAATCTATCAAAAATTATTGATTTTGCGCATTACTTATTCCATTTCATTATTCGGCAGTATTTAATATCAAGTGTCATTTTTAAGTTCACATTTCCAATCATATTCGGCCCATGCTGCGATTTCAACCTGCATTTAATTGCCCCGGTCATATTTTCACACCGAATTATATTTTATTTCTGTGTATTTATTTGATTTGTACTCTAGTTACAGGTACATGCGATCTTTAATCACTACCTGAAACATTGAGGGATAAAATTGCGTCGTTTTCATTGAGCATTTCACACAACAGCTGGGCTCCATACGTCTGCAGCTCATTGTCTGCCAAATTCTGTCAACAAAAAACGCACTTGTCACTGCTTGAATCGCAGTTGGTAAATTGGATGGAATATCATTTATTCTAAAAATGTTTTAGTCAAACTGAGATTTGGAAGAATCACGAACAAAGGCACTTTTAAATCCGTAAACCAACTTATGCATTTATTCACATATTCACAATTTCACGCGCTACAAATATTCGATCGTTGCGTTTGCAAATATATTAAACCACTGCAAATACACGTATATGTACCAAATTGGTAAAATTAAACTTCAATCGAGAAAATTTGTCGTTGCAATGTTTATCCGAAACTGAAAAAGCTTGGTTTACTTTTTATACCCGCACTTTCTAAAGAAAGTTCGGGTATATTGTTGTTACCCTGTTCCGTCTGTCCGTCCGTCCGTCCGTCCGTCTGTCACGTTTTACTTTCTCAAACTGCTCTTACATCTTATAAACCAGCAAACTGAACTCTTGGAGTATGATTTGGGGTGTCATGTTGTTTTGTAAAAAGGTTTCAAAAATTCTCTGGTAGTCCTGGGGGTCAAATAATTGGTAAAAAATGACGTTTTTTAACAAAAAACCTTCTTCCTCGAACTCCTTCTACATTTTCAACAGTAGACAAATCATCTCTTGGAATATGTTTTGGGGTGTCTTATAGATGCGCAATAAGGTTTCGGAAATTTCAATTTTGTCCTGGGGGTCATTAAATGGCTGAAAAATGACGTTTTTTTACAAAAAGTCTGGTTTCAAAAAACGTCAATTTCTTTTTGCAGTAGCCAAATGATCTTCTACAATGTGATTCGGGGTGTCATGTTGATGTGTAATCATGTTTCAGAATTTTTGTTTTTATCACGTAGGTCTGTGGTCATAAAAAATGACGTTTTTTTTGTCAAACAAAGATGGTTCCCAGAACTCTTCTTACAATTTATGCAGTAGCTATGTCATCTCTTGAGATATGATAGGGGCTGTCCTATAGGTGTGCAATAAGGTTTTAAAAATTTAAATTTCATCCAGGGAGTCAAATAGTTGCAGAAAACTGACGTTAATCACTCCTAAAAAAAAACCTACTTCCCAGAACTCCTCTCATGATTTAATGAATAGCCATATCATATCTTGGGGTATGATAGGGGCTGTCCTTTAGTTGTGCAATAAGGTTTTAAAAATTTAAATTTCATCCAGGGAGTCAAATAGTAGCTGAAAATTGACGTTTATCACTCCTAAAAAAAACCCTACTTCCCAGAACTTCTCTCATGATTTAATGAATAGCCATATCATATCTTGGGGTATAGCAGGGGCTGAGCCATAGATATGCAATAAGGTTTTAGAAATATAAATTTGATTCTGAGGGTCAATGCTATCTGCAAAATGATGTTCCGTCCCATAAAAAAACTTATTCCTGGACCTCCTCTTATATCTTGTGATTGAAATAACGTACCATAAGATGCATAAGGAGGAAGAATATATAAAATTATGCTTTAGGGGTGGGGATCACAAGCATTTTTTTCAAGTTATTTGATCATTTCTGACTCTGGATTTCTCACCCCCACCCTTTCTCTAAATCCACGCACACAATGATGTTAGCACACAAAAGCATATATAAAGCAGGCAACCTTTCTATGACATGAAACGTTTAGATGATTGATTAATTTAAAATTCACATGCAAACAGTTCAACCCCAAATTGTACATAAAGGCAATATGTGTATTATGGGATGTGAACTCAGCATTTATGAAAATTATAATTTTTAAAAAGTACCGAAAATTGCATGTGGCCTTCTTTTTGACTAAAACTGGTACAAGAGAGTGTTATTTAGAGGCAAACACTTGGTGCGGGTATTACTGTCTAATGACAGCATCTAGTTAAAATTTGGTTTACGGTAATACGGTAGAACAGTTTGTTTTCAAACAAAAATAAATCAGCTGCATATAAATAGCAGGACTAATGTACAGTCTTTGGTATAATTTGGATATGATTTCGTTCAAAACGTATTTTCTGTTTTGGTTTAATTTCTTAATATTTCATTCAACTTATAACTTTTTTAGAGCTCTAGCTCTTCTAATGGTTAGAATAACACGACCAAATATGAAAGACAAATCGAGGTGTTCCATTGACTATTGACAGTAGTGGTATTACCAGCACTGAGATGTTCTCGTTCTCCCTGAGCATGTCTATCAGGTACTTGGCGCCGCTCTTTCCTATGTTGTTGTTGGACATGTGTAGTTCAGAGACTGTCTCACACAGCTACAAGGATGGATATATATATATATATATATATATATATATATATATATATATATATATATATATATATATATATATACACAATAGATATCTTACACGTTTCTTATGCAAGTGTAAAACGTGAGATAGAACGAGAGAGAAAACAAAAAGAGATGAAGACTAAGAGAGCGAGAATGTGAGAGAGAGAGAGAGAGAGAGAGAGAGAGAGAGAGAGAGAGAGAGAGAGAGAGAGAGAGAGAGAGAGAGAGAGAGAGACAGAGAGAAGTACATTAGTCTATGGAAACAGAATTCCTAATTCATTATAATAATTACATCGAGTCCAACTACTAATTAAATAGAACCATTTTAACCAGAGGTTGGACTTTGGGTAGTTGTGTCAAACAGCATCAACCAGATTTGTCTGGCTTTTGAGCTAATACTACAAAATCTATGCATATTTCACTCGAAAATAGCGTCATTCTCAACTTGTTTTGATGCAAGAATACTTAGAAAGTTACGTCCTACCGAAAGCATTGTGAAAACGGTTCTACTGTTTACCACAAGACCAAGAGCAACGGCTCTAGCGCCATCTGGACCCAGGTTTTGGTGGTTCAAGTTCACGACCCCTGACGTCAGTCCTTTCAGGAAGGATGAAGATGGCGTCAGGTTAAACTTGTGACATGCTCTCATGTAAATCACTCGGGGACGTTCCTCCATAGGCACTGTATAACACCGAGGGTATTCTGAATGGTGTAAACAGTTATATTGTAGCTTGTGAGGTTTGCTTTAAGCTATCATAGGATAATGAATCGGCAAATTATACAAATAGATTACTATTCACATAAAATTAAATATTCTATTTTCATTTTCTCGTGATTACAGCAAGAAATATTTCTATTAGTTTGCAGTTTTAGTTTTAGTAAACCCTAAAAAACTCCAAAAAAAGAAACCAGTCTAAATCGCCAATAGTACTCCCAGAAACCTAGTATCTTCTATAGTCTGATTTGTCAAAAGCTTAAGGTTTGAAATGGTTTGAAAAATATGGTAAAAAGTCGAATGAATTTTTAAAACGATGAAAATAGTATGCCACTATTATGACACGGTGATAACCAATGCTTGGAAATTTCAAAAAGGTCATTTAAATAATGAAATTAAAATTTAACAAAAATTCACCGAAATCTTTCTATTCTATAGAAATACAAGTGACGTGCAACAATCACCAGTGCTAAGAAAGCACATCGATCCTGATTACCAAAAATGTGATGAAAAGTGAACTACGACCTTTGAACTATGACCTTTCACCTCACCATCATTACCATATCTCTGTTGTTTGGTCTTTCGGCTGGCCCGAATTAATTTACCTGTGTTTAGAACCTCAAAATAGTCAATGATTTTGTCTCCTAAAAAATCTGATAGCCAAACTTATCTTACAAGGTAATTTTTTTTCTGAGATTTGAAATATCCTTACTCGCGACAGTGCGCTGAAAGAAAGTGTTAAAGAAGATCTATTTTGCATTAAGGGGCCTTCTTACGAGACAAGCTTGTCGATAAATGTTGTGACACCAACTTGCCACAAGTGTCCTCTATGTAAGAAATATCACTATATAACTGGTTATCTGACAACTTTAGTCTCGTTTCGATGAAGGAAAATTGTGAAAGTGTCCCCACAAGAACCCATGTACAAATATCAAAGAGGAGGACATATTTCACGACCGACCAAAATTAAATATCACATATACCTGGGATGTATTTTAAGGCATGTATTGAAAAACTGTGTCAACATGTCTCTAATTCTTTGATCGAATGATATTTCAAAACAGGGTCAACTTTGTAGATTTTATTTTTAAAACGTTTTGTTGTCGTTCCCTTAAAATCGTGTAAAGTCAAACGGTAAAGGCCCTTGTGGATTTTTTGCTGTAATGTATTCAATACTTATCGCACTTACAGTTACGTAATAAAAATATCTTGCGTCTTATCAAAAGATTAAAAAGATTAATAGTCAGGTAAAAATCTTCCACTGTCCTTTAAAATGCAATGATCTACACCCCAAAATTAATTATGCTTGCAAAAAAGTGTTACCTTTTCCAATATTCTTTGGCTGATTATACAGAATATATTAAATACTAACTCGATCAGAGAAGGGCAATGGAAGTAAAAAAAAATCATGCCAAATTCACGTGTTTATCTTGCCTTACAATGGAGTCCATCATGGACAAAAATTTGATCACTTCAGTATTGAAAGAAAAAAAATAATCTATTGAATTTTTTGTTGGCCGCAGAATGACATGAGAACAAGGTAACAAATAGGTTTGTTCTCAATTACTTTGCCAATTAGCGGGTTTAAATTAGTTCCGATATTGTGTGTTTTTCTTCTAATAGAAACATTGATTTGCCTATTGTTGTTTCCTTCCTTCACAGTGAAAAAAACGGTAGTGTTCAGTTGAATCCATCGGTACTCTAGACTAAATCAACTTGCCAATGCTATTTGCATAGAACTCTTGCTTTACAATGTTCATACATGTAACACAAATAAACCTCGATTCTCAACTATTAACGCATTTTTACAGGCAAACATCAACTTAACATTATTGCATAATTGCATAATTAAGCATCAATTGAACATTCTCAACTCTCTTCTAAGATCATGAAATACATAAAGACTATTATATGCCATGAACATGAGCCTTTTCTGATCATTTCATAAAACGCTTAAGAGACATGAGTGCAGCTATAGAAAAGAAGAATAAACCACTTACTCTCTTCCTCTAGATCCGTGTCGTAGTCTTCCGGTTCCGGTACATGTACTTCCGGTGCCCGGTTATTAGCGACGGTCACTTGCTTTATGGCGTTCATTTCTGCTTCCATTTCTTTCGCCTCTTCGGGTGCGCTTTTCTCATGGCCCTTTACAGCACTTGTTTCCGATATCATAATTCTACACCTCTATACCTGTCGTTGTTATTCTTCAAAGATGTCTTTATATATTGATCTTTGATTACGATGTTTACACATAATCCATTCGGATATATTGCGATTTTTTTCAAACCTTTGTCACTCGTCGAGCACCTGAAAAGATGAATTTTTTCATATGATCAGAAAAATATATATTAATTTCCGATTGGGAGTTTAAACAGTTTATCGAAGCGTTTAACTAGATAGGTTCCAGATAAAAAAAAAATAACGGCTTTTTAATTGCATCAGGATTTCAAGTTCCTTTCTGGGTTTGTCGTTGGTTCTCTATAGGGGGCTAACGATGAGTGAAAGTAGCGTGGAATCAACAAGAAAGGGACCATTTATTCACCAAAAAAGTAACCCGTTCGGGGATCTGTTCTCTTCAAAATAAATCGATCACAGGAGGCCGACAGTTTAATACATTGTTTGAACGTGGTATTACTGAGATATACGCTGAAGTGGGAGCAACCAAGAAGTTTTTGTATCTGAATAATGAATGTTGACATAGTCCCTCTGTATCTTGGTTAGGTGACAATCCGGTCTATCTTACACTTGTATTTTAAACTAGTCTATTTTGATAATATATCTTACAAATTAATACAAGCTGAATGTTGAATATAGAGTACTTATTTGATTTGCTTTCAACCTCCCTCTATTCAATACACTTTAGAATATGCTTTAATTTTAAAAAATGTTATATTATCATTTAGCAGAGCTTTGACGCAATATACTGTCTCTGTCTCTCTGCGCCTGTCTCTCTCTCTCTCTCTCTCTCTCTCTCTCTCTGTCTGTCTCTCCGTCTGTCTCTCCCGTCTGTCTGTCTCCTCTCTCTCTCTCTCTCTCTCTCTCTCTCTCTCTCTCTCTCTCTCTCTCTCTCTCTCTCTCTCTCTCTCTCATATGGTATGTTTACTCACCACAAATGACTATTCCTTGGAATCGGTGTATCCACACTAAATTACAACTTTATGATTTCGTGTTTAATTAGTTGATGGATTAAAGTCCTTAAATGTCCATCAATATCCGGGCAGTTCGGGTGTCCATTCAACAACTGAATAAAAAAAATTAGTGAAGTTGTTTCTTAAGAAGAACTTTCTTATCCATTTAAATTTCCGATAACCATTTACTTATCTCAGAGCGTCCAACTGATCTTTATTAAAAGATTAGAAGACTGAAATATGAAGTCAGCGGCTGACAAATTTATATTACTTCGCGCACTTTCTATTCAGATATGACTTTTAATATCAAAATGTTCCAAATAAATCTCTAAATGGAGAAACATGCTTTATCAAAAGGCGGAGCTTACCGTGTTTCCTTTGCAAAGAATGCTTACAATTTAATCTTTTAAAAAAAATTTCAATTTCAATTCTAGACGAATTTTTTTCCCTTGCTAAAGCTAGTGTTTAAATACCTTTCTTAAATAATCAAAACTCCGAATCCTAATTTTTCTATACATAAAACTTAGTTGAGAGAAACCAAAATAGCAACAAAAGAAACATTTTTACCTGTTGCAGAGGTACATGTATCTCAAAATGACCGCTTCATATCTTTCTTGTATTGTCTACCTGTGTCTGGGGGTATTGAAATACTTCACAGGGATTTAAGGATACCCTTTATAGCTTACAGAAAGGAAATATATGTTTCAAAGACCCACCTAAGAGAACAGATCAATATTTTCTTTTAAACTTTGTCAATAGTTTCTGCTCGCAGCGACCATGGGGGAATAAATAGAAAATTTTCATACGGTAATTGAACATAATTATCGTATTTTCCACCCAAGTCTATAAACACAAGCACAATTATAATTATTGAAAAGCAAATTCGTAACAACGCTTATTTATTCAGTTTTTTTTCAGCTCGTGTGATAAAACGTTAATATGATGAGTGGACGCGGAGTACTCAAGACCATAGTGTGTAATTTACAACGGTTCCTACCGAGCGCACATATAATTTGTATCTACAAAGAAGATTTTAACCTAAAACAAATTTCATAAATATGGAAACATCGCCGAGAATTGAAATAGGCTTACACTTTTTTCCCCAAAGTTTAAATATCCTTTGGAAGATATTACCTTTGACAAACAGCTCTGTAAAAAAAATAATCCCTCTAATATCTACTCTTACGGTCAACTTTCTATAGAAAAATCTTTAATTTTATAGTCTTTGATTACATGAAAGATTAATTCTATAATCCATACTGGTCCACCATAATCTGTAACCTCTTGTCAAGTAACCGCTCTCAGTCAATCTTACATCATTTTAAGCATTAAATACAACAAGAATTTGATGGATTACTTTAAAAATGTTAGTAAGTGTACGCGGTTTTAGATCATTGCTTCTCTAACCGTAATAATGAGCACAGCTATGCTTAATCGTTCCAGAAATGTTTTAAAACCTTATTATATTTTGACTTGCAATGCTTGTGGTCTTCACAATGTCAAGCTTTAATACAATTACTTATATTTTTGTTTGTTTTTTTAAATCTACCGTTTTGAGGTATATTGAACCTCGAGTATACCAACCATAATATCAATACCTTTAGGGCGAAGATGCGAGAGTGCGAAGTTGCGAAGGCGAAAGTGCGAAGGCGAAGGAGCGTAAGTGCGAAGATGCGACGGCGAAGCGCGAAGTTGTGACGGCGAAAGTGCGAAGATGCGAAGGCCAAGGAGCGATAGTAGTATCGCTCCTTCGCCTTAAAAACTTCGCACTCTCGCCGTTGTAACTTCGCACTTTCGCCTTCGCCTTTTTTTTTTATTGCATTCAGCAAGTATCGGTCGATTACGTAGAATATGATGCAGGCACCGTAGTCGCCCAAGGCCATCGTGCTTACTATGAATGTTTATTAATATTTTACTGTGTAATGTGACATATATGTTTACCAGTGCTGGCTATGCATAATCATTATATACTCCACATAAAATGTAATGTCCGCCATAATGTGTACACATGCACTTCCAGACACCTGTCACTTACCAGCTGTCTGTCTTCCTTAAATCAATACTGGGGTTAAAACACAGTAACATTCTAATTTCATTAAGCGACATTCCTTGCTCAGGCATGGATCTAGAGGAGGAGAGGGGCTCCGTACCCCCCCCCCCCCCTCCCCTGGAAAATTCAATACTATAAATTTCTTATAGTAAAATTACCAAAAATATGCCTCGGATCCCCCCCCCCCCCCCCCGGTAATTACAATTATCCTTCGGACACCCCACTCCCTTCCCCTTAGATAAAAATATTGATCTGCGCAGGCTGTTGAAAACAAATTCTCAAAAGTTCGTCTTCTGCCTCAGATGTCATCTTATAGCGCTAAAATTATCTTTATACCACAATATAAAAAGGCCTTCGCAACTTCGCACTTTCGCCTTCGCTTCTTTGCGCTTCGCCGTCGCAACTTCGCACTTTCGCACCGCCGCCTTCGCACTTTCGCCTTCGCGAAACTACGATGGTTGAAGTGGCCCCATCGGAACACCATACTGACCAACAATGTCAACCCCCAACCGTCTAGCTGCCAGGGGAAGGGGCTGTAAAGAAAGGGGCGGGGTTAACACGATATGCATCACGATTTACCAAATTCTCTAACAGGCATATCATTTTCTTGACGATTCAAACTTCCACATTATATTGTAAATACACGAAAAAACAAGATCATCGATTGTGATATGATAAGCCTAAATAGAACTAACGTGATTATCAAGTGTAAATATGAATAGAATATTGACATTTTAGCAGAACTAAACTGATTAACTTAATTTTATTGCTATATATATATATATATATATATATATATATATATATATATATATATATATATATATATATATATATATATATATCCATAATGGTTGAAATTAAGGACACACAAGATTCCTCAATTTTATATAACTTTCCTTGATTAACATTTAAACCTGTTAATTCCCAAAAATGCAGGGTACATTATCAGGTTATTTTTGGAGCTAGAATATTTAGAATTTTCCTAAAAATAGCATGAAAAATGCATTTGAATGCTTATAAATAAATTCAAATCATACATTTTCAATTGAACACTTTATATCTAGATAAATAAAGTATCATATAACATGAAAATATCATTATGGAATTACTTTGTGGAAATCTTTACATTGTGGAGATAGGAAAAAATAGAAATAATGGAAGACATCTTTTTGTTAGAAAAGCAAATAAATTTGTATATTTCACACTATAGAAACTTTTATTCTGACGAAATTGAACGATTTATTTTCAATTGTATTTACCATAAAGGTTTGCAGCTCACGTTGCTTTAAGAAATATTATGATCTGATATAATTCAAACTATGTATCAGATATTTGCATAATTTATGAATAATTTAAACAAACTACTCAAAGGTAAGAGAGCTTGTCAGAAAAAAAATCCACGTCGGAATATTTATTCCTAAGAGTTATCTATCTTGTTCCAAAAGACAGAAGTAAATCGACGAGAGAAGAGACCTGTCCCCTTTAAATTTATGCAATACGCCTTAATTTTAAGAAGTTAAATGGTAGTAGTATATATGATTTATCTTCAACTGTCAGTAGCAGCGCTGAAGCGTGACGATAGCACACACTCTGACACCAATTCACCAAGATTTCCCCATCATGCATAACTTGATAAATACTTAGAAGACATTTCGTAAAAAGGTAAGTTTTTAGCTCGAGCCATTCAATAGAATTACAATTTAACTGGTCAACGAAGAAACTGCTTAATCACAAACACTGTAATCATTAATCTGCAGATGACGGAAGATGAGGATATAGGATTTGTTGACGGATTAGAGGAGATAAAGAACAAGTGCCGACACCTGATAGTTCTTACCGAGGTTTACCGTGTCGGTTTCTACCAAGGACAATGCGGCAAGCCATTCAGCTCAGGTAAATTAAAAATATAGAAACTGTCGCTCAGGTAAATTAAATATATACTGTAAATTCCTTATTTTAAACGAGTACTTCGACTATTTTGCATCAAATCGCGAGAATATAAAATCGCGAACGCAGAATTTTTATCATTGTTTCATAGTTTACAACTGTCCGAAAAATAAAAGCGAGATTTTAAAATCTGCGAGATATGTTTATCGCGATTTTACGATATTGATTCCTTGCGTTTAATTAGGAATCTACAGTATATACTGTCAGTTTCCATGTAGCACTAAATATCTACATGTGTTTAATTGATTTACATGTAGCAGCGGAGATGACCTTATGCTATGATGTATGAAATACCTAATATCATTAATATCAGAATACAGTTAAATTTATTTAATAGGTATATGAATTCATATGCAACGATCATTTACTTGGAAAATCGCTTATCATTTTGATACACCTGTATTGGTTAATAATATTGGGCTTGATTTTATGCAGAATTAATTTTTGGAATTTATATACATCAGATCCGTAATAGAAAAAAAAGACCCTAATGTCCTTTACAGTACATTTGAAGAAGTAACCTATCATCCTTTTTTTGTCATGAACATAATTCGATAGAAACATTGTACATTGTATATATGTAATCATCCAAATACTTAAGAGCTGAAAGCACAGTGCATGTACATTCTGTAGATGTATATCTGATTGGTTTAATTGTTTCAATATGCTAATTAAGTTAAGTTTATATTAAATATATATCTATTTAAATTATGCTAATTAAGTTAAGTTTATGTTAAATAAATATCTATCTAAGTTACATAATCGATTTACCGGGACATAAATCTTTTAGACAAGAAATCAAAGTTTGTGAATTAAAGGAAAATTTATTCGCTTTTGGTTTTTTATATTAATACCTTTTCTTTTTAAATGATCCTCCATGTAAAAATCTTCTATTGGCAGACGAGAACGAGGCGCAGGATGTACAATATCTTCACCAAGCAGTGTTCGATGGCAACTTGGAACATACCCAGATGTTGATCAAAGCGGGGGAGGATCCGAATCAAAAACTCAGGGGCGGACCCAAGATATTCCGTTGTGTTCAAGATGGCTGGAAGACGATGTATGGATACTTCGAAGGAACAACCCCGCTAATGATAGCCAGCCAGAGAGGACACCTAAACATTGTCAAGTTCCTGCGAAACCAAGGGGCGATAATCGGTAAAACAGACTGTTTGGGATTCAATGCGTTCTTAATGGCTTGTGGTTCGAATCAGCTTGACGTGTGCCGATATCTATTTCGTCATCGGACGCATTTGGAATTCCGAGACGAGTTGAATGGCATGACGCCACTTCTTATTGCCTGCAGGGCTGGAAACGAGGCTGTAGCAAAATGGCTGATAGAGGAAGGCGCCAACGTGCACGTTTGTGACTTTACAGGAAAAGGGGCCTTACATTTTGCTGCGTGGAATTATAACATCCCTCTAATGCAGTTACTTGTGTCCACATTTGTGAAAATAAATAGTAAAGATCGAGATGGCAACACGCCTCTTCATCTTATGCTGTCTGATTCACCACTGGAACCACCAGCAACTGAAGAATTCCTAGAGCAGAAGAAAGAAGTGGATACCATTCATGGGATATTGAGAACAATGGCAAAGATGAAGGATGCTAACATCATCGTGGATATTGGATTAACGATTCGCAGGGGAACAGATGATCTAATGGGCAAATCTTACGAGAAATGGAAAGCACTGTCGGTGTTCCTTAAACTGGGTGCTGACCCGAACGTTCGAAACAGGGAAGGGAAGACGCCATTGCAAGTGTTGCTGGAAGGTCTTCCAGAGGCCTACATCTCTAAAGGAAGAGTCATCGTCTTCCAACCAAACAGAAACCAGGAACTGTTGGTTCTGTTGCTCATTCTTCTGAAACTTGGGGAGGATCCAGAAATGAAACTCGCGGGCGGAATAACATCGAACGATTTGTGCCAGTTGCAGAAGAATGCGTTGGCTCAGCGTATTCTGAACAGGTACCGGAATAATGTGAACGATGTTGTTGAAAATGACGATGTTGTTCAGAAAACTATCGCTGTGTATGGTAGTAAATATTTGTTGAAACTGAAACAAGTAGAAAGTGAAATCGAAAGCGTGTCGAACATGATTATAGAACCAGTGAGGAAACGTTCTTTATTTGAATTTATTTACAACGGCATTACAGAGGTATATCGGTATGTGGACAGTGTAGTCAGCGGTTAGAGTTATCGCGCTTAGATTTGTGCAAGGTTTGTGTAATTATTTAAAAACAACAAATTTACATACACATATGTAAGGTACCTTCAAAATCGATGGAAATTCCATTCAGCGGGTAGGTAAACGGACAGCTTGTTACCCACACGGGAAAAATTTTTTTTACACCCGCTGTGTTCCTCAGTATTTTGTTGATATCTGATTTTGGTTTGAAGAATAAGACTACAGATATTGACAGATATTGAGATTTTTATCTATGTGCCAAACTTTATTAGTTACTGTAGCGACCTTATTTTTGCGCGAGTACTTAATTCCGTGATTTCACTGTTTTGAATTAAATCGCAAGAATATAAAATCGCGGACGCCGAATTTTTATTAGAGTGTCATTTACTTTACATTTCTCCGAAAAATAAAACCTAGATTTTAAATTTTTTTTCCGCGAGATGTGCTTCTCGCGATTTTCACTCATATTAATTCCTTGCGTTTAATTAGGAATCTACAGTACTTAAAATTATTTATGATTTACCCTATACACATCGCAAACTAATTTCGGTGCATTTTCAGAATGGCCCACCATTTGAAAGAAAATTGGCAAAAAAGCAAAAAAGAATTAACATGACATAATAATATGTAATTAATTCGAATCTAACCTGTAAGTTATTATATTTTTCTGATTTATTGGTCTGTGTTATGTTGTGTATTTTTCTTCGTTAAAAATGACAAGTGCCTTATGTTATTATATAGACAAACTCTATATGAATAACCTTCACGACTTATAAATTTCTCAAAATTAATAAAACATTTTTATCTGTTTACAGAAAGTCATAAACCTGCTGTTAATTTTTATGTATCAATTTCTTAAAAAATGTCAAAAGCTGAAAACCAATTGCAGTAGAATGGTCCTCGTTTGGCGGTTGTCATATAATGTAAATACAATGTAAATGCATGCATGTAAATCCAGAGTAATAAAAAAACTTTATCGTGGCAATCAATTTATTTATCATTTTCTAACACATCTCATAATTACTATTGCTTTTTGATAGAGCCCCATTCTTTGTATGTGGTTTCTCGCTCACATCTCAATCAATTTCCACCCAGAGTAAGATAAACTCGTTGCATATCCAATGATTCAATCATTGTTATGGCGAGATTGTTGCAGAACACGAACACTCAATCGATTCGGACATGAAAGCGAGCGCAATACATCAATAGTCGTCTGCCGAAGGATATTTTAAGATTGCAGCACACGACATTTGTCATGAAACGTCATTGTTATTTGTATACAGGTTAAAAATTTATAATGAGTATACCAAAATATTAAAACAACCCTCCCCCACTGTCTCTCAAAATTTAAAAAATCTGGGTTTTTTTTCTAAACTAAGCAATCGATACATTGTTTATATATCATCGTTTCTGAGGTATTTGTTTAAAAGTGTTTTAAAATTCTAGGTAAATTTCTTGTTTAGAGATGGGATGGATTTTGGGAAAAGAGTAAATATGAACTTTGACAAATTAATATGGCGAAGCTTAATCAATAAGGCCTATAGCAACTAGAAGGAGAGTCTAATAACACACTGTCATTTCACTGTTAATTTTTAAATGTCCGAATTCATTGAAATCGACAAGAACTGTTTGTAGTAACTCGGGTCGTATGTCAATATTTACTTCTCGCTCAACTCGGTAAAGTCACGCGTGATTTGACCAAAAACGCGTATATGTGTCTTATTACATAGATCACACGAGAAGATAAATTGAATGCAAGATTATTTTAAAGAGCACATGTTCTTCGATTTAAATTATGCTATCGATGCATTTAAACATAACTTCACATAAGTCTGTGTCCTATGTTCTTGAGTACCTGGAATATTCAGCCGCACTAAATTGATTATAGCAAGAACGGTTTCAGTTGCTGGAGCAAGGTGAAACAGAGCGAGGACTGATTTTGAATGAATTCGCTCGGTTAGTTATCTTCTGGCTGGAATCAATAGAAAATAAGCTTAATGATATATATCGAGTACCCTTTCTTACCCTGGGACTATTGACGATTAAAAAATGCTTTAATTCAAAAGGAAAACAAATCCTCTGTCAAGATGTGACGAAAGTAAGGCAGAATTGAGGTTCCTCGCCATGAATACGTCTCACGGAGACAAAGTTCCATGATAGACAGCATAAGATTTGTGTCGGAGAGGGATAAGACTCCAGAATGGCAGATTCAGAAGTGACGGAACGGTCCGAAAGTTCGGAGAAGTCCGGGGAAGATGAAGAGACGAAGGTTAGCATTGCCGAACTCTTGGAAAACATGTGGACGGCCGTGGAAACGGGCAAAGACAAAGAGTTACGGAAGTTTTTCTCTCAGCACGAGGAGAGGGACATCCCCCTGAATAGGGACAACGAAGAGTTTGACGAAGATGGAGGCCATATTTTGATATTCTGTGTGAAGGAAGGGTGTAGTAGGGGTAACTCATTCGGCAGGGATTTCGTGCAATGTGTTCGGATATTGTTAACTTACGAAAACTTAGATATCGATGTACAGGATAAATCAGAGAGGACGGCCTTACACTGGGCAGTGTTGGGCAAGAATACCCAGTTCACCTCCCTGTTAATGAAAGCAGGGGCAGACCCCAACATTCACGACCATGACGGGCTATCCCCATTCCACATCGCTGTGCAGAAGGGGTACAAGGAACTTCTTAAGATACTCGCCAGCAACCAAGACAAAGAGGTAATGTTACTGATCTGGTTCAAGCTAAAATATAAATTAAACTTTAAGGTTCAAAGGGGTTCAAATAACCTAGCCCAGCACACAATTGGCCGTCATTCCAACCCCTTGCTGGCACAAGAAATATATCGTGTTTCCAAAGTCTTGTATTAATTAACGGCTGAATAGGATACCAGAGTCGGGGACAATAGCGTGCGGAGATCTGCATTTTGTGTATTAGCCTGCTGTCATCGCACTCATTAAAGCTTGACCACCCCCTGTATAAAGGGTTTGTTTTACATAGTGATCGAGGCCAATCGAGCTAATCAATTTGGCGATGATAGTGATTTCAAATCAATCTAGTGTTATGTGGGTCAAGTTTTAAATTGATATGAGAAGCACTATAGAGTACTTATGACGATGCATGTAGGTTGATGAATTGCCCTTTAGGCTTTCCGTGTGTGAACAGTTTATATGCCATTTGGAAACTTCGCTTTTCGGTCTAAACAGCGTGCAAACATTACAATATTGAGAGCGCCCTTTCAATGTTTACTTTAAATCTCTTGTAATGTCCATAGAATTGATGACATTATTTCCCTTTTTGAACTATCCAACTAATCTGAACATAATGCCGTCTACTATAGACCTCTAAGAATTCCTTCCCGATCACGCTGATAAAACACATTGAAAAAACCTCGTCATAGCTGCCATCAATGTATATACACCTGATTTTGTTTAGTAAGTACGTGAAGCTTTCTTAAGGAATTAAATTTGAATACATATTGTAGAGTTGTTAACATCTTTGATATATACCGCCCAATACAGAAGTGTAATCATGCCAATTGTCAAATCGTCAAAAGCAATGGAGAATTTGAAAGCTATGTTTCAGCCCTTTGAAGCCCATTCAGTATTATGTTAGATGCACAGCCATCCGCAATGCAGGTTTAAATCTTCACTGAACTCATATTATACAGATTTATAATTTACAATATAGACTTTGGGCAAAAGACCAGAGTATTTATGCATGTGCATGTACTTGAATAAGGTGTTCTTTTTAGACTCGCCCTGAATCAACACATTCACTTTTCGACCGGCTAAACAGAGAGCAAACATTACAATATTGGATTTTTCGTTCTGTGTTCACCGTTAAACATTACATGTACACATATATAACCTGTACATACACTACAAGCACATGTACATTGTAGGTGCACTTTTAAGAATATCCAAGCAACGAAATCCTCAATTATTCGTTGATATTCGGTACAAATAGTCATGTTGAATTGTTGATGTCACAAAGGTTATATTGAATTTTCTTCCAGAGGAATTATCCCAGATGTACGTGCAATATGCTAATCGTTTTAGAGATTCTTGGGCCCCTTTCTGTGCATGCCCATTGGGATCTTTTTCAGACGTTTCTTTTTAAGCCATGGAATGATCCAGCGGCTTTTTATCTTCATTCCTGTGTTGGGTGTTGAAAGTAAAACACCTGGAAGAGGTGAAAACGTTCTCTCATAATTGAATGCGAGATATTGATTGTCTTAAGGTCGAGTTTTTGAGCGCAATGGTGGCTGTATGCTTTGACTTAACACCTGATCAGAAATTCATGGAAACCCAACAAAGATTAGGATTCCACAACCAACAGAGAGTCTGGTGGTTGTTTATCCAATAATCTCACCATAATATTCATTTTTTAATGAATCTTATTATCTCATTGTCCATCTTCTTTTTAAAAATCATTTGTTAGATATCGATGTAATCTAAGACACCAACTTTCTATTCAATGATAGAAATCCCGGATGTTGAACTATTACATGTACATGTAGTGCGATTAACTAAATGTCGGTATTATATACTAGTATACTTGTATATATACATCGTTCATTGCATTGAAGAAATTATTAAACCTCTTTTTAATTATAGAAACCCCCGACCATCCTTACCCCTGAAACGGATGAAAACTGAAATACACTCTATATGTCAGCTTTGTTCTCGGTTGTATTTTGACAATAGGGTACATGTACCAAACTTTAAATTAAAAGAATTCAAGTTCTTAAAATATGATGGTCCAGATAAGCAGTCCCTATGCCCATAACTTCTCATACTCGTGAAGTATCGTTCAAATTATCGAACTTAGACCTGGGTGCATTAACACGGTAGCCGAAAGCATTTAAGAATTTAATTAAGAAGGTACAAACTGTTTGATTCGTCCAATAGATATTTTCTCGTTTTATTTAATATACTATTTTTGATATTGTGATGTTGACTGATTTAAAATTCTAATGATATTTTGACTTCCCGATGCAGTACTGTGTAATTACTATGATATTTATTGCTATTTCAATGCTGTGATGCTTATTTTGTAAGAGTTATTTATGAAATGATTGTAACTCGTTTTAACAAGATACTATGTCGGCATAACGACAGCAATGACTTCTTTTAGCGAAATACATGTAATGGACTGGTTGAAAACAATAACTATAACTAGCTATAACGAAGCATTGATTTTATTTATTCGTTATTACGAGACACATACCATCTCTCTCTCTCTCTCTCTGCAAACTCATTCCCATTTTTTTGTATATGTCTTCAGCTGTGTGCAAAACATCACTATAAAACTGAATTTTTAATAAAATGACACTTAAAAATACAATTTTCTAATAACCAGGCGGAAGATTTTAACCTCATCAGATAGATGCGTGTCAGCTTCCGTCTTGGAGGCCGGGTATTGGGGGTGGTATCAATCAATAATGCATAGAATGTTTCTATTTACGGTTCGCCTCTATAAGTTGAATCAAAGAAGTTCCTTTCAAAGAAGTTCCTTCGGTATAGATTTTCTGTTCCTAATCCCAGCAAATCTTGATGGATCTTCCTAAGTATAATCAACTGAAAAAAATAGTAGATCTCTCTAATTTTATTTTTATTTTTTTATTTTTTGTGAAGGTGTCAAGTTAATATCAGTGGCGTGAACATTATAATCGCTAAAATCAAGACCAAAAGTTAGAAAATGAAAAGTATGCATGCACTAAAAATGAGACATATCGAAAAATGTCAAATGATTTATGATAAAACTTGATACAATACCTTTAAACAAAATACGTTTTGTTTAAATTAAAACATTTAGAATATTTAATATATAGACTGCAGATATATTTGATGCAGATCGCTCTAATATTGTCCTCCTTTATGACATGGTTCAGTAACTGACATAAAAGGCCCCTAGTAGAATAAGATCACAGGCCCAAGACAATGCCCCTCTAACAATAATAATCCACGCTGTATTAAATCTCCGGTTAGTGGTACTCCGATACTGTACAGAGACATCCATCTTAAACATTTATACTCTGTTGGTTCGTCCGTATTCACCTATTTAGACTCTTAGTAACTTTTGTCCCTTTGAGAAACAATTATATACTTACAAGAAGTGCATACATAGAGATTGCGAGTTTTTGGACCTGGCCCGGGGGCCATAAAACTTAGACGAGCTGGTTGATCTCGGTCTCACTTTTAAACTATATGTCCCTGTTGTTGAAGTGAGATTTTGTCAAACGCGAGCTAGTCTAAGTTTTATGGCCCCGGGCCCGGGTCTAAAAATCATGACACTTGTTTAATGATTTTTTTTTTCTAACTTGGGAGTGAAAAGGTTAAGAACTGGTACAGGGATTTTAATTTCGTTCTTAAACATATGAAAAGGAAGAATTTAACAAGCATTTACAGCATCGCTGTTTGTGGGAAGCATACCACAGGCACCAGAAGTTATATATTAAATATACATATATACCCTCTATCTAATAATTAGGTAGAGGGTATATATTTTTTTATTATGAGAAAAAAATATATAACGTCAGGTTGCCTGTGAAGCAGACCTATGTTTACAACGACTTCACTGTATTGTTGTACAGTACAACACCCTCCGGTGGAGTTTTTGCAAAACATGTAAATGTAGAAATACATGTTGCATTGTATAAACTTCTAAAAAAATAGAGAAATACAATGAGGTGGTCAAACCGGATTTCTAAATTAGACCAAATGTCCTATTCTTAAAGAAGCTGGTGGTCAACAAATTACCTTAAATGTTTCGAAATGATATTTTGAGCTATAAGATTTTATACAATAAAGAAAAAATCCACATATTTTAGCTTTAAAATTTGAATATTTCCCTATATCTTTATACAGAGTTCTTCTTTTCAAGGAGATCAATATATAATAAAATATGGCCACGATACAAGCCCTCTTAAAGATCTTCTCTAAAATATGATCTTACTTGTATTAAACTCAAACCAACATAGATTATTTGTAATAACAAAAACACTTAAAATTGTTTAAGAAGAGCCTGTTGCAAGCTCTAGACGTACAAAAGGTGGGTCAATATTTGTAAAAATGACCGTGCTTGACTTCTCTTTAAACAAAACTTCGGACAAAACTTCGGACACGTTGATTCTTACATTTGACAGTGTGTGTTTTTTAACAATGATAACAACTTGAGGGAGGTAGGGACGGAGCGTGATTAAAGCATCAAAAGATTCAAACTGAGAGGAAATAATGCTCGATCTAGATACCTTTTAAACTTAAATCCTGAATGGCTAATACATGAACATGGTGAAAATATTCACTTTCGTTAAAGAGAATACTTGATATTATCATTATAAACTTTAAAAACACAAATACTCGTATATACAATGAGCAAAATACCCGGTATATATCTTTTCGTTCCATTTATACAAACAGAACTTTGAGTCATATTCAACTTCAGTCTTCTTTTACTTCACTTATTGGAGAATGGTTTCAAGTCTCGCATTCACTTCTAATGACTCTTGAAATGAAGCATTGAGAGAAACCCCTCTTCATGACATCAGCGCTACATTGGCAACAATATTTAATCTGTAAATGAAGACTTGATTTACAGTACTAGTAACCGTTAAACGTGATGCATACATATGAAAATGTTTAAAATAAATGAAATGGCTCATCCTGTTTGAAGACCATTTGCAATATTAATTTTATATTGCACGCAAATTATAAATCATGATCAATAAAGACTTCCTAATTAAGGAATCTACTACTGTTATCGTCTTTGAATATACAACCATGATACTTGAAAAACAAACTTCATTCGGATGGTAAATTAGAAAATATGTTTGTCTGAATTCTTCTTTTTTTTTCAATCAAATTCCACTTGTAAATGTCCTGTTTCTTTTTTGTGTTCATTTTTTTTATTCTGTATCTTCTTTTCGTTTATAATTTATATAGTGCTTAAATTTTCATGTTTATTACCATCAAAAATTCAACTTATTTAGAAAATCAATTTTTAAAATATATCCGTTTGCCATCATACACGGAAAATATTTCTGATGGGAAGCGTTCTGTTTACATTGTGCAGAAAACTCGGTAATCATTACTAAAATCAATAATTCACAGCTCTAGATAGTGACTATCATTATTTCAGAGATTTAAATGATGGGTGATTAATTCATAGTGATTGTACATATATGTCAACAGCTGTTTAAAGCTTCTTTTTCAAGATATTTGTAAAGATACTTCACAATGGCCTTTAAACATTGAAGTTTTTTTCAGATCGAGAGAACCAGTGTATTTTCATGCTGGTGCCGAAATTATTTTTCAAAAGAGGGAGGGGTGGATATTTAAGTTTGCCGGGGGGCTGGTCCGAGGCATATTTTCGATAATTTTACTATGTAAATATAAAGAAATTTGAATTTTTTAGGAGGTCCGGACCCCCCCCCCCCCCCCGACTCCTTCTCTAGATCCGCGCATGTACAAGGTCCGTGAAGTTGCGATTGCTATACATGTATCAAAATTTTCTTTTGCATACTGGTACCGAACATTACAGAAAAATAAATGAGTTTATACAATGGTCTCAACGCTTAATGCCCGTATGAACATCAAAGAAAGCGTTTTCCTTTTTATATTTAAATATTCAATTGAAATGAGGAAAAACAAAACACAAGGTATCGTGTATTTGTCGATGAGTATAATAGAAGGAATACCCAATTCTCTAATGTACGAACGTTATTGCAACTATGAGTACAAGTATCGGGAAATCTAATGTCAATCCATAAATCGTCACTGTAACTTTCGATCGATCATGAAATTATCTAATATAATGTGCTGAAAACAAAAGGATAAAACAAGATAATATAGAACTAAGTAAACATTACGAATTAATACAGTTATCTCAGATATTGCACACAGAAAACAAACTGTAACGTCTTATAGCCATTTGGTTATGGGAGCGGCAAGAACCAAGGTCAAATGTTCAACAAAAGCATAATAAACCTAGATTCTGAGAGATGCAGAACTCAAGCTCAATGTAAACACATCAAAGCAATGTGACCTTGACCCTCCGAGGTGCAGAGGTTAGGATCAAAGTTTCGAATGTTACGTTTACGCCAAATCTAACTAAAAGCCACGCGATCAACACGATTCCAAATTGTCAGCCGTGCTAAGTTTTGGGGTTGGAGATTGTTGATATGTATGGCACGCCAAATTCACAAAAATTAGCTAATCATAGTTTCACAGTGGATAAACTAGGTTTAACGGTTGTAAACTATAGTTTATGGACAGAAAACTATAGTTAACGACAAGTATCTATATTTCACATTTTAAACCACACTTAACGCGATCATATATGTTTCAGAAGTATAAAACTATAATTAACACTGAAAACAATCATTTGCAATTGCAAAACATAGTTTATTTGATAAATATAGTTTCACGATTGTGAAATATGATTAACAACTCTTAACTATAGTTAAAATGTAAAGTATAGTTTACAGATGTGAATCTTTATTTATCAGCAAAATCTATCGTTAACGTTGTTTGCAGACAGATAAACTTAGATTATTCATTCGTAAACTATAGTTTACAACCGTTAAATATAGTTTTACAGATGAAAACTATAGTTAACGAATCGTTAACTATAGTTTGCGGTTCGTAAGCTATAGTTTACAGTCGATAAACCTAATTTATCAAATATGAAACTATATGTTTAGCTCATTTTTGTGAATTTGGCATGCCATAGATATGCAGTACAGATCTGGAACAAGCAGAACCTTGTTTCAATTAATTAGAGCAATAATAAGTAAGAAACAATGAAGGACGGACGGGTTTGGGATTGAAAATGAGACTTTTTTAAATAAAATTTTCTTAGAATAAATAGCACAAATCTTACTATATGGAAAATGGAATTGACTTTAGTGCGCATGACTTATACATGTATATACCTAAGGGGAGTAATTTGGAAGGAAAGACATGCATCTACATTTGCACTCATTCGACAACTTCATGTTGTCACTTACCACATAAAATGTCCAAAGAGTGTAAATGAAACATACTTTGTTATGTCGTTATTTGGTTTTGTTAGTAGTACATTGTATATTTTGTATGTAGAATCTCTCTTTTAGAAACTTCTCTCTAATAATTGTAATCTTGTATGCCCGCTGGGCCCAAAGTTGGAAATAAAACTATTATTATTATTATTATTATTAAGTATGATCGCAATGTAACTCCTTAAGATACTATTGAACTATTCAGTGGGGTTCCATGTTTCACTTCTTTCAGAAATCAGGGACTTAATTGAAAAGGGTCTTAATTTGTCCGTCAGCCCCTTCTGCAACTCGGGAACAAGATTTTTTTTTCATCTTTCAAATCAAAAGAGCATACAGTTTACTTCCTATTCTAAGCGTACATGTACGTTTACTGTTTATTTTATTGGTTCGATCCGAGTAACAAAAGGTACAGTGTACAATACCGGAAGCAACCAAAACTAGTACATGATGTATGTACATGTATATATTATATACTTTATGATAAAACTTTCAATTCTTTCAGTTCAAGCATGTTATCAACAATTCTTTAGAACCTTTTTAATACTTTCAAATTTGAAATATTTTCAAGAGAGGAAAAATAATTTATTATTTGTAAATTGCTCAGTAGCTACTCGGCAATTTCAAAAAATAGACCACGCTTAAGTTGGTTTCTTGGAAATGTTATTATAACATTAAACTAGCATTAACAAATTTTCTTATGTTCACATGTTTAAGACAAAGGTCTGATATCAAACTACGTGATATTCGAATATTGGAGTCAAAATTGCGAATTACTTGTGTATGTGTTTTAACTAATTTCTTTACAAAAAGGCTGAAGGCTGCTCATTTACAAATTCTATACCAGAAAGAACCATAACTCAGCAATAACCGTATAGAAAAACACAATTTGGATTGTCGTTCTTAATATGTGTCCCAAGTTATCAAACCATGCAGGCAGGTAACAAGTTAGGGATGGGGGAGGCAGACTGACCAAAAAACTTATAAACGCGTAATAAAAAAAAAACTTTTCGCCTTGTTAATTTTGTAGATTTTCTCTTTAATTTTTTACATGCTCTCAAAAAGTGGGTGGGGGCAGTTTTTTTTCTTTTCAAAATTGAATATTTTCTGTATTTGTTTTTTAAAAATGTCAGTTCCAAGACCCCCCCCCCCCCCCACCCCCCTATGCTACTTGATGCGCCTTAGATATTATAGTTCTTTGTACTTTAACGTATCTTTCCAACTTATTTTTAAGTAAACACATTGGATATTGGAGTTCGACAACACGACTACAGATTCAGACAGAGTGGTCGCTCTTTTAAAATATCATAT